>CM062620.1:21839806-23162306 GCA_025617555.3 Puccinia polysora | reverse complement strand
TTATCAGTTTCTCTCTTTATCAGATCTGATCCCTGGTAGCAACATATCTCAGCAGTAATTCCTCCCAATTGTGCACCGCTTGGGCAAGATTCTTGTTGTTTTTTGTGAAACCCTACTCTTGCCACACTCGTGAGACACTTTGGAAATTTGCTCTTGGGATCCTCTAGGAAGTCTTTTATTTAAAATGGAATATAATGGCACCTCCTCTTCCTCTTTTTATCCTAAGATAGTAAAGATCAAAACCCAGAAAAAGAACTTGGTTTTCAATGGGACAAATGTTGAACAATTCCTGGATTCTTACAAGGTGGCTGCAGAAATTGATGGAGCTAGCAAATTCAATATGGCCTATCAATTACAATTCTTAATTTCCTCTGATGAAGTTATGGAAGTTATTGAGTCTTTTGGTGGATTCAAATATAATAACTGGACGCTTCCAAGGGAAGCAATGCTAGCATATTGGGGAAAGTTAGACATAGCTTGATTTACGCTACAGGAGACTTGGATGATCTTGTCTCTCAGTGGATCTTGAAGGGTGGTATTTCTTCAGGCTCTGATTATCAATCTTTCAGGAAATTGTGGTATCCTATCCAATCTAATATCCTTAGAAATGATCATATTGACACATTGGACAAAATTTGAGTCTGGTTTTTCCAATCTTTTTTGCTAGGAGTCCAGGAGCCAATTGGGGACAAATTGTTTAATTATGGATCTATGATCATGACTAGAGATAATATTTTCAAGCTTCCTGCTTTTCTTTCCCTTAGGAGTTC
Source organism: Puccinia polysora (assembly GCA_025617555.3). NCBI lineage: Eukaryota > Fungi > Basidiomycota > Pucciniomycetes > Pucciniales > Pucciniaceae > Puccinia > Puccinia polysora. The sequence continues at coordinate 23,161,536 of CM062620.1, read as the reverse complement.
TGTGGATAAAGTCATGAAAGGTCAAACTGCACTAACTTTTGAAAAAATCTGCACCACTGAACCTGCTCCTGCTCCCCTGTTTTCTGAGTCCAACTAAATTATTAGGAAAATAGAGGCCAGTTGTTGTCCCAAATCAAATCCTCAGGCTAACAAAGAAACTGAAAATATTGATGAATTCACAAAAATTCTCAAAGCTTTTGAAACTAGAATGGATCAAAATATTTCTTCTCTTGCTGCTCCCAAACCTTCTAATTCCATTCCTAGATCCACTCTGGTCTGCTACTATTGTCATAGGGAAAGTCATGGAACCATAAGATGCCAAGAACTCCAGAAGGATAAGGAGGAAAAGTTGGGGGAACAGAAGGGGAATATTTTTTTTCTTCCCAATGGTGATCTGATCCCTTTTGATTCATCACACCCTATCCGTCATGTGGTGATCTCTTTTCAGCCATCTCCTCCTAAGAAAGGTTCTTTGGCATCTAGGTATTTTTGATCTTCCTGTGGTAATCTTCAACCATGGTATCCTCCTGCTATCTCCTCCTCTAGATTCTCTGGAGATTATAAGTCCAATCCAGCTAGGAAAAACATGAGGAAACAAAACTTCAGAAAGCTCCTCCTATGCCAACCTCCATTCTTTGTAAACTGGTCAAACATTGATTGTCAATCATCCCCTGAACCTCCTTCCTCTGTGGTGGAAGACATGGACGTAGAAACAGAAACTCTGATGGAAAGGTTTCCAAACCACAATGATCCTTCTGCTCCACCTGCTGATCCTGTCATAATCCCTGCTTTGCCTGAGCATCCTCCCCACACCCATCCCAAAGTCCAGTTCAAGAGCAGAATCTCTACGGACCACCCCAACTCTGTGGAAGGGGTACTCAAAAAAATCTCAAATCTGAAAATTCCTGATTTATTGGTTGCTGAAATCCAATCAATTTTGCCCTCTGGTGCTGAAGGGATGAAGAAATGGGTCTTTCATCAACGTGTGGAAATTAGCTCTGAAAAATTGAAGGTTTCCTCTGGAACGTTGCTTGAGGACTCTGGAAGAGCTGATCCTTCATCAGATTCCAACCTGTAATCTTGTCCACTTGGGTTTCTTCCTTTTTGTCTTGGCAAATTGGATAGAAAAGTGTCCCTCTTGGTCAATTTCGGTTCTCAAATTAACCTGATTTTGGATTTTATGGCCTGCAAACTCAAGCTCAGTCCTAGAGTAAGATTCAACTCTGTGGTGTATGGAATAGGGAATCAGTCTTTTGAGTTAGTTGGTATGGCTGAAGATTTTCCAGTTTGAATTGGTTAAAATATTGTTGGAACCTGTCATTTTTGGATTACTTGTTGGAAGGACCTATGATCTTGGGTCAACCTTTTTTAATGGACTTTGGTGCTACCTTGATTTTTTCTAATCAAGTTGCGGGGAGAATCCTTCTCCCTGATGCTGATGTAAGGAAGATTGAATTTCATCTCTGCTCTTTGGATTCTGGTTGTTGGTAAAGAGATTTCCCTGGTCATCCTCCTAAATCAGTTCTACAGGGGAAGCAGAAGGAAGCTTCTAATTCCTCTCATTTTATAGAAGAGTAGTTGACCCTACTGATAGTTTTAGTTCTTCCCAGCCTCAAACTTCAGCTCAAGGATCAAATATTATCCCAGAGGCTTATTTATATTTTTTCTCATCATTTTATTCAGTTCTGGAAAGTATCAAAAATGAAAAACATGTCAAAATACAAAATCCAAAAAATATTCCCTCTCTCTCTGGATCTGTGGTTTCTTCTTTTGCTTGTTCTCTTAATCCTGTTCAATCTTCTTTTATTTCTGGTGCTAATCTATGCAATGAGTATAAAATAGATCCTGATCTTTATTCTCTTCTTAATGGTTTTGATATGGATGAATATGAACTTCAGTGGAGGCATGTGGGCGTCAAAGTAAGTCCTACCAATTATAAACCACTAGGGAATTCTTCTAACATAATTTATGAAATCTACCTTGTTCCAAACCTGTGAGCCACATATTATCCCTTGGTTCTTTTTTTATGGAAAAATCAGCCTTCAAGGATGTTTCAGAACATAGGATGTGGAAATTGTTGGAACTTGGTCTCAGTTTTTGCAGTCAGGTCTTTCTGGTCAATTCTTGGGGGAATCAGGAGCTTCTCTCTTTTGAAACCAAATATAAAAAAGTTGCAAAAAAGGTCCACCCCATCAATTGGCCCATGCCCCTCAACCTTAATACTTCTCTCATGCACCATCCCTTATCCTGTGATCCTTACTGTGGTTTATCTTGATGTCTTGCTGGTGCCTTTGTGACTTGTGGTTTTGTCACTGAAGAGCTTCTGAAAGTGGCAAAATTTGGTACAGATGGATGGCTTATTCCTGATGAGTTTAATTTGATAAAACATGTTGTATCTCTGAGGGAACAATCTATTGCCCCCTGTTAAGAAGAGAGAGGTCTCTTGAAAGAATCCTATGGTCTCCCTTAAATCATCCCATTAGTTGAGCACAATCCTTTGCAAAAGACAAAGATTCCAATCCCTGCTGATAAATTTGATAAATTTATCAATTTGATCTGCAAACAAGTCCGTACTGGTCATAACAAACAGCCAACTTACGGTCATTCCAGCCCTGTTTTTTTCATCCTTAAAATTAATGGTAAACTTGGAGTATTTCAAAATCTCCAAACTCTCAACAAAGTTACAATTAAAGACTCTGGTGTTCCCCCTGCTACTGAAGAATTTGTGGAATCTTTTTCTGGGAGGGCTTTTTATGGTCTGGGGGACATTATGGGTGGCTATGAAAAAAAATCTCTACATCCTATCTCTTGTCCTCTCACTATCTTTGATAATCCTCTTGGTTGATTCAAGCTTGCTTGATTGCCTCAAGTTGCCACCAATTTGGTTGCAGTCTATCAGTCTCAGATAATATGGATCCTCCAGGTTGAAATCCCTGATCATTCTGGGGTCTTTATTGACCATGGTGGAATTAAACGTCTAGTGTCTGATTAACATAAAGGGCTCTTATCTTAGCATTCAGGAATTTTTCAATTAATTTGGGAATATGCTACTACTTTGGGAAGGATTCTGTTTTGAATCAAGGAATTGGGTCTGACTGTTTCTGGATACAAATTGGGTCCCTGTGTCCCTGCTCTAGAAATTGTTGGCCATGTGTTATTGAAGGAAGGAAAAAGGATGGCACCATCCAAAGTCAACAAGAACATCTCTTTGCCCACTCCAATCAATCCAACTGAATTCAGAGGCTTTCTAGGTGTTGTAACTTATGTTTGGATCTTCATTCCATCTTTATCCAAAATTTGTGCCCCTTTGCATCGTCTAACTAGGAAAGAAGCTGAATTTATTTGGACCCATGATTGTGAAAATTCTTTTCAGTTTCTCAAAATGATTGTTGGTAAAGAATTAGTCTTTAAAAAGACCTCTTATGGACCGGGAGCTGGGAAGATCAAGCTGGCTGTCAATTCTAGTTATCAATCTGTTGGGTCTGTTCTTACTCAGGAAGATGAAAATGGTTGGGACCGTCCTGCTCTTTATGAATCCTTTTTATTTTCAGATGTAGAATACAGGTACTCTCAATCAAAACTGGAACTCTGTGCTGTGCCTCAAATGTTGAATAAAATTCAAACAGTCCTCTGGGGTCAGAATTTAAAATTAAAAGTGGAAGCTCAATCCATCATTGAAATGACAAATGCTCCCAGCCTTCCAAATGCTTCTACGACTCTTTGGATGGCTTTTATTCAGTTACTCTCTTTTGATATTGTTCAAAGGCCTGGGAAATCTTTCACCATGCCTAATGGTTTATCTCAACGTCCTTGGGGAGATAATCAATTGGATGTTGGAGTGGATTTTGACAAGGAGGAACCTATAATTCTACCTTTCTTCACTTTCTCCTCTAAAGCTTATTCTGGCTTTCAGCAGGGTTTCTGGCTTAAATTAGAGCAGTAACTTCCAACTTTGCAAAGACAACCTGATCTTTCTCCCTAAGAATTTTGATCCCTTCAAATACAGTGTTCTAATTTATTTTTTGAAGGTTCTGAAATTATGAAAAAAGGAAATCCTTGTGCTCTCATTGTTGTTACTATCCCTTATAAGCAAGAATCAATCCTTGAAAATCTCCATGAGGGTCTTGGTCATTGCGGGGAAACCAAAACTTATCCATGCATATCCAAATGATTCTGGAAGCCATCACTCAAGAAATCCATGTCTCAATGGTGCCGGAGTTGTGAAGTATTTCAGAAACATGATCTTAGGAACCCAGATGAAATTTTTTATCCTACTGGGGAGTCCAATGTCTTTGGAGGTATTGCTATGGCTGTGGTTTATATTAAGGCAGGTGGTTCTAAGTATTTCATTGTGAATAGATATGATTTTTCTGGATGGTTTGAAGAAAACTTCCTTAAGGATCTCAGCTCTGAATCAGTGGAAGCTTTCCTTTATGAGAACTGAAAATGCATTATGGCTTGGCTTGATCTTATTTTACTGATGGTGGCTCTGAATTTGGTAGAAAACTTTTTTAAATGATACAATCATTTCCTGGACAACATTGGGTTACTGCTCCTTATTATCCAGAAGACCAAGGGATGGTGGAACAAGTAAATGCTCCTTTGAAGGCTGCTCTTGTCAAACAGGCTGGTGAAAGCGGAAAGAATTGTTGCAAATTTCTTCCTCTGGTTCTCTTCTCTGATCCAATTTCAACTAAACAGACAACTGGCTACTCACCTTACAGAATCATTTTTGTCCAAAGGGCTGTCCTTCCTCTTGATCTTGAAATGGAATATTTCCTGGGTATCTCATGGGAGCAGGTTTCCTCAACCACTGATCTATTAGTTGCAATATGCAAGCAACGGGAGAAAAGTGAAGATATTTTTGACAAAGCTTATCAGAAGATGATGGAATCAAGAGAAAAATCAGTTCAGTATTGGGAAGATAAGCATGAAAATTGAATCAGGGATCCCATAAATCCTGATGATCTAGTTTTGGCTTGGAATTGATCCTTGGAGACTCAGTGGGGAAAAGTCTTTTCAAATTGTTTGAATGGTCCTTATTGGGTGGTTCTTCAAGTCAGAGGTGGATCCTATTTTTTGGAAGAACTGGATGGTACTCAGCTGGCCATAAGGTTCTCTGCTGATCCATTCAAGAGGTTTCATTTTCTTGATTGCAATTGGGGGTCAAAGTAAGTCTTACCAATTGTTTGCCACCAGGGTCACCTACTGCGTTTTTTTTTGTTGCAAAACTCTGCTTTATGCCACATACATGAGCACCTGGGATGGCCTCTTTTTTTTGCTCCTGCAACTTATAGGGCTCTCTTGGATGGATCAAGATTTTTTTTCCTCAACTCTTCAATCACTCTCAAGATCAAGAAATGGCCAATTTGTTTCTTTATATTGTCTCCTTTCCTCTTTTGTTTTCAATATATTCAAAATCTCAGGATGCAGACTAGGTTAAGTCTGTAAGTTGGGAAGAGATGTGGTGACAAATTTGGTACACCTCAAGAAAAGGGGCCAAATTTTTTATTTTTTATTTTTACTTTTTTATCTCATCAAAAAAAATGTTCTATTATTGGTATGGCGACCCTTCCGTTTTCCTTTCCACCAACTACTTCCTTTCATAACAGGCTAGGAAGGCCTCTACAGGAACTCCAATCCCCAGATCCTCTGTTCAATCCCTCCTTGTTGCGCTTGCAGCCCAAATTTTTGGCCAGGTGCGCGCATGGATGGCCATCCAACACCAACCTATCACCATCACCACTGAAACAATAATCATCCATCTAATCTCACCACAAACTCTTGGTAACCACTAGACTATCTATTCTTAGCCAAACTTTCCCAACCACCTTGGTTCCTGCGCCCATCAATCCAATTGGATCCAGATTGATCAAGAATGACAACCAAAAATCCCATAACTACCTCCTCTTCCCCTGGCCCACCAAGGCCCCAAGTATTTTTCTCAATCTCATCAAAAATCTCTTGATCCTCCTCAGCATCAAATGGATTGAACTCATCCTGGAATATTCCTATCAAAAGATGATTGTCATTGGTTTTCACAATCCATCCAGTCAATATTCCCATTGAGCCCCCTTCTCAAGATCCACTTCAATACTTTCATCATCCCCTCAAGCTTCCAATCCCCCAAGCACTTAGGATCACCCATTACTTCCGTAGTTCAGCCAAATCCCCCCTCAAGCTCTAAAGGCAATCCCCAAGATCCCATCCTCTTGACCTCTCAATCCAACATTTCTCACTCCACCATCTTCCCTTGCGTCGTCAGTTTTTTTCCAATATTGAAAGTTGTTGTTGCGGCTGTTTGAAAACTTCCAGACGCAGGCCAGCAACTGAGGGCTCCTGCTCATCTCCTCTGCGGGGCTCTTTCCTTATTTAAATATTTCTTTTTTTTTTAGTTCTTAATTTTTCCTGATTTAATTTCCATTCAATTCCAAGTCTGGATTTTCATTCTCATCACTGTAATTCATGATCATAAAAAAAAACTGCTCTCATTTGTATTTATCTCATTTAAGTAGTCTACAGGGCCTCTTTCCAATAAAAGGAGGGGATCTCCCCAGAATTTTTGAACCATAATCAGCTATCATCAGCTATCTTATCATCCATCATTGTGGTATCAACCAATAAAGATGTCGGCTCTTCCCCCTTTATCCAAGAATTCATCATCATCTTATCCAGGGTATATCCATGATTTCCCTCTGATCCTTGAGCCGACATACTCAAATTTCTGATCCGCCCTCCTGTGGTCCTGTTCTTTATCACCAACAAAAAGCTTTGATGGTTGAAAAAGAACTCATTTGGTTGAATTCTTGAGCATGTTAAACCACTCCTTTGATCCCATTCTCTGACCCTTTTGGTCTTGATCATTCATTTGATTGTCTTTCTGGAACCAGTCACGTTTGACTGAGAGGTTTCTTTAAGCTTGAAACCTGGAGTTTTAAACCTCCCTTTATTTCTTTAAAGTTAAATTCCGCCAAACTTTTCTTGATTCCCTTGAGAGGTTCTGGGTTATTCTTTTTAAAATTCTTTACTGCTTTGCTTCTATAGCTTCATAAAACAAATTGCTTTTTTTTTTACAGAAACCCACAGTTATCTCGTACCCTTCAAGCGCTTGATTCAGAGAGTTGGGCAGGTTAATTGAGAACCTGGAGGTTGGTTGGGATTGAGTTGATCTTTCCAAATCTTCTGCTGAAAACCAGAGTTATTAGTTTGTGGGCTTTTTTACTTGAACATTCCTTTTTCTATTGAAACCTGAACAAAATTTAACTTAGTTTGTTCAAGTTTTTCCCCTGCACCATTTTGCCTCAGATAGTGTTGTTTCATTGCTACCAACTACTATCAAAATTCATCCTTTCCATTGATTCCTTATTTACAAGGTTCTGGATCTTCATTCCGGTTACATTTAAATATTTTTTTAACACTCTGGAGGGAAGCCTAAACAGCACCTTTTCCCCTCCACAAAACTGCCTGCGGCTCAGCACTGTTTAGAGTCTTACACAGTCCCAAAACCTAAATCAATTGCCCCAATCTTCCACCCCTCAATCTTCCCAGCCAACTCCTGCCCAACAAAAGCATATCAATGATGCTGACAACAACAACATGGAATCCCCCAACCAATCCTGCCAGAAACGCACTGACTCAGATGATAAACCACACCATCCTTCAACCAGTGCCTTGGAGGACCCTTTGACCAATTGGTTTCAGAGAAAACTCACCAAATGTTTCCCCCTTTCCAAAAAGCTCATAGAGCTTCAGGAAAAAAGAAATGATGTACCTCAACCCTCCTCTCAATCCACAGCATTCAATTAACCACTCTGAGAGTCAAAGATGTTGATTTTATCTCAATTGATATACATTCTCATACTCAATTATCCAGATGAGTGACCATCAGCTCATGATAGTCCTCATAAATATGAACATGAGCCTCAAACATCAAGGCCCTCTAGAAACCTCTTCCCTCCTGGGACCATCCAATGTGTTCAACAAATCAGATATGTGATCAAAATTAGTTAACAAAATAAAGTGTTATCAATACAGTGAATAAATTTGGGTAAGCCTTTCTTTTTGCCCAAAATTATCATCCAGTAGTAAACTGAAAAATACACCAACAGAATTTTTTACAAGACCATATCCAAGCAAAGATCCCCCAATTTGATATTGAGGCATATTGCAAGACCAAAACTTTCATTGGTGAGCCCATTAAAGGCTCACTACTACTCTCAACCATTGAATGTTTCTCTTTTGCGCTCTTTGATTCACATACATACTAATCAAGATTGATCACTTAGGAATTTATTGAAAAACAATTGGAAAACATAACAAATCACTACCTCCCCACGGGGTAAAAGACAGAAGATCCAATGGCACAAAATTATGTTGCGTCTTTTGTTAGGAAGCTGGTCAAGCACAAAAAATCAAGTTCAAGAAACATTTTGAGTTCAATTTCAACATTCCCAATTCACTTTCAGATGATTCTAGCTAATTTTTTGCCATCATAATCAAAAGATTCTCTTAAATATTCCATATAAGAGTTCTCACACTAGGAATAGACCAATACCCAAGTTTTCTGACCTATTGGTGAAGGTATGTCTTATTTCATTTGTTATCTCAGATCTTATCTGTGGCCCTATTTGATCATTAAATTATTGCAGATCTAAAAAGTGTTTGGACCAAAGAATAAAAAAAATTTGGCCACCAACTTCATCTTCAAGGCTTCTCTCCAAGCAATGGTCTGGTTTGCCTTATTACACCTTTGAATCACCATTCATATGGCCACCCCAATATGTGGGGATACGGTGCACTGGAAGGAAATTTATTGAGACTTGCAAGAATTACACCAACAGCCAATCTCTAGTTTCACAGGGGAAGCAATAAATTTATTTTGTTTTTTTGGGCGGGAGGTGGATAATGGTTTTCCTAAAATGATTGCATGGCTTAAAATTAATCTTCAAAATATGAAAAAGGTGGGCCAAACCATCTTGAAGAAAGATGAAGAATGGTTTAATGGTAGAACCATGGCTGATGATCTGAAAAGTGAGGCATTGATCATGCCAACTGAAGCAGAGATCCTTGAATTTGAATGATTTTTTTTGTTTTTTTTAGAACTTTTTGTAAATTTCTCTCTTCTTCATTGTTAAAAGAATCATTTAAGTTTCTCCCCATCTACAATTGAAAAGTTGTGTAATATTATTTATTGCAAATTATAGCAAAATTAATTCAAATTAATCCAAGAGAAACGTTAAATTCATGGCTCAGTGAGTTGTTTACACAACTCTGTACAAGACTCTTTGGGTTGTTTACATGGCTCAATGGGCTGTGTGGCACCCTAAACGACTCAAATTAGCCGTGTGGCATGCTACAAAACTCAAATGGGCCGTGTGGCACGCTAAACAACTAAAATCAAGTTGTGTAGTCTCCACTCAATAATAAATAATGAATAAAAAATAGTAAATATTAAATTATAAATTATAAATTATAAATTATAAATTATAAATAATAAATAATAAATCATAAATTATATATAATAAATAATAAATAATAAACAATAAACAATAAATAATAAGTAATAGATAATAAATTATAAATTATATGGAGTAGTGTATGGGCCCAATACAAGTCCCATTTGAGTTGTGTGGCATGCTAAACAACTAAAATCAAGTTGTGTAGCCTCCACTAAATAATAAATAATAAACAATAAATAACAAATTATAAATTATAAATTATAAATAATAAATAATAAACAATAAATAATAAATTATATATAGTAAATAATCAACAACAAACAATAAACAATAATAATAAATAATAAATAATAATAAATTATAAATTATAAATTGGGTAATTTTAAGTTTATGGCCCTGTAAACGGCTCTTTGAGCTGTGTACAAGGCTCAATGGGCTGTGTGGCACCCTACACGGATCAAATGAGCCGTGTGGCATGCTACATGGCTCAAATGGGCTGTGTGGCATGCTACACGCCTCAAATGGGCTGTGTGGCATGCTACAAGTCCCATTTGAATTTTCAGGCAGGCTAAATAACTAAAATCAAGTTGTGTAGCCTCCACTAAATAATAAATAATGAATAATAAATAATAAATAATGAATAATAAATAATAAATAATAAATAATAAATTATAAATCATAAATAAGAAATTATATATAATAAATAATAAATAATAATAAATAATAAATAATAAATAATAAATAATCAATAAAAAATAATAATCAATATTAAATTATGTATAACAAATAATAAATAATCAATAATAAAAAATAAATAGTACATAATAATAAATATTAAATTATATATAATAAATAATAAATAATAGGGTAATGTTAAATTCATGGCTGATTAAGCCGTGTTAAAGGCTCTGTAAACACCTCTTTGAGTTGTGTACATGGCTCAATGGGCCGTGTGGCACCCTACATGGCTCAAATGGGCCGTGTGGCATGCTGACTGCCTCAAATGGGCTGTGTGGCATGCTACATGTCCCATTTGAGTTTTAAGGCATGCTAAAAAACTAAAATCAAGTTGTGTAGCCTCCACCAAATAATAAAGAACTAATAATAAATAATAAATTATATATAATAAATAATAAATTATATATAATAAATAATAAATTATATATAATAAATAATAAATTATATATAATAAATAATAAATTATATATAATAAATAATAAATTATATATAATAAATAATAAATTATATATAATAAATAATAAATTATATATAATAAATAATAAATTATATATAATAAATAATAAATTATATATAATAAATAATAAATAATAAATAATAATAAATAATAAATTATATATAATAAATAATACATTATATATAATTAATAATAAATAATAAATAATAAACAATAAACAATAATTAACAAACAATAAATAATAATAAATAGTCAATAATAAATTATAAATTACGCGGAGTAGTGTATAGGCCCCCACACTTTGAGAGGCCCTAAACAACTCAAACAGGCTGTGTGGGGCCTTAAATGGCTCCCACATGCCTGGAGCCGTGTACATGGCTCCCACAAGACTGGAGGCCTGAATTCAACATCACCCTAAATAATAAATAATAAATAATAAATAATAAATAATAAATAATAAATAATAAACAATAAATAATAAATAATAAATAATAAATGATAAATAATAAATAATAAATAATAAATAATAAATAATAATAAATAATAAATAATAAATTATAAATTATATGGAGTAGTGTATGGGCCCCCACGCTTCGAGGGGCCCTAAAACACTCCCACAGGCCGTGTGGGGCCCTACAGGGCTCCCACACCCCTGGAGCGGTGTACACTTCTCCCACACGACTGGAGCCATGTACACGGCTCCCACACAACTGGAGCCGTGAATTTAAAATTACCCTTAATCTAAATACACATGATTTAATTAATTGAATTAAACTGCTGGGAAGACCACGATGAATCAAAATAAAAATAAAAATAGAAAAAATGTCAAATAATCATTGAGGATGACAATGATTTGACCTGTGGGGAACTTCTGACCCTTGATTAAAATTGATTTCAGATCAACCTTGACAGCAAATCAACAAGGGGCCAACCACACCGAGGGTGGATTCTGCGTCAAGCTGCTGGCAAGCCCTTGACCACCCTTGACATTTTGGAACACCAATGTTTTTTCAATGGGAGCACTCCCACTAAGGGGGTGCTTTCAAACCAGCGTTGGCCAAGCTGGGCGCTCAATGACTAGTTGGCCCTGTGATGTACAGTGGGTGGACAAAAATTGTGCGACTGATTTTTAAAGCGCCAACACCCACCCACTCCAAAACAACCTGGAATCCTTGCACAACTTTTGTTTTCAAAGGTATTCAACAATCCAACTGTTGACCACATCAATAAATCTGCCACCATCACATCAACCACTGTCCTTGATCCCATCCCTTGACTGCTAGAGCAATGACTCCGGTAAGTTCTTTCAGTTTTTCCATCATTTTTTGTCATTTTTCTAATGTTTTTTCTTTTTTTCTTTGATTATAATCTATCAGATGATGAAAAAAATTAGAAGAAAAACCTATCCAAAGAGACCCAGGACCATTTGGTTAGAATTTACAAAGGCGGACCATCTGGGAATCAAATTGCCTCCAATTTGAAGATTGCGAGGACAACCATTTATAAAGTAATCCAACAATTGAACTGATGTGGAACCATCAAGCAGTTAAAAAGTCAAGGAAGGCCTTGGAACATTAACAATTGCAATATTTGTGAGCTTGGGTGTACATTACAACAATCACAAAAGTTGAAAGCTACTGAAATACAAAACGCAATCTTGAAGGAAGTCTCAGCCCAGACCATTTGACAACAAGCTCCTGAACTTGGTTTTTCTTCAAGGGTGGCGGTCAGGAAGCCTTTTATAAATGCAGATCAAAGAAAAAAAACAACTTACCTTTGCGCGCAAAAATCATCATTGGAACATTGAGGACTGGAAGAAATTGATTTGAAAAAATGAGTCAAGCTTCAAAATTGGAAAGAACTCACAACAAGTCCTGGAATGGAGAACCTCCCAAGAAAAATTCCAATCTTGCCGTCTCTCTCCCACATTCAAGAGTGGGAGATCATCAATCATGATCTGGGGTGATTTCATCAAAGAAAACACCTATCCTCTTTTTTTTATGCCTCCAAAACAACAAAAAGCTAAAGATTTCATTGAGATAGTTGAATAAGGCGCTCTTGGCCCCTGGATCAGCAAACTCAATCACCCCAACACTGTTTTGATGGAAGATGTGGCCCCTGTTCACAAGGCCAAGATCAGCAAGGACTTGCAATGCACCCATGGTATCACAAAACTCACCTCGCCAGCTCAGTCCCCAGAACTCAACCAAATTGAGAATTTATGTAAAATTGTAAAAAAATAATATTCAAACGTTATATCAACCAAAATAAATCCCAGAGATGGAAAGGGCCCTCCAAAGCGCCTGGGATGACATTCCCCATCAAATCCTTAAAAATAACATTGACTTCATGCCTAATCACATGCAAACTTTTATCAAGGCCAATGGAGGTTCTACCCCATGGTAGATTTAATTATTTTTTTTGTTAAAATTTTTCTTATTCTTCATCATCTTATCCCTATTTTATCCAACTCTCATCAATTTTAGATAGTAAAATTTTTAAGGTTTTTCAAATTTATGCTTGATTAACAGGCAAATCATGCTGTAGTTTTATCTCTTAATTTTATGTGTTTTCTAACTTTTTTAAAAAATTAAGCTTATTTTGAATTAAAATTATTTTGCTCATCTAGTAAAATAAAAAAATTTACAACAATATTTTGTTTTTTTTTGTGAGAAAACAAAAATAAAAAAAATACAAAAAAAAAGTGGGAAGAAATTGGGGGGTCAGTCCCACAATTTTTGTCCACCCACTTTACTTTAATACCTCCCACTGTGCTTTTTATCATCTCATACCTGCCCCATTCCTGTCGCACTAATCCATTTCATTTCTCTACTCTATCTCAAACCTCCGCTGTAAACACTCCCACTTCAAAGTCCTCTTCATGTCACCAATTGCCTCACTCCCTCTTGACTCATTCTGTTTTCACACTCATTCATCCATTCATTTCTGATTGTCACTTACACTGACTTCCTCCACTCCATTCCCTCTTTCCACTCCATTCTCTTCCCTCTCTCATCCTCCCTCATTGCCTTGCCTATTCATCCATTCACTCTGCTTTTTCTCCTTGGACCATTCTTCCTTCCTCCTCAGATCCCTTGACAGCCTCAACTCATTGACTCAGTCCCAAATCAACCTTCTCTCATGCAAAATCTTTTAGAATTCAACTGCACCGCTCTGACCTCTACAACAAGTAGGGAAAGGGTAAGTCTAAGCATAAGAGAGAGACGTTTCAAATGAAGTCATAAGGGGCTTAAGTACATGACATCATTATGTGAGAATGCTTCTGGGCCATAATTATTATCAAAGATCTGAGATCCCACAAATATAAATACAATAGATCTCTCTTAAGATATTAGATCCCCCATTTTTTCCATTTAACTATCTGGGGGATCTAATATTGTAAGCATGTTTCTATTCTATCAAGAGTATGTGCCATAAGGTCCTTATTATCATCACTGCCGCAATCATTTATAACAATCAGGAGCCTTATTGGGAGTGATCAATATGCCTCAGCCAACAGCTAAGACGTACTGCTTAAACGTGTCCATTAGGTGTTAGTCATTGTTATACACTACAAAAATCTTATGATGTAATTAAACATTGCTTTGATTTAACTATCTGGAGGATCTAATATATCAGGAGCCTTATTGGGAGTGATTAATATGCCTTAGCCAACTTCTAAGACGTACTTCTTAAACGTGTCCATTAGGTGAGCCTTATCGGGAGTGATCAATATGCCTTAGCCAACTGCTAAGACTTACTTCTTAAAAGTGTCCATTAGTGCCGGAATCACCAAAATTTACAAAATCAATCCATCCCACATTCAATCCCTCAAGATCTTCCTGACCCTCATTGCATTTCTCAAGCTCTTGTCCTCATTCTACTCAGGCTCCATTCTTATCCATCTTATCCCAGCTACCCATCCAACTCCCTCTACACTCTCAATACTCCTCAGCTGCCAATTAAGAAAATATTAGCACTTTATCAGATGTGAGAGATGCATCCTATCAAATCATTTGCTTGCTCCTTTCATTCCTTTATTTATGAAGTTACCTCTTTAAGCCCCTCTTCCAATTTCTTCACATTCCTGTTTTCATTTCCATACAAACTGTTCTGTGCCAGATTAGATACCGTGCAAGATCTCCTGTCCTATTCATTTTTTTTCTTTCATTCCTTGAACATAGGTTGATTCATTGTTACTTGTCTCAGTTTCATTGGTCTTGGTTTGAAATAAAATGAAACTTTCAATTCAAAATTTATCAAGCAGGAGGGTAGATTCTGGGGAAGAAATTTGAAAAAGCTAACCTCTGATGAAATTGCAACAGGCAAGGTAAGTTTTCTCAGGGCTTTCATCACTTACTGTACTGCATTTGATAGCTTACTAAAATACTTAGTCTAAAAGGATATTTTTGCAGCAAATACATGTTTGGTCAAGCAGAATTGGATTTCTGGGTTTCACAAGGGGTTGTGGGCTAAAACTCATTGGTATTGGTACAAGGAAGAATTACTGCAGATGTCACAGGATGGTGGAATTACACTCCTAACTGGAATGAAATTTCTCTGGCAAATAGTGAACACATAACTGGAGTTAAAGGAACTTATTCAAGAAGGACTGACGACTAGGGCAGCAATTGAGACTAATGCACCAACAGAAATGGAGTATCTGAGGGAGCCCCCATGACAAAATCAGACACTATAGAGGTCTGGGATATCATGGAACAGCCAAAACTTTTATTTGTGCAGGCAACATGGTAAAACTAAGTTGGACCATCAGTGGTTGCACCCTGGGTGCAGACCACACCAAAAATGACAATAATGCCTTCAAGACCAAGAATTCCAATTATGATTGGACCACCAGGACCGCCAAAGTGCTACTATTGCCAAAGAGAAGGCCACATGAAAACAGAAGGTCAAAATATCACCATTGATCTGGAAAGGCAGATATTTTGGTTATACGGTCCATAAATTATTATGGTGAATGGGAAGGCTTGTTCAAGAGATTATGGAACCCCATTTCTGCAGTATCAGTTGCAGGAAATGGCGGGAAAATGTTTCAAGAAGGAGGGAACGTTATCTTTTGGGTTGTATTACTTTCAACCAGGATAGAAGCCACCAAGAGTAGAATAAAAAGTTTTGATTTTTCAGAGGGATGAGCAACACGTGCAGGGAGAGCAGAAAATGGAGCTCAATATAAAACCACAGGAAATAAAAGCAGGAGGGCAGGCAGGAGTAAGTATGAAACCATCAAGGCAAAGGGCATTAGATATTGCAAAGAAGATTTGTTTCCCAGATGATAAGGTGAGACTAATGGTAAGGGAACTAACAGCAATTTTGCCTACAATAGCAGAGGAGATGATTTTTATTCTGTGGAAGTACGCAGGACCAGCAAAAGAAGGTTTTCTGGACTCAAAAACAGCCAAAGTTACAACAGGAGCTGTTTAAGTGTATTTTGAGGAAGTGGCAATCCCAGTAATGTAACATCTGGGGTATCTTCAACAAGGATTTGGAAAAGAGAAGTTGTTGGAGAGAATCTAAATGGCCAAAATCATTGCATCAAAACTGGGAAGGGAGGCAGGCATGAGGTGGAGGAAGAAAGATATAGGTGTGTTGAACTTAGTGAGATATATGTGTGAGGTGGAGGGAGTTGTGAAACAGGAGCCCTCCAAAGTGGCCAAGGATCATCAGACTCTTTCTTCCTTGGTCTCTAAGGGTTAGGAGGGTATCTTGAAGTGGTCTTTTCTCTTTGATTTTCAAGCTTCCTCGGAAAATAATGAAAATTCCCACAAATGAATGCTGATGGTGGCAGATGCAAGGGGGAGACTATCATAAAATAAAATATGTCAAGTGGAGGAGAAAAAGAAGGATTTTGGAACTTTAGACTTTTAAATCATGCCAATATAGCTCTGCATCTGTGCAAATGGTCAACTGACGAGGGCAAAGGACTCCAAATTAAAATTATATCTCATGAAGATTGGATAATTTTTTCCAAGAATTTTTCAAAGTCCCATGGATATGCCATTGCAATATCCAATTCACATAAAAATAAAATTTTCTGTCTGGGATGTGAATGCTTTGGCCTCTATTTAGTAAATCTAAGTGCTACAAAATTCTGGGAATACCCAACCTTAAAAATTGGATTCCCCTTCAACATTAAAGGATCAACTCAAAATTTCAAAAAAATTTTTGAATCTGAAATTTGGTCCATTTCTTCAATCAAATCATCAGATAATCAATACCCCTTGGACAAAGAAGCAGCTAACCAACTCAACCAATGATTTGATCAAGATCAGCCAGAAAAATTCAGAGGGCCAGCTAAGGGTAAAATTTACCCACCCCAGATTCTTCAAGAAATGTGGAATTATGAAACTTCAATTTTGCTCACCACGGAAAAAACTTACAATGAAATTAAAAAAAATTCAAAGAGGAAAATTGGCTGGTTTAATTCTAATAGAGGATCTATCTAAAATCCTGAAGAAAAGAAATTTGAGAAACCATCCTCAATGAAATTTGTCATCAAATATTGCTCAGATGTTGATTCACTTGGGAAAAGTAAATCACCATGCATGCCTCATTGAATGAACTTATAGGACCAAATGATTCAAAAATAATCCCCTTCATTTAATATATCAATCAACAAGGAAAATCAGAAATTCACCATTGCCTTCTACTGTATTTCCAATGAAAACCAGGAATTTTACCTCCAGGTCCTTCAAAATATTGAGAAAGTCATTCATCAACATTGGATTCCCAAAGTCTTTTGAACTAACAATGATCCTGTTCTCCAAAAATAATTGAAGAGGTATTCCCAGATTATCAGATGGAAGTCTGTACCTGGCCTATTTCCAAAAATACAAAAACCCACTGAAAGCAACTTTTTTCCTGTCAGAATCAAAATACCTGGGACTCTTTCCAGAAAATTTGGATTGTATTAATCAATTCAAAAGCGCCTGAAGATTTTGAAACAAATTGGGAACAATTGTTTGGTTTCTTTAAGGATTTAAATTCTTCAGTTAAGCAGCACCTCAAATGCAACAATGTTCCCTTTAAATTAAACTTCATACTTGCTTGAGCGGGTCACTATAAAAACCTTGGAAAACCAAAAACTTCAATTTTAAAATAAAGCCACACTTATTTCAATTCAAAATATTGGAAATATTCTGGTTATTTATTGGCAGAATTTAAGTAAGTGGGAAATTTCAGAGACTCCCAGATCTCAAAAATCCACCAGATAATTTCTCACCAGTCTATCAAAACCCTTGATAATATCCCCTGACCCCTTTTGCCACACACTTCCAAATGCTTTACTCATGCCATCACAAAGCCCTAGTTAAGTTCTCCAAAATGCAGAAAGACATTATTAAAATAATTTCCAAATATATTTCTACTGGAAAAGAAATTAATTGCTCTCAAAAGTTGAGGTAAATGATAAAAAATATCAGGAAAATTATAAACAAGACTTGAATCTTCAATGGCATTCAAATTGCAACCCTGAGGAAACTGATGATAATGTAAGTTTTATCTTATCTATTTTTTTGTTTTTTTTGGGGGGTATTTTTCTGATATATTTAATCTCCATTTTAAAGGATGAAGAAGAAGAATTTGAGCTGGATGTTGAACTCCAGAATTTAATTTCAGAATTGAATCCATTCACATCTGAAAAAACCCCAGTAATCATTCCAAATTTCATCAAGCTTCAGCAAGGAACTCATGATATGGTAAAAATATTGAAGGATTATTTGAAGGAAAGAAGAGGAAGACCAAATTTTGAGAAATAACAGTATTAAAAACAAAGGATTTCTTCAACTTTTGAATTGATTGAAGAAATTGTACCAATTTCCAAGGAATCAAAGACTCAAGAGGCAATAAAAATCTTCCAAAAACAAGTGCTGGAAGAGAGCCAAGTTAGAAAAATATTGTTTTGAATAAAGAAAAGTAAAATATCATCAAAAAATAATATCTTAGAGAAAGAAAAGATCAAAACACCAAAGGACAATGCATTTAGCCTATCTTTATTTATTTTCCTTGATATCTTGCTTAAAATTTTGATTTTTTGTTTTTATGAAAGACTTCTTATTTTCCAGAAGGAAAAAATTAAATTTGCAACCAAAAACAACTCATTAACAACTAAGAATGGGCTTTGTGGCGTAGTTTGCGACCCATTTGGGTTGTGAACAGCCGTTTTCAACCATCTGAGTTTTGAAAAACCATTTTCAACCCATCTGAAGAATGAACGGTGTAAGACTCCAAACAGTGCTAGGATGTGGCAGTTCTGTGGAGGGGAAAGGTGCTGTTTAGGCTGCCCTCCTGAGTGTTACAAAAATATTTAAATGTAACCGAGATCAAGGTCCAGAACCTGGTAAATGAGGAATCAAGGAGAAGAGGATAAAGATGATAATAGTTTGTTAGTGATGGAACAGCACTATCTGAGACAGGATTATGCAGGGTAAAACTTGAACAAAAGAAGTTAAAGTCCTCTTAGAGTTCAAAGAAAAAAAGCTTTTGTATGTAAACAAAGCCCACAAGCTAATAACTCTGGTCGTCAGCAGAAGATTGGGGATGATCAACTCAAACCCAAGCAACCTCCAGGTTCTCAATGAACCTGCCCAACTCTCCGCAATCAAGGGCTTGAAGGGTACCAGATAACTGAGGGTGGCTGTACAAGACAAAGCACAATGTTTAAGAAGCTCCAAAGCAAACAGTAACTGATTTGAAGCAAGGATAACCTCAACACTTCTCAAGGGACTCAAGAATAGGCTGGAAAAATGCAACTCAAAAGAAAATAAAGGGAGGTATAACACTCCAGGTCTTAAGCTTAATAAGACCTCTTCAATCAATTGTGATTGGCTCCAGAAAGGTGATCAGGGATCAGGACCAGTATGGTCAGAGAAAGGGATCAAGGAGTGGTATAACCCCCTTAAAAAATTCCAGCAGACAGAATTTTTCTTCAACCAGCAAGGCTATTGGTTGGTAATAAGGATCGGGCCACAGAGGGGCAAAGGATCAGGGTCAAAAATGGATCAGGGGGCAATCAAAGATATACCCAGGATAAGGATCAGGATTGAATTTCTTGGTAATGGGGGGGGACACAAGCACACACCCCTGTGGATGATTTTATTAACTGATGATCTGATGTATGATGATATGATATTCAGAAAAAGCAGTGGAGAGCCCCTCCTTTTATAGACCAGAGGCCTATAGAATATTTACAAGAGAGATTTACAAATGGGAGCGAATTTTTTTTTTTTTTTTTTTTTTCAAGGATCAAGATCATGGGAAAACAAAAGAAAGAAGAAAAAAAGAAACAAACAGTTACTTGGAGAAAAGGAAACCCAAAGAGGGACGCCCGCAGGCATCCTGATGGGCCCAGGGGACTGCCAAGGCCGCGGATGACCAGCGGCAGGTGTCCGACGGACATTGGCAACGTAAGAGACCCGCGCGGGCAACCAACAAGCCGCGCGGGAGACCGGCGAGCTAGGAGGGGAGGAAGAGAGGTAGGCTTGACGGATGATAGTGAGGATTGAGTGGGTTTGAGAGATCGGGTGACAACTACTTGGTAGGTTGACCACCACCACCACCAGATGGCAGCTGGGAATACGTGATGGATCAAATCTTGTTGGTAGTCTAACATGTCATGATCAACAACAAGAATCAGAATTTGACCGACAATACGTAACTTGAACAACGCAGGAGGACCAGGGTGGGAAGAATTGGGTGAATATTCCTCAAGCGGAAAGAAAGAAAGAAATAGAGACAAGGTAGTGGACAACGCGGAGTGAAGAGTGATTCAAAGATTTTCTAGCAAGTAGGGGGAGCAAATTGGTTGGGAATACCACCATTGGGTGAGGAGGATTTTGTTGAGATAGCGGAGGGAGGTCTGATTGGTCCTAATGGTTCAGCGTCTGAAATCACGTGCGCCTTATCCTATTTGTATTTTTGACGACTATGGGGATGATGATGATGAGTAATAGAACGATGACCCCTAGGGAAATGAATATTCTCATCTTCATATCTTTCCATCACATCTGCTTCCGAATGCAATTGGCACCACGACGAAAGCCTTGAGCCAACACAGCAAGATTGTCGGTCTTATCCTGCAAGTCTTATCCTGCAAGGCGTCCAATCTTTCACCACGTTTGGCGACCTTGGTGATATTATCGCGCATGATGCCAACAGTATCATCAATCTGAGCTTGAATGGCTTGGGTTTTCTGGTTTCCCTTGCCACCTCCAGCTCCGCCTCTACCACCACCTCCGCCGCCGGATGAGTTGTTGTGACCAGGGATGTAAGGATTGTAGAGTTGGTTGGATGACATGGTGGTGGTTTTGATTTTAGACGGTAGGGTGTGTGAGTTGGATGGTTGCGGTTGGGAATAGAAAAGAAGAGGAGAAGGAGAAGGAGAAGAAGAGATGGATAGGATGCCGCGAGGAAGGAAGGAAGGGAGCTGATGATGGAGAATGGTTGAGTTGAGTTCTGTTGAAGTTCTTCATCTTGAAGAGAGAAGTAGGAGTTGAATGAATGAATGAGAGCTACTGAATCTTTTGATGGTTTGAGGTCTGTTTGGATTTCTAACTAAGGAATTACTGCTAGTAGTTATGTATTGTTTTTGATTCTTATGATTTTTTTTTTTTTTTTTTTGACAATGATACCTATGAATGATGATAACAAAAAATCATAAAAAAATTAAAATCTCCGCACTGGCCAGGGTGTCCAGGATGGGGCACCACAAGGGCCATTTGCAAAACATCTGAGTTTTAAATGGCCTTTTGCAAGCAATCTGAGTCATAAACAGCCATTCACAACTCAGAATGGGTCCTGTGGCATGGTTGAGGGTCCATACGATCTGTGAACAGCCCTTTGCAACCCATCTGAGTTGTGAATGGCCCTTCACAACTCCAGGGTTGTGAAAAAAAATATAAGAAATTTGAAATTTGAGATTAATAAAAGTAAATAAAATTAGGGAATTATTTTTCTCACACATCCAACCCTTTATTCCACACATTTTGACATCAGCGCGCAGTTGCGCCCTTTTGGTATTCCAGGCAAAAATACTTTATTTCATGCAACATTCAAGAATTCATTTTTTTGGAATTCTGACTGCGCAGCCCCGTAGAAGGGGTTCTTGAGCCCCTAAAAAAAATCTGTGGTAACTTTGGAGCCATTAGAACCTCTTCAAAAATGCAATCAATAAGTGATGAAAATCTGTAAAAACAAATCTTTGCATGGATTTTTGGATCATCTTTTTGGCTATTTTCATTGGTTTTTTCTTTATTTTTTGGTTATTTAAACTGCCATAGATTTTGAAAAACATTCATAGATTCTTCAAATATTTTTTTCATATTTTTTTGGATGTATCCTTTCACCTTAAAAAATTCCTTCAAAAAACACAAAAAATCAAAAGAATCCAATTCCTTTTTGGACATTGAATTCTTTTATTTTCATTTGTATTTCAGTTCTTGGGTAATTCAGGCTGACAAAAAGTTAGACCAACAGTTAAAGAGCATTAATTTCTTTTTTCCAGATTTTTTGGATGTATTAATTTACCTTAAAAAATTCCTTCAAAAAAGCAAATAAATCATACAAATTCAATTTTCTCATTTGACTTTTGGATCCTTATGTTTGCCATTTTGAATAATTTTTTTTTGGTGTTTCAAGCTTTAAGAATTGTAAAAATCTATTCAAGAGATTTTTAAAAAAGATTTCACGAATTTTGGATGTCATGATTGACCTTTGAAAATTCCATCAAAAAACCTAAAAATTTGAAGAATTCACTTTTCTCACTGGATTTTTGAATCCTTTTTTTTCAAGATCAAGAGGAAGGACAGCCCTTTGGAAAAAAATGATTCTTTAAGGTGAGTAGCCAGTTGTCTGTTTAGTTGCAATTGGATCAGAGAAGAGAACCAGAGGAAGAAATTTGCAACAATTCTTTCCGCTTTCACCAGCCTGTTTGACAAGAGCAGCCTTCAAAGGAGCATCGACTTGTTCCACCATGCCTTGGTCTTCTGGATAATAAGGAGCAGTAACCCAATGTTGTCCAGGAAATGATTGGATCATTTCAAAAAGTTTTCTACCAAATTCAGAGCCACCATCAGTAAAATAAGTTTAAGCCAAGCCATAATGCATTTTCCAGTTCTCATAAAGGAAAGCTGCCACTGATTTAGAGCTGAGATCCTTAAGGAAGTTTTCTTCAACCCATCCAGAAAAATCATATCTATCCACAATGAAATACTTAGAACAACCTGCCTTAATATGAACCACAGCCATAGCAATACCTTCAAAGACATTGGACTCCCCAGTAGGATGAAAAATTTCATCTGGGTTCCTAAGATCATGTTTCCGAAATACTTCACAACTCCAGCACCATTGAGAGATGGATTTCTTGAGTGATGGATTCCAGAATCATTTGGATATGCATGGATAAGTTTTGGTTTCCCCACAATGACCAAGACCCTCATGGAGATTTTCAAGGATTGAGTCTTGCTTATAAGGGATAGTAACAACAATGAGAGCACAAGGATTTCCTTTTTTCATAATTTTAGAACCTTCAAAAAATTAATTAGAACACTTAATTTTAAGGGATCAAAATTCTTAGGGAGAAAGATCAGGGGGTCTTTGCAAAGTTGGAAGTTACTGCTCTAATTTAAGCCAGAAACCCTGCTGAAAGCCAGAATTTTGATATTCTGTTAGATATGGAATATCCATGGGACCTTGCCCATAATTAGATAGCCTCAACCAGCTCCTCTTTTGGTTATATGATAGCTCAGGAGGAGGGGCAAGAGGAGTGGAATCAAGAGTTGGAGTAGATGAATAAGGAGCAAGAGGATTTGAATCACTAGTTTGATTAGATGAGATTATGGAGGATGGGCCTGGTGAAACAGTTGGAAAAGTTCTGAAAATTGGGTGCATGTTTTATTGATAAATTGGAAAAAGAGATGTTCTTGTTATGAAGTATCTGGAGTGTTAACTTGTTTTGATGAGTGGTTGGTGGTGTGGTGTGAAACAGTGTGGTGTGGTTTGGTGTGGTGTGGTTTGGTGTGGTGTGGTTTGGTGTGGTGTGGTTTGGTGTGGTGTGGTGTGGTGTGGTGTGGTTTGGTGTGGTGTGGTTTGGTGTGGTGTGGTTTGGTGTGGTGTGGTTTGGGGTGGTGTGGTTTGGTGTGGTGTGATGTGGTTTTATGTGGTGTGGTGTGGTGTGGTGTGGTGTGGTGTGGTGTGGTGTGGTGTGGTGTGGTGTGGTGTGGTGTGGTGAAGTATGGTGTAGTATGCTACAATGTGGTATGGTGTGGTATGTTTTGGTGTGGTGTGGTATGGTATGGGAGTGGGATGGTATGGTGGGGGGTGATGGAAGGGTGGAACAGTTCAAGGGGGTGGTTTATAAGATAATTTTGGCGCTCTAAGATGGGCGGTGGTACAAAGAAAAATTTTTCAGTCATATTGAATATATGCCTGTGAAGGACTCAAAGAATACTGAATTTTTCAATTTTATTTGGTTTTTTATGGAATTTTTAAAGGTCAAAAATGACATCCAAAAAACCAAAAAAAAATGTAAAAGCTCTTGAATAGTTTTTTTAAAATTCTTCAAGCTTGAAACACCAAGAAAAATAAGTCAAAATGGCAAACATAAGGATCCAAAAGTCATGAGAAAATTGAATTTTTTGAATTTTTTGCTTTTTCAAAGGAATTTTTGAAGGTGAAATAAAACATCCAAAAAATCTGGAAAAAATATTTCAATGCTCTTTGAATGTTTTTTCAAATTTTTGTTTGCATGAATTACCCAAAAAAATGAAATAAAAAGGAAAATAAAAGGATTCAAATGTCCAAAGAGAAATTTGATTTTTTTGATTTGTTGTGTTTTTTGAAAGAATTTTTTAAGGTGAAAGAATGCATGCAAAAAATATGAAAAAAATAAGAATATTTGAATGTTTTTCAAAATTTATGGAAGCTGAAATAACCATAATCAAACAATAAAAATAGCCAAAATGATGATCCAAAAATCCATGAAAAAACTTCTTTTCAGAGAAATGTTTTCACTTTTTTATTGCATTTTTTAAGGGGTTCTAATGGCTCCAAAATTTAAAAAGATTTTGGTTGGGGTTTTAAAAAAAAGAAGGATCCAAAATTCCAATGAGAAATTCGGGTCTTTTGATTTGCTTGATTTTTTGAATGAATTTTTCAAGGTAAAGAAATACATCCAAAATATATGTGAAAAATATTAGAAGTTTATTTCATTGTTCTTTCAACTAAATTAGAGCTGAAATAAACAAAAAACCATTAATAAAAAAGGCAAAAATAAACATCTCAAACCTCATTGGAAAATTTGATTTTTTTATTTTTGGGCTTTTTTGAATGAATATTTTAAGGTAAAACAATACCACAAAAAAAATCTGCCAAAAATAATAAAAAGATCTTTTGTGGTTTATATGAATTTCTTGGTGCTTTAGTTGCAAAAAATAATGAATTAAAATAGCAAATAAAACAATGCAAAAGTCCAATGAGAAATTGTTTTTTTTTCTTTTTTTTTGATTTTTTGAATGAATTTTTTAAGGGAAAAGAATAAATCCAACAAATCTATGAAAATATTGGAAATCCCTTTAAATTATTTCAAAAATTAATTAGAGCTGAAATAACCAAAAAAAATAGTTCAAAAGGAAAAAAGAAAGATCCCAAATTCTGTTGGAAAATTGGTTGGTTTTGATTTGTTGATTTTTTGGATGAACTTTTTCAGGTAAAAGAATGAATAAAAAAAATTTTAACAAAATAAGAAGCTTTTTATTTATTTTTTAAAACTTATTAGAGCTTGAAGAGCCAAAAATAATAATTAAAGAGGAAAAAAGAAAGATCCCAAACTCCATTGATTTTTTTCTTGATTTTATTAATTTATTTTATTACATTTTTGAAGGGGTTCCAATGCCTTCAAAATTATCAAAGATGTAGTTTTGGGTTCCTATAAACCCCTAATCACCCCATAAAATTGCCAATTTGGGGCTATTTTGACTCAAATGGTCCCAAAGTGTTGTTTGCAAGTCAAATGAGTTGCAAATGGTGTTATATGACTCAAATTGGTTGCAAAAGGTGTTTCACAAATTAAATGGGCTGCAAATGGCTGTGTGCAACCAATTTGCAACCTGGGGTCTCAGATTTAACACTGAAAAAAAAATAAAATTAAACAAAAATAAATTAAAAAAATTAAAAAAAATTAAGAACTTGAATTACCAAAAAAGAATAATCAAAAAGAAAAAAAAGGATCCAAAAGTGCAATGAGATTTTTTTTTTGATTTTTCAAATAAATTTGTTTTAGGTAAAATCATAAATCTAAAAAATCCGCAAAAATATCAGAAATATGTTTTATTTTTTGTTCAAATTTTGATATCTTCAAGAAAGAAAATAAAAAAGAATTAAAAAGGCAAATGAAACAATCCAAAAGTTTAATAAGAAAGTTTTTTTTTTGATTTCTTTGATTTTTTGAATGAATTTTTTAAGGTAAAGAAATAAATCTGAAAAATATGAAAAACAAATGAAAATCTATTTGAGTGTTTCAATAAAATTTGGAGAGCTTGAATTACCAAAAAAAATGAATTCAAAAGGCAAAAAAAAAGATCCCAAACTCCATTGGAAATTTCTATTTTTTTGATTTGTTTTATTTTTTGAATGAGTTTTTTAAGGTAAAAAAATACATCCAAAAAAATCTTCAAAAAATAGGGCGTATCAGAGTTAGCAAACCTGCAATTAGAAAACCACCATTTTTTTGACCAAACCCGCCATTTTGAATGGCCAATTTCTGAAATACACATACCCCCTAACTGGTGAATTTCAAAATGGCGGGTTTCATGAAAATGGTGGATTTCAAACATCAAACCCGCCATTAAACCCACCATTCATTCACCATCATCCATCTACCATCCATCACATCTAAAACACCCATCCACATCAGCAAATCCGTGCCAATCTCATCTCCATTTCTTCAGGCACATCTAATCTCCATTGCTTCAAATCTCCATCCCTTCACATCTCTATTGATTCACATCTTCATTGCTTCACATCTCTATTGCTTCACTTCTCTATTGCTTCGCATCTACATTGCTTCACATCTCCATCTTCACAAAAAACTTATCATCATCTTTTCACCCCACATCAAATCACCATCTCTTTCAAAATGCCCAATCAAACTTCCCACCAGCAAGTTGAAAATGCAAAAAAGCTGACGGGTCTTTTGTTAGTATTTGACCACAATTCAGACTCCGATTCAGACTCCAATTTGGAATCAAATTATTTGGCTTTGAATGCTCTATCAAAAAAGAGATACATGTTTCCAAGAAGACAATCTCTCCACAACCCTATGTATTAAAGGCAAAAGCTTCATCTCCTCCCAGACTTAAGCTTCCAGCAACTTTTCTGAACTCTATTGCCTTCATTCATAAAAATCTTGGAGATGATTGAAGACCACCACATCTTCCACAACAATTCTTGGAATCCTCAATGGGATCCAAATATCCATCTGGCTGTTGCTCTTTGTAGATTGGGATCAGATGGAAATGAAGCGGCAATTAATCAATTAGAAAATCAATTCTCAGTTGGTTATGGAACCATTAAATAATACACCAAAAGAGTCATGATTGCTGTCCTATCTTTCAGTTGCTCAGTCCTTTTTTATTGTTTTGGTTGTTCACCCAAGAATCCTAGGCTGACTCACTTCTTCTTTTTTTTTTTTTTTAGACAAAACTGACCCAAAACCTCACCCCATCACACCACCCACCTCACCCCATCACACCACCCACCTCACCCCATCACACCACCCACCTCACCCCATCACACCACCCATCTCACCCCCCCAAACCACCAGTCCACTTTACTCCTCACCCACCACCTCCTACTCACCAGCCACCTCCACCTTACCCACCACCTCCACCTCACCCACCACCTCCACCTCACCCACCACCTCCACCTCACCCAACACATTTGGCACCCCTGGTAAGCTCTCCTCATCCTCCTCCTCATCCTCCCCATCATCAGAAGCTAACCAATTGTTCCATCCCCCTCCAGGCACCTTCAGGTCATCAGGTAAGCTCCCCCCCTCCTCCTCATCCTCCTCTTCCCTCCATCTTAGATGACTCCTCCCTCTTGTTTGCTCCTTCGCCCCCCCTCCTTGCTTTCTTGCCGGCCCCACCACCAGTGTAAGACTACAAACAGTGCTAGGCCGTGGCATTTATGTGGAGGGGAAAGGTGCTGTTTAGGCTGCCCTCCTGAGTGTTAAAAAAATATTTGAATTTAACCAAGATCAAGGTCCAGAACCTGGTAAATGAGGAATCAAGTAGAAAAGGATAAAGATGATAGTAGTTTGGTATAAATGGAACAGCACTATCTGAGACAAGATTATGTGGGAAAACTTGGACAACAGAATCTAAAGTTTGTTTAAAGTTAAAAGACAAAGCTGTTGCATGTAAACAATGCCCACAGGGAAATAACTCTGAGTTTCAGCAGAAGATTGGGGATGATCAACTCAAACCCAAGAAACCTCCAGGTTCCCAATGAACCTGCCCAACTCTCCGCAATCAAGCGCTTGAAGGGTACCAGATAACTGAGGGTGGCTTTACAAGACAAAGCACTATGTTTAAGAAGCTCTAAAAGCAAAAAGTAACTGATTTGAAGCAAGGATAACCTCAACACTTCACAAGGAACTCAAGAGTAGGCTTGCAGAATGCAACTCCAAAAAAATAAGGGAGGTATAACACTCCAGGTCTTGAGCTTAATAAGAGCTCTTCAATCAATAGTGATTGGCTCCAGAAAGATGAACAAGGAGGGATCAAGACCAGTTTGGTCAGAGAAAGGGATCAAGGAGTGGTATAATACACTCAATAATTCCAACAGACCAAATTCTCTTCAACCAGCAAGGCTATTGGTTGGTCATAAGGATCAGGCCACAGAGGGGCAAAGACTCAGGATCAATGGATCAGTGGGAAATCATAGATATACCCAGGATGAGGATGAAGATTAGATTTCAGTGATAACCGGTGGGGACATATGCAAACAATCCCCTTGGATTGTTTTTAAAAAGGCAGGGGAGAGCCCCTCCTTTTATAGACAAGAGGTCTGTAAGCTATTTACAAGAGATACTACGAATACAGCGGAAATTTTTTTTTTTTTTTTTTAGGATTGTCATGAGAAAACAAAAGGAAAAAAAAGAAACAACAAACACTCAAAAAAAAAAACAAAGAACTGAATCAAAAACCCGGCCCATGCCAATGATGGGCACGGGCAGGAGAGTAGCTATTGAGGGGTCCGCGGACATGCTGATGGGCCCGGGAGACAGTTGAGACCTGCGCGGGCAACAGACAAGCCCCGGGGGGCACTGGTGAGCTGGAGGTGGATCAGGGAGCTATGGTCAAGGATGATGGAGAGACAATCTCAAATGGCTTGGATGGCAGTATGATACTGAGTGGAAGCATGACCGTGACAGAGGAGGATAGGTTGTAGGCTCAAGATCCTAAGGCATGAGATCGGAGGAGGAGAGGAGATGGATTGATTGAGGATGATGATGAAATCGTCAAGGATGGTGAGATTGTCAAGGAGTTGATAGGTAAGGGGATAGGATTGACAATAAGCCTCTAGGATTGAACAATAGGTCACTTGGAGGGAGGTAGGTTTAGGAGGGTCCTGAGCTGGATCTTGATTGTGAAACCATAGGGACCAACAATATCTGGTCAAGGATCAATCCTGGGATAGATTGGCTAGGTTGGAGAGTAGATTGACTTGGATCAAATTGTGATAGGCGGATAGGGCTTGATGGAGACCATGGATTGATTGGATTGGGATGTCTGAGGAATAGATGATCCTGACAATATAGGTGGAGATGAGAGCATCAAAGCTGAGTAGATTGGGAGGATTGGGAAATCTCAAGGATTGTGGGTATGCACAAGCTCAAGAGGGTAGTAGGAGATAGGGATGGTTAGGATGAGCGTGGATGAGGATGATGAGCTTATTGATAGGATGATGGTTGGATGGTAGTTGATTGGGTAGATTTTCAAGTTGAGGATGATGGAAGATCAGTTGAGCCATGGATTGGTTGGGTAGGAGTGTGTTGGGTAATCTTCCAAACTGAGAGATGTCGAGTTTGAAGGATAGGATTGCATTGAGTTCTAAGTTTGAGATTGTGGTGGTGGTAGTTTGTTGCTGTTGTTGTTTTTGTTGATGATCAATGAGATAGATCTGAGCCGTTTGTTGATGGGTGATGATGGATTGGAAGTGAGGACTCCAAAGATGGCAAAGATGGTGGTGCCTGTGCTGGATAGAAGCCCGCAAGCCAAGCTGGTCTTCATCCGCGCGTTTGCCAAAAGGGTGGGTAGCAGTGCAAACCAAGGGAAAATTGAACATAGGACCGGGCGCTAGGCACCCAAGAGATGATCCTAGACGACTAGGAGAGTGGGAGCTGGAAGTTTAAGAACTGGAAATGGGAATCATTCCGGATCAAAAAGTTTTTTTTTTTTTTTTCTTTTTTTTTTTTTTTCTTTTTCTTTTTTTTTCTTTTTCTTTTTTTTTTTTCTCTTTTTTTTTTTTGGATCTAAATGGAGGCTATAGAAAAGTTTATAAAAATTTTAATTTTTTCCATACTGTTCCAGAGGTGTCACAGATTGGGAACCACACCGGCCCCCGCCACCTTGCTTGCTGGTCCCACCACTGGTCCCCCTCCTCGCTTGCTGGCCCCACCACCACCCCCCTCCTTGCTTGCTTGCTCCTTCACCACCCCCCCTCCTCCCTTGCTTTCTGGCCCCACCAGATTGCCCACCACCTTGCTGCCCTGGCCCCACCTCCCCCCCACCTTGCTTGCCGGGCCCACAACCCCCACTGGCCCAACCACCGCCCCCCCCACCTTGCTTGCCGGGCCCACCACCCCCGCTGGCCCCCCCACCTTGCTTTCCGGGCCCACCACCACCACCCCACCTTGCTTTTGGGCCCCACCTCTGCCCCCCCTCCTTGCTTTTGGGTCCCACCTCTGCCCCCGCCTCCTTGCTTGCCCGCCGGCCCCACCTCTGCCCCCCCCACTTGCTTGCCTGCCGGCACCATCTTGGCTCCCCCCTCTTGATTGGCCCCACCTTGGCTCCCCCCCCTTCTTGCTCCCCAGCCGGCGCCACCTTGGCCCCCCCTCTTGATTTCCGGGGCCCGCCCCCCCTCAATAGCCCCCCGTCAATGCCCTCCCCCCAACACCTGCCTGCCCAGCCAACCAACCTCCCCCCCCTCCCTGGTTCCTAGACCCTGCCTACCTGGCCCCAGGCCCAAACCAAAACAAAGGCCCAGCCCGATTCCCTCACACCCAGGTAAGTTTTTTTTTTTTTCTTTTTCTTTTTCTTTTTCTTTTTCTTTTTCTTTTTCTTTTTCTTTTTCTTTTTCTTTTTCTTTTTCTTTTTCTTTTTCTTTTTCTTTTTCTTTTATTTATTTTTCTTTTCTTTTCTTTTCTTTTTATTTTCTTTTTTTTTTGGGTGCTGATGTGAAGTTTTTTTTTTTGGTACAGTTCTTTTTTCTTTTTTTTCTTTTTTTTGGTGATCACGTTTCTGGTGAACTTGGGATCAAGTCCAGATTTGGCTCATTTTTTTTGATCCAATCATGTTTCATCAATGATTTCCATTTGACTGACTGTTTTTTTTTTTTGGTTTTTTTTTTCAATCCCTCAACTGCTGTTGGTGAATGTCCAATTCTTCTCCCAGCCCCTTCAAAATTTTACACAAACAATAAAATCCCGTCTTGTTCCTCACCCCAATCAAAGTATAGGATTGGGAGGGAACAAGATGGAAGCAGATGGCTTGAAAAACACACAGAGAGGTGGGAAGAGTAGAGCTGCTCGCCAAAAGAGGCTTCAACCCCCCTCAAAATGTTACAGAAACAATCAAATCATGTCTTGTTCCTCAGCCCAATCTAAGTATAGGATTGGGAGGGAACAAGATGGAAGGAGATGGCTTGAAAAACACACATGGAGGTGGGAAGAGTAGGGGTGCTCGCCAAAAGAGGATCTCTGAGTATTCCTTTTTACTTGCAGTTCCAACCAGGAAATCAAACAAACAACTCATTGAAAACATGGTGAATATCAAGTATCTGATGGCCAATTTTTTTTCCTGACCTGGGCTTTGGAATTGGCTTCAAGCAAAAAGGTGTGGTCAAAATAGTTTGGGCAGCCAATAAGTACTAGCACTGTACTTTTCCTTCTGTGGAGACTGCCACTCATTCCAAAATGGCAATGTCAATGCAAATCAAAAAAAGAAGTAGAAACACTTGCAGGGACTTGGGGAGTGAGAAAATATACCCCAGGAAAAAAATATAAATAAAAATAAAAAATATTTTTTTATTGGTGGGTTTAAAAATAGTCTTAAGCATTCCTGTAATCAAAAACGCTTTTTATTCCTTTCAAGTTTTTCATAAAACAAAATGTATTTACAAGCGCATTTGACTAATCTGCTTTCATTTATCTACTGTTCTGCTGCTACCAATGTATGCTTCAGCCATTGACCACTTGTCCTTCTTTCTATTGCCAGTTTTTCCCTCTCCATTTGCAGTTGCGCTTGCTGTCAATCCTTCTCCTTTTCCTCTTTTTGAAATTCTAGCTCAGCCTTTTTCAAATTCCACTTAGCATCCCATTTTTGCAGATGATCCAAACTCTTGACTTGCTGCTTTTCAAAATCAATAGCGAGTTGACAATCCCACTTCTCCTTTTCAAACTACAGTTTTTCAGATTCAATTCGTGATTTCACTGTTTTTCAGAGGGCAATGGGACTGAGCTTGATTTTGAAAGAAAGGAGAATCCAATGGGCTTACTTGAATATTGCTTCTGCATGATCTCCTCAAAGCCCATAAACTTTGAAGTGTTTCTGCTCTTTTCAATTCTATTGAGCACCAAGAAAAATCTGGTGTATCCGGTCAGCCAGTGACATCACATCCTTTGGATGAGATGGTTGAATTCAATTGATTTCTTGAATGTTTCCATCATTTGGAAATACAGCTAACCCCCAGTTTACAATTAGTTGCTTCACAATTGCTCCAAGTATTCACATTTGTTTCTGATTTCATTCCATTCTGTTTCACCTTTTGATATCCTAGCTTTATCCTTCTTTTCTTCCTGCCTTACCTATCATTTCAAATGGTTTTCTCCAAGGTTCCTATTTTACTTCCTTCCAGATTCCACATGGTTTCCAATTTTTTTCCTCCCTGATTTCCCCCTGATTTCCCCCTGATTTATCCCTGATTTCTCCCTGATTTATCCCTGATTTCTCCCTGATTTCTCCCTGATGTCTCCCTGATTTCCCATGATTTTCTATTTTTCCCCCTATGAGGATAATCCCTCATAATTTTCTGAAATCAAATAAAAGCATTTTTTGAACAAAATTAATCCTGATCATTCATAAAATTCCTTCTCTCATGCAATTTCTGTTCTATATACAGGTAATCCTTGATACATTTAATTGCAATTCACTCAAAAAATTATTTTAAAGAAAAAAACTGAAAAAATTCATAAAACTTGGCATATTGCATAATTTTTAAATTTCACTTTCAGGAAGATATAATTTTGTGACTAGTATGATTCCATTTTGAGAGAAGTATGCACACTGGCCATCAACAGCATCACAAGAAATGATTTGTTGTTCACTCCCATGTTTAAATTTTTACACATTGAGAAGCTTCCAATCAACTAAAAAATTCCTGTTTATTTGAAATTGATTCACCTCCAAGAAGTAACCTGGTATGCTCCCATATGGATCTACCACACTGAATATGGTTTGTATCTGACCCAAGAAGGAGACTTTACCCAGATTATATGACACAGTACTGTTTCCATAATTTGATTCTGTTGTTGATAATTCCATTTTATTCCAATGGAGATGATTCTGATAGCTCCACCATGGCAAGAGAGTAACATTGTTTGGTTCATTTGCACCATTAATTTGAGTTAAATCTTGCCAATTTTTAGAAGAGATGGAATTCCTGAGATAATTGAGGAATTTGTAATAAGATTCTGGATTTTCATGGACAGGATTTAGCTGTGGGATTTAATTTTACCTGGTGGATGATTCAAGAATTTTTGAAAATTTATTTATCTTTGGTGGGGCACCTGGTGAGTTGAGAGTTTAATGTAAATCATATTCAGCATTGTTTTATCCTGTATATCATTGATTGAAATTAATTCACAGACAAAAAACATTGTTGCTGTTGAACTTGGAAAATAGCACATTCAAGCGCTCATAAGCCCAGGTAGCACATGTGGGGCCAGGCCCCCACCTTTGTAAAAGCTCAGGTCTATGGGATGCAAGATGATGATTTGGCTTTTGATTGTGCTCTGGAAAGAGCTTCCTACAAAGTTAGTGATATTTTTCCCAGTGCCTGGTGAAATCAGAACCATTTTGGGAGCTGTCATTCCAACTAGTGGCCATGTTCAAACAGGTCACTAAATGGAGGGTATTTTCAACAACTATTTCTGGAAATGGAAATTGTTCACATTTCATGGCAATGATGAAATTGGGAATGTAGAATTTATAAAGAAGAGACCACTCTGCAGCCTTGAGACTTTCATGACTTGATCCTCCAAGTTTTTTTTGGTAGTATTTTCCAATCATATGGGATTAGAGTAATCTTGATGACTTGTTGAAGATTTTCCAGCATAACAGAATCAAACTTGAATCTTAACAAAATTGGAGGGCTTTGCTCAGGGATATCACTGGTGCTTGGATCCAAAAATCAAAAATTTATATAATCTAAGTCAGATAATGAAGAATATTCCGCCATGAATTCTTCATGAGTTAGAGTCAGAGTTTTTTCTCCCGCTTTGCCTTTGGAATTTTGTACATTTTGAATATGTTGTAAAAGCATGATATTTCAAGGCTCCAAGAATCATATTTCGCATTATGTAAAGGTTGGCCATTATTGTGGCATACCAATAAGGGATTTCTTCCAATATTGAGTAATGGAGACCATTCTCTTTGAATAGATGATCTCTGTGTGATTTAGTTGCATGTAGCCATGAATTTGCTTGAATTTTGTGCTTTGATAAATTTCTTGGGGCCCAATTGAAAGGCTCAATTTCCTTTATCTCAGACTTTTCAATGGTAAAGAAATTGAAAAACTTTTTTCCTGAATGACTATGAAATACTATTATATTGCCCATTGCCACAACATCTGCTATGGCAGTGAGTATAACCGCTCTGATGGTTACTCCAGAAGGATTATTATAGGTCTTGGTGAAGTGGACAACATTACAAATTTTCTGATGTTCTCTGACTAGGGGGGTGAGTATATCATTCAGTTTAGGACAAGTAGGCTCTTTGGGGTCAGGTATGAATCCTACCAGATAAATTTTTCCTGCTTTCAGATGTATTTGGGTGGAAGATTAAGGCATACCACGGCAATGGTTCCAAGAAAGGCATGACAACCAGACTTTCCCAAAGAATTAAACCAGTCAACATATTATAGGGTGAATGCAAAGTTCCCAGGCTTTGAGAAAAAGGGTGAAGTTTCATTTGGGCCCCTGAATCTTTTCCAAAAAATCCCATCCCAGATATCTTTCATTACCTCAGAGGGTTTGTTTTGGAGATTTTTGA
The DNA here is from genome assembly GCA_025617555.3 of Puccinia polysora. Classification (NCBI taxonomy): domain Eukaryota; kingdom Fungi; phylum Basidiomycota; class Pucciniomycetes; order Pucciniales; family Pucciniaceae; genus Puccinia; species Puccinia polysora. The sequence goes on along the minus strand of CM062620.1, from coordinate 23,126,317 downwards.
GCAGTTCTTCCTCAATACCTGGACGGTTCAAAAACCTTTCCAGCCATTGTTGAACTGGTTGGAAAATGAAACGTTTGCTTGTGGAGAATTTTGATTCTTTTAAATTTTTTCTGCTAGGCAGGGAGTTAATGGAAGTCTTCATAGCTACCAAGGTGGATGAGAAAGCTGGACCCTGGTCAAATATTTTTAAATTTTGTGTGCATTTGATATTGGGTTCTGTGACATGTTTTTCTTGTTCAACCACGTAGAAGCACTCTGGACAACAGAAATATATCTCCAGTGAAGCATCCAGGTTGAGATGCTTGAAGATGATCAAAATGCTGAGGGGAATCTTTGAGCTGTTATTGCGCTGATGGTTTTGAAAGTATTTTGAAAAATTGTTTTATTTTGAATATTGAAAGCACAAAGCAGAAAAATTGATGCCTCTGTACTGATTTGATGATGCAAATTCATTATGGCTGTGATCACCATTGGAAGGATGACATGGTGTGGGTTTTGTATCCAGGGTAATAGGAAAAATTCTTGAGTGTCAAATATGGGAACACCAGCTGGAGATGAAATTGCAGTGATATTATCTTGAGATTGGGCCATGTTTGCATTGTTATTATCTAATTTATATCTATGGTTTTTTGGTGTTTTTGGGGACAGTGCTTGTGGAGCCACTATTGCTTGTGGAGAAACTTGAGTGGAAAGCAAAGTTTTGGTAAATTTTTGATGCTGAGCATATCCAGAATGGGTAAATGCTATGCCTTGCTTTATCCCATTGGGAGTCATATGAGTTTTTCTGGAGCAATTTTCACACATGAAAACAATAATTTGGATGTTTTTTGGGACCATTTTGGTCCAAGCTCTTGATGAAAGGATGAATTGATGATAGGGGAGAAAATTTTCTCTTTATATGAAAAAACTCTGGTGAAATAGGTTGCAGGTTCAATGTTTTTGTTTCAGTGACTCGTGTGGCTTATTAAGATGAAAAAAATTGAGTCCTTATCTTGAAAAATTGAAAGTGATTCCATGAGAAATGTTTTGGGAACTTGGAAGAAAGATTTTCTTCACTTATCATGAAACAATTCATGGCTTATCATGAAGAAGTTGATTTCTTATCATGAAGCAGTTGATTCCATATCATGAAACAATAGAGGATTATCATGAAAAACTTCAAGGCTTATCATGAAAAACTTGAAGTATTATCATGAGATGTTTCATTTAATGACTTATCATGAAAAATTATTTAAATAGGTTTTTCGTTTGCCATAATTCATTACCCCAAGAGTGAGACTTTTGTAGAATTTTTAGGTGTGTATTGCTGAATGAGGATAATCAATTTTTTTCATTGAATTCCATTTCTATCATGAAGGAACCACTTTTTTTTGTTATATTTTAATAATTCAAATGGTCATGATAATTGGAAGGAGAATTATGAAGATCCATCAAAGATATTACTGTAGTGTAATTGATCCAACATGGGCTTGAGGTGGAACACTAAAAACAAAATTGTATTCAGTATTCACCAATTGAAGCCAATAATTACTGAAATCAAGTAGAAGACATTTAGCAAAAGTAAATTGTGACGTCCAAGGCCAAGGGAAGGGTTTATCATCAAAGAATGATTGTTAAATCATAGATACAACATATGAATTGGTTCTTTTCAATATTTTTTTAGTTATATCTTTTGGCTCTAGCTGATTTATTTTAGAGATCAATGATGTAAGCTGGAGATAATTGTTGAATTTGAACCTTTTCTTATCATCTGGAATATGCAGGAAACCACATATTCCAGAAACTAGATATGCTGCTAGAAGGTGATGTTAAAATGGGGATGCACTCAGGTAATGTGCATAGGAGTGTGTAATCCAAATGGGATGCAAAAACGGGCCTCCACGGCCCATTGGACATCACGTGGGCCTATGTGGGTGTTATTGGTTTTGGGCATTTGGGCGCCAAAACACGTTCTCATGGTCTTTTGGGACACGGGCCCTCACGGGCCCGCCAGGGTGGATGGGCCACCCAAGCCAGATGAGCTTATTTGGGCATAAAAGGGCCAAAGCTTTATTATGGACATACTTGGCCAGATAGGCTGGCCCGGAAAAGTATGTAATTCTCATGATTTGGGCTTGGGGCCGCCCATTGGGGCTGCCACCCTTGTCCTGTGTTCCTTAGTACGGCCCACGGGGGGCCCGACGGCCCGCGCGGGGCTCTCGCGCGGCCGAGGGATCCCGCGCGGTGGGATGCCACGCGGGCCCGGCTGGTTGCGCTTGGAAACCAGCGCCACAGAGCCAGGGCTTGTGGCCCCGGCTTGCTCCCCCTCCCCTCGCTCGCTGTCGCGAGGGGGATGGGGGAAAGCTGGCTGAGTTGAACCAGCCAGCAACCAACCGCTAAAGTGCGGTCGGTCAGGGCATGGGGAACCTGACCACCCCCTTGCCCAAGGAGGTGGAGGCAATGGCCGCAAGGGTAGCAACCGGCAGGTGGAGGGGAATTCATCACCCCTCCACCATCAGTCCTTTGAGGCAACCAAAAAGGGGCGCTCTCCCCCCCCTTTACCAAGGGGGAGGAGCAATGGGCCTGGGAGGACCTGAGCACCTCCCAGGCCAACTTATTTGACAATGCCCTGGGGGTATCAACCCCCAGGGCCCCTGGTGAGGGCTTTTGACCGCCCCCACCAGGGATTTGAGAGAAAGAGGGGGGAACAGCATGTCCGCTGGTCACACCCCCCCCATGTGAGTCTGAGACCGGACCCAGGTGTGCCCTGGGTTCCACCTGGCCCATTTGAGGGGCCAGGGGCTGGCTTCATGAGGCAACCAGCCCGTAAAAAAGGCAATGAGGTCATCATGGCTGATTTTAACGGACAACCAGCCAAGGGGATTGAACAGTTAAGGGGCTGGTTCAGCCCCATTGAGGTGGAAACACCAGAAATAACCGCAATAGGCTGGTTGTAAGGGTACAGGCACTGATGCAATGTGGGCTGATGTAGTCCAAACCAAGTAACAAGGCCAGTTGAGCCTGTAGAGCTCTTTTGGGGCGGAAAATTTCCCTTTTGGCTTGTTGTATCATGGGATCACAAGAGGCCAATGTTTTTTACTTAAGGAGCTCTTCTCCCTGCTGTTTTCCATCCATTCATTCATCATTCCAATCAAAGTCATCCAAGATATTGCCCCATTGTGAGAGCCCCATTAGCCAATATTGACATTCAGTGTCCAGCATTTATTTTGCTTTAAATACTGCTCATTTGCCTAAGCTAATTGCTGGCCATAATTCTAACAGGTGATAGGCAGGACATTTGGTGAATTTTTGAGGAAGTTTGGCAAAAGCAGGAGTATATTTAGCAATATTTTTTGTTTCCCTGTTGATTTTATGTTTTTCCCAAAGAATGGAGAAAGCTATGAGCATATAGTAAATTCCATAGACCACATTATCTATTGCTTTGAAGTTGCTTGGAGGCATATTTGATGGATGGTTTTCTCCAGAATGTGTGATTGCTTGTTTGCTTTTCCATGATTTGATGCAATTGATGAAGTACTGAATTTAAAATATTTCCTCTGCAATTTAATCCTCTGGATCAACTGAATTCTCAAATTAACGGGGAGGAGTGACTTCTGCAGAAACCAAAGAAATTGAATGGAACCAGATGTGAGCCAAGTTGCATTTGCAGTGCTTTGTAGGAAATGAAAGTAATTTGATCAAATCCTCAAGTGAATAAGTGCCCTTTTTTGGGAGGTGGGTTGGTGTGGACAGGATGTTGATTAATTCTGGGGAGTAATACAGCTCCTTTGCTTGAGCTTTGAATGGGTTGGAATCTTAAGGCAGAAAAAAACCAGCTCAGCCCTGGAAAAGTGCATGCAAGCATTCATATTGATTTACCATTATTTTCAAACTGCGTGACCCACTCCTTCAAACAAGTGGCACATGTTTTAAACAGGATGCAAGGCTCAGAGTTGAGGGATATGATTCCAAGGGTTTGATGTGTTTTGACCAAGCCTCAAAGAAATGAATTGTGGATGAAATGGCCAAATCATATGCTGAAAGGGTGAGGGAGGTAGAGAATAATTTGAGAATTGGCTGAGCCTGTGAATGATAATTTTTGAGATAAGGTATCCCATCTTGAACAAAATGAAAAGAATTTAAAAATTAGTTTTCCTATCAATCAATAATAAAAAAATACATGTTCCCTACCAGGAGCTGGGTTTTGGATGCTTTGAGAGAGCTGCAGATTTTGAGTTGATTCAGCAGGTGTTTGTGAAGAGGAGCCAATATTTGAGATTGTCTCCCCCGCTGTGGTGACCAATCCAGAACACCTCACTGATTATGGAGATTTTTGAATTTTTTTTACATCCCCTTATCCATCAATACATCTAAAAAATAAAAAAGAATTCTTGTGCCTCTATGGGTACCCACTCATTTCCACTTTTCCCAGCTCTCTCCTGCCTTTTTGGAGTTGGTTATCTGATATCATTCATCTCATATAGTAATCAACAATCTAATCATTCAGGAGAATTTTCTTCCCTTGAGCCGCAACCTTTATCCTGGGTATATCTGTTGATTGCCCCCTGATCCTTTGAGCCTCCATACTCAAACCTTGATCCGTCCATCTAGGACCTTGATCCTTATCAAAAACTATAGCCTTGCTGGTTGAAGAGAATTCCTTCTGCTGGAATTCTTGAGTGTGTTATACCACTCTTGATCCCTTTTTATGACCATACTGTTCTGATCCTTCCCCACTCATCTTTCCAGATCCAGTCACGTTTTAATGAGAGGTTTCATTAACCTTGGAACCTGAAGTGTTATACCTCCCTTTATTCTTTAAAAGTTGAGTTCCGCCACACTACTCTTGAGTCCCTTGAGAAGTGTTGGGTTATTCTTGTTTGAATCTGTTATTGCTTTGCTTCTCGAGCTTCATAAACAAATTTCTTTTGTTTTTTTTAGCCACCCACAGTTATCTGGTACCCTTCAAGCGCTTGATTGCACAGAGTTGGGCAGGTTCATTGAGAACCTGGAGGTTGGTTGGGATTGAGTTGATCTTTCCTAATCTTCTGACAAAAACCAGAGTTATTAGCTTGTGGGAGTTGTTAATTAAAACTGCCTTGTTCCATTGAACTCTGAACAAAACTTTGACTTATTTTTTTCAAGTATTTCCCCGAACCATCTTGCCTCAGATAGTGTTGATTCCATTGCTAACAACTATTGCCAAACTCATCCCTTACATTGATTCCCGATTTACAAGTTCCTGGAACTTCATTCCGGTTACATTTAAATATTATTGTAACTCTTAGGAGCGCAGCCTAAACAGATCCTTTCCCCTCCACAGAACTGCCTGCGGCTTAGCACCGTTTGGAGTCTTACACCGCTGGATTGGTTCCAGTTTCATTGTTGGGGACTGCAGCAGAATAATCTGGTTTTTCTGTATAGGGTGGTTCAGAAATGTTGATTTCATCTTCTTCCTCATCACTTTCTTGAACAAATACATGCTTTTTTTTGGCAGGTATGTTGGAGGATGAGTGAAAGGCAGATTGCTCTTTGAGGAGGTTTCCCCTACCAATTCTGACCTCTTCTTATTCAGGTAATTCTTCACCCTTTGATAAAAATGATAAAAAACACAATGTTCAACAGAGGTCAAGAGTGAAATTCAGTGGGAATGACTTACTGGCATCATATTTTTCCGCTTCAATTCCATGACAAGCAATATCACAAAGAAAGCGGGTGGCTGTTTTGTCATTTGCAATTTTTTCCAATTGTTGGCGTTTTTGTTTGTTACTGGAGAGGAATTCCTGGTGTGATATGAGAGAAAATCCTGAATTTTTGAGGAATCCACCAGTCTCAGATGGAGGAGGGGGTGGGAGTGGTTCCACTGCATTTTCTTTGTCACCAGGAACTTTGTTCCAAGCAGGAGGTTTAGACAGGTTTGATCTAGGGGCAGGAGGGCATCCATTGCCGCAGGCCCTGTGCTATCAGGCAAAGTTTGGGTATTGGCACAGGCCTTTGTATTTTCTGTTGATGAAAGGGGTTCAGGAGTATCATTCCCAAGTGAATGGCAAGAAGATTGAGTGGAAAACATGATCAGGTATATAATTTTAAATGAGTATGATAAGAATGGAAAGTAGGATGTAGGAGCTGGGGATGAAACAGTGGTGTAGTGAGGGATGATTGAGTGGATGGATGAGGGGGGAAAAGGGAAGTAAAAGATTCTCCTTATATAATGGTGCTGGGGGATCATAAGATTACCCCAACAGCAATCAAGCCATTGTATTTCTACACAGAAAATATATGATGAGGAATCATAGTATGACTGTATTTGATATGGAAACATGTGATGACAGAACTGATTACAGGGCCTTGGATACCCTGCAGAAATTTCTATTAGAGTATATTGATGTTTTGATGGCGGCAGGTGTATATTGCATGCAAAACATGAATAAAAAAATAAAGAGTACAGAGACCAGATATAGTATGAAGAAGGAGACGTAGTTGGAAGATCAATTTAATTACACACAATGTGATAACTGACTTATTAGTTCTGAATTGCATGCAGATGATCCACCAGTGATCAACTCATCATCTTGCATTGCAGACAAACACTCATTGTAAAGTCTCTGAGAGATTTGTATGGAAATACCAAGTCTGGTGAATGGAATTCCTGCTTGTCAATTGGATTGAACATTTTGGTGGAATAATAGGTTGGAAGCCCAAAAGAGATCAATCCATCCATAATGTTTGTCAAACTCAATGACCATAGAAATACCTTGAAGAACAAACTGGCCTTGTATGATTTCAAAGCCTTGACTGAAGTGAGCTGGTTCACCGGTTGCCTCATGGATACCACAAAAGCCACCATAGATGATAGCATTGACATCATCATAACTATGAGATTGATAGTAAAACTCCCTCCAGGTGGCGCTGATTTTGCCAGCGAAAGGCTCAGTGTCCTGGGGATCACCATATTCTTGGGCAACCAAAACCAGGAATGTTGGCCTGTTTCATCTGCTTGATTGCATGTGAAAAGAGTCCAGGGGCCAATGCTTTGTATCTTTTGGATATGATTTGTTGAACAACAGGAATCTTGTCCAGAAGAGCCTTCCACTGTTTGTATCTTTCTGGAGTTAGAGTCTTTGATGTAAAAGGCTGATACATTCCTAATCAGATTAATTGAATTTATATTAGTATCAACTGTAATCAAAGAATTCAACAATAGAATTACTTTCAAAATGTTTCCACTTTATCATACCCCTTACGCCAACCAAGTTCTTTCATCATACAACCAAGAAAAGAGGAATTTTTTGATTCCCATAGAAAGATGCAAGTTGGAAAATGGTTGTGGTCAAGAGTGTGATTTCATCATATTATGTGCATGTCAAGTCCAACCACTTGGTGAATTTGTAAACCAAGCCAAGTTCACACTTGTGGTTGGTGATGACAACCACCGGAGGGCCTGGGTTAATATGTGTTTGAACTGCTCAAGCAACCTGGTTGTGTTTGCAATTGAGTGCACATCTGGACATCTGATCATTGTAAAGTAATCAGGTTGGTTGATGGAGAGGCTGAGGCCAGGGCAGCAAGTGATATTGGTCAATGGATGAATTTTATTCTTCCAAGTTTCAGAGCTGAAACCACAATCCTGACTGGAGGAAGTATGGGTGAGGACATGTTGGCTCTGAGTTGGATGGGGGGGAAGGACAGGTAGAGTGGGTATTTTGACCATTGCTGTTGAGATTTGTTGGCAGGAGCCACTTGTTCCACTTGCTTTCTTGGCCTTCCTACGCACTTCCTGGGCCTCCTTGGAATGGATTCCACATCTCTGAAACCCACAGGAAAAACAATCAGCTTGAATCCAAGTATGGGATGACATGGTGAACCATGAAGTTCTTGCAAAAAATTCAGCCTTGTCATCATCAGGAAGGAAATACAGGGCACCCATTCTGGATAAAATCCCTGCTTAAAAAATCCCTCCAACAGGCATCCCATCCAATGGAAATAAGAGAAAAATGAAAGATCATCCCAGGGGATAATGATGTGAACCACAAAGTGCTTGAAAAACATTCAGGCCACTTCCTCAAAAGAGAAGCAATGCAAGATGATCATGAAACAAAAAAACACCTTTTCCCTGGGGCCTGTGTGAAAATGTTGAGAAGTATAAACAAGAATTCTCAGATGAAAGACGCAAGAGGAGGGGGAAAAACCTGGACAATCCATTGGAAAAGATGGTGTGGGAAAATACTTGAACAGAATATGTTTGAGTTTGTTCAGAGTTCAATAGAACAGGGCAATTTTAAGTAACAACACCCACAAGCTAATAACTCTGGTTGTCAGCAGAGAATTGGGAAAGATCAACTCAATCCCAACCAACCTCCATGTTCTCAATGAACCTGCCCAACTCTCCGCAATCAAGTGCTTGATGGGTACCAGATAACTGTGGGTGGCTGTACAAACAAATCAAATTTTTTATTAATCTCTAGAAGAAAAGCAATAAAAAATTTGAAAAAGAATAAACCAACATTTCTCAAGGGACTCAATAGTAGCGTGGCAAAATGCACCTTCAACAAAATAAAGAGATGTTTAACACTCCAGGTTTTAAGCTTAATAAAACTTCTTAGTCAAACATGACTTATCCAGAAAGCTGATCAAAGGAATGATCAAGACCAGTATGGTAAGAAAAAGGGATCAAGAGTCCTATAAAACACCCAAGAATTCAACCAAATGAATTCTTCTTCAACCAGCAAGGCTATTGGTTGGTGATAATGGACAAGACCACAGAGGGATGGATCAAGGATTTGAGTATGGAGGCTCAAGGATCAAGGGGAAATCAATGATATACCCAGGATAACAGATGATTGATTACTGGGATCATGATTGGAAAATTATATTGATAACCATTAGATGGTAAAATTACAGGATGATATATCTGGGGAAAAAGGCAGGGGAGAGCCACTCCTTATATGGGCAAGCGACCCTGTTGGATCACTAGAATATTTACAAGTGATGATTACAGATGAGTGCAGAATTTTTTTTTTTGATCATAAGAAGATCAGGAGACCAGGGAAAGATGGCTCTACCTGCCGCCCAATCCTCCGGCAACTGGGGTGAGAACAAGACTCACCCTTCCCCTTGCCTTGTGTCTGTCCATGGATGGGCGCGCCCAACAGATGAAACCATTCCCACCCCATCCAAAGACGGAAGGGGTGGTGAGAGAAAGGACTGAGACTTCCCAAAATCAATTGCGGGCGGAAAAATAACAAATTTTCTCACCCCCCATCCAAGGATGGAAGGGGTGGAAGGAGGCAGGACTATGACCGCCCGCAATCAATTGTGGGCGGACAACTAGAGACATTTATCACCCTCCATCTGAAGACAGAAGGGGTGGCGAGAGGCAGGACTAAGACTGCCCACAATTGATTGCGGGCGGACAACTAGGGGGATGGGATTGATGGTTGATAGGATCTTTCTTGTTTTTTTGTTTGCTCATCATCATCTTGTCCGTTCATCTCAATGGTGGGCGGATGATTACTTTTGACAACAAGGTGGCAATAGATTGAGGGTAGGATGAGTGGTTGAGGATCTTGGCACTTGAGATTGCAAGGAAGCAAGAGCAGATGATGGATCAATGGATGACAATTGTCCTCATTGTGGAAATAGCTAAAAAAAATAAACAGCAAACAGAAAGCCAGGATTGATCAAGAAGGGAAAACCAAGCATGAGAACAGGGAGAGTTCAACACAGGGCTTGGGAGTTGAATACCCCAGTGAATTTCTGAGACCAATAAGACAGAAGGAGTTGAGGATGAGAAATCTGAAAGCTGGTCATTCGGGAATCAGAGTATACATATATATCCTTGGTAAAGGGGGGGGGAGATGGCCCCTGCCTGGTGGGGGTTTATCAAGTCACCACCAATGCCAATTGCTTCAATGCAACAAGCCTGGCCCTCTTTCCCCCTCTCTTGTGACAACCAGAGGGAGGTAATTGGAGGAGTGACCTTGCTCCTCCTCCTTGCCACCACGCCAGCTCCTGCGTGGCCTCAAAAACCAGCCGGGGTGGAGGGACTCCAAATGAGTCCCTCCACCCCTAAAAAATGGCCCCACGCGGGCCACCAGGCCCAAAAACGGGCCAAAAACAAGAGACAACAGCCCCAAGCGGGCCCTGAAGGCCTTCCAAGCCCAATATCTTAAAATGGCTACTTTGGTGGGCCAGCCTGGATGGCCAAATATGTCCAAAATGACCCTTGGGCCCAATAATACCCATGAAAGCCCATGTGATTGGGGTGGCCCATCCATCCCAATGAACCTGTGATGGCCTGTGTAGCAAATGACTTATTTCACGTGTTTTTAAGCAAATTTCCTCAAATCTGTGACATCCACACAGGCCTGGGTGGTCCGTGTTGTTTTCCAATGGGCCATAGAGGCCCATTTGTGCATCCCATTTGGATTGCACATATACTTGGCACACATTGTAGTGCCTATGCATTTTGACAGTATGAAAACCATTTATTCAAGCAATAAAAGTTTCAAGAAGTTCCTTTTCATGAATCTTTTAGTTAATTTCTGCAGAAAGCACATTGCAAGAATCAAATGCTATGGGATTAAAAAGAGACAACAAAGAAGAAAACTGCAAGATACTCCTGCAATGGCATAATTGCTTGTATCTGTTTCCACAATAGTGCAAGCTATCTCATTGAAGTGAGCAAGTATTGGAGCAGTGGTAAAAGATTCTTCCAGAGTTTCAAACTACAAAGTGGATTTTACTGTAAAAACAAAATGATTATCTTTTTGAAGAAGTTTAGTAAGATTCACGGTTTTCTTGGCATAATTCTCAATAAACCACCTGTGAAAATTACTAAATATGAGTACAAATTGAAGGTATTTGACTGCGGGAGGTGCAGGCCAGTCCAATGTGTGTTGGAATTGGGCTAGGTCTGTTGATAGTCCTTGTTGCAAAGCTGATACAAATAAAAACTGTGAATATGAAATTGGCATTTGGAGGCTTTTGAAAACTGTTTATTCTTTCAAAGTCTCTTCAGCACCTCTTGCATATGTGAGATTTTATTTTCAAGAGTTTTTTAGTAGGCAAGTATATCATCAAAATACACCACAAGTTATTTTTCTACAAGATCAAAAAAAATTCATTGACAAAATTTTGAAAAATGGAAGTAGTGTTTTAGAGGCCAAAAGGCATAAAAGTACACTCATAACTCCCAAGCTGTGTTTGAATTGCAGTCAGATAATCAGTGCCTTTTGCAATGCAAATCAGGTAATAGGCACCTTGAAGGTCTAACTTTGAGAAATAAGCAGCTCCATTGAAGAAAGTGAGGAGGTGCAACATAAGCAGTACTGGATGGGAATTCTTGTGGGTTAACTGGTTCAGTTTCCTGTATTAAACACAAAAGAAAAGGCGGCTTTCTGTCTTTGGGACAAATAGTACAGGAAAACTGCTGATTGAATTGCTTAGTCAAAGAAATCCTTTCAATAAACTTTCTAAAATGTATTCTTTAAGGGAAGTTGATTCTTGCTATGAGAGAGAGTAAACTGGTTCAGGTGCCAGGAGTGGGCCAGTTATTTTGATACTGTGATAATAAGAATGGGAAGGAGGTTGTTAAAGCTGAAAAGAAGTCAGCCAATTCATGGTGAAAACAAGGTATAAAATCTCAAATAATTTCTAAATATTCAATCTTTTCATCTTCAAGCACTGGATTTGAAGTACTCACAAAATGCCAGAGGATTAGGGAGCTCGAAATGCACCAATTTTTAGGCTCCTGTTTCTATTTGAAGAGAGAAGGAAGAGGTAAGTCAGCCAAATATCCAATAAATCCTAAATATGAATAAGAAACTTGGGAATGAAGGTCTGTATATTTCAAATCCCCTGGTGGAAATTTTTTATCCAAATATGTGACAGTGTAAGGTAGGCTGCTTAGTTCCTGTTTGAAAAAAGGGTTATTTTACTGGGTTTTCAAGTTTTGAATTTAAATTACTCCTGGCCAATTCAAATCTAGATTCCAGTAGACAAGGAAGTCATGGCCTGGAATGGTATTTCCATTCCAGGGATTTCTGTGTCACAACTAACCCTGGAGTGCCAGGGGCTGAAGGAACAGAAACTAGTGCACAAATAAATCAGTATTGATAATTGAGATAGATTTTATTGAGGATAGAAGGAGTAATGACAATGGTAATAAGGATGAGAATCCAGGAGTAAGGCTCTGAAGGAGGTTGAAGGTTGAATGGGATAGGTGAGATGAGTAAGTTAGGCTGGGTTGGCTTTCTTGTGCTGAGATGACAACTATTGGAAGGGAACAACGAATAGAAATTAGTATGCTAATTTGATGAATGTAATTAGTCCAGGAAGGGAAAATAGGCCAGTATATGTGAGAACTGAGAAGAGTCCTTGAGGAGGGATGACTGGTGTTGGTGCTGGGATTCCCCATGGTATTACATGTTGACCAATTGGGCTTGAGGCAGTGGCTTGATGAATTGGGTAATGGGCCTGTCCATAAAGGTGTGGAATGTACTGAACTGGAGTATAGTTTTGTTCATGAAAGTACCCCCCCAGAAGAGGAAGGGGTAGCTCCTAATACCCATAAGAGAAGGTGAGAAGTAGATTGATTTCATCACCATGACTGAATTTTGTTTCCCCCTACCTTATCCATCACCATCCCCACCTGGAAGCTTTCTGTCTATTTTATCCTAGAAAAAATAACGCACTCTTTAATTCACAATGGAAATTACAAATGGCTACCATCCTGTGAACAAGTAATACCCCCCTTGCTCCAGATTACTTGAAGCAGAGGAGATTTGAATCAGCAGCATAACACCCAAATCTGGAAAGTGTGAATACTGCAGAAGAGACAAGAGACCTTGTTCTTGGACCACAAAGAATAGAAGGAAGGTGCTTGGACCGGTTGTATGGGTGAAGGACAATGTTGGAGGCAATTTTGAAGTGAAGGAAGCAGCTAAAGATTCAAGTGTGTCTATGGGAGTGTCTAGCAGGGTAGGTCCATCAGATGGTGAGTTCCCTATCTCCTATCTTCTGTTGATTAAGGATCTCTTCTGATAGAGGTGTTTTTAATCTGTTCCTATTTAGGGCTTTGAAGGATAAAATGAGACACATGGAGAATAGGAGGCTGGAATTGAAAAAGAATGGCCAATTGGAATTGGATGAAACATTGAGGAAGGAAGAGTCCAGTTTGAAGTCAATAGCCATCTGCTGGGGGACACTGTTTTCCTCTTCAATTAGTTCAATTGTGGATTCCAAATATGTAGAAGAACCATCAAAGAAACTTGAAAGCCATCAAAGCTTGTCAAACTGCTGTCAAAGCCGTCAAAGCGCGTCAAAGCACTGTCAAACTAGTCAGAGTTTGAAAGGGTTGAATTGAATTGGTCAAAGTTCAACAATCAAGGGTAAAAATGGTCAAAGTTTGTTGTAGTGTGGTCAAATCTGGCAAAATTTTTCAAAGGATGGTCAAATAGTTTTTAGTCCGGTCAAAGGATGGTTGAAGCATTGGCAAGGGAGTCAAAGAGTTGTTGAAGAATCAAAGAGACATCAAAGTTTGAAGTTTGAAAGGAGTTTTAACTTTCAATGGACTGCCAGTCAAAGTGGTTCCCAGTCCCTTCAAATTCAAAGCCATCAAAGTTAAAGAATTGAAATTCAAAGATGAGGAAAAAGAGGACATGGATGAGGATGAAGAGGCTCTTGGAGAGGCTCATGAGGGAGAGGATAATGAAGAGGAAGAGGAAGACAAAGAAGAAGAAGGAAATGAAGAACTGGAAGTCATGGAGAGAAGGAAAGGGAAAGAAAGTGAAGTGGAAAGAGTGGACAAGGGAAAACCTGGGCCCAGTTCTATTGAAGAACTGGTTTGGACGATTTTGGCCAAGGATGGGATCAGGAGTGATGGTAGAAGAATGCGTAAGGAAAATTTTGATTTTTATGCTTGTTCTGGAGGAAGGTTGTTTGGAACTATGGATGCCATGGAAGATGGTTCAGTTGGAGAATTGAAGACAATTGAAGAGCAACTTAGAAGGTTTTAAAAAGATTCCAGAACTAATATGGTTTTGGATGGGGTTTGGATAGTGGAAAAGAGGGGTAAAAGAAAGGAAGAAAGAAGGAAATGAAGAAGGAAGTGGTAGGAGAGTTGGAGGATTTTCTTTCTTTGTCTGGGGTGACTTATGCAATGGGAACTACTACTAATGATAGGGAAGAATATGAGAGTAGGAAGATAAAGCTAGCTAGCGTTTGGGTTACTAAAATTGCCAACTTAGTGGATAAAGTTGAGAAGGAGTTGTGGATGGAGTTTTTCTTTGTATTTTTTTATTGATTGAAGATGGAATAAAATTATGATTGGGTTTTTTGGTTAGAAAGGAGATGTCGTGATGACAGATAAAAATAAAAGTGATGAGGAGAAATGAATGAAGTAATGAGTGAAGGTGGCAATGGAGATGATGGAGGAGGTTATGAAGGTTTGCACTTGGATGGATAGAGGGAGTGGAAGTTGTGGAGAAGGACTGGGAAGTTTTTAAGTTTGGGGACTGGTTCAAATAAATTTCTTTCATATTCTTCTAAAAAAGCTTTCCAATCAACAAAGTAGAGGAGCTTTCCAAGACCAATATTCAAGTCCAGGCTTGGAGATAATTTCCATTCTCTATGGCCATCAATTTCCACTGGTTCTGGAGGTGGTTGGTGACTAGGAGAATTTGGGTCTGAGGAGTAAGGCTTGAGAAATGAAACGTGGAAGACAGGGTGGATGGAGGACCATTGATGAGGGAGTTGGAGTTTGAAAGCATGAGATCCTATTTTTTCAATAATAAGAAAAGGAACAAACAAACTCTCAGAGAGCTTCTCAAAAGGTCTGTTAGTATTAATATTCTTTGAAGATAACCAAAATTTATTCCCAGGAGCAATTCCTTTCAGAATTTCTTTTCCATTAATGTCAGCAGAGCTCTTATACTTATCCATAGACTCTTGTTTTTCTTTCTTAGTTTGAATATGTTTCTTCTGAATCTGATACAGTTAATTACTAGAAGGTTGATTATCCAACACATGCAAGAAGTCAAAGCTAGGATGCCTTCCATAGAGGTTGAAGAAAGGTGATTGGTAGGTAGAAGAGTGAACTCTTTTTTTGTGAGATAAATCTGCCAGGGGGAGCCAAGTATCTCAGTTGTCTTGTTAATAGCTGATGTACATTCAAAGTTATTGTTCTAGTACTTGATTCACTCTTTCATTTTGACCATCTGTTTCTGGGTTGTAAGCTTTGGAGAGATTCCTTTGGCTCTGTAGTTTTTCAAAAAGTTCTTTTGAGAAAGAAGAGGTGAACAAGAAGCCTTAGTCAATTATGATTTCAGCGAGCAGCCCATGCTTGGAGAAGACATAGCTGATAAAAGGTTTAGCTAATTCAACTGCAGTCAGTGTACTGGGTGTTTTGATGAAAAGGGCCATCTTAGAGAAATGGTCTAAAAAAACAGGGATAGAAGCAAATCCATTGCAGAGAGGGAGTTGAGAAATGAATTCCATAGAGATAGAAATCCAGGGGTCATTGGGGATTGGAAGAGGTTTGAGTAGTCCTATTTTCTTTTCTTTCCTTGACTTCTTGCTGTTGCAAAGGTAGCAGGATTAAAAATATTTCTTAACATCTTTTGACATTCCATTTCAAGAGAAAGACCTTTTGACAAGGTTGAGGGTCTTTTTTTGGGCAGGGTGATCTTCAGGAGGAGAGTCATGTCTGTGAAAAATTATTCTTTGTTTGAGATTTTAAGCTTGGTAATTTATAATTAATTTACCCTGAAACAGGATTTAGCTACTAATTGGGTCTAGGGAATAATCAGCTACTTTATTTTCATTAAAAAATTTAATGATACCTTAGAGTAACTTGTCAGCTTGTTTTCCAGAATCCAATTCACTCAGTTGATCATCAAGTTTATAAGCAGAAAGAAAAAATAGTTCAGAAGCTTCAAATTCATTTTGTTTCAGAAGCTGTTGAAAATTTCAAGGATTCTTTGCAGAATATGTTTTTCCCCCAACTGGATAAATGTTTTCCCAATTTGTAATGATATGTGGGATGGTTGAAAACTTGCCAGACCTGTAAGTGATCACAAAGTCTAATTCAGGGAGGAAATCTGCCCAAAAAGATTTCCTCCTGGTAAGGACCTTGGAGGAAATGAAATAATTCAAAGAAAAATTATTACTCAATACTTCAAAGGGATCAGGAAAGATCAAGAGGTAAGCACACCATTTCTGGAGCAAAAAAACAATTAGAAGGAGCTCTTTGTCATGGATTTTGTAGTTGATTTTTGCACTGCACATTTTTCTGCTTTCAAAGGAAATAGGATGTTTAGTATTTTCAGCAGTCACCTGATGCAGAACAACACCCAGGGCATAGTCAATGGCATCAGTTTCAACATAATTTCACAGGAGGTGATGAAAATAGCAAAGAACTGGAGCTTGGGTGAAGGATTTATTGATGTTTTGCAATTGTTGCAAGGCTTCAGGAGTGAGGGAAAAAGCAGAGCTTTTGCCAGAAATGGAGGTGAAATGAGACACCTGTGTGGAGTAGTTTTTGATAAACCTGCAATAAAAGTTTGAAAACCCAAGGAAAGACCGCAAGGGCCTACTGTTTTTAGGAACTGGCCAGAAAAGGATGGTCTTTAATTTTTTTTTCCATGAAGATACCATCCCCTGAGATGGCATAGTCAAGATATTCCATAAAAGGCGCATGGAAGTTGCATTTGGATGCCTTGGCATAAATATTTTTCTTCCTGAGTTTGGTCAGCACTTTACACATATGAGAAAGGTGTTTCTAAAAATTTTTAAAGAAAATAAGGATATCATTAAGCTAAAACACCACATAAATTGTGAGGAGATCAGCCAGGATTTTATTGATAAGTATTTGCAAAGAAGCTGGGGCATTTGTCAGGCCAAATGGCATGAACAAGTATTCATAGCTTCAAAACTGACACCTGAATACTGTTAACTTTTCATCTCCTTCCTTGATGCACAAAATGTTGAAAGCGCCTCCAAGGTCAATATTGGTGAAGAGGGGGGAAAACAAAAGACAGTTAGTATGAAACTCATTGGAGGAAGGCAATAATGGTTCTTCCTTGAAACAACATTAAGCTTGCAATAATCAATACATAAATTAAAAATCCCATCCTTCCTCTTGACAAAAATACCAGGTTCTGCATTGCTTGAAGTGCTGGAACCAATGAAACCTTTCTCTACATTCTCTGCTATGTAGGCTTTTAGGGTAGACTTTTTGCTTTGAGATAGGGAATATACTGGCCTGACTGGAGGTAGAGGTCCTTGCAGTCCTATATGGGGGTTTTAAGTGCGGTGAGGACGAATTTTATCTGATTTAGCATTGTAGAAAACATCTAGAAAAGAATGGTAATCAGCTGGAAATTTCTCCAACCACCGTTTATATTTCTTTAGGATCTTCATCAATATCAAACTTGTCCCATTCACCTGAAGGGTCTCTGTGAGAAGTGAAATAAACATTAGAAAAAGTAGCCAATTGCATGATATACAAGGATGAATCCCTAGATTCTTCCTCCAGAGAAATGGTCAGGGGATCAATGAATATCCAAGCAAAGTGGGATATTGTTGAACTCAAAGGGAATTTGATGGTGTATTGAGGATGAAAAGGCTCTGAAGTGAGGTGGAATGAATTGGACTGCAGTGCCAAAGGAAGAGTAGGAGGAAAACCAGTTAAAGGTAGGTTGGCCATGTGCAGTTCAACAGAGTTGGAGGAAAGTTTGTCAGTTGGCTGAAGTCTTGGGTTTATCAATCCCATCTTCTAGTTCACTTTGAGATTCCAGTGGTGAAGGAAGTTCATTCCTAGGAGTTTACTTCTGAGAATGATTTAATGACTAGAAGGAATTCCAATCCAAAGCTAGGAAAGGAAGGGATTGCAATTGCCCAAGTTACCTTGTTAGTAATCAGCTGAGAGGGTGACTCATTGGGACTGAAATTGAAGAAACAAATATGTTTTCCCAATGGAGTGGGCTGACATGAAAAATTTAGAACCATAGGATTAGCCATTACAGATTGAGTAGCACCTGGGTAAAACAATACACTATAACTCAAGTCCTGATGAAAAAGAATGAAAAGTAAGCCTTTAGAAAGTTGATCAGAGTAATATTTTTGTATCTTTTGTGAACTAACATTGATAGGGTGAGAATCCTGGATTATAAAAGAAGAACCACTTAATTGTTTTTTTGGCTTGGTAGTAGAGGAGGAGATGGTGTTGGAGTTGAAGTGGTTAAAAGGCTTCTTTTTATAGTTTCATGTCTTGTGCTTCCCTCCAGAGCAAATAAATAGTACCTCCTTCTCTCTTCTTGCTTTTTCTTCAGCCTTGAGCTTGCCTTCAGGACCTCAGTCCAAGGTAGGTTTGGTTGTTGAAGATTTTTTCTTTGAAGATTTGTCTTTCTTCTTGGCCTTGCCTTTTACTGAGAAGAATTGGCTTGAGATTGGTAGGATTTTTCCCGTTTAGAGTGGCTTGGATGAGAAAAACTTTCCTTGACTTGTTTGGGGTAACTGGTAATTTAATCCAAAACTACATCCATGATGTCTGGAAGGGTGAGCAAAGAACCATCATAGCCAGCTAGTTGGTCCAGAATTCAACAAGGCAGGCTTTGGTGAAAATTGAAATAGAATGCTCTATCACCTGATTCTGAAAATTTAGTCATAAGGTATCCAAATTCTGTGATGTGGGTTGAAGCATATCCAGAGTCCTTTTTCTTCAATTTCACAAGTTTTTTTTTTTGCTTTGGATAATTCCAGAAAATTGCTAATAATATTATGAAGTTGTTCTGTGAATTTTTTCCAGGAGTTGGGTAGGAATGAGGGCTCTTGATTGGAGAAATGAGCCAAAAAGGGTTTGATCAAACATTTTTCATTCCCAGAGGGATAGGAGACAGAAAAAAAGAATTTTCTGAAGTCCACAAAAAAGTTTCCTTTATCATTTGAAAAGATGGGCTCCCAAGCTTGTAGAAAAGGTCTAAGATTGGTTGGGTTTCTGCCTTGAAATTTGTCTAGAGGGTTCATCAATGGAGCTTTAAATGTTTCAGAGTGGGAAGTGCTGGTTGTTGGAGGCTGGCATAGTTTTGTTACCACTGAATTCAGATTTTGGAGCAAGGCTTGGAGAGTAAGGTCCACAGCAGGAGGTTGAGGAAGCTGGCTTTGTGGAGCAAGGATTGCAGTTGAAGGAGAATTTTGAGAAGTTTCTTCTTGAGGTCCAGAGGTTGGTAAGTTAGGTTTGCTAAGGATTGTTGAATCAAAGCTTGAGTCTATGCTTTCTTCCTCCCCTTCCTGATCCTCAGGGAGAGAGATTAAGCTGGGATTGTATGATGGGAAGTCCAATCCAAAGCCTGCTTGTAGATATTGACCAATCAAACAATTAGCATAAGGTCTAAAAAAAGGAGGAGAAGGAGATAAGGAAGCTCTTGAAGGAGCTGGGGGAAGGATACAATTGTCCATGGTGTTGGAAGCTGGTGAAGGGATGTTGGAAAATGTCCTTCCACGTTTGCAAGCTTGAGCAGTGGATTGGTCCTGATTCTGAGCATCTAAAGTAGAACCACGTCCTCTGGCTGCCCTGTTTAAGGGTGGACTGGTGATGATGGAAATTTGTGCACTTTGAGGAGGCATGGTTTCCACTTTTTGTAAATCTCAGAAAATTAGGAATTATAAAAATATTTTTAACTTAACACAAAAAATAAGCAGCCAGATTTTATGAGAAATATTTTTGAATAAAGATTTAAAAGAGCTAGGAAAACTTAAATGTTGAAAGGACATGAAAAAATGAAAAATATTTGATTTTGAGTTTCAAAATATGTAAAAAGAATTGTACCCCAATGACTTTAAAGAATATTCTTACCACCAGAAAATAAATTTTGGAAATAAATTCTGGAAAACAAAATTTCTGGGTTTGGGGTTTGTGTTATTAGAATGAAAATAATATTTCTAAGATAGGTTATTGAAAATTGGTCCATTGGAGGAATCTGTGACACGTTTTTTGAACAAAAAAATTGGGTTTAACATATTAAAAATACATTGATCAAATAAAATCTTCATTATTGTTTTAAAAAAATAATAAGTGCACCTGTTCTTGAAGTGCAATAGACGATTCAAAAGATGAGATTTTTTGTCCTGAAATAGAGGCCCTCAGGGCTCTTTCATCACATGGAAAAAAAGATTTGGTTTCAAATGGGTGATAGTTCCAACAAGTTTGATATTTTAATTTTAATAATATTTGGTCGAGAGAAATTAAAAAAGGGGTATTGGATAATAATTCAATGAAGAAGTAACTATATTAAGGGTTTTATATGCTTTACTCCCCCAATCATTGATTTTTCATGGTTTTGATTTTGCCACAATGTCCCGCAATTTCCCCAACCCATTCAGTAATTCTTGATTTCACGCAGTTTGGCGGGATTTTCAAATATATATATATATATTTAGGCTCTTATCAAGGAATTCAAAACCTCTGTAAAATAACAATGAGATTTTTTGGCCAAGTTAAAGGCCCCTCAAAATTAGACTTAAGAAATTGAAAAAAAATGGCTTTACATCTCCAATCTTTTCACATTATCAATTTTTTTTTGAAAGAAATTTCGGAAAATCAGATTGGAAAATAACTTCACAAATATTACAGGAAATTAAAAAATGATACTTTGAGATTTTTAGTACTTCATTTCCTTTCTGCAAAAAGGGATTAATATCAAAAATATGACATTATTTTCAATTGTTATTTCCTTATCTTTCCAAAGAATTTTCCAAATATTGAGCCTGCAGTTTTCGAGTGAAAATTGAAGATTGAAAAAGAAAACTATTTTAGGAGTTTTAGGATCAATTATTTACCTAAAAATATGTAATGGATTTACAACAATAACAGAAAGTGTCTTTTTGGGGCTGTGTTTTGAAGCCATTTCTGATTCTATTTTTATTGATTTTATGGAAATTCTGTATTTATACTATTGAAATTCTGTATTTATACTATTGAAATAAACTTCAAGGGAAACAATAATAATTTTTTTATATATTTTTTGTACCTTGATTTAGTCCTCAAATGGCTAACCCCAAATGACCATATTTAGACCCTTTTTTGGGGTTGGTTTGCATTTTTGGGCTCTTCTATACAAATAATCTGATATTCAATATGAATTTAAAATATTTCCAGCCTTCTCAACACCTCTTGGGGTGGTCAATCCCTCTCCTTTTCCATAAAATCACCTTTCAACATTCAGAATCCCCTGGAGACCACAAATCATCTATATCATCACCAATCATCACAACTCAACACAAGTCAACTAATCACAAATAACTACTCAACAAAAATTGAAAAATACAGTTAAATACGCAACCCCCACTTAATAACCCCCCCAATACAAAAATTCAATCAAAATTAAAAAAGAATCACTCCTCAACAGCATTTTCTCAATTTTTTTGAATTTGTTTTTAAATCATTAAAACATCAATGCATCATCAGAAACAAATCAAAAAAACCCTTTTGGTAGAGATCTCTGAGCTTTTTGTTTCTCTTGAATTCTTTATCTTTTCCCTAAATATACTCTATTCAAGACTAGAAATTCTTCATAAAAAAAACCAACTCGAAAAAACCATCTCAAAATCAAAATACAAATCAAAAAATGTCCCAAAAACACATCAAACCACTTTTACTATTGGCCTCTGCTGTTTCTTCTTTTTCTCTGCTATCTGCCTCCGCTGCTAATTGCTCTGCTTCTTCAACTGAATTATACCACCCCCATGATTCCACCCCTTTTTTTCCTCCACCTGAACTATCATATCATTCAAAGGTTGAACTTGTGGATGCTGTTCAAGCGCGGGATATGTCCCATGCAAGTTTCATTTCCACCAAATTCTGCAATTCAAAAGAGCAAAGATATGCTTACCAATGCAAAAAATATGGAAAATATAAACCCAATGTGGATAACAAAACACTTTCAAAAACTAGGAAAACAAAGTGTACTTCCCGATTCTGTGGAAGCTTTTACAGGATTTCTGGTCTTTTGGAAATTAAAATAAAATTCCCTGATAACAATCATTCTCCATAAGCCAATCCATGCATCAATTCATTTCATAGAAGGATTCAGGGGGCTCAATAGGATATGTTTGAATCTTTAACCAAAGCTGGGGTTCCTCCCCTCAAAATCCTCAATTCATCAATGCAGTCCTCTGATTCTCCTGTTCACAAAAACCTTAGTAAAATGTTTTACAAAAGACCAAGAATTACATAAGAAAAACTGGAAATAAAATCAAACATTGAAGCTTTAATGATGGAATTGAAAAAATCATCTTTTAAATGCAAAATAAATAATCAAAATAAAAATATTCCTTCTTTATTCATTTCTCACCCTTATTATATAAAATAATTCAAGCTCTTTCCATCAGTATTGATGCTGGAATGTACCTATAAAACAAAAAAAACTTTCCAAGCGTCTTCTTCACATTGTTAGGTTCAACAATTGTGCTTGCACCTTCTCTGTTGATTTCTGTTTCCTCTCCCAAGAAAAAAAAGGAAGACTATTGATGGGCTCTCACCCAAATTCATAACATACAAGTACATGAAGAACCCAAATTCATGATAACTGACAAGGAGCAAGCCCTGATTCATTAAATCCAAGATTTATTTCCAAACCATTGTCATTTAATCTGTGTCTTTCATATCTTCAAAAACATTCAAAAAAATTTTATAAAAAACTTTAAATCTGAAGAAGAATGCATGATATTCAGAAAACACTGGAATTCCCTTTTAAAATCCAAATTTGAAGATTCACATCAAGAATAGTGTACCAAGCTTACTCTAGTCTGGAATAACCCAACTTCTGACAACATTTTTGACAACTGGCTTTCTATCAAAAGAAGATTTATTTGATATTCTGCAAACAAGGGCCTACATTATTGGAGTAAAATCACATCTAGAATAGAAGGGCTTCACCCTTATTTCAAAAGATTTATCAAAAATTTTTTTGGTTCCTTTTCTAATACATTGAAAAAAATCTATCATTCAATTTCAACTGAACTACATAAAAACCCAATTAAAAATTCTCAGAAATAATTCAAGATATTTATTGCTCTTCCATGTTTTTTTGAACACCTCTTGGGAAAAATTAGTTACTAACCTCTCAAGCCTTTGCATTCCTTTCAAATTTCACCAGAAAAACCAAAAACCTGTTCTGATTGAGATGATGTGTCTTTCGTGGGAATTCCTTGTGAAAACAAAGTGAAGAAAGAAAATCTCAAGAAGCATCAATTTTAGCTTGGGGATTTTCATTCCCAGTGGCATTTAAAACCTCCTATTGCAGTATATTTTATTTTTTTGAAGAAAAAAAAATTCCAAAATTGATTTCTGAATGTGTTTTTTTTGGGAATTATCAATTCCTTGCTGAGAAAGAATTATGCCAAAAATCACAATAATCCAATGAATCACCACCCCAATCAACAAAAATACATTAGCTTCAGAATAAAATCTTTGGAGAATTCATTAAATTGAACCAAGCAGAACAACATTTTTACCTTGAATAAAGGATGAAACTGTTTCAAGGGAAGTATCAATTGACTCTCATTAATGAAAAACCTATCAAAGAAAGAAAGGAAAATTCTTGGAAGGCCCAAAGGAGCCCTCAATGAATGCACAATATTTTCTCAGCATTCATTCAAGAGGGATCCATCTGGGTTGGGATATGCTGAAGAAACTGAGAGCAGAGGAAGACCAAGGAAGGACCAAGTGGTTAAATCAATTTTTATTTTTTATTTTTTCTCTCTCTCTGTCTTTTGGATTGATTTTAACAGAATATGGTCATAAATTTGTTTTCTCTAATTTATGTCAGGGATTTAACCTCTATTTCTATACCTTGGCCATTGTTAAACCTGCAAAAATAAGACCAAAAACAATAATTGAATCAGTTAATGACTCAAATAAACAAAACAGCAGAAAAAAACCATACACAATCAAACAATAACAATTTATTGTGAGTAAAAAAAGCCAAAACTTAAAATTTTATAAAAGGCAATGGGCCTGGCTCCAAATAAATGAAGCTCAAAGGAGCTTTTCTTATAAATAAGCTCACAAACTTTATAGTAGTAACACACAAGGGTTACTACTCCAATTTAGACTTTCCACTCGAAAATTGGGGTATGAAATAAGATTATTAATTGATTATAATACTGAAGTTTATAGCCCCAGTCAATCTTCTCTTGAGACCAAGTTTAATGGGCTTGTTAACTCTTGCTGTATTCTCTTACAAATAAATAATAATATATAACTGATGGAGGGGCTATAGGGTAAAGAACCTCCTCTTTTCAGGCAACAGGAGCCCCCAGCGGACTCAAAGAATCATCAGCAGAGTGCTAGGATTTCCCTGATTTCTTCCACAAGGGCTCAAAACCCCATTTCATCATAACCAATGAGGAATAGGGTACTAATACTTATTTGGGAGGATTTTCAATTTAAAATGTTATAATTACATACCCCATAGGGTAGTTAAATGATCATAGGAATTAAAATCAGTCCAAAAGATGGATTAAAAGTATTATAATACCACAGAAAGATAAATACCCATAAATTGATACCCTTGGCAAGTACTTACTTCTTAATTCCTAGTACCTTGGCAGATATTATACATATAAGGTATGTATATTCTTGGAAATATAACATGTTCTATAATTTAAAACTGATCTCAGAGTCCTCTGAGTGGACCCTTTCAAGGCTCAGTGAAGTATATTCAAGTAAAATTAAATCCCACAGAGGGATATGACTAAAATTATGCATTTTGTTTCTACAGAGTAGAGAGTGTGACTTGAAGTAATTAATATAGATATTTCCAAAAGGAATGGAATATATTGGGGAGTTCTATATAAATATTTGGGACGCATCTGAGTCCTCATAATATAATTTAAAGTTAAATTGGATCCCAATCTTGATAAAATATAGTATCAAGGTTTTAATATCATAATTAATAGTCATAAAAACATACTTATAAAATATTATAAAATATTATCAAAATTTATTATATAGTTATAAAAATCTTGATCATTATTCAGTGTTGGCTCTATGGTGGGTTAAACCAGTCACCTTGGTGTCAGATAATGGATAATAAGACTAGTTCTTCTCCACTATACCACCAAGACATATGAGTTGGGCAAATATCTGGAAATCTCTAATTGTCTTGAGGCTGACAATTTCAGATTCTCAGGCCAAGGAAAGTAAAAGAAGAATATGAAAAGGCCAATGGAAAAAAGAAACAGGGATCAAAGGAATTGGTGATTTCTTTTTCAATGATTTGTTTTTTTTAATTAAATTAAAATTTCATTCTTAAAATAATAAATATATAATAGAAGAGTTATTGATTGGATTAGAATTACCATATCCCAAAGAATTGGATTTAATCAAGGGATTGGTAACTTTTTTGGGGGTGGTCAGGATAGTATTTCTAGTTTCCATTAATTTTCACATTTTTCTTTGTCAATCAAAGATCAGGAGCCATCATCAATAATGGAGTTGTTTCCAAAGGTTTGAGTCCTGTTACTTTGAAGGGGATTGAGAGAAGAAGAAAATACCATGAAGATGCAGATGCTTATAGGCCTCCAGGGAATCCAATTGTTGTCTCCACAGCAAAATCTTCCAAAAACAAAGAGGGGAATACATTTATGAAATAATCTGGCTTTATTTTTAACATACCAACCTTTCATTTTTTTTGGTGATTACATTCAAGGTTACAAAATTTTCTTTTTCATCCTCTGATAATTTTGAAGTGGTGAATATTTTCAAATTAAGTATAATTTTTTTTCATTTCATCTTAAATACTACTAATATTTTTTTCCTTCATATCTACACAAAAACTTTATTTTCTCCAAGACAGCCTTACCAAAAATAAAAAATGTTCAAGATGTGATGGGTAATGGGAGCTGTGGGTCGGGATCATTAGCAGTTAACTTTGGCCGCAAATATGAAGATTGGAGTTCAATACTTCAGGAAATGATAAAGTAAATGGAATCAAACTCTGTCTTAAGGACAAAAATTTAATGGACCAAGTTTCGGATGAAAATTAAGACAAAAAAAAATCTCAACCACACTTCTGGAACTGCCCCTCAAAGTTACTGGATGAAATTCTCTTTCCATCGTTTTTTGCTAGCAGATCCATACAAAAGGCCAGTGGTACTTTTACCTAAATTGATGCCATCAAATTATTTTCCACTTAATTCCCCTTTAACCACCAATTCTCAAACTTCTAACATGTGTTTAATTATTTTGGATGATTTTCAGCACATTTTTTTTTTCAATTTTGATTCTAAACTGTGGCCAGCTCCCCAGTTATATCCTCTTTGGAAGGCTTTTGCTAGTAATTAATCACAAAAATGGGACGATTTGATTCATAATGACTTGGAAATTGGTTTGAAGATTTTGTTTCCTGCTAAAAGGTCTTCCAAAACAAGAAAGAAAGTCTTAAAAATTGATATCAATTTAATTACTTTTTTGTTTTTTTTTTACTGAATTTTTCATATTTTTTTTTTGATGAATTATTGACTGAATTTTTTAAAGGAAAGAAATTCCACTTTTTTGTTTAAAAGTATGAATCCTTTGGAAAAAAAGCTAAATAAAATCCTCTCACAATTTCCTTGGCCCCTTTTTCATTCCCAAGAAAAGACTGACAGATCCAGATTTGGAATTTTTTTCATAAGATAAGGGAAAAAAATTGAAAAGAATATCTTTTTATACTTTTAATACCCCCCTCCGGCAGGGAAATGAAGTCCTAAGAATCTATCAAGATAATTTTTTCATTTCCTGTCATATTTTGAAACTTGCTGTCTCATCAGAGTTTAAAAAATCTCAAAAGAAAAAATTGAAAAGATTTGAGATGTAAAGTGATTTTTTTTAATTTTTTAACTGTCATTTTGAAGGTCCTTAAATTGGCCAAAAACTCTCATTTTTCTTTTCCAGGGGTTTTAGATGCCTTTCTAGGTGCCTATATATATATTTCTTTTTCTTTGACCACCCTGAAAAACCGGGGGGAAATCAAGGCTTACCACGTGGATTGAAGACATTGCAGGATGTTGTGGCAACTTCAAAACTGCGCAAAATTAAGGATTGGGGGCTTACAAGATATGATTCCCTATATTAAATATAAAAAAAGTTGATTCTCACCAGGGTTTCAAAAGTTGTAAACATAAATTATATATATTGGATCTTTGAATTCAGGGAATTTAATTTATATGAAAGCTTTATGTAGTTCTGCTGAGTTTTGAGGGTCAAGGTTTACTAATTGAGTTTAAATTGAAGAAATTTTGAATTCAGAGATTCCTTTTGTTTGCTGGAATTAATCTTGAGAGTGAATTTTTTGTATTTGAAATTTAATGAAATCAAGTATTGATAGATAATGAATATCACTTTTAATATTTTATGTTGATTTTCAACTGCATTTATAATCTTACCATGAATATTTTGAAATGAGCAATATTCCTTCAAAGAAATTTTTTGATTTATTTATTGACATCTTTTTTGATTTGTAGATCATTTCTCCAATTTAATTTTTTCATCAAAAGTGAATTTTCAAGATAGTTTTTGGGAAGTTTTGGAACATGAGGATTTTTAAATATATCTCTTGGAAATGAATTTCCTATAGATCTTTATTTTTCTTTAATTTATCAAAGATAAGTTTAAAAAGGGGTCAAGATTCATCAATACCTCAGAATTTCATAGATACATCCCTTTCAATTTTGAAATGGGTGATATTAAATTCACAGCTCCAGTTGTATGGGAGCCGTGTAAACGGCTCCAGGCATGTAGGAGCCGTTTACACGGCCCCACACGGCCTATGGGAGTTGTGTAGGGCTCCTCAACGCGTGGGGGCCCATACACTACTCCATATGATCTATGATATCTAGTTTATTATTTATTATTTATTATTTATTATTATTTATTATTTATTATTATTTATTATTTATTATTATTTATTATTTATTATTATTTATTATTTATTATTATTTATTATTTATCATTTATTATTTATTATCTATTATTTATTATTCATTATTCATTATTAATTATCAATTATTTATTATTTATTATTTATTATTTATTATTTGTTATTTGTTATTTGTTATTTATTATTAATCGTTTATTATTTATTATTTATTATTTATTATTTATTATTTATTATTTATTATTTATTATTTATTATTTATTATTTATTATTTATTATTTATTATTTATTATTTATTATTTATTATTTATTATTTATTATTTATTATTTATTATTTATTATTTATTATTTATTATTTATTATTTATTATTTATTATTTATTATTTATTATTTATTATTTATTATTTATTATTTATTATTTATTATTTATTATTTATTATTTATTATTTATTATTTATTATTTATTATTTATTATTTATTATTTATTATTTATTATTTATTATTTATTATTTATTATTTATTATTTATTATTTATTATTTATTATTTATTATTTATTATTTATTATTTATTATTTATTATTTATTATTTATTATTTATTATTTATTATTTATTATTTATTATTTATTATTTATTATTTATTATTTATTATTTATTATTTATTATTTATTATTTATTATTTATTATTTATTATTTATTATTTATTATTTATTATTTATTATTTATTATTTATTATTTATTATTTATTATTTATTATTTATTATTTATTATTTATTATTTATTATTTATTATTTATTATTTATTATTTATTATTTATTATTTATTATTTATTATTTATTATTTATTATTTATTATTTATTATTTATTATTTATTATTTATTATTTATTATTTATTATTTATTATTTATTATTTATTATTTATTATTTATTATTTATTATTTATTATTTATTATTTATTATTTATTATTTATTATTTATTATTTATTATTTATTATTTATTATTTATTATTATTTATTATTTATTATTTATTATTTATTATTTATTATTTATTATTTATTATTTATTATTTATTATTTATTATTTATTATTTATTATTTATTATTTATTATTTATTATTTATTATTTATTATTTATTATTTATTATTTATTATTTATTATTTATTATTTATTATTTATTATTTATTATTTATTATTTATTATTTATTATTTATTATTTATTATTTATTATTTATTATTTATTATTTATTATTTATTATTTATTATTTATTATTTATTATTTATTATTTATTATTTATTATTTATTATTTATTATTTATTATTTATTATTTATTATTTATTATTTATTATTTATTATTTATTATTTATTATTTATTATTTATTATTTATTATTTATTATTTATTATTTATTATTTATTATTTATTATTTATTATTTATTATTTATTATTTATTATTTATTATTTATTATTTATTATTTATTATTTATTATTTATTATTTATTATTTATTATTTATTATTTATTATTTATTATTTATTATTTATTATTTATTATTTATTATCTATTATCTATTATTTATCATTTATTGTTTATTATTGATTGTTTATTATTTATTATTTCTTGTTTATTATTTATTATTTATTATCCATTCTTTGTTATTTATTATATATATTTATTATTTATAATTTATAATTCATAATTCATAATTCATCATTTTTCATTTGTTATTCATTATTTATGATTTAGTGGAGGCTACACAACTTGATTTTGTTGTTTAGCGTGCCGTTCAACTCAAATGGGACGTGTAGCATGCCGCACAGCCCTTTTACGTTGTGTAGCATTCCAAACGGCCCATTTGAGCGGTTTAGCATGCCACAGGGCCCATTTGAGCCGTGTAGCATGCCACACAGCTCATCTGAGTTGTTTAGGGTGCCACACGGCCCATTGAGCCATGTTCACGACTCAAACAGCCGTGTACAGAGTTTGGTAAACAGGTCAATGAGCCCTGAATTTAACATTCCCCTTTTGAAAAAGAGAGATTTTGGAAAGGCCTAAATTTTTCAGACAAGAATTCATTTACCCAAAACATTGAGTCATAAAGTCATGTTATTTTGGATAAATTCAAGTCTGTTGGTATTTTTTCCCACCCAGGAATGGCATTAAAACCTCTCTTCACTTTGGTATAGTTTTTAAATAATTTATTTTGATTAAAATTTTGTTTTCATAAACTCTCAAAAAGGTTTTGAGGAGTCTCCCATGTGAGTAAATTTTCTTCAAATTAATTTGACACAATTCAAACCATTCAAGAAGCCTTCCTTTCATACCTAATGGATTATAGGATGATTTGAATCTTTCTGGTATTCTTCTAAGATTCTTCAAAAAATTGGCCATATTTTCCAATATATTTCAAAGGAGTTGGAGGCCTTCATGTATGCTCTGAATCATGCAAGAATGCCTGCAGAAAAAACCAAGAAATTCCATAGGGATCAAAGCAGTTTTGAATATAATTTAGGGGAAATTTTAAATTTTTAATCTTAAAAAATACATTCAAGACTCAGAAATCATTGTGTGGCGCTCTTCAAAATCCATCTGAGCCTCAAAAAGCCGCTGGAAATGGGCAGAGTTTTGAATGGCCATTTGCATTCTTTGGAGTTGTGAATAGCCATTCATAACTTGAATGGTTTTAAGAAGATATTTGAAACAAACCTGAATTATGGATTTTTTTCAACAAATCCCGGGTTCTGAGCGTTAAAATAAAAATAAAATAATAAAATGAAAATAAATAAATAACTAAACACCAAAGAAAATTTTAAAAAAAAAATAAATAAAAAAGAAAAATAAAAAGAAAATTGTGAAAATTGCAAAACTCCAGGGCCATGAATGCACATTAGTGGCCCAATGAAAATGGTACTTCAAGATTTCATGGGCACTCTCCGAAGTCCCACTTGACACAGAATTGGAGTTATGTTCCTCCATTCAACCCTCATTCCTACATGCTTCCATCTATCTTTGCTTGTTTCACCCCCACTGTCACATTTTCTGCTTCCGCCTCTTCACGCATCTCTCCACGCATGTTTCATCTCACTGTCACAAAGTATGAAATTTTCACCCTCTCTAAACTCACCTGATGATAGTGGTGGTGGAAGGATCTTTTTCCTCTTCCTTCCACCACTTCACCCAGCCATCACTCTGATGCACCATTTCTGCCTTCCTCAGGTATGTGTCAAAGGTTTCTCTCATTATCTTTCTCTCTGTTTCTTTCCTCTGTCAATGAATTTAATCCTTCCACAACTTCACTCAGCCATAACTCTGATGCACTGTTTCTGCCTTCCTCAGTGAAATGCACAAACACACACTACCCAGCAGGCTTGGATGGGTTCCCAGTTGGCTTTATTTCCGCATTAGGTTGCACTGGGGATCTTTGCACACAGCCAAGTCCCCATTGGCTGGGGCCAAGATTCTGGGTCCACCCCCTCACTTTCTCCCTCCCCCCCTTCCCCCCCTTTTCCCTGGTAAAGCCAGCCAGCACAATATCCAAGTTGTCAGGGAGTCCAAATTCAACCAATTGAGGGTTTTTGGGTAAGCTGCAGGGCAGGGAATGGTAGGGAGATCAATGGGATCAGGATCAATAGAATTGAAAACTGAGACAATGATTATATTCAGAAGATCCAAAAATCAGGCTCCAAGATGGAGGTGCTTTTCTTGAGGGGGAAAGATCTGGTGTGGACTTAATGACTATTATGTATAGCAAGGGGATGAAATGAGAGGGTAGACAATCTGGGGGGCTTTAACAATGAAATTGGGTATTGGCCAAGTCAAGCTTTGGCAAACCTAACCAAACTTGGCTGTGTGCCAAAATGCGTTTGTCTATGTGCGCAGGCTTAAGGTGGTGCCCAGCACGTCCTAGCAAAAAATTTCCTAATTTTGGTTTTTTCCCAAGCAAGCTTAGAAACCATAAATAAAAAATAAAAAAAATGAAAAAATTATAATGGCTGAATAAAAATAAGAGGAAAAAATTAGATAAACTACAGCCCTGAAGGAATATAATACTTGCATAAAATACAATAAAACCACCTCAACGGTCTAGCCCTGATTTAAAAAATCCAAAAAAAAGTTCAACTTTGTGTTAAGCTGATCTCATCATGAGAGGTAGAAAGGCTTGTCACAATGAGATCAGCTAAACACAAGTTGAACTTGTTTTATTTGACTAGTTCCAAACTCAATCAGCGCCCCCAATCAAAAAACCAAAAAAAAAACAAGTTTAACTTGTGTAAAGCTGATCCAAACATTTTCAACTTTTGTTAAACTGCATAAGAAGTCTTAAACCACCTTAATGGAATATCCTTGAATTAAAAATTCCAAACAAAAAATTTCAAGTTGGGTTAAGCTTATTCCATCATAAAAAGTCAAAATACTCCTTATAATGGAAACAGCAGCACACAAGTTGAACAAAATTATCAATAAAATATCATTCAAAAAACTCAAAATAATCATTTTAACTCAAAAAAATCAGCTTACTGATGTTCAGAATTTGATTGAAATTTAAATTAATAGAATTAGAAGATCAGAATAAGAAGTACATGTTAGACCAAGCCAACCTCAAATGATGACATAGAAACCCAAATGATAAAATTATATGATGATTATAAATGATAATACAAATCTAGTTGATCTTTGAGATCATTAAACCACCCAGATGATTTCTTTGAATTAAAAGAAGAAGGGTTTTCTTCAATAGGATGTATTAGAATCATATCTCCCTCAAGAATCAAATCAATCCAGTGTTTATTGTTAGCAAAGAAAATGAAAATGGTTGGATGCTGGCTTATTAGCATGCTCAAATCAGTCTTCAAATTTACTTTCTGTTTCCTCTCTGCTTATCTTTTCTTTCAACTCTTTTCCTTTACAGCTAACAATCACAGGCTTGCGGCGCTGGCTGTAGACTCTCCAACCCAACAACTACAACACGCTTGCCTGGATAAGTTGTACCCCTGGCTCAGATCCTGGGGAAGTTCTTTTCTTTGTGCAACCATGAGTTTTCACCACCAAGCCAAGGTCTCTGAGTCAGGTATGTTTTTCCTTCAAATATATTGTTTCCTATGTTGTTTCCTCACAACATTGCCTCCAATCCTTTTTTTCTAACCCTTCTCTCCTCACCTCTCACTCAGCCTTGCTTTGCTACACATAACTTCCCGCTAGAACCTGTGCTCTACCAAAAAACACAAAGAGCTTGTTCCAACCTTTTCCATTTATCAACTCTACCTTTTCCGTGTCTGGTACAGTTTCTATATGGTCTTTTTAGGTCTGTTTTAGCTTCAGCTAATTTGTTTCCTTAGTCACGTCAACTAAAATAAAGAAGGTCCTTTTAGCCATCAATTCTTAAAGATTTACAGTCCCAACCAAATTCAAGGACCAGCAGATAACCGGCTATGTATGAGACCAAGGACAATCCACAGTCAAAATTGAACATTCCCCTTCTCAAAAATTCAAATTTTCCAGCATTGTATCTTTGGATAAGAAGCTACCTTTGAAAAAAGGGACTACTCAAACTGCCACTCAAAACTTCTCCTGTTCCCATCTCTGCAGCCCAAAAGGAGAAAATCTACAAAGCAGCCAACATCCTTATTCAGCACCTGGGAAACTCATCCTTCAAGGCTGTTTTCAACTGCAAAAATGATGGTGATTTCCATGAGATCTGGACAGCAATCCAAGCAAGATATGCCTTTCAATCATCCAACAATTGTGGAAGGATCTGGCTGAAATTCACCCAATCCCCATACAAAGGCAACCTGAATGTGTAAATCAATGATTTTCAGAAACTGCTGAACAAACTTGCTGTTGTCCATCTCAAAGTTTGACCCGAAATTCTCAGCTACACCATCCTGGCCAAACTTCCCAGCTTCTTCTTCCACATAGTGGACACCATCATTCTAAATGACAAACTGCTCACAAACCCCACCAGAATTCTCAACAAGCTATGCAAGGTCACGCATTTGGAATCCTCTTCAGCGGGGAACAACAATACTCCTTCAAAATTGGGTCCCTCCACTTCTCTCCTCAAATCAACACAGAGGAAGAAAACAAAACATCCCTGCTCCAAGAACCACCACAACCTGCTTGCCAAACATTCAGAAGACAAATGCTGGTTCCTCCGTCCCCACTTGAGACCCGACTTGAAAAAGAGACCAAACTCCAACCTCCATGCTGCTGGGGACAAGGCTGAAACTACCACTGGAAATTCTCAAAGCCAAAATGCTGAGCTGCACCTCAATTCCCAGATCTATCTGGCGCCTAGACCTGACCTTTCACAGATTCCTGTCCTGGACTTGGGAGCCAGTCATCACATTTTGAACAACCCCAGATTCCTCTTCAATGTCTCATCTGTGAAAATGGAGGTTGGCACTGGATCACCCAACAACTCACTCACAGCAACACACTTTGCATTGGCAAGATTAATAAATAACTTGGAGCCGTGATCAAGCTGAGAAATGTTCTCCTAATTTCAACCATCAACCAATTCCTCATCTCCCTCACACAACTCAAGGCCAAGAAAAACATCTTCAATAAAATTGGGTTTTCCGGCTTTGAGGTGATGTGAAACAATTTTAAATTCATTGGAAACACTTTGAAACACCTCACAGAACTGTGCGGCACCTGATTCTCAGTTAGTCACCAACCCAAAGTGCTACTCAAGGAGTCTAAAAACACCTGGCATGCACGATTTGGACATCCCAGGACACTTGCCCTCAAGATGTTGAACCTGACGTACTCATCAAATCCACTGACCTGTGAAATATGTTGCACCTGTAGGGGAACAGAAACCCCCTTTAAGCACCACTTCAAACCAGTCTCTGAAATGCTGGAAGCAATTCACCTTGACTTAGTTGGAGCCATCTAAATCACCTCAAATTTGGGATTCAACTACTTCCTCTCACTTACCAACCAGCATTCTGGGCACAGAACTGTTTCCCTACTGAAGCAAAAGAATGAAGCAACTGCGGCTATCAAGGACTACGTAAGTCAAGCTGAATGGCAGACTGGAAAAATTGTCATGAAATTTATCTCAGACAAGGGCGGAGAGTTCATTTCTTTGGAGCTCACGGACTACTGCGCTTCATCCAGAACTTTTCCCCCGCCTATACCCCTCAACAGAATGGCATGGGGGAGAGATCCAACCGCCTGATCCTCAAGAAGGCCCATTGCCTCCTAAACCAAAGCAAATTACCCCCTAAGTATTGGGATGCAGCCTTCAACTCTGTTTCTCATCTGATCAACACTCTACCCTCCAAAACACAAGGAAACACCATAACTTATCAACTGTGGCACAATCACAAGTTCAAATACAATTTTCTCAGACCCTTCGGCTGTGCCGCTTATGCTCTGATTCCCAAAGCGGCTTGAGTCTTCAAATTTAAACCCACCTTCAAGAAGGCTATTATGCTTGGGGAAGCCAATGACTTCTTCTTGTTTTGCCTATTGGATATGGAATCCTCTAAAATCTTCCCTTCTGGAAATGCTACCTTCAATGAATCCTTCTTTCCTTCCCTTAATTTGTCTGTTGAAAAAACTGACCTCCTTAATCCTTCTGATTTGCTTTCATTACCAACTATCCCTATCACCCATCCTACCGCTTGCGACTTCAATTCCATGGACCCATCAACTAACGCCATTGCTGCTGATCATGCAACTCCATTGGCCGCTCCTTCTCTTGACAAACTCACACCCAAGAACATCATCCATCAACTTCCAGGATTGGCTCCAAAGTAAGCCTTCCAGCTG
Source organism: Puccinia polysora (assembly GCA_025617555.3). Taxonomy (NCBI): domain Eukaryota; kingdom Fungi; phylum Basidiomycota; class Pucciniomycetes; order Pucciniales; family Pucciniaceae; genus Puccinia; species Puccinia polysora. Next base: position 23,090,644 of record CM062620.1, on the reverse strand, counting down.
TTGACCTGATTGTTGACCACTCCTACGTGGATCCCAAGAATGTGCAGGAGGCCCTCCAATCAAAATACTGGGAAGAATGGATTGAAGCTATGAAGGCAGAGGAAGTCAAGTGATCAGGTTTGATTTTTGGCAAGAAAGCCTGCTTCCACCCCAAAAACTTCCCCTCAAATGCATGTGGGTCTTCAGAACCAAACGCAACAACCAGAATTGAATCACCAAATTCAAAGCTATCCTGTGCGTGCAGGGATTCTACCAACAATACAACCTTGATTTCTTTGACAAGTTTGCTCCAACTGGGGAAAAGGCCTTGCTAAGACTGCTAATTTTCCTAGCTGCCGCTAAGAAGCTAAAGTTTTGACAAATAGATGTCAAAGCTGTCTTCCTCAAAGCCCCTCTCCAAGAAGAGGTGTACATTGATTCACCAAGCAACATTCACATTTCTCTTGGTCTCAAGAAGGCACTCTATGGCCTCAAGCAAGCACACCTTGTCTGGTACAAGACCCTGTGCAATTGGCTTGGTGAGACAGGCTTCAATTGGTGCAAAGCGGATCACTGCATCTTTTTGTACAACTCCACGTACCTCTATGTTCATGTCAATGAAATTTCCATCTTCAGTGACAACCCCAATCAGTTTGTCCAACTCATCTTTTCCTGCTTCATGATCAAGGACCTTGGCCCAGCGTCTCTGCTGCTGGGAATGAATGTAGAAAATCTGGCCAATGGATTCAAGATCCATCAACAATCCTACATTGAGCACCGGTGTGCCCAATACCCTCTTTTGACTCACAAGATGCACTCCATGGCCTTCAAGCCAAATGGTAAACTTTATCCATCTAGCAAGGAGGATCACAAAGAATTTCTATCCTTGGGAGTCAACTATAGGAAAATTTTTGGGGAGCTAAACTACATCAGCGTGAGCACCTGTCCCAACATTACCTTTGCTTTGAACTACCTGGCCCAATTCCTTGCCAAACCCAACCTCCACCACTAAAAAGGGGCGCTACAAGTTCACAACTACCTCCCACAAACAAACACCAATGGCCTCATTTTGGCTGCTCACTCTGCTATGGCAATGCTCACTTAAGTCAATGCAAACTGGGCAACATGCCCAAGCACACACCCATCAATATTGGGAATTGTGGTTCAGTTTCTGGGGTGCGTGGTGGTTTGGAGATGCAAGAAGCAGCCAACATTGTCTCTATCAGCCACCAAGGTAGAGTACAAAGCTCTGGGGGATGTCATGAAGGAGGTAAAGTGGATAAAATCTCTCCTCATTAAAATAGCTCCTGGAAAGGAAAGAAACCAACCAAAATCTTTGAAGACAACAAAGGTTTCATAAAATTGGCGCTCAACCAGACCAACCACTTGAGTTTCCACACAAAATACATGGAGTTGAGATTTCACTTCATCCAAAACAAGTTGCTTAAGAATGAAATCAAGCTGCAGAAGCTGTCCTCAAAAAGGAATTTGGCTGACTTCCTCACAAAACTGGTAGCTATGATTACCCTACAGAATGCTCCCAAGAACCTAAGAATCAAAGCTTAATTTGAGGAAGGGAGGATGTTAGATGTTGGCTTATTAGCATGCTCAAATTGGTCTTCAAATTTCCTTTCTGTTTCCTCTCAGGTTATCTTTTCTTTCAACTCTTTTCCTTTAATGCTACAAATCATGGTCTTGCGGGGCTGGCTGTAGACACTCCAACCCGCCAACTCCAACATGCTTGCCTGAATAAGTTGTACCCCTGGCTCAGACCCTGGGGAAGTGCTTTTCTTGGTGTAACCACGTGTTTGCACCACCAACCCCAGGTCTCTGATTCAGTTATGTTTTTCCTTCAAATATCTTGTTTCCTATCTTTTTTTGTATCTTGTTTCCTCCCAAAAACGCCTCCAATCCTTTTTTTCCAACCCTCCTCTCCTCATCTCTCACTCAGGCTTGCTTTGCTACACATAACTGCCCGCTAGAACCTGCACTCTACTGCAAACCACAAAGAGCTTGTTCCAACCTTTTCCATTTGTCAAATCTACCTCTTCCGTGTCTGGTACAGTGTCTGACTGGTCCTTTTAGGTCTGTTTTAGCTTCATCTAATTTTTTTCCTTACTCAGTTCAACTGAAATGAAGAAGGTCCTTTTAGCCATCAATTCTTACAAAAATGGCATCTGAGGTTTCTTTTACACACATTTCCTTGGTTTTAAAATCAAAAAATGAAGCCCAGGATATGAAACTGATTAGCCTGACATAGGTACCTGCTATCATTTTTCCTATGTCTAATTTTGCAAGAATTTCAAAGAGGGAATCTTTTCATTGATTTAGTTAACATCAAGTCTTCTTTCAATCCTTTGTACCTCTTTTCTACCACCAAGTATCTTAGCATAGCATGCCTTATTTTTCCTCAATGTTTTGATCATTTCCCTTGGAACTTTTCACCACCCATTTTCATCATACCCAAGTGATTTTGCAATGAATCTAAACCAGCAATTCCCAGGGCCAACTGGATCCCAAACCTCACCCAAGAACATATGTAAGTTCTCAGGTATTTGATTGAGCTATTTCACTTTTTTTTACTATGATTAAAAACAAAATAGCCAATAATCTAATGCTATTAATGAAAGCAAGGCTCATGAAAGATGAGCTTCTGGTTGACTAATCCACTTCTTCTTCCTCAGAAAAGGATTCTGATTCAAAATGAAGGGAGGCTCATTCACTTTCAGTCTCTTCATCTGAACTATGAAATTCAGATTCTGAGCCTAAGTACTTGTAATTTAATCATCATTACCTATCAGTTCATCAAACCAAAAAACTGAAAACTTCTCCAAAGAGTCACTATATTTTGTCTTTTTGGTTCCCTTCCAGCACATTTTCCCTCCTAATTTTCCTTTCAGCATGCTCAAATCTTGAAATTTCACAAAGGTTTTATTTCAATTTGGGTCAACCACAGATGGAATGTAAAACTATTAGCTTGAGCTTTGGCTTAGAATGCTTAGAAAACAGAGTGGTTGTGTAATTGACCATGGAATTTAGAATCTGCACTCCAGCTTTTTCAGGTTGTCTCATAAAAATTAAACCAAGCTTGTAAAAAAATTGAGATGAGCCATGAACTGGATCAGTTCCAAGATTTCAAAAATCAAAACAGTCATGCATTAGTAAACTCATGTGTTCATTAGTAAACTCATGTGGTCATTAGTAAACTCATGTGGTCATTGTTAAACTCATGTGTTCAGTAAAAAACTCATGTAGTCATTAGTAAACTCACGTGGTCATTAGTAAACCAAATAGTAATTAAAAGACTTCATCAAAAAGCAATTCAAACAATCCAAAAATCCAGCTTACTGAACTGGAAGGGTTACATTCTAACCTCCACTGAGGATAAACATCCTCAAGCACAAATGATCCTGTTGAAGTGAGTATTTCTGGCAATATGTGAGAACAGCAAAGCTCCATTGTTTTGTAATATAAATTTGAGCACACCTTGCCATCATGGATGCGCTTTGACTTCTCAAATTTTTCCTCAAAAAGTTTAATTTCCTCAATTGTAAATTTCTAACCCAAATTTAAAAGTTCTTTTGGAAGAATGGTTCCTAAATTTAACCAATTGTTTTTAAGAAACAGATGGACTTATTTTATTTGGCTATCAATGGTTCCTTAAAGGTGTTTCCAACCACATCCAGAAATTTCACCAAAGATCCTGCAAGTAATTTTTTGAGAGAAGCATGGTCCTCTTCTGTGCAATACATTGTTTTATTTCTGGAGCCAGGTTTGAGAAAATTCTACAGCGTTTAAAATTTTTCTTCAAAAGGGAATTTTTTTTCCATATACTTTAGAACATCCTCATGGTATTTTGAGAACCACTCCATGCAATTTTCAACATAAGCAATCCCAGCAAAGATGAACAGAGAAGCAATAAATTGGCCTACTCTGAGTTCTTCAGAATTAACTTCTGCCTCCCCTTTGGTTTTAGAGGTCCCATACTTCTCACACAGAGAAATATACCTTCTCCTTCCTTCATCATCATTAATGAAGCAAACTTTGAAATTTCCTTGAATATTTTTAGACAAGTTACAAGAGTACAACTGCCTGGATGACTCAGGGAAACTATTTCAAATTGCAAAAATTAGATCTTATTCATGGTCTATCAAAAAGACTTTGAGAAGACTCTCTGGATCATTAGCCAACTCCTTTAGTGCATTGAATGCCCAACTGTTGAAATCAAATTTTTATTTTTTCAATGTTTTCCTCTTGGCATTCATTCCTCCAACATCCAATAAGGGGATGTTTTAAATATTCATTCTATTAGTAAAATCCACAAAAGCTATATGATGGAATTTCTTGAAGGTTTTATAGACTCAGAATGAGCCAAGAATAGGGCCTCTAAATTATCCTTTCCACTGGAATTTGACCTGGAAACCACTGAGTTTCTTGGAGAATTTCCAGTATAAAGTTCACCACACTTTCCCCCTTGTGTTAACCTTCCCTAAATTTATGCTTAGTATTATAAATTGGGAAAGGTTAAATTCACGGGTCATTTAGATGTGCACAGGGTCAAAAGAGGCAATTTGGCAAACCACATGGTCAAATACAAGCTGTGTACAACCCCCCATGTCTCAAAGAGTAGCGCGGCCAACCCTTTCAGCTTGCTACTATTGCAGAGCAAGCTGCTAAAGTAACAAAAATAACATAAAAATAATAATATTAAAATTAACCTAAGAAGGGGTAGAAAACCCATGAATATTATTGAGAAAATGGATTCTTCACCCTGAATTAGGTAGGGTCACTCACTGACCCCAACCTTGAAATCCAACTCCTTATATTTTTAAATAATTAAGAAAGGAAAGACCAAAATACCATGGCACCACTACAGTAATTTTTTGGCCAATTAAATATTTCACATATGTTGTCAAGCATAGGTTATACACCTAAAAATTTGTCAGAATTGAGGTGTTGTGTATATTTTAGGAGTTACACACGGAAATGTGTTTTTCACAATTCCCGCACTCAGCCGCAGCAACCAATACAGCGCGGCTGAGCAGCAGCACTTTCACCCTGTCAGAGTACCCTGACAAGCCGTGTACGCTGCCCTGGGCATTTGACAAGTATGCAGCCGGGGGGACTACAGGTTGACAAAGTGTCAGGCGGCCTGAGAAACCTAGGTACTGTGTAAACATGCTACAACCTTCACGGGAACATTCTACATATTTAATAAATTTCCCCGTGGATAGTAGATAATCTAAAAATAAATAAACTTATATAAAAATACATAAATAACCATTATACATATTTTTATTAAATATAATTTAAAATACCAAGAATGTCGAAAATAAGATAATGACTATTTGTAAAAATACATTAAAATGCTTTAATATACAATTATGAGAACTTCAAAACATCAGTGTTTTTTTGACATACTAAGGAAACTCATGATGTAAAAATATTACATGAATTCTCATGAATTATTCTTTAAAAAAATTAATTTTAGTAAATCAAATGAAATTTGAAAATAAGGAGTCAAATCAATATCATAACTTTACTCCAATTATTTAATACATAATGAGAACTCACATGACATCAGATTATCTGTAGGAATGTCTCTTACAAAAATTATTAACTTTCTGGGAACATTTAATAAGTAAAATTAATTAAATAATAAATAATATGGACAGATTAGTGTTATTCACACGTCCAAACATCAATTAAAAGGTAGAATAATTCCCATAAACTGGGGAATTAGATGTTACCCATGCTAAAGAACAAAGCAAACCTGACATGCTATCACTAGTCCCCCCGCTAGCCTCAGTGTCCGTCCCTTTGAACCCCTGTATCCCTCAGAAGGATAATATTGGGACTCAGAAAGCTATAAATAAAGAGCTCTTTTAAGGATATTGATACCCAGAGACCCAGTTATATTTACCTCCAGACACCATGCAAAGGTAATAAAATACTTATAAGGGATAAGTAAGTGATTTATGGCTTTATTCTGATTAATAATATCCATCCCCAACCCTTTTGATCAATTTAAACTGCTGAACAACCTTTTAACCCCAGTAAACAGGTTTAACCCATCAGTGCACGTCCCAAACAGGTACCCAAAGGATTTAATAATATACCAGTGAGTTCTATTATCCTTTCTCTGTTGTTGCAGCTTGGTTAAAAAGCCCTGTCACTCCACTGTGTATTTTATATACATATTATCTTTGGGCAATGTATCCTTTAAGCATATAAATTAAAGGTTCCAAAGTAACCGGTTATATTTGTTTTAAAAGTGAATTCCCTGAAGAGAGGTGATAAAAATACCGAATATAATTGGGTCCCTCTTTTAATTTATTTAAAAATCAATTTATTAATCTTGATATAATATTAAACCATACCCCAACCAATCAACCTTGCAATAAACTCTATAGAAATATTTCACAGATTTTTGCTGCATTTATTGAATAATATATTTATTATTTATTCTATCACCTCTAGTAGCTAAAAAATAGCAAGTATCTTGGCATCCAGGAGGATGAAACTTTGGAATTTCCTGGCAATTCCCGGCGCGCAATCCTTGGAATTCCGGGGCAAGCTCCTGGCGTCCTTCCAGGCCTTACTGGCGTCATTGAGGGCGGAAATGGAGGAAATGATGAAGATGGCTTAGGCGCATTGCCTCCCCCTTTCCCTTCTTCCTTTCCTCTTTTCTTCTTTTTGGTTGTACTGCGCTTCCTTTTCATTAAGAAAATACACGTATCCGCGCAAGGTCCTAACCTTCTGAGAAAAAGTGCACAACCGCGCTTTGGAAGAGTGAGCTTGAGATTGAGTCCATGTCTGCGCGCTTTGCTTTGTGAGCGACCATAAGTGACTAGCCGTTCCAAAAGAGGCACCTGGACCGCCCCAGAAGAACTGCCACACAGTTCCCCGCACCCTTCCTGTAAAAAACACAACAACCAAAACACCAGCGCGCGCCACCGTAAGGGAAGAGAGAGAGAGAGAGTAAGAGAACGGACATTCTGGGGTGTCTATTTTTCCCGGCTGTGAACTGGCTAGAGCACCCCCTCACCAAATCAAGCTTATTCCCATACCAATCACCCATCCTTAAGATATCCTGAGAGAAAAGAAAAAGAGAAAAAGAAACCAACAGAGAAGAAAAATAGAAAAGAACACATTTTTTTTTTTGCTCAACGCCCGTAGACCGCCCGCAAATTGCTCTTTTTCCCGCTTCCCCCATCTGCGGGATTGTCCTCGCGTCCTGGTTCCACAGGGCTTTTCCTCGCGTTTATGGATCTGGCTTCATGCCGCTCAGCGTTTCCTGCAAAAACCCCAAGCCAGCAAAGACCCCACAATCAAGATAAGAAAACATCCTGGGGTGTCTAGTTGTTCCGGCTGTGAACCTGCTAGAGCACCCCCTCACCAAATCAAAACTTATCCCCTACCCCCACCACCTCCCCCCCCAACTTGGCCACTGTCCCCAGCTGGTCGCAACCGCCTACCCCATTGCAACGGCACGGTCTCTGCTTCTCCGCAGAAAGACAAATCCCTGGATTGCCTTTTCTCCTCATGAGTCGACCGCCCGCAAAAAACCGGAGCTTGTTCCGTGCGGTCTCCTTGGTTGACTAGAAAAAATCCTCCAAGGGTCACCAGCCACAGACCAACTCCGCGCCCCGTTCCTCCTCATACTCCGACACTCTCCTTTGCTTTCCCTACCCATTATTGCAGATACCCGGATCAAAAACCATTTGTGCTTGGAACCCAAGCATGAACGGCCTTCCCAAAATCACATCCCCACAATCAACCAAAAGAAAAGAAAGAGGCTTACGGACCCTTGCAACCTCGACCTCCTCCTCCTCAACTACCCCATCCACACAACACTCCCCTCCATTAAGCGCGCAGAGACCCATTGCGCATTTCCGCCAAACCAACCCCAAATCATCCACCATCCGCGATGGCAGCAGGTTCACCATTGAACCCCTGTCCACCATAGCCCACACCTTCCTCACTGCTATGACCATTGGAACGTAAGCGAGCGGAGTCAAAACCAATATCAACTCACACTCCTCGCGCCACTCCTCCTTCCGTGCCACATGAACCCGCTGCACCGTCTGAGGTACCTGGCCCTGACCACAATCCTGCAACTCCTGAACCATCTCTTCTACCACCACCGGAGACACAGCAGCCAGTTCCCCCAAGGTCAGTGGGACCGGAGTCTTGTTACCCATCACCCTTCGCATGATTTCCGCCACTTTCTTATTCCCTCCAGGATTTGCTGCCGGCACCTCAATTCCGGGCCCGCGTGCGGCCGGTTTTCAAACAGTCGACGGGGGTCGCTCCTTTGCATCCACCTACATCTTATCAAAGACCGCAACCTTCTCTTCCGTTGCCACCACCCTTACCTCAGCCTCCACCGGAGGTGGTTGCCATGATCCGGGACTGGTAACGATGCCTAGTGACGCTTGCGCCATTGTTCCCGCCTCCTGCCCCCATTTGCGCACCTGCTGCATTGCGGTCGGCCGGCTTGGCTCCATTGGAATCTGTTTGCCCGTTGGAAACATGTACCCCATCCCCGCTGGTCAAACCAATCCCGCGTGGAGATCCTTTGTAAGCTCCTTGCACACCAATCGCGAATGACTGTCTGCCCTGCAGTACAAGCACACCCTCGGCACAAAGGTACTGGGCAGCCAAAACCCTTCCACCATGTGCGGTGGAGGCCCTCGTGGCTGCTGCTGGCCCATACGTCTCATGCAGATCTTCAAATCCTTCATAAGCTCCGTCAATTCACTTACCGGAGGGGCGGGCCCAGGTTGAGGAACCGGAGCACGCGTGGCAGTAGGTTGAACCGGGGCCGGAAATTGTGCCGGAGCCAAAACCTGGGGGACAGATTTCTTTGGTCCCGCTGGGAAGGACTTAGCGGTATCCCCAATAAGATCTTCTAAGTCGAGCTTGCTCTCCACAGCCAGCTCCGGAAGGAGTGCGATGCTCCCGTCCAATGACGGCTTTACCACATTGTGATTGTAAAGATGCCGCTGCACCCTTGCCCAGAGTTGAGCGCCTAAACCACGCAGAAACACGCGCTTCATGGCCCCCGTCTGTCCCGCCACCACCTTGTTCTTTGACAAGTACCAATAGATCCGATCAATGTGGAGGTGTACTCCGCCAGCTCCACCCAAGTTCTGACTCCTCCGCGCGCGCTTGCCTCCGAGGCCACGCGGTCAAAATTGCTTTCCCAGAATCAAGGTTTGCGCCTACCCCATGGCGTTAGGGTCTCCGCCTTCAGTTTTGGCCAATCTTGATTCTTGTAGCCTTCCATTTCCTCCAGATCCCGGAGATTCTCTTTATCCATAATGAACAGGATGACAAGCCGGGCCTTATTGGCGTTGTGGTGCCCCATCCGGGGCACCCTGGCCGTCTTGAAGACCTCAACCCATAAACTGTTGCGCAAACACACCGTCCAGCATGAAAAAAAAAACCAACTTATCCTCAGGCTCATCTGAACCGTCCTTTATCCGCGCGCGTCGCGCCTTGCGCGTTGCGCTTCCTTTATCCACGCGCGTTGTGCGTCCTTCATCCGCGTTGCTCATCATCCTTGCCGTTGCGCATTGCTTGTCATCCTTGCCGTTGTCATTGGGTGTCCTCATCTTTGTTGTCGCGCGTCCTCATCTTTGTCATTGCGCGTCCTCATCTTTGTTGTTGCGCGTCCTCATCTTTTTTGTCGCGTGTCCCAATCTCCTCATTGCTACCGTCGTGTGGCGCTTATCCATGATTTACCAAATCCATCCCAATTGCACCCCCAAGCATTTGGCAAATCCTCGGATCCGCCAAATCTCCCATCTCACTTGATCTATCAGTTGTGAATCTCAAGCCTGTCAGGATTTACTCAACCGTCTCAAGCCAATCTCCTATCCGCCCATCCGCGCTCTCATGGACTTCATCCGTCACCTTTCCTGGGGCTCTCCCACCCACCTCCGCCTTTGGACAAGGGGTGAAGAGTGCCAACTACTGCCCGCGCACATCCGCGGCGGTTTGGTTCATTTCTCTTTCCCACCCCATCCGCCTCCGGATGAGGGGTGGGTGACTCTGGTATTGTTGCGTGCACCCATCCACGGACAGACGCGAGTGACCACATGATTTTCTTCCCTTTTCCGCTCTATTTGTAGAAACCATTGTACATAGTCTAACAGGGCCTCCTGCCCATATAAGGAGGGGCTCTGCCCTGCCTTTTGGATCAATAATGGGAGAATTGAATCATCCAGCATGAAATCAGCACACCCTTGATCCTTGAGCCTCCATACTCAACCCTTGATCCCTGATCCTTATCACCAAACAATAGCCTTGCTGGTTGAAGAAAGATTCTGTCTGTTGGAATTTTTGAGTTTGTCATACCACTCCTTGATCCCTTTCTCTGACCATACTGGTCCTGATCCCTGATCACCTTTCTGGAGCCAATCAAAATTGATTGAAGAGGTCTTATTAAGCTTAAGACCTGGAGTGTTATACCTCCCCTTAGCTTCTTTGTAGTTGCATTCTGCCAGCCTACTCTTGAGTCCCTTGAGAAGTGTTGAGGTTATCCTTGCTTCAAATCAGTTACTGTTTGTTTTAGAGCTTCTTAAACATTGTGCTTTGTCTTGTACAGCCACCCCCAGTTATCTGGTACCCTTCAAGCGCTTGATTGCGGAGAGTTGGGCAGGTTCATTGAGAACCTGGAGGTTGCTGGGGTTTGAGTTGATCATCCCCAATCTTATGCTGACAACCAGAGTTATTAGCTTGTGGGCATTGTTTACATACAACAGCTTTTGTTCTTTGAACTCAAAGAAGACTTTAACTTCTTTTGTTCAAGTTTTTCCCTGCATAATCTTGTCTCAGATAGTGCTGTTCCGTTGCTACCAAACTATTATCATCCTTATCCTCTACTCCTTGATTCCTCATTTACCAGGTTCTGGACCTTGATCTTGGTTACATTTAAATATTTTTTGTAACACTCAGGAGGCCATCCTAAACAGCACCTTTCCCCTCCGCAGAACTGCCATGGCCTAGCACCGTTTGGATTCTTATATTTGGTCCCCCGGGCCAGGATCAAACCAGCAACCTTGGGATTTACAGTCCCAACTTGAAGAATCAACTCCGAAATCCAATTGGATTTTTTTTCTTTTCTTTTTCTGTTTGTTCTTGTTTTCAGATCTGATATGTGGAGGCAGCTTGGTCCAGAAGTAATTCCTCCCAATTTTGCACCGCCTGGGCAAGATCCTTGTTGTTTTTTTTGTGAAACTCTAATCTTGCCACGCTTGTGAGCCACCTTGGAACTCTGCTTGTTTGGATCTCTTAGGAACCCTTCAACATGGAATCTGCTGGATCCTCTTTAGCTTTTCGGGCCAAGATGGTCAAAATCAAACCTCAGAACAAAAATTTAGGCTTCAATTCAACCAATGTTGAACAATTCCTGGACTCCTATGAGATGGCTGCGGAAGTGGATGGTGCCAGTGAATATGATATGGCTTAGCAGTTACGGTTTTTTATCTCTTCTGACAAAGTTATGGAGATTATCAAATTGTTTGAGGGATTTGAAAATCACAACTGGCGGCTCCTGAAGGAGGCTATGTTGGCCTATTGGGGAAAAATAGATGTAGCCAGATTTACTTTGCAAGACTTGAATGCCCTGGTTTCTCAATGGTTCTCCAATGGTGGTATCTCCTCAGCCTCTGACTATCAGAATTTCAGAAAATCTTGGGACCCTATCCAGTCATATCTTATCCGGAACAATCACATTGATACATTGGACAAAATTTTAGTGCAATTTTTTCAGTCTTTCTCTCCCGGTGTACAGGAAATAATTAAGGATGAATTGGTGAAATCTGGATCCATGATCACAACAAGAGACAATCGGTTCAAGCTCCCTGCTTTCATGGTTCTTAGGAATACTGTGGATAAAGTGATGAAAGGTCAAACAGCTCTCAAATTTGAAAAACCTAAAATCACTGAACCAGTCCTTGCCCCCTCTTTTCAAGCATCTAACAAAATCATGAATAAGATGGAAGCCAATTGCAGACCTAAACCCAATCCTCAGACTCACCGGGAGACACCTACTATAGATGAGATCACTAAATTACTTCAGGCATTTGAGAATAAAATAGATCAGAAAATATCCTCTTTAGCCACTCCTAAACCTGCTAATTCTGTTCCTAAGTCTACTATAGTCTGTTATTATTGCCATAGGGAAGGCCATGTTACCGTTAGATGTCCTGAACTCCAGAAGGACAAGGAGGAGAAGTTAGTAGAGCAGAAGGGAAATAATTTTTTCCTTCCTAACGGTGCTTTGATCCCTTTTGATTTGTCTTGACCAATCTGTCATGTGGTGGCCTCATACCAACCACCAACTCCTAAGAAAGCATCCTTGGTCTCTGTGGATTTTTGATTGTCCTGTGGAACCCTGCAACCTTGGTATCCCCCAGCTATCACTTCTTCCAGCTTCCCTGGCACCTATCAATCCAACCCAGGTAGGAAACCCCATGGGGAACCAAAATCTCATAATTCTCCTCCTGTTCCATCCTCCATTCTGCAAAAACCCGTTAAACGCCGATCTTCACCTGAGCCTCCTTCCTCTGATGTGGAAGACGTGGAAGTAGAAAGGGAACCACTTATGGAAAGGTTCCAAGACAACTCTGATCCTCCCCCTCAGATCCTCTTTCATCACTTATTACACCTGATCTTCCTCCCTCCACCCAGCCCAAAGTTTGATTTGAGAGGGGCATCTCCAAGGACTACCCTAATGCTGTGGAAGGAGTATTAAAGAAAATATCTGATCTTAAAATCCCTGATCTATCTGTTGCTGAACTCCTGTTGATCTCTCCATCTGTGGCAGAAGGGATGAAGAAATGGGTTTCTCATCAACATGTGGAGATTGGTCCGGACGAATTAAAGGTCTCCTCTGGTACTCTGATAGAGGATTCCGGTGGAACAGATCCCTCTTCAGATACCAACCTGTATTCCTTTCCTCTTGGTTTTCTTCCATTTTTTCTTGGAGATTCAACTAAAACGGTTTCTCTCCTTGTGGATTTGGGTTCTCAGCTCAACTTGATTTTCGACTCCATGGCCTGCAAGCTTAAACTTAGCCCAAGGGTCAGTTTCAACTCTGCGGTCTATGGAATTTGGAATCAGTCCTGTGAACTGGTTGGTATTGCTGATGATATTCCTGTTTTAATTGGTCGAAATATTTTTGGCACCTGTCACTTCTGGATCACTCGTCTGGATGGTCCCATGATCTTGGGAAGGCCTTTCTTAATGTACTTTGGTGCTACCCTGATGTTTTCTGATCCAGTTGGGGAGAGAATTTTTCTCCCTGATGCTGATGGCAGAAAAATTGAAGTCCCCCTTTGTTCTTTGGATTCTGGTTGTTGGGAAAGAGACTTCCCTGGTCACCCTCCCAAATCTGTCCTGAAAGGAAAGCAGAAAGAAAACTCTCATTCCTTTCATCCTCATTTTTTAGCAGAATAGTTGGCCCTACTGATAGTTGTAGTTCTCCTCAGCCTCAGACTTCAACTCATGGACCAACTCCCACCTCAGAGGCATATCTTTCTTTTTCCTCATCATTTTCTTCTCATCCAAATAAGATCAAAACCCAAACACGTGAAAAATCCAAAAAATCCAAAAATATTTCTTCTCTGTCTGGATCTGTTGTATCTTCTTTCTCTTTTTCTTTTCAGCCTGATCACTCATCCTCTATTCCGGTTTTGAATCTCCGCAATGAGTCTAAACTAGATCTCAATCTCAATTCTTTTCTTGGTAGCTTTGGTATGAAGGAGTTTGGTCTTAGGTGGAGGCAATTTGGGGTAGAAGTAATTCCTCCCAATTGTGCACCACCAGGGGCTTCTACTACTGTTGTTTTCAAAACTCTACCCTGTGCCACACATGTGAGCAATGTGTTATCTTTTGGATCCTCTTTTATGGAGAAGGCACCTTTCAAGGACGCAGCAGAACATTGGACTTGGAAGATGTTGGAACACGGCCTCAGTTTTCGTAGTCAGGTCTCACTGGTCAATGCTTGGAGGAAGCAGGGATTCCTCTCCTTTGCCACCAAGTACAAACCAGTTGCAAAGAAGGTCCAGCCAGTCAACCAACCAATGCCTCTCAACCTCAATCCTCCTCTTATGCGTCCTCCCCTATCCCGCAATCCTTACTGTGGTCTATCCAAATCCCTCACTGGTCCATTTATTCCCTCCAGTCGGGTCACTGAAGAACGTCTGAAAGTGGTCAATTTTGGTCCAGATGGATGGCTTCTTCCTGATGAGTTAAATTTGATCAAAGATATTTTGTCTCTAAGGGAAAAATCTATTGCATTCTGTGAAGAAGAGAGAGGTCTCTTGAAAGAATCCTATGGTCTTCCTTACATCATCCCTGTAGTTGAACATGACCCTTGGCAAAAGAAAAAGATCCTGATCCCTGCTTCTAAAGTCAACAAATTCATCAAGTTGGTCCGACAACAAGTCCAAACCGGTTTAGACAAACAATTGACTTCTAGCTATTCCAGTCCTGTTTTCTGTGTTCTAAAGAGTAATGGTAAACTTAGAGTAGTTCATGATCTCCAACCTCTTAATAAAGTTACTATTAAAGACTCTGGCGTGCCTCCTGCCACTGAAGAGTTTGTTGAATCCTTCTCTGGGGGAGCTTGCTATGGTTTAGGTGACATTATGGGTGGCTATGACAAACAATCCTTGCATCCTATTTCTCATCCCCTCACTACTTTTGATACTCCCCTTGGTTGATTTCAGCTGACTCAATTGCCTCAAGGTGCCACCAACTTGGTTGCAGTCTATCAAGCTCAGATGATGTGGATCCTCCAGGACAAAATCCCGGATCATGCGGGCATCTTTATTGATGATGGTGGGATTAAAGGCCCAGTTTCTGACTATGATAATGAGCTCTTACCTTGGCACTCAGGAATCCAACAACTTATCTGGGAGTATGCTACTGTCTTTGAAAGAATTTTTTTTTGGATTGAGGAATCTGGCCTTACTGTCTCTGGATCAAAACTTGCCGCCTGTGTCCCTGCCTTGGAAATTGTTGGTCATATAGTCTGCAAGGAAGGAAGAAGGATGGCACCCTCTAAAGTCAACAAAATCATCTCCTGGCCTACCCCAATAAATCCAACGGAAGTTAGAGGTTTCCTAGGTGTTGTAACTTATGTCAGGATCTTCATTCCCTCATTATCCAAAATCTGTATTCCCTTGCGTTGCTTAACCAGGAAGGATGCTGAATGGATTTGGACCCAAGACTGCAAACAATCATTTCAGTTGCTCAAAACAATTGTTGGGAAAGACATTGTTTTGAAAAAGATCACTTATGGACCCAGAGCCGGCAAGATCAATCTTGCAGTGGACTTGAGTTATCAATCTGTTGGGGCTGTTCTTACCAAGGAAGATGAAAATGGTTTGGATTGTCCTGCTCTGTATGAATCTCTTCTTTTCTCAGAGGTGGAATCCAGGTACTCCCAGCCAAAACTGGAACTTTGCGGTGTGGCCAGAATGTTGAAGAAGCTTCAGACTGTCCTTTGGGGTCAACACTTTGAGTTACAAGTCGATGCACAATCCATTATTGAAATGATCAATGCCCCCAGCCTCCCAAATGCTCCAATGACTCTTTGGGTGGCTTTCATCCAGTTGTTCTCTTTTGATATTGTTCACAGGCCTGGAAAATCTTTCACCATGCCTGATGGTTTATCTCAACAACCTATTGGAGACAATGAATCAGAGGTTGGAATGGATTTTGATGAGGAAGAACCCTTGTTCCGCCCTGTCTTTGCCTTCTCCTCCCAAAATTACTCTGGTTTCCAGAAATGTTTCTGGCTTAAGTTGGAGCAGTACCTTTCAACTCTCCAAAGACCCCCTGATCTCTCTGCCAAAGAATTTTGGTCCCTTAAAAGGAAGTCCTCCAACTTCTTTGTCCAAGTTTCTAGGCTTATGAAAAGAGCAACTCCTTGTGCACTTGTTGTGGTCTCTATCCCTTCTAAGCAAGATTCGATCCTGGAAAATCTCCATGAAGGCCTTGGTCATTGTGGGGAAACCAAAACTTATCAACAAATATCCAAACAATTCTGGTGGCCATCCCTGAAGAAATCAGTCGCTCAATGGTGTAGGAGTTGTGAATTGTGCCAGAAACGTGATCTTACGCGCCTGGCCAAAATTTTTTACCCCACTGGAGAGTCCACTGTCTTTGGGAGGATTGCTATGGATGTGGTTCACATTAAGGCTGGTGGAGCTAAGTACCTCATTGTGGCTAGAGATGATTTTTCTGGATGGGTTGAAGCAAAGTTTCTTAAGAACCTCAGCTCTGAATCAGTAGCAGCTTTCCTTCATGAGACTTGGACAATGCGTTATGGCTTGGCCCAATCTTATTCTACGGATGGTGGCTTGGATTTTGGTGGAAAACTTTCTGAAATGATCCGATTGCTCCCTGGACAACATAGAGTTAATACTCCCTATTATCCTGAAGGACAAGGCATTGTGGAAAGAGGCCATGCTCCTTTGAAGGCTGCTCTTGTCAAATTGGCGGGTGAAAGTGGCAAGAATTGTCAAAAGTTTCTCCCCTTGGTCCCCTTCTCTGATCAAATTTCCACCAAGAAAACCACTGGTTACTCTCTTTATGAAAGCATCTTTGGTCAGAGGGCTGTTCTTCCTCTTGATCTTGAAATGGGCTCTTTCTTGGGCATCTCTTTGTAACAAGTTTCCTCAACTACTGACCTATTAGTTTCCAGATCAAAGCAACTAGAGCGGAGTGAAGATATTCCTAACAAAGCTTATCAGAAGATGATGGAATCAAGAGCAAAATCAGTTCAGTATTGGAAAGATAAACACCTAAATCAAATCAGGGACCCTTTAAACCCTGGTGACCTGGTATTTGCTTATAATCGTTCCTTGGAAACTCAGTGGGGAAAGCTTTTCTCTAACCGCTGGAATGGTCCTTACCAAGTAGTCCGTCAAGTTAAAGGTGGATCATACCTTTTGGAGGAGCTGGATGGTAGTCAGATGGCCAGAAGGTTCTCTGCTGATCAGGTCAAGAAATTTCACTCTTGTGGAGGCAACTTGGTCCAGAAGTAAGTCCTCCCAATTGTGCACCATCTGGGCAAGATCCTTGTTTTTTTGTGAAAACTCTACTTCATGCCACGTGTGTGAGCACTTGGGACGCCTCCTTCATTTTATCTCAGCCACTTCTAGGATTTTTGGTTGGATCGAAATATTTTTTCTCAACCACTCTTGAGATCAAAATGGGCATTCTTTGGTTTCAATCATCTTTCTTTCCTTTCTTTTTCTATGGCATCAAACTCAGGAGCCAACTAGGGACAATCTGTAAGTTGGGGAGAGATGTGGTGCCCCATTGGGACACCCTGGCTGTCTTAAAGACCTCAACCCACAAACTGTTGCGCAAACGCACCGTCCGGCATGAAAAAAAAAAACCAACTTATCCTCAGGCTCATCTGAACCGTCCTTTATCCGGGCGCTTCGCGCGTTGCGCCTTGCGCGTTGCGCGCCCTTCATCCGCGCGCGTCGCGCGTTGCGCTTCCTTTATCCTCGCGCGTTGCGCGTCCTTCATCCGCGTGGCTCATCATCCTTGCCGTTGCGCGTTTCTCATCATCCTTGCCGTTGCGCATTGCTTGTCATCCTTGCCGTTGTCATTGCGCGTCCTCATCTTTTTTTTTGCGCGTCCTCATGTTTGTTGTTGCGCGTCCCAATCTCCTCATTGCTACCGTTGCGCGGCACTCATCCATGATTTACCAAATCCATCCCGACTGCACCCCCAAGCATTTGGCAAATCCTTGGATCCGTCAAATCTCCCATCTCACTTGATCTATCAGTCTTGAATCTCAAGCCTGTCAGGATTTACTCAACCTTCTCAAGCCAATCTCCTATCCGCCCATCCGCGCCCTCAAGGACTTCATCCCTCACCTTTCCTGGGGCTCTCCCACCCACCTCTGCCTTTGGAAAAGGGGTGCAGAGTGCCAACTACCGCCCGCGCACATCTGCGGCGGTTTGGTTCATTTCTCTTTGCCACCCCATCCGCCTCCGGATGAGGGGTGGGTGACTCTGGTATTGTTGCGTGCACCCATCCACGGACGGATGCGAGTGACCACATGATTTTATTCCCTTTTCCGCTCTATTTGTAGAAACCGTTGTACATAGTCTAACAGGGCCTCCTGCCTATATAAGGAGGGGCTCTCCCCTGCCTTTTGGGTCAATAAAGGGAGCATGGAATCATCCAGCATGAAATCAGCACACCCTTGATCCTTGAGCCTCCATACTCAACCCTTGATCCCTGATCCTTATCACCAACCAATAGCCTTGCTGGTTGAAGAAAGATTCTGTCTGTTGGAATTTTTGAGTTTGTCATACCACTCCTTGATCCCTTCCTCTGACCATACTGGTCCTGATCCCTGATCACCTTTCTGGAACCAATCAAAATTGATTAAACAGGTCTTATTAAGCTTAAGACCTGGAGTGTTATACCTCCCCTTAGCTTCTTTGTAGTTGCATTCTGCCAGCCTACTCTTGAGTCCCTTGAGAAGTGTTGAGGTTATCCTTGCTTCAAATCAGTTACTGTTTGTTTTAGAGCTTCTTAAACATTGTGCTTTGTCTTGTACAGCCACCCTCAGTTATCTGGTACCCTTCAAGCGCTTGATTGTGGAGAGTTGGGCAGGTTCATTGAGAACCTGGAGGTTGCTGGGGTTTGAGTTGATCATCCCCAATCTTATGCTGACGACCAGAGTTATTAGCTTGTGGGCATTGTTTACAGACAACAGCTTTTGTTCTTTGAACTCAAAGAAGACTTTAACTTCTTTTGTTCAAGTTTTTCCCTGCATAATCTTGTCTCAGATAGTGCTGTTCCTTTGCTACCAAACTATTATCATCCTTATCCTCTACTCCTTGATTCTTCATTTACCAGGTTCTTGACCTTGATCTCTGTTACATTTAAATATTTTTTGTAACACTCAGGAGGGCAGCCTAAACAGCCCCTTTCCCCTCCGCAGAACTGCCACGGCCTAGCACCGTTTGGAGTCTTACAGCGTCCAACGCACCTTCTGCATCTGCAATTCCTTTGTATCTCAAGATGAATTGCTCCACATCCGCCGTGTTGAATTGGATGTGAGGGTAGTCGCACGGCCTGATGCAAACCGGACGAGTGGGTTCATGGTCACTGGAGACCGATGGGGGAACGGCGTAGCTTGTCCTGGGTCAAGCAGAGGGAGGGGGAGGAGAAGGGATGGAAGACAAGAGTGGGGTTGGAGTAGCGGACCCGGAAATAGAAGGAGAAGAAGAAGAAGAAGAGGAAGCGACTGTAGGGAGGTATGAATAGGACATCGCCCCCGGTTACCTTCAAAAGACAAGAAACAGAAGGTTAGTTCCTGGCCAGACCCCGAGATGTGGAAAGAATAGTGGTTTTCCCCCTATAATTGTCCCAAGGTTCAGAAATTAACGGTTGCCTGCGTCTGAAAGGAGATGAGGATGCCCAAAGTTGCACTTAAATGAGAGATAGAAATAAGGAGATAAAGAAAAATAGAGAGAGAGTGAAATTTCCAATCCTTCAATCCTAAGAACTTTCCACCTGGATGTGTATCCGGTATGAGTTCCTTTAATCTCTTGGTGAGATGATTGATCCAATCCAATGATATGATGGTCTGATTCCATTCCCCCCCCCTCCTAACCCGGAGTTGAGAGTGAGGGTAAGTCCTCCCCCTCAACCCTAACATAAGTACACGCGCAAATAAAAGTATGAAAAAGAAACAGAAAACAATCCCAAAACAGAAAACCTAGCCTCCTGTCCCCACCTCCGTACCAAAATCCCCCCGACGTCCGTACGCCATTCCGTCCATCCGGTTTGTCCTTCTCATGACGCGGTCCTTGCACCACTCCCTACTCGGAGCCCCCCGCGCCTGTCTGTATCTGTTTGTCCGCGCCCGTTGTGGGTGTCCAGTAATATCCGGCATGATCTGCGCGCTTGCACACGGGCTCCATCCTTTCCTTTACAGCCCGCGGATTGCTCTGCCCCTACGTATCCAAACCGGCGCGCCCGCCAACCTAGTCAAGCGCAATACCTTCCAAATATGATCTCCGGGGCGGATTGCTGCCCACGCCGCATTCAATGCTGAGCCCGACCCGTCCACTAGGTGCGGAGCCAAACAGCGGCTGCCGCTGCTGAGCAATCCGCATACCCCAATGCTGAGCCCGCCTGCCTCCAATGCTGAGTGCGCAGCCGTGACGCAGTTCCCAATCCGTGTCTATAAATTGACACCACAGCGGCCTTGATGTCAAATTGTCAGAGCGGAAGGTCTTGATCCAACCCACACAGTAGGAGAAGAAGAGGAGTTGTGAACTTCCCTGTTGGCGCGTAAGTCTCTCCAAAGTCTATTCCTGGGGTTTGCAAGTTGCCCATGATGCAAAGTCAAGATTTGTGTTTTTCAGGAGAGAGACTCGTGGCTGGCTTGACTTTGTCCACCCACATGGTCCTAAGATAATGAGTAGGTTCAGCGTCAAAGTCTTCCCACACTTCTTGCCACCTGATTTTGGCCAATTCAACCTTCCTTTCAGGCCCTCAATGCTCACCCTTGTTTTTGAAGGACCTGTAAGAGTACTTTTGAGGCCTGACAGAGTTTGTTTGCGTTTGCAGATTGTAAGCAACAGGAGTTTTTGTGTGTGTTGCGTCAACCTCTGCAGATCCTTCTGAGAGAGACGGAGTTGAGACGGGAATGTTGCCAGCTGCAGAGCTGTTGCTCTTGTTTAATGATTGAGAGACGCTTAGGTTGAGATTGGTGACTTGGTCAGATGATACTTTGTTTGACATGACTGAATCTGCCCACCAATCTCCAACTTTGATGCCATTGTCAATCAATGAGGCCTTGATATTTGAATGAAAGTCAAGAAAGGTAACATGCTTAGTGTCTATTATCTTGTGGTCGGCAGTTAGGACTTTATATGACAGTAAGTCATTGTCATACCCAATCAGCCTTCCACAGAGACCTCGAGGCTCCAATTTGGAGTGAGCCGCTCTATCCTTGTAGATATAAGTCACCGGATTGCCTATGGGGTGAAGAAAATTGAAATTCAGTTTTCTCCTATTGAAGAGCTTGTACGGAGATTTCCTTGACTTATGCGACGGTATTAGATTCAGCGCCAAGGCGCCAGATTTGATGATGACGTGCCAGAGATTTGTATTCAGCTGAGAGCTGAGAGAACTGTACAGAGGGATTTGAGGATATGGCGATTAAAGCGTTCAGCTAGTCCATTTTGTTGCGGAAAATGACCATTGGAGAATGTTTGCCTAATGTTGTTCTTGAGGCAGAACTTAGATATGGTTGAGTTCCAGAATTCAGTCCCCCAATTGGAGTGCACAATCATGGGAGTGTAATCAAACCTCTTTGAATCAACATTGATGAGAAACGCAAGAATACTTGCCACATCACTTTTGCTCTTGATCGGAATCACAGTGAAAAACCTGGTACAACTGTTGACTACGGTGAGGAAATAAGCATCACCTTTTGTACTTAAAGGATGAATAGGCCCAACAAGGTTGCAATGCAACTCTTGAAAGGGTCTTTTGGCTTGACCGTGCTTGTTTTTGAAGGGAGTCTTTGATATTTTGCTGATTGCACAAGCCTCACATGTTGATACTTTCTTTAGGGGGATCCCTAGTTTTTGACGTATCCTGCTGTAACTCGCATGACCAAGGGCCTTTTGAGTCAATTCATCATTGGTGAGGTAGCAAATTTCTTTTATTTCAGCATCATTGAAATGAAGAAATGGAATTTAACAGTTGTAAGTGCCATATTTCTTCCAGTTCCCCTTCTGAATTGAGAAATCTTTTGCTCCAAATTTGACAACAAAACCATCTAGCACAAGAGAGCTCATTGAGAGGAGATTTGCAGTTGATTGTGGTGAGTATAAAGCATCTGCAAGACGAATTTCTTGTCCTTCAGCATCCATCAGCTTTATTGTTCCAACACCGTCATACTTGAGAGAATCCTTTCCGCAGCTTGTGGAGATGCACCTGGTCATTGATTGGTCTAAGTGAGAGAAGTGCTTGGAGTCAGAAATGATATGCCTTGAAGAACCTGAATCAACTACAAATGCATTCGGAAGAAACAGAGAGCTTGTATGAAATGAGCTAACTGAGGTGGTTTCAGTATTTGACTCAGAAGTTGCAGCCTTCTTTTTCTTTGGAAACAATGGTCTGAGATGTGGATACAATTTACAGCATCTCCCCTATGGATGACCGGCTTTAGGATTATGCCACTTATCATTGCACGCTTTGACACTAGATTTTAGGAAGGAAACTGAGTTTGTGTTCTCCTTTATCTTGCTTGTAACCGGATCTCTATTGAGGAATCTGTTATTGTGAAACATTTGGAGGTGGTCAAGCACTTGTTCTGGGGTAGTTTTCTTGTCCGAGTGCGTGATTTGTTGGACTATGGTGTCCTTGCTCAAAGGGAGTTTTTCAAGAATCAGATAGGCTATGATATTGGATGGCAGGTCAATCCCTACGTCGTGTAGTCGCAATATGGAGGTTTTTGTGTTGGTGATGAAACCTGGAATGTCAGATTGGGTCAAGGGAGCATGGAGAAATTCTTTGAATACTCTAGCGCAATTTGAGACATTGTTAGAGGCGAAATATTTGTTGATGTCTGCCCATATTTGATGAGCATCCTTCTCATTTGCGGCGGCAAGGATGTTGGCTTGTATGGTAGTGTCTAGCTTGGATGTGAGAATTGTTCTAATCCTTACGTTCTCCATGTGATTGAGACCGATTGGATTACCAGCGGAATCATTCCTTTTCTTGGTGAGTTTTTCAAACAGATCCTCTTGCAAGTCCATCATATTTACAACACCATTACGCCAAACCAAGAAATTTTCAGAGGTGAGTAGAGGAATTGCTTCAATGTCTGTCTTGAGTATGGTTGCCGTTAAGGAATCATTCATGTTGGTTTCTGGTGATTGGTTGTGGGCTTCCAGCGATTCCACTGTTAATCATGATAAACTAATTTCTTTCTTTCTATGAGAATCAGATAAGGATAACACAACCAGAAACTATAACACTATGTCAGAGAAGAAAAGTCAAATGGAAGAAACTAGAAAGTTAAGAATGAGTCATACCCAAGCAATATAAATGACTAATATGGAGTACTTCAACGGTGTGTAGCTACCAAGGCTTTACCACGCAGTTTGGGAACAATATACCTGAGAGACAAGAAGATTTGAATGGAGAGAGATGAGAAGGAAATGAAACGGAAAAAGATGATTGCACCAAATTAGTTGAAGGTCTCTTTGATGACCCGACTTATTCACTTGCTTCCAGACCTTTAGTTGATGAGCTTGCAAATTGGAATAGAAGAAAAATAGAAAAAGTGAAAGTCCAGTGAAGAAGGAGAGCCAAGGAGGGCTGGAGATCTTTGTCTCTTTATAAGACATCCGGGAAGCTGGAATGGTCCAGATGAATATGCAAAGTCATTTGAAGGCCGCGCGTGTGGTGAAAGAGGTGAAACCGGTGCACATGGAATAAAGCCGTGGTGAATGAGAAAATAAGGGAAAAGAAGAAGTAATTGGAGGAAAAAAATTATAGAAAATAAAAGAAAGTTGGATAAGGCAAAAGAGACAACTCCAACACAACTCCAACAGGTATTACACATTTGGTTTCTAAAATGAAAACTGACTTAGTATTCATTTATTTAATCAGATTAATTAAATGAATACTCACCAAAGATGAGCTTCTGGTTGAGATTTTCTGCACATTCTCTTGCTCTGAAGAGGATTCTGATTCCAAATTGAGTGATCCCAATTCACTTTCAGTCTCTTCCTCTGAACTATGAAATTCAGAGTTATATTCTGCCAAATTTGACTAAAAAATCATCATTAGTTAGCAACTAAGTTCATTCAACCAAACAGATGAACATATCCCAAAAGAAAAGACTTACAATCTTTTGTCTTTTCTTGCTTGGAGCCCTTCTAGCCCTTTTTTCCCCCTTGAGTTGTTTTTCAACATGCTCAAACTGAGATGGTGCATGCCGCGTATCTATCAATTTTGGCCTGCCCCTACTTGATTGTTAGACTTTAGGTTCAAGTCTTGGATTTTATGGATATTTTGTAATATTCTTGTTGGAATTCCATTAGTTTTGCTTGTTACTTAAGTCTCTATCTCTTATATTGAACACAAATGCTCAACTAAATCTGCTTTTTATTTATTTCTAGTGTGCTTTAAGAGATGCATTACAAGAAGGATCAAGAAGCGCACAACATACCTTTTACAGATCAAATCCTTGAGCTTCACCCTGGATCAATGTTCTCTTCTTATGTCCTTATAGTGCTCAGTATCCTCAGGTTAAGACATCCATCAAGTGCATTTCCTTTCTTTATTTGTTTCTAGACTGGAAGGATTAACAACCCTTCTAGATGATTATGAAGGTCTTCTAGTATATAACATTAAAACTCAAGAGGCAGAGAAGACCCAAGAGGCATGTAGACCCAGTGGCTTAAGACCCAGTTTGTTTTCTGTGACTATACTGATTTTCTTCATCTTCTCTGCTGATTATGAATTTGGTTAAGGCCTTACTCTTGCTGTTATATTCATTTTCTGAGACTTTATGCATACTGTCTCTGATCACTAAAACCACTAATTGGCCCTGTTAAGAATCAGGAAGTTGTTTGTATTTAAGACCACTCAAGACTATGACATAAAACATCATCAGTTCTTACTTTTATTAAACCTGGAGTGCCCCCCTTGACTCTCTGATCCACTCCTCTTGGAGAAACAAGATTTCTCCTCCTCATCCTCTCACTCAAATTTTACCGGAGCACTCTGTACATATTCCTTCAATTCTGAATGATATACTTCAATAGGCTGCTTTGCTCATGATCTGGAGATTCCAAGATTATTGCATTCACTTTTTCACGTAACTGAGGAATGCTAAGCATTTCATTGCATCACACTTGAAAAATTCAAAAGGATCAACCATTACTAAATTAGGAATCATTAATCAAAAAGCATTCATCAAAAAGCATTAATCACTTAGTGATTTGAAAAATACAACTTGAATAATCCAAATTGAGCAAACTTACAGAACTAGAACTGCAAGGGTCATAGTCCAAAATCCACTGAGGATGAACATCTTTGGGTAGCTGAGATCCTCTAAATGGTAGATGGTCACCTATTTGGTGGGAACAGGGAAAACCCATATTCTTGGAATATGACTTGGTGCACACTTTTCCATCATGATCACGTTTGAATTTCTCAAATTGTTCCCTAATCAGATGAATTGCCTCTGAAAACAATTTGTAACACAATGGTAACAGTGCAGGTGGAAGAACTGTCCCTAACTTAATTCAACCGTTCTAAAGTGACAAATCAACCAATTTAATATGATTCAAAACTTTTATATCAAGGCTTTTCAAAACATCCAAAAGTTTTCCCAAAGAGTTTGCCAGGAATAGTTTGAGAGATGCATGGGCTCCTTTAACGTAAGATATTGTTTTGTTTCCAAAATCTGGGTTTATACAAGTC
This sequence comes from Puccinia polysora, assembly GCA_025617555.3. Lineage (NCBI taxonomy): Eukaryota > Fungi > Basidiomycota > Pucciniomycetes > Pucciniales > Pucciniaceae > Puccinia > Puccinia polysora. Next base: position 23,065,153 of record CM062620.1, on the reverse strand, counting down.
CACGTTGTTAAAAAAGTCTCTTTGATAGGGAAAATGTTATTTTCCATATACTCAAGTATATCCTGATATTCTTTCAAGAAAAAATATACAAGTCAAAAGGTCATAACCCAAAACTAGGAAGGATAACAAACAGTGATTTGGACCTACTCTGAGTTCTGCATCATTTTCCTCTTCCTCCTGCTTGGTATTTGAGGCCCCATACTGTGCCCACAGAGTCATAAAGCTTTTCCATCCTTCAATTTCATTAACAAAGTGCGTTTTAAAGTTTGCTTGTATGTTTCTAGACAAGTTCCAAGTGCATCGTTGTCTGGATGACTCAGGGAAACTAGATGTTATAATTATGTCCAGAAATTAGCTTAGGCAAATGAGCAGTATTTAAAGCAAAAGAAATGCTGGAAACCTTGTGTCAATAATTGCTTGATGGGCTCTCACAAATGGGGCAACACGTTGGATGATATTGTTGATGAATTCTATTGGATGATGAATAGATGATGGAAAAAAGCAGGGAGAAGAGCTCCTTAAGTACAAAATATTGGCCTCTTGTGAGCCCATGATGCAACAATCCAAAAGACAAATTTTCCGCCCCAAAAGAGCTCTACAGGCTCTACAGGCCTTTTTACTTGGTTTGGGATACATCAGTCCACATGGCATCAGTACCTGTACCCTTACAACCAGCCTATTTTGGTTGTTTCTGGTGTTTCCACCTCAATGGGGCTGAAACAGCCCCTGTGCTGTTCAATCCCTGGCTGGTTGTCCATTAGAACCAGCCCTGTTACTTATCTTAGCACTTGTACAGCCCTGGCCCCTCATATGGGCCAGGTGGGACCCAGGACTCACCTGAGTCCAACCAAAATCTCACCTGGGGGGGGTGTAACCAGCAGAAATACTGCCCCCCCCCTCTTTCTCTCAAATCCCTGCAGGGGGCGGTCAAATACCCCTACCTGGGGCCCTGGGGGTTGATACCCCCAGGGTGTTGCTACAGTAAGTGGGCTGGGGGGTGGTCAGGTCCCATCCAGCCTGTCGCTCCTCCCCCTCAGTAAAGGGGGGGGGGGGGGAGAGCACCCCTTTGATGGTGGGGGGGTGTTCAATTCCCCCCACCGCTGGTTGCCTTGATGCAACCGGCCTGGCCACCTCTTTTGGTGGGGGCGTGATCAAGTCCCCCCCACCATGACCGGTTGCCCCTTGCAACCAGGGGATGGCTGGTTAAAACCAGCCAGCCCTCCCCCTCCCCCTTGCAATGGTGAGCAAGGGGAAGGGGAGGAGCCGGGACCACCAGCCCCGCGGCAGCGGCAATGACGGCCCCGCGTGGGCCGTTGGGCCCCATAGACGGGCTGAAGGCAAAAACAGAGGCCCCAAGCCGCCTGCAACACGGGCAGGGGCCCCAAGCATGCCATGACGCGGGCGGCAGCCCCAACTGGGCTGCAAAACAAGCGGCGGCCCCAAGCCCAAAAAACTAAGTAAAACAAACTTTGGCGGGCCAGCCGGTCTGGAAAAGTATGTCAAAAATAAACCGTGGGACCAATTGCGCCCATACAAACCCATCTGCCTGTACTTTCCCATTTCCCCCACCAGGCCCGTTAGGTCCTGTGTACCAATGAGCCTTTTTCACGCGTTTTGAGGCCAGTTTTCCTAAATCAGTGACATCCAAACAGGCCCGTATGGTCCTTGTGAGTGTCCAATGGGCCAGAGAGGTCCATATGTGCATCTGATTTGGATTACACTTATACGTAGCACATGCGTAAGTGCATACGTATTTTAACACTAGATTCAATAGCACAAATCAGAGCTTTTTCACGGTCCTTCACAAAGACTTTTGGAAGTCTCTCAGGATCATAAGCCAACTCCTTTAATTTATTTACAGACCAACTGTAGAACTCAAATTTTCTTTTGTTATAAAAACAAGAGCTTTTGTGAAAGTTTTACGATTGGCTTTCATTCCTACAACATTCAATAGTGTGGTTTTTTACATATTTGTCTTACAAGTACAATCCAACATAGCAATATGATGGAATTTTCTTGAAAGCTTTATTGCCTCAGGATGTGTTAATTATAGGGCCTCCAAGTAACCCTCTCCACTGAACTTTTACCGCTGAATCCAACTTTTTTCTTCAAGCTGTTCATAGAGTATATCCATAACACTTTTCCCCTTTAGTTCTGCAAGCTTTACCTTCTGCTCAGTTCTATAGATTTTTTGGTCATCAATATAATCCCCCCCATAAATCTTTCCCAATTTTCTCTTAATTTGTAAAGTATTGAGCCCAACTTTCATGCCTTCCTTAAGTAAATCCAAGGCTTGCCCAGAGATTCTCCTCAGTTGAGGATTCACAGAGGAATTTTCAGATGGTTGATGGTTATTCTAGGTTTCTTTATAGGATATTTGCCACAAGGGGTCTGCCTTTGTGAAACTTTCATGGATTAAAAAATTGCACGCAACCTTCCTTTTGCAAGTTTGTCTAGACCATTTGGTAAGATTTTGTCCTGAATAAAAACCATGGAAATTACAGCCCAAATCCACATATTTATATTTCTTCATGTTAAAAACTGTCAGAGAATAACCATGCTTCTTAGTCCATGTTTTACAATAGTTTTGTGCCTCTTCCTTAGTAAGGAAAGCTCTCAAAGGAGGTGGATCAAGTGGATCTGGAACCAATTCAATGTTTGATTTTTGTAGTTTCATAGATACATGCACCCATTAGTTTCAATCCAATTAAATCCAGAAAAGCCTCATTAACATAAAATGTTACTCACAACCAGAGGTTAAATCCCACTGTGAAATATTTTGTTCCTCAATTTTCACCCTTGATGAGGATGCAATTGGGGCTTCCAATTTTCCATTACCTGAATCCTTTTTTTTCTTTTTCCAAAGCTTTGTTGATGGCACTATCAATGTAGACCTTCCATGCAGCCATTTCAGAAGAAGGAGGGCTTGCCACTGTTCCCATGCAAGAAAATGAAATGGTATAATTCAGTATTTAATCAAAATTTCAATTGAAAAAACAAAGTTTGCTCAATTTCAAGTTTAGGAAGAATTTTTGCAGATTTTTATATGCTTTCAATTTTCACTTTAACTTTAGTTTTACTTTAAAGTCACTTTGAGTTTTACTTTAAAGTCACTTTGGTTTCACTTTATAGTCTCTTTGGAATTGCTAGGTGTGGAACAACAGTCCCACAAAACATGAATTGATCCCAAATTTGGTTCCATGGAAGTCAAGTGTGGTCCAGGGGGTGCCAAAAATTCTGGCACAACTTCCTGGGGTTTGTGCACCCTCAAGCATTGTGGTTTTAAGCCGTGTACAGGGGTACAAAGCTTGAAATTTCTGTGTTTGGGGGGGGGAGGAAAGGCTCCTAAAGGACCCCCCAGGGGTTGCGCATGTTTAAAACGCCATTTGTAGTTGTCTATGTGCCCTCACGGCTCATTCTAGCCGTGTAGGGCCCTAAACAACTCCCACACGACTGGAGTCATGGATTTAACATCACCCTTATAGATTGTTCTATTTTTAACTTATTCTTGGCCATCAATCTTGCTCAATTCCCTGCTTAGTTGAATTATATTGAGAATATCTTGCATTCCTTCCTTCATTTGATCCAAGGCAACACCAGAGATTCTCCTCAGTTGAGTATGCACTGAGGGGTTTTCAGATGGTTGATGATTGTGTTGATCATTTCTAATGGAGAGGGTTTATGTGGGATCCGCTACTGTGAAACTTTCATCAATCATGAATTGACACCCAACCTTCTTTTTTTGAGTTTTCCTTTGCCTTTTGGTGAGGGGTGGCCCTTCATACACTCAATATTTGTCACAGGCTAGATGTACATATTTGTCTCTCTTTGACTTGTATTTTTTCCATGTGTATCCTTGCATTGCTTCCCATTTTTAACAATAGTTTTAAGCTTCTTTCCAACTTGGAAAGGCTCTAAAAGTAGGAGGGTCAAAGTATTCAGGCACTTCTTAGTTACATATCTACATATTTACACCTGCCATGGTTATGTTAGTATTTATTAAGGCAAATCCATCAGTCAAATGGAATATGAAATGTGACGCACCATGTTTAGTAAATTCCAGTTGTGAAATATTTTGTTCCTCAATTGTAAACCTAGATGACAATGCAATGGGGGCTTGCATTGGTTTACTTTCCAAATCCCTAGATTGCAAAGATTTTTTTACAACACTTTCAGTTAAGTCATTTAAAGCAGCTGAGTTGAGCCAGGGGGGCTTGGGCTTGCCACTGTTTCCATAAACAAAAAAAATTCAATTTATTATTCAATCCAACTATTTAAACAACTCCAAAGTCTTCTCACTCTTGGTTTGAGAGAAATAAAATTATATTACAATCAAGTGACATGGGTTTTTTGTGCATCTGACAATCAATTTTTGTGTACAGATTGTGACAAGTTTTTTTTTCAACAGGCAAATGTGTTCCCAATTTCTTTTGGTGGTCCAAAAAAAGTCCCACAATGTATTCCACATCCCAAAATTTGAGTTGAAGGCACTTAAATCTGGCTCGGGGGTGCCTAGGTACCCCTAATTGCCGCCTGAAATGGCCAATTTGGGGCAGAATAGCCCAAAATGGGCCAAGATGACACCTGAAACCCAATTTGCGGCATGTGAATCCCCTGGGGGATTTCAAAAACCCCCAATTGCAACTAATTGTGGTCAAAATTTCCTTTTTTGCAACCCTTTTTTGGAAGCAAACGGGGATTTGAAACCCCCCAGGGGCCGTGCAAGTCCTAAAAAACTTTTCTTTCATCTTTTTCATTTGTAAACGTGCATTCAAAACTCATATGGGTTGCAAATAGTGTTTCACGCCTGTTGGGAACCCAGGGCTTTGAATTCAATACACCCCATAATTTACCACCCAGGTAAATTCATGGAAAATGAAATATTCATGGAATTTTTAAACAAAAATCAGGCTTTTGTATTTTTAACAGGATGAAAAAGAATTCCAAAAGGAAGCATGTATTTATTCATTTTTTTGATCAACACATTACTTTTGAGACTAATTTTCATTACGGTGTATCAGAGTTAGAATCCTCAAAAAATTCAATTGCTGATTTCTGGCCTATCCATTCTTTTTTTTACAAATTCTATTTTTTTCAGTTAAAACCATTGATTCAGTGTTAAGTTTTATAAAAAAATATTTTTAGTTATTTTCTTTAAAATATCAATATCTACCCTGAAATAAGCTATTTCAATTTTTCAAAATTTCAACTCTGATCCACCCTATTATTGAAAAAATTAAATTATTAAAAGGATTTCAAGGCTTAGAAATATCCTGGGAACTTTTAGATTCTTGGAACAAAGTATTATTGAAAAATATGAATTTAATTACCTTTTACACAATCCTCTATGAATAAACATTGTGAAAATAATTCTCCAACATATTTCCAAGTGAAATATATTTTAATTTGAAGAAAAATTAAATGCCTTGCAATGAATGCAATATTTGTGCCATCACATGATTATGTTTAAAAAAATAATTGGTGAAATGAACTCAATATACAGGGGATGCCAAATCACTGGGAGCTTTATAACTCACTGAAAAATGCCATACTTCTGGTTTATTGATTATTTTTTTGATTTTTCATATGATACCAAGATCTTAGATATTATCTCAGTTCATTTTTTATACCAGGAAACTAAGGTAGATTATCTATTGGCTGAAATTTCTTACCCTGAGATTCATGAAAATATAAATGAAAATATTCAATATTCAAATATTTAGAAATTTTCATACAATGATTTTCAAACAAGTTTCAGTTATGTTGTGTGAATTAAATATCATTTATCTGATTTAAATTTGTTTTTCAAGGAATATTTAACTAATTTAAAAATTTAATATTTTTTTCCCCAAAAAAGAGCTTCTTGATCCTGCTGTTTAAGATACCTCCAATAATTCATTTTAAAATTTGAAAAGATTTTCCAAAAATAATTTGAAGCATTTTGGGTATTATTATCAGAAATATTTAACTGTATTTGATAAATTTTTTCCTCATATAAGAAAAAATTCAGAAAAAGGGAAATTTAAAATTAAACTAACTGATAATGAATTGAACTTAAAAAATTCATTGGGCCTAAGTTTCTCTTCTAGGGCTAAATAATTGTATTTTTTTAAAATAATGCAGAGTTTGTGTGAATTTTGTTTTCAATAATTGACATAATTGAAAAAAATTCTGATTATTGATCTAATATTTGAGTTCAAAAAATTAAACTTGGTTGATTATGAATAAAAAGTTCAAAGCAAATGAAAAGAAATTAATTGAGGAATATAAACCCTAATTTTTCAGTTCCCACAAACCAATTTGAGTATGGTGCAAGCCAAACTAGTATGTAAAAGGATACTGTGTTCCTAATCAAGACTTTGATAGAATCTTTCCCCTCAAAAATAGCTTTCTTTTAAAAAAGAGGAAGGAAAGTTAATTTTTACCAAAATGATTCAAATAAAAAATTCCTTACAATAGTTCCTCAGAAAACTTAGATGAAAATTAATCAAACCCAGGAAAATTTAAATTTTTGGAAGAGGATTTCAATCTGTGAAGTCAAAATTGTTTGGGAAGGTTTCCTTATTAATCAAAAAAAAATTTTCAGCAATATTACCACCAAAAATTTTAGATTTTAAATTTGAACCTGGTGTCCAATTCTTTGGCATAGATTATATTTTGAAACTGTAAGACTTTCTATTTCCATAAAAACTTTAATATCAGAGGTATCCTCCATAGATCTTGATATTTCCAAAACATAGTATAATTGAAAACTCTTCTTTATTAAAATTACTTTCAAAAAAGCTTTTAAATCAAATTCAGAGTTTAAAAACACAAATTTAATTCAATTTTACTCACTTTTTCAAAAATAATTTCTTATTGAATTAATCTTCCATGGCTATTCCATTTCAGAAATGATCCACCAAATTTAAATTAATTAATTTGGGAGAGAATGATGCCCATTGGAAATAATTATAACTATTGAAATAGGTGGTACTTAATGGGAATTCTTTTAATCTAATTGATCAATTTCCTTTTACTCAAAGGAAAGTAGGGCCTTGCTAAATACATCACAGAAGAATTTCTAAATCAATTCCAATTTCTGAAGGTGGAAAGATTTTAGATTTTATTTCCTAAAACCGTGCCAAAAGCCATCCTTGGAATCACCATAGTAAAGAAATTACTATATTCACACCAACTGGTGTGCTTTCCAACCCCAGGAAGGCATTCAAACCTGAAAAAGTCGTGTCATTAAAAAAAGTCTTCATTTTAATGACTGAAAGTTTTCCATTCCTTTGCAAGTTTTTAAGGAGTGCCTGGGGTTGTAGAATACACTTTTTGAGGCTTTCCTGGGTGGCTCAAGTCTTTTGAACACTAATTGAGTCCTGGGGGAATAATAAAGGTCCTCCATACCCCCTTTAGGGTCTGTCTGCAATAAAATTTGTTGGATAATCAAAATATGGCAATAAATTGATTTATGGTTATGGCAACATGTAAAAATGCAATAAACATAGGTTTTTTTGTAAGAAATTCAAAACTGACTGCACATTTTTTAAAAAATAAACTCCTTCAATGTGAGAAAAAAAAATAAAAATTATAAAACTCATCTTCTTTACAAAAAATGGTTTCCAGTGGTATTCAAGTACATTTTTACCAATCATAAAAAAACATACACAAGTGCTATATATAACTATAAAGATTTATCAGAGCTCAAAACTCTGCCATTAGGAACATACCATTTTTTCACTAAACTCACCATTTCTAATAGTGTTTTTATGAAATCCACATACCCTGTAACTTCTGTATTTCAAAAATGGTGGGTTCTATCAACATGGCAAATATTGAAGATAAAACAAACCATTTATTTATCACCACCCATCATCATCCACAAATTCCAACAACCCTCCACTTCATCACAGTATTTTGGTAAATCTACAATTGAATTTGATTTTAAAGTGGGATAAACTAAATTCTCCCCATTTCTATCAACAATTTTCACATTAGCATTATTTCCGTTTGGACTTCCCAGAATGGTGGGCACCATCCATGCAAATTTTATACATGCCCCAACCTGACTGATATTGACCATATGGAAATCATTTTCAGATTCATCTACTGGATTGGTAAACATTAATTGTTACAATTGGCTCTCAATCCCTCAGGAATCTCTCAATTTTACCACCTGTGCATCAATCTACAAAAATATAAACAATTGGATTTTCTAATTCTGTTTTGCTCTGGTTAAAAAACTACAAATCCCTCAAGGTTTGTGATCCAATCCAACAAAAGCTTAATCTTTATTCCCCCACCCCCATTTCTTTTTCTACATCCAATCAACAAAAACTAATCAATCTGAAACCCCTCTGTCCATTAAAAATATTTCTCTCCTTCTAAGCCTCAAAACTCTTCTGAAGTTTGACATCATTTTGTTGAGGACCAACTTTCACAAGGAGGCTTGAAAAAAAAGCCGTGGTGGCAGTTAACTAGCAGTAGGAAGAAGAATAGACAAGGAAGGATCCAAGATGTATCAGGATGAAGATTCAGCAAAGGGAGCAAAGAGTCCAAGATTGGTAAAGACCCAGATAGGACTCAAGTTTGCTTCAAGATGGTACTAGTATGAGGAGGACTCCAAAGATGGAGTATACTGAAAGTCAGGGTACTAAGCAAGTAGAATATATTTCATAAGGAAGGACTATCAATTGGAGAAAGAGTTCAATCTATATAACTCTCATATAAACCTGTGATACTCTATGTTTGTAACATATTAATGATTCTTGAAAGGATGACTAATCACGCCAGATGTATTTTATAATAATAATATTATCTGTTTCATAAGTATGACAGAATCCCCTCAGGAAAAACAGGTGTGCTCCTGAACACCATAAATGAAAAAATAAAAAAAACCTGATTGACACAATTGACTCATTGGCTGGAGAGGCCAGCTGATTTTGAAAGACTTTAATTTGATGAGGGGAAAGCCATGAGTGTTTTATAAAAGATAGCCATATTTTCCTATTGCTAATTGTTGGTCCCAAAAAACCAAGTTAAAGGGTTTCTGAGTCAAAATGGGGCAGAGAACTCAACAATTGCGCAAGGCTGAAAGGAGAAGCTGTGCTTGGTGGGGGGGAGCAAGCCACAGGTTAGGAAAGCAATTGATGAAAAGCGCAAAGGTTGGACAAGTTGCAGGGAGATTGGCAGGCAGCAATGGTGGCGGATAAAAAGTCAGTTTGTAGAAGATAAAATAATCTTGGGATGGTTTGATTGCTTTTTGCTTTGCTGAAGGAAGGGAAAGCAAGCAAGGATGATGCCAATTGTGGCTTTTATTTGGTCCCTCTTTCCTCACTGAAGGAAGAGCAATGCAAGCATAAGTGGGGTTTTCAGTTGAGGAGGGAGGATTTGTTAATGGTGGTGGAGGGAGCGGCGAAGGTGATTTTGACAGTTGCTGGGGAGGAAAATTTTTTGCTGCCTTGCTGAAGACAAAGTACACAAGAAACAAAAAGGCTAATGGTTTCCTGGAATGATGCGGCCATTTGTTGGCTTGCTGAGGCAAAGCAAGTTAGTGTTGTTTATATTGATGAATGCACCTTAGCAGTTGTTGATATTGTCTTTATCTTTACCACAGTGAGACGGGATAGTGTTATGATGGTGAGAAGCGTTAAACAGTATCCTGCAACGCTGGTTGGGGAAATGAGGGCGGCAGTTGTTGTTGTTTTTGTTTGGAGAAAGTATTGATCCAAGATCATTTCTCAAGAAGCAATTCATTGGGTCCAGAGGGAAAGAGAGGGGTCTGGAAATGAACTGATAGCTCAATGGATCAAAAATCCTGGTTTTTTGATTGTCAATGGATGAGTTTGAGGGACGCCAATATTTAGGGGAGATGACAAGATGAGGAGATTGATGATAGTCAAGATTCAAAAAAGATCAATTTATGATGTTTGGATGATGGATGAGATGAATTGGGGAAGAAGGAATAGAGATGAAGTTTTTGTAAATAATGGGACAGTCAGTGGATGCTAGGCATTCCAAGAATACACAAAGTATGATGTGGAGAGTAATGGATGAGAAAAGGTGTGTTGATAAAATTCAACTGAAAGATGAACAAGAAAAACTATAAAAGTATTGAGCAGTAGCATAAGGGAGCAACTATGTACAAATAGAATGATGAAATATATTTAAATGTCAGAAAGAGGCTTGAAACAAAGCCAGGGTGGCAGTTAACTAGCAGTAGGAAGAAGAATAGACCAGGAAGGATCCAAGAAGGATCAGGATGAAGATTCAGCAAAGGGAGTAAAGGCTTGGAAATCAGTAAAGACCCAAATAGGACTCAAGGTTGATTCAAGATGGTACTAGTATGAGGAGGACTCCAAAGATGGAGTATAATGAAAATTATTGAATGTTGAATGAGGTCATGTTGCCAATGTGCCTTCATACTCATTTCCTTTCATTTCTTTCCCTCTCTTATTTCCCTTTACATTGCGTGTATGCGCTTCCTCTTGTATTTGCGCTTCCCAGGGCTCTCCTAGTGCTATGGGTGCATGCTCCATTTGTGACTCTTATCTAATAGCACTGGATCAGAACCAGGATACTCTATTCCCTGTATGGTTCCAAAACCATGCCACCTGCACCCTTGGTCCTGGGGCTGATCTACTGGTTACTGTCATGATTGTGGTGTTGTCCTACCAACTTTTGGCCTTGAGCCTTTTTCTTTTTAGGTGTGACTCATCTCTGTCTCACTTTTTTTGCTTCAACTCAAATATGACCTTTTTATTTTTAGTCTGATTGCAACAAAAGTCAGGGTAATAAACAAGTCAATTATATACCATTATGAATGACTAGAAATTGGAGAAAGATTTCAGTTTATATAATGCTTATTGTTATAATTATGGCCTGCAATTAGCTTAGGCAAATGAGCAGTATTTAAAGCAAAAGAAATGCTGGACACTGTGTGTCAATAATGGCTAATGGGGCTCTCACAATGGGGCAATATGTTGGATGAATTCGATTGGATGATGAATGAATGATGGAAAACAGCAGGGAGAAGAGCTCCTTAAGTACAAAAGATTGGCCTCTTGTGAGCCCATGATACAACAAGCCAAAAGGCAAATTTTCCGCCCCAAATGAGCTCTACAGGCTCTACAAGCCTTGTTACTTGGTTTGGACTACATCAGCCCACATGGCATCAGTCCCTGAACCCTTACGACCAGCCTATTCCGGTCCATTCTGGTGTTTCCACCGTTACGGGGCTGAACCAGCCCATTTGCTGTTCAATCCCCTGGCTGGTTGTCTATTACAACCGGCCCTGATGGCCTTATTACCTCTGTTACGGGCTGGTTGCCTCATGCATCCAGCCCCTGGCCCCTCAAATGGGCCAGGTGGGACCCAGGGCTCACCTGGGTCCGGTTTCAACCTCACATGGGGGGGGGTGTAGCCGGCGGACATGCCGCCCCCCCCCCTCTTTCTCTCAATTCCCTGGTGGGGGCGGTCAAATCCCCTCACCAGGGGCCCTGGGGGTTGATACCCCCAGGGCGTCGTCAAGGTAAGGATGGCTGGGGGGTGGTCAGATCCCCCCTGGCCCGTCGCTCCTCCCCCTCGGTAAAGGGGGGGGGAGAGCGCCCCTCGTCACCTCTTCGCTACAAGGTGGGAGGGTGATCAAATCCCCCCCACCGTCCGGTCCCTACACTCGCGGCCGGCGCCGCCACCTCCCTGGGCAAGGGGGTGGTCAGGTCCCCCCTGCCCTGACCGACCGCGTCATCGCGGCCGGTCGCTGGCTGGTTCAACCCAGCCAGCCTGCCCCCTCCCCCTCGCGACGGCGAGCGAGGGGAGGGGGAGCGAGCCGGGGCCGCGAGCCCTGGCTCCGCGGCGCTGGTCGCCGGTCGCGACCAGCCGGGCCCGCGCAGCATCGCACCGCGCGGGATCCCTCGGCCGCGTAACAGCCCCGCGCGGGCCGTCGGGCCCCGCGTGGGCCGTGCCGAGGAACACAGGCGGCCCCGAACGGGCCGCGACGCGAGCAGCGGTCCCGAGCGGGCCGAAACACGGGCGGCAACCCTAATGGGCCGCCCCAAGCCCGAATTATAAGAAAAGACTACTTTTGCGGGCCAGCCCGTCTGGCCAAGTATGTCCAAAATAAACCTTGGGCCCAATTATGCCCATACAAGCCCATCTGGCCGTATTTGCCCATATACCCCATCGGGCCCGTTAGGGCCCGTGTACCAATGGGTCTATTTCACGCGTTTTGAGGCCAGTTTCCCCAAATCTATAACATCCACATGGGCCCGTATGGTCCGTGTGTGTGTCCAATGGGCCTTAGAGGCCCATTTGTGCATCCCATTTGGATTACACTTATACGTAGCACCCGCGTAAGTGCGTACGTATTTTAACACACCCCCTTAATCCAAAAGGGGTGACATCCGCATATTAGTCACAAAGCCTTGATGCTTGTTTCTGTCTAATGCCTTAGTCAAGATATCCGCAATCATTGCTCCAGTGGGCATGTACCTCAACACAATCTCTTTGCAGTTAACTGCATCGTGAATATAGTTATAGTGGACATCAATATGTTTTGTTCTTGAATGGAACACTTGGTTTTGCGCCAACGCAATGGCACTCTGGTTATCGGAATACAACAATGCAAACCCTTGTGGTTTATGTGTGTCCTCTAAGACTTTTCTCAACCATTTTGCTTCCTGTGAAGCTGCTAAGTAAGCTCTATACTCAGCCTCTGTTGATGAAAGACTTATTGCCGACACCTTCTTGGACATCCATGACACCAGATTCTTACCTAAAAAGAATACAAAACCACTTGTTGATTCCCTAGTGTTACCATCTGCCCAACTTGCATCGGAATAACCAACCAAATCAAAGTTTGCTGACTTTGTAAACAACAGTCCCAGACTGTGTGTTCCTTTAAGATACCTCATAACTCTCTTAAACGCTGACCAATGCCTCATGCTTGGCTTCTCTAAGTGTTGCGACAAGACCCCAATTGCAAACGCAATATCGGGCCTTGTACACTGCCCCAAATAATTAAGCGATCCGACAGCTGACCTGTAGTCATTCCCTGATTGAACAAACTCCAGATACTCCTCATCTGTAGACTTCTCTAAACGAATGTTTGACTGCATAGGAGTACCAAACTCCTTTGCATCCTCTAAGCCGTATTGCTTAAGAAGAGCTGCCACATAATGGTTCTGGTCTAACTTAATACCATTCTTGCTCTTGCTGACTTTCATTCCAAGCACCTGTTGCGCCAGACCAAGATCTTTTATCTTGAATTCCTTTTTGAGTGTCTCCATGACTCTCTCTTTACCATCACCAATAATGATAATGTCATCGACCCATACAAACAAAATTGCATCCTTCCTCACAAAAAGGCAAGGATCGGCCTCAGACGTCTTAAAAACAATCTCTATCAGTTTCTCACTCATGGTGTTATACCATGACCTAGCTGCTTGCTTCAATCCATACAGGGATCTACACAGCTTGAGGACATATTCCCCTTTATCTGCCGAAAGAAAAGTTCTAACACAGATTTTCTTCATGGTTTCTGGTTTAGTCTCTACTAACCATTCACGAAAACCATCAGGAATCGACATATAAACAGTCTCCTCCTCTCCAAGTTTTGCATTCAAGTATGCTGTTACAAAATCAGCTTGTCTGATTTCTTCACCCAACTCCACTGCCAGAGCAATGATGTACCTGAAGGTGGACAGCCTTCCAGTTGGTGAGAAAGTTTCTTGGTAATCAATACCCTCTCTCTGCTTGAAGCCCTGTGCAACACATCTAGCCTTGAACCTTTTCAAAACTCCGTTTGTGTCAAACTTCTTGTTTAACACCAATCGAGACCCCACAATGGTCTTTCCTTTTGGAACAGAATCCCGCTTAACCACTTCAAAGACACTATTATTCTCTAGAGAATCAAATTCCTCAAAAATAGCACTCTTCCAGTTGGCTCTCTCATCAGAATTCATAGCTTGGCCAAAGCTATTTGGGTTAACCCTGTTACCCATTTCTGAACTCAACTCCAGGACTTCATTGAGCATACACTGTTCCTGAAATGTATCTTCCTCATATCCTGCGGCAGCATAATGGGATCTCCACTCCTCGTACCTGTCAACCGGTACTCTAACCCTACCACTCCTTCTAACCGGAGGTGGAGGCTCATCAGGTTCTGATTCCACAGAATCACCTGAAGCGGGTACTGAACCCTCTTGTGGCACGTCTGCCACCTCTTCATCTTCTGGAACCACATGTTCCACAGCTTTTGCTGGTGAAATAGGTGCTAATTCTATTTCTTGTTGTGGCTTAATCACAACAACATCTTCACTCCTTTTGAGTGGAAAGGTACTTTCGTCGAATTTTACATCCCTGCTACGGATAACCTTTCTTGTCCCTGGACAATAGATCCTATAAGATTTACTTATTAAATCATAGCCTACAAGTGCCCCTGTTCTGGCTCTAGGGTCTAATTTTCCGACCATTTCATTATGGTGGACACTATAATACACCAAGCAACCAATTGTTCTTAGGTGTGATGTTTTGGGGTACAACTTCCAAAACTGATAATGGGGACACTTCCCATTAACACTTACAATGTTGTGCAACAGACACACCGTACACATCAACTCAGCCCATAAGAACTTTGGCAGACCAGATTGAGACATAATAGTTCTGACTTTGTCCAGTAAAGTCCTATTCATTCTCTCAACTATTCCATTATTTTGTGGAGTACTTGCAGTAGTGACTATATGAATGATACCATAATCTTTCAACAGCCTCCCAAACTCTTTACTCACGAATTCACCCCCTCCATCGGTGATAACCCTCTTGATCTCCTTCATCAGACCATTCTGTTTCCAGACTTTGAAGATTACAGAAACCTCCTCTGTGGTCTGATCCTTAGATCGAATCGGTTTAACCCAAACATAATTAGTTGCAGTATCAACTAAATTGATGAAGTATCTTGCCCCACCAAGGGACTCTGGAGTGAATGGCCCTGCCAAATCAATGGAAAATTCCTCTCTAGGAACATCTGTGTGATCTCTACTCTTAGAGAACACATTTCTAGTCTTGGCCCCCAAGGTACAACTTTCACAGTTGCTGTCCTTTACCTTATGGCCACTTCTATTGTGAGAAACAGTGCTCAGAGCTGAGAATTTGAACAAGCTTGCACACAGAAGCTTATTCCGAACTTGTCCACTAAGAACAGTTCTCCCATTCATATCAATAACAAACCTATCTCCTTTAAGATAACGAATTTGGAAACCTTTTTTCCATAACACCCCAAGAGACACAAGGTTGTAAGGCAACTCTGGTACATAGAACACTTTATCAAAAGTAATTTGGAAACCCAATTGATTTGCAAGAATAACTTTTCCAATTCCTTTAATCTGAATTGTTCTGCCTTTCTGACCAATATTTACAACCCCATCATAATCACTAAGATTTGAAAATAAATTTGGTTCAAAAAACATGTGATCTGTACAACCAGAATCGATCAAAACAAGAACATCCTCCTTCAATCCTCCTAGTAGGAAAGAAGCTTTATCAGTCACTGATAAGTTCTTATCTTTGAGGTTAAGATTACTCACTTCATAATCAATCAAGTCCATTTCTTGATCCTCATCGATTTTGGCCTTCTTGTTGGGACCTTCTTCCACAACAGCCTCTTCAATTGGAGCATCCAACGCCACCATTGCAACGTTTTCAGTTGTGAGATTGACCTCTTTGTCATCCCCTTCGGACTTCTTCCTTTTCTTGGCCTCCTTGCAGTCCTTAGCATAGTGCCCCTTATTCTGACAATTGTAACATAAGACCTTGGACAAATCCTTTTTCGCCTTCTTGCGAGATTTTCCAGTCTTTCCAACTAGGGCTGTTCCAGAACCCCCCTTCATCTTGAATTGAAGGTCATCGTTTTCAATCCTTTTAAGCACATCCTCCTCCCAAGGAAGAGGATCCAATTGAGAAATGATTCTGACTAAGGAATCAAACTCTTTTGGCAGCTTTTGAAGGATTAAGAGTGACAAACACTCTGGATCCATGTTAAGTCCAGATGACTTGAACTTGGCTATACTAGACCTAGCCTCTGCCACAAACTGTTTACAATTCGAATATTGTAACTTGAACAGTTTATTAAAGGCTATACCCTTCTGGTGAACAGAATCACCAGCATACTTGGACTTAAGCAGCTTCCAAAGGATGCTGCCCCTCCTCCTCTCATCTTCCCTAAGAGTATCAGCAACCCATGTCACATGATTCTCATCAAGATGCCTAAGGATCAGATGGTAAGACTTCTTCTCCACTTCTGAACTGATCAGAGTGTCATCTGCATCCATAATTTCCCCACAGCAGATGTTATCCAGCTCACTATCCATAAGGACAGCCCAAGCATTATAGTTCTGACTATTCAGAACTATTTTGGTAGAGCTAACATCAGGGATATAGGACATCTTCTTGGAAAACTTGAGGTCTTTGAGGTTCTCCAAAGTAAGGTACAAAGGTCTAGATGGCTTGGAAGTAATGATGATGTTGGTACTGATAATGTGTTATAATTATGGCCTGCAATTAGCTTAGGCAAATGAGCAGTATTTAAAGCAAAAGAAATGCTGGACACTGTGTGTCAATAATGGCTAATGGGGCTCTCACAATGGGGCAATATGTTGGATGAATTCGATTGGATGATGAATGAATGATGGAAAACAGCAGGGAGAAGAGCTCCTTAAGTACAAAAGATTGGCCTCTTGTGAGCCCATGATACAACAAGCCAAAAGGCAAATTTTCCGCCCCAAATGAGCTCTACAGGCTCTACAAGCCTTGTTACTTGGTTTGGACTACATCAGCCCACATGGCATCAGTCCCTGAACCCTTACGACCAGCCTATTCCGGTCCATTCTGGTGTTTCCACCGTTACGGGGCTGAACCAGCCCATTTGCTGTTCAATCCCCTGGCTGGTTGTCTATTACAACCGGCCCTGATGGCCTTATTACCTCTGTTACGGGCTGGTTGCCTCATGCATCCAGCCCCTGGCCCCTCAAATGGGCCAGGTGGGACCCAGGGCTCACCTGGGTCCGGTTTCAACCTCACATGGGGGGGGGTGTAGCCGGCGGACATGCCGCCCCCCCCCCCTCTTTCTCTCAATTCCCTGGTGGGGGCGGTCAAATCCCCTCACCAGGGGCCCTGGGGGTCGATACCCCCAGGGCGTCGTCAAGGTAAGGATGGCTGGGGGGTGGTCAGATCCCCCCTGGCCCGTCGCTCCTCCCCCTCGGTTAAGGGGGGGGGAGAGCGCCCCTCGTCACCTCTTCGCTACAAGGTGGGAGGGTGATCAAATCCCCCCCACCGTCCGGTCGCTACACTCGCGGCCGGCGCCGCCACCTCCCTGGGCAAGGGGGTGGTCAGGTCCCCCCTGCCCTGACCGACCGCGTCATCGCGGCCGGTCGCTGGCTGGTTCAACCCAGCCAGCCTGCCCCCTCCCCCTCGCGACGGCGAGCGAGGGGAGGGGGAGCGAGCCGGGGCCGCGAGCCCTGGCTCCGCGGCGCTGGTCGCCGGTCGCGACCAGCCGGGCCCGCGCGGCATCGCACCGCGCGGGATCCCTCGGCCGCGTAACAGCCCCGCGCGGGCCGTCGGGCCCCGCGTGGGCCGTGCCGAGGAACACAGGCGGCCCCGAACGGGCCGCGACGCGAGCAGCGGTCCCGAGCGGGCCGAAACACGGGCGGCAACCCTAATGGGCCGCCCCAAGCCCGAATTATAAGAAAAGACTACTTTTGCGGGCCAGCCCGTCTGGCCAAGTATGTCCAAAATAAACCTTGGGCCCAATTATGCCCATACAAGCCCATCTGGCCGTATTTGCCCATATACCCCATCGGGCCCGTTAGGGCCCGTGTACCAATGGGTCTATTTCACGCGTTTTGAGGCCAGTTTCCCCAAATCTATAACATCCACATGGGCCCGTATGGTCCGTGTGTGTGTCCAATGGGCCTTAGAGGCCCATTTGTGCATCCCATTTGGATTACACTTATACGTAGCACCCGCGTAAGTGCGTACGTATTTTAACACTTATTACAACATGTGATACCTTATTTTTGTAAAATAATAATGATACTTTAAAGGATGACTAATCATACCAGCTTTATTATATAATTAAAATGATATCTTCACAATTATGACACCAATTTATTTCAAAACTTTTGAAATTCATGCAATATAGAATTTTGAAGACATTTGATAAATTTTTTGTTCAAAGTTCAGAGTAAAATAAATCTACATAATTATGCAGTACTCACAAATTTTCCACAAAACGTTCCAATTAAATAAGAAGAAAATGTGAGCATATTCTGGAGATTGGGCTTCCAATGAAATGCATTCAAATATGTAGTCAAGCACACCCATGACTGATGATCAGAATTCTTATCATAGAAAGCAACAGCAATCTCTAATCCAGAAATAAGATATTAAAATCCAGATGAATTCAACCAGGGCCTTAAAAAATTCCTTCTCTTCCTGGTAGTACCAGACCAAAGTTGATTCCCTCAGAATCATCCAATTGCATCCTTTTTCTGGTCCTTCAAAAAAATACCTGGTAATTGAGCAATCTAGCAATAAATTCATTGTCTGGACATTGCATTTATTTTTTGGAGCTGGGTTGCAATTTAGGAAGCTGGCTCAATTTAAGCCTGTAAATGGAAATGTCCACTATTTTTTGTCTGCTGCCTCGTAGCTCTTTTTTCAAAATTGCAAAAATGGGTAATTAAGGATTCAATTCTACCTGAATTTTCATTCTGGATGGCCACATGAAGAAAAAAAGGATGTCTGATTGAATCCAAAAATATAACTTAAAAATGAGCAATAAATCTACCTCAGGGAGGGTGCATTAATAAGAGAGGAGGACCACTAATGATGGTGGGGGATGATCAAAGATAAATGTGGTCTCTCACTTGATTGTTTTTTGGGAGTGGAAAGATGTTGGAAGGAGATCAAGAGTTCTTTTAACTCAAAGTCTAAAAATGTGAATCAATCCATCTCCTTCTTATCCATTGATATTCATTGAGGTTGAGACCAAGCAATTGAAATCCCCTTTATGTTAGCAAGAAGAATCCTATTGAGGATGGGACCATAAATCTCAAGATGTATTCAAAGGGTGAGTTTGAGGATGATATGAAATTATATCCTGGAGAAAGAAAGAATGATGATTTAATTAGAAGTCGAGGAACAGTTTTTAATTTTTAATGATGAAGCTGGTGGTTTTTATGGCTCTAGGATGATCATTTTCAAGGGGTGAGGGAAGGCTTGGTGGATGAAGGATTGGTGCAATGGTGAGGCCAGTGCAAGAGATTGATAATGAAAATGGTTGTGGTGGTGTGGTATCTGGAGTTTCAAGGGAGTGAAAAAAATCTGGGGTAGGAAAAAGGATGTATATCTATATAATATACTTGAAAACCCCCACTTATCTTAAGGTAACTCTGAAAAAACTTTCATTTTATGAGTGGGTTTATTTATTTTTTAATGGCAGGTTTCAAATGGTGGTTTTGGTTTGAAAACACCCTCAAAGAAAGTGTCAAGTTTTCTTAATCTGAAACACCTTATCAAATTCTGGGAAAAAATCTATTTTGAAATATTCAAAAGAAATCTCATGCAGTGCATGACTAATTATAATCAATATCAAAAAACAATTTAATTGAAGAAAAATCAACATTCTTGATTGAATGTAAAGATGTTTTTACCAATAAAAAAAAATATAGCAAAAATCTATTTCTTTCAATAAGAGTGGATAGTTTGAGGGGGATATACACACCTTAAATCAAACTTTTAAGCACCAAAATAACTGCTAAGTATGCATGTGTAGGGGTATTATCAAAATACTTTGAAAAATTTTAACATAGAATTCATTTATTAACACAATCATGAGGATTAAATCAGAGATTTATGATTTTGAAAATAAATTGATACTTCTGATGGAATGTCAATATATTTTTCATCATAGATAGAAAAATATATAAAAAATGTAAAATTAACCTATTTAATGAGATTAATTAAAAAATAATTTCATATTTCCCCAGAAACTGCATCAAGTTCAAAAATCATGATATAAATATGTAAATTTATATTTCTTTTGTTGTTATTGCACTTTATTCAGTCTCTTGGAATTTTTAATGATATTTATATTCCTTTGATTCATAAGTTCTATATTTTGCTTTTGAATGTTGTTTTATTTTGATAAAATAATATTTTAATTGCATGAAATATCATTATTGATTGAAAATAAAAATTTTTTTTTTCATTCTTTTATTTTACTCAGTGAATTATTTTTTAGAAAAATATCTGAATTCTCCTTATTAAATGGATATATTTTGAAGGTAGCTTTTTTTCAATTTTTGAACAAAGGCATATAAATTCAATCAGAAATCTTGATTTTTTTCACAACTTCCCCTGGCATGCAAGGGGCTGAAGGCACAGGAACTCCTACTCATAGAACTCAAGGATGATTTGTTGGAATTTCAATGAAAAAGATGAAAGGAGGATTAAAATTGATGAGAAGATGGAATCATGGAATGGAGAAGTCTGGGAGGGGGTTCTTGAATAACAGTTTGTTGAATCCTATGAGAGTAACACCAGTATTTGCCTTGACTTTTTGGTTAGAAATGGTTCAGATTAAGAACCATTTATATCCAATGCCAAATACACATATTCATCAAGCTTTGAGTTAAAAAATTTCAATGTGTAGTCATGCTTCATTGCCCATGTTTGAAAATACTTTTGTGCCTTTTCCCTAGTAGGAATGACTCTCACAGGAGGTGGTTCAAGTGGATCTGGCACCAATTAAATCGTTATATCATAGATAAATATTTACATAGTTTCCAGCCGCCAATCAGTTTCAATCAAATCAAATCAGGAAAAGGCCAGATTAACATAAAATGTTTCTCACCAACAGAGGTCAAATCCATTTTGGATAAATTTTGTTCCTCAACTGTAACCCTTGATGAGGATGCAATTGGAGCTTCAAATGTTTCATTACCCAATCCTTTATTTCTGCAGCTTTTTTATTGGAAGTTTCAATTTTTTCCTTCAACCTAGCCATGTTATAAACAGGAGGGCTTTCCACTGTCCCCATAATGCAAAAGAATTTGATGGTACTTCAGTATTCAATCCAACTTTCAATTGAACCAATACAAATTTTGATCAAATATGAGTTGAGAAAGATCAATTTAACCAATGGGCAGTATAAAATTTACTTTTCTTTTGTAAAAAGGTCAAGAGTGTATGGTTTGTAAAGCCGGCTTGGGCGCCATCAAAAGTTTTTCAAAATTTTCTAAAGCTCTTGTGGCGCCTAGAAAAGCTGTTTTGGGGCCTAGAAAAGCATTTTTGGCGCCCAGTCAAGGTCAACTTGGTGGTAGGCCAAATTGGTCTGGCACCTTGACAATTTTATCTTGGTGCCAATCAAAGCTGGGTGCTATCACCCTCCAAATACAAAAAAATCTTTTGTAAAAAAACAACCATTGAAAATGGGGGGGAGGGAGGCTGGTTATTTTGGTGCAAGCAGCTTTGATTGGGGTCAAGGGGAGCTTGGTTTGGCGCCAAGTTTTTACCCCTGCCAGCGCAACCCAATCAAGCGTGCTGGGCGCACACCAAGTTGAACTTGGACAGGAGCCCAGACTCCCTTTACACACCCTACTTTGTGGGACAGGGACAATTTCAAATATTTTGTTTGCAGTTTCACTTTATGATTGCTAGGTGTGGTCCAATAGTTCCACATAGTATGTGTGGATCCCTCATTTGGGTTGATGGAACTCAAGTGTGTTCCAGGGGGTCCCAAAGACTCTTGCAAGACAGCTGGGTGGTTTGATAACCAACTCTCAAAAAATTCAATGGATCAGGAAACCTTTTGCCTTCTTTTAACTGAAGAATATGCTTTTCCTTCTGCTCTTTTTCAAACTCAAGCTTTGTTTTTCTTTAATTCAAATGAGAATAAAGATTTTTTTCCTGTATCCCTTTGTGAAATTCTTTGCTTTTATTTATCTATTTCCAGTTGCTTCTCCCATTTTACCTTTTCAGACATAATATTTTGATTTTATTCTTCATGATTAAATGGTTACCTCCTGGTCCTCACTTACTTCCTTTTTTTGTTTCTCTTTATATAAACAGAATGTTTAGGTTTAATGTGTTGTATGTAAATATTTGGAGCAATTATAGCACAGAAGGATGATGAAAAACAGAGGTTAGTTTGTGGAATGGTCTTCAGGTCAAGGCAGAGATGATTGATAAGTTATTTTTGACCAGAAGGTCTAGAGAAGTTTTTTTCCCATTGGTTTGTCTGATCCTTCCTACTAGTCTTTCTGGAAGTCTGAATTGTCTGTCTGGATACTTCTTTGTGCCCCCTCTCTCTCTCAATGATTCTGTCCTGCTGGTTTAGTTCTGGTGGAGGTTCTAAGATTTGCTGATTGATTGGTACTTCATTAATTTGGTTGATTGTTTGTTGAATTGGTTTTTTCTTGATGCTGGGGGTTTGTTTTTTTTGTGTGGTAGAAATCAGTCTTGTTTTTTTTGCTTGGATTGATGTGGTTTTGACAAGAAGAATTTTCAAGGAGGTGCATGTTGTAGGATGAAAGCAATTTGAATTTATATTTGCACAGCAGTCCTTTCCACGCAATTACTCCATTTTATCCCAATTGGTATAACTCAAAGTGCAGGGGTTGCGCAGAGAGAATCAATTGCAACCAAGGCAAGTTATCCCTATTGGGATAAATCCAAGGTGGTTTAGCAATGTAGCTGCATGAGCACAACTACCAAAAATTGACTATATTTTTTTGATGAGATTTTGATCCACTTCAAGCCTATAAAGTGTTATCTATGGATTAGCTGGCTTAAAAGGCATACCAGTTAATTAAGATTTATACATTTTAATGTAGTGGTTCAACTTTCTCGCCGAAATCTTTCCTCTGAAAAATCTCTTCAAAACCTCCAAAGCTGTAATATTTCCTACACCTTTGACAGATTTTGGCCTTTAGTTTTCCTGCGTCTGATGCATTTCTATTTCCATTTACTGGCTATTAATCCAGATTAATTTCATCACTTCTATTGGATGGTGAAGTGGAAGGCCCCATTTTCATGAGATGTTGGTTTTCTAAAAAGGATTGGGCTGTTTAGAGGAAACCACCAATTATTCAAAAGCAAGGTTCATTTCAGCTTCCCTAATTAAAGAACAATTTGGTTCTAGAATTTCAACAATAAAAATGATGAAAAATTTTGCAAATTCCTCATTTGATCCCTCCAAGGATAAGCCTCAAAAATTGTGCTTGGAACAGAAGAGAAGAAAAGATTGCTTCTATCCAGATGCTGAAAAAGAGGAAGTAAATAAAATACTCCTTAACTTGTGTCCTGGAAATCTTAACCATAGTGTCAGATGCAGGATTAGTATGGATGCTGACTTACCAACTCTAATCAATGTGTTAGAAAAATTCATAGACATGAATGGGTTAGACAAGAAGGTTACTTCTAGACCTAAAGAGAACTTCAACATTAACAAAACTAGAGAACAAAGCCCTCTGATAAATATCTCTGACAATAAGAAAACTAATGATAACAGGGACAAAGAGAGAATTCCTGGAACTTGTTGGAATTGTGACAAGACAGGGCATATGAGAAAAGACTGCCCATTACAAAAAAGAAAGATAGCAGTCTTGGAAGGAGAACAGGAGTTGAAGGGAATCAGAACTATGAAGATATAGCTGATACTGAAGGATCCCTTTCTGAATGTGAATTTATCTTGACCAACCCTGTTAATGTTATAGAAGGAGATATAAGCACTTCTATAGAAATCAATAACATCCATGGGGACTCTAGTTTGCCTCAAAAATGGGATCCTACCATAATTCCTAGACATATCACTTATGTTAAACCATTAAAAGTGGAACCTATGAGTGGTAAGAGTTATACTAATGTCAGACTTGCTATGCAAAAGGATTTGATAAATAGAGACCTATAAGGTTATTACTGAAAATTGGAGCTTTTTACTCATGTGTCTGTACTGAATTCTTAAACAAATGGGATCCCAATTGGAAAACACACCTTCTGCCCGTCCCAAAAGCCAATTTTAGCTCTTGCAAATCTACCATGAATGCTATTGGAGTGTGGACTGCTCCCATAATATTACCCCATACTAAAGGATCTTTGAGAATACAAGTGGAATTTGTGGTATTGCTCAACGGATTATGTGACTACCTGATAATAGGGAATGATGCTTTATGTCTTTATGGTATAGATGTCTTCCAGAGTTAAGGAAGATACTTTACAGTGGGTGGTAATTGGGAAAAGAAGTTTAAGACATGCGAAATCTGAGGAACAGAAGAAAGATATATTGAAAGTCTGCTTTGAGAACCAAAATGCTTTTTGTACTAAATATCATCCCATTGGTGATATTAAAGGACATTAAATGGTATTAACATTGACTATTAAGCCTCATTATCCTCCAAACTTAAGAAGACCAGCTTATCCCTCTAGTCCTAAGTCTAGAATAGCTCTTGAGGAACATATCCAAGAACTGATAGACCTAGAAGTATTAAGAAAAGTAGGGAACAATGAGCAGGTGGATGTGACCACACCTGTAATTATATCTTGGCATAATGACATTCAAGAATGGTAGGAGACTTCACAATGCTCAATAATTATACTCAGGCAGATTATTATCCTATACCCTGGATTGATTGTGCTCTACATGCCTTATCCAAGGCCAAATATATCACTACTTTGGATATTCTTAAAGGTTTCCACCAGATACCTATAAGCCCTGAAAGAAGAAAGTTTATGAGAATAATCTGTCATTTGGGATTATATGAATATCTTAGGATGCCCTTTGGTATAAAGAATTCCCCATCACACTTCCAGAGAAAAATGGATACAGTTCTAGGTACTTACATCAGAAAAGGATGGATGATGGTATATATAGATGATTTTATCATATATTCTGATGATTTGGATACTCATATAAACCAAATAAGATTAGTACTCCAAACTATCTGCAAAGCAGGATTAAAAGTATCCATGAAGAAATGCAACTTTGGATATGGAGAATTGAAATCTCTAGGGCATATAGTCTCTGGTCTAACTCTAGCAGCTGATCAAAATAAGATAGCTGCTGTCATGAATAGACCCATGCCTCAAAATAAAACAGAGTTACTTTCTTTCATTAGTTTTTGCAGTTACTACTGAAAATCAATACAAAACTTTGCTATGCTAACTAAAAGTCTGTATGAAATGTGCAACAATAACACTCTCTTTGAAATGAAAAATGAGAGATTAAAAAACTATGAGGAACTAAAAATAGCTATGACCTCTACTCCTTTACTCATTCAACCAAATTACTCCAAAACCTTTAAGATGTACATTGACGCCTGTATGGAAGGGTTAGAAGCTGCTCTACATCAAGAAAGAATAGAAGAAGACAAACCAGGGTATAAACCAGTACTCTTAATATCTAGACAGATCAAAGATAGAGAAAAGAGATATGCATCCCCTCAGATAGAATTCTTGGATGTAGTATGGGCTTTAAAATAGCTACACTATTACTTAGAATGCACCACTTTCCAAGTGATCACAGACTTTAACGCTGTAAGAACTCTCATGAACATGAAGACCACCAGCAGGAATATGCTCTAGTGGCAAATTGCTATACAACAGTATAGAGGTCAGATGACTATAGTGCATAAAGCTGGAGCTAAACACCAGAATTCTGACAGTCTAAGTAGGAATGCTTTGCCTAATGACTCTAGCAATCCAGCCTAAGACCCTGAGGATCAAGATATCTTTCCTATCTTGAACATCAATCTTTTTGCATTAGATGCTCCAATCATGGGGATCCACTTATCTGAATTAGATACTGCTTTCTTCAATCTAGTGAGGGACAAATACTCCCATGAAATCAAGCTGTTGATTAAAATTATGGAATGTGAATCCCCAGAAGCAGCTCTGATAAATAGTTTACCTGCTTCATTACTTAAAACCTATAAATCAGGAAGGTTTACCTTTTGGGATGGTCTCCTTTACTACAGACACCAACATTCCAGTGTATTAGTACTAAGCAAAAAAGAACATATACAACACATGCTCCAGGAATTCCATGACAAATGTTCATCAGGGCACCTATCCACTGAAAGAACATTGGAGAAAGTAAAACACCTAAAGCACAAAAAACAAGTGAAACACTGCCACTGTTTACCCTGCTAGCCTCAGTGTCCGTCCCTTAGAGCCCCTGTATCCCTCAGAAGGACAATATTGGGACTCAAAAAGCTATAAATAAAGAGCTCCTTTGATGATATTGATACCCAGAGACCCAGTTATATTTACATCCAGACACCATTCTAAGGTAATAAAATAGTTATAGGAGATAATTAAGTGATTTATGGCTTTATTTTGATTAATAATCACTTTGCCCAAACCTTTTTATCAATTTAAACTGCTGAAAAACCTTATAACCCCAGTAAACAGGTTTAACCCATCAGTGCATGTCCCAAAAAGGTACCCAAATGGTTGAATAATATACCAGTGAATCTTATTATCCTTTATTTGTTGTGGAATCTTGGTTACAAAGCTCTTCCACCGCACTGTTTATTTTATATATGTTGGAGTATTATGTCTTCTGCTGATAGTCTTGATCCCTTCTGTCACAGAATCTTACTACTACATGTCACCTGGTCCTTTATTAATGTCTTTTGTCGATATAGTTTCTGCCAATGCTGATTAGTCATCAAGTTCCTTAGGCCCCCTGTGAGGGGCTCTCTAGTTGTCTATTTAAAACGGTCTTTTCCAGGACCTTGAAATTGACCTCATTGACTTTGTTTCTTACAAATCCGGTCCTCAACTTTCTGAGTTGAGTAAGAGTCCATGATCCAATCATTGACTCCAACAATATACATATTATCTTTTGGCAATATATCCTTTAAGAATATAAATTAAAGGTTCCAAAGTAACCAGGACTACGTGTTTTCATACTGAATTCCCTGAAGAGAGTTTTTAAAGATCCCCAATATAATTTTGGCCCCTTTATAAAAATATTTAATAATCAAGTCATTTATATTGATTTATAAAACTAAACCATATCCAAACCAATCAACCTTGAAACAAGCCTTACCCAAATATTTTACGGATTTTTTCTGCATTTATTGAATAATATATTTATTATTTATTCTATCACCTCTGGTAGCTAAAGGATAGCAAGGATCTTGGCATCCAGGAGGCTGAAACCCTCCATCCATCCATCCCTCCATCATTTGATCAATCCATCAATTCATCCATACCATCACCAAAAGACTTCTCTGCTATTTCTTCATTGACTGTATGCAGCAAACCCCCATCCTCAATTCCATCTTGTTGAATTTCTGAAGAAGAAATAGATTGATCAAGAACAAAAAGGGCTACGACGAATTTGAGGTTAGTTAAGAATCAAGAAAGGAAACATGAAAGAAGAAAGAATCAACCAACATCAAGCAACAGGACAAGAGATGTTGTAGGATGAGAACTGAGTTTGAGTCAATAGTTGAAAATAAAGAAAGGAAAGAAATCAAAAGGAAAGAAAGAGTCTTAGATCAAAAGAGACATTTCAGATCAGATTCAGTAATTTCGAGATAGTTGTTATACGTGTCAGTCTTACCAGACAAGTTTTTGGATTAGTTTGATTAGATTGAGTAGTCATTCGAGTATGGGTGATTCGGATCGAGATAAGAAAAAGAAGAAAGGAAGAATTAAGAAAATATAGAAAGGAAATAAGATTGAAGAGAGTTGAGGTTGAGAGATGTAAGTGTCGAGTGGTTGAGGTTGATGTTTGACGATGAGTTGATTAAGAACTTGATGAGTAAGATCAAGTGGTGGAGTGGTGGAGTGGTTGGTCTGAGGTTGTTGTGTGCTTGTTTTGATCAGTTTCCCCACGCAGGGGTTAGATTCTATTACAAGAAGAAAAAGAAAGACGAGAATGACATGGAAGTGAAATAGATAGAGAAAGTGTGACATAGATAGAAGGCGCGCGGATGAGGTGTGAGAGAGACTTGTGACAGAGGATCTGAGATGATTGTGGACATGATTCATGGACACATAATAATTCATGAGGATAGAATTGTGAATTATTCTACACCCCCTGTGGCTGGTAAGATTGAGGACTTGAAGGACAGATTATTAATTGTTGAAGGATTAAAAGAGAGGCAGGTGGTAGAGCCTTAGTGAGACCATCGGCTTTCATTTTGGATGCAGGAATTAGGTCAATGGAAAGATTGTTTAACTGAAGTTCTTCGCGGAGTGCTTTTGTTTTAATGTCTATGTGACAAGTTTTGGAATTGCACCCAAACTTTTTAAGTTTGTCATTGAGACCCTTGTTGTCAACAAAATGTCAACTAGGTTTGATATCTATCTTCCAGAGTTCTGCAACTAAACCCTTCATCCAAATAGCTTCAAGAAAAGAGTTGACTAACGGATTAAGCTCTGCTTCTGTGGTTGAGTGAGTGACATTTCACTTTCTATAACTGCTCCAAGAGATGAGTGAGTTAAAGAGTAAAGAGAGATGGCCGGATTGCGATTGTCTAGTTTCTGTATCGTCGCTGTAGCATTGAATTTGGGTGGATTGATTATTGAATTTCAGAGTAAGTTTCAGATCTTTTGTCGCCTTGAGGTATTTCCAACACCGTTTTACTTCCCTCCAATGACGTATCCCAGGTTTTTCACAGAATCAAGCAAGGCTCAAAACCGCAAAGCTGAGATCTGGATGGGTTAGGCAGGCAATGTAATTAATAAGAAAAACTGCTGATCAATAATTTATGTTTAGGGCTTTGAATTCTTTGTGCTCTTCGTCTGTGGCTGGAAGTAAGTTGATGTGTGAAGTTAATGGACCCGAAGAAGGCTTGCAATTGAGCATTTTTAGCTCTTCCAGACCATGTTCTATATGTTTGGGCTGTGAGAGAAGGATTCTGTCATCGATGCGTTCATATTTCATCCCAAGTATTGTGTTAGGTTCATGATGGCTGGACTGCGGAAATTGCTTCAAGAATTTATCTTGAAAATTATTGCCAAGACCTACAAGAATCAGATCGTCTACATGAAAAAATAAAGCGGAATTTGAGTCGGAATGGATGTACAAGCAGGGATCTGAGATGGATTCATGGAAACCTTGTTCGCGAATCCAAGAAGTGAGTGTGTTGAACCAATTCGCAGGTGCTTGCTTTAAGCCGTAGAGGGATTTACGAAGAATGAGATATTCGGATTTTCTTTTTGATCCTTTGGGTCTCTTAATAATGACTTTGTCAGTTAGAGGTGCGTGAAGAAATGCACTCTTAACGTCGAATTGCGTGATAGGGAGTGAATGAAAGAGACCGAATAAAAGTGCAATACGTAAAGAAGCGGCCTTTCCAGTAGGAGAGAACGTATCTTGGTAGTCCAATCCATAGATCTGATCAAATCCTTGAACACATAAACGGCTTTTGTAGACCAGAGGATCCCCTTGGCAGTTGTCCTTCAAACGGTACACCCAGGTTGTATTGAGGGGGTTCACTGGTTTGGGGCCCACGTAGTCATCCCACACTTTGAGAGATTCTATTCCGTTTAATTCTGCGTCCATGGAAAGATCCCATTTGTGAGAATCAAAGCATTGTTTGGCTTGTTCGTAGGACTTAGGGACATAGTAATGGTGATAGCCGTAGCGTTGAGGAGGATTCACGGTTGACCTATCTTGAAGATTATATTTGGGTGCGAGTTGTTGAGCAAGTTCTTCTGACAAGTCTGATTCTGAGTGGACTGAAGATGAGTCTGGATGGTCAGGAGTGGAAACAGAAGAGGATAGTTGATTGTCAATTGAAGATTTGGAGGAAGGATTATTGGGAGAGGAGTGAGTATCAGAAAAGATGATTGGATCGTAGTCAATTTTGAGTTGTTGAGGCTCTTCAGCGGAGATTGAAGTGCGGGATTGCTGCAGATGGTCGAGATTCTTGAGAATTTTAATATTTTTGGAAGAAATGATTGTGGAGTCAGGCTTAAGAATTCAATAGGAGTGAAAGTTGGGGTTATAACCCACAAGGGTACCAGGTAGCCCTCAATCCTTAAACTTTTCACCGCGATTAACTTTGTAATCGAGGTAAACAACTTTGGAACCGATAGGTTGAAAATAACTTGTTGGAAGTGATTTTTCGAAGAAGATTTGATATGGAGATGGAGAGTTAGGAGATTTGGGAATTTGTTTGAGTGCGAGACAAGCTGATTTAGCAATTTCTACCCAAAGATTAAGTGGGAGTTTAGAGCTTCTGAGAATGGCTTGTATAGACTCAGTAATAGTTCTATTTTCTCTTTTGATTTTGCCATTATGTTCGTGGTGGTAGGGTTCTGTGATGAGGTGCTGGATAGAGTTGGTTTTGAAGAAATTTTTCAGATTGGAAGAGATGAATTCACCGCCGCCATTGGTAAAAATTGTCGCGGGGAATCTATTTTGTTTGAGATTCTCATGATTGAGAATTATTTTGATTTGTTCGCAAGCATCTGATTTATATTGCAGCAGAATTGCTGAAACGTATCCGGAATGATTGTCAATGACGGTAAGTAAGTAATTCATGTCGTTTCTTCCAGAAGGAGAAATTGGACCAATAAGATCGAGGTGAAGTTGTTTGAAAGGTTTAGAGGACGGATTTGAAGAGTTCTTGAAGGAGGCTTTTGTGATTTTAGAAAATACACAATCCTCGCATTGAAAACTTGAGAGAAGATCAGCTTGGATAGATGGGAAGAGATTTTTGAGGCGATATGGACTAGCGTGACCAAAGGATTTGTGAAGAAATTTGATCTTGAAGTGAAAAGAGACTGAATTTGTTATCATTACCAATTCGAGACGGTGTGTTTAGAATGAAGAGATTTTCTCTTATAAATCCCAAAAAGGCGAGTTTAGAGTTGAAAGTGAGATAAAATTGGTTATTGGATGAAGAAAGAAAGCATTTCTTAGATGAGATTAATTCTCCTGGGCTAATTAAATTAACCACTAGATCTGGAACAAAGAGGGAGTTGGTAAGAGTGATAACTGAGTTCCTCCAGCACAGTTTCACGATTCCTTTTCCTTTAATAGAAAGCTTAGAGTTTTCTTTTCCTGTGTTAATGAAATCGTTGCCATTGCATTCCTCGAAGTGGGAGAAGAATTTTTTCAAGTTGAACATATGGCAGGATGCGCCAGAGTCGAGTATAATGCGATTCTGAGGATTAATTTCTTGAACCCAGGTCGTGAGAAGAGCTAGATAATGTGCGACTTCCTTGGTTTTCGAGTTAGAGTTAAGCTGTGCTCGCCAGTTTGCCTGAGACTCTTTCCACCAGTCGGGAGCCAGATGCTCGTGGAGGTGCCAACATTTGTCAGCGGGATGATCGGGCGATTGAGGATTATGATATCCTTTCTTGCATCTGAATTCTCTGGGTACTGGTTTCTTGGGAGGTCTAGAAGATATAAGTGCTGTATCACTGATTTTAGTTTCTTTTGATTTAACCTTGGTTTCATTATCCAGTTGAATGAGATGATTTAAAACCAGTTCCATAGTGACTATCTTATCCAAGTGCATTATTTGTTGGCGAAGGGAGTGAAGAGAGGGAGGAAATTTAAACAGAATAAGGTAAGAAAGTATATCGTCTGGAAGGTCTATTCCAACGTCTACCATCTTCTTTAAGGAAATCTTAGTTTCAGTAACAAATAGATTGATGGCTTCGGGCTTGAATTGTTGATATAAGAACTCGTTAAAGACGCGAGCTCGATTTGCTGTTTGAGAAGAGGCGAAACATTCCTTGATGGTTTTCCAGAGAAGTCTGGCAGAAGATATGTTCAACGAATTGACCACGTTATTGTGAGTGATGGAATCAATACAAGAAAGGAGAATAACTCGAGTTTCCATATCGTCGTTGAGACTGAGATTTTTCTGATCATCCTCCAGGGCATCCTTAACTCCTTTGAGTTCCAAAAGCATCATCATCTTGTCCTTCCATATGTAGTAGTTTTCGTCCGAGAGAATAGGAACGGCCTCGAGAGCAGCCTTGAGAATGATTTGACGAAAACCATTGTTGCTAGATCCCTCCATGAGTTCAATTAGGTGAGTCGGATTGATTTTTGGCTTTTAACTGTGTTGAATTTCTGAAGAAGAAATAGATTGATCAAGAACAAAAAGGGCTACGACGAATTTGAGGTTAGTTAAGAATCAAGAAAGAAAACATGAAAGAAGAAAGAATCAACCAACATCAAGCAACAGGACAAGAGATGTTGTAGGATGAGAACTGAGTTTGAGTCAATAGTTGAAAATAAAGAAAGGAAAGAAACCAAAAGGAAAGAAAGAGTCTTAGATCAAAAGAGACATTTCAGATCAGATTCAGGAATTTCGAGATAGTTGTTATACGTGTCAGTCTTACCAGACAAGTTTTTGGATGAGTTCGATTAGATTGAGTAGTCATTTGAGTATGGGTGATTCGGATTGAGATAAGAAAAAGAAGAAAGGAAGAATTAAGAAAATATAGAAAGGAAATAAGATTGAAGAGAGTTGAGGTTGAGAGATGTAAGTGTCGAGTGGTTGAGGTTGATGTTTGACGATGAGTTGATTAAGAACTTGATGAGTAAGATCAAGTGGTGGAGTGGTGGAGTGGTTGGTCTGAGGTTGTTGTGTGCTTGTTTTGATCAGTTTCCCCACGCAGGGGTTAGATTCTATTACAAGAAGAAAAAGAAAGACGAGAATGACATGGAAGTGAAATAGATAGAGAAAGTGTGACATAGATAGAAGGCGCGCGGATGAGGTGTGAGAGAGACTTGTGACAGAGGATCTGAGATGATTGTGGACATGATTCATGGACACATAATAATTCATGAGGATAGAATTTTGAATTATTCTACACATCTTCCCTGCCCACTGAGCCCACTGGAGATCAACAAACTGCTGATCCAATACACACCAAACCCCCACCCTCAATTATGTCTTCCCAGCTCACTGAGCCCACCGGAGATCAACCAACTGCTGATTGCCCAGAAATCATCACCCCAGAAAGTGAGTCCTCTTTTCACTTTGTCATGTTTGCCTAACTTACTGACCAGACCTCCCTTGGCCTCTCTTGCACCACCCCCATCATGGTTTGAAGTTGTAGGCACAGAATCATCATCAAGCCGCCATGCTGCAACCCCACCCCCACCCCCAGCCCAGACCAGTGGCTTGATGAGCACACAAGAAGCCTTAGTTTTCTCAAAGTCTAACTTCCTTGCTAATAGCAAGCGGCTAATGGGAAAGCTCCTTAAAATGGCCAATAAAAAATCACTGCCACAATCATTGCAAGACATGGCGGTCAAGGCCTGTAAGGATCTTCAAGATGCAATGGCCTGTGAGTTGAAACACTTGAAAGCTATTCTAATCCCTGGCTGATCCTCATTGTGTTTTTCACCAGTGGTTGAAAACAGTGATGACCTCCCTCCTGAGGAGGAGGTTCAGATTGGGTCCAGGAAACTTCCCACCAAAAGACGGGCTGCAACTGCCTCTGCCAAATTCAAAAAGAAGAGGCATGAATTTTTGCCCTTGATGGAAAATGATGAAGAGAAAATTACCTCAGGACCTGCTACTCCCCCCAGGCAAGCTGCTCCAAATGAATTCCTCACCAAAGAATCCCAACATCCACTCTTTACCTCTAAAGTCCCAGCAGAGCAGGCCTCCATCACCATTCCCCTTGAACCAAATGCTACACCGGTGGTACCAGAATCCCAACCCACCAAGGGGGGTACTCCAACAACTGCCATTGATCCTGCAAATGACCCTGGTAAGTCACTTCCATCAACTCCATCCAAATTACTTCACTGATTTCCAATTGCTGTATCTCCCTTTGTAGATTTGCCTACATTGTTCAAAAAATACCAGGCTGAACTCCAGCAAGCCATTCAACCCTTTGCAAATGGCATCATTGACTCAAAGTGCTACCAGAGAATTTTTGAAGCTGCAGTGCCCCTCTTTGGATTACGTGCAAAAGACCACCAAGAATGGGGATTTTACCCTCAATTGCTATCTCACACAATCCATTTCAGAACCATCAGTGCTGGTATTAAGGAATGGATCAGTGAATTGGCTACAAGTTGTAAGCTTGATTCCACTGGGATCTTTTGCCCTCATAGTAGCCAACCTCTCCTCATTCCTACAGATGCAAATCCCTTCCCACCTTGCATATCTGAGCCATATTACATGCCAGATGTATTTTATCTACCTCTTCTACCTGGGTCCCCACCCCCACATCCACAACTATAGGGTCTAAGGTGCACAATCTCTGGATCCACCTTACTCACCCTCCAGAGCTTTTGCAGGTTAGATGGGCACAAGTATGGTTCCAATACATTCTCCTGGTCTCAAGAGAACTCACCCAGCCAGAAGAATTTATCCAACCACCAGATACTGAAAATGAGGCAAGCTGTGATATCTCAATCATCAAGTATTTTGCTGCCTGTCTTGGCTCACATGAAGAAATGGCTTGCATTGAAGGAAAGCTGGTTGCCAGCCCTAGTAAAAAATCTGGCTTCAAATCCCTGAAAAAATTGGTTGAAAACATCTACCACTTTCTCATTGAATTTGCTCTCCTGTGGAAAAAACTTTGATTGGACGGGTCCTCCACAGAAGTGGCACCACAGCAGGCCAAGTTCAACACCATCATGGTCACCATCACATCCCAACCTTACTACCACATTATTGTGGCCTACCTTGTAGCCGGAGTACGTGGCCTCTTTCTGTTACCATCAGAGATTAGGAAATTTCCCCTGGTTCAATCCCTCCAGCTCCTGAGCCTTGTCTCCAAAGCCAACCACCTAGAGCCCAAGGACATCAAGGGAAAAGTATGGAAGCGTACAAATGCTTACATAGTGCAGCTTATCCAAGACTGCTTTTTCAGACCTGAATTTTTGCCAGGAACAGGGGTATCCCATCTTCCTGGCAAAATTTCTTTTCCTTTATTTCAGTGATCATTGGCTGCCCTTAAAATCTTCAACTGATAATCCTGTATTTAGTTTACCTTGCAAATCTAATGTTTCTATTCCAGCTATCCCAAATTTATCAGTGTCTTAGTGTATTAGCTTTTTTTTCTCCATTGCTTTGAATTATCATGCTTATAAATCAATTCATGTATGCCTTATGAAACTTAATCCTTGATAAATGGGTTCATAATGTGAAATTACTTTGAGCTGAGTCCCATGAGCATCTGTGAAAGTGAGAGACTCAAAGTACATGAACGCTTTTCTATCATCTGAACCATTGGCCAGATGCATTGTGATAGCTCTATGGATTGCACCCATTGTTATAGTCCACTGTAAGCATCTGGTAATGTGAGAGACTCAAAGTTCATGCACACTTTTTATTCACTTGAACCATGGGCCAGGCGCATTGTGATAGCTCTATGGATGGTGATCATTGTTTTAGTCCACTGTAAGTTTCTGGTAATTTGAGACACTCAAAGTTAATGCACACTGTTTATTCACTTGCCCAATGGGCCAGATGCATTTTGATAGCTCTATGGACGGCAACCATTTTTGTATTCCAAAAAATTGGCTCAAAACCCTTGGATCACACTTGGGCAACCTTTGATTAAAACAAAAAAAAATTTTGCCCATTCCAAGCATTCTTAAAAACACAATACTTATTTCATCTGGGGTTTTTTTATCCCTGAATTCACAAGATTGAATGGCAGTTGCAATTTTCTGTGTGCCACCCAAGCACTTCCTACAATGCAAGGTCACCTGATCATTGAAACTTTTCAAGACCTCAATGTCATTTTCACTCTCTTCCATCTATGTATTTCAACATCAAGCTCAATATAAAGTCCCCAATCTCTTGTTTGTGTTTGATACTTGTACTTATTGATCAATTAAACTCATGCATCACTTACAGAGAAATAATAACTGAAACTTGTATATATACTTTTATTGCATTCAAAAATATGAGAATAGAGAGGCTAGGATACAGGAAGAAAAAAAAGACCACCCAAGTCTCAAATATTGTTGGCGCAATCCACATGCCTCAGGGGTGTGAGCTGGAACTATGCCTCTTTTGGTACCAGGATTCTTCTTGATTTTTTTGGATAGTAAGGTGATTTCTGCAACAATTTTTGAGTTGTCACAAGGAGCCACAAGTTGAGGTCAATTTCCAAAAAGGGTTGCAGTTCCGCAGGGTGATGAGCATCAATTGGAAGTTTTTTAGGGAATTTGAGGAGGGTGAATTCCTTGGGTTTCACCTTGCCTGACACATGATCAAGTAGTGAATGCAACTGCTTGATTTCTTGGTGCTTCATAGCAACTTGTAATGCTATTACATCTAGGAGTTGATTTAGATGATTTAGTTCACAGCTTCTCCAGGGGTTTGCAATGGTTGTGCAAGTGCCATCTTTATCCTCCTCCCAATCAGAAACAACATCCACATGGTCAAATATTGCAATGAATTTTGCTGCTTCTTTGGGAAGGTATTTGCGGGCTGTGTGAAAATGCTTTTCACTTATCTGGAATGCAAACCAACACACACCATCAGCGTCCATTATTTGAATACAAACCCCCATGACTCATGCTCTAACCTTCTTTTTGGCTCACTGGATTGATGCGCTTTGGGCATTGGTAATCTTATTTTCTTGAAACTTTGACCCTAATAGTTCAGCTTGCCGTATTTCTTTTCCCTGCCCCAATATCTATCTATGCAATAATGCGCTCATGTTCTCCATGCCATCCCACACCATACCAGGTTGTGCCTTTTTCAATTTTGAGTAATGATGGACTATGATTGCACCTATTGCTGCATTCTAGCCTGATAGTACAAAGGAACTTTCATGCCACTCACATTTAATCCTTGATAAACCTGCCTTTTGCACATCCCTCTCACATGTTACCTTAGCAATCCATGGGAAATTGTTGGTTGATGGCACATTGGGTGCTTGGTGGAATTGTGGGGGTGCAATGTTGGTTCTGATTCTAGCCACTTCTTCATTGTATTGCAGCTGCCCATCCGCCTGATTTTCCTTTCCATGTTCTGTCTGGAAAGACTCCAGATGGGCCATGACCCGCTGCGGCCTCATAGAATCCCATGGTTCCCATTTCAGTATTTCTTCAGGAGAGCAAGGTGAGGGAAAGTTGGTTACATTTGCTGGCAGCCCCATCAATAAGCGGACCCATTGCTGTAAAGAATGTGAGATTTTACTAGATTTACTGGGTAGGGGGGTTTTTGTAACCATGTGGCACACTTGTCTCAATTCCTGGTCTAAAGTCTCCTTTTTGAGTTTTTGCTTTTCAGAACGGTTTGTCAATCCAATCCTAGATTGAGCAGTGCAATCATTCATGTCCACTAAACCAATTGCAATCAGCATCTCTGTGTTAATGAAATTAGTGGACTTCCCAGTTCAATCATACTGCTCACCTCATTCTGGTATAGTATTCACATCTGGGGGAACCCCCCTCATTAAGTCATCCAGGAGTCCCTCATTATATTTCAAACCAGAGGATACTGTGTCTTGCGCACCAGAGGATATTTTCTCTGCAGGCAGCATTGTAGTGTCTTGACCAGCTGAAGGAGGTTGGGAGGTATGGGCACTTTGGACTGGCATGATAAATAATTAATATTCAATGGTTGGCTAAGGGTAATATAATACTATAGTACACGTCCATAATTCCCCAAATTTGAGGAGGAGGGCCCTATGGCCAGTGTGAGAGGCAAGGCACAACACATCTTATTGTTAATTTGTGGAGCCAACGCCAGGGACTTCATTGATTTTGGAGATGGTTGACATTGGTATTTTCCAAACCTCAAAAAACCAATATTGTTATAGAGATTGATGGTTAGTGTGTGAGATAGTACTGTTTAACTGTGAGAGAGTATGAACAGATAACTTGATGGATAGACCGGGTGATTGGTATGGGGGAAAGAACAGATAGAGGATGATGATCAATGCAAGATAAGAGGATTTCTTATTGATATTCCTAGCCTTCTCCTTCAACATTCCCCAATTGTAAACATTTGAAAACTGAGGATTTGTCTTTCCAATTCATTGGAAACTAATACAATGCATTATGACAACTTTAATCTCCAAGATTTTGTTGTTATAAATATTACATCTACCAACATCAAATCTAATCTCCATTTCATCATCCCTTAGGCCCCGTTGATGTCCACACAAAGTTTCATATAGTTGGCTTTTGGTGTCCACTTGTCCACTTTTCCTCAAATGATGCTTTTTGATACCTTCTAAGGTTTCAGGTCACTCATAGGCCAAACACCATGGATACTTTCATTTTGAAATCCATCCCTGCACATTACACAATCAGTTTTGACCTTGTCCTCATATCAGCTTAAAGGGAAACTAACTACTTGTGCCAGGGAAACCAAAGTCATTGTTGTGCCTGGGTAGCCAAACATCCCCGCAACATTTTCCAAAATGGCCACATGCCCCACTATCTCCTTTCCCCTCACCACCACAATCTCCCCTAGATCTGTTGAGACCATTTTCACATTTAAGTTGGGCTGGGCTGTGTATGGATCTTCAGCGTCTTCTGAATGTGCATCTGGCAATAACTGAATCACAAACCAAACATCCCCACCTTCTGATTGCACAAAGAGCTTTGTGATTTGACCAAATGAACAAAGTTCATCCCGCATGATCTCCACATAGGAATTGGAGTGATTTTTCCCTTGATCCAGCCGTTTCACTGTAAATCTTTTATGATGTATCAAGTTACTGTTGATTTTGTGCACATTGTAATTGAGAGACATATCCTGTTGCAGAACCAATCTTCCAACCTCTTGTATCCATAAGAAATGGATTTCCAGGTCTAATGGTGCAAGGCTGAAGTGGGGATTTGAGTTTTCTTGTCCCTCATTTAATACCTTGGAATGTATCAATAAACTTTAATATTTAATCCTTGATATACATGTCTTAATGATTGTACCATGTATATCACCTGTAATAAATTCATTAATTATTTGCTTTGTTTGCCTAGTAAGAAAGAAGGTGTACAGCATGATTCTTAGTCAGCTCACCTGTGCAATTGTTCTTTGGTATCCTTCCCAAGATACCATTCAACCTTTCATGGGCCCAGGCTGCCGTGGCCATTGCTGGACCAAACCTCTTGATAAATTCTGGGTAATGCTTATTAATGTTCATGCTGGGTTTACTCCTTTGTTGTGGCCATACAGTCCTCAGTGTTTGAAGGTATTCCAGCATTTTTTTTTCAACCTCCATGATCTCTTGGTTCAAAATATGATGATTCATTAACATGTTGGTTACGTAAATGAGAAGCACTGTTGAGTCCTTCAAGATTTTTATTGAGCCAGTGTTGTCAATACTGGGTCTATGCTTACCACTCCACAAAGGAATCATAGCAAGGGGATAGTAAACCATTTAGAGTGTCAGCCAATCTAGGGCCTTGAGGGATCCTGCACCATGAAATCCAACATTCTTTGGTAACCTTGTCATCCATGATGGAACCTTTGTTTCCACAATCACCTGTTGGATGCGCATCAAATCTTGAAGCATTAATTGAGGCCCTTGGATGGTTGATTCTGTTAGACTGGACGTATCCACTCTCTCTCATTTGTATGCTTCACACATTTCACTCACCTGTCACAAGTTGTATAGTATACCTGGGTCAGTCACAGTGAGTGGAAGGATCTCTTCTCCTCATCCTTCCACTTCACACACTTACTGGCCCAGGTACGTCGTCTCTTCTCTATTTTCTGGTTCTCTCCTCTTCTCATCTTGATGTTCCTGTGTTTCTGTCTTTTTCATTGACTCACGTAATTTATCCTTCCACGTCACACACTTACTGGCCCAGTTGACTTCATCAGGTTATGAGCCCAGAGCTCCACTGCGCACCGTTCCCATATTAGGATCTGTAAGCTTAACAACAAAGAAACTCTCAGGTAGATGGCGTTCCCGCAATCCCCAACGTCAAAACAGACCCTAAGTATGTTCAATCTTGAATCAGACTCACTCTCCGGCGCCCATAAACTACCAAGCGCCAAACTCCAAATCCTTCAAGCCCCTGGCCCTGATTCTAATTATCTAAACTGGGAATTCTTGGTAACCTCATACCTTGAGGCAGCCGGGTTGGACTACATCCTAGAAAGACCCCGTCCAGACAACCCATCTAATGCCTGGCTGAACAAAAACAAAATTGTCTGTGCACTCATTGCTCAAGCCATCAACGCCTCCAACCTTCAGTATGTACGCGAACATTGTCAACATACCCATGGCATGTGGTTTGCTCTAAACCGAGTCCATCAAGATCAAACAACGGGCGGGCGTGTCTGTTGGCTTTGTAAGCTCCTTCTAACCAAGATGGATGGGGAAAAAATCATCACACACATTGACACCATGGCCAAGTTTCAAAAACGACTTAACTCTCTCATTTCACCCAAAAATCCATTGATGGAAGACAACGTCCATGCAGCAGCCCTCCTCAGCTCCATTCAACAAGACTGGCTGCACTGCGTGTTGTCACTAATGAATCAAGATAACGTAAAATCTGAAACCATTGCCCTCGCTCTGAAAAATGAACACACTCGTCGTCAATCACAGTCAGAAGTCAAAGCTTCTGTGTTGTCAGCTACCTCCAAATCCAAACAGTCCAATCTCAGCAAAAAACCCAACCAACACTGTTACTTTTGCAACGCAGGCAGTCACAATTTAAATAGCTGTAACAACACCCAAAGAATCCTCATGGAACATAAATCCTCCCGCAAGTTGCATCACGACGGTCAACGCTCCAAGAAACAATACTCTAAGGAGTCAAAACAACCGGCTTGTGCTGGATGAATGACGGCAGCAAACATCACGAATAATGCTGAATTGAGGCACTCCCAAGAGGAATCCGACTACTCAGGTTCAGAACTCAATGTCCACGCCTCCCATGCAGCTACCTTTGAACGTGCCAATTCAGCAAGGGTCAACGCCAACCTAGACTCGGGGTGTTCCATTTCAATGACCCCCTTCTCCTCATCTATAAAACAGATCTCTCCAGAAAATACCCCGGTTTGATTGGCAGACCATTCCCTTGTGAAATGGACTCACCGAGGCTCCTGGAAACTGCCTCTTCAGGTCGACAAAGAAATCAAGACGTTAATCGTCCCCTCGCTTCACAAACCTCTACTTTCCATAGCCGGTATCTGTGATCTTCGTCTAACAGCAGTTTTCACCTTGAAGAACTTCCAGATCTATCAAAAAGCGGATGTAATGATTGACCAGCGGGCAATAGGAGAGGGATACCGAAGAGGAAACCTTTTTTATCTTCCCTCGGAGCCTGTGAGCTCACTTTCCTCCCAGGTATCTCAATTCGCATCAGCTAAACTGTCTCTGTTTGAATACCACATCCGATTCAATCACCTAGGACTTAAACCCCTTAAGAGGCTTCTTTGCAGCCATCAAGTGGATCCGTCTCCAATGAATGAGCTGGAGGTACAACAATGCCCAATCTGCGTTTAATGCAAAATGAGCAGGACCCCTTTCAAGTCCCGTTGTCTGTATTGCTCTACCTTTCCTGGTCAAATTGTCCACTCCAATGTGGGGTCTTTTGAGGTTCCGTCAAGAGAAGGCTATAAATACTTTTTCATGTTTGTAGACAATTTCTCTAAATTCATCTCAGTTCATCCTATCAAACTCAAAAGCAAAGTCTTCACCTATTTCAAAAACTTTCAATCTTCCTTCGAACGTGAATTTGCCATCAAAATCAACACCCTTTGTACAGATAACGGAGGGGAATACATGTCTCAATCTTTCTCTTCCTATCTGCAAGACAACGGTATTACTCATGAAGCAGGTCCACCTCACACTCCTCAGCTGAACGGCGTTGCCGAAAGCACCAATCAAACCATTGGCAACATTGTCCGTTGTGCTCTTCTTCAAGCCTTGGTCCCAAAATCCTTCTGGGCTGACGCTTTGCGTCATGCCTTCCACTCCTACAACTCTTATCCTTGTCACACCCTTGCTGGCTTCAAGTCCCCTTGGTCCGTCCTTGGCTCTACACCGACTCCTCTCTCCAACATTCACCCTTTTGGCTGTCACGTCTGGTGCAAAGTACCTGAAGCCGACCAGAAAAAGCTCAACAGCAAAGCCCGTGCGGCTATGCTACTCTCTCATCTATCAAACGGGAACGGGGTGCGAGTGTGGGACTTGGAGAAACGGATGGTCATCAAAACCCGTGATGTAATATTTGGTGATTCAACCTACCCATAAAACTCAAAAATCATCCCGTCCTCCCCTCCTGTCAGTGTCGAGGTCCCCTGGCCAAACAAGACCATGGAACCAATCTGCCCCAACATCCTGGAATCTCCCGGTACCGCTCCTCCACACTCTGACTTGCAACTTCCAACCCCGCCACTGAACATCCCTCTGAGGGAGGGTATAGAACGTTGTCTCTCTGCATCCATGCACACTCCCGCCAACCATCTCTGCTCTTTTTTGACTTCCTGCAACTTTTCCACATCCCCTTCTCCCGGTCCTTCTTCTTCCCCACCTAGTTCAACTGTCCCCATGTCCTCTCCATCCTGCCCTCAGTCACCTGCGCCTGCCCCCTCTCCACCAATCACTCAAGTCTCTCTTTCTCCGCCGTTGCCACCCGTGTCTGCCACTCCAGCTCCGCAACACTCCACTTGTCCTTGTTGGCCTCCCAATTGCTATTGAGAGTGGTCCAAACGTGCAGAACCCAAATCAATTGTGGACACCCCAAAGACCTGGCAACAACTCTTGAAATTGCCCAACAAGCACAAATGGCTGAAAGCTGCTGACGAAGAGTTTGCCTCTCTTCTGGGCATGCACACTTGGAAACTGGTACCCAGGCCAGAGAGACAAAAAATAATTAAATCAAAGTGGGTCTCCAAGGTCAAAAAACGACCGGACCACACCATACAGAAGCTCAAGGCACGTCTAGTGGCGATGGGCTACTCCCAGACTCACAGCATCAACTTTCAGGAAGTTTTCTCCCCGACTCTCAGACTAGAAACTCTTTGCATCATCTTAAGCTTACTTGCCTCAAATGATTGGAAAGGGTGTCAAGTTGATTTCAAAACAGCCTTCTTAAATGGCCACCTTGACCATGATGTTCTTATGGAACAACCACCAGGGTTTGTTGATCTTCTTCACCCCAACTGGGTTTGTCAACTGGACCGGTTGATCTACAGCCTAAAGCAATTGCCGTGCCAATGGAATCTTTGCCTGCACGAGGCCCTCATTCACCTCAGACTCAGCAACTCAAAATATGACCCAAAGCTTTACTTCCAAACCAAAGGGGGTAAGTTGACAGGGGCTCTCACCACCCATGTGGATGAATTGGCCATTGTTTCCAAACCCGCATTTGTTGATAACTTCATTGCCTCTCTGGGCAAGACCTTCACCATAGGTGCCAACGAGGACCTTCACCATTTCCTGTCCCTTCAGATACAATGGGATTTTCCAAATCGCCTGCTGTTCCTCAATCAAGCTCACTATATAGATGATCTCTGCTCCAGATTTCTCAATGGGCATCTCACCACGGTCCCAACACCCACAAGCTCTGACTTCAAGAATATCAAGCGGAAAACGCCGGATTAAGCAGCCTCCTCCGGCCCCTACAATCAACTTATCAGGTCTCTGCTTTGGCTCTCACAATGCACAAGACCAGATATTTCCTTTTTTGTTTATAGACTCTCCTAAAATCTGCGAGACCCCTCCGAAACTCACTGGCTGGCAGCCCTTTGGGTTCCCAACTATGTGCTTTCAACCAAACATCTGCGTCTCAGGCTTGGGGTCAAACTGGAAATAGCTGGCTTCTTGGACGCGAACTGGGCTGAGGATTGGGATGACCGGAAGTCCACTTCCAGATATGTGTACTGTCTAGGTGTAGGTGCAGTCACCTGTAAATCTTGCAAGCAGGCTACCATGTCTCTATCAAGTAATGAGGCTGAGTACAAAGCGCTTTCCGATTCTTGCAAAGAGGCCCTCTGGATCAAACATCTTCTAGCCAAACTCTCTCTCCAATACAAGAACCCCATTCCAATGCACGTAGACAACAAGGGCGCTGAGGCACTTGCAAAGAACCCCAAGCACCACTCACGTACCAAGCACATCCATGCAAGGTATCACTTTGTTCAGGAATGTGTGCAGGAAAACTCTGTAAGCCTGATTCACGTGTCAACCAAAGACATGCTTGCAAACATGCTTACCAAGCCTCTCAGCAGAGTCCTTCTTGAAAAAC
This sequence comes from Puccinia polysora, assembly GCA_025617555.3. NCBI lineage: Eukaryota > Fungi > Basidiomycota > Pucciniomycetes > Pucciniales > Pucciniaceae > Puccinia > Puccinia polysora. The sequence continues at coordinate 23,020,989 of CM062620.1, read as the reverse complement.
ATTGTCATATGTTTGGTGTAGTTCCTTAATTTTTTTTGTTGCCTTTTTTTCTTTTCTTTCTTTTCTTATGAGTATCTCTGCTTGTTCTCTATGTTCTCTGGTGTGCAGCAAGAGGGGGTGTTAGACTGGAATTATCCACTCTCTCTCATTTGTATGCTTCACACATTTCACTCACCTGTAACAAGTTGTATAGTATACATGGGTCAGTCACAGTGAGTGGCAGGATCTCTTCTCCTCATCCTTCCACTTCACACACTTACTGGCCCAGGTATTTTGTCTCTTCTCTATTTTCTGGTTCTCTCCTCTTCTTATCTTAATGTTCCTGTGTTTCTGTCTTTTTCATTGCCTCACGTAATTTATCCTTCCACTTCACACACTTACTGGCCCAGTCAACCTCATCAGATTCCACCTGATCAGCTTTCCCTCTGTCATAATCCTTGTCCACTGGGCTGGTTCCCTCACCCCCCATCAGCTTCAGAGAACTTTTGTGGCTTCCTTGACTGGCTATACTTTGTGAACTTTCCAAACTCCCAATAATTCTACTTCTTAAAGAATACAAGTGAGTTCTACTATATTCAAATGATGGTTGAGATTTCTGGATTTTCTGTGAGGCTGATGATGATTTCCCATCCTGTGAATATCTCAATTCATATCTTCTGGATTGACTTTTTGAGCTTTCTTCCATTATTTGTGTAAGTGCTCTCAGATTGCTGGCATTAAGCAGTCTCTTGGCACTTCTCTGGTGGTTATCACCCTCCTCTGATTGATCTTCAGCAGACTTCCTTCTCTTCCCCTTTCCAATGACACTTTCCACATTACCCAGTGATCCAGTTTTCTCTCCTCTGTTCTTCTCTTGGATTTTTTCATTCCCCAATTATTCTCCCACCAGAGCAATCTTCAGATAACTCATGCTATGATCCTTGAGATTTCCCAAAGTCCACCCATGCATGAGCTCTATTACTGAATATTCTATTGGGTGTCAATATGGAATCCTGTTCAAACAGCTTTCTCTGACCCCCTTCTCCTTGGTAATTTGATCTGACTCCCATGATGTCTGACATTCCTCCCACTTCTTTGCATTCTTCATGTGCCCTGCATTTCTCCTTTGCTGGAACTCCTTGACATTTGGATCATTTCTCTTGTACTTTGTAATTTGACAATATGAGCAGAAAATGGCTGCAGAATGACCATAGAATCCTTCCACCTTGCGCATAGCTGGCAAATCCCCAATCAATGGGAAAACTGCAACAAGTATCTCCCTACCTTGAGGAAATTGGCTGGTTTCAGAAAACCATACTCCTTCCCAGAGTTCTTTGATTTCATCAACCAATTGATCTAGAATGTGGTTAATTTATTCCACTTTGGGTTCCTTGGGCCCAGTTATAATACCAAAAAGGAAAAAATTCTCTATCTTTTTACCTTCTGCTAGTGGAATGTTGAGACAGATCAAGATCACTGCTCCCACTGAGATTGATTTGTGCCCAACCTTATTTCCAAATGGGTTGAACCAATCCACATAGAGACTGAAGACAAGTTTCCCTGGTTGGTGGGTAAATTTCCTCTTCTTTTCTGCGCCTTCAAAAAATTTGTGCCAAAATGAGCCATCCCAAACATTGCTCATCACATTTGAATTGAGGTTTTTATGATGAAGATTGCTTTCAATGAGCTTTTCAAACTCTGAAAACCATGATTTTCTACCAATACAGGCCTTCAAGCTTTGTTAATTAAATTTTCAGGCTGGTTTGATGAGTCTTTTATGTTTCCCACTGGTCTTCATCAGTAATTATGTACCACAGCAAATGCCCTGCTGAATACCAGTTTGGCACACAAATATTTTGCTAGTGGAATAGAACTTGGCAGTAAATTTCTTAACAATTGATGCTTGGTTGTTGGATTTGTCTGGAATTTGATACAGCTTGAATCATTCTGGACAGCATATCCTTTTTTTCAGGTTAGGCTCAAAAACTAGTGTTTGAATTAGAGTCAATTATCTGAGAGGTATTGCCCTCATGATTTTATTTGAATCAAAATTGAATTCCCTTGCAAATTCTTAATCTTCTCCCTCTCTGTCTTCAAGAAATCTGTGATTGAAAAGTCACTAAGTTGATGAACAAGGCACAGTTTTGCAGCTTAGAGAAGCACAAGCAGACTGTTCCTTGGGACTAGATGAAAAGCTATACTTAAGTTCTTGAGTATCAAACCATTTACCTCCCCGGTGAAGTGGAATCTGAATCTCCTCTTTTGTTTCATTCCTTGATGGATTTTAGGAAACCTGAAAATCATTGTAGCAATAAAATCAGAAGATTAACACATGAATGTACAGGGTTAACTATTTTCCCATCCCTCTTCTCCACTTACAAGACTACTCCCTTGTAATGGCAATATGTCTGTTGTGACTTGCAGGGCCTGATTGAGTCTACTTATAGCCGCCTGATGTTTTCTAAAGTAGGGGGAAGAAAAAGCTATTCCTATCTTTTTGTTTCCATCTTCATCTTCATATGTGCCCTTGCCACATTTGAATTACAGAAATTGGCATATCTTCCATTTGGCTGTCTTCATATCAATTGATGGATGGATGGATGGATGGGTGGATGGATGGGTGGATGGATGGATGGATGGATGGATGGATGGATGGATGGATGGATGGATGGATTTATAAAATGATGGAGCAATTCATCAATTGGGTGCTGGGTGCACTACCCACCCACATCTCACACACTACCTGGGATGCATATATGCATTGAGGAGTGACTCCCTATCAATTGTTGCCATCCATTACCTCAGTTTCATGTTTTTTGTCCATTAGCTTAGGCTGAACCTGCCCCAATGGTTGCCTACCATGAGATTGCCCCAATGGTCCCCAACCATTAGCTTTCCCCAATGGTTGCCAACCATTAGCTTGCCCCAATGGTTGCCAACCATTAGCTTACCCCAATGGTTTCAAACCATCAGCTTTCCCCAATGGTTCCCAACAATTAGCTTGCCTCAATGGTTGCCAACCATTAGCTTGCCCCAATGGTTGCCAACCATTAGCTTGCCCCAATGGTTGCCAACCATTAGCTTTCCCCAATGGTTTCCAACCATTAACTTTCCCCAACGGTTTCCAACCATTAGCTTGCCCCAATGGTTGCCAACCATTAGCTTGCCACAATGGTTGCAGACCATTAACTTGCCTGAATGGTTCCCAACCATTAGCTTTCCCCAAAGGTTGCCAACCATTAGCTTTCCCCAATGGTTGCCAACCATTAGCTTGCCCCAATGGTTTCCAACCATTAGCTTTCCCCAACGGTCATCAACCATGAGCTTGCCCCAATATTTTCAAACAATTAGCTTGCCCCAATGGGTATGGTTGCCCACCATTATCTTTACCCAATGCTTGCCAACCATCAGCTTTCCCCAATGGTTGCCAACCATTAGATTTCCCCCAATGGTTGCTGACCATTAGCTTGCCCCAATATTTGCCAACCATTAGCTTTCCCCAATTGTCTCCAACCATTAGCCTGCCCCAATGGTCACCACGCATTAGCTTGCCCCAATGGTTTCCAACAATTAGCTTTCCCCAATGGGTACTGACCATGAGCCTGCTGGAATGGTGGCTGTCCATTGGCAAAATTCCAAATTTTTTAACATTGAAGTCATCATCCCCAGGTGCTTTGCAGTTATTCAATGCCAACCCTGCTCTCCTACTTTTGATAATCATGCAGTTTCAACAAAAAACAACCCATCCAGGGACAATACCTCTTGAATGTAGCCACATTGAAAAACCCCAGGCTCTTCAATCAAGCTGTTTCCAGAAGTGTCCCTGGCTCCAACTCCCACTTCTCTCAATGCCTCTCATCCTACAGTAGATTTTTGATGAATATCACCAAGTCAAAAGATACTCATTGGCAACAACTCCGCAATTCCCTAAAAAAAACCCAGATTCAATCACTTCCATCATCTTGCATTCATCAACAGATCCACTCCAATACCTCTCTAGTACCATCCAAGTCTTCATGTCTACTACATGGCATATCAAACCTATCAAGAGAGATTTTTCTTCAAGACCTGGCACAAATCAACTTTCCTTGCTGTGTTTTCAATAGTTCTGAGCCTTGGGAATTGCATTGGAGCCAGTTGTTCATGGGAGTCATCATTAAACATTGGAACCATGCCCATGCACATGGTGCATTTTAAAAACAGTGCACAAAACCAAAATCAACCTCACCATTGTCCTCAAGAGGTTGTTCATTGGCAGGAGATCCAATATTACATCTGGACAATATCTTTCAGCAGACCATGCAGAAAAACAAAATCAGACAATAAAATCCAGATGGCGCAAACAATTAAGAAATCACTCCCTATCATCACATGGTATTTTTTACCCCAATTCTTTTTACATGGTTATTCCTCTCTGCCCACAGATCTCAAATCAACAAACAGAGATCTTTGAATCACTTGGATTACCCAAAAATCAGTCCAGTATAATCAGTGAAACACAATTTTGCTCTCACAGGGAGGTCTCCAATGAAAATTTCTTCCAGAAGGTCCAGTGCCAATGGCAATCTCAAGGTTTCTCTGCCCTTGGTCACCAAATCAATAAAACATTTGAAAACATGAAAGCTGAGAAAGTTGGTAGACATTAAAAACATGGTCATTCAATGTGGATTATGAGGAAACCTTCCAACCTCCAAGAAAAACTCACAAAGGCTCCAACAAGACTCCCCAGAAACTTTTATCATGCTGATTTGATTTCATCCTTTTCTCCAGAGGGCAAACAGCATTTGGATATGCAGCCTCCAATTGAACTTGCCTTCATAATTTCTAAACTCATACCTTAAGTTATATGTAGATCCAAATTCATGTTTCAATATTGATTCTTGTGATAATAGAATGTTGAAATCTCACTACTATAATCCATATACTCTTGCAAGGATATCCTACTTGGGATATCTTTTTAATCAGACGTACCTGTGTTGTAAAATAACATAAATATCACTAAATCTTGAACATGTCCAAAGTGTTTCAATTATCTTACCCTGCATAAAAATCCATTCTACATTGTGCAATTATTATCAACATAACTGTACCAATACCCTTTACATAAAAGCTTCTTCATGAAATGATTTGATTTGATACATACCTTTGACATATAAGTCTGCTTTTGGATGTATGTGTATGTTTATATGTATATGGCCATGGGAGAGGCCTAAAACAACATTTTTCCTTGAAAATATACACCTTTGGGTTGCAATATACACCCCCATTTGCAAATTTATGGTGTATAAAGCTAGTCTGGGCACCTGGAAAAGCTCCAGGTTTTGTTTGTAAAGTGCGTGTGGTGCCAAAAAAAGCTAGCTTGGCACCTAGCCAAGAAATCTTCCTGCCCTTTCAAGTGCCACTTGGCATGTCACCAAATTGGCCTGGTTCATTGCCAAGTTGGTTTGGGCAAAAACCAAAGATGGTTGCGCAACCAATTCTCAACTGTATTTTTTCTCTTTTTTTGACTGAAAAATTTATTTTTTTTACTTTTTACTTTAAATATCTGTGCATAAATTAATAAAATGAGTTTAAACAAGGTTTAAAAAAAACTTACCTTTTAAAATAAATTGAGAATTAAGTTGGAGATCAATCAAATATGGGTTGAGGCTGGGGGTGCGCCCAGCTTAGATCTGGGCAAAGACAAACTTGGTCAAGCACCAATTTTAACCCCTTGCAAACCCTACCTGATCAAGCCTGCTGGGCACCCAACCAAGTCCTGCTGGTTGCATGCCAAATCAAATTTGTCCAGGCTCCCAGAGGGGCTTTATACACCATATATGCAACCTCAGATGTGAGGGGGAGATATACAGGTATGACCCTGGTTGTCTGGCTCCACCAGAATTATGGGCCAGAAGACACAGTGTGCATAGTGATGCACATGCACACAAAAACTTTGTTTAACCGCCCTGTATTTTGCATATGTGACATACAGGGTGTAACTTCTTCTTGGAATGACAGCACAATTCACACCCTGGCTGCTGAACAGAGCCTAAATTTTTAAGGGCTGGGTGATCAACAAACAAGGTTTTTAGGTCATTTATTCCAACACCCTTGGCAAGGGCTTGAAAACAGGATTTTAGAAGCTTGTAAAGTGATTCCCCATTATTGTAAAGCACACATGGAACTGATCCAAGTGATCTTGGCCCCAATCAAAGTGCCTTTGATGCCAGGCCAAGTTTGACTTTGTGACTTGACAAATAAGTCTGGCGCCTGGGAAATTTAATTTTGGCACGGATCAAAGCTGGTTGCATTGGCCAGTGAAACACATAATGATACTTGAAAAAAAAATCATTGGAAGTCAGGGGGTAGGGAGGCAGGTCAATTTGGTGCAACCAGAGCTTGATTTGTGTCAAGGGGATCTTGATTGGGGGCCAAGTTTTAACCCCTGCAAGCCCAGACTAATCAAGCTCCCTGTGCACCAGCCTTGATACACCACATGTTGGCCCCTCAGCATACCACTTGATTTTAGTTCATCCCACATGGGTGTTGACCAGATGTACTCAATTTGTTGTACCTTGGCTGCTCAGAATAAAACCCCATTTTTTGCACACCAGAAGGGTGCTGTATGCTGGCCACTCAGTGTACAACTCTGGTTTGAACCACTCCACTAGGGCATGGGCATAATGAACTTGGTTGTTGCATGCTGGCTCCCCAGGGTGCAAATTCATTTTGCAGCACTTCACAAGGGCATGGGCATAATGCACTTGGGTGTGGTACAATGGCCACCTAACATATAAATCCATTCTTAAGCAATCCTTAGCTGGGTTGGTTGCCCAGCACATACCATTCATTTACAATGGGTAGAGAAAAATAATGGGACTGATTAGACTAAATCAGCCCCCATACTTGCAAGTACTCATTTCAAACTGAATTCAAGCCCCACCAAAAAAAACAAGGAATATTTTGATTTTTGTGTTTTGATAGTTTTGAATCTCTTCTTCACTTTCAAAAATATCAAAAATTTTGTAAAAATCAAATTCAAAATTCATAAAAAAATCCAAACAGTAAAAATACTCATAAAAACAGGGTCTAGCAATAAAAAAATGGAAAAATTTTGTACCATCAAGATTCCTTCTCATTGAATACCTCTTTTAGGAGGATGAAAAGGAACACATTAGATGAAAAAAATTTATATTTATTGATTCCACATGTTGTTAATCCTAAGTTTCATCAAGTTTCATATCTTGAAATTCAGGTTGGATTTAAATTGACTGGCTGCAATGGGTGTATTTCAAATCTTGAAAAACACTTGGATAAGCTGCTTGAAAGTTAAATTTTTTATTGTTCATGTATTTCTAGCTCTTGGGGGTTTTTGCTGTCCTTGCAAGCTTTCAGGGAAGATTTGCTATTTGATGGTTTTAGAGGGAGACCTTCAGATTGTTCTAGAACTCCTTTGAGCAAGCACAATTTTCCAAGGTTTCAGTTTGTTGAATCCCTGGGTCTTAAAGATTGAAAAATCATCAGAAAAAGATGGATTCCAAATAAATAATCAGGGAAAATGAAGAGTCAAATCAGAATATGAAACTGTAAAGAATCTACTCACCAACACTGTTTCAGTGATTGATTGTGATTAATTTCAGTGAAAAGGGAAAACCAAGACAGTCATCTTGTTGAGCATTATTGAATTTTGAGGGAGCCCAATTGTGGAATGGTCAAGATGAACCATGATGATTCCTGGGCTTCATCTAGATTTTTTGAAGTACCCAGGTGCAGTTGCTTTGACAAAAAGTCCCATGACTTTTTTCTACCCAAGTTACTTTTCCCCCACATCATCCAATTTGTCCCTCAAGCACGAGAAGATAAAAAAAAATGAGAAAAAAAACAATGATATATATATATATATATTTCAGAGCACACGTTTCCCAGCAGATACCACTCATTTACTTTTCCCCCACATCATCCAATGAGTAGCTCAAGCAGAAAAAGATAAAAAAACATGAGAAAAAAATAAAAATAAAATAAAAATAAATAATAAATAATAAATAATAAATAATAAATAATAAATAATAAATAATCAAAAATAAATAATCAAAAATAAATAATCAAAAATAAATAATCAAAAATAAATAATCAAAAATAAAGTGGAAAAAAATATCCAACTTCTGTAATCCAATTCAACTTGTGAGCTTGATTCTCAAAGGCAAAAATAATTCTTACATCTATTTGGTCATATTATGAACTAAAATGTGGTTACTGATTGCTAGGGTGTTATTTAAAACTATGTTCCTTCAAGATAATTTTAATCCCCCTGGTTCAACAGGCAGTAAAATGCTCACTGCAACCTGGTGGTTGAATAAGTGAATTCTTCACTCCAACAGTGTGTTAGAGTTGGTGGCTCACTCCTCAGTTAATTTTTCCAATCCACCAATTACATAGTTATGTAATTGGCACTAGCATTTCTGATTGTTTGGAGGTTGAATGGGTTTTAAACTTGCCCCTAGAACTTGGTGGAGCAATGTGAGTTGAACTCCACTCATGGATGCTGTCCAGTACAAGAGGGGATGGAAGGTGTAATAGGGTAAATATAGGTGGATTTAGAGTTGAGGGTGATGTGAAAACATCAATGAAAGAGGCAGGAAGGTGATATCAACTGAAGATACAACAGAAATACTTCTTGAGATATAGCTTGGATACAGGTGAAACACAACTTGCCACCTGCATACAGGTGGTGCCTTATTTTTTGTGGTGTATATTTCAAGAAATGCTTGAGAAAGGAAGAAGAGAATAGTTATGATTACTATATTGAAATTTCATGAATGCTCCTCTGAATGTAGCATTAAGGTTCCCATTCCAAACAAATGTGTGGCTGAGGATAGTGTTTTAATTTTATTTTATTCTGGAAAAAAAACTATCATATATAGTTTGAATGGGAAGAAAACACAAAAATCCATTTTGCCTCACGCATGAACCCATGAAAAATTCAGGATTGGACCCCTAGTGAATTGAAGGTAAATTTTTTGATCTAAAAAAAAATATAATTCCCCTAGATGATGAAAACTAAGCTTAAAAACCATTTATAAGTACAGGGGTCTAACAAGATGTGTTAAGGGACATCAAGGGAACCAAAAAGTACAAAAATCACACTTAGAGTGCCTTAATTCACATTTGCTGAAAGTTTAAACCATGGAGATTTAGATGCTGTGCAGCTTTATTTTCACCTATAAAGAATTCTAGAATCTATTTATTCAACTCAACTGATTCATGTGATAGTTTTCTAGCTCATTTTTTCTTGTTTTGTTTCCTTCCAAAATACATACACCTAAATTGCTTCTACAATCTCCCATACTTTTTGTTTCAAAGTAAACAATTTTCCTTGTTGGTGAAGCTTGGTTTTTTGATCACAGATTTTCCCATTTGCCTCAATGAATAGTTTGAATTTGGTATATGTTGTGCTTATTGATTTGGGACCTTTCAAGATTCTTTCTATGTTTCATTGGTTTTCAAATTCAATAATTGGATTGTTTCAAGCAATCATTATTGTTATAACCATTTTCAGTCTCAAGAAGTTTTTTGATTATCTGCTATAAATTTTTTGTTTTGTTTTTTGTTTTCAAAGGAAAAACTTGAATTGTTAGTAATCCCAGTGGTATGAATTTAGTTTTGGGATTTTTACACTTAGTGTTAGTTAAGAAAACCTTAAGATCTGTTGTTTTGGTTTTGTTTTTGTATACCTTTTGTTTCCTCAATTTTTTTCCACAATATCATAGATATTACTTGGGCTGTTCATAATTCTTGCTGTCACTCATACCTGCTTTTGTCTTCAGAAAAAAAAATTACAGTGAGATTCTACTGCATACACACAGCTTCAACGCAAAACAACACCTTGAGCGATTCCGGCTTTCTTTTGACCAGTCACTTATTGGCTTGAATGTAAAAAGTTTGTTTGACGAATCTTATTTTTATTTCTACTCGAAAATATTGGAAGTAATTCTTTCAAAAAAAAAATCTTCCAAGTAGTATCATGTCCTTCGTGATTTTTTACATTATATACAAGCTATCAAAAGTTTCAGGATCGGTAATCTTGTTACAAGGACTGCATTCGTTCAAAAGGTTGATTCCAACTCTGCTAAGTAACAGAGACACCGGGAAATCATATGCATTAATATTATTTTGAGGTCCAAGTATGCTAAATTATTAATGAAACCGTTGGATTTGATACCGAATAAGCTTCATCTAGGGACGCTTTATCTTCGAATCTTTTCGCAAAAACTTTGCACCTTAGAGTACTTAATTAATCTGGTGGATCGATTTTCAAGTACTAGATACAAACTGGGTAATGCTCATTGGCAATTCGCAGAGATCATAATCCTAAGCAATTTTTATTAGTTTCCACCCACCCCTGGTCGAGCTTCGAGAGGACCCATGATCCTCTTGGCTGTTTGAGCCATAGAAAACGTCTCGAAACTCTGTGCCAAGGTCGCTTCATGATTGCTTTCGCAGGAAAAATATATATCATCCATGCCTTTTAGAATTCAATATTTCGAAATCTAACGGTTTAATGCAGATTCAAAAATTAGCCAATACTGAAGGGGGGGTTCTCTTGACTGCACTTTGCAAGGTAAAGCCCGGTTGGATTTCGTGACTGAACTTGACTAAGATACACTAAACCCGTGCCTCTGCATAAGTCTGGAAATACCCCGTATTCGATTTCTGCTCTTCTACTCTTGTCCGAAACTGGTATCTGTACTGCTTGCGTTCATAGGTCACAACTACTACTACCTAATGGCCGAAAAAAAAATGTTTTTTCCTTGATTTCAGTTTTTTTTTCCAATGGAACATAGGTTGCTCATCGAAAGTGGTACTCACGAGAAAAGTAACGGAAGAGAGAGTGGCGTAAATGCTGAGACCAATTGGAAAAACGAGCAATTTTCTTCCAGGTAACTGAAACACGTTGTCACCTAGACTAATGAACGCACAAAACGCGATCAGACAGAAAACGAAAAAAGATGGAATTGCGCTTGCTGAGGAGACTGATAACTAATGATAGCATGTTTCCGCTTACGTTTCCTGGATCAAGTTTTCTCGTGTGATTTTGAAACCGTTAGGCGAAGAGGAAGACGCGGTGGTGGTGTCTTTAGCCCGGGAGAAGGTTGAACTCGATATCAACGGTGGGGGTGGGATCACCGACGTGGAAGGGGGCGTAGAGGCCAATGATCTAGGGCGCGCAACCTGTGGAAGGGGTGGTGTTTGTTCGCCTTCGCCAGAAAAAAAAGGATTCGGCGATAGGCCGGCTCTTAAACAAGCGGAATCAGAACTAAACTCGGCCTTAGATGAAACTATTCAAGAGAATGACAATGACCGTCAGGAAATACGGCCTGCTTGTTCACAAATAAAAAGGCTTCAAATTTACTAGTGGCCGTGTCCTGCCGTTTGAATAGTCCCCACGACCTGGTTCCCGCAAGCCGAGATCTTTTTGAGAGATTATCACTGAGGTCAATGAAATGCGATTGCAAAGTGTGCGACTCGCGACCAACTAATGTCGCACCAACAGGACTCAGCTCTGCCAAGTCAGCCCTATGGTCACGTTTCCTCATCCTTGATGGTTTGTTGTACGATTCATCGAGTAAGTTGAGGTGAAAAGACCCAATTAGCACCGTTTCAGTCTCGCCATAAGAAGCCGTGAAATGGGGGTTCGTAGGGTTGACCAGATGACTTGGATCATCTGATGGAGCCCAGGCCGGTTGAGACAGGCGTAGAGTGCCTTCAACACTTGATCTGGAAAATTCTATCAAGCGATCAGGCGAATCTCTGGATGAAAAGTGAAGTTGAAGGCGCATGTTGCTCTCCAACTCTTTTACTTCCGTTCCAAGTAGTTTGTTCACTTCAGCAACTGTCCCAAGCCGAAAAACGTTCACTTGGGCTCCAAGCATGAGTTTTTCTTGGTCTAAATAACCCACCGAATAACAACTCACGACTAGAAATTTAACGGTGAAAATCAGCGAATTGCACTGGGCTGTCTACGAGCGAAGAACGCACCCCCCAAAGGATAACCAGTCGCTGCCCCCCTCTGCCTGACTGATTCGATACATTTTTCAGCGGCTTCAGTCATGAAAAACGCACTGCGCTCGTTTTCTCCAAGCGACTGTGGGTTGCGACGGGTGAGCTTTCCTCTGGGGTTCCGAGAAGACTCTTGATTGTTTGATCGACGGGAAAAAGAAATCGAACATGTAGACGCGTAATAATCTGGCAATGATCCAGATAACTGGGATGGCCTCGAAATTAAGTCTGGAGCTCTCGTAAAATTGTAGGTTTTTCCCGAGACTGATAGCAGCGGTTAGATATCCAGTTCAAAAGAGCCATGTCAACATTAGTTGAATTAGCAAACGAACGATCCTCGAGTGGCACTGACTGACCGTTCGATGTTGAGCCCCGCTTTGGATTCCCGGGTGAAAGGATTCTATCAACGATGGCAGCCGTCCCCGTGAGCTCTGACATGGGGCCGATTGGCTGAGTTGAAGAAAGCACCGCTATTGGTAGCCAGAAGTTGAACAGTGATATGATTATTCTTATTCGACAGGCTAAAGCGGTGCCAGTAATCATTGCTAAATATTGCCGACAGCGCCTTCAGTTTTCTGCGAACATCGAATAAATGTGCCTTCACGCACTCCGCAGAAACCCAGGATGCCAAAATAAATAGTTTGCAAAGCGTCTGCGAATTAATTACAAGGCGGCGAGCACAGTGGATGTACAGATCAAAGGTGTAGACCTCTTGCGTGGACCGGCCACTGGAAGAACTGGGATAACTTCGATGCACCCAATGAAAGGAAAACGCTATTTGGAACTAGATGGAAATGAACTTGGATTGGGAACGTCGTACCCCGCAGGACCTTGAATAAAACTACAGGAGACTTGGCAATAAGTCCACCCTTCAAGACATCTCAAGCAGTTGTAGAATACGCAATCAAGTAAACAAAGCTTATAATCACAGCAAGTTGAGTGATGGGAAAAAACCAGTACGACCGGTTCGTATTTGTTGTTAGCGAGGCATTGGCACTGCAACGATGGTCCATTATGCTTCATAGTACTAAATTGCCTATGGGCTGTAGCGTAGCTACCGCTACAAGTTTCCCGATACTACGTAGCAGCGGTAACGGACGTCGTGGCCGGTTGCAGGCTCTTCGGACAAAAAATGACGGCGTCAAATGAGATTAATTGCTTCGCCGGCCGATAAAACCCGCATCATATCCATCTATGTTTAACTAGGGGCGGAAGGAGAATCGAATTCGGCTTCTGGCTTCTGTTAAAATTGATCCCTTTTACAGCATGTCCAGCAGCTCTGTTACAATTGACCCCTTTTACAGCATCTCCAGCAGCGTCGGTAAAATACAGACGCTTAATTTAAGTATACCGACCCGTCTGCTGCGTTTAGCGACCCAAATTGCTGCACCATCCAGCAATGTCGGTAAAACTGAGAGCATCAACCACCGTCTCGATATGTCGGCTCGATAAGCGGACTAATTGAGGATTTTTCCAATCAAGCCACCATTGTACGCTTGATAGGGCTTGATAGCTGTCCACTGGACAAAATCCTTGACAAGGATCCATCAATTCATGGATCCTTGTCAAGGCTCAACAAGCAAAATTCTGTTGAGCCTCACTATAATCTTTCTGCCCCCCCCCCCTCCATAACTCCACCCAACCGTACCCCCCCCCCCCCCTTTGAATTTCATCACTTCCATCAACAACCCCCCACCCATTTGACATTTTCCTCTATGGATTTCATTTTTTTTTTTTTTGAAAATCAAATCATGAACAACTATATTTTGGGCCCTTTTTGGGAGTGCTCCCAACCCTTATCAAGCAGGGATCCTGTCATGCTTCAAGCTTAAGGGTTATTGTCTTCTGCACTTTGACATATGCTTTTCCTCACTAAAATCTACCTCACTCCATAAGCGTGACACAAGTAAAGCACAAAATCAATGGTGCCTTCCACTTACCACCTCTGGTTCATGTAACAACCTTCCAATCTTGGCAAATGACTCAGTATATACTTGCAAATCTTGCAGTAAACTCTATACTGGTTGAGCATCCATTGGAGCTTTGCTCTTCTACCCTGGGTATCATCAGCCCTTGTACTTCCATTGTTGGTCATGCACTCACACTAGTTTCCACCCTTGCCTAGATAGCCACATCAACTGTATAGTTTGCAAATAGACTAGCCCCTTAACCTGCATAAACTACACCTGTGCATGTGCATTGTCTTCACATGTCATTCCTTCCTGTCTCATCCATAATGCCCTTGTACACTCAGATTGTATTGTCTTTCACCTATGCTACAGGCTTGGACACAACTGTACTGGGATTTGATTTCCCCTTGTGTTCATGTCATTCATTGCCTCATTTCCTCTTAACTGTAGCTGACCATCCATCAGGTTTAATCTAATCACTTTTGGATTACCTTATAAAGGCTGCACTTCCTGCCTGACCATTGTCTCCTAAGTGAGTTAATTTCATAAATTCTTGCATTTGCTAAATCCCGTCATCACATTGGGCTTGGCTTTAGTTTCCTTCCATCAGAACACCTCCCTCTACTTGCTGTTTGTTGAGTAACCAAATCATAAGTTTGTACTTTGCAGTTAGCCTTGCTACCTTGCATTGTCCCTTGCACCCATTCCTTTCATTTGTGCCCAGGATCATCTAAGATTTTCCTATAGTATGTGGGCTGGTTGTGTGACAGTAAATTAACTAACCAAACTCCTCTATTGTAGTTTGCCAACCTGTAATATATTTTTCTTTTAAAATGTCACATACTTGCTCAACCCAGAACACTTCCCTCACCCCTTACAATGATGATATCCATTGTTTAGGGAGATCCAGGGCTTCACGGTCCCAAAAACCTTTAGAACGTGTTACTTCTTCCAAACCACCTTTGGTTGACTCTCTTGACAATCCCCTTCCCCCTCAACGGGAATCTCTGGTGGATCCTCTTTGCAAAATAAAAGATTCCAAACACTCCCCTGATGAAACTTTGACTCATGGTAGATCAGGGGCTTGCACTAGTGCCCCCAAGACCAAAGCTTTGACCTTGGTCTTGACCTCAATCCAGGCTCTCAATCAAAATTCCGTGAAATCTGGTCTGAGTGGTCCCAGCTTCCATACTTCAGGAATGAAGCAACCTGATCACTTTACAGGAGAGCATTTCCATAAGGTTATATCCTACCTAAAGTCTTGAAAAATCATCTTCTTAAACAATCCCAACAATTTTACTTCTGATAGACATAAAGTTATGTATGCTACCTCATTTTTAGGGGGAAAAGCCTTCCAGTGGTCTGAACCATACCTCAAACTATTATCCAATACCGATCCCACTTGTATTCTCAACTATTGGGACAAGTTAGAGCCGCAACTTTTTACCCTGTTGGGAAACCCAATGAAGTTGAAAACTCCAAATACAAACCTAATAATCTAGTTATGAAAGAGAATGGTAGAGTTTCTGTTTATATCTCCAATTTATGAACCTTTCCGTCTTGCATCCAATGGAACAAGGCAGAAATTCTGTTTCACTTTCAAAAGTGTTTACTGGCACACCTAATTGAACAGCTTGCAGTTGGGGGACATAAGACAACCTCTCTTCAGCAGCTAATCAATTGGGTCATTGAGCTTGATAATGGCTATCACAACAAGAACTTTTCATGGAAAAACAACAATGGATTGTAAACTTTTGCCCCAAAGGCAGACAACTCCTCAAAGAAAAATTCAAAGAATCCAAAACACTCCAAACCCAATCAAACCTCAAACTCCAACCCAAGAAGGAAAACCGTTTCCAAAACTCCCAAATTCCTCAATAAGCAAACCAGGATGCTCCAGAAAGAGGAATGGCTAAGCAGGGAGAAGGAAGGATTACGTATGTATTGTGGAGGAAAAAATGATGTCAATAGTTCTGCAAACAGGCTAGTCTGTAAATCAGCTAAGCAGTCAAAAAATTAGCTTGTATTTTTTCTGATACTTGCAAGGAAAACTATATATGATCTAAACTACAGAAATTCAATCTTATTGATAAGATAAACTGAATTTCTTTATGGCATAAAACCAGAGGACTAGGAGACACAAGCATTATGAGAGACAGAATACAAGAATAAAATAATAGATGATGAGAAGAGGGAGGTCCTACACCTGAAGCCAACGGATAGAGTGAGAAGGTGACGGCGTAGTTTGTGTTAGATGTTTTTGGGAACTTGGGCAAAGGCTGGTTGAAGAGGTTCCTGGATTGAGTTCAGAACATGGTTGAGAATTCAAAGGAGAGGAGCCTTACCAGGCAGGGATAGCAGAGCAAGCGAGCAAGACTGAGAGTAAGAGCAAGATAGAAGGTGAGAGCGAGATTGGAAGCAAGAGCGAGATAGAAAGCAAGAGCAAGGCTGGAGATGAGTTTGAGAGTTGAGGATGACAAACAGGAATGAGATGAGAGAGATGAGAGGCGGAGAAAAAGATAGAAGGAGAACGCAGTCTAATAGGAAAGGGAACGGCCAAGCCGGGAACAGTGTAAAGATGAAGACTGGGTCCCCAGTAGCTTATTGGGGCGCGGGAGAATAGGTGAGTGAGTGGATTGGAATATCAACACCCCTTGTGACTGGGAAGCAAGGAAACCAAGGAAGATTTGTGGGAAGATTCTGCAAAGACCTTGTTCTGCAGGCGCTTAATGGAGTTGATAGATGATGCTTTGGTCAGTGAATCAGGTATCATTTCTTCAGTCATGATAAGAGTGAGGTCAAACATGGAGAGATTAAAGTCTTCTCGCAATCCTTTTGTTTTGATGTCAATGTGGCGTGATTTGGAGTGCAAGCCTAATTTCTTTATTTTATCTTCCGAGCCTTTATTATCTATGTAGATTAGCGGCTTTATGTTGGAAACGCAGTATACTTCACTGACTAGATGAGCAATCCATTTCAATTCCAGATAGCAGTTGAGGAGTGTGTTGAGCTCAGATTCTGTAGAAGAGTAGGTGATGTTCCTTTGTCTTGAAGAATTCAAGACAATAGGGCTGCCATAGCTGAAAATGACATATTCAGTTTGGGACCTTCAAAAGATTGGATCATCGCCCCATGTGGCGTCGCTGTAGCTGAAGATCATCTGTTGGGAAGGATCAAATTTGATGACTAATTTGAGATTTCTGGTGGTTTTGAGATATTTCCATACTTTTCGCATTTCTCTCCAGTGATTCATGCCAGGCTTAGTGTTGTACCGTGCAAGGCTAGATACAGCAAAAGAGATATCTGGGCAAGTGTATTGAGACAAGTGATTGAGAAGGCCTACGGCAGAGCAGTATTTGATATTTAATTGTTTCAAATAAAGCACTACAAACCACCTTCCCTTGTATTCCTTCTTTTTCTTTATCTTCTTTTTATTTCCATTTCCTTCAGTCTCTGTTCACAATTTGTTCCTGTCAAGAGTCAATAGTCAAGTGTCACATCCGCGGGTCTCTGACCACTGTCACTAGTCAACTTCCATATTTCACATTTGTGTTGCTTGATCTTTCTCTTCTCACGATCCTCTCATCTACCATACTTAAAGGAAGGATCATGGAGGCTCCCCTCCTCATCCTTCCAGAACAACTCTTTCAACTCAGCTTAATCAATCATCCCTCAGCAACAACCTCTCCTAATCGAATCTTTCCTTCATCCTTCAGCGCTCTCTTTTTGTCATCCTCACTCTTTCCTCCTCTCTTAATTCTTTCTTAACCATTACTCGACTATTATCTTTTCATCAATTCTCCTAATCAAATCCTCTAGCTTGTCAAGTTCTGACTGGTAAGAACTCAACCCGCCTTGTCTGCCATTCAACTCACATCAATTTACTTATGATAACTTTCTCTTTCAAGTCTTTTATCATCGCCATCACCTCTCTTCCTCAAACTCTCACACTCTCGAACTTGTCAAGTTCTCAATTCTACACCGTTGCTTGATGTTTGTTTTTCTTCCTTTAATCTTTCTTTTTCTTCACCATTTTTCTTTAAGATCTTTGTTTTATTCTTAACTAATATCTTTTATGATTCAGCCCTCTTGGTTCTTAATTCATTCAAATCTTTCACAGTATTTCAACATGGTTAAAAGCCAAAGGTCCGTCCGACAAAACTAATCAAAACAATGGAGGGATCCAGCAACAATGGATTTTGACAAATTATCCTCAAAGCCGCCCTTGAAGCCGTTCCAATCCTTTCTGATGAAAACTACTCAATTTGGAAGGACAAAATTTCCATGCTTCTCAAACTCAAAGGCATCAAGGAGGCTCTTGAAGATGATTCAAAAAGCCTGAGTCCGGCCGATGATATGGAGACGCAAGTAATTCTACTCTCTTGAATAGATTCAGTAACTCATAAAAACATAGTCAATCCGGCAAACATCTCTTCAGCTCGACTACTCTGGAAAACTATTAAAGAATGCTTTTCTTCCTCTCAAACCGCAAATAGAGCCCACATTTTCAACAAATTCCTTTACCAACAATTCAAACCCAAAGCTATCAATCTCTTCATCACCAAGACAAAAGTATCTCTTAAGAAAATGATCCACGTAGGAATAGATCTTCTGGAAAATATTCTTGCCTATCTTATTCTCTTTAAATTACCACCCTCTCTGCATTCCTTACGCCAACAAATAATGCACTTGGACAAAGTTGTCACCATGGATCTTGTCATTAATCACCTCACACAGCTAGATAATGAGACTAAGGTTAAACACAAGGAACCTAAACTCAATGACACTGCTCTCCTTTCTTCCAAACCTATCAAGAAATCCGTACCTGTTGAATTGCAATGCCAAAGGGGGTATCATAATCCACAATCCCCGGATCACCCCGAAAAAAAATGCTGGCATCTACACGAGCATCTGGCCCCAGACTGGTGGAAAGAATCTCAGATACAATGGAGAGCTCAACTCAATTCTCAATCCAAATCTAAAGAAGTCCCCCACTACTTGGCTCTCATCACCACTTGGATTGAAGAAATTAATCCGTTGAATTGCATCATCATGGACTCAGGTGCCTCTAGTCATATGTTCAACTCCAAACTTTTCTTCACTCAACTGGACAATCAGATTCCCAAAGACTTCATCAACACTGGAAAAGAAGGAGCCAGATTGCCCATTAAGGGTAAAGGTGTTGTCCAGCTATCATGGAAAGGTTCCTCTATCACTCTCAACAATTTTCTATACGTTCCAGATCTAGTGGTTAGCTTAATCAGTCCCGGCAAGCTTGTCTCCTCCAAAAACTTCTCCTTATCTTCTTCTAATAATTGATTTGTCCTCTATGCTGGCTCTCAGCAAGCCTTTTCTGGATTAATTAAATAAAATTTATTTCTTCTTAATCCACCCTCTTGAATTGGTCACAATACAAAATTTTGTCATCTCTCACTACAGGACTTGGACTTATTTCACATCAAATCCCTGCACCAATCTTTTGGGCACGTTAGTCCTCCTCGCCTCAAAAATCTTTTTCCATCTTTAAACTCCAAAACCCTCTCAGAATTTCAGTGCGAAGATTGTGTCTTCTCCAAAATTGCAAAAACCTCCTTCAAAAACACTTCAAGACTTGCTTCTAAACCGTTCAAACAAATCCACATTGACTTAATTGGTCCCATATCTCCACCTTCTCGAAACAACAAGAACTACATTATGACTGTAGTCAATAACTTTTTGGGATATATTTCTGCTATTCCACTTCAATATAAGTCAGACGCTTGTCAACAGCTGAAAGTTATCCTTAATCACAAAAGGCAGAAAAGTGATTGTTTTCCAGCTACCATCTGCACTGATGGCGGCGGAGAATTTACCTCCTCCAAACTCAAAAGTTATTTCAACACCAACTCGATTCAACATCTAATCACAGAGCCTTATCATCACAAACACAACGGAAAGGTTGAAAGAGCTAATTGGACTCTTACCAAATCTATGAGAGCCATTCTCCAAAGCTCAAATCTTCCTCTCAATCTTTGGGCCAAAGTTGCTAAGGCCGCCTGTCTTTCTCTAAATCAAATTCCAAAAACGACCAATTCCCCTTCTCCTTATCTTCTCTTCACAAATAAATCTCTTCCTACAGATTACTTCCATCCTATAGGATCTAAGTTAGTCTACCTCAACTACAAAATTAATTGAGGCGAGAAATTTAAGGATCGCGGACTTCCTGGTATCCTTGTTGGTTACAACCCAAGTTTCCTGTCATTCCGAATTCTTAAACCTGATAACTCTATCATTTCTTCTAAACATGTCCGTTTTCTCAAAACAAAAAATTCTTCCCAGGTCTTCCCAAACTCCAAGGCCATCAAAGATCATCTAATAGTCAAACTCAACAATGATCTCTTTGAGATCCCAAATGTTCCTCCTTCCTCGACTTCCCCTGTCTCCGTCTCCCAACCTGTTTCCCCTATACTCGATCATTCTCCTCCTCCAATTCCGTCACCCAACCTGCGCAATGAATCATCTTCCAATTCCAAATCTATTTCCTCTGACAAACTTGCGCAACAATTGGTTCCCAAATATACTCTTTGCAATTGCTCTAGTTTGAATCCTCCTCAACAATACGGCTACCACCACTATTATGTTCCCAGAACTTATGAACAGGCAAAAACATGTACCAACAGCCCAAAATGGGAAACCTCTATGGATGTTGAAATTAACGGTATTGAGGCACTCAATGTGTGGGATTATTACGACGGTCCCAATCCAGTGAATCCTCTCAACACTACATGGGTGTATCGTCTCAAGGACAACTGCCATGGAGACCCATTGGTCTATAAAAGTAGGCTCTGCGTTCAGGGTTTTGATCAGATCTATGGTATTGATTTTCAAGACACCTTCTCACCCACTGGTAAAGCTGCATCCCTTTGCATTGCTCTTCTCTTTGGTTTGTACCATTCTCTTCCGATCTCCCAATTTGATGTTACAAGCGCTTTCCTTCACGCGCCGCTATCTGATAAAGTAATCATCAAAAGACCAAAAGGCTCAAACCGTAAGTCCAAATATCTTATTCTTTGAAAATCTCTTTACGGATTAAAACAAGCCCCTGCTAATTGGTTTCACACTCTAACGTTGTGGATTCAAGAGCAAGGATTTCACAAATCAATCTCTGATCCATGTCTCTACATTCATTCAGCTTTTAATTCTGTCCTGTTCTTTCATGTAGACGACCTCATCCTGGTTGGTCTTGGGGACAACTTCCAAAAGAAATTTCTTACTAGATTCCCTAATTCCAATCACCATGAACCTAACACAATTCTTGGAATGAAATACAAACGAACCAATGATAAAATCCTACTTTCTCAACCTAAACATATAGAGCACGGACTTGAAGAATTAAATATGCTTGACTGCAAACCAGCTTCTATCCCTCTAACTGCAAACATCAATCTAACCACTGCTAGCAATGAAGAACACAAAGAGTTCAAAGCATTGAATATCAATTATTGTTCTGCAGTCTTCTTAATGAATTACATAGCCTGTTTAACTCGTCCCAACCTCAGCTTTGCCATCTCAAGTCTTGCCCGGTTCTGCAAAAAACCCAGAATTTAACATTGGAGAGAGGTTAAACGATGTTGGAAATACTTAAAGACGACGAAGGATCTCAAACTCACTCTACAAGTCAACCACACCAATCTTCAAATTCAGTGCTATAGAAATGCCACCTGGAGCAATGACTTAGAGACCAGGCAATCTCAATCCGGTCATCTCTCTCTTCTGTTTAACTCACTTATCTCCTGGAGCAGCTACCGTCAACAAAATGTCACTCACTCCACTACCAAAGCCAAACTTAATCCTCTTGTTGATTTGTTTCTTGAAGCTATCTGGATGAGAGGACTTGTGGCTGAACTATGGAAATCAAAAATCTCTCCCAGCAAGCACTTCATCAACAATAAAGGTCTCGACGACAAACTCAAGAAATTTGGCTGCAATTCTAAAACCCGCCACATAGATATAAAAACAAAAGCTCTTTGAGAGGAATTGAAACTCAAAAATCTATCTATTGAACTTATCTCCGCTACTGACATGAAGGCTGACGGTGTTACCAAAGCCCTTCCTCTTAACTCTCTAACCTCTCTACTTCATCTTATAAATCCTTCCTTTACTAATCTGGCGTCAGTCTTACCAGTCACGGGGGGTGTCAAATAAAGCACTACAAACCACCTTCCCTTGTATTCCTTCTTTTTCTTTATCTTCTTTTTATTTCCATTTCCTTCAGTCTCTGTTCATGATTTGTCCCTATCAAGAGTCAATATTCAAGTGTCACATCCGCGGGTCTCTGACCACTGTCACTAGTCAACTTCCATATTTCACATTTGTGTTGCTCAATCTTTCTCTTCTCACGATCCTCTCATCTACCATACTTAAAGGAAGGATCACAGAGGCTCTCCTCCTCATCCTTCCAGAACAACACTTTCAACTCAGCTTAATCGATTGTCCCTCAGCAACAACCTCTCCGACTCAAATCTTTCCTTCATCCTTCAGCGCTCTCTTCTTGTCATCCTCACTCTTTCCTCCTCTCTTAATTCTTTCTTAACCATGACTTGACTATTATCTTTTCATCAATTCTCCTAATCAAATCCTCTAGCTTGTCAAGTTCTGACTGGTAAGAACTCAACCCGCCTTGTCTGCCATTCAACTCACATCAATTTAATTATAATAAATTTCTATTTCAATTCTTTTATCATCGCCATCACCTCTCTTCCTCAAACTCTCACACTCTCAAACTTGTCAAGTTCTCAATTCTACACCATTGCTCAATGTTTGTTTTTCTTCCTTTAATCTTTCTTTTTCTTCACTATTTTTCTTTAAGATCTTTTTTTTATTCTTAACTAATATCTTTTATGATTCAGCCCTCTTGGTTCTTAATTCATTCAAATCTTTCACAGTAATTCAACAAATTGACAGAACTCAGTGTGGTCCTTGTCTGTTGAAGGTTTTAAATGCAAATTCTGGGTTAACGGCGAGTTTGTATCCTTGCAATCTGTGAGTCCAAGTTCCACCAATCCACAATCTATGTGGTTTGGTTGACTTAAGAGGATGATGTCTTCTTTAAAATCCATAAGCATACCAAGGATTGTATTGGGTGGATGGCACGAGGAATTGCAAAATTGGTGCAAGAACCCATCAGCAAATGAATTTGAACTTCCAACATGGATAAGGTCATCAACATGGAAATACAGGATCTCTTGCGAGTCTGAGTTCAGATAGAGACAAGGGTTGCTTGTCAATTTGTGGAATCCTTGGGACTTGATCCAAGTTTTGAGTGTTACATACTAGTTCTTGGGAGACTGACGGAGACCATATAGCAATCTTTTGGTTTCAAGTATAGTGACTTTCTGTGTGACCCTTTGGGGGTTTTGATTATCACCATTTCATTCAAGGGGGCATGGAGAAAGGCCCCTTTTATGTTGAACTGGGTAAATGTCATCTTTCTCTTCAAGCCATAGAGAAGTGCGAGTTGCAGGGAGCCGAGTTGGCTGGTTGGCGCCCAGGTTTCTTCGAAGTCAACGCCATGAATCTGATCAAAGCCCTGAACGCACAAGATAGCTTTATATTTCACGGGCTTGCCGTGGCAGTTCTCCTTGACCTTGAATACCCACGTTGTGTTCAGGACATTATTTGGGTTATTTTAGTAATCTTCCCAAACTTCCTGAGATTCAATGGAATTCAATTCATCTTTGGAAGCCTTCTTCCACTTTGGCCATTCCAGGCATTTGCAAGCTGCTTGGTAAGTTGGTGGTTCTTAGTAGTGGTGGAACCCGTACCTCTGGGGCTTTTGAGTTTCTTGTCTGGGCTGGGTATAGAGGTCAGAGGTGGTTGGTTTTGGAGCAGTACAGGGAATTTCCGGTGGAGGAGAAGGAGAAGAGGGCAGTTCTATGTCTTCAACATCAGAGTTTGAATCTGAGGGATCTGGTCCGGTCTCCCCAGGTAGGTACTGCTTCTCCTTTGAGGAGAAGTCAGCGTCATTCAACTTTAGGTTGGACTGCGAGAAGATGTTGAGGCCTTGAGATTTGAGGAGCGGAAATTCATTTAATTGGGATTTGAGGAATTTAACATTTTTAGTTTCTACAATACCGCCTAGCGAGTTGAGGATGAGATATGAGTGGAAGGTAGGGTTAAACCCAACTAGGATGCCTTCTAGTCCTCTTTCGTCAAATTTTCTACCTTTCTGGGTGGGATTCCCAAGGTATATTACAGCCAAACCTACAGGTTTCAGGTAGTTAGCAGGGAGGGTCTTACCAAACATGAGTTTCCAGGGAGACAGGTGTTTACCTTCTTTTGGGATTCGATTGAGCATAAAACAAAAGCTCCTTGTTATGACGTGCCAATAATTTTTGGTTAGTCGCAAGGAAGAGAACGTAGCGCGGGCTGATTCAATTATTGTCCTATTAGCCCTTTCTGCTCGTCCATTGTGCTGCGAGTGATAGGGTTTGGAGGTTTGCAGCTTAATATGTTTAGTTTTAGCAAAGTTCTTGAACTTTGAATTAGTGAATTTGGTTCCCTTGTCTGAGAACACCTCTGATGGGTAATATTCTAATTGTTTATTTTCTGTTTCAAGTATCTCAATAATAGTATCAGGTGTTTTGTCCTTGGAGCCAAGTGGAAATGCTGCAACATAGCTGGAGAAGTTGTTGACCAGAGTAAGGATGTAATGGTGGCCAGCTTTGGATTGAGGAGTGATGGGGCCAATCAAATCTAAGTGTATCCACTCCAAAGGTTTTGCAGCAGGAGATGATACATTGGAGAATGGCGATCTGGTGATTTTACTTCTCACGCAACTATTGCATTGGAATTTGGTGAGCTCTTCATTGGTGAAAAAATCTTTTAAGAGAGGTTTCAGGAAGGAGACAGATGCGTGGCCATACATTTTGTGTATTTCCATTAGAGGAAGCAATTCTTGCTGTGACGGGGCGGAAGGTTGGTGTGATAAATTCACCATATGGCCTTGGCCCGCAGTGCGTGGTTTCTCTATCACAAACAGGAAATTGTGGATTAGACCTTTGAGGAAAATTTGGTCTCCTTGGGTGACCGAGAGACTGTCTTGCTGTTGAGTGAGAGTGCATCCTTTCTGGGCCAGAAGACCAGGGCTGATTAGATTAACAATGATATTGGGGACGTATAAGCAACCTTTGAGAGTAATGATTGAGTCCTTCCATTCTAGTCGGACAGTTCCTGTCCCTTGCACTTTGAGGTTTTCCTTGAGTTTTTGGGTCTTGATCTCCTCTAGTTCTACTTCAAGATTAATTGATGAAAAGAATTTCAAATCATTAAAAATGTGCACTTTTGCACCGGAGTCCAGTATCAAATTGGGTTTACTATCCGAGTTGATCCAGAGCGTGAGTAATGCGTGGTAGTTGATTGTAGGATTCCTCTTGGTTTTATTCTTCCATTAATTCTGTTGTTTGATCCACCATTCTGGAGCAATGTGAGGATGTAGGTGAAAACATGATGATTTGGGGTGAGGTGCATTGGGGTCATGGTACCCTTCTTTGCATTTGATCTTGTATTTCTTTTCATCTACATTAGATCTTGACTTAGTAGTTACTAGAGATAGATTGGTAGAGGGTTTGTTTGTCTTGTTCTGAGCCATTCTTTTGTTATTGTATTGAATAAGATGGTTGAAGACCACATTGACTGTAAGAGATTTTTCTGCGTGCATGATCTTCTGTTTGAGATTATCAAGGATCAGCGGAAATTTGAAGAGTAGGAGGTAGGCAAGGATGTCCTTAGGTAGTTCTATACCTACATTGGCCATTTGAGTGATGGATTTCTGCATCTCAGTGACAAAGCCTTTGATAGCATGTTTGTTGAAGACAGAATGGAGGAAATGATTGAAAACCCAAGCTATATTTGCCGTCTCAGATGATGCCAATCTCCAAGTAATTTTGGCCCCTGGTAACTTGGATGAGTTTATATTGATCGAGTTGACGACATTCGCATGTGTTGTGCTATCTAGTTTTGAGAGTACAATTGCTCTGATTTCCCTGTCCTGCTTGATGGACAACTGGCCAGCGTTTTGGGTGATAGAATCTTTGATGTCCTTGAGATCAAAAAGCATTAACATTTTATCCCACCATATTGAGTAATTTTCTTCATTTAGGGGTGGTATTGCGTCAACCAAAGCTTTGAGGGCCACCTGGTGATAGTAGTGGGCGCCTCCAACTGGTTTGTTGATTTTTCGTAGGTTAGGTTGTTGTACTTCGGCTTTTAACTGTGATAAGATAAACTGAATTTCTTTATGGCATTAAAACAGCGGACTAGGAGACACAAGCATTTTGAGAGACAGAATAAGAGAATAAAATAATAGATGATGAGAAGAGGGAGGTCCTACACCTGAAGCCAACGGATAGAGTGAGAAGGTGACGGCATAGTTTGTCTTAGATGTTTTTGGGAACTTGGGCAAAGGTTAGTTGAAGAGGTTCCTGGATTGAGTTCAGAACATGGTTGAGAATTCAAAGGAGAGGAGCCTTACCAGGCAGGGATAGCAGAGCAAGCAAGCAAGACTGAGAGCAAGAGCAAGATAGAAGGTGAGAGCAAGATTGGAAGCAAGAGAAATATAGAAAGCAAGAGAAAGGCTGGAGACAAGTTTGAGAGTTGAGGATGACAAACAGGAATGAGATGAGAGAGATGAGAGGCGGAGAAAAAGATAGAAGGAGAACGCAGTCTAATAGGAAAGGGAACTGCCAAGCCAGGAACAGTTTAAAGATGAAGACCGGGTCCCCGGTAGCTTATTGGAGCGCGGGAGAATAGGTGAGTGAGCGGATTGGAATCTCAACACTTATCTATTTAGTAAGCAGTGCAACTGAGCTGTCTCATTGGGTTTCTCAAAAGGAAAAATGGACCTTTGCATTTTTCAATTTTCCCTCCTTTAAATGGAATTTATTTGTCTTGGATGTCCCCAGAATTGATGACACCATTCTAGGCCATGGTTTCCTAGTTTAACTGGCATCAAGATTTGAATTGGCAAGAAGGAGTAATTAAACTTCAAACCTTGAAACCCTAGTACACTAACCTTTCTGTCAAACAGGAATTAAACACCCTAGCTGAGACTGTCTTTGAGTTGGATGACAATTTTCCGCCAGGAGACTGGCAATATCCTGACTTCCGTTCCCAAGTTCTCTATTCAGATTTAGGATTTATTGCTTATTTATCCAACTTACCTCTTCCTTGGTTCTGTGAGGATAAACTGTTGCCTACCAAATGGTGTATTTTGGGATCCTTAATCCTCTTTCATTGTGCAAGCACCTCAAATCCAGTGCTCAAAGATGACAAGATTGAAGATTTAGAAATCATTTGAGAGTCTTTACCTTTGGTTTACTGAGACTTTGCTGATGTCTTCTCAGCTGTAAAATCAGATGAAATTCCTCCTTCCCATTCTTATGATCACAGGATCAAACTTACTGGCCCACCTCAGGCACCCAGACCAGTGTACTCTCTCTCCAAGCAAGAATCAACAGAGCTTCAAGAAGACATTGCAGAAAATTTATCAAAATGATTTCTTTGACCAAGCAATTTGAATACCGGCTTTTCCATTGTATTCATTTCAAAGAAAGAATGTGGCCTTTGCCTTTGAATTGACTACAGGAAACTGGACCAGGTAACCCAGAAGAATGCCTACCCAGTAAAACCTATGTTGCACCTCCTGACTCTCTATGATGGAGCTGCTTATTTCTCAAAGTTAGAACTTTGAGGTGCCTATAACCTAATTTACACTGCAAAAGTGAAAGATTGTTTGAATTTAATGCAGAGCCCATCTTGCAGTTATGAGTATACTGTCAGGCCCTTTGGCCTCTGAAATTATCCTTCCACCTTTAAAAATTGTGTAATTTTAAATTCACGGCTCATTGAGCCATGTACACAGCTCTGTAAACAGCTCTTTGAGTTGTGTAAACGGCTCAATGGGCGGTGTGGCACCCTAAACAACTCAAATGAGCTGTGTGGCATGCTACCCAGCTCAAATGGGCCGTGTGGCATGCTACACACCTCAAATGGGCTGTGTGGCATGCTTCACATCCCATTTGAGTTTAACGGCCGTTTAAAGAACTAAAATCAAGTTGTGTAGCCTCCACTAAATAATAAATAATGAATAATAAATTATACATTATACATTATAAATTATATATAATAAATAATAAATGATAAATAATAAATAATCAATAATCAATAATAAATAATAAATGATAAATAATAAATTATAAATGATAAATAATAAATCATAAATCATAAATCATAAATAATAAATAACATATAATAAATAATGAATAATAAAGAATAAAGAATAAAGAATAAAGAATAAAGAATAAAGAACAAATAATAAATAATAAATAATAAAGAATAATTAATAAATAATAAATAATAAATAATAAATAATAAATAATAAATAATAAATAATAAATAATAAATAATAAATAATAAATAATAAATAATAAATAATAAATAATAAATAATAAATAATAAATAATAAATAATAAATAATAAATAATAAATAATAAATAATAAATAATAAATAATAAATAATAAATAATAAATAATAAATAATAAATAATAAATAATAAATAATAAATAATAAATAATAAATAATAAATAATAAATAATAAATAATAAATAATAAATAATAAATAATAAATAATAAATAATAAATAATAAATAATAAATAATAAATAATAAATAATAAATAATAAATAATAAATAATAAAAAAAAATAATAAATAATAAATAATAAATAATAAATAATAAATAATAAATAATAAATAATAAATAATAAATAATAAATAATAAATAATAAATAATAAATAATAAATAATAAATAATAAATAATAAATAATAAATAATAAATAATAAATAATAAATAATAAATAATAAATAATAAATAATAAATAATAAATAATAAATAATAAATAATAAATAATAAATAATAAATAATAAATAATAAATAATAAATAATAAATAATAAATAATAAATAATAAATAATAAATAATAAATAATAAATAATAAATAATAAATAATAAATAATAAATAATAAATAATAAATAATAAATAATAAATAATAAATAATAAATAATAAATAATAAATAATAAATAATAAATAATAAATAATAAATAATAAATAATAAATAATAAATAATAAATAATAAATAATAAATAATAAATAATAAATAATAAATAATAAATAATAAATAATAAATAATAAATAATAAATAATAAATAATAAATAATAAATAATAAATAATAAATAATAAATAATAAATAATAAATAATAAATAATAAATAATAAATAATAAATAATAAATAATAAATAATAAATAATAAATAATAAATAATAAATAATAAATAATAAATAATAAATAATAAATAATAAATAATAAATAATAAATAATAAATAATAAATAATAAATAATAAATAATAAATAATAAATAATAAATAATAAATAATAAATAATAAATAATAAATAATAAATAATAAATAATAAATAATAAATAATAAATAATAAATAATAAATAATAAAAATTAATAATAAATAATAAATAATAAATAATAAATAATAAATAATAAATAATAAATAATAAATAATAAATAATAAATAATAGATAATAGATAATAAATAATAAATAATAAATAATAAATAATAAATAATAATAAATAATAGATTATATATAATAAATATTAAATAATAAATAATAAAGAATAGAGAATAATAAATAATAAATTCAAAATTATATGGAGTAGTTTATGGGCCCCCGCGCTTTGAGGTGTTGGAATTTTTGTGTCTCAGTTGTTTTTCCTAAACCTTGAGCGCTATCAAATTTTATAATCAGCCCTTGAGTGAATTTGTCTAGTGTGTACTCTATACCATACAGAGTTAGGTTTAGTTCTAGTTACATCTTTATCATCTTCCCTAGTGGCTTATCTTTATTGTCTTGCTCATGAGTGGTGCAGTCTAGTGATTTCTTCATTTTATACTGAGTAGCTATAACTCTAGTGAATTCTTTATGTCAATCCATGTGGCTCATTTTTCTCTATCCTGCCTGAAGTGGTCCTCCAAGTTGTGCAGACTCTAGATGGTCTGGTATTGAATATTCATTATATTGATTCATTATATTTCTCACCCACTTGTCAGCCTTCATCTACCTAGCCTATTTATACTTATGCTTCATCCAGTGGAATTCAATCATCTGTTCTGTCTTACTTTGAACCAGATTTCCCCTCTCTTGACTCCCTAGATCCGTTCCTCTTGAAGTTCAAAAGACTTCATACCATCTTGTTCAACTGCCTCACTGGGGAATCTAACTCAAACCTCTATCTGAGGGGCCTTAAATGACTCCCACAGGCCATATGGGGCCCTACAACATTCCCACACAACTGGAGCCGTGTACACGGCTCTCACACAACTGGAACTGTGAATTTAATATAACCCGTAAAAATTTTGTCAATGATATTTTTGCTGACCTTGTAGAGAAATACATTGTGGTGTATTTTGATTAAATAATCTTCTACTCCAAAACTCTCCAGGACCACATTGCACATGTGCAAGAGGTGCTCCAGCAACTTTAAAAGAATAAACTGTTTACAACAGCCTCTAAGTGCAAGTTTCATACCAATTCTCTTGAGTTTTTAGGTTTCATAGTCTTGCAGAAAGGACTATTGATGGATCCAGCCAAGATTCAGTGCATATTGGACTGGCCCCTACCTTTATCAGTCAAATCTCTTGAAGTTTTCCTTGGTTTCAGTAATTTTTACAGCAGCTTTATTGAGCATTAAGCCAAGAAAAACATCAATGTTACTAACCTTCTTCAAAAAGACACTCATCTTGTTTTTGATAAACAAGCTGCTTTGGAGTTTGAAGCTCTAAAGAAAGCCTTCACCACTGCAACAATACTTTTTCACTTTACCAAGCTAGCTGGCACTTTTGTGGAAACAGACCCATTTGACTATGAATTCACAGGAGCAACCTTGCAGTTTTCTTCCTCTACCTCTCTCTTTCATCCAGTAGCATTTGAGTCTTGAAAATTGCTTTCTGCAGAGCTTATTTTCAAGATTCATGAAAAGGAACTTCTTGCAATTCTTTATTGCTTGATGAAATAGTTTTCATACCTTTTGAGCCTTAAGGAATCCTTTGAGGTCTTAACTGATCACAATTCTCTTAAGTATTTCATGAGCTCAAAAGTCCTTACACACAGACAGGCATGATGGGAAAAATACCTCTCCAATTTCAGCTTTACAATGATGTACCTCCACAGGAAACAAGTGGTGGTCCCTGATGCTTTATCACATTTGGAGAAAGTTTACCCAGGGGGGGAGCAACTTTGCCAATAAAAACACTGCAAATGTGAGGACACTCTTCTCAACCCAGTCTTCCCAGCTCAGTTCAATAATTACTCACCTTTGAAACATGGCTTCTGAAATTGAACAAGCTCAACTCAACAAACCAAAGTGTAACAAATTTTTCAAGAGTGCAAAATTATTAGATAGTGACTATAGTATTGACAAAAATTATTACTTAGTTTAAAAAGACTGTGTAGTAGTACCTGATAAACCTTGATTAAGTTAGATATCTTTGAGTCTTGTCATGAATCTGTGCTTGCTGGTAATCATGGGCAGGATAAAAACTACCAATTTATTGAATGACACTTCCATTGGACTGGTATGACCAAGGAAGTAAAAGACTATTTTAGCGCATGCTTTGATTTCCACTGTAAAAGGTCCTGAAAACACCAGAATTAAGGGCTGCTCCAGCCACTTCCAATCCCGCCTATTACTTGGAACTCATTGTCAATGGATTTTATTTCTCAATTACCTATTTCTAGTGGTTATGATGCTATTTTATTAGTAGTAGTTTGCATCTCAAAGATGGCTTTATTTCTTTGCAATAATGTGACTGCCTCTTTGGAAGACTTAGGTAATTTATTCATAGAATGTGTATTTTCAAAAAATGGTGTTCCTGATAATACAGTTAGTGATTGTGGATCCTTTTTTGTCTCTAGCTTCTGGAACTTGCTATTCCAACATTTTAAGATCACTTGCAACTTATCAACGGCTTAACACCTGGAAAAAAATGGGCAAACCAAGCAAGTCAATAAAATTCTCAAACAGTACCTTTGAATGTATGTTGCCTATCAACAGGAAGACTGGTTGAATTTGCTTCCACTATCAAAGTTTACCTGCAACAACTCCACTCATTCCTCCACAAAAAAGTCTCCTTTCAAGACTCTTTATGGCAGAAAACCAATTTTGCATCTATTCACGTAGAAACTTCTCAACCCGCTTCCTATTATCTCAATCACATCCAATCCCTTAAAATTGCAACTTTGAACCAACCTTGAAGCTTCAAACCAGCGCTACAAGGAGCAAGCAGACAAAATTTTCACTATTGCTCCAACTTTTGCAGCAGGGGATCAGGAATGGCTTGATGGTTGCAAAATTTTCAGTACTTGCCCAACCTAAAAACTCTCTGAAATAAAGCTTGGCCCCTTCAAATTCAAATCAGTCATCTCTCCCAACGCTTTGAAACTTACCTTACCCACAAAGTGGAAATTATCCACTTGGTCTTTCATGTGTCTCTCCTAGATCCAGCTTGAGTCCTATACCCAGGCAAGACTCATCCCCCTCTAAAACCAGTCAATGTAAATGATCATCTGGAGTGGGAAGTAAGCTGGACTCTGTATTTCATTTTACACAAAGGAAAACTTCAATACCTTGTTGAATGGACTGGATTCCAGTCCAACAAAGATTGTACCTTGTGGGAACCAGCCCATCACCTTTGCAACTCTACCAATTTGTTTGAAGACTTTCATGCAAAGTACCCTTGAAAACTTTTCTAATCTTATTCCATCCCTTCCAATCCCATTTTTTACTCCCATTAATTTCAATCCCATTAATTCCATTGCATTTCCCATTCCATCTTATCTTATCCCCTTTTTAGGTTCTTAAAAAAAATTCTTTCTTACAACCTTTGATTCTCTACATTTATTACAAGCAAAATTTCTATCTCTTTAAAACAAAAAAGAAATAAATAAAAATAAAAAGTCATAATAATAAAATTAAAATAAATAAAATTAAAAATTTTCCTTTATTTCTTGTTTGGCCTCTTCCCAATTTTTTGTCAAATCTGCTACCATAAACCCAAATTTTTCCAAATCTTTGTCATTTATTAGTCTCAACATCCGCTGCAACACAAGTACTTGTGCAACCAAATGCTTATTGAAAATTTTCTTGCACTTTGAAGTCCAAGCCCTCTTTGGCAGGGCATTCCATCCACCTTCATCAAAGAGTTCTTCATAAGCTTTTTTCCTAC
Organism: Puccinia polysora; assembly: GCA_025617555.3. NCBI lineage: Eukaryota > Fungi > Basidiomycota > Pucciniomycetes > Pucciniales > Pucciniaceae > Puccinia > Puccinia polysora. The sequence goes on along the minus strand of CM062620.1, from coordinate 22,987,729 downwards.
AACCCTGCAAAGAGCCTTCTACAAAATTTGCAGTCAATTGCCTTTCATCAGTCTTGAGTGAAACCATGACTTGCACTTGGTTCACCTTGCCTCAGCCCTCAGTTCCATTCCCTTCCATCACATTTCCCTCCCTCCCACCTCCTTCAACTCCAACCCTTTCTTCTGTCTCCGTTTCATTCTGTTCCTCGGTTGCGTTTCCTCCATTTTCTTCCTTTATTTCTACCTGTTCTTTTCACATTCCAACTTCTACTCCCACCTGTTCCTCCCTTGCCTCCTCAGTCACTCCTACAATTTTCTCATCACCTTGCACCTTGATTTGCACCACAGAGTTCATTTGGTTTGCTTGGAACTTGGACAAAAGTCAAAAATATGGTGGTGGTGGTGGTGGTGGAATATTGGTGGTATATCTTTGAAACCTTGGCAATACTACCAACAGCAATGGGTAAATTTATTTTTTTTCATCTTACCCATTAATTCAGTCTCTATTCTTACTTACCTGGGTTTTTTAATCACAAGAATTTGATCTCTTGAACTGGTGGGATGTGATAATTAACTTGGTGAGCAGATAATTGGTGTTGTACTTCACTTGTGGATGCCACTGGGGTATTGGTCCAGTTTGAAATTTAAAGGAAAATTACGGGCCACCTTCCCAAGACGGCATTGCTTGAACTTGCCTTGGAGACCCCACACAGCAGTAATAGGGACACACTTTTTTCATTTCAAAAAATGAACTTTTGGCAACATATTTAATTCAAATTTTATTCTAGAAAGCAATGAAGTTTAGAAATGAAATAAAGGGTATACAGTAGGTAAAAAAAAACTTTGGAATCAATGGGAAAATCATCTGAATGCTTGAAGTAGCTTGCGCCATTATACACGGACAGCGTTCATGCTTCAAGCTTAAGTGTTATTGTCTTCTCCACTGTGACATATCCTTTTCCTCAGTACCATCTACCTCACTCCATAAGCATGACACAAAAAAGCACAACATCAATGGTTCCTTCTACTTAAGACCTCTGGCTTGTGTAAAAACCTTCCAATCTTTGCAACTCACACAGTATATACTTGAAAAACTTGCAGTGAACTCTATAAGGGTTGACCATCCATTGGAGCTTTGCTGTTCTACCCTGGGTATCATCAGCCCTTGGACTTCCATTCTTGGTCACAGACTCAAAATAGTATGCAAGCATGCCTAGATAGCCAAATAAACTGTATAGTTTGCAAATAGACTAGCCCCTTACCCTGAATAAAATAAACCTTTGCATTGGAATTTTCTTCACATGTCATTCCTTCCTGTCTCATCCATTATTCCATTGTACACTCATATTCTATTGTCTTTCACCTATGCTACAATCTTGAAAACAGCCTTACTGTTATTTCATTTCCCATTCTGTTCATTTCATTCAATACCTCATTGCCTCTTAACTGTAGCTGGCCATCCATCAGGTTTTATATGATCAATTTTGGATTAGCTTATAAAGGCTGTGCTGCCTGCCTGAAGATCTTCTCCTCAGTTAGTCAATTTCATACAATCTTGAATTTTCTAAATCCAGTCATCAGATTGGTCTTGGCTTTAGTTTCCTTCCATCAGAAAAACTCCCTCTCCTTGCTGTTTTTTGAGTCACCAAATCAAACTTTTTCACTTTGCAGTTAGCCTTGCTACCTTGCATTTTCCCTTGAACTCAGTCTCTTCCTTTGCGCTCAAAATAATATAAGATTTCCCTATAGTACATGGGGTGGTTGTGTGACAGATCTGCAAAATGGAAAATGGTCAGACTGGTTCCTTAACTGCTCAATGACTGTTGTGCATTCCCAATTTCTCAAAATAAGGGTGAAAAATTTGGTTTTGACAGCTATCCACCCTCGTGCACCTTGAAAAACTTTCAAGGATCATTTAGTAATAGATGCTTTGAAGGTAAATAAGAATTAAATCATGTAAAACCCACCACCTGTGCTTTTTTTCTCTGTTTTTTTGGAGAAAAAATGGGAAGTTGAGGAGAGCATAATAGAGCCTTTTCAATGCAGGGATGCTGTTTCCAGGTTTCAAATGACTCCAGATCTAGGAATTCAAGAGGCCAATTTACCAATGCATTTGAAACAGCAAAGGTCATATTGATGCAACTAGAAGGAGGTTGTTTTTTTCCCTGCATTGGTAAATGTACCTCCACACACCATTAATTACCAACCATTCAGGAGATTCTCTTAATTTTCAGGTTTCCCATGCACACCAATTCTTGGTATGTCTTACTGTTCCTGATGAATTTTCTTGAGAGGGCTGCATTTAAGCTATTTCATCACACAGCCACATTTACCATAAGGACCATACATATTGGATTTTTTATCATTCCTTAGAGATTTTTTGTGGATCAAATCAGTTAGATTAGCTCTTATGACAAGCCACAGTCAAAAAATGTTGAGTTTTGGAACTCATCATCACATCCACTCACTTCCCTCTCTCCGCAAAATTCATTCCATAGTTATCATTTTGTATGTTTGAGCTACTTTAAAAAGATATGATCATTATTTTGTATGTTGGGATACTTTGAGATGTCACTAATACCTCCAACTTTCCTGACACCTGTAGTAAGCTAGGCCAAACTATTAATATATGAATGGTACTTGTAGAATTCTAGCCACATTATCCCATACATTTAACGGGCTCCTGATACAAACATTTTAACTAATATTAGCCTATTTGATTCTAATGTTGAACTTGCTGTCTCAACCATTTACCTTGTTTCCTGTTTTATTATAAATTCAAACTGTTAGTAGGTCCAACTTGTGTTTATCTATTTGTCTATCAATACTATTTCTTTTCTTATCATTTTATGGAAACTCATCAGATTATTTTCTTTCTCATATGGGCACAATCCCTTAAGCCCTCCCAAATCTGGTCCTTTCTGGATCTCTTAAGCCAAATAGTAGCCTATTTTTTCAGATTAAGAATTAATGCCTACTCTCCATCTGTTTCTTAAACATCCTTTCAAGCCTTACAAACTCAAAAAAAAGAAGTATGGTGGGTCATCTTCTGTCTGCATGCTAGGGTTTGGCTAATGACTGAATTATTGGAATTATGGAACTACCACAAAAAAAAAACTTGAAAATGAGACTGTTTTTTGATTTTCTTTGTCTTCTTCTTTCACCTAATTTTCAAACTTTGTAATTGAAAATGAAGCCAAATTCAGACCCATAAGAGATCCTCATGAAAAATTTTCCATTTTTCTCCCTGATCCATACACCTAATTTCAAAGGCTCCTGATTGACTGAAGACCAAACTTATATGGGGTAACTCAGCAAAACAAACCCAAATAGTTTTCTGAAATCTATTCCTGGAAATCTTCAATTTTAAATTTCTTTGCCCTCTCCTGAGACTTTCCTCAACCACAATTATCATAGAATAATTTTTAATCCCCTCTTAATTATCTTGGGGAATGAAACCAATTGAAGGGCCGTAGTAACTACATTCATGTACTATTTTTCAATGAAAAATTATTAAAAACCTCTAAAAGCATATCTTAAACACCAGGAATTGATATTCCTTATTATAGTTGGTAATAAAATTTCCATGCAAATGAGATATGGTGTCGATTTCCAAAGGACACCTGTTATTTACACATTCTTACTGTGCCTAAGGGGGTTGACTAAAAAAAGATAAAGATCATGACACTTATGAATCATTGGAAATTAATAGAACCGGAAAAATTTGCTGAAAACAGGTTGAAAATAACGATAATGAGTAAAGATGAATGGATCAATGGATCAATGTGTGGGAAAATGAGGGACTTACCTAGTAGAATGATCACAATAGGAAACAATAAATAAAATTAATTTTATTTCTAGATTTTCACCCGATTGAACTACAATCAATAATTTGGGAATAAAGGTGCTCATAAAGATGGAACAAAAATAAATCAATAGAAGAATAATTTATCATTTTATTAAAGAGGAGTTACTAGAACTCATAGTTTCAACCAGAAAAAGAATAAAAATCATAATCATTGATAGAACCCAAGAGTTAGGCAATATAATCTGATAAAAGAAATTCCAACTAATGAATAAAGATGATTTGAATACAAATTCATATTGACCTCAAAAGAATAGCTGAAATATTTACCTTGTTTCCCTTGAGTCTTTTTATATTAAAAACCTTCACTAACTGGTGACTGAAGTAGTCCAAATCACCTATAGAGAACAAAGAATTGATTTATTTCAATTCAAATAGGGAAAACCCTCAGGGCAATTTTGAATTTCTCAAGAAATTTACCATAATGTTGCAAATTTCAAAAGAATGGTTTCTATTTACCAAATCTTAATATTTTTGGATTCTTGGAGATGTGACTGACTTCAAATTAAAGCTGAATTCATTGATGGTCTGAATTTATGGTTATTATAATACACATCTGGCAAGTTTTAATCCTTTGCTGATTAAATTTTTACTAAAGGACCTATTTCTGAACCAATTGTAATCCTTGAGAAAAAAAGGGAGTTAGGTTCCCCTTAATGAAAACAGAAAAAATAAATATCAATCTCAGAGGAACCTGAAAGGCAATAATAATAATAATAATAATAGTAATAATAATAAAAGGCCAAAGTTAAATTTTCCACCTTGCAATCCCCATTAACTACCTAAAAGGGGTCGCGTGGCACAATTTGCAAATGGCAGCTCACAACCAAGCCTGGTTGCAAACAGCAACTCACAAACTGATTTGGCACTGTGAAAAGCCGCTTGCAACCCCAAAGGGTTTCAAATGGCAGTGAACTACCCATTTGCAAAATAAATAAAATAAAATAAAAGAAAAATTAAAATAAATAAAAATGGCTTTCCAATAAAAATAAATAAAATTAAATAAATATGAATAAAAATGACGCCAGCCAAAAAATAATTAAAAATAGATAAAAAGGAATAAAAATAGATAGATAAATGTAAATAAATATAAATAAAGAAAAAGAAAAAAAAGAAAAATAGATAAAAATAGATAAAAAGAAATAAATATAAATATAAATATATAAATATGAATAAAAAGAAACAAAAATAAACAAAAACAAATTGGAACAAACCAAAATAACTGAAAATAAATAAAAATCAATAAAAATCAATAAAAAGAAATAATAAAAAATAATAAAAAATAGAAGGAAATAAAAAGAAATAAAATGCAATCAAAATAAATCAAAAGAAATATATATTTTCATTCATTATTAACAAAAACACCAAAAAATGAACAAAAAAGAAAAAATATGAGTACCAAAAAAGGAACAAAAAATGAAAAAGGCCTAAAAATGAAAGTAAGTTTAACTTTACTAGCACCTGGAACAATACAAGTTCACCTTGACTAGTCCTAAAATAAGTCTTAAAAAATACAAGTTAAACTTTAATAGCCCTAAAGTTAAAGGGCCATAAAAAATCCAAGTCTTTTGACCAGCCCTAAAGTAAAAACACCAAAAAAAAACAAGTTCAACTTGTTTTAAGCTGGTCTCATCACAAACTTGACACAAGTTAAGCATGAGATGGGATCATCCCAACAAAAGTCAAACTGAATTACCATTAAAATCTCCTTCAAAAAACCATTCATAATGATGTTAACTCAAAACACTCAATATAATTATTTTCCAAATATGATAAGCCTTTATGTTAATAGAATTAAAATATTAGCATCAGAACCCAAATCAAAATGATGGAATTAATCCACAAGTTAGAATACAACTCATGTTGATCTTTGAGGTGATCAACCCAACAAGCTGCTTTTTTAGAAATCATGGAACATGGTTTGGGAACTATGGGCGGCATTGGAATCAAATGTTCATTAAGTACAAGCTGGACCAAATGGTTATTGTTAAAAAAGAAAATGAACATAGGATCTGATTTTTATTTTACACCAATTTTAATAGGAGTATCAGTAAAGCATGAATCCAATGAAATGAAAAATATTGATCTTCCATAAGTATCAGCTATTATTTGAACAATGTCAAGCTTTGAAAGCCATTTTGAAGATGGAATCTTTTCATTGATGTCATCAACATCAAGTCTTTTTTCAATCTTCTCAACATCTTTACTGCCGCCAAGGATCTTAGAATAGCACCCCTTATTTTTCCTTAATGTTTCAAGCATTTCATTCCAAAATTTAAAACATGTAGCCTCATCATAACCAAGTTATTTAGCAATGAATCTAAATCCACAATTTCCATCACCAACCCAATCCCAAACCCCCCCAAAGAACTTCTGTAAGTTCTCAGGTATTTGATTGAGGTAATTCACTTCCTAAAATTAAAAAGTGTTTAGCAAAAACTCTAAACTCATTAAAGGCATAACCACTCACCAAAGATCAGCTTCTGTATACTCCTCCATTGCATCTGCTTTATCCTTCAAAAAGGAATCTTATTCTGATGGACTCAAACTCAATGAAATTGCAGTCTCTTCCACTGAAATATGAAATCCAGATGATAAGCAATTGTTGGACTACTGAAATAATTACCCAATCAGTTCATTAAACCATAACAATGATCATTTCTCAAAATCAAAGAATGACTATCTTTGGTCTTTCTTTGGTCTTTCTGATCCCCTTTAAAGTTTTTTTTCAGTCTCATCCTCTGAACTATGATATTCAGAAGAAGAGCCATCCTTGCACGTCCAAAGTAATTTTACCATCAGTTCATTGAACTGAAGTAATAAACATTTGTCACTCAAAATATAATACTACTTACTTTCTTTGTTGTCTTGTGTCCCCTTTTAACCATTTTTGCCCTCTTGATTGATCTTTTGACATGCTTGAATGTTGAAAGCTCATGAAGGGTTGCTTTAAATTTTGGTTTACTGCGGCTTGACCTTAACACGTTTGGCTCAAGCCTTGGTTTTGCAATCAAATCAGCCGTATTATCAAGTGTTGAATTTATAATCTCCAACCTAACCTCTTTAGGTTGTTCCCAATACACCAAACTTCAATTGTTCAACATTTGAGTTTTTTTCATGAAGCCCTGCGTCTGCTTCAAACTGTCAAAAACAAAAGATTTATCAACTTTTTAATCCAATAATTAATCTGTCAATCAAATAATTGGTGCCCTTCAAAAAATCCCACTTACTTCATTGAAAGGGTCATAGTCTAACTGCTGTTGGATTAACCCATCTGATCCCACTGAATTTATTTCTCTGTTCCTCATATTCATTCTGTTAACTAAAGATCCTGCGGCGCTGCGCAGTTTCCATTGCGCAGACCCCAAACTGCAGTTGCAACTGTGATAGGCGTACCTCCAGGCCCGGAAAACAAGAATTCCTGGGTATCTTGATCCGACCATCCCTTCCAAGAGATCAAACCTCAATCATCCTCAATCCAACCTATTGTCTTGGTCAGTCCCCTTCCATCACCATCCTCATCACCTCACCTGTAACAAACGTAGTTCCGCACACAACCAAACCTTGGCAACATAGCTGAATCAAGGAGGAGCAACTTTGAATCAACTCTCCACCACAAGCTCCACGTCAAGCTAGTTAGCAGTGCCTTAAACTCAGGTGATCTATTGTGTCTCACTGTTCTTTATGCTCTTTCTCTTAGCTCTACAGTGTTCAATTTCTTTACTTCATAACTTACACTTGATCATGTTTCTTAGTCTTGTTAGAGTTTGAGTTTTCATTTATGTGACTTTTGCTGGAGTTCAGAGTACCATTGATTGGATTGATTTGATCTTATTATTGTTAACCTCCAAGTACTAAAACAACAGGTAAAATGTAACTGGGCTGTGTTGTAGTATTGTGATTATCAGACTGTTTAGTAATGGCTATCAGAATCTTTATTCATAGCATTTCACTTAGCATGTCACTTAAACTGCTTATGCTAATTTTACCTTATTCATTTTGTACTCAACCACTTGTCAGCCTATAGTGTATGTAGTCTATATAAACACCAGTGCCCTCAAGTGGAATTCATTATCTGTTCAGCCAACACATCAACTGGAGTGTCCTTTTCCTCCTGGTCTCAGGTCCATCATGCTTGACATTACAAGCCCCTTTCACTCATTCTTTAATCCTTTCATCCCATTAGAGCTCAATCTCTCTTTATTTTTTACATGTCTCAATTGTGATCTCAGACTATACTGTTACAAGAGTTGGTTCTTGCATTGAAATAAAGAGAAATTCAAGAGAAACTTAATACATTCCTATCTCCATTCTCTTTCCTTTTCATCTATTCTCTTCTCCTGTCTTTCAGAAAATTTCCTCTATCTATTCTGTCATCAAATATACATTTCAGTCTGTGCTTCTCACATCTGTTACTCTCTATCTCATGTCTCCTGTTTCCATCTGTGTCTCTTCTGCGCTCATCTGTCACTTTCATGGATCATGTCACACTTTTGGTGACACTCATCCATCCACTACTACCTGAGGACAGAGGTCAAGTCAGATTGAAGGCTTTTCTCTCATCCTTCTTTCTTCTCTCACCTCTGCGTATCCTCAGGTAAGTTTTTCCTCTCTGTCTTTCTGTCTGTTCTGCTGTCTATCTCTTCATTGTTTTCTTTCCTGTGTGTTTTTTTCTCCAATATAATCCTTCTTTCTGCTCTCCATTCTGCGTGTTAAAATACATATGCACTTACACGTGTGCTAAGTATGAGTTTAATACAAATGGGATGCACATGTGGGCCTCTGCAGCCCATTGGACACACACACGGACCATACGTGCCTGTGTGGAGGTCACGGATTTGGGAAAACTGGCCTCAAAAAGCGTGAAACAGACCTATTGGTACACGGGCCCTAATGGGCCAGGTGGGGTATATGGGCAAATACAGCCAGATGGGCTTGTATGGGCATAATTGGGCCCAAGATTTATTTTTGACATAATTGGCCAGACGGGCTGGCCTGCCAAAGTATTTTAAACTCACTTTTTGGGCTTGGGGCGGCCCATTGGGGCTGCTGCCTGTGTCGCAGCCCATTTGGGGCTGCCACCCATGTTGTGGCCCGCTCGGGGCCGCTGTTTTTGCTTTTGGCCCATGTATGGGGCACAAAATCCCGCGCGGGGTTGTCATAGGGGGAAGAGGGACTCAAAATGGAGTCCCCCCACCCTGGTCGCAGCTTTCAAGCCATTTGTGGCTGCCGCGCTGGGTGAAGGACAGCTGTTGGAGCCGTGTATCTGGGGCCGATGGCCCTGGCTCCTTTCCCTCCCCTTGCTCACCATTGCAAAGGGGAGGAGGAGGGCTGGCTGGGTTGAACCAGCCTGCAACCCGTTGCAAGAGGCAACTGGTGGGGGGGACCTCATCACCCCCCCACCAAATGTGATGGCTGGGCCAGTTGCAAAAAGGCAACCAGTGGTTGGGGGGAATTGACCACCCCTCCACCATCAAAAAGGGGTGTCTCCCCCCCCCTTTACCAAGTGGGAGGAGGAACGGGCTGGGGGGGATTTGGCCACCCCCCCAGCCTACCGACCTTGAGAATGCCCTGGGGGTATTGACCTCCAGGGCCCCTGGTAGGGGGATTTGACTTCCCCCTCCAGGGATTTGAGAGAAAGAGGGGGGGAGGCATGTCTGCCGGTTACACCCCCCCATGTGTGTCTGAGAGGGGACCCAGGTGTGTCCTGGGTCCCACCTGGCCATTTGTATGTCCAGGGGCTGGTTGCATGAGGCAACCAGCCAGCATGTGAGGTAGCAGGGCTGGTTGTAACAGAAAACTGGTCAGGGTTTTGAAAAGCTAAGGGGCTGGTTCAGCCCCATTACAGTGGAAACACCAGAAATGACAGGGATAGGCTAGTTGTAAGGGTACAGGGACTGATGCCATGCAGGCTGATGTAGCCCAAAGCAAGTAACAAGGCCTGTAGAGCCTGTATATCTCTTTTGTGGCGGAAAAGTTTACTTTTGGCTTTTTGTATCATGGGCTCACAAGAGGCCAATCTTTTTTACTTAAGGAGCTTTTCTCTGTGCTGTTTTCCATCATCCATTCAAAATCCAATTGAATTCATCAATAATATTATCTGACGTATTGCCCCATGGTGAGAGCCCATTAGCAATTATTGACACAAGGTTTCCAGCATTTCTTTGACTTTAAATACTGATGATTTGCCTGAGCTAATTGCTGGCCATAATAATAACACATTATCAGTACCAAAATCATCATTACTTAAAAGAGATCAAGGTCCTTGTACCTAACTCTGGAGAACCACAAAGACCTCAAGTTTTCCAAGAAGATGTCCTATATCCCTGATGTTAGCTTCACCAAGATAGTTCTGAGCAGTCAGAATTATAATGCTTGGGCTGTCCTTATGGATAGTGAGCTGGACAACATCTTTTAAGGGGAGATGATGGATGCAGATGACACTTTGATCAGTTCAGAAGTGGAGAAAAAGTGTTATCATCTAATCCTTAGGCATCTTGATGAGAATCATGTGACATGGGTTGCCAATACTCTTAGGGAAGATGAGAGAAGGAGGGGCAGCATCCTTTGGAAGTTGCTAAAGTCCAAAGATGCTGGTGTTTCTGTTAACCAGAAGGGTATAGCCTTCAATAAACTATTCAAGTTAAAATATTTGAATTGTAAGCAGTTTGTTTCAGAGGCTAGGTCTAACATAGCCAAGTTTAATTCATCATGACTTAAAATGGATCCTGAGTGCTTGTCACTCTTAATCCTTCAAAAACTACCAAAGGAGTTTGATTCTTTAGTCAGAATTATTTCTCAATTGGATCCTCTTCCTGGGGAGTAGGATTTGATGAAGATAATTGAAAAGGATGATCTTCAGTTGAAGATGAAGGGGGGATCTGGAACAGCCCTTTTTGGAAAAACTGGAAAATATTGCAAGACCGCAAAAAAGGATTTCTCCAAGGTCTTATGCTATAATTGCAAGAATAAGGGGCATTATGCTAAGGATTGCAAGGAGGCCAAGAAGAGGAAGAAGTCCAAAGAGAATGACAAGGAGGTCAATCTCACTACAAAAAATGTTGCAATGGTGGCGTTTGATGGTCCAATGCAAATGGTTGTTGGCGAAGAAGTTCCAACAAGAAGCCCAAAATTGATGAGGATCAAGAAATGGACTTGATTGATTATGAAGTGAGTAATCTTGACCTCAAAGATGAGAACTTATCAGTGACTGATAAAGCTTCTTTCCTATTAGGAGGATTGAAGGAGGATGTTCTTGTTTTGATTGATTCTAGTTGTACAGAATACATTTTCTTTGAACCAAATTTATTTTCAAATCTTAGTGATTATGATGGAGTTGTAAATATTGGTCAAAAAGGCAGAACAATTCACATTAAGGGAATTGGAAAAGTTCTTCTTTCAAATCACTTGGGTTTCAAAATTTCTTTTGAGAAATTGTTCTATGTACCAGAGTTACCTTATAAACTTGTGTCTCTTGGAGTGTTATGGAACAAAGGTTTCCAGATTTGTAATCTTAAATAAGATAGGTTTGTTATTGATATGGATGGGAGAACTGTTCTTAGTGGACAAGTTTGGAATAAGCTTTTGTGTGAAAGCTTGTTCAAATTCTCAGCTCTGAGCACTGTTACTCACAATAGAAGTGTCCATAAGGTCAAGGACAGCAACTGTGAGAGTTGTACCTTGGGGGCTAAGACTAGAAATGTGTTCCCTAAGAGTAGAGATTGCACTGATGTTCCTAGAGAGGAATTTTTCATTGATTTGGAAGGGCCATTTGCATTAGAGTCCCTTGGTGGGGCAAGATACTTCATCAATTTAGTTGATACTGCAACTAATTATATTTGGGTTAAACCAATTTGATCTAAGGATCAGACCACAGAGGAGGTTTCTGTAATCTTCAAAGTCTGGAAACAGAATGGTCTAATGAAGGAGATCAAGAGGGTTATTATTGATGGAGGTGGTGAATTTGCGAGTAAAGATTTTGAGAGGTTATTGAAAGATTATGGTAGCATTAATATAGTCACCTCTGAAAGTACTTCACAGAATAATGGAATAGTTGAGAGAATGAATAGTAATTTACTGGAAAAAGTCAGAACTATTATGTCTCAATCTGGTATACAAAGGTTCTTATGGGCTGAGTTGATGTGTACAGTCTGTCTCTTGCACAAAATTGTAAGTGTTAATGGGAAGAGTCCTCATTATCAGTTTTGGAAGTTGTACCCCAAAACATCACACCTAACAAAAATTGGTTGCTTGGTGTATTATAGTGTCCACCATAATGAGATAGTTGAAAAATTAGACCCTAGAGCTAGAACAGGGGAACTTGTAGGCTATGATTTAATAATTAAATCATATAGGATCTATTGTCCAGGGACAAGAAAGTTTATCCGTAGTAGGGATGTAAAATTTGATGAAAGTAACTTTCCACTCAAAAGAAGTGAAGACATTGTTCCAAATAAGTCAAATCAAGAAATAGAATGAGCACCTCTTTCACCAGGAAAGGCTGAGGAACATGTGGTTCCAGAAGATGAAGAGATGGCAGACGTGCTACCAGAGGGTTCAGTGCCAGCTTCAGGGGAGACCTTTAATTTGGAACCTGATGAGCCTCCACCTCCAGTTAGAAGGAGTGGAAGGGTTAGAGTGCCAGGTGATAGGTATGGTGAATGGAAGTCCCATTATGCTTCCGCAGGATATTAGGAAGATACATTTCAGGAACAGTCTATGCTCAATGAAGTCCTGGAGTTGAGTTGAGAAATGGGTAACAGGGTTAACCCAAATAGCTTTGGCCAAGCTATGAATTCTGATGAGAGGGCCAACTGGAAGAGTGCTTTCTTTGTGTAATTTGATTCTCTGGAGAATAATAGTGTCTTTGAAGTGGTTAAGCGGGATTCTGTTCCAAAAGGAAAGACCATTGTGGGGTCTAGATTGGTGTTTAACAATAAGTTTGACGCAAATGGAGTTTTGAAGAGATTCAAAGCTAGATTCCTTGCACAGGGCTTCAAGCAGAAAGAGGGTATTGATTACAAAGAAACTTTCTCACAAACTGGAAGGCTGTCCACCTTCAGGTAAATCATTTATCTGGCAGTGGAATTGGGTGAAGAAATCAGACAAGCTGATTTTGTAACAGCATACTTGAATGCAAAAATTGGAGAGGAGGAGACTGTTTATATGTCAATTCCTGATGGTTTTTGTGAATGTTTAGTAGAGTCTAAACCAGAAACCATGAAGAAAATCTGTGTAAGAAGTTTTCTTTCAGCAGATAAAGGGGAATATGTCCTCAAGCTGTGTAAATGATTGTATGGATTGAAGTAAGCAGCTAGGTTGTGGTATAATACCATGAGTGAGAAACTGATACAGATTGGTTTCAAGACATCTGAGGCCAAACCTTTTCTATTTGTGAGAAAGGATGCAATTTTGTTTGTATGGGTCAATGACATTATCATAATTGGAAATGGTAAAGAGAGATTCATGGATACACTCAAAAAGGAATTCAATATAAAAGATCTTGATCTGGCGCAACAGGTGCTAGGAATGAAATTCAGTAAGAGCAAGAATGGTATTAAGTTAGACCAGAGCCAATAGGTGGCAGATCCTATTAAGCAATATGGCTTAGAAGATGCAAAGGAGTTTGGTACTCCCATGCAGTCAAACATTCATTTAGAGAAGTCTACAGATGAGGAGTATCTGGAGTTTGTTCAATCTGGGAATGACTACAGGTCAGCCATTGGATTGCTTAATTATTTGGGGCAGTTTACAAGGCCCAATATTGCCTTTGAAATTGGGTTCTTTTCCCAACACTTAGAGAAGCCAAGCATGAGGCATTGGTCAGCATTTAAGAGTTATGAGGTATCTTAAAGGAACGCATAGTCTGGGACTGTTGTTTACAAAGTCAAAAAACATTGATTTGGTTTGGTTATTCCAATGCAAGTTGGGCAGATGGTAAAACTAGGGAATCAACAAGTGGTTTTGTATTCTTCTTAGGTAAGAATCTGGTGTTGTGGATGTCCAAGAAGGTATCAGAAATAATCCTTTCATCAACAGAGGCTGAGTATAGGGAGTGAAAAGCCAATTCTAAATAGATAGTGAATAAAGAACTAAAAGGAGAAGAGTAAGTTCCTGCATTGATTGATGAGTTTTCAGGTGGATGTTTTACTGACTGTGATTGGAATGGCTGCAAGTCTTGAAGGTACAATGATTTGGATGAAAAAGAGTTTGAGAGTTGAAAGATGGGGATTCTTGAATGGTTTATTGATTTGGTTGATTGATCTTGATGGATGGCGCAATTATCTCATTTGATTGATTGAGTTGCAGGATAATTGTTGCCATGAAATATTATGGATCTTAATGATTTTGAGTGGTCCTCTAGCAATGAAGTCTTAGAGGCCACAAGGTAAGGACTGACAGCGGTGCCCAAGCACTGTGCGCTGCGGAGTTGAACACAAGTGTTGCCCGCAAAGAAATGGACAGCCCTTTTACAAGGAATTGTGAGTGGAAAAAGACAGCAGAAAAGAAACAAAAGAAAGAAAAGAAAAGACAGAAATGTGTACACAATAGAATTGAGGTGATAGGAAATTAGATAAGGTCACAACATCAACAGCTTGGATGTGTTTCAAGTATGATGAACAAAGAATCTGTTCCATCTTCCATAATAATAATGTCTCGAAACAAGAACACCTGCAAAGACAGACCCAAACCAAAGATGAAACAGTGAACTCTTTCAACACAAAATTTGCACCAAAAGCCTTGTTGAAGAAAAAAATAAAAATATATCCAAAATTCCAATGGTACACCCATGTGTACTACTGCACCAATTGAAAACCCAAAGGGCATTCCTTCTCTAGATGACCCAAGGTACTTAAAATACTCAAAAAATTGAAAAGAAAAAATCAGTTAGGGTCCAATGACAAACCAATAAAAACTAAAGCTGCCAACGTGAACACAAATAAAGCTGAAGCTGGAAGCAACTCAGAAGAAGAGGACTCAGAGTTGGCTCTGCACCTAGTGGACGGGTTGGGCTCAGCATCGAATGCGGCGTGGGCGGTGATCCGCGCCGGAGATTGGATTTGGAAGGTAGTGCGCTCGACTAGGTTTGCGGGCGCGCCGGTTTGGATACGTAGGAGCGGAGAAATTGGAGGGCTATAAAGGAACGGACGGAGCGCGCGTGCAAGCGCGCGGATCACGCCGGATAATATCAGACAGCAGCTCTTAAGAACTTTTTGCCAGCAAGATTTGGTAATGTTAGATTACAACAGGGTTGCTCAAACCGCTTCCATCATTGTCCAATTTGCTCTCTCCGCTCGGCCGTTGTGCTGTGAGTGATATGGTTTGGTGGTGAATTGATTGATATGGTGTTTTGGATAATATTTTTCTAGTTTCTTATTAACAAATTCACCGCCACCATCCAAAAAGACTTCTGTTAGGTATTGACCAGTTTCCCTGTGTTGTTTTTCTGTCACAAACATCAGAACATCTGCCGTATCGCTCTTGGATTTGAGAGGAAAACCCCCCAAGTATCTGGAGTGAGAGTTGACAAGAGTGAGAATGTAACAGAAACCTCCCTTTGATATTGGGTTGATGGGTCCAATGAGATCTATATGAATCTTCTCAAAGCAGCTACCAGCAGTTTCCTGTTTATGATTAAAAGGGGCTTGAGTTATCTTGGCCTTGTCACAGTTTAGACATTTGAAAGAGGCTTTCTGTGCTTCAGGGAGTTTGTTGTTTAGTAACTTCTCCATTTGAGATAAGCTATTGTGACCCAGAGAACAATGAATGATAGATAGTTTGTCATCAGAGTAGAAGGAGCTTTTTGGGTTTGTGGTAGCCATATCAATCACAAACAGATTGTTGATAATAGGACCGGTGTGGAAAGAATAGTGGTTTTCCCCCTATAATTGTCCCAAGGTTTGGAAGTTAACGGTTGCCTGCGTCTGAAAGTAGATGAGGATGCCCAAAGTCGCACTTAAATGAGACATAGAAATAAGGAGATAACAAAAAATAGAGAGAGAGTGAAATTTCCAATCCTTCAATCCTAAGAGCTTTCCACCTGGATGTGTATCAGGTATGAGTTCCTTTAATCTCTTGGTGAGATGATTGATCCAATCCAATGATATGATGGTCTGATTCCATTCCCCCCCCCTCCTAACCCGGAGTTGAGAGTGAGGGTAAGTCCTCCCTCTCAACCCTAACCTAAGTACAAGCGCAAATAAAAGTATGACAAAGAAACAGAAGACAATCCCAAAACAGAAAACCTAGCCTCCTCTCCCCACCTCCGTACCAAACTTCCCCCTACGTCTGTACGCAATTCAGTCCATCCGGTTTGTCCTTCTCATGATGCGGTTCTTGCACCGCGCCCTACTTGGAGCAGCCCGCGCCTGTCCGTATGCGTTCGTCCGCACCCTTCATGGATGTCCGGTATTATCCGGCGTGATCCGCGCGCTTGCACGCGCGCTCTGTCCCTTCCTTTGTAGCCCGCCAATTTCTCTGCTCCTAAGTATCCAAACCGGCGCGCCCGCAAACCTAGTTGAGCGCACTACCTTCCAAATCCAATCTCTGGCGCGGATCACCGCCCACGCCGCATTTGATGCTGAGCCCAACCCGTCCACTAGGTGCAGAGCCAACCAGCGGCTGCTGCTGATCCAGCAGGTGCCGCTGCTGAGCACTCTGCATACCCTAATGCTGAGCCCGCTTGCCTCCAATGCTGAGCGTGTAGCGGCAAAGCAGCTCCCAATCCGTGTCTATAAATTGACACCACATCCCCCCCCAACTTGAGTTCTGTCCCCAGAAGTCTTCCATCGCTTCCACACACTACCACCACCGCTACTTCCACTACCACATTCCCCATCCTCCTTCCTCACCCTCATCATGGTCCCTCCCTGCACCTACTGCACAAGGAACGGTCTTCCATGCACACTCCTCTCCGGCCATTGAGCTTGCTTGGCCTGCCGTGCCGGCCACTGCTGATTTTCTCTTGGCAACACAATGCCGCGAGCCCGTCCCGGACCCAACCCCACCCAACTGCACAAGAGAACGAGGTGCAACTTTTTTGTGGTCTTGAGCGACGACTCAATCTTGGAAGGCTTGTGGACACCCCCAGGTTCACCTTCATCCCCCCGCCCCCAAGCTCTGTCACCCCCCACCTTGCACGTGAGCCGCAACTTGGCATCACCTCTCCGCTGGGCCGGACCCCCGCAACAAAGCGGATACAAAACCTAGGAGGAATGGCGCGCAGCGACCCGCGCTTGGGCCGCCACTGTTGGCGTGAATCAAACGGTACCGGACCTGAGGCTTTCTGGACAACCTGCGGCCGCGCCAGTACCCCCCCCCTCCTCCTCCACGACCGCCGACACCCCCTCTGGCTCCTTCCCCTACTCCACCGCCACCACCATTTCCATCTCCGGTCCCGGCCTCCTCCCCCTTGCCAGCATCCTCACCGGAGAGGGTAGTTATCTTGTCCTCACCTCCCACCGCGCCACCTGCCCCTGGTCGGACGTCTCCCGAGGTCCCGGAGATTCCGATTGGCCGCATGCTACCCAAGGTTCAATTTGATTGGTTTGCGGGCAACTTGGTCGAGCTACTTTGTGGTTTCCTCTTGATCCCAAGGGCCCACGGAACTGATTCCCGGCGCGAAGTATTGGCGCAATTACGGGCGCTCCTGTCGGACGCCAGGAATGGAATGGTCCGGGCCATGGAGGCGGATTAGGCGGGGCCCCTCTTTCCTTTTTTTCCTTTTCCTTTCCTTCACTCTTGTTGTACCTTTTCTTCTCATCATTCCGCGCTTGAAATTGATTACCCATTGCGCGTACCACTTCCAAGTGAGCCAGTGAGCGGCCTAAGTAAAAGTAAGAGACCCCGTGAGTAAAAATTGAGAAAGATCTAAGTCGAGAAAAGAGAGGGCGGAGCCGGAGTAGGTCTGTGCGCGAGATCCACGCATTCTGCAAAGTTGCCTTCCAGTGCTCGGCAAAGGTACCTGGACCGCCCCAGATGGACTGCCACACAGTTCCCTGTACCCCTCCTGTAACAAACACAACAACCAAACACCAGTGCGCGCCACCATAAGGGAAGAGAGAGAGAGAGAGTAAGAGAACGGACATTCTGGGGTGCCTAGTTGTCCCGGCTGTGAACCGGCTAGAGCACCCCCTCACCAAATCAAGCTTATTCCCATACCAACCACCCATCGTCAAGATATCCTGAGAAAAAAGAAAAAGAGAAAAAGAAACCAACAGAGAAGAAAAATAGAAAAGAACACATAATAATTTTTTTTTTAGCGCGACACCCGTAGACCGCCTGCAAATCGCTCTTCTTCCCACTTCCCCCATCAGCAGGATTGTCCTTCCGTCCTGGTTCCGCGGGGCTTGTCCTCACATTCACAGACCTGGCTTCGTGCCGTGCCCAGGTTTCCTGCAAAAAAAACCCCAAGCCAGCAAAGACCCCACAATCCAGGTAAGAAAGAAACATAGAGAAACAAACATTCTGGGGTGTCTAGTTGTTCCGGCTGTGAAACGGCTAGAGCACCCCCTCACCAAATCAAAAATTATCCCCTACCCCCACCACCTCCCCCCCCAAATTGGCAACTGTTCCCAGCTGGTCGCAACCGCCTACTCCGTCACAACGGCACGTTTTCGGCTTCTCTGCCCAAAGAAAAATCCCCCAATTGTGTTCCTACACCATCTCCGCGCTCCACACTCCCCTCATCTGATCCGTCACCCCCTTCCACTGTCTTGTTGAACAAGGTAGATCCTTGCGCAAAGAAGCACTTGACATGCAAAGCTGCCGCCTTCCGTTTCAGCGGAGTACTGTCTAATTCCTCCAACTGATAGCTGCCGCCCTCCAACTTGGACTACACGCGGAAAGGGCCGTGCCACCGGTTAGCAAACAACTTCCCCCACTGAGACTCCAGACTCCGGTTGTACAGGAGCACCAAATCCCCCTTCCGCAAGGGATCCCAGAGACAATGCGAGCAGCGCTTGTCCCAATAGCGCACTGATGCCGTCCGAGTCTTCTTCAGCCGGTCCGCGGCCTTGGCAAGCATCCCGTCCCCTCAAAGGAGCTTTTCAGCGCGAGCCTCAAGCAATTTGGCGGAGGTCTTCACCTTCCACCAGTCAACCCCCAGGAACGTCTCCAACTCAATGTCCACTGGAAGCAAGGGGCGCTGTCCAAAAAGAAACTCGTACGGCAAGTAGCCTGTCAACGGCTTCACCAAAATCCAATGCGCAAAAAGAACCATTGGAAGGGTCTCCTGCCAGCGCTTACCTTCCTCCCCGCACATCTTGACCAGGGCCTCCTTGATTGGTTGATGCCTGCATTTGATCATGCCGGCCCCCTTGGGATAATACTCCGTTACTTGGCCAAACTTGGCTCCACAACTCTTCGACAACTCAACCAAACGGCCGCAAAACTCAGCCCCTCCGTCCACTGTAACCAGACAAAGCAACCTGTACCGCGCAAACCAATCTTCCTCCAGAAACAGAGAAACTTTGTCCGCCAAGAGCTTGACAAATGGACAAGCTTCCGCCCAACTGGACAGGTTGTCCCCCGCAACAAGCAGATAGGCGAACTTACCAGCCTTGATGTGGACGACATCAAGCAAGACTCAACCAAAGAGGGTGTCTTCCCCTGTGGGGTTTCCAACTTCCTTAGGCAATCTTGCGCTCCGCCGTTGACAGGCTTTGCAGGATGCCAACCATTCCCATACCGCACGCACTACCCCCGGCCACCAGAACCTCTCTTTCACCTGCCTCCGCGTTTCAACCTCCCCTCAATGGCCGAGATTGTTGTGAAGGCTTTGGAGGATAGCTTTGTACTCCGCCCTTGAAGTGGTAACCACAAGAGGAACCGGAGTCTTCCGCCGCCCAAGCTGCCCCTCCTGTACATAGAAGTTTCCTGCTTGCCGCCTTGCCCATTGCATGTGCTTGTCTGTAGTTCCGTTGCAAAAACAAAGGTCCCGCAAGTAATCACAAAGAATTGCGTACCGCCCAATCTGCCGGAGCGGCAGCTGAATGCTTGCCTCCACAACCCCTACCTTGAAAACCGGGATCTCCACATCAAGCAGTTCCACGTCCTCAAACGGGTTGTCCCTTGGATACCGCCACAACGCGTTGGGCATAGTGAACGCTTTCCCCAAAACATGAACAACAGAAAAGGAAAAAAGTTGAAGAAACGCCACCCACCTGGTCATGGGAGCATTGGGCAACGCCGGAGAATTGATCATCCGCGCCAGGGCCTCCGCATCCACCAAAAGCTCAGAATGAACCCCCCACAAAAGATACTGAAGCCGCCGCACAATCTTGGTGACCCCGCACCACTCCAACTTTGGCTGAGAGTACCGGCTTTCCGTCGGAGTGAAGGTGACTGACTCGTGAAGCACCGGCCTATTGTTACCGTTGTCCTCTTCAGTGAAAACCCCCCTGCGCTGAATTTTCTGGAATCAACCGCTAGCCTAATTCCTCCTGCATTGTAGTCAAGATTGCGGAGCACAATGTGACGTCCCACAATCTCCTTGAGCTTCCGGAAAGCGCTATTGCACTCTTCTCCCCAATTCCACTCCGCGCCTTTCCGGGTTAGTTATTGGAGAAGGCTTGCCACCTCCGCAAACCTCTTGATGAACATACGGATATAGCTACATAATCCCAAGAACTGAAGGATATGCAACACTGTCCGCGGGGTTGGCCATTTGAGGACCTTGTTCCGCTTTTTCTCTGCAATGCGCCAGCCATCAGAAGCAACAACATGGCCAAGGACTTCAAGCGCCGGAACACAAACCGCCAACTTCTTCCTTGACACGGTCAGTCCTGCCTCCTCAATGGGAAACAGGATGCGTTCCAACGTCTGCACGTATTCCCACACAAAACGTTGGACGCGGGGAACTTCAACCAGCTCTGCTCCTCCGTAATTGGATTTTGGACCTTTGATGCCCGCATTGTTGATGAAGATTTGGACTCCCTCCAGAAGATCATCTTTCAGAATCCAAGCCATTTGCGCCTGGTACACCGCCACAGCATTGGTCGCGCCCTGCGGTAGCCGAGTCAGCTGCATTCTTCCCAACCCAGTCTCAAATGCCATTAGAGGCCGCAAGCAAGGATCCAACTCGCGCTGGTTATATCCCCCCATCACATCCACTAAACCGTAACAAGCGCGCCCCGCCATTGACTCAAGGAACTTGTCAATGTGAGGGGGCCGTCCTGCGTCCCGGATCGTTAAGGAGTTGAGCCGCTGCAGATCATGGACAATACTCAAAGACTTTCCGTCCTGCTTAACTACTGCAAAGATTGGACTGGAGTAACTAGAAGTTGACTGTTTGTAAAGGCCAGTCTTCACCTGTTGCTTCACCAACTCCAGAAACTTCTCCTGGACCGCCTGCAGTATTGGAATTGGCTTGATCTGCCATGGCTTGTGATTGACAGTGGGGATGACATAGGGGTCGCCAATATTGTTTTTCAGAAGCCCCTGCTCTTCAGGTCCAAACGCGAGCGCTCTTTCCCAAAGAACCAGAACCAATACCAGCAACTCACGCTCCTCCGTACTCAACCATCCTGTTAGGCCAAAATTGAAATCTGTAATCTGCGCCAAACTAGTAACCCACCCCAAAGCCTTAATTGGCGTTACCCAAGGGTCCCGCGACCAAGAGATTGGTCAAAGCGGTCCGTTCAATTCCTGGGGCATTGGCTCATTCCTTGGTTGGACCTTCTGCAACACTGGCTTGTACTTGCCAGCATTGCACTGCATCATCCGCACGCATCCTTTGCTGTAGGTCCTGCACAGAATGGAAGTCCGGTTCCTCCTCATACTCCAACACTCTCCTCCGCTTTCCTTTCCGGTGACCGCAGATAGTTGTCTCGAAACTTCCGCCAGACAGATCCTCCACCGTCAACGCCTCCGTTCCCGCCTCCGGATTGAAAACAATTTGTGCTTGGAACCCAAACATGAACGGCCTTCCCAAAATCACATCCCCACAATCAACCAAAAGAAAAGAAAGAGGCCTACAGACCTGGGAGACCTCAACCTCCTCCTCCTCAACTACCCCATCCACACAACACTCCCCTCCGTTAAGCGCGCAGAGACCCATTGCACATTTCCGCCAAACCAACCCCAAATCATCCAACATCCGCGATGGCAGCAGGTTCACAATTGGACCACTGTCCACCATAGCCCACACCTTCCTCCCCGCTATGACCATTGGAAAGTAAGCAAGCGGAGTCAAAACTGATTTCAACTCACACTCCTTGCCCCCCTCCTCCTTCCGCGCCACATGAACCCGCTGCACCGTCTGAGGTACCCGGCCCTGACCGCAATCCCGCAACGCCTGCACCATCTCTTCTACCACCAACGGAGACACAGCTTCCAGTTCCCGCAAGGTCAGCGGGACCGGAGTCTTGTTCCCCATCACCCTACGCACAATGTCCGCTGCTTTCTTCTTCCCTACAGGATTTGCTGCCGGCGCCTCAATTTGAGGCATGCGTGCGGCCGGTTTCAGAATGGTTGACGGGGGTCGCTCCTTGGCATCCACCTCCATCTTATCCGAGACCTCCACCTTCTCTTCCGTTGCCGCTACCCTTACCTCAGCTTCCACCCGAGGTGGTTGCCACAATCCGGGACCAGTAACAACGCCTAGTGACACTTGGGCCGTTTTTCCCGCCTCCTGACCCCGTGTGCGCACCTGCTGCATTGCGGTTGGCTGGCTTGGCTCCATCAGAATCTGTTTGCCCGTCGGAAACATGTACCCCATCCCCGCCAGTCAAACCAATCCCGCGTTGTGATCCTTTGTAAGCTCCTTGCACGCCAATTGCCAATGACTGTTTGCCCTGCAGTATGAGCACCCCCTTGGCACAAAGGTACCGGGCGGCCAAAACCCTTCCACCATGTGAGGTGGAGACCCTTGGGGCTGCTGCTGGCCCATACGTCTCATGCAGATCTTCAAATCCTTCATCATTTCCGTTGATTCAATTACCGGACGCGCGGGTGCGGGTTGAGGAACCGGAAAACGCGTGGAAGTAGGTGGAACTGGGGCCAAAAATTGTGCCGGAGCCGAAACCTGGGGGGCGGATTTCTTTGGTCCCGCTTTGAAGGACTTAGCGGTATCCTCAATAAGCTCTTCTAAGTCAAGCTTGCTCTCCACAGCCTGGAGAATGACAGCCAACTCCAGAAGGAGCGCAATGCTCCTGTCCAATGACCGCTTTACCAAGTTGTGATTGTAAAGATGCCGCTGCACCCTTGCCCAGAGTTGAGCGCCTAAACCACCCGGAAACGCGCATTTCATGGCCCCCATCTGTCCCGCCACCACCTTGTTCTTTGACAAGTACCAATACATCCAATTGAACATTGAGGTGTAATCCGCCAGCTCCACCCAAGTTCTGACTCCTCCGCGCGCGCTCGCCTCTGAGGCCACGCAGTTGAAATTGCTTTCCTGGAATCAAGGTTTTTGCCTACCCCACCGCATTAGGATCTCCGCCTTCAGTTTTGGCCAATCCTGATTCTTTTAGCCTTCCATCTCCTCCACATCCCGGAGCTTCTCTTTGTCCATAATGAACAGGACAACAATCCTGGCCTTATCAGCGTCTGACGCGCCTTCCAAATCTGCAATACCTTTGTATCTCAAGATGAATTGCTCCACATCCGCGGTGTTGAATCGGATGTGAGGGTAGTCGCGCGGCCTGATGCAAACCGGACGAGTGGGTTCGTGGTCACTGGAGACCAATGAGGGAACGGCGTAGCTCAACCTAGGTCAAGCGGAGGTAGGGGGAGGAGGAGGGATGGAAGACGCAAGTGGGGTCGGAGTAGCGGACCCGGAAATAGAAGGAGAAGAAGAAGAAGAAGAGGAAGCGACTGTAGGGAGGTATGAATAGGACATCGCCCCCGGTTACCTTCAAAAGACAAGAAACAGAAGGTTAGTTCCTGGCCAGACCCCCAGATGTGGAAAGAATAGTGGTTTTCCCCCTATAATTGTCCCAAGGTTCAGAAATTAACAGTTGCCTGCGTCTGAAAGGAGATGAGGATGCCCAAAGTTGCACTTAAATGAGAGATAGAAATAAGGAGATAAAGAAAAATAGAGAGAGAGTGAAATTTCCAATCCTTCAATCCTAAGAACTTTCCACCTGGATGTGTATCCGGTATGAGTTCCTTTAATCTCTTGGTGAGATGATTGATCCAATCCAATGATATGATGGTCTGATTCCATTCCCCCCCCCTCCTAACCCGGAGTTGAGAGTGAGGGTAAGTCCTCCCTCTCAAACCTAACCTAAGTACAAGCGCAAATAACAGTATGACAAAGAAACAGAAGACAATCCCAAAACAGAAATCCTAGCCTCCTCTCCCCACCTCCGTACCAAAATTCCCCCGATGTCCGTACGCCGTTCCGTCCATCCAGTTTGTCCTTCTCATGACGCGGTCCTTGCACTGCTCCCTACTCGGAGCCCCCTGCGCCTGTCTTGTCCGCGCCCGTCGTGGATGTCTGGTATTATCAGGCATGATCTGCACGCTTGCATGCGCGCTCCGTCCGTTCCTTTATAGCCCGTGGATTGCTCCCCTCCTACGTATCCAAACCGGCGCGCCTGCAAACCTTGTTGAGCGCACTACCTTCCAAATACAATCTCTGGCCTGGATCGCCGCCCACGCCGCATTCAATGCTGAGCCCTACCCGTCCACAAGGTGCGGAGCCAAACAGCGGCTGCTGCTGATCCAGCAGGTGCCGCTGCTGAGCACTCGGCATACCCTAATTCTGAGCCCGCTTGCCTCCAATTCTGAGCGCGCAGCTGCGAAGCAGTTCCCAATCCATGTCTATAAATTGACACCACACCGGAAAGTAGTCAAGTACTGTTTGAGGTAAGTCTGAAGGTTTTGTGATTCCTGTTCCTGTCAACCTGGAGATTGGCCGCTTGACCCATGAGCTCACCCAATGAGATCAGATTCACTTCAGATTCTTGTACCCAGGTGGCATTAGAGAGGAGCAGATTCGCATCTTTTGTGGCCAAAGCAGCTATACCCCTTCCTTCAATTGTAATGGCAGCGTCTTTTTTTCCAGTTAGATTTCTTTTGGTTCCATTGCTCTTCTCAAAGGTAGTCATAGAGTCCCAATCAACAATCATCTGGATTGAAAAACCTGAGTCTAGGATGAAAAAATGTTTATCAATTGGTTCTGAAAGTACAGTAGAGCTGAGTCCGCAAGAGAAATTATAGAAGTGAGATTCATCCTTTGCCTTAGCTTTGCCTTTCCAAGATCCGCAATTGTTAGTGTTGGCAAGCTTGAGTTCCGAAAATTAAACCAACATGAACTGGCCGGATGGGAAGTCACCGCCGTATTGTGCTTGCCGTTTTCACATGGAGGTCCTCTGTACATTGCAATGTTCACAGGCTTGGCTCACTCTCCTTCAGAAATAGATTCATTTTTGTGTTGGATCAAGTGATTGAGTACAACGTCAAGTTTCATATTGGTGGTTGAGTGCATGATTTGTGACTTCATGTGTTGCATCAATCCAGGAAACTTGAAGAGGATTAGATAGGCAATTATTTCTGAAGGGAGCTCAATGCTGACCTTGGTCATCTTCTTGGGATATATCTTAATGGTAGTTACAAACGATTTGATTTTAATTTCGATTGAGAGATGTAGGAACCAGTTGAAGACCCAAGCTCTGATTGCAGATTGGGATGATGCAAAGTGTTCTTGTGTAAAGATCCAGATCAATTTTGCATTTTCTTTGTTGGTGTCATCAATGATATTGTTGTAGAATTTTGCGTCAAGTTTGGCAAGAATATGAGCTACAAATTCCTGGTTTGTTTCCTTGTCCAGACAGGTTGAGTCATTGGCAGTCATGATGTTGAATATTCCACTTAGTTTTAAGAGCTTTTGGAAATTCTTCCTCCACATGCTATAGTTATTGTCCATTAGTAGAGTTGTGGATTCAATGAGAGCTTTGATTGCCCCGGATTTGTAGTTGGTGGAGTCCCTCCCTGGTCCTGGCGTGGATGAGGTCCTTGTTTGATCCATTGTTTGATTGACGCAGGCTTTTAAACGTGTGAAGATTAGGATTGGAAACCAAGACCAAGCTGTATTTCCCGTAGTCACAAATAAGAATGAGAATGAGTTTAAGCAATGAAAATAAAAGGAAAGGTAGGATAAAGAGAATGACCAACAGAGGACAGTCTGACTGATGCCAAAAGGTCTAATATGATAAGGTTAGAGAGATGAGACTTGATGAGAAGCAGTCAGATGAAGGAGTGCAAAGCCAATTCTAAATAGATAGTGAATAAGTAAATATAAGGAGAAGAGTAACTTCCTGCATTGATTGATGAGTTGTCAGGTGGATTTTTTACTGAATGTGATCGGAATGGCTGCAAGTCTTGAAGGTACAATGATTTGGATGAAAAAGAGTTTGAGAGTTGAAAGAAGGGGATTCTTGAATTTTTGATTGATTTGGTTGATTGATCTTGATGGATGGCGCCATTATCTCATTTGATTGATTGAGTTGCAGGATAATTGTTTCCATGAAATATTGTGGATCTTAATGATTTTGAGCAGTCCTCTAGAAATGAAGTCTTAGAGGCCACAAGGTAAGGACTGACAGCGGTTCCCAAGCATTGTGCGCCGCGGAGTTGAACACAAGTGTTGCTTGCAAAGAAACGGACAGCGCTTTTACAAGTAATTGTGAATGGAAAAAGACAGCAGAAAAGAAACAAAAGAAAGAAAAGAAAAGAAAGAAATGTGTACACAATAGAATTGAGGTGATAGGAAATTAGAGAAGGTCACAACATCAACAGCTTGGATGTGTTTCAAGTATGATGAACAAAGAATCTGTTCCATCTTCCATAATGATAATGTCTCTGAAACAAGAACACCTGCAAAGACAGACCCAAACCAAAGATGAAACAGTGAACTCTTTCAACACAAAATTTGCACCAAAAGCCTTGTTGAAGAAAAAAATAAAAATATATCCAAAATTCCAATGGTACACCCATGTGTACTACTGCACCAATTGAAAACCCAAAGGGCATTCCTTCTCTAGATGACCCAAGGTACTTAAAATACTCAAAAAATTGAAAAGAAAAAATCAGTTAGGGTCCAACGACAAACCAATAAAAACTAAAGCTGCCAACGTGAACGCAAATAAAGCTGAAGCTGGAAGCAACTCAGAAGAAGAGGACTCAGAAAATTTCTCCACTTTACAAATAATAGTCTATGCAGGATTGATCACCTGCAAATTCTTGCACTTGAACTCTAACTTGAAGCAAGACTTCAATCTTGACTTAGGATGTTTGTTTTTGATGACTCCCCACAAATATCAGGTTTCCAATAGAAAAGCAAACCTCACTCCCATTTGCCTAGCCAACAGGTTGACCATAAACTCCATGGCAGAATGATCACTCACCCTTCCCTTCTGTCAAATTGGTTCTCTGGTTATTCCACAGATTCACAAGCCTCTCCTGTCTTTCTGTAGTGTCTGCGGCTCAGGTTTCATTGTGGTGTTCTCCAATGATGGCTGCAAGATTTACAACCAAGACACCTCCCACCTGACAAACTCAGCTCTCCAATCAGGATATTGGAGCGGTAATCTTTCCTATCTCCCCAAACCAGATGTGAGTGGCCAAAATTCTTTGTCAACCACTGTTACCCATTTTTCTGACAACTGTCTCTTTGGCTATCATAGCAGACTGTCACATCTGAACATAAAATCCCTCAAGAAACTGCTGAAAAGCCAGGAAGTTTTGCCACAACCATCCAATGACCTTTAGGTCCAACAGTTCCCGAATTGCATCAAGTCAAAGATGACTTGAACCCCATTCCATAATAATTTCAGCCAAAGATCCACCAGGGCTTGACAGATACTCCACTCCAATGTCTGCAGCTTATAAACCACCTTGAAAGAAGGATAAAAATATTTCACTACCTTTATTGATGAATAATCAAAGGCTCTCTTTGCGTACGCCATCAAGTCCAAATCCAATTTCTTCAACTGCACCAAGATTTTTATTGCTTTCTTTGAAAACCAATATCAAGCTTGAGGCACCTCTCTTTTTACCAAAAACGGAGGAGATTATGTCAACCAGCCAATGAAGACATATCTCAAAATGAAAGGCATGACCCTTGAACCTGGACCCCCACACTCTCCTCAACTCAATGGTGTATCTGAGCATTCCAACTGCACCATCTGCAACATGATTTGAGCCTCACTCATATCCTCAAGTCTTCCCCAATCATTCTGGACAGATGACCTCTTTCACTGAACTTTTGCTTTCAACTTGTTCCCGTGTAAGACTCCCCAGGGATTTTTCTCACCTAAATCGCTCCTTCAACGCAACAATACCCCCCTCTCCTACCTCCACCCATTTGGGCGCATGGTCTGGTATAAAGTCCCCAAACCAAATTGCTCAAAAGTTGACCAAAAGGCCAAGTGCGGCATCCTCCTGTCTTACCTCACCCACAGAAATGGATATTGTATACTTGACTCTGAAAATCATAAGATGATTAAGTCTTGCAATTGCATCTTCCACAATGCTATCTTCCCCAAGGCTCAGGCTACCACCATTAAAGACTTCTCTCAATCTCTCCCCACAATTGATCTACCAGCCTTCCCATCTGCCAAGACCCCCACTCTGTTCCCCAATGGCATCGCTTCCAATCCCCCTCCGCCAGCAATTCCAGACAAGTCACTTGTACAACCTCCATTAAACCCTCCTTCCAAATTTCCAAACTCTTCCCCTGCTCCCTTCAATCCCCAGCCCATCCCTCCACCCCGGCGGCGCTTTTTAAGTGCAGATTTGTCAGGCTATGACTGGATTCCTCCTCTGCACAACCAGGATCTGCCCTCCATGTCTCCCATTTCCCCTATTTCCCCACCCTCCCCTCTCCCCGCTCTTTCCCTTCCTTTGCCCCCAGTTCCCAAAACAGAATCTCCACCATCCCCGCCCTCTGCCCCTCCAATTATTTCCCCTCCTATTCAATGGTCCTCAAGGCGCCGCTGCTCTCCCTCCTGTTACAGAAATTTCTCTTGATCCTTCTCCATAAAAGACAATATCACAGCCCCAAAAACCTGGAAGCAACTTCTGAGGTCCCCTCACCGTCAAAGCTGGCTCCTCTCCGCGCAAGACAAGATGTAATCCCTCCAGGGAATGGGCACATGGAAGCTGCTTCCCCCACCCCAAAAAAGGAATATTATCTGCTGCAAGTGGGTTTTCAAAGTGAAGCGTTTGGAAGACGGCTCCATCCTTAAGTTCAAGGAAAGACTAGTTGTCATGGGTTTCACTCAGGTTCAGTTTCTTGATTTCTCTGAGGTCTTTGCCCCAACCCTCTGCCTAGAAAGCCTCCAACTGGTTCTGACCCTCCTTGGTCACAAAGACTGGGTTGGCCGTCAGGTGGACTTCAAGAATGCCTTCTTAAATAGCCGTCTGGACGAGCCAGTCTACATGTCTCAGCCCCTGGTTTTCAAAGATCCATCCGGTCCTGACTTGGTCTGTAAAGTTTCCCGGGCTATCTAAGGTCTAAGGCAATCTCCCCAACAGTTGAATTTCAAGCTAAGCTCTGCAATGGTTTTCTCAGTCTGTCACAGTCTTCATACAATCCCTCCCTCTACTACAAGCTCAAAAACGGTGTTCTTGTTGGTGTAGTGGCTGCTCACGTTGAAAACCTTGTGGTGGTGGGCGCAGCTGCTTTTGTGAAAGTTTTTATTGAATCAATCAGCTGAAAATTAAAAGTGGGATCAGATGAGGACCTCCACCTGTTCCTGTTGCTTTCCATCCAGGGAAATTTTAATTCTAGGATGATCTCCATTGGCCAGTCCCACTACATTCAGTCTTTCTGTGATTTTTTCCTTTTGGCAACTGACTCCAGGACCATTACTTTTCCCAAATCAGTCTCTTTCAAGGACCTGCAAAAGCATCTGCTGGACCCCCCCTTCCTTCCCCACCAAATACAACCAGCTCATTGGGTTGCTCCTGTGAGTTTCCCAGTGCACTAAGCCCAATGTTGCTTTTGCTTTCAAGAAGTTATCTCAGTTCCTTCAAGATCCATACTTCAACCACTGGCACGCCGCAATCCGGATCCTTTGATATCTCAAGGGCTCTTGAAATCTGCCTCTTGTCCTGGGAGGCCCAACCATGGAGCTTGCCAGGTATTCTGACTCCAACTGGGCCAAGGATGCAGTCAATAGAAGGTCTACCTCTGGCTACACTTTCCAGCTGGGTCTAGGCTGAATCTTGTGGAAGTCAAAGAAACAACCCACCTTCTTGCTCTCCAGCACCAAAGCTGAGTACAAAGCTCTGTCAAACTTGTGCAAAGAGGTTCTTTGGCTGCAAAAAATTCTCTTGGAACTCTGTCTTTGCCATTCTACGCAGGTTGCCCTGTTGTTCAACAAAAGCAGTGCCAAAGCTCTGGCAAAGAACCCCCTTCACCACTCCCAAACTAAGCATATAAATGCTAGGCACCACTTCATTTGTGAATGCTTAAACCGGTCCCTCTTTGATGTCTGCCATTTCTCCACTACTGAAATTTTAGCTGACATGGTCACAAAACCTCTTGCCAGGGTCTTTCTCCAAAAGCATTGATCTCTCCTTGGTTTGGTACAATGTCCTCAGCAAGGAGGGGTGTTGGATTACCCCATCTGATTCCACTGAAGTTGTTTCCCTGTTCCTCATAATCATTCCTATCTCCGTTGTTTTTCCTTTTCATCTATTCTCTTCTCCTATCTTTCAGCACATTTCCTCTATCTATTCTCTCATCAGATATAAATTTCAGTCTGTGCTTCTCACATCTTTTAATCTCTATCTCACGTCTCCTGTCTCAATCTGTGTCTCTTCCGTGCTCATCTGTCCCTCTCATGGATCATGTCACACTGTTTGTGACACTCATCCCTCCACTAGTACATGAGGACAGAGGTCAAGTTAGATTGAAGGATTTTGTCTCATCCTTCTTTCTGCTCTCACCTCTGCGGATCCTCAGGTAAGTTTTTCCTCTCTGTCTTTCTGTCTGGTCTTCTGCCTATCTCTTCATCATTTTCCCTCCTGTGTGCTTGTGTCTGAAATATAATCCTTCTTTTTGCTCTCACCTCTGCATATCCTCAGCTAACAACTGTCACTGAGGATTAACATCCTCAGACACAAAAGATCCCTGTGATGCTAGTAATTCACCTAAAATGTGGGAACATGGCAAGCCCATTTTTTTTGAATATGAATTTGAGCACACCTTGCAATTGTGGTTTTCTTTAGCTTCTTGAATTGTTCCTTCATGAGTTGAATTTCCTCAATTGACAATTTGTTACCCAGCGGTAACAGTTCAGTTGGAAGACCTGTTTTTGACTTTATTCAAGAGTCTTTCAGTGCTGCATGGATCAATTTGATTTGAATTTCAATGGTTCCTTCAAGGTGTTTCCACAAATCAAAAATTTTCCCCAAAGATCCCACTAGTAATATTTTGAAAGTGGAATGGAGACCTTCTATCCAAGACAAAGTTTTATTTCCAAAGTGTAGGTACACACCATTCCAAGCCGTTAAAAATGTCTCTTTGATAGGAAAAATATTTTTTTCCATATAATTGAGTACATCCTCATGGTCTTTCCAGAAACACTGTATACAATTTTCAAAGTAAGCACTCCCAACAGATATCAATATTCAATAAATTGACTTTCTCTGAGTTCTGCATCATCTGCTTCTACCTCCCGCTTTGTTTTAGAGTCCCCATACTTGCCCCAAAGAGTCATACACTTTTTCCAACATTCATTTTCATTACTGAAGCGCACTTTACGGTTTGCTTTTATGAGTTTAGACAAGTGCCAAGTACAACACTTTCTGGATGACACAGGGAAACTGTTTTGAATAGCACAAATAAGAAATTTTTCACAGTCTTTCACAAACACTTTTGGAAGCCTCTAGGGATCATAAGCCACCTCATTTAATGCGTTCAATGCCCAACTGTAAAAATGATACAATTCATTTTCTATAAAAAAAAGCCTTTGTAAAAGTCTTTTTGTTGGAAGTCATTCATACAACATGCATCAGAGGGATTTTGTACCTATTTTTTTTAAAATTAAAATCCATCAATGAGACATGATGGAGTTTTTGGCATGGTTTTATAGATTCAGGATGAGCCAAGAATAGGGACTCTAAGTGACCCTCTCCACCAAAATTTGACCTGGAAACCCACTTTGATTCCTGCAGTATTTCCAAAAGAGCATCCATAACACTTTTCCCCTCCAGCTCAGAAAGCTTTACCTTTCTCTTAGTGTGATAGATTGTTCTATCATCAATGTATTCTCCACCATAAATTTTGCTAAGTTTCCTTTTAATTTGAACCATATTGAGCCCATCTTTAATGCCTTTCCTTAGTAAATCTAATGCTTGACCTGATATTCTCTTCAGTTGAGGATTCAATGAAGGAATATCTGATGGTTGATGATTGTGTAGGACATTTCTAATGGAGAGACGCCACAAGGGATCTGCTACTTCATCAATGTATTCTCCAAAATATATCTTGCTCAATTTCCTTTTAATTTGAACTGTATTAAGCCCATCTTTCATCCCTTCCCTAATTAAATCTAATTCTTGACCTGATATTATCCTCAATTGGGGATTCACTGAAGGACTTGCGGATGGTTAATGATTGTGTAGGCCATTTCTAATGTAGAGAAACCACAAGAAGTCTGCTAATTTCCCTCATTCACAGATCATGAGCTGACACCCAAAATTCCTAGTGTGAGTTTGCCTTTGACATTTGGTAAGACATGGCCCTTCATATACCCAAAATAAGTTGCAAGCTAAATGTAAGCATTTGTCTTTCCTTGATTTGAAATTTGTCAATGCCTAGACATGCATGGCTCTCCATTTCTTACAATAAATCATGGTATTTCTCCCAGAAGGAAAGGCTCTCACAGGAGGAGGGTCAAGCGGTGTGGAAACAGATGGAAAGGCTCTCCCCTTAGTCATCTTCAAGTTTGGAAGTTATTGGTCCAAGGGTCTGTAAGAAAGTTGGGGTTGATGATTTTGATGAGAAAGTGATGATTTTTGTGGGGAAAGAGGTAAAGAAATGATGATGCATATTCCCTCAAACGCAGTCCAATGCTCTCTTTCCAAGATTATTATCCCATGTGATGTATGTATATCTAAAACCCAGAGTTGAGAGTGAGCTTTTTAAGTCCTCCCTCTCAAACCTAACCTAAGTACAAGTGCAAATGAAAGCCTAGCAAAAAACTTTAATAAAGAAAAACCTACGGCCCAGAACCCTAGCCAAACCCTACCCCAACCATCCAATCCCTCCAAAACTGTTCCCCCCATTGTTGCGTACGTCCTCTTTTTCCTTCTGATGATGTGGTCCTCTTCTGCGTCCTACTCAGAGCCCCCTGCTTTTATCTATCCGCGCGCGTCTGAAAATCCCATGATTGGGGGATTGGTCTGCACCTATGCTTGCAAAGACATCCCCAGCATGCATAACTCCGCTATTGCCCCCCTCCTGCTTCCAAAACTAGCCGCCTGCAAACTTGGTTGGGTCAGCTCCATAACATGTCTGCATTTGCTGAGCAGGTTTGAAGCCCGCCATGCCCAGAGTAGGCCCAACCCGCAGCCCAAATGCTGAGAAAAACCTACCCAACTGCTGAGCGCGCAGCCTGAAATGCAGTTCCCAATCCAAGGATATAAATACAACACCACAGTGGTTCTGGAACCCCTTATTTACATTAGTATTTTTCAAGTGAAATCCAATTCAGTCAAATGACATATGAAATTTCACCCACCACCTTAAGTAAACTCAAGTTGTGATGGAACATGTTTTTCATATTGTGCAGAAACATTATTTTCCTCAATTTTAACTCTAGACAAGGATGCAATTGGGGCTTCCAATTTTTTCTTTTCCAAGTCACTACCCATATCCCTAGGTTCTTCTTAAATAAACTTTTCATTAATTCCTTTTACATAGCCTTGTTTAATCCGAAAGGGCTTGGGCTGGTCAATTTTCCCATAAACCAAAAAAATTCAACCGCATTTTAGAATTCTATGCATTTTTTAATCCAAAAACTCCATAAGTTAGCTCAATTATGGGTTGAGAAAAATTAATTTTGAGAAAAATTTATTTTGAGAAAAATTAATTTATGCAATTGGTAAGTGGTGTGTGTGTATGTGAGTGTTTGATTCAAATTTTAAAATTTTCTTTTTGTGGTCCAATAATAGTCCCAGATAGAATGTCAGATCCCCATATTTGGGTTGAGAGGACTCACACGTGGTCCAGGGGTTCCTAGTTAGGCCTAATACTACCCAAATGGCCCATTTGGGGGGAGGGGGGAGTAGCCAAAATGGGAAAGGAAAACAAGCGCAACCCCCTGTAGGGTCGCAAACCCTTGATTGCAACCCCAAATTGTGTTTGAAACCCTTGATTGCAACCCCAAAGTGGGTTGTGACTCCTTCATTGTGATGCAAAATGGGTTGCAAATGGGGGTTTGCACAAGGCTAGAGAAACCAGGCTTGCTACTCTTTGGGC
This sequence comes from Puccinia polysora, assembly GCA_025617555.3. Lineage (NCBI taxonomy): Eukaryota > Fungi > Basidiomycota > Pucciniomycetes > Pucciniales > Pucciniaceae > Puccinia > Puccinia polysora. The sequence goes on along the minus strand of CM062620.1, from coordinate 22,953,446 downwards.
CATGATTTTCCTTCTGCAACCTATATGGGTCTTGAACAGCAATTCATGCCTGTTTGCAACCCTGAGTTTCTGAATATAACATTGGCCAAAAAAATGTTGGTTCATACTAGCCCGCCATTTTGTTTGGTTAGGTTTCTTCCAACAAACTTCAAATTTTGTGACAGCTGAAATTTCCAAGAAAAAGACAAGGAAGTTCGGAAAATTCCAAAATTATTTCAAAAAAGAAAAAGAGAACCTCATTAAAAAGAAAAAGTTGAAAGGATCAGACTTTGAATTTCCACAATCTTGAGGAGGATCTTTTGTTTCTTTCAGGAGGACTTGTGCAGCCTCTGCAAAAGACGCCTGAAAGAAGGATTGTTCCTTCCACCAATAAAATAAATGATGGACCAGAAAAATGATTTTCAAATGATCATCCATTAATTTTGAATAAAATTAGATCCATTTTAATCAAAATAGGTCAAGTATACATGAAAAATTTTGAATGATACAATTAAAAGAATTCAAATTGGAGGAAAAAAATGCAGGAAATATGTGGAATTGAATATTTAAGGTCTAAATTCACACCTTTTGCCTGCTTTAGAACCTGAAAAAAATTGAAGAGATCTTGCAATTGAAGATTTTGAGAATTTTTGAAACTGGATTGTTTTTTGATGAATTTCTTCGTGCAGGATTTTATGGCTTTCCCTTCCACCAATTTTAGTCTGGAAGTGCTTTTGGGGCTCCCAAAACCCTAGCCCTGTTTTTTTTTTTTGATAAAATTGAAGCCTTTAAAATGTTTTTTCTTTTTTTCTTTTGTTATTTTATTGCCAGCTTCTGTTTTTCCTTTTATTCTTTTGTTAATTCATTGCCAGCTTCAAAGCTTTGAAACTGAAAAACTCAATGGAATGGAAGAAGCTTTGAATATTTCATGATTCATAATCAAGGGTGTTTTATACAATAAATTGAAAATATTAGCTTCCTAAGTAGGAAAAGGCAAAATTGATGCCTTCAAACCTAGTAAATATACACCTTTTTTGAATTAGGTGCAATTTTAGCATTTTTTTTTGGCTAAGATTATTCCTCTTTTGGGGAAAGGTGTGATTCTAGTATTTTTTACTAAATTCAGGCCTTATGGTGTTTTACCCACCCCAGAAAGGTTTTAAAACTTCAAAAAGATGTACCAATATAAAAAAGGCATTAATATAGATAATTAGGGTTTGATTTGCCTTTTTATGCTTTAAGAGAGTGTTTTGAGTTGGAGAGCAAGCCTTTAGAGGATGTGTTGGGCCCCTCAAGGCCTTCAAACATTAATTGAGGCTTTTGCATAAACCAAGAAGTTCAGAACCCCTGCGTGGTATGTCTTTTGTGTAAATATTCAAAGAATTCAATGATGGACATAAATTAAGTTAATTTAATATGTAAAAGTTGAATAAATATCAATTTTTTTCAAGGAATTTAAAACTGATCTTAGATTTAAGAAATAATTATTCTTTTTCAAGATAAATAAGCAAAATGATAAAACTCAATGCTTTTTAAACAAAATGAAATATTTCTGGTGGAACATAAATACCTTTGTGCCAAACCTAGAGAAACATAACAGATTGTTAAAATTCAATTCTTTTATTTTGTTTTGGCTAATAATTTGGTGGAACATAAATACCTTTGTGCCAAACTTAGAGAAACATACCAGATTGTTAGAATTCAATTCTTTTATTTTGTTTTGGCTAATACTTCAGTGAAACCATTCATTAATCTTTCTATTCTTATGTTATGCTCTAAGTGTCTATGTCTAGGTCCATCTCTATAATAATCTTGCTAGTCTTATTTTCAGTATGATCATTATCATGACCTACAGTTTCAATCACTCAAAGTATGTAATTCTAGTTAAGCCTTTATGTTGTTCCAAAAGTATCAACTCAAGCGCCTCCTTTTTATTCATTGAAAGTGGCTTATTTTTTTTTATATATTGTTTCTCACACTTATGCTTATTTAACCTATTTGTTACATTCATCTTTTCAACTGCTTGTCAGCCATCCTTTAATTAGTCTATATATAATGATGCCTGATCAAGTCAATTAAAACCCCATTTTCTGACTTACCATGGCCCAGAGTGCCCTTTTGACTCTCAGATACACTCCTCCTAGCTTTAAAAGATATTATCCTCATCCTCTTGAGACTTTCAACGCGAGCACTCCAATCTAACGTCAACAAAAAATGTGACATATACCCAGTTTATGAGGGGAATAAAATTTTTTCCAGGTTTTTCAACAAAAAAACATCAATTCAAGAAATAATTAAGGTTTATCAAAGTTAACCAAACCTTCCATTCTTTAGTGGAGGTTTTTGACCCAAATCCGCCATTTCCAATTCACCATTCAAAATCGAAAATACCCACTTATTTCCGACCAGATGTTTCAAAGTTAACATGAAATAAGTGCTTTTTTTAAATTAAATTATATAAAGGTACCAAAAGCATCAACCAAACTGTGTACCACACCATCCATCCCTTGCTTCCCACTTGGATCCAACTCCAACATTCCATCCAACTATGACATCCTTGGACATCTCATCCTTGCTTCCCACTTAAATCCAACTTTAAAATCCTTGGATCTCGTCCTTGCTTCCCACTTCCATCCAACTCTCACCACCTTGGACATCTCATCCTTGCCTCCCACTTCCATCCAACTCAGAAATCCTCAGACATTTCATCCTTGCTTCCCACTTCCCTCAATGATAATCAGCCTATTTAACCCAACAATGAGAAAACATCAAATTTGTAACCATCAGAGTCAGCATCAGCCACAAAGAATGATCCTGCCAAAATTTCAGCTCAATCAGCCCCAATCCAGTCCACCAGCATCTCTAAAACTTTCCTGGATCCATCACTTCCTAGCATAGATGAACTCAACAATACCACCAACTTGGGGGAAGACTGTCCCATTTCACAATCCAAACATAACTCAACTCAATTCAGTATGGTTTTACCTTTCTTGAATAGTGAATTTTAAATTATTGTTTATGAAAAGAATCATCCTTTTTTTTAAAAATAAAAAAAAGATTTAGCAAGTGGGGCCTCCTACATAACCTTCCAATCTGAGTGACGACAGTCAGCTTCCATCAACCTCAGCCAAGGGGAATCTCAAGGCCTCCAATTCAATTAATATCAACGCAAAAAGTCATCAAAAAGAGGAGAAACACTACTAGCTTTGGAGGCTTTGAAGAAATCATTGAGTGGCAAGATTGAAGAAAGGAAAATAAATTTGAGTTCTAAATCTTCCCAAAAAAAGCAAAAAAACTTAGTTAATTGACTTTGAAAACCATGAAAAATCTTGTTGAAAGCAAGAAAATTGACCTTGAGAGGGAGAAGTGGGGAAGTAATCTGGAAATTGAAGAGAAAAAATTTAGATCAAAGAGTATATCTCAAGAGAAACAAATAGAGGCAGAGGCAGCAACCAAACAGAAGAAAATAAAGGCTGAAAGGAATATGAAAAAAGATGAGTTGGATTTTCAGAAGGAGGGAAAGGCCAAAGATCTTTCTTTATCATTGAAAAAGGAGAGTTTTTCATTGGAAATTGCCTGTGTAAGTAGTGGTCAACCAATGAAAGAGATTGAGAAGATTTCTCAGCTGTTTGGCTTGTAAATATGTTTAAGTGTATTGCTATGAGTTCACAAAAAATTAAAAATTAAATTCTTTACACACCCTTTCTTCTGTTCTTCATACCCACCAATATCTGAGAATGCTGAAGTTCAATCAAGATATTTTTTGTCTGCTAGTTCCATTTTTAGGATATTTGACAAGAGAGGCCTATTTTTTATTCTTCATGAATGGTAATAATCCTTCATAAGTTTCATGAGCAAAATCTTTTTGTTTGAAAACAGCTAATTTAATCCCTCAAAATTTAGTCAAAGAAAGATATACCTGCTAATCCCTAAATGCAAAATTCCCTCCAATCATATCAAAATTATCATCAGCCCAAATATCAGTGTAAATTTCATTGGTATACTCTTGGGATTGAAGGTGGGAATCTATCCTAACAAAGTACAGGCATTCAAACCATAATATTGATGGGGGAGGTTTTTAAAACCATAAACGGTAAAGTTTAAGAAGGAAGAATAATCAGATCTCCTTTATTCTTCATCATAATCCATATTTTTCATGGAAGGAATTTCATTCTTAATGATTTTGCTCTGACACTCCTCAAAAATTTCTGGATAAAATTGTCTGAGTTTTTTCAAAAGGAACTCTCCAGCCCAGATGATTTTTTATTTTTCTGCTTGAGGCTTGAATCAAATTTTTCTCATAGCCTTGCTGAGTTTTTTGGCTGAACCATATTTTCCAAAAGCATCTTGGTTTCATGATTTTCTCCAACCATCAGCCCACATAAATCCATAAAGTGTTAGAATTTTTGTCTACTGTTAGTGTTGCCTGAATCTTGAGTGCAACCTGTCTTGTAGTCGTTCACCTTGTGCAGTCTCTGATGGCCCAGTATTGAATATTTCTTATTCATTTCCAGTTATTTGTTCAACCACTTGTCATCCTCTTTTGTACTTAGTCTAATTAAGCCAGCTGAACCTCAAGTCAATGAACACTTATCCATTCTTCCTGACATTGAAATGGAGTGCCCCCTCTTTGACTGCTAGGATCCGCTTCTCTTAGCGACATAAGTTCCTTTCCCCATTCTCTTTCTCATCAGGTTGGAGCCTCCAACCTAAATTTTAACACGGTTAAAAGCCAAAATGCTCCGCTGAGACCATTCTCCCTCTTGTCTCTTGGCCAGCTGATCCTACATCACTCTGGCTGTTTCATCATTCTGCCTGCTCTGTGCGCTTGCGACTCTGTTGTTGTTACCAGCTTGCTCTTGGTCATCTCAAATCTTGATTCCGCAATCGCTTGGGTCATCATCTTCTCAACCTTCAATCTTGCTTGCCATGCCACTAAAAGCAATTCCTCCTACTGCTGTTCTTGCATCTCTTGGTCATCTCAACCTATTGCACTTTCATTTCTATCATCTTAAGCAACCTTGCCTTACCTCCTTACCAACCTTGCGCTTGTCCAATTGATTGCCCGCTACCTCAATTTTGCTGCCATCATCTTTATCAATGTTGCTCTCGCCCTGCTGCCTCAAGAAGATCGATCGATCAACAACATCGCGCCCTTATTGTCTTATCATCATTGCTCTTCCTCTATCATCTATTTCTACTCTAACCCCGGTTTGGTCGCTACCGCTTAAAGTCGCCCTGTTTGGTTGCTACTGCTTAAAGTTGCCCGGTTTGGTCGCTACGCTTAAAGTCGCCCCGTTCGGTTGCTACCGCTTAAAGTCGCCCAGTTTGGTTGCTAACGCTTAAAGTTGCCCGGTTCGGTTGCTACCCCTTAAATTTGTCTGGTTTGGTCGCTACCGTTTAAAGTTGCCCGGTTTGGTTGCTACCGCTTAAAGTCGCCCTGTTCGGTCGCTACCGCTTAAAGTTGCCTGTTTCGGTCGCTACCGCTTAAATTTGTCCGGTTTGGTTGCTACCGCTTAAAGTTGCCCGGTTCAGTTGCTACCGCTTAAAGTCGCCCAGTTTGGTTGCTACCGCTTAAAGTCGTCCGGTTCTGCGCTTCCTCAAGTCGCATGTCTGGCCAGTTGGTCACCACTTTGGTCCTCTATTGGTCCTGCTCCATTGTGGGAAAATCTTCTCCAGTTTAATTGCTGTTACTATCAGACCGGGGTTTAAAAATTATGATTGGAATATTTGTGTTACTTGCTGATGTAATAGACTCCTTTGTAGTTCAACTGTAGTTCAAAAATCACAAGTTTTCCTTCCTCTCTAATGGAATACACCCTTATTGCAGAGTTCAAACATCTCTCCTTTCTATGTTGTAATATTGGATTTAATAGACATGCAAGAGTCTTGAAGTTCCCACCTCATTATTTTTGTTTTTTTCTCCCTCAAGCTTCAGTCAAGGGGGTGTGTTAGAATTTTTGTCTACTGTTAGTGTTGCCTGAATCTTGAGTGCAACCTGTCTTGTAGTCCTTCACCTTGTGCGGTCTCTGATGGCCCAGTATTGAATATTTCTTATTCATTTCCAGTTATTTGTTCAAACACTTGTCAGCCTCTTTTGTACTTAGTCTACTTAAGCCAGCTGAACCTCAAGTGAATGAACCCTTATCCATTCTTCCTTACATTGAAACAGAGTGCCCCCTCTTTGACTCCTAGGATCCGCTCCTCTTAGCAACATAATCTCCTTTCCCCATTCTCTTTCTCATCAGGTTGGAGCCTCCAACCTAAATTTTAACATAAACAAGGGCCTTGATTTTTTTCACAGGTTGAAGGTGTGTATTTCAGTGGAAGATATTGAATGCAAAACTTTCCTATCTAATTTTATCCTCAGAAGATATTTAAGAAAAAGGGAACCACTTGGCAAGACAGAAAGCATGTCTGTGGATTGTGTGAATGATGGATTGTCCCATGTTGAACTTGGTTTACAAATTCAGGGTGGATTCATTGATGTGAATCTCCATTGGGTTTGGATCAACTTTCCTACTCTCTGTGATGCAGACAAACTGAATTGATTGGTTACTTATATGCCCCCAAACATTCAAATTACAGCTCTTCTTAATTTGCTTCTTTAAGCTGTTGGTCTTCTGCTTACATAAATAGCAACCGATTCACAAATGTGGCCCAAAAAATTACATAAATAAGGCAGGATGGAAAATCCAAGGATTTGACTGAATAAATCCCCCAATGGACATGATTCTGATTTTATAATCAAGATGAAAGACACCATAGGGAATCGGAATCAGGGGGGACATCCAAGGATGAAATGGGGGTAATTTTTTTTGGCTCCAGGGTTCACAAAATAACTAATAGGCTTTGGGGATGATGTTGTGATACTTATGAGACAGATAGTAATCTCATTATACAATACATCCTAGAAAATGATTAATCTTTCCAGGTATCATTAACATGATACAAATTTAAGATATCATAGGTTTTAAATAGCATTATATAAACTGAACTCATCCTACAAATTCAAGTCTTTCCTACTGAAATTTATTCTACTCTTTTTCACCCTGACTTTCAGTATACTCCATCTTTGGAGTCCTCCTCATACTAGTACCACCTTGAGTCAACCTTGAGTCCTCTTCTGGTATTCACCCATCTTGGAGTTTTTAATCCCTTTGCTGATTATTCAGCCTGATCCATCTTTGATATCTTCTAGTCTAGTCTTCTTCCTAATGCTAGTTAACTGCCACCCTTCCTTTACATTGATCCTCCATGTGACAAATGATAGCAATGATAGTGGCAAGGATGGTGGTGGTGGGAGTGGGGAGGATGGTCCCATTGCTTTGGCCAAGGAAGAAGGGGGGGCCTGGGTTGGTTTCTCAGTCAAGGAGGGGGGAGGCGGGGCGGTTGATTGTTTTTTTGGGAGGGGCTGGGCAGTTGGTTGTTTGATTGCCTGGAAATTTTTGGTGAAAGGGGGGGCTGGTTGATTGGCAGGCAAAGGGGGAGAGCTGGAAGGTTAGTTGTTCAAAGGGGGGGCATTCAATTGTTCAAAGGGGGGGGGGTTGGGGTCAAAAGGGGGGGGAAGTCAATTGGTCAAAGGGGGGAGAAGTTGATTGGTCAAAAGGGGGGTGGCACCAGTTTTATTCAAAGGGGGGGGCAGTGGTTCATTGGTCCAAGGGGGGGGGGGCGACTAATTGGCTGGTTGGCCAGAAACTATTGGTTGAAGGGGGGGTTGCCATTGATCAGTTAAAGGGAGGGATGGGTTGCTTGTTGGTGGCTGTGGATGGAGGTGGGGGTCAGTGGGGGGGTCTAGTTGGCCAACAAGGAGGGAGGAGGCAAGCGCAGAGTGCTTAGCACAAGTGCAACAAGGGGGGGGTGGATTGAGAGGTGGGGGGTAGGGCATACCTGGGTGGGCTGGAAACATAGATGGAAGAGAAAAAAAAGGGGGGGTTAGCAAGGAAATCAAAAAGGGAGTTGAGATAAGGATATTTAACTGGAAATTGAGATTGAGATGGTGGGTTGGGGGGTGTGGTGAGTGTGTTGTTGGAGGGGAGGAGGAGGACAATGATAAGTGGTTGAGTCCAACAAGTGGGTGAGGAGGAGGATGGTCAGTTGTGAATTCCAATGACTGGGAGAGGAGGAGGAGGAGCATGGTGGTGGGGGTGACTGAAAATATCATGTCACTCATTGTGGGATGTACAAAAGAAAATACTTGTATGTTTGTCTCCTTACCAAGTCTGAAATCAGACAATCATGATTGAAACTGAGAAAGGGTGAGGGGTAGAATTTTCTCTCTCATGGCAAAAGAGGATTGATGAGATAAGACTGGCATGATTTGATAAGGATCAGGCACATAATCTTCAATGATTTCATCCCATTCAGGCCATTCAGTTATGGAGAATAAGGCAGCAGAAAATCCAGTTGATGAGTACCTTCATGTCTTTGGGATTTGGGAGCTGGCTTGGCATTTCTCTTAAGATGAATCATCTTCCTATCAGGACCCCTATGGCATGCTCAATCCCAGCTTGTGATTGGTAAAGATGATATTTGAAATCATTTTTGGCATGATAATTGGATGAAACATTGCAGTATCCTGGAATCACATATTTAACAATGGAATAAGCAGAGTCAGCCAGAAGTTATTGTTTTTCATAAAATTATCACTGAGTTTTCTGAGAAATCTGCATTTGACTAAAGAAATTAGAATAATGACAGGAACCTGGAAGGCAAGCATGGAGGGCAATGAAATTTTTTTTGTTTTTGCAGACAGGTTGAACAGAAATGGAGTATCTAAATGAAAAATGGAAGCGTTTTTGTTCATTTATTTGTGAAAGGAATTTTCTATCAATAGATTGGATTGCCTTTTCTTTCAATAAAAGTGGTGCTTTCCATCAAGCTTGGGTTTTTGACTCATAGGGATGGTGGTGCCATCAAAAAATACAATCCAACCTTGAAAACCTTCATTACCTTGACCTTTGAGATCTTTATGCGCTCTCCATTTCTTGGCCAGCATAGAAGTGAGGAAAAAAATCCTAGGAAAGAAGCCATAAAACTTTGGTTGTTCAATTTGAATGTTCCATATCCATTAGAGAAATTATTTTCCAATCAATGAAAAAAAGCACCATTACCATTGGATCCACACCAAAAAATAGCAACAGAAAGTTGGATAGAAGGATTGCAATGGAAGTTCCAAGATTCATTCTGGAAGAAAGGATGCTTTTCAATCATCTCCAAAAGTTTTTTAAATGATGCTAAAGAATTTCAAAATAGTCAATGAAAGCTTTGATACCATTATTGAATAGCTTCCTGGAGGTCAGTTTGACATACTGAGAAGTGAAGAGTATGGGGAGGGGTGTTATTTGTGATTTGAAGTGATGAGCAGTTGTGTGATGAAATGGAGATGGGATTGGTATGGATTTTCTGAGGTGGCGGTGTGGATGGGCATTTTTCCTGGGATGGATGGTGGATGTATGATGGCGCATAAATGGCGGATTTAATGCTTGAAATTGGTCATTTAATAATAAACCCGTTAAGGGGTAAGTCTATTTCAAAAAATTTCCATTGAAAATGGCATATTTTTTGAAAAAAGGCAGGTTTCTAATGGCAGATTTGCAAACTTTGATACACCCTATTATAAATAAGGGTCAGGCTAAAATCACACAAAAAAATACTAAAAACATCCCAATCTTCAAAATTGGTGTGAGTTTAGCAAAATATAAAAATAAAATAATAATATAATCAGATGTGATAATAAAATCAAAATATCTGAGAAGAATAATCAAATAATTTAACATGAAAAGAATAATGAAATAAATTCAACAATGCTAATAATAGAAATCATAAATAATATAATGCAAATTGTTGATAAGAGATAGAAATAAAAAAATATTGAAAGATATTGAAATGTTTTTTATTTTAAAATATGATTGGAAAACCATAAAATTTCCCAAAAAAATGATAAAATATTAAAAAAACCGCAAATTTTCCTCAAAATGAAAAAAATTAACAGATAAATTCAAATTATAATTGAGATAATTAAAATCTGAAACTGAAATAAGTGTTGAAAAAATTTCAAAATTTTAAATTAATTTGAAAAATGAAAGAAACAGGGCTTATCAGAGTTAAAAAATTCACCATTTGAGACCCAAATATTTCTTTTATCTAAACCTTCAGTGAAAGTGGTGGGTTTCAAAAATACAAATACTCATGGACTGTTGTAGTCCAGAAGGAATGCTTTTCTAAAAGTGGTGTTTTGAATAAAAAGCACACAGTTTATTTTTTTCCATCCATTAAAAATCCAAAAACCTATTCACCCCTCTAAATTTTCCAATCCTGCACCAGGATCATCAATTGCAACTCACATAATACCAGCAGAAACCCATGCGACTAATGACTTTGAATCAAACAAATCACCATAGATCATACAAATATTCAAACTTAGAATTTCCAGAAAATCTCCCAGAAAGCTAGTAAAACATGCAATCAATTTTCCTTATTTAGTTTGATATTTCAATCTGGTCCAATGGAAATGAGGAATACCACTTTTTATCCTTGAAAATTTTATTGAAAGGGCTGTAATTGGTACCAAGAATAATGAAACTGAATAATAAAACTTATGAAAGGAAATCTTTCCCCCATTATCATTGAATTAATTTTCCAATAAATGTTTTGCCTTTATGCGGAATGATTCATGAAAAATTTGGGAATGATTGAAAATCATCATGTTTACCAGAATTAAAATTTTAATCATCAGTGCAATCATTCTATCCAAATTTCTTTTCTTTTAGATTGGGCTTAAATGTGAATAGAGAAGCTATCAATATCTTAGAAAATGATTTATGATTATGCAATGAAATGGTACACTCATATTAGCAAAGAAATATTTATGAATATTATCATGAAATTTTGAAGCTCAGCACTCTGCTAGCCAAATAAGTAATAGCAGAAAGGAGTTTTGCAGGCCATGTAGAATGAAATATTCACCCCAGGTTTTCTTGAATTTTCTTATGGCACAAACCCCTTTATTTCAAGAAATAAACTCAATGGTAATAAATATTTTTACTACAAGCAAATTTCATCCATTATCTTATTCAAAAATATCCTTCATAAGAAATTCAACAACCATGTTCTGTTTTTTCAATGAGCTACTATTTTTCTTTTCAAACGGGTTTCAATAAAAACAAGAAGTTTATTTTACTCCATTTTAGTCTTCCTGGCTCATCTACTTATTCATATGTTTACAATTGGATAAAAATTATGCAAAAAAACCATGGTTACTTTAAACTAGAGGTATGCCTCCTGGGAAACATGAATTATTCCAGTTGGAAATCTTTCATTTCAGCATACCAGAATTTCTCTCCAAATAATCAGAAAAAACAGAGTTAAAATTTAAAATAGCCCAATAAATTCTGAAAATCAAAACTCTTTTGGATTCCTGAAAAAGAATATGGGCCATCTTCAGATAAATTTGGAAAAAGCCTTAGAATTCCCAAGAAATGAATATATTTTTCAGCTTCATTAACTGTTGTGTCATTCTAAATAATTTCCTGGCTAAAATCAAGGATTAATGGGAATAATTCTCTGAAGATTATATCCTTAATCCTCCTTCATCAATTGAAATCTCATTTTATCCTTTATCATTTTCTTTTATGATGAGAATTCTACCAGTAAATCTTGTTCCCTTTGATTTTTGATTTTTTTCTTTTTAGGCTGGGTGAAAATAAAATAATCCTTCCAATGTTTTCACCCATTTTCTTTCTTTGTACTTGAGAAAAACTGGGATACCTTCCCATTAACAAGTTCCTGCTCCAGTCATCCCTTGGAGCATCTACCGTTCATCCTTTCCACCCCAAACAGATATTAAAGCCCCTTTCAAAACCAAATTCAACCATCAAATCAAAAAAACCACAACTTCCTCATCACCCATATACCTTATCTGAACCATCCTTACCTCAAAAACACCCCTAAAAATTTCAATGGATCACCTGAGCTATACAAATTTTATTAAAAACTAAAATAAACCAACTTTTAATTAAAAGGAATACTCGATGGATGAAAAAAAATATTCAGTACACAAACACCAAATAGAACTACCTAATTATGCTCAAATTGAGCTATTCTGGTAATAATGGTCAGAATAAATACTACTAGTGTGTTGAAAAATAATTCTATTTGCATTTTATGACCAATGAAGTAAAAAAATAATTCAAAATTTTATATATTTTCAACTGGAATAATTCCATAAATTTCTGGAGGTTTTGGTGGAATTTTATAGCTGTGGATTGGGAAATGTGTCATGGGCTGCTCTCTTGGCATTTATTGAAAGCTATCTCAACATTTGGGGAGCATGGTGACTCAGAAGTGGCAGCTGCGGGGTTGGCTCAGCATCAAGTGTGGTGGGTTATACAGGTGGATTGGGCAGGTATGCGCAAAGATAAGCGCAGACAAATCCGCTGATTCTGGTGATTTGAAGAAAGCACATTGAGATAGGTAGGGAGTGGCACAAGGGCCGGGTCATGAGAAGGAAGAACTGGATGGAAATAATGGCAGGCGGGCATTGGATGATGAAAGGAAATGGATTAAGGTATGGGTGGGAGGATGGATAAGTTTGGGCTAGGTTTTGTCTTGCAGTTTTATTCTTGTGGTTGTTGGGACGTGGTTGTGCTTGTATTTAGGTTAAGGTTGAGAGGGAGGAATCAAATCCTCACTCTCAACTCTGTGGTGTAGGGGGGGAGGAGCATAAAATGAGGACCACCAGGTTTTCAAGAAAGGAAGGAACTCATCTGTCATTCTAATTGTTGGTTGAAAGGCAAAATCTAATCCTTACAGATGCAAGGGACAATAAAATTCTGAATATAAGGGAAAAAATAATGAGAACACTCCTATTTTTTCCACAAATTGTGGGCTGAAAAATGCACTTTAAATCCAGGCGATTGCTTGGAAATCTTTGTGTATTGATTTCATTTCAAAATTTCCCCTTTCTGATGGATGTGATGATATCCTGGGCATAGTATTTTTACTCTGAATTATTAATCTGTTCCTTTGAATTCAGACCACTGCATCTTCTGACAAAAGTTTTAATTTATTCACAGAACATTTCTTCTCAAAGAATGGTCTCCATGAAAACATTTTTGGAAAATGTTGAAAATATTTTGTTTCCAGAGTCGGAAATTCACTTTTATTCCAGAATTCAAAGATCAATTCAAACCAATAAACAGTTTAAAAAACAATATTGCATTTTATATATGAGTGATTCAGTTAAATAATCAGGAAATATCATTTAATTTACATCAGTTACTACCAAGACAACTGGTAAAATTTTTAACTATTAGCCAAATCTTTGTAAAACAAATCTAATCATTCTTCCAATAAACAGATTCCTATGAAATTTTTAACGGGATAAATCTATATTTTGAATAAATTCACATTAAAATTTTGCGAGAAACAACAGATTATCCCACCCTCATCAAATATCTTCAACAAAATATTCAAACCAAATGTAGGATTCTCAGCAGACCAAATCCAAAAAAAAGAAACAAAAAAAAACAAAACAAAACAAAAAAAATTAGTTAATTATATGTTGTTGCTTTCAGGAAACTACCTTTTAGCCATGGCAAGTTATTCCAATTGGGAAAAAGTGCTGCAGCTACAATCAGGAGCTGCAACAGCCAGAAGTTTTCCAATTGGGAAAAATATGCAGTTGCACAACTACAAACTCTACTCCTTCTACTTACCTTCCAACCTCCCAATCAATGAATTTATTTCCCACTCACCTCAGACAAGACCAATCAACTAACTCAAAAAATATTCAAGAAAAATTTAAATGCAAAAATGACCAAATTTTACTTCCTAAAACCTCCAGACCAAAAAATCAACTAAAGAAGAAATTGATCAAAAAAGAAACAAAAACCAATACATCCTTCAGCAACTAAACAACCCAAGGAACTTGCTCAACCAGCTCCCTCCAAGCAAATCAATGATTCAAAACAGTCAAACCCTTCTCCTGACAACAAAACAAAAGGGGATAGAAGTTAGGACTTTTATCAACTCTTCTAGACCTGGATTTGAACACCCTACAGGATAGAATATAAAAAAACAAATGACTTCAGCTTAAGGATGTAACCCGGGATTTGGGAAGGGAATGAGATTCATCCCAAACCCTGCAGCCTGAAACTTCCCCAAAATTCCACAAAGCCCTAGTTGAAATGTATATAACTTCACCTCCTTTATCCATTCCTCCATCTGATCATCATTGAATCCTTTTACCCTCATTAAACTGTCCTCTTCCCTTATTTACAATCCTTTCAGTCATCAATGAAAGGTATTTTTCCAGAAAATGAAAAAGAAATGCAAACTGACCTCTTCTCCACTGAATCAGAACCCCCAGGACCTTTCTTCAAGTTCAAACCAGTCCAATTCAAAGATTCCCAACGGTCTGAAGTGAATAAAAAACCACCCCTAGTAGTAGCCAAAACAAAAAACAAAGCTGGGTCTGGATCTACTTCAAGGAAGCTGTTGATGGTAAGAATGCAACTTTTCAGGTCACTTGCAAAGGAGGAACTTCACATGGTGCTACTCTCAAAAAGAATTGGAGTGGAAGCACAAAGAACTTCCATTGCCATCTGGAAGATATACATCAAGTCACTGACCCACTACTTTTGAAGAAGACCAAAAATTCATTGCATTTGGATCTAGAGAAGGTGGTCAAGACTGAATCATTAAGTCCAAAGTTTTTTTTTATTCACTTATCTTGCCTCTGTAATTAATAATTAATACTCATGAGCTCATCTACCAGTTAATATGTTGCAGAAGGAGCTTAATGGTGACACACTGAAGAATGTGCTAATCTATTTCACGGACAAGTGCAATATAGCCTTCACAATTTTTGACAGAAATTCATTCCAATAACTGTTTCAAATCCTTGATCCTGGCTTCACAAAACTAATTTTTGACCACTTTAAATTATGTTTACAAACTCATCTTACTTGGGTCTTTCTTTAAATGCAGGAAACCATCAAGCTTTAACACCTTTCAAAAAAAATTAATTTAATTTAAAACTGATGCCTGGAACTCCCACAGTTATGTTTCTTTTATGGTGGGGATGACACATTAAATTGATTATAATTTGAGCTGGAAGACTTGAAGCTTGCAGTCACTGATATTCAAGGTATTTTTATTCTTCTTTGCTTTTTGCATGATTAATTTCAACCACATCAACTGATGTTTTATCTTTCACAGGACAGCACAAGGTGTGAGAATCCAAACGGTGCTTAGCCAGAGGAAGTTCTGTGATGGGGAAAGGTGCTGTTTTGACTTCGCTCCTAAGAGTTTCAAAAATATTTAAATGTAACCAGAATCAAGGTCCAGAACCTTATGAGTGAGGAATTGATGGAAGGCATGAGTTTGGAAATATTAGGTAGCAATGGAAGACAACACTATCTGAATAAAGATTGTGCGGGAAAAGACTTTCAAAAATAAGTTTAAGGTTTGTTCAGAGCTCAATGGAACAAGGCAGTTTTAATTAAAAATGCCCACAAGCTAATAACTCTTTTTTTCAGCAGAATATTAGGACAGATCAACTCAATCACAACCAAACTCCTGGTTCTTAATGAAACTGCCCAAATCTCCACAATCAAGCGCTTGAAGGGTCCCAGAAAACAGTGGGTGGCCGTACAAAACCAAGAAATTTGTTCTATGAAGCTCCAGAAGCAAAGCAGTAACAAATTTGAACAAGAATGACTTAAGACTTCTCAAGGGACTCAAGAATAGCATGGCCAAATTCAACTTTAAGGGAATAATGGGAGGTTTAAAACTCAAGGTTTCAAACTTACAGAAACCTCTCAGACAATTGTGACTGGTTACAGAAAGACAATCAAATGAATGATCAGGACCAAAGTGGTTGGAGAAAGGGATCAAAAGAGTGGCTTAATCTTCAACCAGAAAGCTATTGGTTTGTGATAAGGATCAGGTCACAGCAGACAGATCAAAGGATTGAGTATGGAGACTCAAGGAATCAAGGGGAATTCAAAAGAAATACCCAGGATGAGGATGATGAGACGCACCAATAAAGGGGATGGACCCCATGGATTTATTGATTCCAAAATAATGGGTGGATGATAGATAGATATTGGGATTCTGATTAATTGGGCAAAAAGGAAGGGGAGAGCCCCTCCTTTTATGGAAAAGAGCCCCACAGACTACTCACAAGAGATACTAAAAATTAAAGCGGATTTTTTTTTCATGTATAATTTTTAATTATAGATGAAAACAATCAAAAATAGTGACAAGATGAAGCGTGAAATAAAAAAAATGGAAAAGGAAATCAGAGCATGGGAAGCAGATGAGCATCCGCTAAATAGCAGATTAAAGGTTGTGATGGCAGATAGTAGTAGCTGGCGGATGACGGCAAACCATGCGTGCAATGGTGAACCGCTTTCACAACCGCCAGACCTGATACAGGATAGGTGGATGTTTGGGAACAGGAGTCAGTTGCGAGGCGGTTTGTGAGAACTTCAACGGCTGAAAGTGACAGACCGCGGTTCATCAGAGTTAAAAGGTCAATGAGTAGAACAATGGTTCAGCAGGGTTTGGATGAAGGAGAGATTGGAGGGTGACAGGTGATCACACCAACAGCTGCAAGCAATGGGTTTGCTGGTCTGTTGGGTGTGCAAATCAGCATGGGCGCGCCATTGGCAATCAGGATGGGATTGGCCTGGCAATGTTGACGGTCTTTGTTGACCAGCCATTAAAAGGAGGGTTTTATGGATGATGGGCAAGTGGGGATGGTTGGCTAGTCAGTCGCTGAAGGGAGTCAGCAAGCCGCAACGCAACCAAACTTGCCAAAGGCTGCCAGCAATGATGAGAAGGGGTCATTGGCGTTGTTGGCAGGCACCGTGAGCTGGTTGCCCACCCGGCGCTTGGAATGGCCAGACAGAAAAAGAGGATTGGATGATGAGTTTGGAGGTGGATGAAAATGTGATGAGGATGAGGATGGTTGCTGGCGTGCATTTGACCAAAGATTGGGCTGAGGGCGCGTGCAAGTAGAAGGAGTTGAACAGTGTATCTGTGTATTTGAAAGCCTCCGGAGAGGCCTACCTAAACCACTAAGAAAATGAGGAGATAAGAGAACATAAAATGGAGGGGTTGCCATAGAGACACCATTTTTTTCTTGATGGAAGTTGGATGAAAGAATGTATACCAAAAAATTTAAAAAAATTCCCCTTTTACATGGTGTCCCAAATTGGTCACCACAAAGGGAGAAATGATTGCAGAAAAATTCCAAAAGGTACTCAATAATCATTATAAAAGAGAGAAGCTCATCAAAATCACTACCAACCATGCATTAATTAATTAAAATATAACAAACCATGTTTCCAACCAAATCAGTTGCTTAAACAATGCAAAACACCTCCTTGGATGTGTTGCGCATTCCATCAACCTTTCTGAAAAAGACAGAATTGCATTGCTTGCAATCATGGAAGATGACAACAAGTCAATTGAAAATGAGCCTCTAAAATGAAATATGAATTCACAAGATAACTATACTGGAAGAAATAATGCAATGGGACTTTCATACCTCACTACAAGAGCCAATGGCGCCCAATTCAATTCATTATCAATACTCAAACAAGCCAATGGGTTGTATATTTGGGTTTTTTTCCCCTCAACTGTATGGGCAATTTGAGAAGTTTGTATCATTTTTTCAGCCAAATCTTTATGAGAAACAATTAAATGACTTGAAATTGATGTCTGAACCCGTTTGAAATCAAGATTTACAATTTTTCAGCGTGCTCTCTTACTTGAAAATTCATGCAATCATTTCTGTAAAGCTAAAGCAGAAACCCATAAATTTGGATTATCAGTTGACAATTGGAATAAAAAAAGGATATTATTTCTATCCTTGAACCCTTATCTGAGGCCACCAGCATTCTCTGTGGTTCAAATTATCCAACCTTGAACACTGAGATTTCAATATATATCATCATTTTGTAGCATCTTCATGCAGCCAGGAAAGACCTTTACGACCAATCCCAACTTATAGTACCAGCAAATTCAATGATCAAAAAAAAATCAAATATTACCTCAACAATGCAATTCAACACCTGGCATACATTTTTGAAATGATCTTGGATCCCACCTTCAAGACAATTTTCTGGGCTTCTCATGCCAGTTTCATTGAGGGAAAGTTCAGCATGAACCTTGAAAATATCACCATGGTATTTTGGGAAATTACAGACAAATTTGAGATGGATTTAGGGGAACCCTCAACTTCAAACACAAGCAATAGTACACCATCAGCCTCCACTATGAAAAGCCAATCAATTTTTTTCATTAGGCTTGTATCAGCCCACAAGTCAAGCAGAAGGAAAACAAGCTGAAATCACCCAGTAATTCATTGAAGAACCTGGGCTAGAGGGTTTCAACCTCCTGGAATATTGGGCCACTGTAAGACTCCAAACGGTTTTAGGCCATGGCAGTTCTGCAGAGGGGAAAGGTGCTGTTTAGGCTGCCCTCCTGAGTGTTACAAAAATATTTTGAATGTAACCAAGATCAAGGTCCAGAACCTGGTAAATGAGGAATCAGGGAGTAAAGGATAAGAATGATAATAGTTTGGTAGCGATGGAAAAGCACTATCTGAGACAAGATTATGCAGGGAAAAACTTAAACAAAATAAGTTAAAGTCTCTTTAGAGTTCAAAGAACAAGAGCTGTTGCATGTAAACAACTCCCACACACTAATAACTCTGGTCGTCAGCAGAAGATTGGGAATGATCAACTCAAACTCAAGCAACCTCCAGGTTCTCCATGAACCTGCCCAAATCTCCGCAATCAAGCCCTTGAAGGGTAACAGATAAATGTGGGTGGCTGTACAGGACAAAGCAAAATGTTTCAGAAGCTCTAAAGCAAACAGTAACTGATTTGAAGCAAGGATAACCTCACAACTTCTCAAGGGACTCAAGAGTAGGCTGGCAGAATGCAACTCCAAAGAAGCTAAGGGGAGGAATGACACTCCAGGTCTTAAGCTTAATAAGACCTCTTCAATCAATCGTGATTGGCTCCAGAAAGTTGATCAGGGATCAGGACCAGTATGGTCAAAGAAAAGGATCAAGGAGTGGCATAACACACTCAAAAAGAATTCCAAGAGAAAGAATTTTTCTTCAACCAGCAAGGCTATTGGTTGGTGATAAGGATCAGGGATCAAGGGTTGAGTATGGAGGCTCAAGGATCAAGGGTGTGCTGATTTCATTCTGGATGATTCCATGCTCCAATGATTGATCCAAAAGGAAGGGGAAAGCCCCTCCTTATATGGGCAGGAGGCCCTGTTAGACTATGTACAAGGGATCCTACAAATAGAGCCGAAAAGGGAAGAAAACCATGTGGTCACTTGCATCTGTCTGTGGATGGGCAAGCGCAACAAT
The DNA here is from genome assembly GCA_025617555.3 of Puccinia polysora. NCBI lineage: Eukaryota > Fungi > Basidiomycota > Pucciniomycetes > Pucciniales > Pucciniaceae > Puccinia > Puccinia polysora. Next base: position 22,934,065 of record CM062620.1, on the reverse strand, counting down.
ACCAGAGTCACCCACCCCTTGTCCAAAGGCGGACGGGGTGGGAAAGAGAAATGAACCAAACCGCCGCGGATGTCCGCAGGGGGTAGTTGGCCCTCTTCACCCCTTCCAAAGGCAGAAGCGGGTGGGAGAGCCCCCGGAAAGGTGACAGATGAAGTCCATGAGGGCGCGGATGGGTGGATAGGAGATTGGCTTGAGACGGTTGAGTAAATCCTGACAGCCTTGAGATTCACGACTGATAGATCAAGTGAGATGGGAGATTTGACGGATCCAAGGATTTTCCAAATGCTTGGGGGTGCGGTCGGGATGGATTTGGTAAATCCTGGATGAGCGCCGCCCAAAGGTAGCAATGAGGAGATTGGGATGCGCAACACCAAAGATGAGGACGCGCAACGACAAAGATGAGGACGCGTAACAACAAAGATGAGGACGCGCAATAATGGCGGAGATGACAAGAAACACGCAACGGCAAGGATGATGAGCAACGCGGATAAAGGACGCGCCACGCGCGCGGATGAAGGAAGCGAAGCGCGCGCAGCGCGACGCCCGACGCGCGCGGATAAAGGACGGTTCGGATGAGCCTGAGGATAAGTTGTTAGGCCGGATGGTACGTTTGCGCAACAGTTTATGGATTGAGGTCTTAAGGTGGCCAGGGTGTCCAGGATGGGGCACCACATCTCTCCCCAACTTACAGACTGTCCCTAGTCTGCTCCCGAGTTTGATGCCATAGAAAAAGAAAGGAAAGAAAGATGATTGAAACCGAAGAATGGCCATTTTGATCTTGAGAGTGGTTGAGAAAAAAAATATGTCGATCCAAAAAAAAATCCTAGAAATGGCTGAGATAAGATGAAGGAGGCGTCCCAAGTGCTCACACGCGTGGCATGAAGCAAAGTTTTCACAAAACGACAAGGATCTTTGCCCAGATGGTGCACAAATTGGGAGGACTTACTTCTGGACCAGGTTGCCTCCACAAGAGTGAAATTTCTTGACCTGATCAGCAGAGAACCTTCTGGCCATCTGAGTACCATCCAGCTCCTCCAAAAGATATGATCCAACTCTAACTTGACGGATTACTCGGTAAGGACCATTCCAGCGGTTAGAGAAAAGCTTTCCCCACTGAGTTTCCAAGGAACAATTATAAACCAATACCAGGTCGCCAGGGTTTAAAGGGTCCATGATTCAATTCCGGTGTTTATCTTCTGAACTGATTTCACTCTTGATTCCATCATCTTCTGATAAGCTTTGTTACAAATATCTTTACTCCGCTCCAGTTGCTTTGATCTGGCAACTAATAGGTCAGTAGTTGAGGAAACTTGTTCCCAAGAGATGCCCAAGAAAGACTCCATTTCAAGATCAAGAGGAAGAACAGCCCTATGACCAAAGATGATTTCATAAGGAGAGTAACCAGTGGTTCGCTTAGTGGAAATTTGATCAGAGAAGAGGACCAAGGGGAGAAACTTTTGACAATTCTTGCCACTTTCACCAGCCAATTTGACAAGAGCAGCCTTCAAAGGAGCATGGCCTCTTTCAACCACGCCTTGTCCTTCAGGATAATAGGGAGTAGTAACTCTGTGTTTTCCAGGGAGCAATCGGATCATTTCAGCAAGTTTTCCACCAAATTCCGAGCCACCATCCGTAGAATAAGATCGGGCCAAGCGATAGCCCATTGTCCAAGTCTCATGAAGGAAAGCTGCTACTGATTCAGAGCTGAGGTTCTTAAGAAACTTTGCTTCAACCCATCCAGAAAAATCATCTCTAGCCACAATGAGGTACTTAGCTCCACCAGCCTTAATGTGAACCACATCCATAGCAATCCTCCCAAAGACAGTGGATTCTCCAGTGGGGTAACAAATTTCGGCCGGGCGCCTAAGATCAGTTTTCTGGCACACTTCACAACTCCTGAACCATTGAGCAACGGATTTCTTCAGGGATGGCCACAAGAATTGTTTGGATATTCATTGATTAGTTTTGGTTTCCCCACAATGACCAAGGCCTTCATGGAGATTTTCCAGGATCAAATATTGCTTGGAAGGGATAGTGACCACAACAAGTGCACAAGGAGTTGACCTTTTCATAAGCCTAGAACCTTGGAAAAAGAAGTTGGAGGACTTCCTTTTAAGGGACCGAAATTCTTTGGCAAAGAGATCAGGGGGTCTTTGGAGAGTTGAAAGGTACTTCTCCAACTTAAGCCAGAAAACTTGCTGGAAACCAGAGTAATTTTGGGAGGAGAAGGCAAAGACAGGGCAGACCAAGGGTTCTTCCTCATCAAAATCCATTCCAACCTCTGATTCATTGTCTCCAATAGGTTGTTGAGATAAGCCATCAGGCATGGTGAAAGATTTTCCAGGCCTGTGAACAATATCAAAAGAGAACAACTGGATGAAAGCCACCCGATGAGTCATTGGAGCATTTGGGAGGCTGGGGGAATTGATAATTTCAATAATAGATTGTGCATTGACTTGTAACTCAAAGTTTTGACCCCAAAGGACAGTCTGAAGCTTCTTCAACATTTGGGCCACACCGCAAAGTTCCATTTTTGGCTGGGAGTACCTGGATTCCACATCTGAGAAAAGAAGAGATTCATACAGAGCAGGAAGATCCAAACCATTTTCATCTTCCTGGGTAAGAACAGCCCCAACAGATTGATAACTTGAGTCCACTGCCAGCTTGATCTTGCTGGCTCCGGGTTCATAAGTGATCTTTTTCAAAACAATGTCTTTCCCAACAATTGGCTTGAGCAACTGAAATGATTGTTTTCAGTCTTGGGTCCAAATCCATTCAGCATCCTTCCTGGTTAAGCAACGCAAGGGAATACAAATTTTGGATAATGAGGGAATGAAGATCCTGACATAAGTTACAACACCTAGGAAACCTCTAACTTCCGTTGGATTTATTGGGGTAGGCCAGGAAATGATTTTGTTGACTTTAGAGGGTGCCATCCTTCTTCCGTCCTTGCAGACTATATGACCAACAATTTCCAAGGCAGGGACACAGGGGGCAAGTTTTGATCCAGAGACAGTAAGGCCAGATTCCTCAATTCAAAACAAAATTCTTTCCAAGACAGTAGCATACTCCCAGATAAATTGTTGGATTCCTGAGTGCCAAGGTAACAGCTCATTATCATAGTCATAGACTGGACCTTTAATCCCACCATCATCAATAAAGATACCCGCATGATCCGGGATTTTGTCCTGGAGGATCCACATCATCTGAGCCTGATAGACTGCAACCGAGTTGGTGGCACCTTGAGGCAATTGAGTCAGCTGAAATCGACCAAGGGGAGTATTGAAATTAGTGAGGGGACAAGAAGTAGGATGCAAGTATTGTTCGTCATAGCTACCCATAATGTCACCTAGACCATAGCAAGCTCTCCCCGAGAAGGATTCAACAAATTCTTCAGTGCAAGAGGCACGCCAGAGTCTTTAATAGTAACTTTATTAAGAGGTTGGAGATCATGAACTACTCTAAGTTTACCATTACTCTTTAGAACACAGAAAACAGGACTGGAATAGCTAGAAGTCAATTGTTTGTCTAAACCGGTTTGGACTTGTTTGCGGACCAACTTGATGAATTTTTCAACTTTAGCAGCAGGGATTGGGATCTTTTTCTTTTGCCAAGGGTCATGTTCAACTACAGGGATGATGTAAGGAAGACCATAGGATTCTTTCAAGAGACCTCTCTCTTCTTCACAGAATGCAATAGATTTTTCCCTTAGAGACAAAATATTTTTGATCAAATTTAACTCATCAGGAAGAAGCCATCCATCTGGACCAAGGTTGACCAATTCCAGAAGTTCTTCAGTGACCCGACGAGAGGGAATAAATGGACCAGTGAGGGATTTGGATAGACCACAGTAAGGATTGCGGGATAGCGGAGGACGCATAAGAGGAGGGTTGAGGTTGAGAGGCATTGGTTGGTTGACTGGCTGGACCTTCTTGGCAACTGGTTTGTACTTTGCGGCAAAGGAGAGGAATCCCTGCTTCCTCCAAGCATTGACCAGTGAGACCTGACTACGAAAACTGAGGCCATGTTCCAACATTTTCCAAGTCCGATGTTCTGCTACCTCCTTGAAAGGAGCCTTCTCCATAAAAGAGGATCCAAAAGATAACACATTGCTCACATGTGTGGCACAGGGTAGAGTTTTGAAAACAACAGTAGTAGAAGCCCCTGGTGGTGCACAATTGGGAGGACTTACTTCTACCCCTAATTGCCTCCACCTAAGACCAAACTCCTTCATACCAAAGCTACCAAGAAAAGAATTGAGATTGAGATCTAGTTTAGACTCATTGCGGATATTTGAAACCGGAATGGAGGTTGAGTGATCAGGCTGAAAAGAAAAAGAAAAAGAAGATACAGCAGATCCAGACAGAGAAGAAATATTTTTGGATTTTTTGGATTTTTTACATGTTTGGGTTTTGATCTTATTTGGATGAGAAGAAAATGATGAGAAAAAGAAAAATATGCCTCTGAGGTGGGAGTTGGTCCATGAGTTGAAGTCTGAGGCTGAGGAGAACTACAACTATCAATAGGGCCAACTATTCTGCTAAAAAATGAGGATGAAAGGAATGAGATTTTTCTTTCTGCTTTCCTTTCAGGACAGATTTGGGAGGGTGACCAGGGAAGTCTCTTTCCCAACAATCAGAATCCAAAGAACAAAGGGGAACTTCAATTTTTCTGCCATCAGCATCAGGGAGGAGAATTCTCTCCCCAACTTGATCAGAAAACATCAGGGTAGCACCAAAGTCCATTAAGAAAGTCCTTCCCAAGATCATGGGACCATCCAGACGAGTGATCCAGAATTGACAGGTTCCAACAATATTTCTACCAATTCAAACAGGAATATCCTCAGAAATACCAACCAGTTCACAGGACTGATTCCCAATTCCATAAAGCGCAGAGTCAAAACTGCCCCTTGGGCTAAGTTTAAGTTTGCAGGCCATGGAGTCCGAAATCAAGTTGAGCTGAGAACACAAATCCACAAGGAGAGAAACCGTTTTAGTTGAATCACCAAGACAACATGAAAGAAAACCAAGAGGAAAGGAATACAGGTTGGTATCTGAAGAGGGATCTGTTCCACCAGAATCCTCTATCAGAGTACCATAGGAGACCTTTAATTGTCCGGACCAATCTCCACATGTCAACAAGAAACCAATTTCTTCATCCCTTCTGCCACAGATGGAGAGATCAACAGGAGTTCAGCCACAGATAGATCAGTGATTTTAAGATCAGAAATTTTCTTTAATATTCCTTCCACAGCATTAGGGTAGTCCTTGGAGATGCCCCTCTCAAATCAAACTTTGGGCTGGGTGGAGGGAGGAAGATCAGGTGTAATAGGTGATGGAAGACGATATGAGGGTTGGGAAGGTTGAAGAGTGGGAGGATCAGAGTTGTCTTGGAACCTTTCCATAAGTGGTTCCCTTTCTACTTCCATGTCTTCCACATCAGAGGAAGGAGGCTCAGGTGAAGATTGGGGTTTAGCGGGTTTCCGCAGAATGGAGGATGGAACAGGAGGAGAATTATGAGGTTTTGGTTCCTCATGGCGTTTCCTAGCTGGATTGGATTGATAGGTGCCAGGGAAGCTGGAAGAAGTGATAGCTGGGGGATACCAAGGTTGCAGAGTTCCACAGGATGATCAAAAATCCACAGAGACCAAGGATGCCTTCTTGGGAGTTGGTGGTTGGTATGAGGCCACCACATGACAAATCAGTCAAGACGAATCAAAAGGGATCAAAGCACCGTTAGGTAGGAAAAAATTATTTCCCTTCTGCTCTACTAACTTCCATGGCCTTCCCTATGGCAGTAATAACAGACTATAGTAGACTTAGGAACAGAATTAGCAGGCTTAGGAGTGGCTAAAGAGGATATTTTCTGATCTATTTTATTCTCAAATGCCTGAAGTAATTTAGTGATCTCATCTATAGTAGGTGTCTCCCGGTGAGTCTGAGGATTGGGTTTAGGTCTGCAATTGGCTTCCATCTTATTCATGATTTTTTTAGATGCTTAAAAAGAGGGGGCAAGGACTGGTTCAGTGATTTTAGGTTTTTCAAAGGTGAGAGCTGTTTGACCTTTCATAACTTTATCCACAGTATTCCTAAGGACCATGAAAGCAGGGAGCTTGAACCAATTGTCTCTTGTCATGATCATGGATCCAGATTTCACCAATTCATCCTTAATTCATTCCTGCACTCCTGGAGAGAAATACTGAAAAAATTGCATTCAAATTTTGTCCAACGTATCAATTTGATTTTTTCCGGATAAGATAGGACTGGATAGGGTCCCAAGATTTTCTAAAAGTCTGATAGTCAGAGGCTGAGGAGATACCACCATTGGAGCTCCATTGAGAAACCAGGGCATCCAAGTCTTGCAAAGTAAATCTGGCTACATCTATTTTTCCCCAATAGGCCAACATAACATCCTTCAGGAGCCGCCAGTTATGAGTTTCAAATCCCTCAAAAAATTGGATAACCTCCATAACTTTGTCATAAGAGATAAAAAACCTTAACTGATAAGCCATATCATATTCACTGGCACCATCCACTTCTGCAGCCATCTCATATGATTCCAGGAATTGTTTGACGTTGGTCCCATTGAAGCCTAAATTTTTGTTCTGAGGTTTGATTTTGACCATCTTGGCCCAAACAGATAAAGAGGATCCAGCAGATTCCATGTTGAAGGGTTCCTAAGAGATCCAAACAAGCAGAGTTCCAAGGTGGCTCAGAAGTGTGGCAAGAGCAGAATTTCACAAAAACAACAAGGATCTTGCCAGGCAGTGCACAATTGGGAGGACTTACTTCTGGACCAAGCTTCCTCCACGGATCAGATCTGAAAAAGAACAAACAGAAATAGAAAAGAAAAAAAAATGGGATTGGATTTTGGCGTTGATTCTTCAATTTGGGACTGTAAATCCCAAGGTTGCTGGTTTGATCCTGGCCCGGGGGACCAAATGTAAGTCTCCTAACGGTGCTACGCCGTGACAGTTCTTCAGAGGGGAAAGGTGCTGTTTAGGCTGCCCTCCTGAGTGTTACAAAAATATTTTAAATGTAACCAAGATCAAGGTCCAGAACCTGGTAAATGAGGAATCAGGGAGTAAAGGATAAGGATGATAATAGTTCGGTAGCGATGGAACAGCACTATCTGAGACAAGATTATGCAGGGAAAAACTTGAAAAAAAGATGTTAAAGTCTCTTTAGAGTTCAAAGAACAAGAGCTGTTGCATGTAAACAACGCCCACAAGCTAATAAATCTGGTTTTCAGAAGAAGATTGGGAATGATCAACTCAAACTCAAGCAACCTCCAGGTTCTCAATGAACCTGCCCAACTCTCCGCAATCAAGCGCTTGAAGGATACCAGATAACTGTGGGTCTCTGTACAGGACAAAGCACAATGTTTAAGAAGCTCTAAAGCAAACAGTAACTGATTTGAAGCAAGGATAACCTCAACACTTCTCAAGGGACTCAAGAACAGGCTGGCAGAATGCAACTCCAAAGAAGCTAAGGGGAGGAATGACCCTCCAAGTCTTAAGCTTAATAAGACCTCTTCAATCAATTGTGATTGGCTCCAGAAAGGTGATCAGGGATCAGGACCAGTATGGTCAAAGAAAGGGATCAAGGAGTGGCATAACACACTCAAAAAGAATTCCAACAGACAGAATTTTTCTTCAACCAGCAAGGCTATTGGTTGGTGATAAGGATCAGGGATCAAGGGTTGAGTATGGAGGCTCAAGGATCAAGGGTGTGCTGATTTCATGCTGGATGATTCCATGCTCAAATGATTGATCCAAAAGGAAGGGGAGAGCCCCTCCTTATATGGGAAGGAGGCCCTGTTAGACTATGTACAAGGGATCCTACAAATACAGTGGAAAAGGGAAGACAACCATGTGGTCACTTGCGTCCGTCTGTGGATTGGCGCGCGCAACAATACCAGAGTCAACCACCCCTCGTCCAAAGGCGGACGGGGTGGGAAAGAGAAATGAACCAAACTGCCGCGGATTTCCGCGGGGGGTATTTGGCACTCTTCACCCCTTCCAAAGGCGGAAGCGGGCGGGAGAGCCCCAGGAAAGGTGACGGATGAAGTCCATGAGAGCGCAGATGGGCGGATAGGAGATTGGCTTGAGACGGTTGAGTAAATCCTGACGGCCTTGAGTTTCACGACTGATAGATCAAGTGAGATGGGAGATTTGACGGATCCAAGGATTCGCCAAATGCTTGGGGGTGCCGTCGGGATGAATTTGGTAAATCATGGATGAGCGCTGCGCAACAGTAGCAATGAGGAGATTGGGACGCGCAATGACAAAGATGAGGACGCGCAACGACAAAGATGAGGACGCGTAACAACAAAGATGAGGACGCGCAATAACGGCGGAGATGACGAGAAACACGCAACGGCAATGATGATGAGCAACGCGGATAAAGGACGCGCGATGCGCGCGGATGCAGCACGCGCAGCGCGCGAGGCGCGAGGCGCAAGGCGCGCGGATAAAGGACGGTTCGGATGAGCCTGAGGATAAGTTGTTTGGCCAGATGGTACGTTTGCGCAAAAGTTTATGGATTGAGGTTTTAAGGCAGCCAGGGTATCCAGGATGGGGAACCACACCGCCTGTCAAAAAACCATGCCTATCATAGCCCAAATGGCTTGGGTGTATCTTTCAGTTCCTGCTAAAAGTACAGCTTCCAAATGAGTTTTCTCCAAAGGTTATCTGATTGTTTCTTGGGAGCAATCATTGATAAAACCAAGAAAAATTGAGAAATTTCACTGTCTCAAGGCTTGGTACCAAGATTTCAATTGTTCAATTCATTTTTGCTCCTTTTTTCATTATTTTTTTACTTTTTTTTTATTAAAAACAAAAAAATACATATAAATAAAAAAAATAAGCAATAGAGTTATGATTAAATGCAAAAAATTATTTTCAACATTGATTATCATGACTTTTGTGAAGTAGCTGATATTTCATTTTATATCTTGTTTTGGGATTGTTAAGATATGAAATACATTTCAAAATATGGTATATGTTTGGTAACCCAATCTTGAAAAGCAATCCCAAACCCCAGCCCCAGGGTTCAGACCCTTGGGAATTCCAACAGGTTACAGCATTACTTCAGCTACCACCTAGGGCACAAATAAGTTTGTGATCAGCCTCTGACCACTTTCCAAGAACCCTTCTGAGTCCTGTTAGGATAAAGTTTATTCACTCCAGTTTTTGCCTTGACCTGAAGACAGAGAGCCTTCCTACTGATCGAACTTCAAATTAATCTTCTGTCACATTTTTCTTTCACTTGTTAAAGCTTGTCTAGTCAGTTTCTTTTTTTTGGAAAAAGAATAATAAAGCAAATTCTTGGAACCAGAATCCCTGTAATTCAACACCAAAATAAAATCTGAAAACTCAAATTACAAGGAAACAGCTGAGAGAATTTCTAATTTATAAAAAACTTTGTAGGAAACTTGGCATGGGTTTTTAGTTTCTAACTTTGCATGAATAAACCCTCCTAAATGCTCTATTACAATAAAATAAAACAATGCAAGATATTTTTTATTTTGTTTTAAAAAAAATTGAAACTAAATTTAGATTGAAAATGTAAATTCCTCCCTCAGGTATTTCACGTATCTCTCCTAGAGCCAGCTTGCAGTCCATACATGGGAACACTCATTCCACTCCAGAAAATGTTGATTCAAAGACAACTTTAATTCGGAAGAAACTTTCCTCTTTGATTCAAGGGTATGCAAAGCAAATTTAATATAACTTCTAGAATAACTAGGTACCAGTTTGACAAAGATTGCATCTCTTGAGAAACAGCCCACAATCTTTGAAAATATCATAATTTGGTTTGAGATTTCCATTGGAATCATCCCCCACAAGCTTTTAAATATTAATCTAATTCTCCTTATCCATTTCCTTTTTCTTATTTCATTTCTGTTTTGTTTTTGTTTGAAAATTTCCAAAAATACATCAAAATATGGTTCAAAATAAAACCACACCTTCAAAATTATTAAATTTTTACCCGCCTTTGAAGAAAGGCCTAATTTCAAAATTTCTTATTTTTTGATAAATTCACCTCTTTCTTGAAGAATTCTGTTCTGAATCCAAACCCTCCTTACAAGAAAAGCATAATTTCAGTGGTTTTTTTTTGACAAATTCACCACTTTTTTGAAGAAAGGGATGATTATAGAACTTTTTTTGCTTAAATCATGTGTCCTACCCTTTTTTCATACCCCTGGGAGGCATTCAAATTGTAAAAAGTTTCTCTGATCCAGAAAAGGAATAAATATAGGCAATTGAGGTTTTGTGGATGTTTTTATGGTATAAGGAATTAGCTGGGTTGGGATAAAAACCCTTTTGAGGTGGATTTGGTCCCTCCAAGGCATGTCAAACTTATTTGAGGCCTTTTAGGGCTAAATTGAGGCCTGAAGACGCCCTCACAGGCCTGTATGGGATAGAGGATTTTGGAAAATTTTCTGATGGACATGACTTAATGTGACATATAAAAATACAATAAATATCAGTTTTTTGCAAGGAATTTACCTCTGAGTAAAGATTTAAAAAAAAGAAGTTTATGCAGTATGATAAAAAAAGAAATATGATAACAATGCATTTTCTTTACCCAAAATTGAATAACTCTGCTGGAGTTTAAGCATCTTTTTAGAAAAAATAAAAAATGAAAGAAAAATGCTCAATTGAAATATTAAATCAATGTTATTCAAATAGTCAAAAATAAACCAACAAAAAAAAATAATTAATTAAAAAAATGATTATAAAAATATGAAAAACAGATTTATTTGAAAAAACATCATTATTTTGGATACAAATTGAATAACTTTGCACAAAACATAAAAGAAGAATTTAAAAATGAAAAATATTTGTATTAATTATGATGAGAATTTAAATATTTTGAAATATTTCGGAAAAATATTGATCAATGAAAAAAAAGAAAAACATCAAATATAACCTATTGATTTCTCTTGAAAAAATTGATATTTATTGTGTGAATTAAACACATTGATAAAAATTGAAAGACATAAGAAGACCCAGGTTTTAATGACATCAAGTAAACTGCCAACCACACGGCACAGGCTTTAATTTAGAAAAATAATTGCTAAAATTAAGCCAAAAGCCCTCATTTTTGTTATCATGGCCATTTATTTTCTATTATCATGTCATCTGGCCTTTTTTTCCATTCCAGGAAGGCGTGAAGAAATTTTGACATTTTAAGGGGTGCCTAGGGTGGGAGAACACCAAATTGAATGACGTGGTGGGCCCCACAGTCCTGTGAAAATTGATTGAGGCCCAATGGGGCTGAATTGAGGCCTCGCAGACCCCCTTGGGGCTCTGTCTTGGGTATAATCTCTTGGATAATTCAATTAAAAAATGCTATAGATATCAAATTTTTCAAGGAATGCAAATCTAAACCAAATTTGAGAAATAAGAAAAATTTTTATCATTTATTTTGTTCACACAGAATGAAATATTTCCGGTGGACCATAAATACCTTTGTACCAAAGATGAAAAAACACAAATATAATGCTAAATATTCCTATTTGATGCTGGGAATTCAAAGATTTTGAAATATGAATAAAATATCATTCAGTACGAAAATTTCATCCAGTAAAAAAATATCATCCAGTACAAAAAAATCATGAAGTACAAAAGTAATTACAAAAAAATGACAAAAATATTCCTCAAAATCCAATTCAATATTTATAATGGAATGTAAATAAATTTGTACCAAACATAAAAAAAATAGAAAAATTCTGCATATAAATATTTCATGAGGGGAAATCAAATAATTTTAAATGGAAAAATTAAAGCATTTCAAATGAATTGAATAATGCCATGCTTTAATGGGGGAGGAAATTCTTTCCACTGATCCAAGCACTTCTGATATTGTATTTCCCAGTTTTTCACACCCCTCCTGGACCTTTCATCCTTCCAAATTTTTTAAACAGGTGGAATTGGAAAAAAAACTCCCTCTCTACTCATTTCAAAGCTATTAAATGAATATCATTCACAAAATAAATTGAAACAGGGATTTCTGAATTTACAGGACAATTAGAAGTAAAAAAAATCTCAGTGATCATGCCTTGGAGATCCTGACTATTGGGTATTCATAAAAATTGGTGAGCACATATACCAAATTTTGCAACCTCATCCAGTGCTTTGTGGAAATTTTTCCACCATGAGAATCAATTATTTCTTGAGATTGATCAAAAGCCAAGGGACCACCAAAGTTCTTTAAAATATTTTTATTGTTTTTGATTTTTTAAGGAATTTTAAATTCCCCATAACTGGAGAGAGCCGGTTCAAATATCTTTTGAAATTCATTCAGCAGATCAACTACTTGAAAAAGATTATTAATTTCAAATTTCCTTGGTGATTGGATCGGCCTCAATCAAATCAGTGGATATCAATTTTATCTTCAGGTTTCCTGCGTTGAATTCCTCTTTTAGACCTTCTGTCTTCATGTCCATGTGCTGGGTTTTTGAATTGGAGCCCAATTTCTTCAATTTTTCCAAAAGAACATTTTTGTATATTTTTTGGATAGTGTAGGGAATGGGAATTTCAAAAGGTTTACCCAAAGAATGCCTGAGCCACTTTCCTTCCAGGAAATACTCAAGTAGTGGATTTCAGTTCAGCTTAATTTGAAAAATAGCTGATTTTTCTTTGGTTAAAGCTATCTAAAAGATCAGAGATCCAAATTAAAAGCCAATTGGGCACATTATTATTTTCTGGTAGTGGGATATTCCCCCCAAAACATGTTGCTTTCGAAGACTAAGGGATTAGCCTCACCTTCAAATTTTAGGGTGAGCTTGAGTTCTTTGGTGTATTTTAGATATTGCCTCATCATTTTTCATTTTCTTCCAGTAAATGAGACCAGGATTTTTCTGGAATCTTTCAAGCCTTGAGACCAAATAGAGGAGATTGTGTTGGTTTATTCCAGCAATTTAGTTGAATATTCCAATTTCTGACCAATCCTTTATCTTGAAGATTTTTAATTGATTAAATTCTTTCTCCGTGGCTTCAATTATTTGAATACAAGGCATTAAGGGAGTTGAAAAATACCTTGATTAAGTAAGACCTAGTTCCTTGAGGCCATTTTCACTGTTTTTGGGCTGAATTTTAAGAATTTCATCATATTTCCTTTCAAAATTCATTCCAATTTTGGTTCCTGGAGAATTGCATTAAGATTTTGTGAATTTGTTTATTGAACTTTGTTCCAAAGATCTTTCCTTCAAACAAAAGGATGAGATTTTTTAAAATGAATATAATGAAATATTTACCATCTTTAGCCCTGTCAAGACAAGGATTGCTGCAGGACCCAAAAAATCCAACAAACTTTATCCATCCAATGAGGGTTTGATACCAGTTTATAGCAGATTTCTTGAGGCCATACAAGCTTTTCTTCAGTTTTAGATATTTTGAGTTTCTGTCACACCCCTCAGGAGTCTTGATGATGAAATTTTTGGCAGGTTGTGCATAAAGTACGGTGGAATTGAATTTGAGATGCTTTATTTGAATGTTGTAATTTAGAAAAAATTGAAAAAATATCTCAGGGAAGAGACTTTGCCACTTGTGAAAAGGTTCTTTTAAGTCTAGGCCATGAAATTTATTTTAATGTTTCACACAGATTTGTTCTTTGAAAAGTAGAGTGTTTTTGTGAAATTTTTCCACTCAGGTTGTTTCTAGGGGATTGATTTTTTCTGTCCCATTTTATTCTTTCAAGAATTAAAACCACTTGTGCTGATTCAACTTTTTTTGAATTATCTCCTGTTTTTTTGGCTTCTTCAAACAAAAAAGCTTTGATATAAGTCCTAGTTTCAAAGTAATTATGAAAGCCATAGTGTTGAGGGTGTTTAAGATTCCCCTGGTTCCTGAGAGTTTGTGTTGGTAATGTTGAGGACTGTATTATAGTAGCTGAAAAAAGATAGAGATTAAAATGGCATGCTATTCTGAAACAAGAACTTGCTGTTCTTGATCTCAGTCTTCAGAGTTAGAATTTCCAAAATTTTTGGACAATGATTAATTGATTAGAGTTTACCTATGATTCCAAAAGTCTCAATGATTGATTGAAGAAGGAGTATTGGCTGATTCTTTTTATTCAAATTTGGGGGAGGTATGTGATTCCAAGCTCAAAAACAGGAATTAAAATACCTCAACAGAGAATTCCAGTTATGGGTCTTTGTATTTTCCTGATTCTACAATTGAGTGGTAGATGAATTTCACATGTTTTGAAGATATTATGGATCTATCAGGACCACTGATCCTGTATGAAATATAGCTGTGGTTGTATCCAATGAGATTTCCTTCTATTCCTTTTGGGTGGAACTTCTTTCCATTTTTCCTGATTTTATTTAGATATAAAACAGAGATTCCAAGAGGCTTGAAATAGTATCTTGGAAGAGAGTTTACATGCATCATTTCCCAAGGGGACAGATTTTTGCCTTTCCTGGGGATTTGATTCAGACACAAGCAGCTGGCTTTGCTGATCTTGGACCAGTATTTCTTAAATATAATTCAAAATCCTGGGGAGGTCCTCATGCTTTTTACTATTTTCCAATGGGCTGTTTTGGCCCTACCATTGTGTTCCTGATGGTAATCCTCAGAAATTAATTTTTTTCATGATTTCTCCTTGATAATTCTAACTAAACTATTGCAGGTCAATTCTGATCCATCATGCGAACATACTTCACAAGGGTAGTGTCCCAATAATTTCCAGAGTAGTTTATTTGCTGAAAAGGGGTATTCATCTTACATATCCTGTGAAGTTTTTGAAACTGGTAAGAATGCACTTTTCATTTACATACACATCTGGTTTCATTGGTCCAATAAGATCCAGATTCATTTACTTGAAAAGGTTTGGGGACAGGGTCAATTAATTTTAATCAAGGACTGGTGACTTTTACCCAATGCATAATCTTTACAAAATAAATTGCCACTGTCCTTCTGATTTTTCTCAATCCCCTACGTTTCCTTGAGAATTCCTACTTATTAATAGCCAAATGAGTGATTACAATCTTTTGAGGATCATGAGGTGCTTGAGAAATTCAAGAGAAATCATTGTTTTAATCCAATTTTCTGGGATTTCTTTCTGCAAATAGATTTGAAATTAACTTTCCTTCAATTAAAAAAAATCTTTTTCTGGATGATTTCAAAATTAAATTTTCCATATTTGTGGAGAAAAAATTTGTTGACCAGGATTTCCAGGCTGAAAAGTTCCACAAAAATTTTTTTCAAAAAAAAATCACTGAGTGTAACGGTTTTGATTTTCCAACTCAAATTGACTGTTCCAACAACTTCCATAGCTGGATTGGTGTTTTCCTTTCAAGTTGATATAGATCCACCTTCAGATTTGTTCAGGCTGATGAAAAACCTCTTTTTGCTAAAGATGTGGGCAGAAGCCCTGCTATTGATGATTAGATTATGATGAGAAAGGGTCCTTTATTGTATCCACTTGATAAAAAAGGCATGATAATGAGCTGATGAGGTTTTTGAAATTGTTGTTCTTTCCACTTGTTTTGATTATCTCTCCAAACTTCTGGAGCCTTTTTGGGATGGAGGTGGATTTATCCCTTATCCAATTGTTTATTTTCTTTTCTTAGTTCTTGATATCCTTCTATGCATTGGTGAGAATTTTGAGCCTTGATATTGATTTCCTGGAAACAAGATCCTATTTTTCAATGGATAATTTTTTTTCTGTTGATTCTACTTTCAGGTTGCTATTGAACTTAATTAGATGATTCAAAGAAACGTTTTCCTTAGTCTTCTTTCCTGAGTGCATTATTTTCTTTTTTAGATCATGCAGTGAGGCAAAGAATTTGAAGAGATCAAGATCGGCCAGAATTTCTTGACTTAAGTCAATGCCAATGTCAATCATTTTCTTGATTTTTATGCTTATTCTTGTGAAAAACTCAACAACATCATCATCCTTTAACATCACATGAAGTATATTTTTGGAAATCCTAGATTGCTTTGATGATTTGGAGGATTAGTATCTCTGCTTGATGGCTTGCCAGATATTTTTTGTCCATTTCACCTTTTCTGCGCTTATCAAATTGTTTTGAGTCACCAAATATACTTTTGAGACTTTGAGTAGTTGGATTTTATTGTTTTATTTCTCTGAAATTTTTGTTGAGATTTTACGCCAGTGGAGTTTCACCGCGCCCGGGGACTCACTTTTCCCCTGGGGACTCTACTTAGGGACAGATCATAGATTTTGGACTTGCAAGCGGATCATCTGGATCAGACGGTGAACATCTTATCTCAAACTTTAATGAAAACTCTAACTCAAAAACTCCAAGCTCAATCAAACCCAAATCATCAAGATTTTCCTCATTGTATTCTCCTTTCTTCTTTTTCTTCATTCTTTCTCACTTTCAACTCTTCTATTTTTTTTGACCTTCTTTGATTGACTGCTCATTGCCTGAAATCATGCCAGGTGAGATTCATCTCTTGTATTTTCAATTCTCTTTCACCTCAAAGACTCATCATCCATTCAATCTCAGCTTGTCCAACTTGATTGGCCCTTCGAACTCAAGAACATCCCAATTAATCAATCCTTGCCTCACCCTTGTCTCTGATGGTCACTCATACAGTCTTCATATCCTGTTTGTATATTCTTCCATTGTGCATGTTTTCCTTTTCTTTTTTGATCTCATCTGTTCCTAATTGTTTCTGTCTCTGGCTCCCAGTGCAATATTCAATTCAGATCAATTTTATTTCTTTAATTTTCCTTCTTCTTATTCAAGTATTAATGATGCTTCTCTGAGATTAAGAATTGGAATAATACTTTCTTGAAAAATTCCATAGTTTTGTTTGGATAGAAGGGCAATGGTCTCCAGAGCTGTTTTGAGCATGCCTTTATCAAATCAATTGTTTGGTTTTTTCCCCACAAAATGAGTTGCAATTATCCCCTCCACTGTTTCTTCAAAAGTTTTTGGATTTGAAACATGTATCATTTTTATGAATTAGAATGTGAGTAAAACCAGAAGGCTTGGAAAGAGACAATTTAAGACAGACAGGGAACCAACAGGGAGTTTGAACATGATGATAGTTTGAACAAAAGAAACAACAGAAGAGATTGAAGAAGGAATTCTAAGGCAATAAGATGAATTGAGTGAGCATGATGAAAGAGGGGTAGATGAAATAAGATTAGGAGTAGCTGAAGATGAATGTTTCAGATTTCATTCCAAAAGAAATTTTGACGACTAGTAACTCTTACCAGTTTCAAGATTGGGAAAATTGATTCTGAGTGATTCTTCAGGTTGGGAGGTGTTGAAATGAGACAGAATTGATGGGGTAAAATGAAGAATAAAGATTGTGAAAGGAAGAGAGAAGAATAAAATGAGAAGAAATAAGAAGAAATAAGATAAAATAGGAATGAAAGGAAATGAAAGAAATGAGAATAATTTCTCTTTAGGCTGAATAGTTTTGGTGGGTTTATTTGATTCCGTTTGATCTTGTTTCATAATTTTAACATATCTCTTTCTCTGTCAGAAAACATCAGATGATTGGATCCAGATATGCTATTGGGTTTGCGCTGCCTAAGAATAAGGTTGTTGTGCATGTGATGAAAGAAGAATATCCTTGAATGAGGCTTTTATACAAAATTACTTTTATAGAAATATTAATTAATAAATAAAATGCGTCAAAACATGAAACTAAATAAAAAAAACGTAAAAATGAAGAAAAACAATCCCTGAAAATTAAAAAGAGAATTAAACACGAAATGAATAAAGAAAAAATCATTAAAATGATAATAGGGGTAGGAAATCCACAACTTTACCCAAGTCTGGCCCAGGTTTAAGCCTGGGGTGAAAAATCTTTCTTTTTCAATGTATTTTTAATAATAATATTAGATGAGAAACAAATTTAAAAAAGTATAAAAAATATAAAAGAAACAAAAAATTAAAAAATAGTGAAGGGAATGACTGCCATAACCTAAGCCAAGTATGGGTCAGGTTTCAACCCTGTTTGAAATGTTTCAATATTTTTAATAAAACAAATTTCAATAAAAGTACAAAGGAATTTGAAAAAAAAGAAAAAAAATAAAAAAGTAAAAAAAATAAAAACTTGAGTGGGAGGAAAGCCACCACCTAAGCCAAGTATGGGTCAGATTTTAGCCTGCTTTGATAAAATTAAACTTTTTCAATTTTCTTTTTCAATAAAATATATATAAATGATTAAATATGAAGAAAGAAGGAGGGGGGGAAGGACTTCCACCACCTCACCCATATCTGGGTGAGTCTCAAACCTGCAACTCCCCTGGAAGTTTTTTCACCCTTCTGGGGCCCCATAGATTTCAACAGAGTTTTTCAAACCATTTCTGGGGCGTTTCCGCGGTTTTTAAAACACTGTTGCAACCTGCCATTCCATGGAAGTTTTGACCAGTATCTTGAAACTTCAAAGAAAATATTTCAATTTTTGATGGCAGGGATGCAGAAGGGCCAGCCCCAACCCTCTCTGGCCTTCTTAGCGTTCAAGGCGCCTATTATCTCACACCATGGCTTTACATTTCATGGGATAATAGGCAACCATGCCATGGCATGTGCTTAGGATTTTGGTTGGAAAAATTATGTGCTGGGAAAAATAAGGAATGGATTTATATAAATTGTGTATGAGGGGAATTCAGATTTTTAAATATTTTTAAAAAAACTCCATCAATTCAAATAATAATACTCAAATTAAAAACCAATTTACTTGAATAAAATCTATTATTGTGGAAGGAAAGTGAAAATATTTTTATAAAAGAATAAATAGAATGGACTGGAATAAAATGAGAAAAAAACCTATTTACTGGGTGGAATGCAAATATAGCTCAAAATCACAAAATAAAATTCATCAAATGCTAAAATAATGAAATAAAATCAGATATTGATTTTGTTGAACAAAAATTTACATTTGAAATGGAATTTAAATACAATTTTCAAAAAAAACTGAAGAAACATAGAAAGTTGAAAATACACCTATTCAATGTGCAGAAGTAAGATATTTGAAAATTTTTCAAGAAAAAATACTTCAACTGCAAGATTATTAAAGAAAAGTTAAAAAATTCATTAATTTTCATAAAATTATATATTTCTTATGTAATTTATATGAATATGCAGAAAATTTGAAAGAAAATTCAATTATGCTGAGTTTAATTTTTTGTTTAGATTACTTCAAATATCTGGAAAAATTTTAACTAGAAATTTTTTAGTTATGAGAAAAATAATGAAGATTGATTTCTTTTCATTAAAAATAATCAATTTCTGAGATTTTTCTGATTATTCTTGCACTTGATGCTGTTTTATTTCTAAGTTTTAATGATATTTTAATTCATGAAATAAGGCCCCCAAATTTTTGCAGTGAATTTATGAATAATGGGCTTTCAAATAAATGTTTATTAATTTCAAAGCATCAGTTCCGCTCATTATTCCTTTTTTTTCAAACCATCATGCCAAATAATTGATTCTTCCACATGCACAAATCGATTGATTCAAAATTAATGAGTTTTCTAGATAATTCTTTAATATTTTCAATGATTGGAGGAGAGCAGGCATTGCAAAAAAAGGGGGTATTAATTGCAAAAAAAATGTGTTTTCCAAACACATAGCACCCTGTGCCTGAATAGTTGAGCTTGCACCCACCCAATCGCGGTCCACCCACGTAGTGAAGTAGCTTGGGAGTTTCAGATTGAAGAGATCTAACTGTGTTCCAGGTGCACTCGCTCCTCACAAATCAAAAAGGTCCCAATAAATCAAATCAAGGGGGGGGAAGGGAAAAAAATCCACAGAAGAGGGGTAGAAAGCACATCTTAAGTGTGGGACCAAGCAAGCAATAAACAGGGGGGGAGATAAAGAAAGCAGGAAGGTGGGGTCAACTCAAGCAAGCAGCAAGCAGGGGACCAAGTGAGAGGCAAGGTTGGAACTGAGAAAGCAGAAAGGAGGATCTGGAAAATGGAGGATAAGATGAAGAGGGTATCAAAAATTCTGAGGATGATAATTAGAAAATAAGAGGAGCGCGAATGATTTCCTTATTACTTTTAACTAATGTATTCCTTTTCCAATATAAAATTCAACGATAAATATTTGTATTCCAAGTCAGATTCTGAATAAGAGTTAAATAGTAGCAAAGTTTTTTTCAACTTCATGCCCTTTTGAAATCAAAATTGGGGATTTTTTTGTGGAAATTTTCAGATTTATGTCAATTTTCTGGGGAGCAACATAATTATGGGGAAATGGGATTATATGAATATGAACCGGTGCAAAAGAGAAATTTTTTGATGATCAAATGGAAATTATATTGGTTTCTGAATCAATGGTGGGTAAATTTTTATTGATTTGCTGATTTTGAAGTGTAGATATTTTTTTTTGAATTCCAAGGATGATTATGCTATGCATAAATTTAAGTTTTGATGCTTTAAACAAACAATTTCCATAAAACAAACCATCTTTGAATAAATCTGTTAGGGGATTTTTGAATTTCATAAACCTGCCATAAAAATGGTGTATTTTTTTGAAAAAGAAATGGCTGTTTGTAATTGTAGGTTTTCTAATTCTCATAGTCCCTAATGGGTTCATATCATTTTTTCATATTTTTTAGAAAGACATTTACATTTCATCAGAAATATTATGTTTGATTCAATGAAATCAGTTTTTGGTTTGATTGTTGCTATTTTTTTACTCAATGATTGTTTTTTTTGAATATATAATCATATTTGAGATATCCTCATACTTTTTTTATATCATCAGTTTCCAGAAAACTGTACACATTTTTCATGAATTTTGTCCTGTTGTTCAGAATTTTTTTCCCCATTTCTTGTTTTTTCTATTTTTTCTTTTTTTTTCTATTTTTTCTTTTTTTTGTCCTTCTTTTTTCCCCCTCAATTAAATTTAGAAAATTCAGTAATTCAGAATTAGATGCCTTGCTTTTTCTTTTTCCTTTCCTATTTTTAATCATAATTTTTCCACATTTGAATTTTTGCAGACAACCTTTTTTGAAGTGAAATTTCATGACAAAAGAGGCCTCAAAAAATTTGTATTTAATTTTATGAAAAGTTTAGAATGCTTTGTTGATAAATTGATTTTTCTCAAAATTCAAATCCATCATCACCCTCCAAACTCACTCAAATGAAAAATCCTTTGAATTAAAACTCAAACTCTTCTATGCCATCAACATCACCATCAACCTCAACCTTAAGAAAAACCCTAGCTCAAAGGGTAAGACCAAAATCAATCAAAGAATTTCAAGTTCAATAATCCCTTTCTCACAATGCTTCTGGCACAATAATCATCAAGTATCAAACCTACAGGATGCTGACTTGATTTTATTTTTTTTCTCTGTTGATATTGATTCTATTACATGCATTTTTGTTCAAAAGACCCCCACACCTAAAATCAACTGGGAAAAAATTGATCAGCAATGGAAATTCACTGATTTTATGGGGTGAAAAATAAATGATTGTTTTGGAAACCAGAACCAGGCTGCATTAGGATGAGGAGGAGACCAAGAAACAAAATGAGACACAACCGCTTAGAACAAGGAATCCAAAAGAAAACAATACCAACGGAAGTCTAATGGAGATGAATTGGGAACCAGCGCGACAAGGATGACCAAGATAGACCAAGGGAGCGCCTCGGAAAAACTGGTGAGAGTGGTTAGCCAAAGTCACAACCAAAGAGTCGTGATTAGTCCTTACTTAGTTCGAGCTGGCTTCAAGCGGTCTTGATGGGATGGTTGTTGTGGCGGGTGGTCGGTTGATGTTTGACAATGATGCCTTGATGAGCTGAAGGCCGAGAGGTTGAGAGTTGAGAGGCTCCAGATCTGGAGTATTGACACTCTGCCTTGTACGCGGGCAGTCACAAAGAAATCAAAATGAGAACAAATGAAAATGTAGAAACAACTTTGACAGGACACAACTTCAACAGACAAGGGAGAGTAAAGAAGACAACAACCATAGCTTCAACATAGGTTCAACACCCCCTCTCAACTCAGAGGTTAGTGAAAAGGGGGGTAGAAGGAATTTACCTTTCTTTGATTTGAAATTTTGTTAGCTGCCTTGGTTAAGGCGTCAGCAGCCATGGACTGAGAGGGTATGAGCATTACGTCAATTATTTTGTTTTCGTAGTCCTCCCTCAGACTCTTCATTTTGATATAGATATGTTTTGCCTTGGAATTGGTCCCGAACTTCTTTATCTTATTGTCGAGTTCTTTGTTGTCGATGAGGTGAAGTGGACAGTTGAAAGGTTCTTGATACAGATCAGACAGCAGCTGGTGAAGCCATCTGCCCTCTAGATGGCAACTGGACAGCGCGACGCATTCCGATTCAGTGGAAGAGTGGGTGATGTTTTGCTGTCAATGACTTGTCCAGTATAAGGGGCTGCCTTTGAAAGAGCAGATGAAACCGCTCTGGGAGACCCTATTGTCGGGATTTTCCCCCCAGGTAGCGTCACTGTAGCAGATGAGTCTGTTGGAGATTGAGTGGGGACCAAGCGTCAAAGATATGTCCTTGGTGGCTGATAGGTATCGCCAGACATGAATGACTTCCATCCAATGTGAGTATCTTGGCTTCTTGGAGAACCTGGCTAGGCTGGATACGGCGTAGCTGATGTCCGGTCTAGCCAGTCCTGCAATGAATTTAAGTCAGCCAATGGGGGATTGATAGTTTACGCTGAGGTCCAGAAACTTCTGGTGATCTTCTGACAACGCTGGGGGGAGATGGAGTCCCACGGTCCTGGGAGTGGAGACTGGTTTGCAGTCGGTTAGATTGATGGCGTTTAGGCCCTTTTCAATGTGTAGATGAAGACTGAGGTGAATGAGATCTTTGTCTTGGGTCACCTTCATTCCTAAGAGTGTATTGGGTTGATGTGCTGAGGAGTTTTTGAAGTGATTGAGGAACTTCTTTTTGAAATCTTCCGTGTTTCTGGCAACTATTAAGTCGTCTACATGAAAGAATAGAGCGGAGGAATTGTCTTTATTCAGGAAGAGACACGTGTCGCAAGCGGACTTAGTGTACCCTTGATCTTTGATCCAGGTTGTTAGATTTCTGTACCAGTTTCGTGGCACCTGCTTCGGGCCGTATAGAGATTTTCTTAACTTGAGATATTTTACGCTTCTGCCTGACCCGGGAGGATTCACAATGAAGACGTCTTCGTCGAGGTTGGCGTGTAAGAAGGCCCCCTTGACTTTGAGTTGAAGGAGATCAAATTTCTTGTTGAGGGCGAAGGTGAGAAGAGCTCGCAAGGAAGCTACTATTCCGGTAGGGGCGTACGTTTTGAAGTAGTCCAGGCTGTATTTCTGATTGAATCCTTGAACGCGTAGACGGGTCTTGTAGGTTGGCGGTTCGTCGTGAGTGTTGTGATTTATCTTGAACACCGCTAGAGGATTTGTTACTAGCTCCTCATCAACTTCCTCCCGGATCTGTTGGTCTTCAATACTCTTGAATTCTTTCATGGCGGATTCCTTCCACCCGGGAATTGTCAGGGCTTCCTCTATTGTCTTGGGCAGGTTCTCCACGTGGTAGCCATATTGATTGGGTTTATTGAGTGTCTCTGTTCCTTAAGCTTGGCCTGAGACTTGCGGTCACTTCCGCGTCTTTGCCCGAGTCACTGGAACAATTGGTCACATCTTCTTCCTTTATTGATTTGACCATAGGGTTGTCCGTAGTGGAATTTTGCAATTGGTCATCGGTCAGAAAGATGGGAGCGATCGGAGTTGTGTGGATACCTTTTTCGGACAGCGGGTCGGGATCAGACAGTTTGTTTTGGACGTTTGCATCTGTGGCTGAGCCTTTGCTGAAGATCACATGTTTGGTGTTGAAACCTTGCCGGAAGGGATAAGCACCTTGTATGAGAGGAGTGTGGGATTGAAGCCTATGAGTAAGCCAGACTCCTCTTTCTTGTGCAGTTTGGATTTAATCTGGAAATTGTTGAGTCAATAGACCAGGCTGCTTCCAATGGGCTTCAGATAATTTGTTGGTAGTTCCTTGCCGTGCATTAACTCCCAAGGGGCTTTGCTCCCTTTTTCCTTAGGGATCTGATTGAGTAATACACAGCAACCGCGAACGATTTTGTGCCAGTACAATTTTGGTATTTGACCTTCTGAGAGTATTGCCCGTGTTGATTCCATCACAGTTCAATTGGCCCTTTCTCCACCGTCTGAACAGACTTCCGAGGGATATCTTTGGTGCTTCCTATGTTCATTTTCCAGTGCTAGTAGCTTTGTCTTTGTTCTTGAGTGGAAAGCACGCGATGTATCCGCAGTAAGAGTCAATGAGGTTGAGTATGAATTGGTATCCGCCTTTAGATGTTGGATTCAGGGGACCCATTAAGTCCACATGGATTCTGTCCAAGGTTTTTGAGGCAGGTTGCTGGACTTGGGAAAAGGGAGATTTTGTGATTTTTGACTTGTTGCAACTGAGACAATTGAAGTCCTTTTTCTCATGGGATGGAATTGACTTATTTAAGTATTTTTCCATTCAACAAAGACTGGCATTTCCAAGGATTGTGTGTATTTCAGAAAGATTATTACTGGATTAGTAAACGGCGTTGTATTCCTCAGTCATGTTTATGACAAATAGGTTATTGAGTATTTTTCCAGAGATGATTTCTTTGTCACCTACGTGTACGGCAAAGGTACAGGGCAAGCCGGTCAAATTGACAGTTAAGATTTCTCCCTTTTCCACCAGAGCTCCGAGGGATATAAGGTTGATGGTTGAATTGGGGACCCACACGGCATTGCTAAGATCAACGTTGCAGTTCTCAAAGGGAATTATGGCATTACCAATACCCCTGATCTCAATCTTGGCTTTTTTCTTTCCTGTTTGGATCCTTCCTTCTCCTTTGGTGTTAGAGAGGGATTGAAAGTGGTTCCTCTCGGTGATCATATGGATGGAGCATCCGGAATCTAGTATGAAGCGCCTTGGGGTAGACTTCTCTTGACAGAAGGAGTTTAGTACACAGAAGAACGAGAAGTTGTGGTAGGGGGCTTCAATGACGCCTTTCTTCTTGCCTTTGCTTCCTCTATATTGAGAGTTTGGCGGTCTAAGTTCCGGAAATTCAATCCAACAGCTCTTGGCCGGGTGAGAGGTCACGGAAGGGTTGTGTTTGCCGTTTTCACATCTGGGTTGGTTGTACAAAGCTACATTGACTGGTTCGTTTGGTGTTTCTTGTGCGCTGACTTTGTTTTTGTGTTGGGTAAGGTGATCTAGGACGGTCTCAATTTTCATTTCCGTAGTCAAATGCATGATTTGAGTCTTCATGTTCTGCATCGAAGGGGGGAATTTGAAAAGGACTAGATAGGCAATGATATTGGAAGGGAGCTTGATACCTACTTCTGTGAGCTTCTTCAGGAAAGTTTTGATGGTTTTCACAAACACTTTGATTTTTGGCGTCATGGTGAGGTGAAGAAAACTTTTGAAGACGCGAGCCCTGTTTGCTGATTGCGAGGAGGCGAAATGCAATTGTGTTGCCAGCCAGATGAGTTTGGCGTTGTCTTCTTTGCGATTGTCGATGATGTTATTATAGGTGTTGGTATTGAGCTTGGCAATTAGGTGCTCTACCATTTCTTGGTTTTTCTCCTCGTCCAGTACCAGCAATTCATCCAATGAGCTCATTTCGTGGAAGATGCCCTTGAGTTTAAATAGCTTCTCCATTTTCTTCTGCCACATGCTGTAGTTTTCTTCATTTAGCAGTGGTGTGGATTTGATGAGTACCTTCAGAGCTTGAGATTTGGAGTTCGTGGGGTCTCCCCCTGGTCCTTGCATTGATGAGGGCCCGGTTGCGGGCATGGCTTCCTTTTGGCTTTTAACCGTGAAAAAGAAATGATTGGTTTGGAAACCAGAACCAGGCTGCATTACGATGAGGGGGAGACCAAGAGACAGAATGAGACACAACCGCTTAGAACAAGGAATCCAAAAGAAAACAATACCAACGGAAGTCTAATGGAGACGAGTTGGGAACTGAAGGAATAAGAGACTTAAAAGGAGTTTAATTTCAGCAAGGGATGAACAAAGAAAAAGGATCAGAAAGAAAAGAAACATAGTTGAGAAGACACCTTAAAAGGACCAGATAGCGTGTTGACTAGACAGAGCGGTGAAGAAGAAGAAGGGGGAAAAAGAAAGAATAAAGGAGAATTGGTCCGGTGTAATGATCTTGGAGTTGGTAGTTGGGTGAGCTTGAGCTTGAGCTGTAGCGGTAGCTGGTGAGCAAGCTAGTTGATGTCGGGGAGGACTTGAAGTTGGTTGAAGGATGATGGCGCGTCCGGGTGAGCAAGAATGACGGTTTGAGGAATCCAGGGGAGTAGTCTTGCGGGCCTTCAGAAATGGAGCATTGGCAGCAGTTGAATATGAAGGACGCGCGGGAGGAACATGAAGGCAGCGGGTTGGGAACTTATAAAGAAATAAGGAAACAAGGTAAGGATAAAATAGAACAAAGATAGAATGAAATAGAATAGCATGAGCTAGAATAAACTCTAGAATAAAATACAATGATTTGAGCAGATACTTGAATACCAACAGCCTCCCTTGCTCAAATCACTTTGAAATGTTTAGAGCTTCTAACGCGCGGCAAAGCGCCACCCTGTTTACCGGTTTGGTGAGGAAATCCGCCAGATTCTTCTTGGAGGACACTTTCTGGAGCATGATTGCGTTTTTCATAATTTCATTGCGGACGTAGTGAAACGGCAATTCCATGTGTTTTGTGTGAAACGTGGCGTGATTAGCTTGGTTGAGTGCCAGTTTGATACAGCCCTCGTTGTCCTCGTGGACGATGGCCGGTTTCATTGCTTCTTCCGGCAGGAACTCACTCATGAGCAATTTTACCCAGCTTACTTCCTTGATGGCGTCGCCCAGCGCCTTGTACTTGGCTTCAGTGGTGGATAATGAAAGAGTTGGCTGTTTTCTACATTTCCAGGTGATGACACTTCCGAGCCAGCGGATGACTATCCCAGAGACAGACCTCCTTGTGGTGGGGCAGGTTGCCCAGTTGGCATCGACGTACGCTTCAAGGCGGGGGGAAGAGGGGGAGGGGATGAATGATATTCCTTGGCTTGAGCTGTGCTGAAGATATTGGAGAACTTGTAAGGCCGCTTGAAAGTGGTGAAGATTTGGTTTAACAAGGAATTGGGCCAGGTAGTTGACCGCAAAGGTGATGTCCGGTCTTGTGCATATACTGATATGATTGAGCTCACCAAGGATCTTTCTATAGTTTGCGCCCAACTGCAGAAACTTGTGATGGTCTTCTTTGCTTGAGGCATATAGCTTCCCATGAGGCCTGAAGGGAGTTGAGAACGACTTGTGCGGCGGAAGCGCATATTGTCCACAGATTTGATTGATGTACGAGCTGTGGGAGAGCTTGAATCCATTCAAAAGGTGAGTGACATTCATTCCGAGAAGAATGGTGGCCGGTCCCAGGTCCTTTATCTTGAATTTGGAGCTGAGTTGGCTAACAAAAGCGTCCGGGAAATCACTGAATATTGCGATATTGTCAACGTGGACATAGAGGTAAGTGGAATCTTTCCAAAAGATGCATTGGTCGGCCTCACTCCTGTGGAAATCGAGGTCAACAAGCCAGCTGCTGAGTGTGTTGCACCAGGCCACTGGTGCCTGCTTGAGACCGTACAAGGCCTTTTTGAGCTTGAGGTGCTTTCTGCTTGCCACGGAGATGTAGGGTGGAGGAGTGAGGTAGACCTCTTTGCGCAGAGGGGTATTTAGAAAGGCGGCCTTCATGTCAACTTGGTGGAATTTGAGTTTTAGATGAGCTGCCAGGGCGATGAGCATACGGAGGGAGGTCTTGTCCCCAGTGGGCGAGAAGGTGGAGGTGAAGTCAATGCCATACTGTTGGCTGAAGCCTTGTACGCAAAGGCGGGCTTTGAACTTGACGATCCGGTTTTTCTCGTCTTGTTTTGTCCAAAAAACCCATACCCATCTAAGCCCTAGCTTGCCCTCGGGGAGGTCAGTCTCTTCCCAGACTTGATAGTCGAGTAATTTGAGTTCTTCGTGTCTCATCGCTTCAAGCCACTCTTCTTGGTATTTCGAGTTGAGGGCCTCTTGGACTGACTTGGGATCTGAATAGCTGTTGTCGATGATGAGATAGATGGCGGGAAGACCTATTTTTGAGTTGAGACGACGTGGATGGGAGATGATATTGTCGTGAGTTAGCCTGTCGTGAGACAGTTGAGGAGCAGGAAGAGGGGGATTGATAGCGGATGGGACAGTGGAGCCAGGAGTGTTATGAGGAGATACAGGTGCGGGGGTTGAGTTGGCGGGGGGGACATCAAGGGAATTTGGGGAGGGAAGAAGAGGAGCGGAGGCAAGATCCAAGGAGTTGTTTATGGGAGGGGAAAGAGGAGAAAAGGGGGTCAGTATGTGGTCGGAACTGGTAGGGCAGTGCAGAGGTTTTGAGCCAGGCAGGCAAGGAAAGGAGAGCTCGTCAAATGACGCGTTTGCGGAGATGAAAATTTTGGAGGAGTCCAGGTCAAGTAGTCTAAATGACAAAAAGTCATTGACGTACCCAAGCATAATCGCTCTTTTGCTGGTGGGGAGGAGTTTGAAAGTTTGATCAGCTCTGGGAATGATAGCGAAGGCGGCGCAACCAAAAGGTTGTAGGCAGTTGAGATTGAAAGATCGTTTGTGCCAGATGTTGTAAGGAACAGTGTTTCCACAAGTTCTCAAGGGGAGAGCGTTAAGGATGTGGGTGGCGGTATTGACGGCCTCGTCCCAGAACTTGAGCAGTAGATTACTTTGATTCAGCAGGCAGCGAGCCTTTTCCAGAATTAGGCGATTTGATCTTTCAGACAGTCCGTTTTGCTGAGGAGTGTAGGGGGGAGAGAAGTGCTGAGAGATTCCTTTGTCAAGGCAGAAGGCTTGAAGTTCGGAGGAGATGAACTCGCCGCCGTTATCAGAAATTAGAAGTTTCACGGAGTGGCCAGTTTGACGGTCGGCTCGCGCCACAAAGTCTTTGATGGCGGAGAGTGCCTTGCTTTTCAGTTTGAGGAGAGCCACGGAGCAATATCCGGATAATTGATCTGTGAGGGAGAGGAAGTAGGAGAACCCCGAGTTTGAGGTGGTGGAGAAAGGTCCGACGACGTCCAGATGGACAGCTTCAAGGAGATTGGTGACCCTTTTGAATTTATGGTTGAAAGGAGTCAAAACTTGCTTGCAAGTCTTGCAGATTTGGCAGACGGGAGATCGAGCAACAGAGTCATCAGAGCACAGATTGAGCGTCTTGAGGGATTGGATACTAGCGTGCCCAAGACGCAGATGCCAGAGGTTTTCCGGAGCCTTGAAAAGCATTGTGGACTGATCCCATTGCTTGAACTTGGTTCCACAAAGTTCCGTTAATTTGTTTTTTGTGGTGCCCACAAAGCTAATCTTATCCAGCTTCACTTCAAAGCCCGAGTATCCAATTTTTGAGAAGTTTGCGTTGGAAGAGTTTAGTTGGGTGAGAGAGATGAGGCACTGGTTGATTGACGGAATAAGAAGAACATTTCGAGGGATGATGGATGAGCCAAGATGATTGATGAGCTTGGCTGATCCAGAATGCGTAGCTGTAAGGGAGTTGTTTGGGGAGCCGGTTCCCACCTCAAGATGAATTGGAGTGCATTCAAACATAAACTTAGGATCATTGACAATGTGGTGGCTTGCTCCAGAGTCCAGGACCGGAAGATGAGAGTCCTTTCTGTCGGATGACAGGTAGATTTGAGCGTTGAAGTGAAGCTCGGCACCTTTGGAGCTGCTTTTGTCCTCGGCGGGTGGGCTTTTGTCGACTGAGTGGAGATTTGATGAGGGAATCTTGTTCCAATTGGGTCTGAGGTGAGGGTGGACAAACCAGCATTTGCTCTCTGGGTGTTTGGCTAAGGGGTTGTGATATCCTTTAGAGCAGGGGTGCTTGGGATTTTTCCTTGTTGTGGACTTAGCTGTGGAATTGTGCAGAGCGACCAAAGGAGTCATATCTGACGGTGGGTTGACGTCCGGCAGTCGAGAGGATTTGAGGTGGAGGACCTCGCGGAGCTTATTCAAGATACCGGTTGGGTTTTGAAGTAGGGAGTCATTAAGAATTAGGGAGTCGACGATGTGGTAGAATGAGCTGGGGAGTTTGGCAAGGATGGTGTAGCTGAGGATATTGGGAGGAACCTCAAGTCTAACAACTCTTATTTTGTTCATGAGTTTCCTGCAGTCCTTGATGTAGGTTGTCAGATCGCCTTTGAAGAGGTACCGGATGAAATTAAGCCAGATGCGACCGCGGTTGTTGGAGGATTGTGAGGCGTATCGTTCAAGAATGGCCTGCCAGATGGCGTGGGGGTTACCATCATTGTCATCATTGACAATGGATTCGAAAGCCGATTCGCCAAGATGTTGAATGATTATGTCTGCGGCTTCATATATCTTCTTCTTTTGGGGCCCGGTCATGGGTGAAGGAGGGGGTTCTACGGTCAACTCGAGAAGTACTTTCCTGCGGAGATAACTCTTGATCCTGAGACTCCAAGATGGGAAGTTCAAATCATTCAGAAGGGGAATGTTGAGCTTTGATGGGTTGAGTTGTTCTTCTGAGTCGGACATAGAGCCTATCTGGTCCAGTAAGTGTTGGGACTGTAAATCTGAAGGAATAAGAGACTTAAAAGGAGTTTAATTTCAGCAAGGGATGAACAAAGAAAAAGGATCAGAAAGAAAAGAAACATAGTTGAGAAGACACCTTAAAAGGACCAGATAGCGTGTTGACTAGACAGAGCGGTGAAGAAGAAGAAGAGGGAAAAAGAAAGAATAAAGGAGAATTGGTCCGGTGTAATGATCTTGGAGTTGGTAGTTGGGTGAGCTTTAGCTTGAGCTGTAGCTGTAGCTGGTGAGCGAGCTAGTTGATGTTGGGGAGGACTTGAAGTTGGTTGAAGGATGATGGCGCGTCCGGGTGAGCAAGAATGACGGTTTGAGGAATCCAGGGTAGTAGTCTTGCGGGCCTTCAGAAATGGAGCATTGGCAGCAGTTGAATATGAAGGACGCGCGGGAGGAACATGAAGGCAGTGGGTTGGGAACTTATAAAGAAATAAGGAAACAAGGTAAGGATGAAATAGAACAAAGATAGAATGAAATAGAATAGCATGAGCTAGAATAAACTCTAGAATAAAATACAATGATTTGAGCAGATACTTGAATACCAACAGGAACCAGCGCAACGAGGATGACCAAGATAGACCAAGGGAGCGCCTTGGACAAACTGGTGAGAGTGTTTAGCCAAAGTCACAACCAAAGAGTCGTGATTAGTCCTTACTTAGTTTGAGTTGGCTGCAAGCAGTCTTGATGGGATGGTTGTTGTGGCGGGTGGTTGGTTGATGTTTGACGATGATGCCTTGATGAGCTGAAGGCCAAGAGGTTGAGAGTTGAGAGGCTCCAGATCTGGAGTATTGACACTCTGCCTTGTACGCGGGCAGTCACAAAGAAATCAAAATGAGAACAAATGAAAATGTAGAAACAACTTTGCCAGGACACAAGTTCAACAGACAAGGGAGAGTAAAGGAGACAACAACCATAGGTTCAACATAGGTTCAACATGGGGTAAATCAGGTTCAGGGAAAACCACCTAGAAAGATGTCTGAAAAACTTATTATTAGGGCGCAATCGTCACCATCCCCTTCATCATTTCAAGTATGAGTAATCTGAATTTTTGGGCACTGAAATCTTGATTCCAGGCTAGAAGAATATTTTGACCAAAGCTAAAAGAATTATGGTTCATGGGGACGCTCTAGCAGGAATAAAACTTTAAATTTCAAGCCTGCCCATCTATCATCACCATCAGCCTCACCTATTCCCATTATTTTTTTTGAAAAGTTCCAGAGATCAAATAAATCTTGACAAGATTTTTAAGTTTCAATTTTAAGATCTGTGTGTCTCATTTAATGTTTTGCCCTGCAAAATATGGCTGACTGGTGTCAACAAAAACTTGATACAAAAAAAAAACATACCCAAGTATTTTTACCACATCTGGAGTAGGGTCAAGTTTTCATGATCATTGGGGGTTGGTCAATGGATTCAAAGCTGTAGTACGGCCTCCTGACCAGTTCAAGAAAAACCCAGACAGGAAGCCTCAGAAAGGCAACCTGTCACAGGAAATCTTGTGAAATGTATTTTAACCGCACACATCTGGTTTTTTCCCAGTGCTGCCCAAATTTTTCAGCAGCTTTTCCAGCCAGACATGCACACCAAAATATGCGGACAGTCTTCTGGAAAATGATAGTATTTTTTGTTAATAATGATTTTTCTCATTTTGATTTTTTATTGATTTATTTGAAAATATTTGAACTCTGCTCATCAAATATTAAATTTTCAGTTCTTTGATTTTTAATTTTTGTTACAAATGTATTTCTATTCCAGAAATATTGTTCCATTTTATGTAAATAAAATGAATTATTATCCTTTTTCTTATTTTTCCCATACTGAATGATATTTTTTGTTTCCCAATCTGAGCTCAAATCTGTATTCCTTGGAAGAAACTGATATCTATTGTAATTTTAAATGTCAAATTGACTCATGTTATATTAATCATTTAATTTGGGGATATGGTCTGCTATTCCATAGTAAGCGTGCTACCCCAAGTAGAACAACACGTATGGTTGTGTGTTCAAACCAAACCAGGAGGCCTTCACATTGGACAGGACCCAGAAATACTTCTATCTGAGGATTCTGCAATGGACGTAGGTTTAATGGCTCCCTTTTGCCTCTTGTGGATAGAAAATTCCTGAACATGGTCATTGGGAAAATTTCACAGGAAATTTTCACTTCCACATTCACCCCTCTTATACCACTTCTTCTCCCCATTGGAGAAAAAAAATTACTTGGCCATAAGTTCACCAATAAAAAACAAGAAAATAGTTGTCAGACCGGCTGTAGTAGTTTGTTCATCTGCCTATCCATCCAAATACTGCAACCCCTATTTTAAATAGTTACATTTGAGAATCATATCATATAAATGAAGTTTTATTTGTAAGTGAAAAATATCAAATCCTGTTTAAAAAAAAAACCTGAATTCTCATCAAATTTCTACCCCAGAAAGACCCCAAAAGAGGTCTTTGGCTTATTGTAGCCACCAAGGCCCCAACTCATTTTTTCAGACCAGGGGGGCTCATCACTTACTCAAAAAATGTTTTCTCCCGCCCCAGGAACTCATTCAATCCTCGAAAAGGTGATTCAAACCTTAGTTTTCTAGATTTTCACCTCTTTTTTTATCTGTATGAATTTTTTTAGCTTACATGCCTTCCCAGGGTGCGGAAACACACTAGAAAGCATGATTTTATTAAAAGATTACCAGAAACACATCTTTATTGCAAAAAGGGATTGATTTAGAATAAAAGCCTGTTTTTGAAGGATGGCAATGATTGAGTAATTTGAAGGCACAAATCTAGCCCAGACCTCAAAATATGTTAAGCTGAGGAATAACAGAGATGAGTAGTAAAGTAGAAGGATGATTTTCATGAGTAAAAGGAAACATATATTGTGAGAATGAGATAAAAGGAAAGACAAATCTCACCTGAGGAATAAAAGAGATGAGGATTAAATTAGAAGGATGAAGAAAGAGGTCCTTCTACTATTCTCAAGCTCTGTCCTCAGGTAGAGGCACTACAATTGGATTTCACGCGTAGTGTGATATGGTGAGAGTACAATGAATGTTCAGTGTGAAAGAAAGAGATAGCGCGAGTCTAGAGATTATGCGGGGAGAGTGTTGATATTTTCAGTGTGTGACATAGAAAGAAAATGAAATAATGAGGCACATAGAGGAAAGGATAAAAAGAAAAATATGAGAGAGAGTAGAGTCATAAAGAAAACAGGAAGAATAGAAAATATAGAAATAGACAGAATAAGAAGATATGGAAATATGGAGATATGGATATACTCCAAAACCCCCCCTTGCTAACCATCACCGCTGAGACCAAATAGTTGTTGATGTGCTTGCAGGAGGACATGGCTCAGCAGCTTGGTTAGCATATCTGCAAACATTTCTTTGGTACCAACATGTTGAACCATAAAAATGCCCCCAGAAACACCTTCCCTGATGAAATGATGGCTTGCGTCACAATGCTTTGTTTGGGAACGGTGCTTGGGGTTTCTTGCTAAGGATTCTGCTCCTTTGTTGTCAAAGTAGATGGGAACCGGAGAAGTTTCACATAGCTGGAGTTCACACAAGGCATTTGGGAGCCAAAGACCTTCCTTGCATGAGTCAGAGAGTTCTTTGTACTCAGCTTTAGGACTTGATAGAGATAACGTGGGTTGCTTTTTGGACCTTCAGGAAATAGGGCCAACACCCAGGCGGAAAGTTTAGCCAGAGATGGAGTGTTGTTTGTCCCTGTCTTTGGCCCAGTTGGAGTTGGAGTATCCCACAAGCATCAAAGAGGGACCTCCAAGAGTGAGGCAAAGATGTTATGTGGGGTTCAAAAAACAAAGGACACAGATTGCGCTTTCCCAGTGACCGATTGACGGGTCTTGGAGAAATTGAAAAATCTTATTTACGGCAAAGGAGACATTGGGCCTTGTGCACTGAGAGATCCAGAGAAGAGATCCAATCAGCTGGTTGTACTGCAGAGGAGACGGTGGCTCATACAGAGTTCGCCTTTGCAGAGCTTTGAACAAAATGCTTGTTGGGGACCTGGTGGGCAAAGAGTTGGGGGGCATAAAAATGATGGCAACAGATGAGATATAGTGAGATTGATCCAGCAAAACAGTTTTATTTACCAGATTGCGTTGGATAGAGATTTACAGAAAGAGATTTATATTGTTGTTGGAGCCAATCTTGAAACATTGGCCAATGGCAGAGACAAAAGAAGAAACAAAGTTGGGGGCTCCAACAATTGCCAGATCATCAACATGTGCAGTGAGAGCACCCACTAGAGCCCCATCAGTCACCTTAAATTAAAGCAATGGATTTTAAGAGGAGCAAGAAAGACCTGAAGACAAGAGGGCAGCTTTCAGCTTGATGTTCCACTGGCGGGGAGAATGCTACAGCCTGTAGATTGCCCTGGAGAATTTGCAGACCCAGTCAGGGTGGAGCGGATCTTCAAAGCCTGGGGGTCGAGACATGTAAACTGGTTCATCCAGGAAACCATTCAGAAAGTCTGCCTTGAAATTTACTTGCCAAACAACCCAGTTTCTTGTGCCTAGCAGGCTAAGGAGAAGACAAAGGGTTTCCAGGCGCAGAGTGGCAGAAAAGAATTCCAAGAAATCCAAACCTTCAACTTGAGTGAAGCCCATGGCAACCAGGCGCGCCTTGAGCTTGAAAATTGAGCCATTGGGAAGGCGTTTCACCTTCAAAACCCATTTAGACCTGATGATCTTCCGTCCTTTTGGAGGGGGGACAAGTGTCCAGGTCTTCATACCTTGGAGAGAGGAAAGTTCCTTGTGAGCTGAGATAATCCAGAAAAATTGGTGAGGCCACTTAAGAAGCTGTTTCCACGTTGTAGGTGCCCAGATGTCATCTTTGACGGAGGAAGAGCAGGAGTACGTCCTAAAGTGTGGCAAAGGGCGCTTTGGTCTAGTCAAGCACTACGGTGCGGGTGGAGGGGAGGGGGAGTGGGGTGGGGAGTGAACAGGAGAGCCAAGGATGGGAGAAGGGGAGGGGGAAGAGGGGACTGGCAATAGAGAAACAGGAGGCAGGATTTCCAAGTCATCAGACATGGAAGGACTGGTGGAGCAAGGCTGGAGACAAGATTTGAAAGCAGGGGGGAGTACCAGGGAAACTGGTGGTTTGACTGATTCTGAGCACAGAGGTGAAGGGAAAGATGAGAAGGGAATAGAACAATTGTTAGCAGGGGGGTTGGTGGATCTGGCAAATCAGAGGAAGAGGAAGGGTGAGAAGTTGAAGGAAGATGGGGCCAGGGCAGGGCAATGGGGATGGGGGATGATCCTGCATCAGCTTTCTGGAGAGGTTGACTCTATGGGAAGGTTGAGCTGTTGAAGGTGCAGTCTCTGGATTTAATCACTTTCTTGATGCATAGATGAAGGAGAAAATTACCGTTGCCTTGAGGGAGATAGGAGAGGAGAAATGAAGCCCAACCTTTGGGAGATAGTTTGGTTTGGTTAGCCTCTTGGATCTTGTACCAAGTGAGACAAAAAAATGGATTGAGATAGGAGATAGGAATGTCCTCTGCCGCAAGGATTGAGTTTGGTGAGATGAATCCCCAAGGGGTTTTACAGGGATAGGAGTTGAAACTAAAAAGGGATTGCCTGAGGGCATCAGCCCAGAAAGATTCGGGCAGATTATATGAGGAAAGAGAGCATCAAATTAGGTTGAGGATTGTTCTTTTAGAGCTTTCCGCAATACCATTAAGCTGAGGAGAGTGAGGAGGTCCAGGTTCATGTTGGACACCTCTTTCAGCAAGGAAAGATGACATTCAATGGTTTAGTTATTCCCCCCAGTTGTCCATTCTGAGGAATTTGGTAGAGTGGAGAAATTTATTTTCAAAGAAGGAGAAAAAAGCTTGGTTGATTCAAAGGCATCCAATTTCTGATGCAACGGGTATGCAAACAAGGCTTTTGAGAAATCTTTGATGTAGTTGATAAAATATTTGTAGCATTATCTTGATGTAGTGTCAAAGCTACATAGGTCTGAAAAGATAATCTCTCCTGGTTGCTTGGAGCTGTAGATCATTTGGGAATGGAAGGGAGTCCTTGTCATTTTTTATTGGATAAATGTTGTGCACCTTTGTATTTTGGATTTGTTGTTGGAATCAGGATGAATGTCTTTGGAATTAAGCAGTTTTCTCAGGGATTTCAGGTTCAGATGGGAAAGTCTGCAGGGATAGCCAAAAATACTGTTATCAGATGATTGCAAGATTGCAGAGAGGACTGATTCCTTGCAGCTTACTTTATCATGAGGGAGATAATAGAGGTTACCCTTCCTGTACCTGCTGGCAACCGGTGAAGTATTTGTGTTTGAGACCAAATTGTCGAAAATATTGCAAGTATTGGATGAGAAAGTGAAAAGAAAACGGGCGTCACAAAGACTTGAAATAGAAATTAACGGTTTATAGAGGTCTGGGACTACTGAGGATTGGCCGCGTGCAAACAGGAGTGAAAGAAAAACCTCCTTATTTGAAGATATGTTTGTTCCATCCGCAAGTCCAATGGAGGTGGATTTAGGTTTCTTTTGTTTACTTGCCAGTTGTACAGAGTCATTGATAAGTAACATGTTGAGTCCAGGTTGAAATCATGGCCATGATTTTGAACTGAATTGGTGAGATTGCAGGATGCATTCCCTACGTGAATGATGCCTTTAGAGTTGGTGAAATTTTCATTGTTGTCATTATCATTGGATTTTTCTTTTGCTCTTTTCAGATTTTCTTTGACTTTTCTAGAACCAGATGGAAATTTTTTCTGAGATTTTCTATTTTTAATAGAGTATTCTAGAGCTTTGAGGACTTTGGGGCATCTTGAGAATGAGTGACCCTCTATTTTGCAGTTAGTGCAGAAGTATGTTTTTGGAACACCTTGAGTATCCCAATACCGTCAATTTTGGAATCTTGGGTTGGTTTTCAGGGTTTTTAGAAGAGTTTATCAAGTAGTTTTTTTCATCTCTAGTTTGCCTTCTAAGATGTTCTTGCTTTAGTGCTTTGATCAATTTTGATGAGGGCACTGACTCCTCATTCATCATGCCAGGGATGCATCCCAGCCAATAATTGGCAAAGGATAAGAGAAAAGCCATGGATTGCAAATTTTCAGCTGTGAGTGGATTCTCAGGAGTGATGAGGGATGAAAGTTTTTTGCCATGAGACAATATCTTGGAAAGATGGGTTGTCATATCTTTGTCATTCAGCTTGGTCAGGAGGAGTTTACGGAGCCAGTACATTCTGACTCCAGAGGAGTTGTCTTGATGTGCTTCTTGGAGTGATTTCCACATTCCAATTACGCTCTCTTCATGCTTTCTTATGAATTGGAAATTTGACGGTCCAATCAACCTGGATAGAACTGAGCATAGTGCTAGATTGTCTTTTGACTTGGCTTAACCCTTTGGCGATTTGTTTGTAAGGAGATAACCAACTCCAGAAGCTTGGAAATGTATCCTCAGAATCTTTGCCCAATTGTGGTAGTTTGATTTGGACCCAGAGGAGTTTAAAGGAATAATTGATGGTGTCTTGAGGACTGGATGCGAGTTTTGACTTTTGTCCATTGTGGTCCTTTTAACGGTCACAACAGTTTACTGGATACTTCTGTTTTTTTTTACTGGAGCGGCTCTGTGCTCAAAACCTGTTG
The DNA here is from genome assembly GCA_025617555.3 of Puccinia polysora. NCBI lineage: Eukaryota > Fungi > Basidiomycota > Pucciniomycetes > Pucciniales > Pucciniaceae > Puccinia > Puccinia polysora. The sequence continues at coordinate 22,895,876 of CM062620.1, read as the reverse complement.
AGCCAAGGAATAACAGAGATAAGGAGGAAAGTAGAAGGATGACTTTCATGAGTAAAAGGAAAAATATATTGTGAGAATGAGATAAAAGGAAAGACAAATATTACCTGGGTAATAAACAAGATGAGGAGTAAAGTAGAAAGATGACAAAAGAATTCCTTCTACTTTGCTCAATCTCTGTCCTCAGGTAGAGGCATTACAATTGGATTTCACGCGTAGTGTGATATGGTGAGAGTACAATGAATGTTCAGTGTGAAAGAAAGAGATAGCGCAAGTCTAGAGATTGAGTGGGGAGAGTGTTGATATGTTCAGTGTGACATAGAAAGAAAATGAAATAATGAGACACATAGAGAAAAGGATAAAAAGAGAATTATGAGAGATAGTAGAGTCATAAATAAAACAGGAAGAATATAACATATAGAAATAGAAAGAAGAAGAAGATATGGAGATATGGAGATATGTATATACTCCAACAAAATATATATATATTTTTCTGAAAATTTCATATTTTCCCTAGTGAAAATATATGGATATGAATTGGGGATTTTTTTCAATTCACAAATATTTCACTTATTTTTCCATTTCCCTGCAGATTTAATTGAATACCTTTCCTATCATTTTGAATTCTTTCATATCTATGGAATCTTGGAAAAAATTACCATTTCCTTTGTACTAGCTTTAAATTCAGTTTTTTAATTTTGGGTTAACCCCCAGAAGCAGTTTTTTCACCCATGGATTTGATTTTGGGAGCTAGAAGCAGTTTATAATGATAATTTCAGTATTGGATTTCTGGGAACTAAAAACCAGCAGGCTAAAGACAGAAATGAAGAGATTAGACCAGCGGATTCTTTTATGAGAATAGAGAGCAAGGGGTATGAAAATAATACCAACAGCTAGGACTATGATCAGAGTCAGGATAGTATGAACGGTAGAAGTGAAGATGAGGCTAGAAGAGATAAGCGGATAACGGAAATAGACAAGAGTCAGATTTGTTGGACATGAGAAATCATGCAGATAGATCTCTTACCAAACAAGAGCACACAAACCATAGGATTGAGTAATTGAGATGATAGATTGAGAATTAAGGTTAGGCTTGGTTTGTAGAGAAAAGGGAAAATAAAGATAAGAGAAAAAGAAAGATAAAATGAAGAAACAGATTGATCAAGTAGTTGTGGTGAGCGTTTATTTGTGGAGAGAGGAGAGTTCGTAGAGAGAGAAGAGTTTTTCAAGAGAGAAGAGAAAAATGTAGAAATAGAAGAAAAAAAAGAAGAGAAAAGATCTTAAACAGAATCTTGAGAGTGAGTCCCCTGTTCATTCTTGGGGGAAGGAACATCACTCAGAATAGAGTTTTTGCACTCATTTCCAGGTGCGCGGTTATAATAGTCTAAGGTAGAAAGAAAATTATAAGGAGGCAATTCTCAAAAGATAATTTTCTCTCAATATGGCAATACAAATGCAAACATCACTTTTGGGACCTCCAGCACATTGTAAAATTTGGTATGATTTTTTCAATTGAGTATATGTGCAAGCCACCTTGCAAGGAAAAAAGTTCCTGCAATATTCTCTTTTACTTGTTGCAAAAGTACAGAAAAATCAAAAGTTTTTATGTTTGGTGGATAAATTGATTAGACAGGTGGGATTTCCAATTTTAACTGTGATTAATTACAGATCAATTTAAGTTACATGATGGTATTAGATATCAATTAGTAAGATATAATTGGTAGGTTCTGGGGAATGAGACCTTCTTCTGAAGGTTTCAATAACTAATTTTTTTGAAATTCCACAATTTGAACTTAATTGGAACATATTTGACATATCCCCTCTACCAACAGGAACAATCAGGAATCTCTGGCTTACCAGTGACCTCACTTCACCATGATGGTTACCCCAATTGCTTCACAGTTTATAATCAATTTCCAGAGAAAATTTCCATGAAATCTGTTTCTTTTCTTGTAAAGTTCCCAAAGATTGAAACATGGTTTCTCCATGATTGCTTCTGAGTCTCCTCTTAGATTATCAAAAAGTGACAAATGAATTCTCATTTCATTCTTCCAATTTTCCAATGTGTTTCTAATTGATTTATCCTGGACTTATCAAAGGTGTCTTTTTATTTTCCATTATTTTTCCCCCAAGAGTTCCCATGATTTATCCCTGGTTTCTCTTTTAATTTCTTCAGATAAATGTTTGATTTTGTTGAGATATGTATGATTTTTGAATGATTTAACCCCATTTGATCCCTTCCAAGTAAATATTTCTTGAAATACTCAACTTTTTTCCTCTTATTTTATTCATAAATTTTCAAATAAATCACCTGCCATTTACTATGGTCCAGAACCCATGAAATTTATTTTTGCAATGGATCATTTAATATTGAAGTAAAAACAGGTGAGATTAATTGTACTTGTCTAACAATAATGGGAAAAGCTGAAATCATCTCCCATGACCATTTTGAACATTTTAAGAAAGGCTATAAAGCCATGGAGAGATGAATGGGAAATGATGAGACTACAAAGAGCCAAAGCAGAAGAGATAATACCTTTAAATTCAAATGGAACTGGTCTGAAGAGGAGGAAGGTACACCCTGGTTTTGTTGTCTGGTATGCCAACTTGGACAATAAAGCTCATATTCCCAGGCTAATCGAATCCAGCCAATTATCTGAGGTATGTGATGGTTTTATGGATCAAAACCAAGAGTAAGACAATGAGAGCATTGAAGGAGGTTCATCCAATGGTGACAGAAATCTGAGGTTGATCTAGACCAAAAAGTTTGGATTTGGTGATCATCCTGTGGAACTAGTGATTTTTTTTGATGGCTTTGTTTTATTTCTTGTCATTATTTCTCCTGGAGATGCTTTCAATATTATGGGATCTGGATCCTTGACGTCCAATCCCATATTGAAGACAATGACCACTTGTTTACTAAAGAGTCTTTTAGTTGTTTTGGAACCATACTCCTGAGTGATGGCAATGCTGGAACCTGGAGTGATCTCAATTTATTCAATTCCTCAATTTTCTTGATTGTTGGGGTCCTCATGATCCTGATATTGGTTTCCTCTGAACTCAATCAGCTTGATAGCTGATAGGATTGAGCGGGCACCAGCATGAGTTATTACAAGTTTGGCAGCAAATAGGAGCCTTTTGATTAATGATGAGAATTTGATGGATCTGAATGGGAGATAGGAATCTGATTTCTTACAGTCTGAGCAGGTCTTGAATTGGGTAAGGATTATTGATCAAGGGGTAGAGAATGATATTTAGAATCTGGTGTATTTTCATTGATTGTTCAGTCTAATTTCTGGGTCTTACCAGTTGATGGCCATCTGAGGAGAGGTGGTGTTGATTGATGATCACCATTTATGAATGTATTGTAACTGATCAGACAAGATAAGGTTGAATAGCCGTTCAGGAAAGTCTTGCCGTATTCCTTTCCTATTTGATGGGTTATCTTGATCTTGCTCTTGGATCAATCCCCAACCTGATTCTGGTCTTGGTGCGGATGGTTGAAGTGGATTTGTTATGATTGTATTCAAGTGATTGGTGTTGTGTTTGATTGTCAGGCCAACCAACCTCAACAATTTTTTTTCTCAAGTGATTCAATTGTGACCAGGCTTAGTTTGGTGATCCTTCTAGCTCCTTCTATTGATTTCCTTGGAATCGGGTGAATGGTAGAGATGAAAGTAAGTGGTAAATGTTTGAAATTAAATAGTATAGTCTATCAAGTGCTGTTGGGCGCAATGTAAACTTACGTCATTTTTTTGTAAAGCACAATTGGTGCAAAAGAAATCAAAACTGGCGCCTGGCCAACCAGTTTGTGCACCATTGCAACCACAGCTTGGCTTGCATTCACCTTCAATTTGTTCCTTTTCATCCTGGTTTGGGAGCCAATCAAAGCTGAGCACATCAGCCAATATTGACCTTACTTTTAATAAAAAAAATATATTTCAAACCTGTTGTTTTTCAGTTACATTTTTTCAATTTCCTTCACATGCAATATCCTTTTTTTAAAAAAAAATTCTACATAAATAATTGTTTCTTTTTTTAAAAAAAAAAATAGAAAAAAAGAAATGGGAAAATAAAAAAGAAAGAGAACTGATGCAAAAATATTCAGGGATCTGCCAACACAAGGCCTGTATTAGGCTGCATTTAAAGACAGCATCTATAGTTTTTTTAACATGAGAGAAGAAATTTTAACTTTTTTATTCATTTATTGTGTCAGCCTCTAAAAATTAATTTTTATGGTATTTCTTTGGGTTTTCTTAATAGGGCCTGGAAGTTGATACGCCTCTCACAATCTTCTTGTTCAAGGAGTTTATCTAAGTGTTTACGTGCAGAAGAGATATTAAGTTTCTCAGCTTGAGTTAAAGCTTCCCAACCAGTAGGTTGATAATTTTTAATATTATATTCTTTTCTTATCTTCAAAAGATTTAAATAATAGATTATTAATTCTGCATTGGTTTTTAAATCAACTGCAAAAGAATTTTATAATGAATCATGGTTAAAAAGTCAGATAAATTTATCTTTGATTTAATTTTATGTGAAATGTCTGGTCCAAGGTATTAAATTTGAGAAAATGGAATATTTCCCGGCCAGAAACCCAATTGTCAGCCTCCTGGAAGCCAAGACCCTTGCTATCCTTTAGCCACCAGAGGTGATAGAATAAATGATAAATATAATATTCAATAAATGCAGCAAAAATACATAAAATATTTGGATAAAGCTTATTGCAAGGTTGATTGGTTTGGATGTGTTTTATTTTTATAAATAAATATAGATAAATTTATTATTAAATATTTTTATAGAGGGGCTACAGTTATATTGGGGATCTTTAGCACCTCTCTTCAGGGAATTCAGTATGAAAACACCTAAGCCTGGTTACTTTTGAACCTTTAGTTTAAAGGATATTTTTCCCAAAGATAATATGTATATAAAATACATGGTAGAGTGTCAGGGCTTTGTAACCAAGCTTCCAAGACAGAGAAAGGATAAAGAGACTCACTGGTATATTATCAAATCCTTTGGGTACCTTTTTGGGACGTGCACTGATGGGTTAAACCTGTATACTGGGGTTATAAGCTTTTTCATCAGTTTTAATTGATAAAAGAGGGTTGAGGATGGATATTATTAATCAGAATAAATCCATAAATGACTTACTTATCGCTTATAAGTATTTTATTATCTTGGCAAGGTGTCTGGATGTAAATATAACTGGGTCTCTTGGTATCAATATCCTTAAAAGAGCTTTTTATTTATAGCTTTTGGAGTCCCAATATTGTTCTTGAGAGGGGTACAGGGGCCCAAAGCGATGGAAAATGAGGCTAGAAGGGAAACACGTGGTAGCCTGTTACGTGTTGTTGGTGCTGTAACACGGGTAGCATCAAATTCCACAGGTTATGGGAATTATTCTACTGTATAATTGATGTTTGGACGTGCAATTAACACTAATCAGTGTTGAGTTGAAAGCCGGTGTTGAGTTGACAGCCGGCTCCCTCAAATTAGTTAACGTACCCTGGTGTTGATACTCCAAATCCATGCCAACCCATGGCCCTCCACTCTCAGCCCCGCTCCACTCTCAGCCCGGCTCACTCAACCTCAACCTCTCCATCTCCATCTCAACCATCCCTTTTCCCATTCTCTCCACGATCCATCTTTCCCACTATCCTTGCTCACTATAACCCTCCATTTCATCCTCTCAACCCTCTAATTCTCTCCGCCCACTCGACTACCTCCACTTCCGACTTGACTCCTCTCACTCCCAACTCCTCTGATCTCGTATCCGATTTCCTCCGCCTCAATCCTTGATCCCGGCACCACGTCCATACGATCACCGGCTCTTCAACTCTGATCTTCTGTTTAGCTGTGAGGCTCATCATTAACTCATTGTCTTGCGCTGGGAACGTCCTAACATCTCCTTCAGTCTCCTGTTTCCTTCTTTTGTCTCCTTTATCCACCTGTTGTTCTTGATTCACCTCTTCTCCGTCAAATGCTTGTTCTCATTTCTTCTCAACTCTCAAATAACCTTCCACGGTAAGATCCAAAACTGTTCCCATCTCACACTCTTTGTCACCTTTTATGTTTTCCACCCATTCTTATTCATTTTCCTTTTAAGACTCTGTTGGTCTTACTTTGAAATACAGATAAGAAGTTTTCAATCAGTCCTTTTTATATATCATTTGATTAATTATCCTTATTAAATGTTCCCAGTAAGTTAAGAATTAATTTAATAGAAATTCCTATGGATATTCTGATATATCAGTTTATTTCTCATTATTTATTGAATAATTGGAGTAAAGTCATGATATTGATTTTACTCCTCATTTTCAAAATTCAATTTATTTACTAAAATAATTACTTGAAAATGTAAGTCACGGTTATTCATGTAATATTTTTAAATCATAATTTTTCTTAGTATGTCACAAAAATATTGATATCTAGAAATTCTCATAATAGTATGTTAAAGTATTTGAATATATTTTTAGAAGTAGTCATTATCTTATTTTCGACATTTTTGGTACTTTGAATTATCTTTAATAAAAAATATTTATAAAGTTTATTTAAGTATTTTTATATAATTTTATGTATTTTAGACTATCTAATATTCACGGGAACATTTATTACATATTTAGAATGTTCCCGTGTAGGTTGTAACATGTTTACGCCATACCTAGGTTTCTCAGGCCGCCTGTCACTTTGTCAACCTGTAGTCCTGCGGCTGCCTACTTGTCAAGGGCCCAGAGCTGCGTAAACGTCTTTGACAGGGTGACAGTGCTGTAGCTCATGCGTGCGTGGGTGTATTGGATGCCGCTGCTGCGTGCAGGAATTGTGATAGAACACATTTCTGTCTGTAACTCTTAAAATATACACAAAACCTTAAATCCGACTGAATTTTAGGTGAGAAACCTATACGTGACAATACAGTGAAATTTTTAATTGGCCAAAAAGCTTAAGTTTCTGGAAACTGGGAATAAATATCCATAAATTTAACTGGTTATAAAGAGTGAAAGCATGGATTGAAGAAGGAATAAAAGCAGCATAATGTGTCTTGTAGGTAGTCTGCTTTTGATGTTCTCTACAGGGGCATTAAAACCAGACTATCTTCAAGCCAAATTATGCTGCTTCTTTGTCCTTCTTTACCCCATGCTTTCACTGTGTGAAAAAAGTTAGATTTATGGATGTTGATGCCCGGTTTTGGAAACCAGGAATCACAGGCAGTGTTATGCCAAACCAGAAATCAACCTTTGGGGTTTTTCATTCTCTACCGGAGTATAACACTGCCTGTGATGCCCTTTTTCCCAGAAAATGGGCATCACAGGCGGTTTCATACTCTTGTAGAGCATTAAACACCCCAAAGGTTGATGCCCGTTTTCCCAAAACCGGGCATCACAGGCAGTTTTATGACCGCGTAGAGAATGAAAAACCCCGGAGGTTGATTCCCTGTTTCTGGAAACCAGGAATCACCTTGGGTCCATGTTATTCCCCCTTGGAGCTTGAAACACCCCAAAGTTTTATGCCTGGTTTCCAGAAACCAGGCATCACAGGCAGTGGTAGACCCCTGTAGAGCATGAAACACCCCAAAGTTTGATGCCAACGTAGAGCTTGAAACACCGCAAAGGTTGATGCACAGTTTCTGGAAACTGGGAATCAGCCTTTGGGGTGTTTCATGCTCTATGCGGGCATAACACTCCCTGTGATGCTTGGTTTCCAGAAACGGGGCATCAACCTTTGGGGTGTTTTAGCTGTACAGGGTATACCACCGCCTGTGATGCCCCGTTTCTGTAGACAGGGAATCAACCTTTGTGGTTTTCCAAGCTCTACGGGGGCATAAAATGGCTCCAAGTTGATGCCTGGTTTTGGGAAACAGGGAATCACAGGCAGTGTTATTCTCCCGTAGAGCGTGAAACACCCCAAGGTTTGATTCCCGGTTCCTGCAAACCAGGCATCACAGGGAGTGGTAGACCCCTGTAGAGCATTAAAAACCCCAAAGGTTGATGCCTGGTTTCCGGAAACTGGGCATAACAGGCAGTGTTATTCCCGCGTAGAGTGTGAAACACCCCAAAGGTTGATGCCTGGTTTCTGGTGACTGGGAATCACCTTGGAGCCATGTTATTCCCAGTTTCCAGAAACAGGGCATCAACCTTTGGGGTGTTTCATGCTCTACAAATTTCTACCACTGCCTGTGATGCCCAGTTTCCAGAAAAAGGGAATCAACCTTTGGGGTTTTTCATGCTCTATGAGAGCATAAAACTGCTTGTGATGTCCTGTTCCTGGAAACAGTCCATTCACCAGACTAGGTATTTCCATGCACATTGCTCAGAGAATTTTAAATTGGTGTTTGGCCGCAATGCAAGAGGATGAGGTGATCACTGATGGATCATCTGAACGCCATGCAGAATTAAGAAGTCAATTATCACATTTTATGTAAACAGATTGATCTTCAGACTAAATCTCCTCCTTCATAGGATATCCAGTCTTTGTACTGAGTATTTTGTTTATACATTTTATGTATGCTATATAGATGCACCACCATCAAAACATGAATAAACTCTAATAGAAATTGTTGCAAGCTTTTCAAGGAACTTTCATCAGTTATTTCATCCCATATTTCCATAGAAAATAAATTTAAGATCCCCCAGCACCATTATATAAAGAGCATCTTTAACTGTTCTTTTCCCCCCTCACCATCCACTAAATCTTTCTTCAATACACCACTGTTTCATTCCCAGCTCCTACATCCCACTTTCAATTCTTTTCATAATCTTTTAAAATCATATATCTGATCATGTTTCATACTTAATCTTCTTGCAATTGCCTTGGGAATGATACTCCTGCGCCACTTGCATCAACAGACAAACAACTGCCCAGGTAAATACCCAAACTTTACCTGATAGCTTGGAGCCTGCAGCAACCAATCCCCCCCCCTGACCCTAGCTCAAACCTGCCAAAAAATCCTGCTTGGAACAAACTTGTTGGTGAAAAAGACAATGCAGCCAAACCACTCCCACCTCCTCCTCCATCCAAGACTGGTGGATTCCTCAAAAAAAAAGAAGTATCTCTCATATCATTCCAGGAATTCCTCTCCAGTAACAAATAAAAACTTCAATAATTGGAAAAATTACAAATTAGAAAACAGTCACCTACTCTCCTTGTGATATTTCTTTTCAAGGAATTGAAGCCTGTGATAGTATGATGCCAGTAAGTCATTCCCACTAAGCTTCACTCTTGACCCCTGTTGACCATTGAGTTTTTTATTAGTCATATCACAGGGTGGGGAATTACCTGAAGAAGAAGAGGTCAGAATTGGTAGTCAAAACCTCCTCAAAAAGCAATCTTCCTCTCAATCATCCTCCAAAATAACTGCAAAAAACAGCATGTATTTTTTTGAGAAAGTGATGAGGAAGAAGATGAAATATATATTTCTGCACCACCCAATACACAAAAACCAGATTATTCTGCTGAAGTCCCCAAGAATGAAACCAGTTCCAATCCAGCTGGGGATAAAATCTCAAATATTGGCTCCCGTGAACAAACACCTGCTCAATCAAATCAAAATCTCCATCTCTCTATGAGCCTCCAAAACCCATCTCCTGGTAAAGAACATGTATTTATTTATTATTTATTGATTGATAGAAAAACTTTATTTTGAATTCTTTTCCTTTCATTCAAGATGGGATGCCTTGTCTCAAAAAGTATCATTCAGAAGCCCAGCCAATTTTCAAATTATTCTCTACCCCCCTCACCCTTTCAGCATATGAGTTGGCATTTTCATCAAGGCATAGCATTTACCTTTTCTCGATATTCTAAGCATCAAAAAATTACCACAAGTTTTATTTCCACTCAAGTTTCTGCACAAAACCTAGTTGCTCCACAAGAACTGTCCCAAAAATAACCATAAAAACAATAGGTATCCATTAGATAATAACTGTGCTAATGTGGCCCAATCTCAAGATGATACCACTTCTATTTCACCTCCAGGTGGTGTTCCCATGTTTGAAACTCAAGACTTTGTCTTTTTACCCTGGATAAAAAAACAAACCCATATCATCCTTCCAATGGTTATCACAGCCATCATGAATGTGCATCATCAAATTAGTACAGAGGCATCAAGGTTCCTGCTTTGTGCTTGCAATAATTAAAATAAAACAATTTTTCAAAATCGTCTTCAAAACCTTCATCCCAATAAAAGCTTAAAGATTAACCTCAGAATTTTTACCATCTTCAAGTATATAAATCTGGATGCTTCACTGGAGATTTATTTCTGTTTTCCAGAGTACTTCTACTTGGTCAACCAAGAAAAAAATGTCACAGACCCTAATTTAAAATGCGCACAAAATTTAAAAACATTTGACTGGGTTCCACCTTGCTCATCCACCTTGGTCTCTATGAAGACTTCCACTAAGGTATTGAGGAAGAACTTCTGAAGCATGTCCAAAACAAACCCTCTGACATAATGAAAGATATCTGGGAGGGGATTTTTTGTAAAAGATTCAAAGGCCCAAATGAAACTTCCACCTTTTTTTCAAAGCCTGGGAACATTTCATTCACCCTGTATGTTGACTGGCTTAATGCCTTAATCAATTCTAGTTGTCATGCCTTTCTTGGAACCTTTGCCATGTCATGACTGAATATTCCAACAGAAAGACATCTGAAATCAGAAAAAATTTATCTTTTAGGAATCATACCTGGCCCCAAGGAGCCTCCTGGTCCTCAAATGAATAATATAATCACCCTTTTATTCAGAGAAGTTCAGAAACTTTTGAATGGTTTACACTTCTCCAAGAACTATGATAATCCTTCAGGAGTTACAATCAGAGGTGCTATACTCACTTTCATAGTAGATGTTTTTGCAATGCGCCAGATCATGATATTTACCAGTTGTTCAGGAAGAAATTTTTGCAACTTCTGTACCATTGAAAGTCTGAGATGAATGACATTGAGCCTTTCAATTTGGCCCAAAGAAATTTATCAGAGCACAAAATTCAAGTAATTTCATGGTTACATGCAACTCAATCATAAAGAGATCATTACTTCACAGACAATGGTGTCCTTTACTCAATATTCAAAGAACTCCCTTATTGGGATGCCAAAAAAATTTCCAACCTTGAAATAATGGAAAATACAATTCTTGGAGCCTTGAAATATCATGCTTTTACCAAATTAAAACTTCAAAAATCCTTTTGGAAACAGATACAGAAAAAGGCACCAGAATCATCAGATGATGAATCAAATTATGATGGAGATGAAAGTGGAGACAATGAAGATCCGAGTGAGAAAAAATTGACTCCAGAGAATTGTATTACATGAAAAGAGATGCCCAGAAAATTTTTCAAAATAAACAAAAATCCAAAGAAAATGGAGAGAATAAACTCTGGCTCAAACTTATGATGAATTCATGTGGGCATCTTCTTGATTAGATTATGTACCTGTTTCATTTTTGGATCCAAGCACTAGTGATATCCCCAAGAAAAGTCCTCCAATTTTATCAAAATTCAAGTTTGATTCTTTTCTTCTCAACACACTTCAACAAGTCATCAAGATTACTCTAATCCCACATGATTGAACAAGAGTACCAAAATACCTTGGAGCAATAATACATGGAAGTCTCAAGGCTTCAGAGCGGTCCATTCTTTATAAAGTCTAAATTCAAAATTTCATCATTGCAATTCAATTTCAAGAATGTCCATTCCCAGAAACAGTTGTTGAAAAGACCTTACATTTAGTGACTTGTTTTAAAATTTCCACTAATTGGAATACCAGCTCCCAAAATGGTTCTGATTTCACCAGGCAGTGCAAAAAATAACCCCACCTTTCTAGTAAGCTGTTTCCAGAGAAAAATCAAAAGCCAAATCAGCATCTTTCATCCCATATACCTGAGCATTTACAAATTTGGGGGCCTGGCCCCACACGTGCTACCTGGGCTTATGAGTGATTGAATGGGCTATTTTCCAAGTTGAACAGATAAAGTTTTATTGTTGTGTGAATTCTTTTCAATCAAAGATATACAGAATTCAAAAATTCTGACTATGATTTACATTAAACTCAGATGAAGTACCACTTACTATAGCTCAAAGGTTCTAGAGACTTTCAAATTTAAAGTCCCTGATAAAATCACCAGGTGAACCACCAGAGATAAATTAAATTTCAAGTATCCTTGAATTATCCCCAAGGTCAAATTCAATCCCATTCCTAAATCCTTTCCATGCAAATCCAGAATCTTATTAAAAATTCCTGAATTATCTCAGGAATTCCATCACTTCAGCAAATTGGCAATATTTCAATCAAATCAATAGTGCTGATGAATCAAACACTGTTACTCTCTGACCATGGTGGAACTATCAGAATCATCTCCATCGGAATAAAACAGCATTATCAACAAAAGAATTAAATTCTGGAAACAGTAATTTGTCATATAATCTGTGTAAAGTCTTTTTCTTGGGTCAGATAAAAACCAAATTCAGTGTGGTGGATCCACATGGGAGCATGCCAGGAAAGTGATTCCATTTCAAATTGACAGCAATTTTTTAGTTGATTGGAAGCATCTCAATGTTTACAAATTAAAAATGGTATTGAAAAAAAAATCATTTCTTGTGATACTGTTGATATCCAGTGTGCATATTCCTCTCAAAATTTAATAATACTAGTAAAAAAATTATATCTGCCTGAAAGTGAAATTTTACAATTATGGAATATTCCAAGTGTTATGAATTTTTTATAGCTTTTTTTATTTGGATTATTTTTGGAGTTAATTCAAATTGAATGTATCAATCATGACTTTTAGATAGAACATAAATTTTGTGTGAGAAGGAATTTTATGAATGATGAGAATAAATTTTTGTCAAAAAACTCTTTTATTTAATTTCCAATAATTTGGAGGGATTATTCTTATAGGTGGAAAATGGAAACTTGTGGAAAATCAGTGAGAAATCAGGGAGAAATCAGGGAGAAATCAGGAAGAAATCAGGGAGAAATCAGGGAGGAAACAATTCGAAACCACATGGAATCTTGGAGGAAGTAAAATAGAAACATTGAGGAATACCAATTGAAATCCTGAGTAAGAAAAAAAGAAAAGAAGGAGAAAGCTAGGATATCAAATGGGGAAAAAGAATGGAATGAAATCAGAAACAGAAGTGAATAATTGGATAAATTGTGAAGCAACTAACTGTAAACTGAGGATAAGCTGTATTCCAAAATGATTGAAACATTCTAGAAATCAATTTAATGCAACAATCTCATCCAAAGGATTTAAATACACTGGCTGACCAGATCCACTAGATTTTTCCTGGTTTACCCAGTGTCTAATTTGAGCTAACACCATGAGAAAAAAAAGAAATATAAAAACTTAGTGCATTCTACTTAAATCCTTCATTAAAATATTTTAATACTAATAAATTTTCATGCTCACTCCCTTTCATTTCAATCTCTCCATCATCACAATCCATTTTTTTTTAATTTAAATGAGATGAAATCCTCTCATCACCAGGGCCAAATTGGGGTCTCTGGCCGGCCAGTGACTTCATATCACCATCTAGTCCCATTCTCTGGCCTATTGAATCCCTTTACAGGAAACTTCTATTCACCAATGACATATCTTGACTTCACCAAAGTTTACATTGAAAACAAAATAAAATTCACATTTTATTCACCATGGTTGAAAATAGATTTCACCAGTAATTACCAAATGAATAAACCGGAATCCACTTGAACATCCACATTAATGAAACAGGATACCACTTAAAATTCATCTATGAATTCCAAGGCTAATGGCAATTTAGTTTTGAACAATGAATTTCAACATTCCTCCAGATCTCTTCTCAGTTTCCAATTGAACTAAATTGAGGCAAAGAGCAGCACCATGGGTTGTCTCTGTCTCCCAGAACAGGTAAGTCAAGCAGCTTTTTGTGAAATCAAAAGTTGTGAGTATCAAAAAGTTAGATTATTGAAATAGAAGCAATATGAATTATAAATGATAGTGAAAAACTTGAATTGATGAGAAGGATAAATGGAAGAGAAAGGATAAATCAAGGAAAATAGAAAAATTAGAACACTTCTAAGATAGATTGAGGAGATCCTGCAAGCATGGGGGTCACAATTTTGTGTCAAGGTGGACCCAATAGGGCTAAAATTAAATTTATCCTTCCACAATTGAGTTCTTCCCTGGTAACTCAATCTCTCATGTCAATTTCTGGGCAGAGATTGTAAAATTTAAGAGATTTGTGTTCAAAATATGCCACATAGATCATTATGAGTAAATCAATTGCAAAGAAACAGTATCCATCCAAAATTTCATCAATGGAAGAAAAAGATCAACCCCAAGAGCTCTCAATCTTTGCAATCATTCTACAGTCCAACACAATTTTGACCTTGGTTTTCAATGTTTCTTACCTTGTAGCATTTTGCCTTGTGATTGAACCATCTTTGCACTCACTATAACCCATATCAAAATGATTTCTTGAGCAATACTCCTAATCAAGTCCACCCAATTAGGCTAATAAATTGCAAGCAAACAGTTTTAATGGTTTTGGATCTTTCCATATTATTGAGAGTGGCCCTCAATAGTTTGATCATATTTTTCCCAAGGAATAGATCCAATGGCTGAAGAAGGGTTGACCTGAGAAATGGATTCTGGCAAAGCTTTCTTGCGCTCTCATTCCTGCTCTTCAGGATCATTGCCCTCATTAGATTTTTTTTGATTCTGGATTTTCCAACCTCCTTGGAGAACCTCAATCAAATGGGACAAAAGCAATTTAAGATAAACTCTGGCTTGATGATCAACCACAAGGTTGGTAATATGTAGGTCATAGTTTTTAAACCTGATTGAGAGACTGAGAGCAGTTGGATATCAGTTGGGTTTCAGTAATGTAAGAGATATGGGTTTGCTTTTATTAAGTTTTTATCATGCCACAACTTGATCTGTGAAATTGTAACTTGATGCTGTTCATGAGCATGCAAGCTTCATAAAATTTGGATTTATCATGAGATTACCATGTTCCAGATTCCTTTCCTGGAGTTTCTTTGCACCATTGATGAAAACCAGTTGACTTTTATTATCCATCAATTTTCTACCCAAAATAAACCCTGAAAATTTTATGGTGAATCAAACAATTCATCATAATGAAGGGATGAATAGATAAAACTGATAGATTTCCTCTCCAGATAGGGATCTAGAAGGTAGTAATAAATGTACAGAAATGTGAGGCATAATGCACCAGCGCCAAATTGTGGTCTCTGGCTGACCAGTAACATGAAGTCACTATATGTGGCCAATTTTGTCTCAAATAAGTATCAAAACTTTCAACATGAAAATAAAATAGGTTGTATCAGATTTAGGAACCCGCCATTGGAAACCCACCATTCATTTTGACCAAGCCCTCCATTCTTTTATAAATTCATTTAAAGCCAAATCCTTCTTCCTGCAGATATTTCATTCACTTTTTATATATTTTGCCTTTTCTTTTAAAAAAGTATAAAATCTTTGTCAGGGATATAACCTCTGTTGCTAAATGTGCCCATGGTTATACCTGCATAAATAAGACCAAAAAACAATGTTTAAAGTCAGTTTATGAATCAATGAATTAAAACAAAAGCTAAAACCTCACAGAATCAAACAATAGAAAGGTATTTTGAGGATAAAAGCCACCATTTGAACCTTTTTAAAAGTTAAGGGGCCTGACTCTAATTAAATGAAGCTCAAAGGAGCTTTTCTTATGAATAAGCTCACACCCTTTTTATTAGTAAAACACAAGGGTCACTAATCCAATTAGGACCTGCCACTCTAAATTAAATTTGCAAATAAGATTTTTAGTTGAATATAATACTTAATTTGATACCCCCAGTCAATCCCTTCTTGAGAATATGTTTTGTGGTCTTGTTAAATCTTGAAGTATTCTCTTACAAATAATTAATCATATATAACTGGTTGGAAGGGGCTTTAGGGTGAACAACCTCCTCTTTTAAGGTAACAGGAGCCCTCAGGGGACTCAACGAATCATTGAGGGAGTGATAGTCTCTCGTTGGTTTTGTCCTCAAGGGCTCAGAACCCCATCACATCCTGCCCAATGAGACATAGGGTACTAGTACTCATTGGGGGGATTTTCAATTTAAAGGGTCCTATTTACATACCCCAAAAGTTATATACTCTAGTGCTAAGCTCATGTCCCTCTGAGTGGAAGATCTCAAGGATTAGGAGAGTTTATCAAAGTATAATCACATCCCCAGTGAGATACTATTAAGATTATGTAATTGGTTTATACAGAGTGGAGAGTATAAATTAAATTAACTAATGTGGCTAGTCCCCAAAGGAAGGGAACTTATTGGGAAGTTATATATCAATAGTTGGGACGCATCTGAGTCCTCATAACTCAATTTTAAGTTATATTGGATCCCCATCTTGATAATATATATTATCAAGTTTCTAATTCTATAATCAATATTCATAAAAACATACTTATAAAATATTATAAAATTTTATCAAAATTTATTGTATAACTGTGATCTTCTTAATCAATTTTCATTCTTGGCTCTATGGTGTGTTGAAACAGTGACCTTGATTTCAGGAAATGGAGGTTGAGGCTATTACTTAACCACTATAGCATTAAGGAATATGAATTTTGTAGACAATTGGACAAGTCTAATTGTCTTGTGACTGACAATCTTCCTTGAATCAGCCTCATTATTGCAAAATTCCCTTTTCATAACTTTCATTTTGATTATGAATTAAAATTCAAAATTTTCTGGACAGTCTTGCTAACTCCAAAATGCTTTGTGACTTTGTTCATCTTCTGATTTTTACAAACCTGCCTAACCCTTTTCCCCTATCAGTGTTTGTGTGGGAGTTTGAAAGTACCCACCCCGCCTTGCCAGTAAAATGGAAAATTGATTTTCTTTTTGATTAGAAATTTATTTTTGAATGAATTGGAAACTTTTTCAGGGGTTAAGCCTCTATTTTTATTGTTGCATGTGTTTAAACCTGCAAAAATAAGACAAAAACTTCTATCAAAGTCAGTTTTTGACTCAAATATCCCAAAAAATAGCTAACAGCTCACAAAATCCAACAATACCAATGTATTATAGTGAAAAAAGGCACACCTTAAAAATTTATAAAAGGCAAGGAAACTTTCTTGAAATAAATGAAGCTCAAAGGAGCTTAATGAACAAGCTCAGACCCTTTTAAGTAGTAACATAAAAGGGTTACAAGTCCAATTCAGACCTTCAACTCAAAATTGGTGTTTCCAATAAGATTATTAATTGGTTATAATACTAAATTTTAAAACCCATTCAATTTTCTCTTTAGACTAAGTTTAATGGGCTTGTTGAATCTTTACATATTCTCTTAAAAATGAATAATAATATATAAATCATGGATGGGGTATAGGGTAAAGACCCCCCTTTTTCAGGTAACAGGACCCCTCAGAGGACTCAAGGGATTATCAGGGGAGTAATAGACTTTCCCTGTCTTTTTCCTCAAGGTCTAAGTTCCCCATTAAATCATAACCAATGAGAAATAAGGTACTAGTACTCATTGGGGGGGATTTGCCATGTAAAGTTTCTATTTACATACAAAAAGGTTCAATCAATTGGTCCTAGGATTAAGAATCAATCAGATGGAAGGGTTTGAAGTCCAAGAACACCTCAGAATCATTACTACCTCCCTTAAAATGTAAGCCTTGGCATGTACTTATCTCTTAAATCCTTGTGCCTTGGCAGACATTATACGTATAGAGTATGTATGCTGTTGAAGATTACATTAAAAGGATTATACCTTACAGCCAATCTCAGGGCCCTTTGGGTGGACGCTATCAAGGCTCAGTGATTATATTAAAGGTTATTTACATCCCAAAGGGGGATATGAAAAAAATTATTCAATTTGTTTATATAGAGTAGAGACTATGGCTTAAAGTAATTACTATAACTTTTCCCCAAAAGAAGGGAACATATTGGGAAGTTCTATATGAACAGTTGGGACTCATCTGAGCTCTCATATATCAATTTGTAGTTAAATTGCATTCCCATCTTGATAATATATATTATCAAGGTTTTAATTCTACAAACAATACTCATACAAACAAACTTATAAAATACTAGAAAATATAATTCAAAACCTCCTGATAATTATTCATTATTATCTCTATTTTGGGTTGAACTGGTGACCTTGTTTTCAGATAATGGAATATCAGCTCAGTTCTTATCCTTTGTACCAAAAAGACATATGATTTGTACAGATATTTGGACAAGTCTAATTGTTTTGTGGCTGAAAAATTTATTTTCAAATTGCTTTCAAAATCAATTGTGACTTAATCAGCAATTAATTTTTTAAAAAAAACAGAATTTAATTGGCAAGTGCACCTCAGATTGAGCAATATGTGATAGTATTGAATTGGGCCAGAAATCAATCCACTTCCAGATTTAAGATGATTCAATGAATAGTTTTTGCAAAAAAACAAGAGTTTTCATTTTATTCTTGTTGAAGCTTTATTTGAATGCTTATTTTTATTTGGTTATGTTTCTTTTGGTGGATTCATTTTTATCACAAACAACTACCCCAAAAAATTTCAGGGTGAAGGAATCATTCTGATTTAACACAATTGAAAGAGAAAAATGACATTTAATATTTATTTTATAATTCTATATTCAAAGTTTTGAGCTGATTCTTTGAATCATAGTGCAATGGTTTATAAATCAATATCAATAAATTGATTATTAAATATTTTTATAGAGGGCCACAATTATATTGGGCATCTTTAACACCTCTCTTCAGGGATTTCAGTATGAAAAAACCTAGTCCTGGTTACTTTGGGCTCTTTAGTTTAAAGGATATCTTACCCAAAGATAATATGTATACAAAATACATGGTGGAGTGTCAGGGCCTTGTAAACACGCTTCCACGACAGAGAAAGGATAATAAAACTAACTGGTATATTATTAAATGCTTTGGGTATCTGTTTGGGACGTTCACTGATGGGTTAAACATTTATACTGGGGTTATAAGGTTGTTCAGCAGTTTTAATTGATAAAAAGAGGTTGAAGATGGATATTATTGATTTGACTAAGCCATAAATCACTTAATTATCTCTAATAAGTACTTGATTACCTTGGAACGTTGTCTGGATATAAATATAACTGTTTCTCTGCCCATCAATATCCTCAAAAGAGCTCTTTATTTATAGCTTCTGGAGTCCCAGTACTATCCTTCTGAGGGGTACAGGGGCTCAAAGGGACAGACACTAAGGCTAGCAGGGTAACCAGTGGTACCATGTCACCTGTTCTTGGTGCTATAACACGGGTAGTATCTAATTTCTCAGGGCATGGGAATTATTCTACTTTAGAATTGATATTAGGACGTGTGAATAACACTAATCTGTCCTATTTATGTATTATTTAATTAATTATACTTAGTAAATGTTCCCAGTAAGTTAATAATCATTTCAATAGAAATTTCTACGGACATCCAGATGTCAGGTGAGTTCTCATTATGTATTAAATAACTGGAGTAAAGTCATGATATTGATTTTACTCCTTATTTTCGAGTTTCAGTTGATTTACTAAAATAATTACTTAAAAATATAAGTCAAGGAAATCCATGTAATATTTTTACATCATAAGTTTACTTAGTATGTCAGAGGGATATTAATTCCTAGGAATTCTCATAAAAGTATATTAAAGTATTTTAATATATTTTTAGAATTTGTCATTGCCTTATTTTCGACATTCTTGGTACTTTGAATTATATTTAATAAAAAATACGTATAAGGGTTTTTGAAGTATTTTTATATAATATTATATACTTTTACACTATCTACTATCCACGGGAACATTTTTTACATATGTAGAATGTTCCCATGTGGGTTGTAGCATTTTTACGCGGTACCTAAGCCTCTCAGGCTTCATTTCACTCTTTCAACCTGTAGTCCCGCGGCTGTGTACTTGTCAGAGGCCTGGGGCTGCGTAAACAACCTTGACGGAGTGACAAGGCTGTATCTCAGCCGCGCATGGGTGCATTGGTTGCCACAGCTGCGTGCGGGATTTGTGAAAAAACACATTTCCTCCCGTAACTTGTAAAATATACACAACACCTCAATTCTGACTGAATTTTGGGTGTGAAACCTATACGTGACATTACATGTGAAATATTTAATTGACCAACAAGCTCAATAGTGGAGCCGTGGTATTTTGGTCTTTCTTTCCTTAATTATTTAAAAAAATGTAAGGAGTTGGATTTCAAGGGTGGGGTCAGTGAGTGACCCTACCTAATTTTCGGTAGAGAATCCATTTCCGTAATAATATTTATGTTTTTCCTACTGCTTCTTGAGTTAATGATATTAGTGTTATTTTTATGTTATTTTTGTTAATTTTTCAGCTTGCTCTGCAATAGTAGCAAGCTGACATTTCCCCACTCCAAGATATGGCCATATCTGAAAAAAATCTGGAGGATGTTGGGGGAAAATTAATTCATGTGTGTTTCAGTTCCTTTTTCTGGCCCTTTAGTTTCTGAGATGTATTGGTCCATCAGGTATGTTATTTTCTGGTAACCATTAATCTTTTTCTGAAGATTGTGCTTTGTATCTTACTAAGTATAGTCTAACATCTTTTCCTTGTACTCTCTCTTTCTTGTCTCTCAATATCCTGCTGACTTTCACTTTTTCTTTCACAGGGTCAGGTTCTATTGGGATTATTTCTGGAGGGAGGTTGCTACCTTCTCTTGGTTGAAATTTTTTGACTAGGCTAACAGGACATACTGGGTGTTTCCTTGATAATTCTACACTCAAGATTACTTCCACAGCATTTTTGCCATGCATCCTTTTGATAAAAAATGTTCCAACAAAGGCTGGTTTCAGTTTTCTGTTACCTGCTAAATTTTTGAAATTGGTTGTAGATATCAAGATCTGATCTCCTATTTTAAATTCAGGTTCTTTATGTGATTTATCACATCTTTGTTTGTTGTATTCTACTTCTTCTACAAATTTTTGAGCATGATCATTTGCCAGATCTATCATCTTCTTAAAGTCAAGAGATGTTGGATGAATAGTGGCTAGGTTATAGTTTAAGTTATTCCTAGGGTGTTTTGGAATCCATCCTCTTTCTAGTATGTAAGGAGCTCTTTGGTTGTAGAATGGTTCCTTCTGTTATAAGCCATTTCTAGGGCTGGGAGTAGGCTTACCTAATAATGGCAATAACAATGTGAGTTTTTGTATTCTAGACCAAAGCTACAGAACCTTCTTAGCATATGTTCTAGGGTCTGTATCATTCTTTCAGCTAATCCATCATTTTGGGGGTGGTATGCTGTAGAAAATGCTAGATTAGTAACCAGTATATAATGTAGATTCCTCCAAAACTCAGAGGTGAATTTGGGGTCTCTGTCACTGATTATAATCTTGGGTATACCAACATCAGCTATGATCCTGTTCCAGAATAGTAAAGGTACATCCATAGCACTATCTTCTTTGCGGTTAGGTATGAATTTAGCCTTCTTAGAGTATCTGTCAACTATAACCAGGACATAGTTATATGAATGAGTACCTCCAGGGGGAAGGCCAGTGACAAAATCCATATTGATGATTTCCCATCTGGTTTTGGGTTCAGAGATCTTCTGTAGGAGTCCAAACCTTTTTCCAGTAGTTTTCATAGATTTTTGGCAGGTCTCACAGCTAGTAACATACTTAATACTGATTTATTTCCAGTCTATCCACCAAGCATTTTGTTTTACTTTCTCCAAGATTCTTTCTATGGATAGATGCCCTGATCAACAGTTGTCATGGCATTCCTGGAGTATGTGTTGTATATTTTCTTTGTTACTTAGTACTAATAAACTGGAATGTGGTTGTCTGTAGTAAAGGAGACCATCCCAAAAGGTAAACCTTCCTGCTTTATAGGGTTTAAGTAATGAAGCAGGTAGACTATTTATCAGAGCTGCTTCTGGGGATTCACATTCCATAATGGTAATCAGAAGCTTGATTTCAGGAGAGTAGTTGTCCCTTACTAGGTTGAAGAAAGCAGTATCTAATTCACATAAGTGGATCCCCATTATTGGAGCATTTAATGCAAAAAGATTGATTTTCAGGATAGGAAAGATATCTTGATCTTCAGGGTCATATGCTGGATTGTTAGAGTCATTAGGTAAAGAATTCCTACTAAGACTATCAGAATTCTGATGTTTTTCTCCAGCTTGATGCACTATAGTCATCTGACCTCTATACTGTTGTATAGAAATTTGCCACCTGAGCATATGTCTGCTGGGGGTTTTCATGTTCACAAGGGTTCTTACAGCATTACAGTCCATGATCACTTGAAAAGTGGTGCCTTCTAAGTAATAATGTAGCTTTTCTAAAGCCCATACTAGAGCCAAACATTTCAACTGACTGGCTCCATATCTCTTTTCTGTATTTTTGATATGTCTAGATATGAAGAGTACTGGTTTCTCTACTCGTCTGTCTTCTTCTATCCTTTCTTGATGTAGAGAAGCTCCTAAACCTTCCATACAGGCGTCAATTTACAGTTTGAAGAGCTTGGAGTAATCTGGTTGGATGAGTAAAGGAGTAGAGGTCATAGCCATTTTTAGTTCCTCATAATTTTTCAATCTCTTATGAGTCATTTCAAATAGAGTTTTGTTGTTGCATACTTCATACAGACTCTTATTTAGCATAGCAAACTTTGGTATGTTTTTTTTGTAATAACTGCAAAAACTAATGAAAGACATTAAATCTTTTTTGTTTTGCGCATAAGTCTATTCCTGATAGCAGCTATCTTATTTTGATCAGCAGCTAGGGTTAGACCAGAGAATATATGTCCTAAGGCTTTCAATTCTCCATAGCCAAAGTTGCATTTCTTCATGGAAACCTTCAATCCTGCTCTGGAGATATTCTGGAGTACTAATCTTATTTGTTTTATATGCATATCCAAATCATCAGAATATATGATAAAATCATCTATATATACCATCATCCATCCTTGTCTGATGTAAGTACCTAGAACTGTATGCATTTTTCTCTGGAAGTGTGATGGGTAATTCTTTATACCAAAGGGCATCCTAAGATATTCATATATTCCCAAATGACCTATTATTCTCATAAACTTTCTGCTTTCAGGTCTTATATGTATCTGGTGGAAACCTTTAAGAATATCCATAGTAGTGATATAGTTGGCCTTGGAACAGTTATGTAGAGCACAATCAAGCCAGGGTATAGCATGATAATCTGCCTGATTATAATTATTGATCATTTTTAAGTCTCCTACCATTCTTGAATGTCATCATGCCAAGCTATAATTACAGGTGTGGTCACATCTACCTGCTCATTGTTCCCTACTTTTCTGAATACTTGTAGGTCTATCAGTTCTTGCATATGTTCCTCAAGAGCCTTTCTAGACTTAGGACTAGAAGTATAGGCTTGCCTTCTTAAGTTTGGGGGATAAGGAGGCTTAATGGTCAATGTCAATACCATATCATGTCCTTTAATATCACCAATGGGATGATATTTAGTACAAAAAGCATTTTGGTTCTCAAATCAGACTGTCAATATATCTTTCTTCTGTTCCTCAGAAAGTTTCATATTCAGAGCTGCTGGAGAGAAGTATTATGGGTCAAAGTTTTCTAAATGCTTTTGATAAGTAGAGGAGTGGATTTTAGATTGTATGGTGCATATCTTAAACTTCTTGTCCCAATTACCACCTACTGTGAAGTATCTCCCTTGACTCTGGAACACATCTATACCATATAGACATAAGGCATCATTACCTAGTATCAGGTAGTCAAATAGTCTGTTGAGTAATACTACAAATTCCACTTGTATCCTCAAAGATCCTTTAGAATGGGGTAGTATTATAGGAGCAGTCCATACTCCAATAGCATTCATGGTAGAGTTTCAAGAGCTAAACCCGGCTTTTGGAATGGGCAGAAGGTGTTCTTTCCAATTGGGATCCCATTTCTTTCAGAATTCAGCAGGGACACATGAGCAAGAAGCTCCACTATCCAGTAATAACCTTATAGGTCTGTTTTTATACAATCCTTTTGCATAACAGGTTTGACCAGTGGTATAAATTTTCCCACTCATAGGTTTAACTGTTAATGGTTTGACATCTGTAATATGTCTAGGAATTATGGTAGGATCCCATTGTTTGGGCAAGCTAGAATCCCCATGGATGTTATTGATTTCAACAGAAGTGCCTATATCTCCTTCCATAACATTAACAGCGTTGGTCAGGATCAATTCACATTCAGAAAGAGATCCTTTGGTATCAGCTATATATTGATAGTTCTTATTCCCTTCAACCTCCTCCTCTCCTTCCAAGACTGCTATCTTTATTTTTGGTAATGGGCAGTCTTGTCTCATATGCCCAGACTTGTAAAAATTCAAACAAGTACCAGGCATCCTCTCTTTATCCATATTCTCATTAGGTTTCTTATTATCAGAGGTATTCATCATGGGAGGTTTTTCTCTGGTTTTTTTGATGTTGTGGTTCTCTTTGGGTCTAGAAGGGGCTTTCTTGTCTAACCCATTCATGTCTATTACTTCTTCTAGCACATTGATTAGAGTTGGCAAGTAAACATCCATACTCATCCTACATCTTACACTATGGTTAAAATTTCCAGGACACAGGTTGAGGAGTCTTTCATTAAATTCATCTTTATCAGCATCTGGATAGAAGCAATCCAATCTTTTCTTCTGTTCCAAGCATCATTTGTGAGGCTTATCCATGGAGGGGTCAAATGAGGAATTATCGAAATTTTTCATCATTTTTTTTTCCACATTCTAGAACCAAATTCTTCTTTAATCAGAAGTTTCCAAGAATTCCATGGTAAGAATCCTATTTCTTCTCTTTTACTGATGAACCAGTACAAGGCTACTCTTTCAAATAGTCTGGTCAGCCTGACTACAGCTATAGATTCTGGTAAGTCATAAGAGTTAATATTTTAGTCAATAAATTTGATAAAATTTATATGATTGTATTCTCCTTCACCAGAGAACTTGGGCCATTCAGAAATAGGGGGTAACAGTTTGAGGGCTTGCTCCATATGAAGGGTAGGACTAGGCCTAAAGGTGTCACTCCTATGCATTCCCAATAAGGGTGGTGCATAAGGAGTAGTGGTTTGTCTGGGAGGTTTTGGTTCTTCTGTGGTACTCCCCAAGGGGTTGGTCAGACTGACTTTTAAGTCTCTAAGATTATTCTTGATCAGATTAAGTTGAAGGTCCACTTTGTTATTAAGCAGATCCAGTTTTTCACTAAGGGATAGAATGGAGCTGTTATTAGTGGTTACCAATGCTTCTTTTAAGGGTTGAAAACACATAATAAAATCTTCTTGGATTCCTGATAAAATATTCTCAATTGTTTGAGTCTGCCTGATCCTACCTTGATTAATTTTCTCCAATAAATTTTCTGTGTGTTCTTTGATCTGTTCCATTCCTACCTTCTTTGTTTGTTTATTAATCAATTTTGCTACTACTCAGGTTAATTTATAAATTTGGGTATAAAAACCGTCCAATTATTCACAAGAAATTTTGAAATTATGATGTGTCTCATTGGGAAAGGAAGTAATTACATCAGAGGTTTGTTTGGACTCAGAATTAGAGTCTAATTGTTGAAAAACTTTTTCCATTTTTGATCTAGGGATATTATCTTATCCCAATCTTTCTTTCCCTTTGGCTTTTGATGGGAAGAGGATCTCTTCTTTCCTGATCCTTTGCCTTTCAGTTGGGCTGATTGATCCCAAGGATTCCATTTTTCTACTTAGGATTCTACCTCTTTCCTTGGAATCATTTTCTGAAGAGCTATCTGGGTAGCATTTGTTGGGGAGATTATCTTTTTCATAGACACCATGTCCTCCTTGGCATGGGCTTCTTTGAACTCTTCCCAATATTTCATGTTCTCTCTGACTACGTCTTTGATCCTGGCTTCCTTGGCCAGATTCTGCTGGGGTGGCTGCAGGGAATCTTCTTGTAATCAAGGGTGGCTTGATTCTACTACCTTCTCTGGCTCTAGGTTGGGAGAGGGCAGAAGTAATTGGTGCTGATCCTTGTCCATCATCATTTGATTCATGGGTTCCAATCCCTTCATGGTTGACCTTCTTTGTGGTCTCAAGTTTACTGGGAGCTGCTGGAAAAGATCCATTAGAGGGAATCCTACCTGAGGCTATTGTGTTACGTCTATTAATTTTTGAATAAAATGTTTATAAATATTTTTCTACAGAAAAAAAACCTTAAAAATAAGTTTTATTTAAAACTCACTTAAGTTGATATTCAAAGGTACCAGGACTTACATGGGTTAAATTGGTCCTTGATAGGTAATCCTATGGTGTCTTGGTGTGTTCCAATGAGGTCTTTACCCTTCCAATCAACATTTCCAGGGAGTCTAGAGATATCTGTGACTTCTTGATCCAATAAATCAGTTTCAGTGTTGGCGGTTTCTGGTATAGGAGGGTTCACTGATGGTAAAAGGTTATTTTATTGGTCAATAAAATATATTAATATTGTTTTAATCAAAAAAATATGGTTATAAAAGTTGTATAATTACTTTTATATTTCAAAAAGTAATTTATACAGTATTTCTTCCAAGCTTTGTGTTTCCTTAATAGGGCCTGAAATTTGATACACATCTCAAGCTCTTCTTGTTCAAGGAGTTTATCCAAGTGTTTACGTGCAGAAGAGATATTAAGTTGCTAAGCTTGAATTAAAGCTTTCCAACCAGTAGGTTTATAATTTTTAATATATTTTTCTTTTCTTATCTTTAAAAGATTTCAATAATACATTGTTAATTTTGCATTGGTTTTTAAATCCACTTCAAAAGAATTTAATGAAGAATCATAGTTATAAATTCAGATAAATTTATCTTTGAGTTACTTTTATTTGAAATGTCTGGTGCGAATTATTAAATATAATAAAATGAAATATTTCCCGGCCAGAGCCCCAATTGTCAGCCTCCTGGATGCCAATACCCTTGCTATCCTTTAGCTACCAGAGTTGATATAATAAATAATAAATATATTATTTAGTAAATTCAGCAAAAATCCATAGAATATTTGGATTAATCTTATTGCAAGGTTAATTCGTTTGGTTATTGGTTATTTTTATAAATCAAAATGAATAAATTGATTGTTAAATATTTTAATAGAGGGGCCAAAATTATATTGGGGATATTTAACACCTCTCTTCAGGGATTTTAGTATGAAAACACATAGTCCTGGTTACTTTGGGCTCTTTAGTTTAAAGGATATTTTACCCACAGATAATATGTATATAAAATACACGGTGGAGTGTCAGGGCCTTGTAACCAAACTTCCACGCCAGAGAAAGGATAATAAAACTCACTGGTAGATTATTAAATCCTCAGGGTATCTGTTTGGGACGTGCACTGATGGATTAAACCTGTATACTGGGGTTATAAGGTTGTTCAGCAGTTTTAATCAATAAGAATAGGTTGAGGACGGATATTATTGATCAGAATAAGCCATAAATCACTTACTTATCTCTTATAAGTACTTGATTACCTTGGAATGGTGTCTGGATATAAATATAACTGTGTCTCTGCCCATCAATATCCTCAAAGGAGCTCTTTTTTTCTAGCTTTTGGAGTCCCAATACTATCCTTCTGAGGGGCACAGGGGCTCAAAGGGATGGACCCTAAGGCTAGAAGGGTAACCAGTGGTAGCCTGTTACGTGTTGTTTATGCTTTAGCACGGGTAGCATCTAATTTCTCAGGGTATGGGAATTATTCTACTTTATAATTGATATTAGGACGTGTGAATAACACTAATCTGTTGTATTTATGTATTATTTAATTAATTATACTTATTAAATGTTCCCAGTAAGTTAATAATCATTTTAATAGAGTGTTCTACAGAAATCTCAATGTCAGGTGAGTTCTCATTATGTATTAAATAACTGCATTAAAGTCCTGATATTTATTTCACTGCTTATTTTCAATTTCCTGTTAATTTAGTAAAATAATTACTTAAAAATATAAGTCAAGGGAATCCATGTAATGCTTTTACATCATTAGTTTTTGTAGTATTTCACAAAGATATTGATGTCTAGAAATTCTCATAAAAGTATGTTAAAGTATTTTAATATATTTTTAGAAGTTGGCATTGTCTTATTTTTGACATTCTTGGTACTTTGCATTATATTTAATAAAAATATGTATAAGGATTATTTAAGTTATTTCATACAATATTATGTACTTTCAGACTATCTAGTATCCAAGGGAACATTTATTACATGTGTAGAATGTTCCCATGTGGGTTGTAGCATGTTTACGGGGTACCTAAGCCTCACAGGCTGCCTGTCACTCTGTCAACCTGTAGTCCTGCGGCTGCATACTTTTCAGAGGCCTGGGGCTGCGTACACGACCTTGAAGGAGTGACAAGGCTGTATCTCAGCCACGCATGGGTGCATTGGCTGCCCCGGCTGCGTGCAGGAATTGTGACAAAACACATTTCCGCCCTTAACTCCTAAAATATACACAACACCTCAATTCTGACTGAATTTTAGGTGTGAAACCTATACGTGACAATACGTGTGAAATATTCAATTGAAAAAAAGATCAATAGTGGAGCTGTGGTATTTTGGTCTTTCTTTCCTTAATTATTTAAAAAATATAAGGAGTTGGAATTCAAGGGTGGTGTCAGTGAGAGACCCTACATAATTTTGGGTGGATAATCCATTTCTGTAATAATATTTATGGTTTTCCTACTTGTTCTTAGATTAATTATATTAGTATTATTTTTATGTTATTTTTGTTAATTTTGCAGCTTGCTATGCAATATTAGCAAGATGGCAATTGCTTTGCTCACATCCAGCTAACTCTCATTGGATCACTATCCTTATCACTTCATTTCTCTCATCCGTTTATTGCTTTCATCACATCCAGCTAAATCTCATTGGATCACTATCCTCATCACTTCATCACTCTCATAACTTTATCACTTCCATCACATCCTAACTCTCATTGCCTTATCCCTTTTGTCACTTCATCACTCTCATCTCTTCCTATTTTCTTTGCTTCATCATTCTCATCCTTTCATCAAATTGTAAATCTCAACACTTAAACACTCTAATAGCCCTTCATCCCTTCCTTCATTTCTCCTACTATCTTTAAATGGCTCCTCAACAATCCACCCCCCCGCAAGTCCACTAAACAATCCAATGGATCAAAGCAAACATCACCCAGGAACTCAACATCCAACAATCATCCTCCATCAGCTTCCAAATTCTCAAGTCAGCGCAAGAGAGCTGATCACATCATCCTGGTAAATTGGCTCTGTTAAAATGCGGATGCACTCAGTTAATGTGCATAGGAGTGTGAAATCCAAATGGGATGCAAAAATGGGCCTCCACGGCCCATTGGAAATCAGGTGGGTCATGTGGGCCTATGTAAGTGTTATTGGTTTTGGGCATTTGGGCGCCAAAACACGTCTTTATGGTCTTTTGAGACACGGGCCCTCACGGGCCCGCCAGGGTGGATGGGCCACCCAACGCAGATGTGCTTATTTGGGCATAAAAGGGCCCAAGCTTTATTCTGGACATACTTGGCCAGACGGGCTGGCCCGCCAAAGTATGTAATTCTCACGATTTGGGCTTGGGGAAGCCCATTGGGGCGGCCCCTGGGGCCGCCGCCCCTATTGTGGCCCGCTAGGGGCCGCCGCCCCTATTGTGGCCCGCTAGGGGCCGCCGCCCCTATCGTGGCCCGCTAGGGGCCGCTGCCCGTGTTGCGTCCCACTCGGGGCCGCCTGTGTCCCTTGGTACAGCCCACGCGGGGCCCAACAGCCCGCACAGGGCTGTTGCGAGGCCGAGGGATCCTGCGCTGTGGGATGCTGCGCGGGCCTGGCTGGTTGCGCTTGGCAACCAGCCCCATGGAGCTGGGGCTTGCTCCCCCTCCCCTTGCTTGCCATTGCAAGGGGGATGTGGGCTCGCTGGCTGGGTTGAACCAGCCAGAAACCGACCGCTTGTCACATGACCACCCCACGTACTATAGGGCAATTCTTGGATTATTGTGAGCGCAAAGGAGTACCAAGTGTGAGGGCAAGTGCAAATAGCGAGACCCAGTTGTGAAGTGCAAACTTGGTTATGCCACTCAACAAACGGCAAGATGAATGGAAGGTGTTCCAAAGAAGGAAACTCAACCTGAGTCCAATTTGATAACTAGGTTGCAGCAAAATGCGAGAACGTATGAAATTAACTAACTGAGGAGACAATCATCAGGCAAGGGGATAGCCCTTATAAGGTAATCCAAAGTGACTAGATACAACCTGGTGATGAGCTAACTAAAGGTGAAGCGGTGAGGCAATGAATGACAGCAACGGAATAGGGAATGCAGCAGTGGTATAGATCCGAGGTCTTAGCCTAAGTGCAAGAAAATAGAATCTGAGCGTACAATTGCATGAAAAATTGGGATAGGAGCGAGTGACGTTGAAGGTAATGCAAATGAGAGGTAATAGTGTATACAGGGTAGGGACTAGTCAAATTGCAAACTTTACAGTAGTGATGGCTTGGTTAGATGTAGATGCAAACTAACAAACAATGCATGACCAAAGATGGAAGTCCGAGGCTGTTGATTTGCCAGGGAAGGAGATTGGATCTCATAATGGATGGTTAACCGGTATGGAGTTAACTGCAAAGTTTGCAAGTATATACTGAGTTGGTCGCCAATATTGGAAGGTCAGCGCAAGCCAGAGGAAATAGCGGATCGCACAATTGATGTTGTGCTTTTATTTGTGTCACGCTTTTAGACTGAGGTAGATGGTACTGAGGAGAGGACATGTCAAAGTGGTGAAGACAATAATCCTTAAGTGCAAAGCGTGAAAGTTGCCGGGGTATAAAGACGCGAGCTCCTGCAAGCGTTCAGGTAAGTTTTCCCATTGATCACAAGTCATTTAATTATCACTGTATACCCTTATACATTACTTAATTCATTACCCAATAGATTTTTATAGATTTTGTAAAAAATGTTGACATCGTCATCCCGCTGTTGCAGAAACTGTATTTGCTGCAACAAGCGTTGTATTCCCAGTACTGCTGTCCAAGGTCTCCAAGGCAAGTGCAAGAAATGTTGACTTCGCAAGGTGGCGTGCAACTTCCCTATAAATGTCAAGTTGACCGTTGAGGGTCCTTTGGAATCATCAAGGGAGATGAGAAGTCGTAGGTCCGCGCCAAGGGTCAATTCCAAAATACCACCATTGCCGGAGATCGAATACTTGGGGACGCGAGTTCCTGGTGAGTACTAATCAGGAATAACTAATGAACTTGAAATAGTAACTAATTGTTTGCTTGTTTGCTAGTTTTGCCTCGTTTTCAAAGATATACTACCAACACACCACCACCACCACCAACTTACTGGGGACCACCAACTGAAAACCCGGGGACCCAGATGAATGACGAGGTGCAAGGCAAGGTATCTGGTGCAGAACCTGTAGGAGTTATCACTGAGGAAGCAAGGGAGGGAGAAGAAAACGCAGCGGAACAAGAAGAGGAAAATGGAGGAAACAGAAGTGGAGAGAACAAAGAGGAAGCGCGTGAATTAGAAGAAGGAAATGAAGGAGATGGAAGGGTGGAATTGACTGGGACGGAAGGGATGGAGGGCCAAGGCAAAGCGGATCCGGTGCGAATTGTATTGCCGGTCAAAACGGATGCAAGGCGCCTGACGGACAATATTGGAGAAGGCACGTCGGGTGGCCAAAGGAAAAGAGCGTATGAAGAGCTCTTGGAGGAAGGTGGATGGAATGCTTGGCCAAAGCCAGCTTGGGTTGCAAGATGTGAGGAGATTTTCAAAAGGCACATTGTAATGGAAGTGCTGGTACTTCGAAGAATGTCCACATTGATCAACAATGAAGACCTTGATACCTTTTGGTCCATGGTTGCACAATTGATGGCAAATTGGGAGGATGTGGAAAAAGAAAAAAAAAGAAACTTTGTAGTTTAATGTATTTTTTTTTATATTTATTTATTATTAAAAATAGAAATATTATTATTATTATTATTATTTTTAATAATAAGTGGAAATGATAGGAAAATGAGAAAAGAATAACACAGTGAGATGGAGGAATTAAATGATGAAATGATGGTGAAATAAGATAAGTTTTAATGGGATGGAATATGGGATGGAATGTGATTGAGTGAGATAAATGTTGAATGGAGTGAAATGGGATTGGATGGGATTAAATGTGGAGTGGAATGGAATGGATGGGATGAAATGTGGAGTGGAATGGAATGGAATTGGATGGGATTGGATGGGAAAGAATCATGATTGCTGAGGTTTGCAAGGGTAGCTTGCATGGAATTCTCTAATCAGATTGGGTGAATTGCAAAGGTGACGGGCTGGTTCCCACAAGGTGCGATCTTTGTCGGACTGGAAGCCAGACCATTCAACAAGGTATTGAAGTTTTCCTTTGCATAACCTGGAATCCAGAATACGGCTTACTTCCCACTCTTGATGATTGAGGACAGTGACCGGTTCAGGAGGGGGATGAGTCTTGCCCGGGTTTAGGACTCGAGCTGGCTCTAGGAGAGACACATGAAAGACCGGGTGGATACCTTGCCATTTTGCAGGTAAAGTAAGTTTAAAGGCGTTAGGGGAGATGACTGATTCTACTTTGAACGGGCCAAGCTTTCTTTTGGAAAGTTTGTGAGTTGGGCGAGTACTGCAAATGTTGCAAGCATTGAGCCATACTTGATCTCCTACTGCAAAGGTTGGAGCCTAAGTGCGAGATCGGTCTGCTTGCTCCTTATAGCGCTGGTTTGCTTCTTTGAGGTTGGTTCAAAGTTTCAATTGAAGGGATTGAATTTGTTCAAGGTAATCGGTAGCAGGTTGAGAAGGTGCTACTTGAAGGGAAGAGAAAGTTGGGTTTCTACCATAAAGAGTTTGGAAGAGCAACTGTTTGGTGGAGGAATGATTGGAGTTGTTGTAGGTGTTGTAGGCAAATTAGGCTAGTGGGAGCCATTGCGACCAGTTTTCTTGTTGATAGGCAACATACATTCGAAGATATTGTTTGAGGATATGATTAAATTGCTTGGTTTGCCCATCCATTTCTGGGTGGTAAGCCTTTGATAAATTGCAAGTGATCTTCAAATGTTGGCATAGCAAGGTCCAGAAGCTTGAGACAAACAGAGATCCACAATCACTAACTATATTATCAGGGAGGCCATGCTTCAAAATTACATGTTCTATGAACAAGTTAGCCAAGTCTTCTGAAGAGGCCATCACATTACTGCGTAAAAATAAAGCCATCTTTGAGAAGCGATCTACTATTACTAGAATAGCATCATATCCACTAGAAGGAGGTAATTGAGAGATGAAATCCATAGACAGCATTGCCAAGGACAAGGCGGAATTGGAAGTGGCTGTAGCAGCCCATACTTCTGGTGTTTTGAGGACTTGTTACAATTGCAATCATAGCACGCGCTAACATAGTCTTTTACTTCTTTGGTCATACCAGGCCAGTAGAAGTCTTGTGCAATCAATCGGTAGGTTTTATCCTGCCCATAATGACCAGCAAGCAGAGAATCATGCCATGAATCAAAGATATCTAACTTAATGCAAGAATTATCTGGTACTACTATACAATTATCATAAACTAAAAAGTCATTATCATCTATACTGTAACTATTATCTAATAAGTTTGCACTTTTGCAAAGTTCAATGCACTTGGGGTCGTTGCGTTGAGCTTGTCGGATTTTGGAAGCCAAATCTTGTAAGCAAGCAATGTTTGAACTGAGTTGGGCAGATTGGGTTGAGAAGAGTGTCCTAAAGTTTTCAGGATTGTTTTTGGCGAAGGTGCTCCCCCCCCTGGGTAAACGTTGTCCTGACGTGATAAAGCATCAGGAACTACCGCTTGTTTCCCGGGACGGTATGTGATTGTAAAGTGGAACTTGGAGAGGTATTTGGCGCAACGTGCCTGTCTACGTGTGAGGACTTTTGAACTCATGAAATACTTCAAAGAATTATGATAAGTTAAAACCTCAAAGGATTCCCTAAGACTCAAAAGGTATGAACGCCATTTCTTCAAGCAATAAACAATTGCAAGAAGTTCCTTGTCATGAATCTCATAGTTAAGCTCTGCAGCAAGAAACTTGCGAGACTCAAAAGCTACGGGGTGAAACAGAGAAGTGGAAGGAGACAACTGTGAGATGACTCCTGCGATTGCATAGTTGCTTGCGTCTGTTTTGACAATAGTGCAAGCTAGCTTGTTGAAGTGAGCAAGTATTGGAGCAGTAGTGAACGCTTTCTTCAGAGCTTCAAACTCTGAAGCAGCTTGTTTGGTAAAAATAAAAGGAGTGTCTTTTTTATGAAGGTTAGTAAGATTCACGGTTTTTTTGGCGTAACACGCAATAAACCTTCTATAGAAATTACTTAAACCAAGGAAAACTTGAAGAGATTTAACGGAAGAAGGTGGGGGCCAGTCCAATATGCGTTTGTTCTTGGCTGGGTCCATTGATAGTCCTTGCTGTGAGACTACAACACCTAAAAAAAGGAAGAGAAGAGGAATGGAACTTGCACTTAGAGGCTTTTGCAAACAGGTCATTCTTGCAAAGTCTCTGTAGCACCTCTCCCACATGTGCGATATGATCTTCAAGATTTCTCGAGTAGACTAGTATATCATTGAGATATACCAAGAGGTATTTACCTACAAGATTGGAAAAAATGTCGTTGACAAAATGTTGAAAATTGGAAGGAGAGTTGCAGAGGCCAAAAGGCATGACAGTATACTCATAGCTGCCAAACCGGGTTCTCATCGCAGTTAAATACTCATGACCTTCCTTAATGCGAATTAGGTTATAGGCACCTCAAAGGTCTAACTTTGAGAAATAAGTAGCTCCATGGAAGAGGGTAAGGAGATTGGACATAGGCAGTACTGGATAGGCATTCTTCCAGGTTACCTGGTTCAGTTTCCTGTAGTCAACACAAAGGCAAAGTCCGCCGTCCTTCTTTGGTACAAATAGGACAGGGGAACCAGTGTTTGAATTGCTTGGTCAAAGAAATCCTTTCGCTACATTTTCCGCAATGTAGTCTTGAAGTGCAATTGATTCTTGCGTTGAGAGAGAGTAAACTGGTCCTGGTGCCGGAGGTGGGCCAGTAAGTTTGATCTTATGATCATAAGGACGGGATGGAGGCAGTTTATCTGCTTTTGCAGCTGAAAAGACGTCAGAAAAGTCATGATAAACCAAAGGTAAAGACCCTTGAATGATTTCTAAATCTTCAATCTTGTCATCTTCGAGCACCAGGTTTGAGTTGCTTGCATGGTGCAAGAGGATTAGGGAGCTCAAAATAAAAATTTTGGTTGGTGTCTGTTTCTCTTCAAAGGAACAGGAAAGAGGTAAGCTGGATAGGTAAGCAATAACTCCTAAATCTGAAGAGGGAATTTGAGAATGAAGGTCAGGATATTGCAAATCTCCTGGCGCAAAATTGTCATCCAACTCAATGACAGTGTCAGGTAGGCTGTTCAATTCCTGATTGACGGAAAGTTTAGCGTTCTGGGGGTGCAAGGTTTGAAGGTTAATTACTCCTTCTTGCCAATTCACATCCGGATTCCAGTAAACTAGGAAATCATGGCCTAGAATGGTATAATCCATTCCGGGTATAGCCAAGACAAATAAATTCCATTTGAAGCTGGGGAAATTGGAGAATGCAAAGGTCCATTTTGACTTTTGAGAAACCAAATAAGATGTTTCAGTCGCACTACTTACTAGATAGATTGGAAATTTATCCATCTCAGAACGCGTAATATTTTTTGAAGTGGCGAAAGATTCACTGATGAAGGAAACATTAGCGCCGGAATCAAGTAATACTTGATAAGGAGTGTTGTTGGAATGAAATAGGATAAATATCAAACTTGGAGCACCTAGTGACTTGCAAGTGCAAAGATCTACTCGTGGTGATTTAGATAATGTGTAGTTTTCCCTGCGAGTATCAGAAAAACTACAAGCTAATTTTTTGACTGCTTAGCCGCTTCACGCGCTAACCGCTTAGCACAGCTGTGGAAATCATGTTTACCTCCACAATACATACACAGTCCGTTCTTTTCCCTTCCCAGACGTTCCTCACTTCAAAGCATCCCGGTTTCCTTGTCCAAGAACTTTGGAGTTTTGGCAACGGCTTTCCCTTTTGAGTTGGGGTTCGAAGTTGGGGTTAGTTTGGATGGTTTTGGGTTCCTTGTGTTTTGCTTTGAGGAGTTGTCCACCCTCTGAGCCGAGGTGGATGATCCATGGTCGTTTTGCCAAGAGTGATTCTTGTCATGATAACCATTATCAAGCTCAATCACTCAATCAATTAGCTGCTGAAGAAAGGTTGTCTTATGACCCCCAACTGCAAGCTGTTTGATTAAGCGTGCCGTTAAAACTTTTCGGAAATGGAATAGAAGAGCGGCCTTGTTCCACTGGATGCAAGACTGCAAGGTTCAAAAATGAGAAATATAAAAGGAAGCTCTACTATTTTCCTTCATAACTAAACTATTAAGTTTGTATTTGGCGTTTCAAACTTCATTGGGATTGCCAAACAGGGTGAACAATTGTTGCTCAAACTTGTCCCAGATGTTGAGAATACAAGTGGGGCTGTCGTTGGACAAAAGTTCAAGGTACGGTTTGAACCACTGCAAGGCTCTACCTCCTATGAAGGACAAAGCATACATAACTTTATTTCTATTGGAAGGGAAATTATTGGAGTAGTTTGAAAAGATGATTTTACAAGACTGTAGGTAGGATCTAAGCTTATGAGGGTGTTCTCCTGTAAATTGATCAGGTTGTTTCATGCCTGGAGTGCAAAAAATAGGAGTGCTTGGACTAGATCGCTGGGCACCATGAGTGAGGGCCTGGATCAATGTCAAAAGCAGGGTCGGAGCATTGGGCTTGAGAGCATTAGTAAAAAAACCCCTGGTCTACCACGAGTCAAGGTTTCATTGGAAGAATGGTTGGAGTCTGCAAATTCCGCAAGAGGGTCTGTTGGAGCATCCTGCGGAGGAGCCCGAGGATCATCGAGAGGTTCCACAGATGGCAATTTTGGAAGGAGGAACTGGATCTAAGGGTTGTTGGGCCAAAGGAGCGCTGGTTCTCCCAACCCAATGGATCTCATCATTGTAAGGGGGTAGGGAAGCGTTCCCGGTTGAGCAAGTACGTGAAATTGAAAAAGAAGAAGTCTACTATAGGTTGGCAGGCTACAATAGATGAGTTGAGTTAGTTAATTTACTGTCACACGACCACCTTACATACTATAGGGAAATTCTTAGATGATTGTGAGCGCAAAGGAATACCAATTGCAAGGGCAAGGGCAAATAGCAGGACCCAGTTGAAAAGTGCGAACTTGGTTATGCCACTCAACAAACGGAAAGATGAATGGAAGGTGTTCCGAAGAAGGAAACTCAACCT
Source organism: Puccinia polysora (assembly GCA_025617555.3). Classification (NCBI taxonomy): domain Eukaryota; kingdom Fungi; phylum Basidiomycota; class Pucciniomycetes; order Pucciniales; family Pucciniaceae; genus Puccinia; species Puccinia polysora. The sequence continues at coordinate 22,858,548 of CM062620.1, read as the reverse complement.
GAGTGCAATGTGATAACTAGGTTGCAGCAAAATGCAAGAACGTATGAAATTAACTAACTGAGGAGAAAATCATCAGGCAAGGGGATAGCCCTTATAAGGTAATCCAAAGTGACTACATACAACCTGGTGATGAGATAACTACAGGTGAAGCGGTGAGGCAATGAATGACAGGAATGGAATAGGAAATGCAGCAGTGGTATAGATCCAAGGTCTTAGCTTAAGTGCGAGACAATAGAATCTGAGCGTACAATTTCATGACAAATTGTAATAAGAGCAAGTGACGTTGAAGGTAATGCAAATGAGAGGTAATAGTTTATGCAGGGTAGGGACTATTCCAATTGCAAACTATACAGTAGTGATGGCTTGGTTAGACGTAGATGCGAACTAACGAACAATGCATGACTGAAGATGGAAGTCCGAGGCTGTTGATTTGCCAGGGAAGGAGATTGGATCTCATAATGGATGGTTGACCGGTATGGAGTTAACGGCAAAGTTCGCAAGTATATACTGAGTTGGTCGCCGAGATTGGAAGGTCAGCGCAAGCCAGAGAAAAAAGCGGATTGCACCATTGATGTTGTGCTTTTATTTGTGTGACGCTTTTAGACTGAGGTAGATGGTACTGAGGAGAGGACATGTCAAAGTGGTGAAGACAATAATCCTTAAGTGCAAAGCGTGACACCACTACAGTGCGGTAGGTCAGGGAAGGGGGGAACCTGACCACCCCCTTGCCCAAGGAGGTAGCGGCGCTGGCCGCAAGGGTAGAAACCGGCAGGTGGAGGGGAATTCATCACTCCTCCACCCTCTGTTGTTTTAGGCAACCAAAAGGGGCGCTCTCCCCCCCCCCTTGACCGAGGGGGAGGAGCAATGGGCCTGGAAGGACCTGATCACCTCCCAGGCCAACCTTCTTGACAACGCCCTGGGGGTATTGACCCCCAGGGCCCTTGGTGAGGGGATTTGACTGCCCCCACCAGTGATTTGAGAGAAAGAGGGGGGGGACAGCATGTCTGCTGGTCACACCCCCCCCCATGTGAGTCTGAGACCGGACCCAGGTGTTCCCTGGGTCCCACCTGGCCCATTTAAGGGGCCAGGGGCTGGATGCATGAGGAGGCAATGAGGTCATCATGGCTGGTTTTAACAGACAACCAGCCAAGGTGATTGAACAGTTAAGGGGCTGGTTCAGCCCCATTGAGGTGGAAATACCAGAAATAACCGGAATAGGCTGGTTGTAAGGGTATAGGGACTGATGCCATGTGGGCTGATGTAGTCCAAACCAAGTAACAAGGCCAGTAGAGCCTGTAGAGCTCTTTTGGGGCGGAAAATTTGCCTTTTGGATTGTTGTATCATGGGCTCACAAGAGGCCAATCTTTTGTACTTAAGGAGCTCTTCTCCCTGCTGTTTTCCATCCATTCATTCATCATTCCAATCAAATTCATCCATGATATTTCCCCATTGTGAGAGCCCCATTAGCCAATATTGACACCCAGTTTCCAGCATTTCTTTTGCTTTAAATACTGCTCATTTGGCTTAGCTAATTGCTGGCCATAATTCTAACACATTATCAGTACCATCATCATCATTATTTCCAAGCAAGATAGTCCCTTATACCTTACTTTGGACAACCTCAAGGACCTCAAGTTTTCCAAGAAGATGTCTTATATCCCAGAGTCCAGCTCCACCACGATAGTTTTGAATAGTCAGAACTATAATGCTTGGGCTGTCCTTATGGACAGTGAGTTGGATAAAATTTGTTGTGGGAAATTATGAAAGGAGATGATACTTTGATCAGTTCAGAGGTGGAGAAGAAGGCCTATCATCTTATTCTTAGACACTTGGATGAGCATCATCCAAATTGGGTTGCTGATACTCTGTTGGAGGAAAAGAAGAGGAAGGGGAGTGTTTTATGGAAAATGCTCAAGTGAAAGTATGCTGGTGACTCTGTTCATCAAAAGGGGATTGCTTTCAATAGATTGTTTAAGTTGAAATTTGGCAACTGTAAACAAGTTGTGGGGGAAGCTGGATCTAGTATTGCTAAGTTCAAGTCATTTGGGCTGAACATGGATCCTGAGTGTTTTTCACTCTTAATTCTGCAAAAGTTGCCAAAAGAATATGAGTCCTTGGTCAGGATCATATCTCAGTTGGATCCCCTTCCAGGAGAAGAGGATGTGCTTAGAAGGATTGAAAAGGATGATCTTCAATTCAAGATGAAGGAGAGAACAGGAACTTCCCTGGTGGGCAAGACAGGGAAATCCAGGAAGAAGGCAAAGGACAAAAAGGATTTATCAAAGGTCTTGTGTTATAATTGTCAGAAGAAGGGGCACTATGCAAAGGATTGCAAGGAGGCCAAGAAGAGGAAGAAATCCAAGGAAAGTGAAAAGTAAGACAAAGAGGTCAACCTTATCATGGAAAATGTTGCTATGGTGGCAGTGGATGTTCCAATGGAACAAGATGTTGTGGAACAAGTCCCCAACAAGAAGGCTAAAATCAAAGAGGATCAAGAAATGGACTTGATTGATTATGAATTATGTAATCTTAACATTGAAAATGAGTGGCTGATAATTCTTCATTCTTTACGGGAGGATTGTTGAAGAAGAATGTTCTTGTTTTGATTGATTCTGGTTGTACAGACCACATGTTTTTTGAGACAAATTTGTTTTCAAATATTTGAGATTTTGATGGTGTTGTAAATATTGGCCAAAAAGGAAGAACAATCCAGATTAAGGGGATTGGAAAAGTTATTCTTGCAAATCACATGGGTTTCAAAATAATTTTTGAGAAAGTGTTCTATGTACCAAATTTGCCTTATAACCCTGTGTCTCTTGGAGTGCTCTGGAAAAAGGGTTTCCAGATTTGTTATCTTAAAGAAGATAAGTTTTTTATTGATTTGAATGGGAGAACTATCCTGAGTGGAAAAGTTTGGAAGAAGTGTCTCTGTGCTGACTTGTTCAAGATTTCAGCTCTTAGCACTGTTGCTCACAATATAACTGGCCATAAGGTAAAGGACAGCAACTGTGAGAGTTGTACCTTAGGGGACAAGACCAGGAATGTGTCCTCAAAGAGTAGGAACCACACAGAAGTTCCTAGAGAGGAATTCTCCATTGATTTGGCAGGGCCATTTTCACCAGTGTCTCTTGGAGGGGCAAGATAATTCATCAATTTGGTTGATACAGAAACTAATTTTGTTTGGGTAAAACCAATAATATAAAAGGATCAAACCACAGAGGAGGTTTCAGTAATCTTCAAAGTCTGTAAACAGAATGGTTTGATGAGGGAGATAAAGAGGGTTATTACTGATGGAGGGGGTGAGTTTGTGAGTAAAGATTTTGAGAAACTATTGAATGATTATGGTATCACTCACATAGTCACTACTGCTAGTACTCTACAAAACCATGGAATAGTTGAGAGAATGAATAGGACTTTATTGGACAAAGTTGGAACTATTATGGCTCAATCTGGTCTACCAAAGTTTTTATGGGCTGAGTTGGTGTGCACAGTGTGTCTGTTGCACAATATTGTAAGTGTTAATGGGAAGTGTCCTCATTATCAGTTTTGGAAGTTGTACACCAAAAAATCACACCTAAGAAAAATTGGTTGCTTGGTGTATTATAGTGTCCACCATAATGAGAAGGTTGGAAAGTTAGATTGTAGAGCCAGAACAGGGGCACTTGTGGGCTATGACTTAATAAGTAAGTCATACAGGATTTATTGTCCAGGGAGAAGAAAGCTTATCCGTAGTAGGGATGTAAAATTTGAAGAAAGTACCTTTCCACTCAAAAGGGGTGAACCTAGTGCTGTTCAGGAATCACAGCAGGAAATAGCATTGGAGCCTATTTCCCCAGCAGAGGCTGGAGAGAATATAATTAGTGATGACATTGAGGTGGCAGACGTGCCACAGGAGGGTTCAGTACCCACTTCAGGGGAGTCTGTGGAATCAGAAACTGATGAGCCTCCACCTCCAGTTAGACGGGGTGGCAGGATGAGAATGCGTGTTGATAGGTATGGGGAATGGAAGTTTCATTATGCTTCTGCGGAATATGAGGAAGATACACTACAGGAACATTTTATGCTTAATGAGATTCTGAAGTTGAGTTCAGAAATGGGTAATAGAGTTAATCCCAATAGCTTTTGCCAAGCTATGAATTCTGATGAGAGAGCCAATTGGAAGGCAGCTATTTTTGAGGAATTTGATTCTCTAGAAAAAAATAGTGTGTTTGAAGTGGTTAAGCAGGATTCAGTTCCAAAAGGAAATACCATTGTTGGGTCTAGATTAGTGTTAACAAAGAAGTTTGATACTAATGGAGTTTTGAAGAGGTTCAAGGATAGATGCGTTGCACAGGGCTTCAAACAGAGAGAGGGTATTGATTACCAAGAGACTTTCTAGCCAACTGGAAGCCTGTCCACCTTCAGGTACATCTATGCTTTGGCAGTTGGGTTGGGTGAAGAAATCAGACAGGATGATTTTGTGACTGCATACTTGAATGCAAAACTTGGAGAGGAAGAGACTGTTTATATGTCAATTCCTGATAGTTTCAAGGAATGGCTGGTCGAGAACAAGCCAGAAACTATGAAGAAAATCTGTGTGAGAATTTTCCTCTCAGCAGATAAAAGGGAGTATGTCCTCAAGCTGTGTAGATCCCTGTATGGATTGAAGCAAACAGCTAGGTCATGGTATAATACTATGAGCATGAAACTGATAGAGATTGGTTTCAAAACAAGTTTGGCTGACCCTTGTCTCTTTGTGAGAAAGGATGCAATTTTTTTTGTATGGGTTGATGACATTATCATTATTGGGAATGGTAAGGAGAGAGTCATGGAGAAACTCAAAAAGAAGTTCAAGATAAAAGTCTTGGTCTGGCACAGCAGGTGCTGGGAATGAAAGTTAGTAAGAGCAAGAATGGGATCAGGTTGGATCAGAACCATTATGTGTCAGCTCTACTTAAGCAGAATGGCTTAGACGATGAAAAGGAGTTTGGTACTCCAATGCAGTCTAACATTTGGTTAGAAAATTCTACAGATGAAGAGCATCTACAGTTTGTTCAATCCGGGAATGATTATAGCTCAGCTATTGGATCTTTGAATTATTTGGGGCAGTGCAAAATGCCAGATATTACTTATGCGATTGGGATTTTGTCACAACACTTAGAGAAACCATGCATGAGGCATTGATCAGCGTTTAAGAGAGTTATGAGGTATATTAAAGGAACAAGCAGTCTGGGACTGCAGTTTTCAAAGTCATCAAACTTTGACTTGGTTGGTTATTCTGATGCAAGTTGGGCAGATGGTAACACTAGGGAATCAACAGGTGGTTTTGTATTCTTCTTACAAAAGAATCTAGTGTCTTGGATGTCCAAAAAGGTGTCAGAAATAAGTCTTTTGTCAACAGAAGAAGAGTACAGAGCGTACTTGTCAGCTTCACAGGAAGCAAAATGGTTGAGAAAGGTCTTAGAGGATACTCATAAACCACAAGGGTTTGCATTGTTATATTCTGATAACCAGAGTGCCATTGCGTTGGCAGAAAATCAAGTGTTCCATTCTAGAACAAAACATATTGATTTTCATTATAACTAAATACGGGATGCAGTTAACTGCAAAGAGATAGTGTTACGGTACATGCCTACTGAGGGCAATGATTGCAGATATCTTGACTAAGGGGTTAGATAGGAACAAACATGAAGGTTTTGTGTCTAGTATGCGTATGTCATCCCTTTCGGATTAAGGGGGTGTGTTAAAATGCAGATGCACTCAGGTAATGTGCATAGGAGTGTGTAATCTAAATGGGATGAAAAAATGGGCCTCCACGGCCCATTGGACATCACGTGGGCCACATGGGCCTATGTAAGTGTTATTGGTTTTGGGAATTTGGGTGCCAAAACACGTTTTTATGGTCTTTTGCAAAAAGGGCCCTCACGGGCCCGCCAGGGTGGATGGGCGACCTGAGCCAGATGGGCTTATTTGGGAATAAAAGGGCCCAAGCTTTATTATGGACATACCTGGCCAGATGAGCTGGCCCACCAAAGTATGTAATTCTCACAATTTGGGCTTGGAGCCGCCGCCCCTGTCGCAGCCCGCTAGGGGCCGCCACCCGTGTTGCCGCCCGCTTGGGGCCGCTGGCCGCGTTGCGTCCCGTTTGGGGCCGCCTGTGTTCCTTGGTACAGCCCACGCGGGGCCCAACAGCCCGCGCGGGGCTGTTGCGCGGCCAAGGGATCCTGTGTGGTGGGATGCCGCGCGGGCCCCGGCTGGTCGGGCTCGGAAACCAGTGCCACGGAGCCGGGGCTTGCAGCCCTGGCTCGCTTGCCATTGCAAGGGGGATGGGGGCAAGCTGGCTGGGTTGAACCAGCCAGCAACCAACCACTACAGTGCAGTCGGTCAGGGCAGGGTGGACCTGACCACCCCCTTGCCCAAGGAGGCGGCGGCACCGGCGGCAAGGGTAGCGACCAGCAGGTGGAGGGGAATTCATCACCCCTCCACCATTGGTCGTTTGAGGCAACCAAAAAGGGGCGCTCTCCCCCCCCCCCTTTACCAAGGGGGAGGAGCAATGGGCCTGGGGGGACCTGATCACCTCCCAGGCCAACCTTCTTGAAAACGCCCTGGGGGTATTGACCCCCAGGGCCCCTGGTGATGGGATTTGACCGCCCCCACCAGGGATTTGAGAGAAAGAGGGGGGGGACAGCATGTCCGCTGGTCACACCCCCCCCCCCCATGTGAGTCTGAGACCGGACCCAGGTGTGCCCTGGGTCCCACCTGGCCCATTTAAGGGGCCAGGGGCTGGCTGCATGAGGCAACCAGCCCGTAAACAAGGCAATGAGGTCATCATTGCTGGTTGTAACGGAAAACCAGCCAAGGGGATTGAACGGTTAAGGGGCTGGTTCAGACCCATTGAGGTGGAAACACCAGAAATAACCGGAATGGGCTGGTTGTAAGGGTACAGGGACTGATGCCATGTGGGCTGATGTAGTTCAAACCAAGTAAAAAGGCCAGTAGAGCCTGTAGAGCTCTTTTGGGGCGGAAAATTTGCCTTTTGGCTTGTTGTAACATGGGCTCACAAGAGGCCAAACCTTTGTACTTAAGGAGCTCTTCTCCCTGCTGTTTTCCATCCATTCATTCACCATTCCAATCAAATTTATCCAAGATATTGCCCCATTGTGAGAGCCCCATTAGCAAATATTGACACCCAGTGTCCAGCATTTCTTTACCTTTAAATACTGCTCATTTTCCTAAGCTAATTGCTGGCCTTAATTCTAACAGGCTCAAAATTCTGTCCAACTATGGCCCTTGCTTTGGATCCAATAATTAAAAATGCATTAGACGGCCTCCATCCTCTAAGGTCAACGATTAACTCATGATGGCCAATGAAATCAAGAATAAAACAAAAGTTATGCTTGATATGTCATTAAAACAGATGAGGGAGTGATTCAACAATTATCAAGCCAAGTAAAAAAAGGCACACTCCACGTCAATCTCCACCGGCTTTGGTATCACAAACTCTGACAAAGCCAAGGGAATCAACTTGGTGGTTGATAATTTGGACTCCATCTGTCCTTTTTGTATTCAAATGGATGAAATCTTTGGAAAGGAGGCCAACTTCACCCCTTTAGCCACTTTTGATGCCCAAAAATCCAATTCAGTCAATACTGAGGACTTGGCTGGGCATGCTCAGCCTAGCAATGGTGATCCTGAAGAAACCTTTGGCTTGGAGTGGCCCCCATCCAATGCCAAGGAGGATATACAAATTCCATCAGCTCCAATCACGTCTACTTCAGCATTGATTTAGGAGTCTAGCCCAAGGTTGGAACCCTCCACTCTTTTGTTGGATTGCTCTCATCCTGGGGTGGAAGAAATGAAGGACTTGGCCAATGAGGAGGATGTCATTCCTGTATCCCCATTGCCCTCAGAATCTACTCAAGTAAGGAACCAAGTTCTTTTCTCTTCTTTCCAGTTTATCCTGACTGATTTACATTTGAAAGAAACAGGCTCATCCATTACTGAATGGCCAAAAAATCAAGGCAATGCGGCCTCCAAAATTCTCTGCAAATGAGAGCAATGATTTTCCCACACAAACCTCCTCTGCAAAGCAAAAGTGAAACGCCTGCAATTCCATCAACATCAACCCCCACCAGGCAAAATCAGGCATCTATGGCTGACCAGAGACTTCACTTCACCATGATGTTTTTCCCAATTTCTTCACAGTTTATACTCAATTTCCAGAGGAAATCACCATGATTTTTTTTCTGGTAGAGTTCACAAAGATGGAAAAAAATTTTATCCATGATTGCTTCTGATTCTCCTCTTACATTCTCCAAAAGTGACCAATGATTTCTCATTTGATTCTTCAAATCTTCCACTGTGTTTCTAATTGGTTTCTGCAGGACTTATCAAAAGTGTCTTTTGATTTTCCATTATTTTTCCGCCATGAATACCCTTGATTTCTCCCTGGTTTCTAATTTATTTTCCTTAAATTAATGTTTGATCTCTTTCAGAGCTGTATGAATTTCAAATAATTTAACACCATTTGATCACTTACAAGAATTTACTTCTTCAATTCACCTTCTTACCTCTTATGGTGTATCAACCAAGTTTGGTTGGGTGGTCAACTGGTTGGACTTTTTTTTAAGCCACTTTTTGCGGGCGCTCAAAGCCGCATGTCAGTTAATCAACCGCTGCTTGTCAGGTGGTCACCCAATGGGGGGGGTTCCGTAAACTGGGTCATGTCTGCTTTCAACTGAATCTGCCAAGAGTTTGGCATTGACAGGAGGCCATCCTATTGGTCATGCTGGTCATGAGGATCAAAACTGCAGCTAAATTGCTTCTTTTTTCTTTCAGTTGATCAACCACTAGGTCAGGTGGATGACCCAACAAGATTGGGCTCTCTTGAATTTGGCCCCATCAACCCATTTTTTCAGGTGGTAAACTCCAGCTTGTTGCATGACCAGCAGGAGTTTACCACACGACCAGAACCAGTGGATACAGCATACTTGATTCATAAATTGTCAAAAAAATCACCTAAAATTTGATATAATCCTGAAACCAGGAAATTGATGGTTTCAATGGATCATTAAATATTGAATGAAAAATAGGTTAGTTGAATTTTTTCTTGAATAAAGACAATGTGATGAAGCTGAAATAATCTTCCATGAAAATCTTTGCAAACCAAGTTTTAGCCTCTGCATACTGATTTCTGAAAATTCAGTAATCAAAATCTGTTTTATTTAAAAAAAGATCACCATGCATTTATTGCAAAAAAATTGTTAATATACATTTTTAAAATCCTAATTTCAACATTTTTGTGTGGCAAATCAGTCGGAGTTGAGGGTAAAAATAGATGAGGTTTTTCCTTCCATTACAATAAATAATTTACTCCAACAAGCAATGGCAAAAAGCAGCTTAATTTCAGCAAGAATATGAGATATTATCAAGTTGATTTTTTGAATGGGCTAAGATTTAGAATGCTCAAAAAAATTTAAGAGTTCAACCCTGTTCATGATAGAAGAACTGAAATTAAAAAGATCTTAGATGATTAAAGATTCCTTCAAACTTTTGAGCATCAATGCAATGCTTGGATTTTTCAAGCAGTTTCCATGGGAATGGATCACCATGAAAAAAAGGCCACACCTTCCGCAAGGTGTAGCACCTGGGTTTGTGATTGAAACATGTTTTGACTTTGTTTTGTTTTCTGATTCAAACATCAAATTGATTCCTGGAAGTTCTCAGAAAAATCCTGCAAAAAATTTATGTAATGCATAGATTGAATTAAGTATCTTCACATAACAGGAATATCTGGGAACTTCTTTATTTATTTCTAATTTGATATTTCTATCACTGCTTTTAAAAACTTTGGTTTGGAGCTATGTGACAAGGAAATTTATTTTGGATGATATCAAGCGTCAAAATGAAATGATATCAATTCTATTGAAAAATCTTAAATTCAATTATTATTTGTGGGCTAATTTGTTTTTGCTTTTTTCCACCCCAAAGAAGAAATTTCATCCTTGTGGCAAGTGGAAATCTGATTTTGGAAATCAACAAATCAGGAAATTATATTGAAAAAATCGCAAGAAGAAAGGGGTGAATTCCCTCAGACGCATAACCTGCATGTGAGAACGAATCAGTGTTTTCACTGAATACATTTGCCTTTTTTTCAAAAAATAATTCCCGCTTATTGTTTTCTTTTTCTTTTTGTTTTGGTATCTTTAATATGTCTTTGAATCAATCTGTTGAGTTTTAATTTGAATTCTTTATATTTGTTTTTATTTTTATTTTTTATTTTTTTATTATTGTCATTTTCTTCATTGTTTATTTTTCTAATGTATTTTATTTTTGAGCAGTGCTTAATTTGAAACTGTTAAAAACCTGTTCACAAGTAACAATGGGTTGTTTTTTAAGACTCTTGAACCATTTGAGTCTTGGATGGGCTATGAGTTTATATTTATGAATTTTTTTTTAATTTTTTTTAATGATTTATTTTTTTAATTTTTGATTATTTTTGTCTATTCTAATATATTTTTGTATTTTTTGTACTTTTGTATATTTTTTGACATTTTATTTTATATTTTTTTATATTCTTTTATATTTTTGTACATATTTTTGTATTGATTTATATATTATTTTTTCTTTATATTGTTTTCTTTATATTGTTTTATGTTTTTCCATTTTTTTTCAGATTTTTTTAAGTTTTTTTAAGTTTTTTCATTGTTTTGTATTTTTTTCTATTGTGTCTATTAATAATTTCAAGTGTTAGGAAGAATAAATTCAACATAATCCTAAAGATTGATTTTTTTGATGTGTGAAACCTCTTCTAAATTGTTGATGCTCCTCCTCAGAAACTACATCATACTCATTAAAAATGGTGCTTGTAAAGCATCATAAAATATTGAATTTTTTGAACCCCATTTCAGGGATTGGAAATTCTATGAAGTAGTGCATGACTGGGAATTGGAGCTGGAAGAACTTAAATTTGGTTTGGGGGCCTTCCCCCCACCCACCCATTTTTGTTTTGAATTTTGATATATATATATTTATTATTTATTATTTTTCCATATTTTTCTATATTTCTGTATATTGTTCTGCAATTGTTTTTCATTTTATTTTTTTAAATTTTTGTATATTATTTTATATTCTTTATAATATTTTTATTTATTTTTTTACATCTTTTAATATGTTATATTTTGTTTTATATTGTGTTATACCGTTTTACATTTTTTCACATTTTTTCATGTTATTTTATACTTCATTTCATTTTATAATGATTTTTAATTCTTTAAATTAAAAATATTGAAAATTTCTGAAGTAGTGAACAGCCTTGTTCCCAATTCTGGGTTGGTAAATTTCCATTCATGACCCATCCAAAACCTTGGGGTGTGAATTTAGCTCTTCCCAAGATTTTTCATTTTTCATTTTTCATTTTTCATTTATTGATTTTTTTTTTATTTTTTTTATTTTTTTATTTTTTTTTATTTTTTTTTTATTTTTTTTATTTTTTTTATTTTTTTATTTTTTTTATTTTCTATTTTTATTTTTGATTTTAAATGTTTTATTTTTAATTTTTTTAATTTTTTTAAGTTTTTAATTTTTTAAATTTTTTTATTGTTTTCAATTTTTTTTTGATTTTTTGATTTTTTTTGGCTTCCTGTCAGCATGATGGTTGACTTAGCACAATTTGACCACTGCACTGGAAGTTAACAATTGCATGGTCAAGCCCCAAACAGTCTCTGCTGCAAAATTGAAGGGGCCCCGCAGGGATCAACTCTTGGGGAGATGGACAACTTTCCATCAACACAATCAAAACAGAACAAAATCAAATCAAAATCAAAACAAATCAAAAAAAATTGAGAATCAAAAGATGCTGGCACTAAATTCACAAAGTTTTAAGACACATTCATGAATCAACATGGGTCTTGTGGCACAACTCAAAGTGGTGAACAGATTTCAAACGTTCATTTTTTTTCCATTTTTTCATACTTTCTATATGTTTATGTTTTGATAGCTTTTTATTTTTTTTTTTATTTATTTATTTATTTTTTTTGTATTGTTTTATATTTTTGTATGTTTCTGTATATTTTTTACATCTTTTTTCATCTTTTTTCATCTTTTTTCATCTTTTTTCATCTTTTTTCATCTTTTTTCATCTTTTTTATATTTTTTTATATTTCTGAATATTTTTACATATTATCTGATATCTTGATATTTTTTTATATTGTTATATATGTTTACTTTTTTTTTACATATGAATTCATTCTTTGAAGGGTCACAACAAAGATGTTTAAAATAATCCTAAAGATTTATTTTTTTGATGATTGAAAACACTTCTAGAATGTTTTTGTTACTTCTCAGACAAGAGCTCATCCTAACTACAAACGTTGCCTGTGAAGCATCATCAAAGATTCAATTTTTTCCAACCCATTACATTCATTTGACCTCCTATATAGTAGGGCAGGACCCAGAAATTAGGCTGGCAGAACTCAAATGTGGTTCAGGGGCCTCCCCCTCACATAGCCACTTCTTAGGTGTTTTTTTTGTATTTTTTGTATATTTTTGTATGCTCTTGTATATTTTTTTGTATTTTGATTTGTTTTTTCATATATTTTTATATTTTTTGTAATTTTTAAAACTTTTATTTAGTTTTTTCCAATTTCTTGTGTTTTTTCATTTCGCCAATTTTGTATTTTTTTTTCTTGATTCATTTTGATCCTGTTTGGATTTTTTTTTGACCCTGTTGGCCTGATGGATGACTTACAATAATTTTTCCAACTCCCCAAGAGTTGATCCCCGCCCGACCCCTTGAATTTTGAAGCGGGGACCGTTTGGGCCTCAACCATGCAATCGGAAACTGCCAGTGTGGTCGTTCACTTGTGCTAAGTCGACCATCATGTTGACAGGAAGCCAAAAAAAAATCAAAAAATCAAAAAAAATCAAAAAATCAAAAAACCAAAAAATAAAAAAATAAAAAAAAAACATTAAAAATCAAAAATAAAAATAAAAAATAAAAAAATTTAAAAAATAAAAAAATAAAAAAAATAATCAAAAATGAAAGAAATTAAAAAAAATCAAAAATCAAAAAAATAATTAATTAATTAATTAATAATAAAAAAAAACGGTCAGTGCTAAAATCACAACCCTGGGTTGTGAATGGGTCATGAATGGTGTAATTTTTGAAATCAACATGTTTTCAAGAATCAGAAAAAAATTGGTATTTTCAAAATAAGTCATTCTCCCTTTTGAACATTTAAGTAATGAAAATGGTAATTATCATTAATATTTCACACTAACCCCAAACATTTGATTAAATCCAATTAATAATAAAAATAAAAGTGATTTACTTGATAATATCCTCAAATTTATTTATTACATAGAATTGACATTTTGAATAATTCCAAATCTTCTGTATTCCATGCATGCACTAGAATTACTTGGAATTCTCAAGAACTGATACAAAAAACTTTTCTCAGTTTTCAACTCAAGTTAGAAAAAGAGTTTTCTCAGAGTCAAAAAAAAAGTCAAAATAAGTTTCAGGTGCTTCACCTGCCGGCAGGTGCACCCTTTTTTCATGGGGAATGAAACCCAAATACATAACTTTTACAAAATCTGGACAAATCATTGTAAGGGCCCCTTTGGCAGACCACTTGTAACTGTAAATTCTGGTTCAAAGTTACAAATCTGCCCATGGTTGGATTTGTAACTGTAAGTACCTGCTCATATCAGGGCCCCACAGCCAAACACCTTCTGGGGATTGGGGCATGTGAGCTCTTATTTTTAGCGCATAAACAGCAAGTTACAGCAAGTTACCAGGGGAAAAGCTTGTGACTTTCTGTAATCTTTTTTTGTGGAGTGCAGCATGGGAGTCTAACTTTTTAACTTCAATTTGGCGGGCGGGGGGGGAAGTTACAGTTACAGAATGTATGGTGTGTCCACTGAGTTTGGTTGTCTCATCAACTTGGTGGGACTTTTTGTCAAACCATAGTTGGCAGGTGCTCAAAGCTGTGTGGTGTTTAGTCAACCACCCCTTTTCAGGTGATCAACCAATGGAGGTGTGCCATAAACTTGGCCACGGAAGCTTTCAACTGAAGCAACCAAGAGTCTAGAATTGACTTGAGGCCACCCTGTTGGTTGTAACATTCATGAGGAGCACAGCAGCGGAAAAAATTCTTCTTGTTGCCCTGAGTTGATTGGAAACTTTTTGAAGTTGATGACCCAACAATATGGGGCCCCTTTGGCTATTGCGCCATCAAGCTATTTGGTCCAGTAATCAAACATGTCTTATCACATGACCAGGGGGAGTTGACCACCTGACCAAATTCACTGGATACACTATACATCCTGCAGCTGCACAGCAACTAAATGGCTTGGATAGGTCAGTTCTACTTTCATGTTTGATCATATTTCTAAGTCAGATAATGAATTGTAATATTGGGAGGTCCACCAATCAAGAAGTAATTTCTTTGTGACAAATGATTCATTTTTACAAGGAAGGAATACGCCATGCCAAAGCTTAGGTGCTAACTTTCTCAACCATGATACATTTTTTGAATATTGATCTTGTAAAGAAACCCAGAGTAAGATAGGAGGAAGTAATATTGTCTGCAGGATGATATGCTCTTGTATTTAGGATATCAAAAATAAAACATGACAGGTGCATATGGATGATATTGATGTGCTTTGATTGCTGTGTGGTTGAATCTGAGCACAAAAAAATCACTACTTTCAATTGAGAATATTTGAGAAATATTATGTGGAATTTCATGTAGAGTGTCTTAACAGAGATGATGATTTTTTCTCTCTCTATTGGGTATAGAAGGGGCAATAAAATCATTTGCATCCAATTTTCAATGATAAAAACAATCAAGACACATTCTAAATTTTTGAGGATGTGTAATTTTTTCATTTTAATTGAATTGTGAGTGATATTGCTGATATTTTTGAGCAGTCATATTGCTGGTGTTGAAATTTCAATCTCACAGCTGCGGACTCCTGTCATTCCACTGCGCATACTTCATATTTGTCACTCCCTCCGTTGCACTCCCTTCTCTTGGTCTCTTTTCCTTTCACTCTTCCATTTTTTTCCATTTCCTTCCCTGATACGCTCAACTCTCAAAAAACCTCACTCCTCTCCATTGACCTTACCGACAAGCTCAACTTACAACCAGTACTCCGTGCTATTCAAGATAGCTTACCGGTTCTCGACTTGGCCCGCTTCACTCTTCTCCTCGACTGCTACTCTCTCGATCAACATACAATTATCTCACTTGTTGCCTACCTTCCTAATCGCGGCCGTGCTCTTGTTCATTTGGTGAGAAAGAGATCACACATCCGTCAATTTCTGAATCTCAATCTGAACTGGTTATTGGTAGTCTACTCCTCAACATCCAACTGTCCCAGGTCCTCAAGCTTCCCATTCAATCAGTGGTTTTCGTCAGCCTTTCTCATCCGTCCATTATCCGGGGTAGGATCCAAATTCTTTTGATATTTTCCATCTTCATTAACTTTCATTGTCAATTCATTGAATCTTGTTGGTTTTCTAGTCTGGTTTTAAGCCTTTTAAAAGCAATTCATTGGGTCAAATTTTATCAGCTGGTATTTTCAAGCTAAGAAGCAAGAAGGATATCTTAATGATGACTTGACTATTGGTAATTGAATCCAAGCGCATGAGAACTCCAATGTTTATCTCTGGTATTCAGGGGGAATATATAATCCCCAGACTTCCCACCAATACTTTCACTTTCCCAGAACATTCATCCATTTATCCCCTGATCCTGAACCAAGTGAAAGATTAATGATCCTGAACAAAGTGAAAAGATGGAAAGTGTTTTTGATTTTCAGTTAAAATTAAATTGAAAAGTTATTGCTATATATAGATGCTTCAAACTGGTACTCACCCAGTGCATCATGAAAATCACCAGTGATCTCCACCTACAGCAGATTAGTTTGTTTGTATTTGACCAATGGATTGATGCGTTTGTTTCTATTATTCATAAAGACCCTGTTTATTTCTGAAGATTATCCTGAGAACAATTGATATATTGAGGAAGATGATTTGGTTAGTCCTACTCAAGATTTGATTACTGTTGGGAGTTCTTTTCAAAAACCCAGTAATGTTGTTTCTTCATCATGGGTTTTTTTTTTTGTGTGAATGGATGAAATACTGACCATTTTTTTACTTCATTAATTTATTTTCTTGGATAAACAGCAGAACCAACCCCAAGGGATCAGATTCAGCACATTCAAAATGATGAAGAAAACCTGGGTCCAAGAATAAGGCAACATTCTCAGCATGAAATATTCAATCTGAAATACAGGTGAGTGAAGGGTTCAAACTCTGTATGTTTAATTTTCTTCATTTATTAATTTGGGGTGATTTAACAGGAGCTGGTACTTAGTTTGGGGATAATTCTTCATAAATATGCACTATGTCAATTGTTATATATTAAAATTTAATTTTTTTCATAAAAGATAAAGGAAAGAAAGGTGATGTGAAAAAGAAAAATAAAAAGAAGAAATTGGCATCTGCTAGAAGCAGTGATAAGTAAGATTGCTCACCATCTGAAATTGCAAGCTCATTGGTCCAAGATATTTTGACCAAAAGAGTTGAAAAACAACATGCATCTCCAACCATGTACCATTGAGAGGAAGGGGAGGTTTTTTACTAATATCAACTGATTACAATTTCTGAAGTCTTATTTTGCATTGGGAATTATCTTCCCCACCCCAATAGGAGCAAAATGAATAACGTCTTCGAAGGAATCCAACCCAGGTATTAGTTTTATTTGGCTATTTTTTGTCTGAATCTTATTTACCTTGATTCATCAATCCTGTAGTCTCCCCACCTTCAATCATATTGGATAGTGTGGCATCTAGGGAAGGATCTTCACGTTGTGAGAGGGCCAGGGTAAGTGCCAGGATTCAAGCAGCTTTGCAAACACCTGAAGGTGAGAATCCTGAGCTACGGAGCATGAAGATAAGATTTCAGGAATTGCAGGAGGCTGCATCTGAGAGATTGGATAGTAGGATAGGCAGCGCGCTGTGAGGTATGTTCTATTTTGTTTCAATCAATTGATTTTTATGGTTATATGAATTCTTATTTACCTTTATTCATGAATCATGCAGTCTCCCCACCTTCAATAAGATTGGCAAGTGTGGCATCTGGGGAAGGATCTTCACATTGTGAGAGGGCCTGTGTCAGTGCCAGGATTAAAGCAACTTTGCAACCACCTGAAGGTGAGAATCCTGAGCTATGGATCATGAAGACAAGATTTTGAGAATTGCAGGAGGCTGCATCTGAGAGATTGGATAGAACCATAGGCAGCCCACGGGGAGGTGTGTTTTGTTTTATTTCAAACAATTTTTTTTGTTGGTGATATTAATTGTTTTTACAAAGGATTCATTCAACCATCAGGAGCAATGAGACTTGATTTCACAAGGGAATCATCTCCAGGTAGCATGTGACATTGATTTATTTATTTATTCTGAATTTTTTCTTACATGTTCTATTGTATTTCAATCTAAGGAATGATTTTCCCATTGGGTTCCTACCCAATTTTTTCCAAAGCAGGAAGTGTGGCCTCTGAAAGAATTTCTTCACATGGGGAGATCTCAGCCCTGGCCTCCAGGATAGAGTCTTCATTAAATGTTCCAGGAAATCAGAATCCTGCATTGTGGATAATGAGAGTTGAAACAGAACAAATGGACAGGTTGGACTCCCTGTCTTCAGATGGTGAGATTGAGGCAGCTTTGAAAGGATCAGGTATCCAAGCTTCTCAGAAAGGAAAACAAAGAGGTGTGTTTCTTTTGTTTTATTTGAGATAACCATGAGCTTTGAATCATTCATGTCATTTTTTATTTCATGATATGCAGAGCTTTCAACATTGTTTGAATCTTCAAGCCTATGTATCAAAACATTGGCCAAAGTTGATGACAATGAAGCATGAGTTGATTTTTAATACAAACAGGTGCTGCAAATTTTTGTTCCCTCCAAAGAAATGATTCTTTGAGGCAGGAAACTTTGGAAAAAAAAATTGATGACTCCTTGTGAGCGGTTTTTTTTTTGGAATTATTTTGTAAGATTGAACTGACTTAAAATTTTTCAAAAAGCACAAGTGTCAGGAGAGCACCATCAGAACCTTCATGTGGTTAATGTCAATGATGAGGCATATGTTTCAGGATCTAATCTTGGTAACACCAGGTAGGTTTTTGAAATGTTCAAAGTTTCAAAACTGTCACTGTCTATGATTTTGATGATAATTCTTTATGAATAGGACGGTGAAAAAGATTTGGAAAGTTGTATGATAGAAGGGCCTAGCATTCATCAATGAATTTTTGATTCCAATTTGATGAATCCTGGTGCTCAACTCAAAGCTCCACCTCCCAATATCACGCCAGATGGTAATCTATATTTTCAGCTAATTTCATCTGTGAGGAAAGATCTGATTTATTCTTTAATTTGGCAGAATTAAAAAGAAGATATTTGGATAGATTGGAGGAACTTGGCCATAGAATTCTAGAGCGGGGGACTTTACAGCTCCAGGGAAGAAGGGGTAAACTATTTGGAAGTACTCTTAAAGGAGCCCAAGAATTTGAAGTAAATCCATTGGGATGGCACAGGCCTCCAAATGCTCCAATTAACAGACGCATGAAATCTTGACCAAACCCTTCAGAATGGATATGAAAGCCACATTAAAAATCTGAAAACGTAAGGTCACATGCTGACATTGGAGTAGGTATTAGGCAAAAGTGTTTGGTATGGGAAAGATGGCCAGCCAGTTTATGAAGAGATCCATAAATCAAAGGGTAACTTGATTATATTTTGTACAATTTTTACTGAGGATTTGAGGATGAAGATTTTCTGCTTTCTATTTAGGCCCAGAGATGCGCAAGAGGGTGCAAACATGTGATGGTGTCAAAGGAGGAAATAGTAATGCAGATGTTCCTTGGTCTGCAAGGCGTATAGGAGAAGATTGTGAGTGGAATACAGCCAAATTTTTATTAATTCTGGCTCAACTGATGCATTTTTGAGTTTTTTTTACCCAAGCCATGTATTTTTCCTCTCCAATTTTTCACAATTTCAACCGTTCTATTGCACCTGAAGTTAGCCTAATGAGGCAAATGCAGCATCTTGCTAATATAGGGGAGGGTTGCTCAAGTTGATTTGTCTTGGAAAGTAACTTCCAGGAAAAATTGAGGGCTTCTCCCTGGACTTCCCAGGATGTCATGGTGATATCTCAGCAAAAAACAAGAATTGCAAGATACACACAGCCCATGTCGACGCAGGGTGGAATTGATACAAGTGGTTTGGAAGTGGTGAGATAGAAAATTTAGTTTTTGGGTTTTATTTTTGCATCAAATCATCAGGGGAAAGACTTACATGTGACCCATTCTCCCAATGCAATAGTTTGTGGCAGGGCAACCTTCTACATCCTTTGAGTCAAGTGCTTATTGTTTGACATTGTCTACCCCATACCTGGAGGAAGTACGGGCTCATCCCTATGTATCAACAAGGGCCTCCCCTTTCTTTCCCCAAAGAACAACCAAGAAGAGATGCAGATGTGCTGGGAAATTCAAATATTGAAGCTATCCCACAGAATTAAGCCTCCCAAGCCTCTGTAATAGATTTATCACCTTCAAACCCTGTGGGGAATAATCCTGAACCAATGGATTGATACCTCCAAAAATGCATTACTGCTTCAATTCCTCCCAAACCTACCTCAATAACTGCCATGCACATGAATGCAGGAACTAATACAGCATCAACCAATTTAAAAATGCACAGAATGTCACCTCCACCTTAATCCATTAATGCCCCTCAAAGCCCACCTTCAGGGATGGCTGACACAACAAAAGCTTCACCAAATTTCCCATCCGGTTCCAATTGTGATTTGAATCAAGTGAAATAACAACAAATACTTAATCATTGAAATTTGGATGTAAATTCTATTTTATTGCCAGACCAACTAACTTCTGGAACTTCACATGGGAAAGGTTGGTGGTGGCTCCTATCAAATATTTTTTCAATAATCTAAATTCATTTTTTGGGATATTTTGACCAGTCATGCAACAAAGTCAAGCTGATCAGTTGGCTATATAAATATGTGAGTGAATTATTTGAATTTTTCATCTGACAGAAATCAACTGAAAATTTTATATTTCTTTAGCCATGGCAATAGAAAATGGGCCTGATGATTTTGGAGAAGGTTTTTAAGTATTTAAATTGTCTAAAAAAGATTAAAAATTGACTAACTGGTTTGATAACCTGGTTTTTCCAGTGGAAGACTATGCACGGGACTCAAAAGCACAAAAAAATGAAGGACTCAGAGCCAGGGCCTCCATATCTGCCAAGAGGAAAAATAACAAGGAGAGGCAGAAAGAGTTGAATGAACAACTCCCACCAGAGACTGATACCATGCGCATTGTGGTCTGTGCTCATGCAAGATTCTTGCTTCAAATGAAGAATAGGGATTTCACCACACTACCACAACCTCCAAGCAATGATGAGCATTATTTGGAAGTTCAGCATGGGAAAGGGAATGAATTTGATCAGAGAAATCCAACTGCACCAGCCTCACCTTAAAACCACACCCAAGCCATAACCCATTTCACTCAAACCCAGCTTTGAGAGCTTGGTCTGACTCAGTTTACTTTTGACTGGATGATTTGATTGAAGAATCCATTCAACCAAGTGATTCATGTGTTGTTTTTCCATACACTTGACGCTGCACTACATACTGGGGAGTACAAAAATTTTTTATGGTCGCCTGAAAATTTTAACCATGCAATCGTGTCTGGGCTGTTGGAAAAGTACTTTCTTCATTTACAGGGTGGAGATTGATCCGAAGGAGTGGGGAGGTTGCTGTTGAGGAAAGAAAGGCCAAGCAAAGGACTTCCAAACTACGTAAAAGAAATATCCATTCAATCTCACACTTGTGGAAACTGAACTGGCAATGTACAATTCAATTTTGTAGCTAGCATAGAGGAGGCAGAAATGCTGTTATGGAAACAATTATGTGGCACTTGCAGCACATTTCAATGATCCTGCAGTGTGCTCCAATAAAGACAAGTTGAATGAAAATGGTATTACCGTTCACAGCAAGATGCAATTTCAATGGCTTTCAGAAAGGGATTCCCAATCAATGGAATTCATAGACCATCAAATGTTTATTGGAAGCCAGATTGGTAAGGCAAAAAGGCAGTCCAATTTTGTTGATAGGAAACTTCCACCCAATTTGAAGTCAATCCAAGGATTCCAGCCAAATTATCTTGAAAATTTTGCAATGTGACTTGGCCCAACACACTCCACCTTGCGACAATATCTGCTTAAGAAATAAAAGATATTGAGGTGATTAAGAATGACAGAACACCTGAAGCCTGAATAACAAATAAATCTTATCATAAAGATTATTTTACATCTTTTCATTCATTCCTTGAAATACACATCATATATGGTTAAAGAAAATTGTTGCTCCTCCTGTAGTATCTGAAATATCTCTCTCCAATCTTTAGTTTTGATGATGTTTGATCTGAAAAATAATGAGAAAGTTAGCTTGAAAGTGGAGATTTCCTGACTGGTTGAATAATAGTGATTGTACTTTCTCTTCTAGTTAGCCCTGTCTCCTTTGAACCTGAATAAACATTAGGAGCAAATCAATACCATTTATTCTCAACAATTGCTTGTGAATGGGATCTCACCTTTTGAATATTCTCCTCAATTGTTTTTGGAGCAAGCAGGTAATTCAGATGCACTGTTTTTGTCTGCCCCAATATATTCAAAAAATCTAGCGCCTGAGCCTCCTTTGTGGGATTCCATAGTGGCTCCTAGTGGCAGTAGAGTATCAGCTAAGTTAAATTTTTTTTACTGAAATAATGGAACACATACCATGATGGAAACAATGTTTGCACATGTGATGTTGAGACCCACCCCTGCAGCTTGGATGGAGGCCTGTAGTATTTGGGTTGAGGTACTGCTGGCGAAATATTCCAGGCATTTGTTTTGCTCTGTAGCTTTAATGGTGCCATCCAAGCAGAAATATTTGATCTTTTTATGACTCAAAGCAATCTGAATTCTGAGAATTGAATATTTTTTGAAAAGCATGGTAAGCCTTGTTGAGTCAGAGGTGTCAGACTTCTGACTAATGTCACACCATTCAGAAGCGGACACAACCTCAGATGTCACTTTCACTCTATTTTCACAGCGTGGGCTATGTCTGTCTTGTCGTGTGAACAGTTACTGGACTACAGCTGTATCTAAACTTTCACACTCACACAACAAAACTTTCACACTGTCACGTTGTTCACTCTATTTCTTTTCTGTTCATGCTATTTCTTTTCACATTGTCACTTCTTTTCATTCTTGTTCCTCCTCATCTTTTTCTTCTCTTACTCTCTCGGGTTCCATTCTCTTTTTAATCTCAATCTCAGTCAACCTCTTCCTATAAATAAACCTCAATCTCATCATTCATCCTCATCTCGAAATAAAACCTCAATCTCTCTCCAAGCACCAAAATCAATCACTCGTCTCATACTCATTCACAATTGGTTTACAGCTCCTTGTACTCGACCTCGATCATATTTCAAGATCCGCCAACTCTCAGTCTTCCACCTCAACTCAATACTCTGTCTCTAACTGGTGAGATTGGTCTGGCTATTGTTAAACTCTGTCTATTTCTCAATTGTAATCATGTATTGTGTTTAGCTCCCAGCCTTCAAATCCTCTCAATCTCCTGAAACCCACTCCACCATGTTCTCTTCTCCATCAGTCTTGCTAAAATAGTTGAGGATGTTTATCCATTGTGTTGGTATTTATCATTGGCTGTTTCCATCATTCTTGTGTTGGACGTATATCTCAAGTGCTGTTTTCTTTTAGTTTGCTGGCTTGATATTAATTCATAAATCAAAGATTATACGGTTAAAAGACAAACGCTCCGCCAAGGCCAGCAAGACTAGGAACGATGGCGTCAGGATTGGGATTTTCATCAGACTCATTTCGACAGGCTATGCTCAAGACGGCCCTTGAAACTACCCCTCTACTGACGGAAGAGAACTATGGCATCTGGATGGATAAGATGAAGGCGTTGCTCAAAGTCAGGGGAGTACTCCAGACTCTAGAATTGGCCTCAGGAGATCTCTCATCTCAAGACAACGATGAGATACAAATTCTTCTCATATCCAAGGTAGACTCCATCACCCATAACAACGTCATCAATGCTTCAAACATTAATTCATCCAAGGAAATATGGATGGCTATTAAAGAAAGGTTTTCTTCTTCCCAAGCTTCAAATCAAGCTAGAATCTTCAACAACTTTCTACATCTTAACTTCAAAGAAGACGAGATTCTAAATTTTTTCACGGACACCAAAATGGCTATCAAGAAAATGATTGACATAGGTATAGAACTAACGGACAACATTCTTGCTTACCTCACAATGTTCAAATTTCCGCCCAATCTTCAGGATCTTAAGCGGCAACTTATGCACTTGGACAAGAAGATCACTGTTGAATTCGTGTGTAATCATTTAGTTTAATTCAACAACAAAGTTAAGGCCGAAATTTATGAGAAAAGCAACGCACAAGGCTTGACAGAAACTGCTCTGGCTACGATGAAAACCAAGACCAAGAACAACCCTTTGAGCCGCTGTAATGAAGGATATCATAATCCAAAACAAGACAGAAATCACTTCAAAGCTGACTGTTACCACATGAATCCTGAGAAAGCTCCCGAGTGGTGGAGAGAGAATCAGAGTAAATGGAAAGAAAAACAAAAGAAAAATCAGGACGCTGCGCATTTTCACCCATTTGTTACCAGGTGGATAGATTCCAAGATCGGAGCCGACAGAAACATACTTGTCAACAGTGGAGCAACATCACACATCTTTAATGACAAAAGATTTTTTACGACGCTTGAACCTTACACCGGAGAACACATCACCACGGGGAAGGCGGGTGCCAACTTACCTATTAGAGGTCTAGGAACTGTTAAGATGAAATGGAAGAATCGTACCCTCATTCTCTCAGACTTCCTATTTGTCCCGGACATAATGGTCAACCTAGTCAGCCCTGGAAAGCTTCTTGACCAAGGATGTAATCTCAATGCCAAATCTGGATGATTTGAAGTCAAAAGAGACGAGAAGATGGTCTGTCAAGTTTTGATTGTGAATAATCTTTTTGTTCTTGACACACCGGTCAAGATTGGCAAGGAGGAGTGTTACTGGACAAAACTGGATGAGTCGAGAACTCTGAAGGATCTTCATCTCTCATACGGACACGCTTCTATTGGACGACTCTCTAAAATCCAGGGGATAACAGTTTTGCAAGCTCAGAAGAATGCATTCGAGTGCAAAGACTGTCTCATCTGCAAAATAAGTAAATCCCCTTTCAAATCTGTCTCATCATCCACTACAAAACCTTTCGAGAGGATTCATCTTGATATTGTGGGTCCAATCAATCCAGAATCCCATAGGCATGAAAAATAAATATTAAAAATCGTGGATAATTTCTTGGGCTACGTCTTGGGCATTCCACTAAACCGTAAAAACAACACCACCCCAAAGTTAATTGACATAATAGAAAAACAAAAGAATGCCTGTGGTTATTATCCTTCAATGATCTGTTCTGACGGAGGCACAGAGTTTGTGAACAACACGTTAGTAACATACTTCAATGACAATTTTATCAACCATCTCATTGCTGAACCCTATCATCCCAAACACAATGGCAGGGCTGAAAGGGCCAATCGTACCATTGTTGAGAGTGTGAGATCCACTCTAAGCTCAGCAAAACTTCCTCGGAAGTACTGGTCGGAAGTCCTCAAATCCTGCTGCTTAAGCTTAAATCAAATCCTAAGAAATCAAGATGACCTCCTCACCCCGTGGAAACTGATCAAAGGAAAGAAACTACCTTCCAATTATCTGCAACCCATTGGTGTCTCCACCATTGTTCTGAATCAAAGGAGATCAAAAGGAGACAAGTTCAATCCCAAAAGACGAGAAGGAAAACTATTGGTTTATAATCCGGAATTCTTATCCTATCGAATCCTTATGCCCGAGGGGCAAATAGTTCTGTCTAAACATGTTTGGTTTTTAAAACAATCGGTGAACAATCTAGGAACCAAATCAAGCGCTGATCTTGACTTCTGTCTGATCAAGCCCAACAAAGATCAATATCCCAAGAACAAAGAGAACACAGCAAATGAAAAAGCAACAGATTGTTTTAATTACAGGGATCTGCTGGCAGCAGTAGATACGTCAGAAAAAGAAGAACTAAATTCCGACGGGGAAAGTTTGAGAGACTCATTTTCAGAAACCTCTGAATCTGTCAACTCTACTTTTAATCCAAAATCGATCGAAGTCATCAAAGAGCCTGTAAGTACAAGAAGAATTCTGCGTGATTGCCCCTCAACGTTATGGATTTCACCATTACTTCGAGGTAAAGACATTCAATCAGGCACGTCAATGTGTGGGACACTTCAAGTGGGGGGGACAATCAAAAAGGAAATTGATAAATGCGAGTTACTTGAAGTATGGGAGGATTACAAGGGAGACACTCCACTAAATCCGCTATATACAACGTGGATATTAAAAATCAAATAAAACTCTCACAATGACACTGTCATACATAAAGCCCGGATCTGTGTAAAAGGATTCAACAAGGTTCATGGTTTGGATTTTGACAAAACATTTGCACCTACTGGTAAGATTGCCTCTTTGAGAGCTATTCTCCTGTTAGCCTTGAAGAACAAGTTGAAAATCCAACAATATGATGTTAAAGCGGCTTTTCTTCATTCGCCAATAGAAGAGGAGGTGATCATCAGAACACCTCAAGGATGTCAACGCAAGTGCGAATTCCTGAGACTAAAGAAGAGTCTGTATGGACTCAAACAGTCCCCAAAGAACTGGTAATGCACTCTCACAGACTGGATCAAATCAGTTGGATTCCAAGAATTGGATAGCAATCCCTGTCTGTAAAAATCTGAAGACAATAAGTCTTTTCTTTTTTTTCACGTAGACAGCCTAATTCTAGTAGGTGAAGGGAACAACTTCAATGAAAATTTCAACTCCAGGTTCAAAGACTCACAAGCTCATGAACCAGACACCATTCTTGGAATGAGATTCAAACAAACAGCAACTAGAATTCTCTTGAGCCAACCTAAACACATTGAACATGGTCTAGAAGAACCTGGGCTGCTCAAATCCAGACCATTCTCTACCCCAATGACTCCGCATTTCCAACTGTGCAAAGCGACCGACGAGGAATTTGAAGAATTCAAAAAGCTAAATATCAACTACAAGTCTGCAATCGGACTCCTCAATTACATTGCAAGTCAAACTTGACCGGACCTCAGCTATTCAGTTTCAAGCTTGGCCCGATTTCAAAACAAACCAGGATTTTTGCATTGGAAGGAACTCAAGCAAACATGGCAGTACCTCAACCACACAAAAGATCAAAAACTAACCCTCACCTACAATGAATCAAAAGAACCGTTGGAATGCTACAGTGACGCATCATGGGGCGAGGATCCCACTAGTCGGAAATCTCAATCAGGGTATCTATGCCTGTCGTTTGGTTCTCCTCTCTCCCGGAATAGCTATAAACAAAGAAATATCACCTACTCTTCCACCAAAGCTGAACTCAACCCACTTCTGGATTCTTTTCTAGAGGGAAAATGGCTTCGCCATTTGTTGGAAGAAGTATTTCAACAAAATCTCCAATCATCGAAACACATGATTGATAATAAAGGTCTCAAAAATAAATTAAAAAAATTTGGATCCAACGCCAAAACCAGACACATGGATCTGAAGACAAAGGGACTTTGAGAAGAGCTCAAGGAAGGATCACTTACAATTCGACTTATAGACACCACCATGATGCTTGCCGACCCTCTGACCAAGGCAGTAAACAAAAAACAACTTAAGAAGCTTACTGACCTTGTATTTGGAGAAGAATAAGACGCAATCTCCAGTTAAGGGGGGTTTTGAGTCAGAGGTGTCAGACTTCTGACTAATGTCACACCATTCAGAAGCGGACACGACCTCAGATGTCACTTTCACTCTATTGTCACAGCGTGGGCTATGTCTGTCTTGTCGTGTGAACAGTTACTGGAGTACAGCTGTATCTGAACTTTCACACTCACAAAACGAAACTTTCACACTGTCACGTTGTTCACTCTATTTCTTTTCTGTTCATGCTATTTCTTTTCACATTGTCACTTCTTTTCATTCTTGTTCCTCCTCATCTTTTTATTCTCTTACTCTCTTGGGTTCCATTCTCTTTTTAATCTCAATCTCAGTAAACCTCTTCCTATAAATAAACCTCAATCTCATCAGTCATCCTCATCTCGAAATAAAACCTCAATCTCTCTCCAAGCACCAAAATCAATCACTTGTCTCATACTCATTCACAATTGGTTTACAGCTCCTTTTACTCGACCTCGATCATATTTCAAGATCTGCCAACTCTCAGTCTTCCACCTCAACTCAATACTCTGTCTCTAACTGGTGAGATTGGTCTGGCTATTGTTAAACTCTGTCTATGTCTAAATCGTAATCATGTATTGTGTTTAGCTCCCAGCCTTCAAATCCTCTCAATCTCCTGAAACCCACTCCACCATGTTCTATTATCCGTCAGTCTTGCTAAAATAGTCAAGGAGGTCTATCCATTGTGTTGGCATTTATCATTGGCTGTTTCCATCATTCTTGTGTTGGACGTATATCTCAAGTTCTGTTTTCTTTTAGTTTGCTGGATTGATATTAATTCATAAATCACAGATTATAAGCCTCTTTGTGAACATAGAAGGTTATCTGGAGGAAGTCTTACAAATTAAGAAACCTTGTCCAAAAAGAGAACACCACCATCTTGCTTGTGATATCCCTTTTCTCCAATTCATCAATGATAATGTTAATTAGTCTTTTAATTTTTGAGCTCTCCAAACACACAGCAGGGTGGACTCAATGTTGAATTACACCAATTTTCGATGAATATGAATCTTCTTCTTTCACTTGTGTTTCAAAATTATTGGATGATGTGAGAACCAGACTTGCATTGGCTAACAGGGGATGATCACAGATTCCACAGAGTTCCCGAATTCCAGTGAGTAATTTGGGATTCTTGGCAACTTGATGGACATAGGAATCTTTCTTTTGGAGTGATTTGGCAAAGATTTACCTTTGATTATTGTAATATTCTTGTGCAGATGGTTTCAGGGGTATGTTGATAATATGATGGTTTACATCTGGTAGACTATTAAGCTCATTCTCTTTGATTCTCATGAGAACAAGGTGACGCAAGACAAGTTGGAGTGGTTTGAATTTTTCAAGTCTCAGATGGGTTAGAAGAATTTTTACCCAATGGTTGTGAGGTTCTTCAATATCTGTGCAGAGGATTGTCAGAAATGACATCAGTTCATCTTGATGGTTCTGGACCGGTGTCCCATTTGGGCATAGGCATTGTTGAGCTCTAATTGCAGAGATTTCTTGAGTCACCTTTCCATTGCTGTTCCAGATTGTGCTTTCAAATGATAGATGATCATTTTTAGGAATTGCAGGTAATGGAATTGATAATTACTGTGCCTCATCAAGGATTATCCTGAACTAATAACAAGAGTAAATGAAAGAAGAAGAAAGGTTGGATTCCTTTTGTGCCTTCTGATGGGTAGATGCCATGAGGAGATAAGTGGTGATGATGACGGAGGCTGAGTTGAGGACATCTGGACTGAATAAATGCCTTGCATGTTCATGGTAGACCAATAAATTGATGGTGTGGTGTGCAAAATTTTTTCTGAGTTCACTTCACCATTTCTGTATCAGGAGGGGTGGGCATATGATGAGATTTGCCTGATGAGGCACAAAATCTGGAGGGTTATCTTGGTGATGGTAAAAAGAGGTTGATTCAGGTATAGTCTGACAAATAATGGAGATTGCTTGTAAATATTTCCCAAGACCCATACCATCTGCAATTATGGATCCCACATCAGTTGGGGGAACAGATTTTGGATCAATTAGAGCCAAGCTTGAGCCACCAATTTTGTTTTCCCAAATATTCCAGGCATCCATGTCTGATTTATACCCCAAGGCCACAGCAGAGGTAGAATGTGGTGATTCACAATCAAGCAAGAATGAAGGTCATTGAGACTGGTGGGGGGGGGTAGTTTAGTGCTGAGTATTTGTGGATTGGGATGGATTGGATTGAGATCATATCCACTTGGTTTTTCAAGTAGGTTTGGATCATAGTAGGGGTTTTCAAGAAGTGATGGCATTGTTAGCCTTTGGGATGGTAGTTTTGCCAGTGGGAAGCTCTGTTGTTTTGAGGGGTTATACTTGGGGGGTCTTTGGATGTTTGTATCACACCAAGATGGGTGATCTGATTTCAAGTGGGTTCTCATTATGTATTAGCTCATTGGAGTAAAATCATGATATTGATTTTACTCCTTATTTTTAGAATTCTGTTGATTTACTTACCATAATTAATTAAAATTATAAGCTATGAGAATTCATGTAATATTTTTACATCATCAATTTTTTTAATATTTCACAGAAATAATGATTTTTTGAAGCTCTGAAAATTGTATATTTAAAGTATTTTATGGTATTTTGCAAATAGTAGTTATCTTATCTTTGAAATATTTGGTATTTTTAATTATATTTTATAAAAAATACGTAAAAAGTTTATTTAAGTATTTTAATATACTTTTATGTATCTTTAGATTATCTACCATCCAAGGAGACATTTATTAAATATGTAGTATGTCCCCGTCTAGGTTGCAGCACCTTTATGTGAGACCTGGGCTTCTCAAACAGCTTGTCACTCTGTCAGCCCATAGTCCCACGCCTGTATACTTGTCAGATGCCGGGGGCTGGGTACACAGCTTGTCAGGGTAAGCTTTCAGGGTGGCAGTGCTGCTGCTCAGCCGCGCGCAGGTGTATTGGTTGCCGCGGCTGCTTGCGGGAATCGTGACTAATCACAATTCTGCCCTTAACGCCTCAAAATGACAGAATTCTTGGATTCTGTCACAAAATTCACTGTGAAACCTATACGTGTTGTTTCATGTGAAATATTAAAATGTTCAAAATCCCAAGGAGGTGTGTCTTTCCAGATCTTCATAAATTATTTAAAAATATGAGCAGTAGGAATTTCAGGTAGGTTTTGGTGAGTGACCATACCTTAATTTTTATGTAGATTCATAATTTGAAATAACATTTCTAAAATTATTTCTTCTTTGATAAGATCTTTTTTATTTATGTTATTTTGTTACTTTGCAGCTTGCTTTGCAATAGTAGCAAGCCAAAACCTCCAATGACCCTGTTGGTTGATTTGCCCCGATACAGTGCCATATTCTTGTCCCCTTTGACCTTTCCCTAGTAAATCTCCCTCAATCCTGCATAAATCATTTTGGAAGACCCTCATGGGTCTTCCTTACGGATCTCAACCAATCCACATTCCGCCTCCTTGAATCTAGCTTCCAGTTTTACCAACAATTAGTTATCTCCCCCAATCTTTGTGCATACCTCATAGCCAACTCTGGAATATATAATCAATAGTTCCAACTACTTTCAGGCCCATTCTTACTCCATAATCCATAACTGCAGAGGTGGTAAGTTACCAACCACAATTATCATTCCTAAAAAGGTAAAAATCCAGCTATTGGTTTGAAAAAGACAGAACTACGGCCATTGATCAGCAAAAGGGAAAAAAAGGGCCCAGACCACTATTTTGCAACAGAACTTGCACCCAGAAAGCTGCTGATCCAAGAAATTACCTCTGCTGTAGTAGGCAAGTAGCCAGGCTTTACTCTTTGGACCTATTGTGCTTCATCTTATGCAATGGCCCACTGCTGAGCCTTCTTGTCTTGTTGAATTCTGAGCCTACGTGCGTTTTTGTCTATAAATAACCCAAACAATGTTAAGAGAGCTTTCCTGAATTCCCCCTAAACAAAGATGTATTGATTGATTGAACCACCAGCTCAAACAGAAAGAACTCAATCCTTAAATTAAAAGTATTACTCTATGGACTAAATCAAGGACCCAAAAACTGGTAAATTCTGCTGATATTTTGGATCAAAAAAGAGGGGTTCAAAATCCTTAAAAACTGAATAATTTTTATATTTTGTGGTGACCAATTGGTACACCTCATAAAAAGGGGCCAAATTGATTATTTTTTTTAGTTTTTTATCTTACCTTGCAAAAAAAAAAAATTGGTATAGCAATTTTCATTTTTTTCCCTCCCTCCAACTTCTCCCTGTCCTAGCAGTCTAGGGAAGGCCCATGGGTGTTTGAGTCCCCAGCCTCTGTGTTCAGTTCCCCCTTTATCACCCTTGAAAGCCCTCCAACCATCTTTGGCCAAAGTATGTGTGCGTGCATTCTTGCTTGAGTCTATCATTGTTGACCCTTTGGGATCTTCCTCATCCATCATCCCCTCCCCAACCTCATCACTCCCACCACCAACCAATCTTGCTAAAGCCAATGGTGATTCTCCCATCAATCCTCTTCATCTCAAAAGACCGCAAGATTCCACTTGCGGCATTTGGGGTTGTTGCAAGGAGCTCACCAAGGGCTGTAATCAATCATCCTCAGCTACTGACTTGGTTTCTCCAGCCATCAATTAAATCAGATCTCAACCAATCAAGAATAAAAATTGACTGTCCCATAACTACCATCACAAGACCTATCTCTCTGATGCCCATGAGCTGTTTCTTGCAGCTGTTGGAACACTTGGCTCCATCATTTGATTGTATCATGCTCTTGGCCATTGTCTCTCTTGAAAACAGTTACCCAAGCTTGAGCTCTCCAGAGCCTTTGTGCCCTTGTCCATTCTGGAGATTCCTGGAGCTTGAATCCTCCCACCCCGCCATCCAACTAATCACCTGGGCTCATTGCCCAGCACTAATCAGCCCACTCCCATTACCCTCTGCTAGTGTTGTGGCCTTGAATCTGCAAAGTTGCGGGTGTTTGTCAACTGCAGGCTGTCATACGTGAAGTGGGTTGGTCTTCTTCCCTTCAGTTATTTTTCACATTTCCTATCTGCCTGTTACCATCCTGTTGTTTTTCAATACTCTTCTTTCCCAAATCTGTCATTCACTACATAAAAAAAAAAATCCACACCCATTTGTAGTATCACTTGTAAATAGTCAACAGGGCCTCTTGCCCATAAACGTTTTGCAGGATCATCATCCATCTTCTCATAACTAATCAAATTATCATCATCTAAGCAATCAACACGTGGGGCCCTTCCCCTTTTCCTGAGCATAATCATCCTGGGTATATCTTTTGATTGCCCCTTCATCCTTTGAGCACCCATACTCAAAGCCTTTGATCCGTTCTCCATGAACTGATCCTTATTCCCAACCGATAGCCTTGCTGGTTGAAGAAGAATTCAATGGGTTGAATTCTTGAGTGTTTTAAGCCACTCCTTTGATCCCTTTCTCCAACCACGTGGGTCTTGATCATTCATTTGATTGTCTTCCCGGAACCAGTCACGTTTGACTGGGTGTTTGTTCAAGCTTGAAACCTGGATTTTTAAACCTCCCTTTATTCCCTTGAAGTTGAATTCCACCATGCTATTCTTGAGTCCCTTGAGAAGTTTTGGGTCATTCTTGTTTAAATTTTTTACTGCTTTGCCTCTAGGGCTTCATAAAACAAATTTCTTTTTTTTTTACAGCCACCCACAGTTATCGGGTAACCCTCAAGCGCTTCATTTTTGAGTGTTGGGAACTTTCATTGATAACCTGGAGGTTGGTTGGGAATGAGTTGATATTTACTAATCTTCTGCTGATGACCAGAGTTATTAGCTTGTGTTATTTTTTACTTACTACTGCCTTTTTCTATTGAACTCTAAAAAACCTTTGGATTTTTGGTTCAATAATTTTCCACACCCATCTTGCCTCACATGGGGTTTTTTCCATTTCTACCAACTACTATCAAAATTCATGCTTCCCATTATTCCCTCATTTACAAGGTTCAGGGTCTTGATTCTGGTTAAAATCAAAAATTTTTTGGAACACTCAGGAGGGCAGCATAGACAGCAACTTTTCCCCTTCACAGAACTTCCTCCGGCTCACCAATGTTTTGAGTCTGAAATTTGGTCCCCTGGGCTGGGATCAAACCAGAAGCCTTGGGATTCAGGGTCCCAATACGTTTGGAATCAAGCTCAAAATCCAATCTGCTTTTCTTTTTTTTTCCAGATCTGATCCATAGAGGCATCTTATCTTGGAAGTAAGTCTTCAGAATTCTGCACCGCTTGGGTAAGATTCTTGTTGTTTTTTTGAATTCCTACTCTTGCCACACACTTGAGCCACTGTGGAAATCTTCTCTTTGGGTCCTCTAGGAACTTTGTCAAGATGGAATCTATTGGTGCCTCCTCCTCCTCTGTTTTTTCTAAGATGGTCAAGATCAAAACTTGGAACAAGAACTTGGGTTTCAATGGGACTAATTTTGAACAATTCCTGGATTCATACAAAATGGCTGCGGAAGTGTATGGAGCCACAGAATACAATATGGCCTAGCAATTTCAATTCTTTATTTCCTCTGACAAATTCATGGAAGTAATTGAGTCTTCTGGTGGATTTGAATCTCATAACTGGAAGCTTCTGAAGGAAGTAATGCTGGTGTATTGGAGAAAGATGGACATAGCCCCTTTTATGCTGAAAGAGTTTGACAATCTTGTATCTCAGTGAATCTCAAAGGATGGTATTTCTTCAGCCTATGAGTACCAATCTTTTGTGAAATTTTGGGATCCTATTCAATCTTCTCTTCTTAAGAATGATCACATTGACACCTTGTACAAAATTTGAGTCCAATTTTTCCCATCCTTTTTGCTAGAGTCCAGGAGCAAATAAGGGAAAAATTAGTTAAATATGGATTTATGATCATAACCAGGGATAATTTTTCAAGCTTCCTGCTTTTACTTTCCTTAGGAGAGCGGTGGATAAAGTAATTGAAGTTCAAAATTTCCTAACCTTGGAGAAAACCTGCACCAGTGAACCTGTTCCTTCTACCCCCTTTTCTGAGTCCAAAAAAATTATGAGGAAAATGGAGGCCAGCAGTTTTCCTAAAATGAATCCTCAGGCCAGAAATGAAATGGAAACTATTGATGAAATCACCAAGCTTCTCCAACCTTTTGAAAACAAGATGGATCAAAAGATTTCTACTCTTTCTGCTCCCAAAAATTCTCATTCCATTCCTAGATCCACTCTGGTTGCCTACTATTGTCATAGGGATGGTCATGGAACTGGAAAATGCACAGAGCTCCAGAAAGACAAGGAGGAAAAATTGGTGGAACAGAAGGGAAATAATTTTTTTCTTTCTGATGCTGCTCTGATCCCTTTTGATTCATCACTTCCTATCTGCCATTTGTTGGGTTCTATCCAGCCATACCCTCCTAAGCAAGCGTCTTTGGACTCTTGGAATTTTTGATCTTCCTGTGGTGCTCTTCAATCATGTCATCCTCCTGCTATCTCCTCCTCCAGCTTCTCTGAAGCTTATCAATCTGATCCAGCTAGGAAACAACATCAGCAACCCAAAACTTACAAAGCTCCTCCTATGCTTTACACTATCCTTCTTAAACCCTTCAAATGTCAATCATCCCCTGAAACTCTTTCCTCTGTGGTGGAAGATATGGAAATGGAAACAGAACCTCTGATGGAGAGGTTTAAAAATAAAACTGATCCTTATCTTGTTGCATAAAATCACCCTACTGATCCTTTCATAATCCCTGCTTCACCTTATCATCCTCCCTCCACCAAGCCCAAAGTTTGGTTCAAGAGGCAAATCTCTAAGGACCACCCAAATACTTTGGATGGGGTATTAAATAAAATCTCTGATCTTAAAATTCCTTTTTTATCTGTTGCTGAGCTTGTGTCAATTTTTCCCTCTTTTGCTGAAGGGATGAAGAAATGGGTCTCTCCTCAATGTGTGGAAAGTGGCTCTGAAAAATTGAAGGTTTCCTCTGGAAAATTGCTGGAGGATTCTGGCAGAACTGATCCCTCCTCAGATTCCAACCTTTACTCTTGTACAATTGGCTTTCTTCCCTTTTTTCTTGTCAAATTGGACAGAACAGTTTCTATGCTTGTCAATTCTGGTTCTTAAATTAAACTGATCTTGGATTCTATGGCCTGAAAACTCAAGCTCAGTCCCAGATTTAGATTCAATTCTGCAGGGTATGGAATAGGTAATCAGTCTTGTGAGTTAGTTGGTATTGCTGAAGATTTTCCCATTTGAATTGGTCAAAATACTTTTGGAACCTGTCACTTTTGGACTATTTATTTGGAAGGACTATGATCTTGGGTTGACTGTTTTTAATGGACTTTGGTGCTACCTTAATGTTTTATGATCAAGTTGGGGAGAGAATTTTTCTGCCTGGTTCTGATGGTAAAAATATTGAAGTTATTCTCTGTTCTTTGGATTCTGATTTTTGGGAAAGAGATTTTCCTGGTCACACTCCAAAATCAATCTTCAATGGGAAGCAGAAGGATAATTATAATTTCTCTCATTTTTAGAAGAGCAATTGATTCTACTGATAGTAATAGTTCTTCCCAGCCTCAAACTTCAACTAAAGGATCAAATATCATCCCCAGAGGCTTATTTCACATTATTCTCATAATTTTCTTCTGATCTGAAAATTATTCATAATCAAAAACATTTCAAAATGAATAATACCAAAAATATTTCCTCTCTCTCTGGATCTGTGGTTTCTTCTTTTCCCTGTTATCTTATTCCTTTTCAATCTTCTTTTAATTCTGGCTCAAATATCCGCAATGAGAATAAACTAGATCCTGATCTCAATTCTCTTCTTAATGGTTTTGTTATGGAGGAATATGGACTTAATTGGAGACACTTGGTGGTCCAAGTAAGTCCTCCCAATTCTGCACCTCCAGGGCTTTCTTCTACCATCATTTTCAAGACTCTACCATGCACTAAAAATTTGAACAACATCTAAACCCTTGGTTCTTCTTTTATGGAAAAGGCACCCTTTGAGGACACTTCAGAACATAGGAATTGTAAAACATTGGACCTTGGTCTTGGTTTTTGCAGTCAGGTCTTGCTGCTCAATGCTTGGAGGAAGAATGAACTTCTCTCTTTTGCCACCAAGTATAAATCAGTTACAAAAAGGTCCAACCAGTCAACCAGCCCATGCCTCTCAACCTAAATCCTCCTCTCATGCGCCATTCCTTATCCCCCAATCCTTACCATGGTTTATCTTGATCTCTTACTGGTTCCTTTGTGCCTTATGTTCCTGTCACTGAAGGACATATGAAAGTGGAAAACTTTTGTCCAGATGGATTGCTTCTTCCTGATGAGTTGAATTTGATCAAAAATTTCTTATTGCTGTGGGGAAATTCTATTGCCTTCTGTGAAAAGGAGTGAGGTCTCTTGAAAGAATCCTATTGTCTCCCTTAAATAATCCCTGTAGTTGATCACCATCCATGGCAAGAGCAAAAGATTTTTATTCCTGCTGCTAAAGTCAACAAATTCATAAAGTTGATCCAGGAACAAGTCCTTACTGGTTTCTTTGAAAAGTAAACTTCCTGTTATTCCAGGCCTGTATTCTGTGTCCTTTACATTAATTGTAGACTTAGGGTAGCTCACAATCTCCAACCTTTCAAAAAAGTTTTGATTAAAGAATCTGGTGTTCCTTCTTCTATTGAAGAATTTGTGGAATCTTTTTATGGGAGGCCTTACTATGGTCTGGGGGAAATTATGGGTGGATATCAATAACAATCTCTACATCCTATCTCTTTTCCTCTTACTACTTTTGATACTCCTCTTTGTTGATTCCTGCTTACTTGTTTGCCTCAAGGTGCCACCAATTGGGTTGCAGTAAATCAGGCTTAGACAATATGGATCCTTCAGGATGAAATTCCCAATCATGCTGGTATTTTTATTGAGGATGGAGGAATTCAAGGTCCAGTGTCTGATGATGAAAATGAGCTCTTATCATGGCATCCAGGGATTTGTTGATTCATTTTGGGAATAAAATATTACTTTGGAAAGGATTCTTTTTTGAATCAAGGAATTGGGCCTGACTGTTTCTGGATCCAAATTGGCTGCTTATGTTCCTGCTCTGGAAATTTTTGGTCATGTGGTCTGAAAAGAAGGAAGGGAGATGGCCCAATCCAAATTTAAAAAGACCATCCCTTGGCCCACTCCAATCAATCCCATAGAAGTTAGAGGCTTTCTAGGTATTTTCACTTATGTTCTAATCTTCATTCAATCTTAATCAAAAATATCTGCCCCTTTTTATTGTCTGGCCAGGAAAGAAGCTTAATGGATTTGGAACCAATATTGTTAAAATTCTTTTCAGTTGCTCAAAATAATTTTTTTTACAGACATATTCTTGAAGAAGATCTCTTATGGACCTGGAGCTTGCATGATCAAGCTGGCTTTTGATTTTATTTATCAATCTTTTGAGGCTTTTCTTACTCAGGAAGATGAAATTTTGGGGAAAGTCCTGCTCTCCATGAATCATTGTTATTTTCAGATGTGAAATCCAGATAATATTAACAAAAACTGGAGCTCTCAGGCGTGACTTGAATGATGAAGAAAATTCAAACAGTCCTTTGGGGTAAAAATTGCTTGATCCATCAATGAAAATATCAAAATTCCCAGCCTTCCAAATTCTCCTTTGACTCAATGAGTGGATTTTATTCAGTTGTTCTTTTTTGATATTTTTGACAGGCATGGAAAATATTTCATTATTCCTGATGGTTTATCTTGACTTCCTTGGGAAGTTGATTAATCAGATGTTAAAGTAAATTTTGATGAGGAGGAACCTATAATTTGTTGTAAGACTCAAAAAATTGCTGATCCAGTGGCATTTCTGTGGAGGTGAATGGTGCTGTGTAGACTTTCCTCCTAAGTGTTACAAAAACATTTAAATGCAAACAGAATCAAGGTCCACAACCTTATGAATGAGGTATCCATGGAAGGGATGAGTTTGGAAGTATTCACTAGCAATGGAAGACAAAACTATCTGAGGCAAGATTTTGCGGGAAAAGACTTGAACAAAAAAGTTTAAATTTTGTTCAGAGTTCAATAGAACAAGGCAGTTGTAAGTAACAACGCCCACAAGCTAATGCCTATGGTTATCAGCAGAAGATTAGGAAAGATAAACTCAATCCCAACCAACCTCCAGGTTCTCAATGAACCTGCCCAACTCTTAGCAATCAAGCGCTTGAGGGGTACCATAAAACTGTGGGTGGCTGTAAAAAACAAAGCCATTTGTTCTATGAAGCCTTAGAAGCAAAGCGGTAACAAATTCAAACAAGAATGACCTAAAACTTCTCAAGGGACTCAAGAATAGCATGGCTGAATTCAACTTCAAGGGAATAAAGGGAGATTTAAAAATCCAGGTTTCAAGCTTGAACAAACACTCATTCAAACGTGACAAGTTCTGGAAATACAATCAAAAAAATGAACAAGACCCACGTGGTTGGAGAAAGGGATCAAAGGAGTGGCTTAAAAAACTCAAGAATTAAACCCAATTAATTCTTCTTCAACCAGAAAAAATTATTGGTTGGGGATAAGGATCAGGTCACAGAGGATGGAGCAAAGGATTGAGTATGGAGGCTCAAAGGACCAAGGGGAAATAAAAAGATATACCCATTATAAGGATGCTCAGACAAGGTGAAGGGCCCCATGGATTGATTCTTCAGATGATGATGATAGTATGGATTATTCAATGATAGCCAATGATTCATTGGGCAAAAAGGCAGGCGAGATCCCCTCCTTTTATTGACAAGAGCTCTGTAGACTTCTTACAAGAGATATTTCAAATGAGTGCGGAATTTATTTTTTTTTTGTTTTTAATTATAGATGAAAACAATCAAACATAGTGACAAGATGAAGCATCACCTAAAAAAATTGAAAAGGAAACCAGACCATGGGCAGCAGATGAGCATCCGCATGATAGCTGATGAAAGATTGCTGGGGAAGATTTCAGTAGCTGGTGGATTACAGAAAACTGCACAGGAAATTGTTGACTTTGGTGACAACTGCCCAAGCATATACAAGATAGGTGGATGATTTGGAACAGGAGTAAGTCACAAGGTTGGTTGTGAGAACTCCAAGGGATGCGAGTGACAGTTTGGGGGTTTTCAGAGTTAAAAGTTCAATGAGGCAATGATTGGTTGGTGGTGTTTGGATGAAGGAGAGATTGGAGGGTGACAGGTGATCACACCAACAGCTGCAAGAAATGGCTTTTCTGGTCTGTTGGGGGTGAAAATCAGCACAGGCGCACCATTGGAAATCAGGATGGGATTGGTGTTGGCAATGTTGAATGTATTTTTTGACCAGCCAATAAAAAGAAGGTTTGATGGATGATGGGCAAGTGGGGATGGTTGGCTGGTCAGTTGCCCATAGGCGCCAGAAAGTTGAAAGGCAACTAACATTTCCAATGGCTTCCAGAAATGATGGGAAGGTATCATTGGAGTTTTTGGCAGACACTATGAGCTGGTGGCCTGCCCGGAGGTTGGAACAGCCAGATGGAAAAAGAGAATTGGATGATGAGGTTGGAGGTGGATGAAAATGTGCTGAGGATGAGGATGACGGCCCCTGCACATTTGACCAAAAATTGGGTTTAGGGCGCCAGATGGAAAAAGATCATTGGATGATGAGGTTGGAGGTGGATGAAAATTTTCTGAGGATGAGGATGGCTGCCCACGCGCATTTGAATAAAAATTGGGTTGAGGGCGTGTGCCAGGAGGAGGAGTTGAAAAGTGTATCTGGGGACGTGAAAGCCCAAGAGAGGCCTACCTAGACCACTAGGAAAATGAGGGGATGAGAGAAAAGAAAATGAAGGGGTTGCCATAGAGACACAAAAAGTTTTTTTTTTTTGGTGGAAGTTGGATGGAAGAATGTATATCAAAAAATTAAAAAATTTCTCCTTTTACATGGTGTCCCAAATTGGTAACCACATCAATCTGTCTTCTCTTTCTCCTCTCAAGATTATTCTGGCTTTTAGCAGGGTTTCTGGCTTAAATCAGAGCAGTAACTTTCAACTCTCCAAAGAGCCCCTGATCTCTCTTCCAAAGAATTTTAATCACTTTCTAATTTCTTTTTCCAAGGTTTTAGGCTTATTAAAAGAGGAAATAATTATGCCCTCATTGTTTTTACTATCCCTTTCATACAAGATTTGGTCCTTGAAAGTCTTGATGAAGGTCTTTGTCATTGTGGGGGAACCAAAACATATCAACGCATATCCAAAAAATTCTGGAGGCCATCTCTGAAGAAATTGGTCTCTCAATGGTGCCAGAGTGGTGAATTTTGCCAGAAAGGTGATCTTACGTGCCCAGCCAAAAAAAATTTTCCTACTGGGGAGTCCACTGTCTTTGGAAGGATTTCTAAGGATGTGGTTCATAACAAGGCAGGTGGTGCTAAGTACCTCATTGTGGCTAGAGAAAATTTTTCTGGATTTCCTCAAGAATCTCAGCTGTGAATAAGTGGCAGCTTTCCTTTATGAGAACTGAAAAATTCCTTATTTCCTTGATTGATCATATTCTACTGATGGTGGCTCTGACTTTGGTGGCAAACTTGCTGAAATGAACAAATCACTTCCTGGAAAACATTGGGTTACTACTCCTTTTTGTCCAGAAAGCCAAGGAATGGTAGAATGAGGCCATGCTCTCTTGAAGGTTGCTCTTGTCAAACTGGCTGGTGATAGTGGAAATAATTGTTTCAAATTTCTTCCTCTGGTTCTCTTCTCTGATCAAATCTCAACTAAACGGACCACTGGCTCCTAAAGAGATAAAATAGAGGAGGATATATTGAAAAACTGAGAGCTAGAGACAACAAAGGAAGGAGAAACTGAAATATACCATGAAAAGCAGAGAACAAACAGGCAGTCAAGACTGCAAGAGTCATGGTAAGAGCCAAGAGTCAGTGGAAGTCTGGTCAATTGAGGAGGTCTTGAAGTTGAGTCAAGAGTTGGGTAGGATGTACTGAGATGGTATTGAAGGTGAGTTACCGTGGTCAAGGTAATGAGGAAAGTAGGAGATGAATTTTACCAGGCATCATTCGTGGCAGGGAGGTGAGAGTTGATATGAAGAAGGAGTTGGTAGGAAGAAGGGGTTGTGGTGTGAAGAAAGCAGAATGAAGAAGGAGACAAAGGAAGATATTAAGGAAGAGGAGGAAATATTTTGAGGTCAATTTTGTTGGCTGAAGTGTGAGCTTGTATGATCATCTGATTCTCCCATGTGGGTCAGATCCAAGAAATTGTTACCGGTGTGATAGGTTGGGGTTACCCAAGGAAATGAGGTTTCCCAAGTGGTACATGGGGAAGTGAGATTCCCCAAGTGGCACAAAATTGGTGAGCTTTGAAATCTCAACAGCTAATCACCTTACATAATCATTTTTTTCCAAAGGGCTGTGCTTTCTCTTGATCTTGAAATGAAAAAATTCCTGGGTATCTCATGGGAGCTGGTTTCCTCAACCACTGATCTATTACTTTCCAGATTCAAGCAACTGGAGCAAAGTGAAGAACTCCGCAACAAAGGCTATCAGAAGATGATTGAATCAAGAGAAAAATCAGTTCTGTATTGGGAAGATAAGCATGAAAATTTGATCAAGGATCCCTTAATTCCTAGTTATGTAGTTCTAGCTTATAATTGATTCTTGGAGACTCAGTGTGAAAAGCTCTTTTAAAAATGTTGGAATGGTCCTCATTGGGTGGTTTGTCAAGTAAGAGGTGGATCCTATGTTTTTGAAGAAATGGATGGTACTCAGTTGGTCGGAAGCTTCTCTGCTGATCAATTCAAGAGGTTTGATTTTTTTGTGGGAACTTTGGGTCAAAGGTAGTCCTCCCAATTGTGCACCGCCAGGGTCATTTTCTGTGTTTTTTTTTGTGAAACTCTACTTTATGCCACATATTTGAGCACCTTGGAAGGGCTCTTTGTTCTTCTTCTGCCACTCCTAGGGCTCTTTTGGGTGGATCAAGATATTTTTCAACTTTCCCATCACTCTCAAGAAATGGCCATTGTTCTGTCTCATTTCCTTTGTATTCCTCCTTTTCCTTCATATCTTCATGTTCAAGATGTAGACTAGGGACATTCTGTAATT
This sequence comes from Puccinia polysora, assembly GCA_025617555.3. Classification (NCBI taxonomy): domain Eukaryota; kingdom Fungi; phylum Basidiomycota; class Pucciniomycetes; order Pucciniales; family Pucciniaceae; genus Puccinia; species Puccinia polysora. The sequence goes on along the minus strand of CM062620.1, from coordinate 22,816,537 downwards.
TTGAGAGAGATGTGGTGACCAACTTGTTACACCTCATGGAAAGGGGCAAAAATTATTATTATTTTTTTTGTTTTTTATTACTTTGCAAAAAAAAAATTGGGTATAGCAATTTTCATTTTTTCCCTCCCTCAAACTTCTCCCTGTCCTAGCACTCAAGGGAATGCCCATGGGTGTTTGAGTCCCCAGCTTCTGTGCTTAACTCCCCCTTTTGCACGCTTGACAGTGCTTCAACCATTTTGGGCCAAAGTACGTGTGCAAGCATTCTTGCTTGAGTCTATCATTGTCAAGCCATTGAGAACCTTCTTGTCCATCTTTCCCCCCAACCTGATCACTCCCAACATCAAAAAATCTTGCCGCAGCCTATGGCCATTCTCCCATTGATCTCTTCAATTTTGAAGAACCTCAAGACGTTGCTTTCAGCCATTGGAATTGTTGCAAGAAGCTCACCAATGGCTGCAATTGATCATCGTCATCTACTGCCTTGGTTCATCCGCCCATCAATTTGATAAGATCTCAACTGATCAAGCATAAAAATAAACCGTCCTATATCTACTGTCACAATAGCAATCTCTCTGATGCCCGTGGGCTGTTGCTTGCGGCTTTCAGAACTTTAGACTCCCTCATTCAATTGTATTGCCATCTTTGCCATCATCATCTGTTGAGGACAGTTAAACAAGCTTGAGCTCTCCAGCCCCATTACGCCCTTGGCCATTTAGAAATGCCTTGGGCCTCCATCCTCCAACCCCCCCATCCATCTTATCCCCTGCGCTCATCACCCAACACCAATTAGCCCACTCCCATCACATGCATCTACTGTTGTGGCCTTGCGTGTCAGCTTGCTAGTTGACAAGAGAAACCTGTCAAATCAGATTAAAAACAGAAAATTGTTAACTTTTCCATAAATCCTCTTACTGCGCAGACTTTGTCTCTCACCCCATAACAGGGAACCATCATCTCACCATGCGCGCGCTCTGCCTTACCTCGTAACGGGTAATACCCAAATATTGTGTTCTTTCTACTCAACCTCTAATTTTCAGTATCCTTTTGTTCTCTCAGTCTCTCCTCTTGTTGTCATTTTTCTTTGTCTTATTTCTTCTTCTTAATTTCCTTCTCGCAAAACTTCCTCTCTTCATTCTTTCTGCTCCTCAAGTTATTCTTCAACATACAATTGCAAGTCCTTCAACAACAAGTCTTTGACTGGTAAGACTCCAAATCACCTGCTTCTCTCAACCATCCAATCTGAATCCTCATTATGTTCAGCCCATCTCCACCACGTCCATTCTTGTCTGATCTGATCACGACTCAACGTCTCACTCAAGCTTGAATAGCCACCCTTTTCTTCTTATCCTTAACTAGGGTCTAACTTGTAGGGTCTTCTTCTCATTCTACGTCATCTGTTTCCTGAGTGATCTCTAGTTTCTTATTTCTTTTCTGCTACTTTGTTTAGCCGCTGGTTCTGTGTCCTCTAGAAATCTGAGCCCATCTTTAAAAAAATAAATGAAGAAATTACAAGTAAAAAGCAATCCATATATATTATTTTATAAATTGATTCCCCACCCAAAAATAGGTAGGTTCACTCACTGACACCACCCTTGAATTCCAACTCCTTATATTTTTAAATGATTTTAGAAGAAAAAGACCAATAAACCAAGAAAAAACCAGGGAACCTTTTGGCCATTCTAGTATCTCACACGAAATGCCATGTATAGGTTTCACACCTAAAATTCAGTCAAAATTGAGGTGTTTTGTATATTTTAGGAGTTACAGGCGCATTTGTGTTATGTCACAATCCTGGCGCGCAGCCCCGCATTCATATAGCAAGGGTAAACACGCCTGAAACTCAATATGTAGGCGCATTTCAAGAAACCTGCATGCAAAATAACTGATGAGGGATTCCCACAAGCAGCTGTCAAGCCTTCCCGCGTCAACATCAGTCATGCTAATTCCAACAGCCAGGTATTGCAGAAACATGCTAAGACTTGCATGCGTACATCATGCATATGTTGCAAGTTGAATGATGGATAGGGAGATGTTTGAAACCTAAGAAAATTGAATAAAAATATGAAAATCAAAACAATAAAAGCAAATAAATTGTGAGAAACAATAATAAAGGTTGTCATGTAAATAAGATTTCCAAATCTTTATGAACCACAAAACACAACAACAAATCTACCAAATAATTATTGAAAATTACCGAAATGTGCAGAAGATGGCTTAGAATGTACAAATACCCACTCCTTCCCATTCCACTCAAAAGAAAGTAATACAAAATAAGGAATTATTCCTGAACCATAAAAATAACAAATTAATATTTTAATACCTTTTGACAATTATTTTACATAGAAATATGACACAAGCAAGGCTAGCCAGTTGACAGCACCAAGAATACGTGCCAAACTAAGCCTGGTTAGCCTGCCAGCCTCAGAAAACAAGTAAAACCCTCTCTACGTTCCCTGAGAAGATCTTATTACCCCAGAAAGGTATATAAACCAACCCTTGTAGATGGTTTAAACCCTAGTAATTTTGAAGTAATCAATCCAGACCCCTTGCCATCCGTGATCAGGTATTTATTCAAGATGAATAATTGAATCATGGCCTCAGTCTGATAGTCAAATTCTTAATTCTAACCCATTGTTAATTCCATTGAAGAATATTAGAAATATCCCCAACAATTGTCCTGATACCCTTTCAGCTATGAATTTCTGCAAGTTTCTTGAAGTGTCTGCTTAAATCAGTAAGTTATCTCCTCCTTGCCTCCAGGCATAAGTTCTGTGAGTCATCTATTCCATCCAATCCCCTTGAGTAAACCCCTTTTGAGTAATCACTTAGGACCTCATTGTCCCAAGGTCTTTACACGGTTCAAAAGATCCTCTTGAAGAGAGGTTTTTATCCAATAAAGATCCCCTGTTTGCATCAAATGTGGAACCTCTTGAAAAATATATTTAAACCGATTTAATCCAAAAAAACCACTCAAACTTTGCACTTGCTTCTAAATCAATCATTTGAGCATTTTATGTAATATTTGTTGGAATTATTATTCCAAAAACAATATCACTTTCTGTAGCTAAAGGATGGCAAAGTTCCTTGTATCAGCAAGCTGACATTACGTCTGCAAAGTCTCAATTTTCCATCCGCTGCCTGCTGTCATCCATGAAGCGGGTTTGCCTTCTTTCCTTTATTTAATTTTCACAAAAAAAAAAATCCACACTCATTTGTAGTATCAATTGTTAATAGTCAACAGGGTCTCTTTCCCATTAAAGGAGGGGCTCTCCCCCGACTTTTTGTATGACCATAATCCATCTTATCATCAATAATCAAATCATCATCATCCAAGCAATCAATATCTTGATTCCAGTTACATTTACATATTTTGGTAAAAATCAGGAGGGAAGCCTAAACAGCAACTTTTTGCCTCCCCAGAGCTGCCTCTGGCTCAGAACTGTTTGGATTCTTACAAAATAGGAGATGAAGGTCTAGAAATCAATTTATTTCATGCTGATAATCCACTATCAGTGGGTAACATATCCAGGTTGAGTATACAGCTTCAAAGAAAAATTCTCAAAAAATTCAAACACTTTTCCTTCCAAAAACCAAGCACCCTGCTTTTAATGAAACTCAAAAGATTAGAAGGAAAGATCAAAATATTTCCCCCTCTGGATATAGAAAGTTTCTAAAGTAATTTGGACTTAAATCCTGGAAGCCGGGTGGAACCCCAAGGATTCTGGGAATCCAAATCATTCCTGGATCCACCAAATTCTCTGAAAAATTGAAAATAAATTGTGCCAATTATAGGTCCCCTGTTGGGCTCCTCAACTACATAGCAGTTCTAGCTTGTCAAAAAATCATATTTCCTTTTGCATTTATAGCTAGATTCTTGGAAAAACCTGTCATCCAACCCTGGGAAAAAGTTATAAAGTATGGAAGTATCTGGCTGAGACTATCAAAAAATCCCAAATCCTGAAAAAGAAAACCAATACTCCAAACCTTGTATCCTCAAGTGAAATCACATAGGGTGACAACCCCAACACTTGTAAATTCCAACCAGAAATGATCTGCTTCTATTGTTGCTCCCCCTCTACTTTACCAGTCACCATCAAAGAAATGTTACATACTCTTTGACCAAAGCAAAATGTGACAACCTGAACAAAGCACAACTGGAAGCCCAATGGCTGTGACATTTCATACAAGATCTGCATGGGTCACCAATACCACTTACCATATATCTCATCAATGAGGTTAAGAACTTGTGCTGAAGCTCAAAAAAACTTCATCAATCTCAAGGTGAAGGGACTCATAGAAGGCTTATTGACCAACCAAATTAAATTAATTCTAATCACCTTGTCACAAATGGTGGCTAACAGCCTCATGAAGGCTATCTTCAAGACCTCTCTGGAAAGGCTAGTCTGCCACATCAGTTGCTGAGCCTTCCCGCTTTCGATACAGGAGGGTTTTTGGACATACCACCACTGAGATCATCACAAACCCATTGATCCTCCACACCTGGGCCCCACCTCCTATGCAGAAGCTCCATAACTGGAGCAGATGTGAAAATGATTCAGTGAAGTACCTGACTCATACTTGATCTCTTTCTCATCCATCTTCTGCTCTATTCATCTCACTAAAATGTAAATTCACTTCACTCAAATACCACAACAATACTCAACATGTCCAACACCAAAAGATGACCTCACTGCAAGATGACCTTCATTCTGAAACAAATAACCTAAAAGCTGGTAAACAATTCATACAACACAAGAAGCCTCTGTCTCAAATCTGACTAACCATAATTTTTTCCAGGCATCTTAATCACCCAATTTCCAGAAAGTCTCCAGGTCCTTCAACCGCACTCAAAAGCGCTCCAACAAGTATGAAATAATTTAATTTTCATCTTTTCAACTTTTGAACCATTATTGTAACTCACAAGCAACAACAGAAAACACTCAAATTAAATCAAACAATCAACCCATTCCAAAAAAAATTTCATTTCATTTAACACCTTTGTGTTATTCAATCATTTCCATGTTTTCATAGTCAGACTTTTTTTCTTGAAAGCACTTATTTTGGTCTTCCGTCTATTCAATGAAAATGAACCAGCGCTCTGGGTATAGTCAATCATCTTATCCAAAAATGTTGATTTCTAGTTGGTTAGTCTTGGAGTTTGAGCCAAGATGTTTGATTTTATCAGTCAGTTCTTTATATCCAACATTCAAAATAAGAGTTATTGAATATGTGGTTCAAATCTTGTGAAGCAGCCCTGGAATCATCAGTTTTTCTGGGTGGCATTTAGCAAGGGAATCAATTCAGCTTTGGCGGCTGTCATTTTGGTATTTTTCTATTTGAAGCTATTTCAGGGAATGGGAGGGTTAAGCCAAAATAAATGTACCTGCTCCTTGATTTCTTTGAGTTGAAATTTTTTTCCCAAGTAGCATCACTAAAATATTGCATTATAGAGCAAGAAGAGAAGGATGAAGGAGAAAGAGAGTGATAATTTGAAGTGGTTACATCTAGGTATTTCCAGCAGGTAACAACTTCTTTACACGGGCTTATCACTGGGTTGTTGTTGAAATGGGACAGTATTCACACTTCTGGAGCTATATCTGGCTGAGTTATTGAGGAGAGATGGTTTGGAATTCCAGTTTAGGTTCTTTAGGTTATATTGAGCCTTTTGAAATTCTCTATTTCCTCCTTGGTTGCATTTGGGAGTTTGACTCTTGGGGTATGAGAAGTGAGGATGGGTTTTCATTCTGAGAGCCCAAGAGTTTGAGTCCTTTTTTGATGAGCTTCCTTGAGAGAGAGATAGTTTGGAGTCTGAGATTTTCAAGTCCATCCCTGCAAGAGTTTCTGGACTATGAGCTGAGGAATGGCGGAAAAAATTGAGAAAAATGTCTTCAAATTTTTGTGTTTTTCTGGCCAAAGAAAGGTTTCCTATGTTAATTTTCTGGTTGGAGAGAAGGTGTCATCATATTTAATTCCTCTAAAGTGTTTTGATATCTGGATGAAGAGTCTGGACTTTTTCTTTTCTGGAGAAGAGGCTATGGCCGGCTTGGCCTTGATTAACATCAAATTCTTCAGGTGAAAGCTTGGAAGTATAGTTGCATATTCCCATCCTTCCATTTTTTCAATAGAATAAAATTTGGTTTTGATTTCTTCAGAAACTTTTTCAGGGGTGCTCAGGTATGTGAAATCGACTGGAGTGACTCTTGAGGATCTTTCCCTGAAATTAAATCCAGGAGGATTGGTCTGTCTTTCTGGTGTTTGTGAGTTCTTTGGAATTTATTGTCCTTGATTGTGGGTTGACAATGTGTCTTCACTGTTTCCTGAAATTGATCCCAAACTCATTTTTTATTTGCTTAATTCCAGAAATTGTTTGCTTTTTCTGTCTGAGTCCAAGGATTTGGTTGGATTTCTTAATTTTCTGATAGGATTCAACTGGTCTGTGTTTTCAAGTTCAATATCTAGTAATTTCATTTTTTTCTCTAGGAATGAAAGAGAGAAACTAGATGGTTTTTTTGTGAAATTCTTTTCCACATTTGGATAAAATGTGGTAGGAGCTGAGATTGTGGTTAAAGCCAATCAGGATGAAAGTTTCACCTTTATATTTGAATTTGAGAATTATTTCTTTTGTAGTTTTGGAAAGGGGATAGGATTACTAATGGGATAAAATTAATCCAAAGGGGGGTCCATTTTCTATTGGAGAATATGGAGATTTCTTGTATTTGTGACTAGTTATCTGATTCAGTGTGAGTGTACTGGCCTTGAGAACAAATTTTCATAAGCTCTTTTTCAAACATGAGTCAAGGAAAAAAGGCTCTGGGTTACTCAAGTATGGGTCTCTTTTATCTTTCAGTCAGACCATTCTTCTGAGGACTGTAAGAGTTGGAGTACCTAGTCTTGATTGTGTTATTTTTCAAAATTCCCTAAATTTTTCATTTGACAATTTTCTGCCTCTATTGGAGTGGAATCCGCTGAGGTAATATCAAAATATTTTGGCTTCTAGTTCTATGATGTGAGAGAAAATTTCCAAGTTTTAGCCTTTGTATTTGTGAGGGCTCCCAGAGCAGTACCTGGACTGGCATTCAACCACTGTTAGAATGTACGTATGATTTTCAATTCAGGCTGGGGTTATTGGCCTAATAATTTCCAGATGGATTTCTTCAAATTTCCTGGTGGCTGATTTGTGCTTTCTTTTGAAGGAGGCTTTTTTTCTTTCAAATGGCACAAGAATCACCTATTTTTCTGGTTTTTGTTGCTATTTTTAACTTTTTTTATGATCCTGTGATAGCTGGAATATCCAAGGTACTTGTGTAGTATTTCTGCATTGGAGGGGAAGTATTTTTCTTTATGTTTGTTTAAAGGTATTACAGGAATGTTGTTCTGATAATGGCTTTTGAGAAACACTCTTCCTTTTTTTTGAAATGGAGAATTTATTGATTTAAAAGATCAATTCATATTGATCTGGGAGTATACAACAGACAGATAGGAGATTTACAAAAAAGGAAGGGACATCTATAAAATTCTTTAACCATATTTCAGAAACATCTTCATTCTTAAAACTCACATTTACATATCCCTTGATATACAGCAGGTTGGTTTGAGTTCTGGTATTCACAAATCCTTGTTCTTATTTTGAAATTTTTGGAAGAGACTCAAGTCTGAGATCATAGGAATGCTGGAACAGGAATCAAGAATTAGGCATTTTTCTAGAGTTTAATGAGAGTGATGAAGACAGCTGAAAGTGAAAAAAGTCTCCCCGGCTTTTGCCCTGTTTTTTCTAGGCTCAGGATGGAGAGTGTGGAATTCAGAGGATGAGTTTTGGGCTAATTGATTGTTTTTCCCTTTTTTTCATCTGATTGCAATTGAGCTTATGGTATAAAGTAAGTTTTTTTTATTCTTGAATGAACTAATTATTGTTCTGTCATTTAGGAAAATTCTGAAATGATCAAAAACTATTTCTTGGTTGATTAGCCTTTCAGATTTGGTAATTTGTTGACTGATGTTTTCCAGGCTTGGTAGTAATTTTTAAAGGATGTTTTACCCTAAAATTGCTCCAGGAATAGAGATCCCGACCTTTTGTAGTTTATTAATTGATTTATTGATCTTTTTCATGAACTTTTGGATGATGGTCTGTTTAAAAGTGATCAGGAGCGATTACTTTTATAACCTGGCTCTGTTTGAAGCATCAGAAGAGTAAAAAAGCTTCAGATTAGATTGCCAGATGGCTTTCAATTCTTCCTTCTTTTTTGATTGATGATGTTTGCATGGACAGTGGGTATAGCTTGGAGATGAGAACAGTTCTAATTCTGATATTTTTCACAACCTTCAGATTCTGGCATGTTGAATTAAGTATATATCTGAGTCCTTGAATTTCTAGGGAGTTCTCTATGCTATCTTTCCAGAGAAAGAACTTATCCATTCTCAGGCATGGGATACTTTTGATTGATATTTTTCAGGATGGCCTGGATTAGTGCTTTGGAATTGAAAATGGCTGTTTTTTTATATTTTTATTTTTAGATTGAGCCTTGTTTCTTTGATTTTTCAAGGATTCTTTGTTACAGAAGTGCTTAATTTTTCAATTATACTTTGTAAATTGAGTGTATTTAAAATTTTAATTGTGCCAAATTAGAGTGCTTTTTATCCTGAAAGTTGGCTTCATTACTGTTTTTTTTATAAACCAGCAGCAGTTCCATAATTTACAGAATTTTCCCACAATTATGAGAAGGGATAAGACTGGAAAAATGAAATGGGAGTAACATCAGTTATTGAACATGATTCTTCAGGTAAAGTCACCATGAGAATGGAAGTGGGATATGACTTTATCTGTAGAGGATTTGGTTTCAATCAGGGTCTGTTTGCTACCAGCCCTGTTGTCTAAGCAGTAGAGGAGATTCTTTGTTTTTTTATCTTCTAGTTTCTTGACTCTTGGGTGTTATACTCCAGGTCAGGAGTTTTTTACCATTATTCTATTTTTTTTCCCATTTTGTTTTTGGGTCTCAGGAAGAGGATGAGTTTGTTGGAGGGAGCTGGTCAGGCAAGTTTCTAGGGCTTTTTTTTTCTAGAGGATTACTCAGTTTTTGTTTGTTTAAAAATCAATCTCTTCTTTTTTAAATTCTTTATTCTGAGATTTCTATTTTTGTTTGATTTTTTAAGGGAGACTGGATCCTTGATTGTTTTGAACTACAAGGGTTTGATCCTGCATCTTAAATATTCATTACTCCCTTTATAAAACCAGAAACTGTTCTACCACACAGGATGAATTATGACAAAAATGAGGAATAGGAAAATATTGGAGAATCATATTCAGATTATGTTCAGCTATAGAACATCTATATTCGCATGAAGGCACCAGGAAAGAGGAGGAAATATTTTGGATCTGTTTGTATCTGAACAGGTCTTGATTTATGGTGAGGTTCTGGAAGCTAAAAGCCCTGTGGTCTGGAAAGCAGTGGGCAGGTTTTTTTTTCTCAAGCTCTAGTGGACTGGGGTTTCAAATCCTTCTCTTGGATTTTTGGTTGTATTTCTACCTGCTCCTTCTTTTTCAGGTTGACTGCAGGTTGATTTATCTTTGTCTTGAGGCCCTTTGTTTAATCAATGGATGCTTGTATTTCTTCATTCCTTTGATTGAGCCGGTACAAGTTTTTGGGTTGTTTGGTCAGATGGTTGGCTGTTTTATTGTTCAAGGGGTATTGACCCTTGTTGGTTTGATTGGTTTTTGTAGAGGGAGCTGATTGGTGACAGCTTTCTGGTTGTGGGAAGTTTTGATTTCTGGCTGGTCTGGAAGGATCAAGGAATCAAGGAGATTTTTGATTGTTTTTTTGTTCCAAGATGGCCAGTAGGAGACCAAGCGGCTAAAGGCAATTTTGGATTGGTAGGAGGAGAAAACGTTTTGGTTGCAAAATTATAGAATTTTCTCAAATGGAAAAATTCTGTAGTTGTGGTGTAGTTCTTTGAGAATGACTAAATGAAATTGATTCTAGTTTTTCCTTTCTTCCTCTTGTTTTTTTTCTTCCTCTTGTTCTTTTATAATTATTTTCCTGATGAAATTTCAACAATTCCCATGCCTTGATGTGAATATGCTACTGTTGATCATAGTGAGAAAGGTTGATCTGCAGGCATTTGTAAAAGAGTTCCCAACCATGTCTTGAGAGGGAATCAATTTTACTTCTTTTTTTTATTTATTATAAAATTTTTATGAGATGTCTAATTTCATTGTCTAGGTGTTTGGCTGTGATAAGCTGAAATGAAATTCTGACTGTATTTCAAAATAAGACCAATGGTCCAAGATCCCTTTGACTTAAAACTACGGAATAACGATTGACAAGTAAAAGAAATAGAGGAGCAATGAAGACAAGGGTGCAGGCTGTGACAGTAGAATTGAGAACAATTAGAATAAAGAAATGAAATGGGTGACAGTAGGTGTGAACTTCACATCTGATCAACTTGAGTCTTGTGATCTTTAAGAGAGAGCAGGGAGGTGATTGTGTTGAGTTGATAATTGAGCATGAGTGAAGTTGAGGTTAGAAGGCTGGAGAAGGTCTAGCAATGTGAGGAAGCGGATTTGTCGAGAAGGTGTTGACGAGACGATGGAGATAGACAAACGAGAGGAAGGGAGTTTAGAGTTTTGAGATGTTGATAAGTCGATGTTGAGAAGTCGGTGAGGAGAGAAGAGCGAGTGAGAGATGTTGAAAGGTCGGAAAGGAATGAGTGAAGAGAAATGGGAGGAATGGAAAGATGGAGAGTAGGAAAGATGGATCGGAGTAAGTGAGCAGGGAAAGTGATTGAAGCTGGGAGAGTGATTGAGGAAGAGGGCGATATGTTGAGAGAGATGAGGATGAGGAGAAAGAATGTAGATGGAGGAGATGAGGATGAGGAGGACGTGTGTCAAGGCGATCAGGATGGGGGAAGGATCAGAATGGAGCTGAGCAGTGTGGATGAGGGTGAGATGGTCAATGGCAAGGCTTCATATTTGGAGATTTTGCACTGGTGATGCGGCCGGGCTGAGAGGGACGAGAGGGTTGAAGCATGACAAGAATGACAGGCTGGGGAGGTAAAGCCAAATTTTCTGATTTTTTCATTCATGAAATATTAATATTTTATTGTTTGCAGCTATTCCAGGAGATGCGGCTGTTGAGCCAGAAACAAATTTTTCTTCTTCTTGATTGTCTAGGTTCAAGATTGTTTCCTCAGATAGTTTCACTGAAATATTTGAGTCTAGGGGAGAAGAGAAGGAGCAAGCAAAATGACAGAGATAGTCTGGGTTGTTTCCAGACAGTTATTTCTAGCAGTGAAGAACTTCTTTAAATTTGTTTTTTCCTGTAATTTTGTTGAAATTAGATTTTATGGAGGCTCCTGGGGCTATATCTGGGCATGTTCTTCAGGAGAGTTAGTTAAGAATTACAGTGTAGATTCTGGATTTTATTTTGAGACTTTTCAAATTTTATATTTCTTCCTTGGTTGATTTCAGATGTTGGGTGCTTTGGGTAAGTGGAGTGAAAATGGGCTTGAATTCAAAGAAAACAAGAATTCTGAGTCCCTCTTTTGTGATTTATTCTTGAGAGAGATTTATTTTGGAGTCTGAGATGCCCAGGTCCGTTCCTATGAGAGGTTCTTGACTGTAAGCTGAGGAGTTAGGGAATTATTTGAGGAAAAGGGTTTCAAATTCTTCTGTTATTTGGTGCAAAATAAGGTTTTCTTCCTGAAAAAATAGAGTGGAATTGAATTCTTGGTGGATATAGAGACAAAGATTGGGTTTCCATGAAGCATACTTAATTTATTAAAGCCAATTAGTGAGTGCATTGTACAAGTTGGCTGGAGATTGCTTCAGACTGTAGAGAGATTTCTTTGTTTTCAGGAAGGGGGAAGCTCTTTGGAAGCCTGAGGTAGTTTTTATGTATATGTTTTCCTTCAGTGGTGTGTACCAGAATGCTGCCTTTAGATCAAAATGTTAAAGGGAGAGCTTTTTTGAGATGGAAAGGATGACAGTTGTCAGAAGAGTGGTGAATTTTTCATTTTGGGAGAAGGTGTAATCAAAGTCAATGCCTCAAACTTTTTTGAATCCCTGGATGTAGAGTCTTGCTTTGTCTTTTTTCTAGAAGAGTTATGGCAGGCTTGATCTTGAGAACCATGCCATTTTTCAGATAGGAGTTTGGTATTATTGTTACATCTTCTGTTAAGTATTATGATTTAATTAATTTCTGTCTTGAGTTTCCTTTCCTTTCATTTAATTTGTTTCCTCTCTTCTCTCCTTCTGTCTCAACCTATGGTTGTGTGAACTGGGACTAGTCCCCCATGATCTGTCTTGTGCCACCCCGGGATCCCCCTCTCCACAACTGGTTTGGGCCTTTCCCTTCAAGGTGGTCTGGGGGCTCTTCTTCTGAGGGGTGGCAATCTCTTGTCTCTTCTTTCTTTTTTCTTTTTGGTCTCCTTGCTGTTTTTCTTGGCATCTTTTTCCTTCTGCTTCTTTATGTGTGTCTGCTTCTTTTCTCATCTTGTCTCCACTACTCAAACATTTTCCCAATCTCTCTCTTTAAACCCACTACTCACCACAACCCAGGTTGAATTCATCAAAGCCTTCACCTGATCAAGTCTCACTATCTACAAATCCATTCCTGGAAAGAGCCTGATCCTCAAGATCACTCTCACTTGACACCTCTGACAACCTAGCTCTGCCGCTTGCAGCCATCCACCTATGTCTTCTTGCCTCTACTACCTTTGTGCTACTATAGTTCTCATCTACTCCCTAAATTAAGTCTAAGCTGTTTGTCTTCTCATTGTTTTTCTTGTTGTCCAACTTTCTAACTCTTTTCCGTAGCCTTCTTTTTTTCAGTTCTAAGAAATCTCATCTCAATCTCTTCATGTTTCAAAGCTGAAAGAAGACTCTACGCTACCAAAAATGAACAAACCACCTGGAGCAAACAACTACTTCTTTCAAGTTGCACTCAAGGCCTCTGTCAATGCTATACCCCCTCTCAATGACAACAACTACTCTATCTGGCGAGACAAGATGATGATGCTGTTCAAGCTCAAAGATATCCAGGATTCCATAAATAGAAACTTGGGCCAACTACCTGTAAAGCCAGACCAAGAAATCAGAGCAAAAATACTATCCAACCTCAACAGCACAACCCTTGCCAATTTTGTCTGTTATAATTATGGCCAAAAATTAGCTAAGGCAAATGAGCAGTATTTAAAGCGAAATAAATGCTGAACACCTTGTGTCAATAATTGCTAATGGGCTCTCACAATGGGGCAATACAATGGATGATATCAGTGATGAATTCAATTGGATGATGAATGTATGATGGAAAAAAGCAGGGAGAAGAGCTCCTTAAGTACAAAAGATTGGCCTCTTGTGAGCCCATGATACAACAAGCCAAAAGGCAAATTTTCGGCTCCAAAAGAGGTCTACAGGCTCTAAAAGCCTTGTTACTTGGTTTGGGCTACATCAGCCCGCATGGCATCAGTCCCTGTACCCTTACAACCAGCCTATTCCAATAAGTTCTGGTGTTTCCACCTTCATGGGGCTGAACCAGCCCATCAGCTGTTCAAACCCCTGGCTGCTTGTCTGTTAAAACCTGCTCTGTTACCTCACGTGCTGGCTGGTTGCCTCATGCAACCAGCCCCTGGCCATAAAAAGGGTGAGGTGGGACCCAGGACACAACATTTTAGTCAACCTGATAAGCCCTGGTCTCCTGGAATAGAAACAATCTAAACTCTCACAAGAACAAGATCAATTCTGTATTACTTGGGGTGGCAAGACAGTTATTAAAGGTCTGATACAAGATAGTTTATTTGTTATTGAGGAGCCCAATATTGCTGGAAACAACCAATCAGTCAATCTCTGAAATCAATCCTCACCAACTCCATTGATCAAAACTCAATCACTTTCCAACCTCCATAAGATTTATGGAAACTCCTCAATCTCCACCCTCAAAACAATCCTCAAGGATTGATACTGTAAAGACCAAGTAAGCAACTTCCAGTGTGATGGCTGCGTGAGGAGAAAAATCACAAGGGCTCCATTCTCAGCTACCTCAACACCATAATCCTCCCCTTGAGAGAATCCACCTATATCTGATTGGACCAATCATCCCGCAATCAAAGGCTGGCCACCAATACATTCTAACCCTTGTGGACAACTGTACGGACTATCTCTTGACTTTCCCTTTTATTTCCAAAGAATGAACTCCAGACATTATCATCAACATCCTTGAGACTGAAAATAAACTGCTGAAATAATACCCAATGGAAATCTTCTAGGATAAGGGGACCAAATTCACAAACAATACCTTGAAGGATTTTGCCAAGACCAAGAATATCAAGCTCTTGACATCCAAACCCTACCACTCTCAACACACCAGCCAAGATGAACAAGCCAACCAAACTTTCATAGATTCAGCACATGAAACTTTCTCTTCCTCAAGACTTTAAAAGGACTACTGGCACATTGTGGTCAGAAGTTGTTGTTTCACGCTTAACCAAGTCCCTCGGGAAGGTAATGACCAATCCCCTTGGGAACTTATGTTCAACAATAAGCTACCTGCTAAATATTTAAAACATGTAGGATCTCCTGCTATTTACCTTAAAAATTGCCTACAAAAGGGGAGAAAATTCAATGATAAAGGACTGGAAGGGTTCCTAGTTGGGTTCAATCCTTTTTTTCACTCTTATCTCCTTATTAAATCATCTGGTGCTTTTTTTGAAACCAAACAGGTCCAGTTCCTCAAAGATCCTCTCTAAAAATTTCCCCTCTTCAAATCTCCGGGGATGGATCCCTTCAGTCAAACAAAAGCTGGGTCAAACAATTCTGACTTCTCCTAAGCAGAAAAACAATACACCATACAAGAATCTCATGAAAACCTCTCAGAATTGGAGTTGGACTGGGAAGAATAAGAATCTGTAGTCTCATCATCCCCCAATCCTCCTTCTCCACCCTCTCCAGTTTCAGAACCTCCTTCTCAATCCACCTCTCAAAGACCTAGGTGCGAAAGGAGGATGCCCCAACAATATGTTTTCCATCAGTACTTCAAACCCTCCTCTTACAAGGCCACACAAAAATTTCCTGAGTGGCAAAGGTGGAAGAAGGCTGCCAAAAATGAATTGAACTCTATAAAACTCCAAGACTTCTGAGAAGAATATTACAGTACCCCAGAAAAAACTCTAAATAGAAATTGGGTCTTTGAGGTAAAGGAGAATTGCCCCAGTGATCCTTTCAATCAGAAAGTCCAACTCTGTGCTCAAGGATTCAACAAATCCTAGGAATCAATTATGATAAAACTTGGGCACCAACTGGCAAACTTGGTTCACTCCAAGTGGCCCTCACATACTGTCTGAAAAAGAAAATGCAATTGACTCAATTTGATGTGAAGAGCACATTTCTACATGCTCCTCTTGAAGAAACAGTTATTATAAGAGTTCCAGAAGGGTACAATAGGAATTCTCCTTATCTAAAGCTTGAAAAATCTCTCTGTGGCTTGAAGCAATCCCCCAAAAAATGGTATGAAACTCTGAATTTGTGGATCAAATCTCAAGGATATCAAGAGTTGAATAGAAAACCCTGCCTCTTTATCAACTCCAAGAACAAAGAAATCATCTACTTTCACGTAGATGACCTGATCCATTTAGATAGCTCTCACTTCTTCGTATCCAAATTCCTCAAAAAATTCAAGAACTCTTCATGCCATCCTCCTAAAACTATCCTTGGAATGCTCATGGAAATCTAGGACAAAAAAATTCTCTTAAGCCAACCCAATCAAATCACTCATGGCCTGGAAGAACTTGGCCTATCATCCTGTAAGGACTTTCATACTCCACTGACTCAAAACTTGAATCTTGAACCAGCTTCCAATACCAACCATGCCAAATTCTGCAAGTTAAACATCAACAATAGATTGGCTATAAGACTTCTTAATCACCTTGCCCAATACATCTGCCTGGACATCTCTTTCTCTATGTCTAGCCTGGCCAGATTCAAAGGAAATCTCTTTCTCTGTGTCTAGCCTGGCCAGAGGCAACGCCAAGCCAGTGATGGACCACTGGAGAGAAGTCAGAAAGGTGTGGAGATGCCTCAAAACAACCAAGGATTTCAAGCTCTTCATCAGCTATGACCCCAGACAAGAGCTCCTCTTGAGCTTCAGCAATGCCACCTGGGGAGACAATCGGACTTTTTTTCAAGTTGAAAACTGGGTATATTATCCTTCACTACAGAAGCCCGGTCATCTGGAATTCTACTTGACAAAGGAATATCTTCTACTCCTCCATCATCTTAAATTAAATGTGTTACTGGACTGCTACCTTGATCTTAAATGGATCAAACACCTCATTGGCAAGATATATCAAATGCCCAAACCCAAGCCCACCTTACACATTGAAAACAAGGGCCTGGATAAAAAAATCAAGAAACTTGGATCTCACTCTAAGTCCAGACATATAGGTATCAAAAAAAAGAGGATTGGGTGTGGACTTTTTTGATGGGGAGTTTACTCTTAATCTAATTCAAAGTCATTCCATGTTTGCTGATTACCTCACAAAAGCTTCTTCATTGAGTTCCTTGGAACTCCTCCTGAAAAAAATCTTTGCCATTCCAGAAGACTGATCTCTTGGATAATCCCCTCACCAGTCATGTGGGGTTTTAAGTATTAGGATTGAATTAATTTATGTCTTGAGTTTCCTTTCCTTTCATTTAATTTGTTCCCATCTCTTCTCCTCTTCTGTGCTAACCTATGGTTGTGTGAAATTGGACTAGTCCCAATGATCTGTCTTGTGCCACCCAGGGATCCCCCTCTCCTCTACTGGTTTGGGCCTTGCCCTTAAAGGTGCTCTGGGGGCTCTTTTGCTCGAGGGTGGAAATCTCTTGGCTCTTCTTTCTTTTTATTTTTGTATCCTTCCTTTTTTCTCAACATCTTTTTCCTTCTGCTTCTTTCTTTGCGTCTGCTTCTTTCCTCATCTGGTCTCTACTACTCAAACCTTTGCCCAATCCCTCTCTTTGTACCCACTACTCACCTCAACCCAATTTCACCACAACCCGGCTGGAATTCATCAAAGCCATTACCTGATCAAGTCTCACTATCTAATAATCCATGCCTAGTAAGAAACTGATCCTCAAGATCACTCTAACTTGATTCCTCTGACAACCTAGCTCCTCTGCTTGCAGCCATCCACCTATGTTGTAGAGACTCCAAGGGATAATGGGATCATTTAGCAAATAGCTTTCTGGCAGTCACTAGAAGGGGAATTCAGTTTACTACTACTCTTGAATAGATATAGGTAAGCTAAGCAGGTTTTTAATAGCCTGCCCTTCTGAACCATAGTAAGTCTGCACAATAATTTTTAAATTAGCGGCTGGTTTCTTTGAGACTTAAAATAGGTTACTAATCAGACCTAGATTAATTATTAATAGATATTTTTTTTAGTAATTGGTAGACTATTCCCGGTTTTATTGGAATATTGGCAAGGTTCTACCAATCAATTATCAAGAATTTTCGACTTTTCCTGACTATTTTTCCAATTTCAAGTAAAAAATTTAATTGTTGACTAAAAGGTGTTTAAAAAGTAGGAGGACCCAAAGATGGGTTTTCCCACAGGGAGCTGGGCGGAAAAAAAATCTTGGTTGGTTGTTCTGTTGTGCTCTTCCTTTTTTATAGTATTACAAATCAAAAATAAGAGTTTTCCCTTTTAAAAATAGGTGCTGAATATCAGGCCTTTTCTGAAGAACCCCTCTTCAAAAGCACCAGGGTTTTGGTCAAATGGTCAATGAATAATTTTGTGTTTGATCATTTATATCCTTTTAACTTGATTCTGGTTCACTAAAAAGCTGGTACTGATCAGGCAGAGGCCATAGATATTACGGGATATGTATCATGGTTGGGAGCTGATGCCATGCTCTGGGGCTGATGACATGCTAGAAAACTTGGATAGGGCAAAAGAGCCCCCCCTTAAATAGACAAATACTTCCTCAGGGGATGATCAGCGCTCCCCTCAGTGCGGTTCTGAGCCTCTCTCTGCACTGTTGAAGCACAGGAGGTTACAGTTACATGAGGGAATAATTCTGGTGAGAAAACACGCGAAAAAAGCCAAGAGATAGCTGTATTTTTCAGTATAAATTTTGATAGACAGGAAAAAGTATGAGGAACAAGCTAAGATTGGTGATTTATGGAAGCCTCTGGGAGCTTATCCTGTATAAAAAATGATGCAGAATTTTCCGGAAGCTTCAGCTAATTTTGCTTGTTTGGAAAAGCATAAAACATGCTTTGCAGCTGCAAGCCCTCTTTGGCAACTGATGTTTCATAACTTGTATGGTTTGACGTGGTGGAACACTGCTTTTTTTGGGTGTTTCTAAGGAATCCTCTGAGCCCTTATCATGTATAAAATGTTGAAGGAACTAACTGCATGCTTTTCAATTGAATTATCTGTAGAGATAGGAGGTATTCTGTTTTACCGCATGCTCCCTTGGGTGACTTGCAAGTGTGGCTTGCAGGTGTTTTATGGTTCATATGATGGAAAACTGAGCATCAGAGTGCTTCAGAGGACGGTTCAGAGGCCTTATCTTGTGGTTAAATCTCCAGAAAGGTTATGTGAGCTGAGGTGTTATTTCTGGTTGGTGAGAATTGAGACATACTTGGCTGCATGAGCCCATAATTCTGTTGGTGTGTATATGTATGTTGTATGGTAGAAATGGTGGCAAGATGAGTATCAGAGTGCTTCAGAGGGCGTTTTAGAGGCCTTATCTGGTGATTAAAGCTCCAGAAAGGTCATGTGTACTGAGTTATTATTGCTGGTTGGTGAGAATGGAGACATACTTGGCGGCATAAGCCCCTACTTCTGTTGGTGTGTATATGTTTGTTGTATGGTTGAAATGGTGGCTAACTGAGGACCAGATTGCTTCAGAGGAAGGTTGAGAGTCCTTGGATTATACTGAATGACCCAGGAAGGTATTGTAACATGATTGTGTAGGAATGGCTGTAGTTTAACATTGGTACTGGTATGGTTTAAGTCCTGCTGGTATGGGGTATGTTGTTTTGTTCTGGTTACTTGAAGCCTAATATGTTGCCATTACCCATTAAATTAAGCTTTCATTTTTAATACCTGTTACATGATCCATTCTGTGCCAGGTGTTGGGTTGTTTGTGACAGTTGTTTTGTTGTGATTGAAAGGGGTTTTCTGGTGATGGATTTGGGCTTTGAGGTTGGTTTGAGTTCAGAGTATATTTTATGAGGGATTTATAATTTATTTGTTGGGTTAAAAATAATAATAATCAATAAAAAAAAGTCTGATGGTATAGCACAGGTTTGATTTACCACAATGTCTTCTTACATCTACTACCTTTGTGCTACCAGAGTTCCCATCTAATCTTTAAATAAAGTCTGAGATGTTTGTCTTCTTACCTTTCTTCCTCTGTCTAATTGTGTTTCTGGTTTTCTGAATTTATAACTCTTTTCTATAGCCTGCTGGTTTTCAGTTCTAATAAATCTCACCTCAATCTCATAATCTTTCCATACTTTCATTTTCTCAATGTAATCTAACTCAGTTTTGATTGATTCCAAAAATTCATTGGTAGTGCTGAGGTATGTATACCTGACTGGTTTGAATCTTGAAGATATTTATATGAGATTCTATCTAGGAGTATAAGGCTGTCTTTGTGAATTTATAAATTTATTTTGGATATCCTGTTCTGGCTTGTGACTTCACACTGTTTCTTCACCATTTTCTGCAACTGATTATTGACTGAGTTTGTCTTCATTGTTGTACAAAAATTCTTTTCTTTCACTGTCAGAGTCTGAGGATTTGTTCAAGTTCCTTATTTTTCTGGAGGGGTTGGACTGGTCTGTGTCTGTTGAAATTCCATTCCATTGAATATATATATATATATAATGAATTATTCAAATTAAGATACCTTATGGAAGCAATCAGTCTCAAAACATCTAAACCTGGAGTTATTCCAATCGGGATAAATCCTGTAGTTGTGCAAGATTTAATTCCCGCACCACTACAGTCAAGTTCCTCCTCTACTCCATTCTCCTCCCTAATCCCCAAGAAATAAGCCTCATAGACCAACAAGAAGGGGAAAAAAACTCACCTAAAAATGAATGAAAAACCATCCCCTCAAGAGCAATAAACCAAAAAAAGGAACAAGCCAACTCCAAACCAAAAATTGATCAAGAAACCATTCACAAGCCATCTCACCATCAAAAAAAACAATTGAAGAGGATCAATTGATTTCCAAGCTTAACACCCTCAGACCAAAAGTCCTTGGCCACCAGAAAGAACAAACCAAGAAATAAAACCAACAGACCACCTCCATCAGCACTCCCATTGACCATAAAAAGACAGATTGATTATCAGCCAACATCCCACAACAAGGATTTTAGAACACAGCTGTGTAGAAGATAAACAAGGAAAGACCACCCACTTTCACCTAGTCTACAGGACTGATACAAAAAAGACCCAGAATACCATCAAGGCCTTCCAGAAACAAGTCAGACTTAGTATTCATCCTCTTTGCTTGTGCCTTTACCTGAAAACATACTCCCTTTTCTAATTTTTGTTTAAAATTCAACCCTCTAATTTATGCCTTTACATTCATTTATACTATCAAATTGAAGAAGACCAGTTTCTGGTATTGAGAAAAACATTAATAAAGCCAAAAACATGAATGAAGATAAGTGCAGCTCAACATTATCTTCAAATTCAAGATCTACAAATTTATTGATGTTATTTCTGGAAACAAAGGTGAGAAACTTGAAATTTTATGTATCAATCATTTTTAATGATTCCAATGAGATTTTATATGACCCAAGTTCATCATTGAATCCAATCAGGATACCAGTTGCAAATTTAGGTTCAAGGCTAGAAAATCATAGTTTGGGTAGGATTAGGAATGAAACAGGATTCCCAATGGGATGGAAATATTCCATAGGGAGATTTTTTTTATTGAAGGAAGAGTAGGGAGAATGTTTGCATTTGTGAATGGGTATCTGTTTTAGAGTAAGAGTAATGGCCTTGAGGAAAAAGCTTCCTGGATTTATTTTCAGAAATGAGTTGTGAAAGATGGTTCTGTTGTATTTTTTGGCCAGACTGTTTTGCTGAGGTTTGTATGGGTCAGAGTACCTTGTCTCAATAAAACTATTTTTTCAGCATTCCATTAAGCTTTAATTCTTGAATTTTCCAACTCTATTGGAGTTTGGGATGCGTGGGTGGTATTCAAATTGTTTGGCTTCCAGATCTGGGATTTAAGAGAGTGTTTAAAATGTTTTGTCCTTGGGTTGGAGAGGACTTCCCAAACAGTATCTGGAGTTGCTATCAGCCACAGTGAGGATTTATTGGTGATTTTTGATTGAAGCTGTATGGATGGGCCAAAAGATTAATAGGTGGAGTTCTTCAAAGTGTCTGGATTCTTAGTTATGTTTTTTTTAAGGAGCCTTTGGTTATATTTCCAATGGCACAGCAATTGCATATGGTGTCTGTTTCAGTGCTATATTTATTTTTTTTCTGGTTGTGTGGTATCTGACATGTCCCAGTTACTTTTTCAGGATTTCTACACTGGAGAGGAAGTATTTTTCTTTTTGTCTGTTCAGAGTTATGACAGGCCGTGGTTGTGATGTTATATAGCCTTGTTTTGGGAACAAAGCCGTGGTTGGGTTGCTCAGCATTTGGTAGGTCAGGATCAGCATTTGGGATGCACGCAGTCTCAGCAGTGTTTGCTGCGGGCTCAGCAGCAGCCAAAGCAGGCTCAGAAGTAGGCACCACAGGGCTCAGCATCCTGGGGGTGGCTGGGGCTTAATTGGATGTGGCGGGCCATGGCCCGCTTGGACATTACGGAACCAAGAATGGAGCTAGCCCAGCTGGTTTTGTGGGCCGCTAGACTTGGAACGTAGAGCTGGGCAATTGGGGCTATAGGAGCGGGCCTGGAAGGCGCAAGCTCCAGCCAACCTGGGGAGCAGGAAATTATGCTGCATACTGGGTGGATATGGACAAGGTGGGGGGCTCTGTGTTGGGAGCGGCGGAGGGCTGTGTCATGAGAAGGAAAAAACGGGTTTGTGTAAGGGTAGGCAGGCTTGAGGGTGGTTGCAGCATGGGAAAGGGTTAGGTTTAGGCTAGGGTTCTGGTTTTTAGGTTTTCTTTTCTATTTGATGTTGGGCTGTCCTTGCGCTTGTACTAAGGTTAGGTTTGAGAGTTTGGGCATAAATTCCGCGCTCTTAACCCCAGATTGGAGTTCAAGGGAGCAATATAGGATATAGATCATTTGGATCACGGCTTACGGTATGGAACGGAAAGGAAAGGAAAGGAAAAAAATTCATCTCTCTCCATCTCTCTCTCTCTTTCTCTCTAAACAGGCTTATCCTTATCCTTATAGATGCTAGGACCATTTATTCCAGAGCTTAAGGGCAATTAGGGGAGTACCACACTCTTTTTTCCACATCTGGGGGTCTGGCCAGGCAAATATTTTGTCTCAAGTCTCTTGAAGGTACTCAGGATGCTACCAGAAGTCACTTCTCCTTTTTCTTCCTCCTCCCGCCCTGTCCGCATCAAGCCAAAGGATTACCCTCACATTTTATTCAACACTGCAGATCTGGCGCAATTCATCTCACAATATGAAGTGCTTGCAGACTTCAAAGGCAAATTGGATTCAGACAAGGGGCAACATGTTGTGCTTTTCATCATGGGCAAATAAGAGCTTTGAGACTTGGAAGGGATGGAAGGACACCAGCACCTTGATTGGCCAAAACTGAAGGGGGAAATGCTGGAAAGATGGGAGAAGCGCAAGCCTTGTTTCTGGGAAGGCAACTTCAAAAAATCCACAGCCGAGGCAGCCTTGCACAGCAGGGTCTGGTTGCAAGCAGAATTGGATTATGCAGAATGAGATTATGTGGCAGTTTGTGCTCTGGTCCCACCACCAGAAACCATCCCTTGGTTAGTGAACTTTCAGACTTGGAAAGGGACCTCAAGATCTATGTGAGCCACATGTTTCAGCACTGGGGTGGTTTGACACCTTACGCAGGGGAGATTTTTCAGCTCCCTAGCGTGCCTGCTCCCCAGGTGTGCCAATATGGTGACAATAACGGCTATTGGCAATTGGGACGCGAGAATCCAAAAATGGATTCAAATGCTGGATTGGTTTTCCCAGCAAAGACAGGATATGTGTTGGGAAAGCGGTTCTTGGAGGAGTTGGATCAGCCCATTCCTATGAGGCAAGCAAGTAAAAGGGGAAGGGAAGCAGAACTAATGGGGGTGGAGGGAAGGAGAGCTGCAGGGGATGATATGGGAGTGGATGTGGAGGAAAACGGTGGCTGGCTGCTCCAAGGCCTGTTGCACGCAATTTGGGAACCAATGGGTGGCAGGCGATTCTTGTAGAGAAGAAGAGAGCAGCATATATTACGCGCAATTTGGGAACCAATGGGCGGCAGGAAAGTATTTCAGAGAAGAAGAGAGCAGTGAATATTGGGCGCGATTTTGGGAAACAATGGGTGGCAGGCAATTTTTGAGGAGAGGAAGAAAGCAGTGTATTTTGCGTGCGGATCTGGAACCAATGAACGGTGGATGGGTCTTGCAGAGAGGAGGGTAGTGGTGGAGGAAGGAAGGGACCAGGCATTGAAGGATTTCGAGAAAAGTTTTACCCCTTTGACGTTGGGGAGAATGCATGCGGAATGGAAGGACGTGGAGCACAAGGAGTGTGGGATGGATGAGCAAACAGTGGGCCCGTTGCCATCACAGCTAGGGGAGACTTTGGCATTGGTGCAATATACAAGTGTGGCGGGGCTTCAGGTGCAGAAAAGGAAGGGATTGGGCGTCAAAAGTATGGCTGGGGAGAAGGTGGTTGTGGTTGCAAGAGCTTTGAAAACAGAAGGCACACCTTGAAGGAAGTTTTGGAAAACAGCCTGTGGAGATGACTAACGTGGGATTGGATGAGGCCTTTCAAATCTGTCCTGGAAAAGTGGAAGTTTTCAAACCACTGGGGACAGTGGCTAGGTTTGGGGGGACAAAAAATGGAAGGGATATTTTTGAAGGAACTCAGGCACGGCGCAATTCAGGGTCTGTATACACAAGGAAAATCCCTGCAGCAAAGAACAAAGTTGGAGCGGAAAACCGGACAAGGAGTGCTTCAAAAAAAATCTCTCTTTCATTTCTTTTTCCTTTTGTTGTCTAGGTTTTTTTCTCTGTTTCTCTTTATCTTCTTTTGTTTTCTACAGAAGGTTGTAATGTTTATTGGGTGCCAAAGTATGGTTGGGACACCCGCAGGACAAGTTTGATTTGGCAAGGGGGTGTCCAAGCCAGTTCATAGCGGGAATGCCTAGGCACCCAGAATTTCTGTTTCCCTTATTGTGTCTCTATCTCTCCAGTGTTTGTGCAGGCGCTGGCAGCTATTCTGTTTCATTTTTTGGGAAATGTAAAGGAAAACTGTTTGTAAGTTTTTCTGGGGCGCTCCAGGTACCTCACAGAGCTCTTGGTCACTCACAAAGATGCGCGCTCAAAGCGTGGTGGCAGGACTTGCGGTTGCGCAATTGTGCATGGGGCAAAGCGGGAATCAGGTTTTCTCACTCACTCACTTAGGGAATGGGGTTGTTCTGACAGGACCACTAGCTTAAGAAGGAAAGCACGCGCAGGAAAGGTGTATTTCTTTAATAAATTAAGACAGGCGCAGATACAAAGAATGGAGAGAAGAGGACAGGGGGGGCAAGGAATCTAAGCCATTTTCATCATTTCATCCATTTCTGCCTGCCAAGACGCTAACAGGTCCCAGAATGACGCCAGGAGATTGATTTGGGATTCCAAGTATTGAGCTCCAGGAGCCGCAAGGAAAGGCTGCAACTTTGAGGTCAACCATTCAGCAAAGTTCTCAAAGTTTTCTGACAAGAGGGCCATCAGGGTGGGGATGCCGGAATCTTGGGCAGGGCTGGAAGAGGGAAGGCAGGCCCCAAGGAGGGGACTTCTGGAGGGCCACTTGGGGGGAAACAACGAAATCACAATAAGGGATGGTGGCGGCGGGGGAGTGACATTCAGGGTTGCAGGCCTTTTGTCTGAGTCAAACAAATACCTAGGGTTGGATTTAGCTGCTGGAGCAGGAGTAGGCCGCGGGCTTGAAGTGAGCTACAGAGGAGGACCCAGAGGAAGAGCCGGAGGAGGAGCAGGAGGGGGATCCCAGCCCCTTCTGAGTATCTCCTTAATGTGGGGGTCCCTTGCGCCTTGCGTGACTTGGACACAATCCGTCAAGTATTGCAGGGCAGCCTGGTAAGCCGCAAAAGTTGGGAAGTCCTCCTTCTGGGGGGGTCCTGTGCAGCCGAGGAGAAAGGCAGAGTTGCAACTTTCGCTTGGAGGAGCGCGGATAAGGGGCAAGCCTGGCGGAGTCCAAGAGTCCTACAACATTTTTTTGTTGTCCAAAAGCAGAATCAGTCCGGTCAAGCCCTCTGGCGTGCTCTGGGGCAAGATTTGGTTTGGGGAGTGATAAAATTTCACAGAATGATTTGAGAACTAATAACCAGCAGACTAAGATTCTTAACATCAGAAACAGAAAACATAGAAAGGAAGAAATAGAAATGAAGAGGAAAAAAGAACCAACGAGCAATTGGACATAAGAAGTTGAGCGGTCAAGAAGGAGAGGATTTGAGGCAAGAAAGATATACGAGCTAGTTTGATAGAGATATAAGCTGATGTTTAGTCACAGAGTTGAGGTACGGATCACCTTACCAGACAAGGAATGACGACGAGTATGTTTGGAGCGTATAGTATGGGTTCAAAGAGGTGAGTTGGCCAGTGGATGAGTGGTGGTTTGACGGTCGAGAGAATCTTGATGGAAAAATAAAGAAGAATGAGACAAGAAGAGAATAGAGATGGAAGAGGAAAGAAAGTGAGAAAGAAAAGAAAAGAAAGAAAAGTAGATCAAGATATAAAAGAGGAGATCCAAATCTCCAAGAGGATGTTTTTGAGAACTTTGAGAACCAAAACATCCCCGTCGCCCCCGCTGACAAACAAAGAAGAGTTGGAAAAGGAGAATGCGGCCGTTCTCCCTGGAGAGCCCAGGGGATTGGTCTCCCGGGGATAGGTTTCAAGAGATTGTAGTCAAGGAGGAAGAAGTCGTCTATTGGCCGCGGGGACGAGTGGCATTCCCAACACTCCTCGTGTCTGGTGAGGTGGAACATCTATTGAGATTGTGGTAGGCTAGAGTCAAAGATGGAGTTTTGGAGTAGATTCAGAGAGTTGATTGACAAAGCTTTGGTGAGTGAGTCGGCCACCATGTTCTCTGTCGGTATTAGGACTAGATCGTAGTTGCAGTTTTGAAATTATTCTCTCAAACCTTTCGTTTTAATGTCAATATGGCGAGACTTAGAGTGAGAGCCGAACCGTTTAATTTTATTGTTGAGTCCTTTGTTGTTGATATGAAGTGTAGGCTTGGAGATAGGAAGATGATATATTTCACTTATCAGGTGAGAGACCCACTTGACTTCCAGGAAGCAGTCGAGCAGGGCGTTAAGTTCAGATTTGGTGGATGAGTAATTTATATTTCTCTGCCTTGATGAGTTCCAAACGACGGGACTTCCATAATGAAAGATGATGAATCCAGATTGGGATTTGCGGGAGGAGGGATTGTCTCCCCAATTTGCATCACTGTATCCAGTAATCACTTTCTCATTTAGGTTGAAACGGAGAACGAGTTTTTTGTATTTTGTGGTCTTAAGATACTTCCATACCTTGCGTGCTTCCCTCCAATGGGACATGCCGGGTTTAGAATTGAATCTGGCTAGGCTGGAAACCGCAAAGGCAATTTCAGGACGTGTATATTGCGCAAGATGGTTGAGAAGGCCGGTGACTGATCGGAAATTGATGTTCATTTGAGTGAATAGAGCATGATCTTCATTGGTGGCCAGCTCCAGGTGTAGATTTTGAGTTAAAGGAGCAGGAGTGTCCTTGCATTCAGTAAGGCCAAACTCTTCTAGTCCTTTATCTATATTTTTTGGTTGACTTAAGAGGATCTCATCCTCCTTCACTTCCATCAGCATACCCAGAATCGTATTAGGTGGGTGACAAGACAAATTTTTGAACTTGGTTAAGAAGTTTGACTCAAAGATCTTGCTCTTCCCAAAGTGAATGAGGTCGTCCACATGGAAGTAGAGTACTTCCTTCAATTCGGGGTTGTAGTAAAGGCAGGGGTTGCTGCTTGATTTGAGGTAGCCTTGGGACTTTATCCATCCAGTCAGCGTTTCGTACCAATTCTTAGGGGATTGTTTCAATCCGTATAGGGACTTCTTGAGTTTGAGATACGGGGATTTCCTTTGAGATCCTTCAGGGGTTTTAATGATGACTTCTTCATCCAGGGGTGCATGGAGAAACGCTCCCTTGACGTCGAATTGAGTAAAATTCATTTTTTCTTTCAGGCCGTACAAGAGAGCAATTCTCAATGAACCAAGCTTTCCAGTGGGTGCCCACGTTTTGTTGTAGTTGATGCCAAAGATTTGATCGAATCCTTGAACACACAATCTCGCTTTGTATTTTACTGGTTCCCCGTGACAATTTTCTTTGACTTTGAAGACCCAGATTGTGTTGAGGATATTGTTTGGTTCTCCATAGTAGTCATCCCACACTTCTTTATTTTCAATAGAGCTTAATTCTTCTTCGGTTGCCTTCTCCCATTTGGGCCATTTGGGACAGTTGCGGGCTGCCTTGTATGATGGCGGTTTGTAGTAATGGTGAAATCCATAGCGTTGCGGTTTTTGGGTTTCTCTCCTTGGTCGTTGATATGCTTCACTCTTGGGAGGTTCAGAAGTGGAGGTTTGGGTGGTTTCCTCCAGGGAAGAGATTTGTGGAGCTGAGTTGAGAGAATCAGAATCGGATTCTGGAGCTTCTGGAGAGTTGGGATTGGATTCTGAATCCGAGTTGGTATTTGGATGATCTCAAAACGTAAATTGTTTGTTGGTTGAGGAGAAGTCAGATTTGTTGAGTTCCTGTGAATCATGCGAGAAAAGATCAATTCCAGTTGATTCTAGGAGAGGGAATTTGTTTAGATGTGTCTTCAGGAATTTAACATGTTTTGTTTCAATTAGGGATCCTAACGAATTAAGGATGATGTAGGAGTGAAAAGAGGGATTGAACCCAACTAGTAGCCCTTCGTCCCCCTTCTCATCAAATTTCCTTCCTCTTTGGGTGTGATTCTTGAGATATATGAGTGATGATCCTACAGGTTTAAGGTAATTAGTTGGGAGTTTTTTATCAAACATAAGTTCCCAGGGGGAACGGTGATTACCTTCCCAAGGGATTTGGTTGAGCATGAAGCAGCAAATCCTCGTGACTATATGCCAGTAGGTTTTTGGTAGAGGGGACGATGAGAAGGTAGCTCGAGCTGATTCAATTATGGTTCGATTGGCTCTTTCTGCCCGTCCATTGTGCTGGGAGTGGTAAGGTTCAGATGTCATCAATTTGATGTGTTTTGATCTAGAAAAGTCTTTGAGCGTCGAATTGGTGAATTCCGTGCCTTTTTTGGAGAAAATCTTGGAGGGATAATAGTTGAGTCTTTTTGCTTCCATCTCGAGCACTTCAATTATCACTTTAGGGGTCTCGTCTTTGGAGCTGAGAGGAAAAGCGGCCAGATAGCCGGAGTAGTTGTCTACTAGGGTTAGAAGATATAGATGGCCGCCCTTGGACTGCGGGGAGATCGGTCCGACAAGGTCTAGGTGGATCCGTTCGAGAGGTTTGCTTGAAGGAGTCGATACTGCTGAGAATGGAGATTGGACAATCTTACTCTTTGCGCAGCCCTTGCATTGGAAACAATTCAGTTTGTCGTTAGTGAAGAGTCCTTTGAGAATGGGTTTGAGAGTCAACATTGCAGCGTGACCGTACATCTGATGGATTTCTTCTAGAGATAGACCTTGGTTTGATGACGGATTTGGAGAGTGACTGATATGGTGAATAGAATTTCCTTTCCCCACGGTCTTAGGCTTCTCAAAGACGAAGAGATTGTCTCTGATGGACCCCCTGAGTATGGCTTGGCCCATCCTTGTAACTTGAAACTGGTCTTGGCTTTGATTAAGGTTGCATCCTTTGCTTGCTAAGAGACCCGGGCTGATGAGGTTGACGACTATATCTGGAATGTAAGCGCAATTTTCTAGGGTAATAACTGAGTCTTTCCATTCCAGTTTCACGGTTCCTGTGCCGCGAATCTT
Organism: Puccinia polysora; assembly: GCA_025617555.3. NCBI lineage: Eukaryota > Fungi > Basidiomycota > Pucciniomycetes > Pucciniales > Pucciniaceae > Puccinia > Puccinia polysora. The sequence goes on along the minus strand of CM062620.1, from coordinate 22,787,393 downwards.
TAGATTAGCCTTGAGCTTTCCAGTTTTCACCTCCTCCAATTCATCTTGCATCTGCAGAGAGTAGAAGTATTTTTGTCATTAAAGATATGGATGTTAGCGCCAGAGTCAAGAAGCAAATTTGGACTGCTATCAGCGTTTATCCAGAGAGTTAAGAGCGCGTGGTAGTTGATGGTGGGCTGTTTATTCATTTTACTCTTCCATTCATTTTGCTGTTTGACCCACCAACTCGGAGCGATCTGGGGGTGGAGATGGAAACATGAGGATTTGGAGTGGGGCGCATTTGAATCATGGTATCCTTCTCTACAACGCATCTTGACCCTCTTTGTCTCTTTCTCAGTTTTAGTTCTTGTTGTCACCAAAGTGAGGTCAGAGCTAGATTTAGTGGTTTTCGTCTGGGCCTTGCGCTTTTTGTTGAATTGGATCAGATGATTGAAGACGACGTCAACAGTAAGATGTTTTTCTACGTGCATTATCTGTTGTTTTAGGTTCTCAAGGATAGGTGGGAACTTGAAAAGGACCAGGTAGGCAAGAATGTTGTTGGGCAGTTCAATACCGACATTGGTCATTCGAGTTAGAGCCTTTCTAGTATCCATCACAAATCCTTCAACGGCGTTTTCATTGAAGCCAAAATGAAGGAAAGAGTTAAATATTCGAGCTCGATTGGCGGTCTCCGATGAGGCAAAGCGTTGGGTGATTTCCGCCCATAGAAGCTTAGAAGAGTTTATGTTGGTGGAATTGACAACGTTGGTGTGTGTTGTGTTGTCCAGTTTAGAAATAATCACCGCCCTAATCTCCCTATCTTGTTTTATGGAGAGTTGTCCCGAGTTTCTCGTGATTGCGTCTTTTATGTCCTTGAGGTCCAATAGAATCATCATCTTATCTCTCCATATTGAGAAATTTTCTTTTTTGAGGGGTGGAATTTCATCTACCGCAGGTTTCAAAGCGACTTGATGGAAATAATCCGTAGCTCCTGCTGGTTCGTTCATTGTGAAGGTGATTCGGTTGGTCCGGTTTTGGCTTTTAACCGTGATAAAATTTCTCAGAATGATTTGAGAACTAATAACCAGCAGACTAAGATTCTTAACATCAGAAACAGAAAAAATAGAAAGGAAGAAATAGAAATGAAGAGAAAAAAAAGAACCAACAAGCAATAGGACATAAGAAGTTGAGCGGTCAAGAAGGAGAGGATTTGAGGCAAGAAAGATATACGAGCTAGTTTGATAGAGATATAAGCTGATGGTTAGTCACAGAGTTGAGGTACGGATCACCTTACCAGACAAGGAATGACAACAAGTATGTTTGGAGCGTATAGTATGGGTTCAAAGAGGTGAGTTGGCCAGTGGATGAGTGGTGGTTTGACGGTCAAGAGAATCTTGATGGAAAAATAAAGAAGAATGAGACCAGAAGAGAATAGAGATGGAAGAGGAAAGAAAGTGAGAAAGAAAAGAAAAGAAAGAAAAGTAGATCAAGATATAAAAGAGGAGATCCAAATCTCCAAGAGGATGTTTTTGAGAACTTTGAGAACCAAAACAGCCCCGTCGCCCCCGCTGACAAACAAAGAAGATTTGGAAGAGGAGAATGCGGCTGTTCTCCCCAGAGATCCCCGGGGCCAGGTTTCAAGAGATTGTAGTCAAGGAGGAAGAAGTTGTCTATTGGCCGTGGGGACGAGTGGCATTCCCAACAGGGAGGAGCCCGGTGAATTCCCTCACTAAGAAAGCAGCGGGGGTGGCCACAAAGGCAGCTGGTGCACATGCAACAGCCAGGGATAATTGAACACATGTGCCTGTTCCGGGCCCAGAACTTGAGGGGAATCATGGTGGTGGACAAGAGCAACTGTTGGCTTTGTGTGAGGATGAGCGCAAGAAAGGAGTTGGTTGGTATTGGAAGGGTGCAAAGAAGGTCAAGGTAGCAATGGGGAGACCTCTGGGGACATAAATCAAGTTGGGGGGGATTTGGTGTTGTTATATAGCCTTGGGTTGGGAACCGTGCCTTTGTTGGCCTGCTCAGCATTTGGTAGGTCAGGCTCAGCATTCAGGATGCGCGCGGTCTCAGAAGTGACCTCTGCCAGCTCAGCAGAAGCGGCAGAGGGCTCATCAGTAGGCACCGCGGGGCTCAGCATGCCCAGTGTGGCCCTGGCTTAATTGGATGTGGCCTGGGCTTAATAAGATGTGGCAGGCCGCGGCCTTCTTGGGCATTACAGACCCAAGGATGGAGCTGGACCAACCAGGTTTGTGGGTGGCTAGTTTGAGAAGATAGAGTGGAGCAATTGGGGCTATAGGAGCGGGCCAGGCGGGTTAAAGCGCGGGCCAACCCTTGGGGAAGAAAATGAAACATACAACGGGGGTGGCTCCAAGTAGGGCGCAGCAGAGGGCCACATCATGAGGAGGAAAAACCAGATATGTGTAAGGGTAGGAAGGCTTGAGGGTGGTTCTGGCATGAGAAAGGGTTAGGGTTAGGCTAGGGTTCTGGTTTTTAGGGTTTCTTTTCTATTGTTTTTGGGCTGCAATTGCCCTTTTACTTAGTTTAGGTTTGAGAGTGTGGGCATAAAGTCCACACTCCCTATCCCAGCTTGGAGGTCAAGGGAGGGATATAGGATATAGATCATTTGGATCATGGCTTACGGTATGGAACAGAAAGAAAAGGAAAGGAAGGAAATTAATATCTATCTCTCTATCAGTCTCTCTCTCTCTCTAAATGGGCGCATCCTTATCCTTACAGACGCTAGGACCATCAAATCCAGAACTTAGGGAAAACTAGGGAAGTACCACTCTCTTTTTTCCACACTGGTTGTTATTATAGTGGCTTTTAAGACTGGTTTTTCCTTCCTTGGATGCAGAAAATTTGTTGATTTAAAAAATAACTTTTTATTGATCCAGGAGTAGACTAAGGATGGATAGGACATTGAGTGAAAGGTTGGAGAAAAATCAAAAAAATTTTAACCAGAGATCAGAGAAATCTTTTTTCTTAAAACACACAGTTACAGTTCATTTTATATCTAGAAATTGCATTCTAGATCAAGTTTTGACTTATCCTTGTTCTTCTGTTTAGAGGTGTTCAAAGAGACTGGATTCTAAGATCATGTTATAAGTAGAGCCAGTTTCAAGGATTAGGAAGTTGTCTATATTTGAGTGGGAGTGATGAAGCAAGTTGACAGTGACATGGGTTTCTCTAGTTTTTGGACTGTTGGTTACCAGCACAAGATGAAGGGTCCATCATTTTGATAATAAGAATTGGGATAAGTTATTTTCTCCCCCTCTTGGCCTTTGATTGCACTGTAGCTGGTGGCATGAAGCAATTTTGTTTTTTTCTTGAATGAAATCATTGTTGCTGTGCGCTTCAGAAGACTTCTGAGGTGTTTGCAACTAATTCTGGGTTGATAATTCTGTCAGAGAGGTTTATTTGTTTGTTTCAAGGAAATCCTTTTCAAGATCAACCTCCACACCTCCACCCCTGCCCTAACCTGTGACCCACCTTTCACCAGACTAACTTATGCTTCTCCCTCTGATCCTCTCATACCTACTCCCTTCCACCCACCTGATTTGCTCATCCCACTCTGATCCAACCCCTTTTTTCATCCTCATTCTCATCTTCTCATCCTTGTCTCCTTCCCCTTTGACTTCCTCTTTCCCTCTTTACTCCATCTGTCAATCAACTTCCTATCCCTCCATTATTCATATCAAATCCATCACATCAACCACCACTTCCAACTTATCATCTACGCTTCCTTTCAAATTCAGCTAACCACAGTTATACTCCAAAATCATTGACTTCTCCTCAACTCAAAGATCAAAAACAACTTCTTGAACCATCAATGCTCATACTGAACACCAAACCACCAGTCATCCTTCCATCAAGACTCACCTCACCCAAAGATTGAAGGATTTCTTTTCCTTATTGTTCATATGTGAGGTTGTCCCTCTTAAAACAAGTATGCACTTATGCGTTTTCTATGTATGAGTTTAATACAAATGTGATGCACATTTGGGCCTCTGTGGCCAATTGGACACACACACGGACCATACGTGCCTGTGTGGATGTCACGGATTTAGTGAAACTGGCCTCAAAACGCGTGAAACAGGCCTATTGGTACACGGGCCCTAATGGGCCCGGTGGGGTATATGGGAAATACAGCCAGGTGGGCTTTTATGGTAATAATTGGGCCCAAGGTTTATTTTGGACATACTTGGCCAGACAGGCTGGCCCGCCAAAGTATGTTAAACTCACTTTTTGGGCTTGGGGCCGCCACCCGTGTTGCAGCCAATTTGGGGCTGCTGCCTGGGTTGCCGCCCGCTTGGGGCCGCTGTTTTTGCTTTTGGCCTGTTTATGGGGCCCAACAGCCCATGCAGGGTCATTGTAGGGGGCAGAGGGAATCAAAATGGAGTCCCCCCACCCTGGTCGCGGCTGCTGCCCTGAGTGGCCGCCGGCTGTCAGAGCTGTGGAGCTGGGGCCAATGGCCCCGGCTCCTCCCCCTCCCCTTGCTTTCCATTGCAATGTGGAGGAGGAGGGCTGGCTGGGTTGAACCAGCCAGCAACTGGTTGCAAGAGGAAACCGGTCAGGGTGGGGGGGACCTCATCACCCTCCCACCAAATGATATGGCTGGGCCAGTTGCAGCAAGGCGACTGGCGGTGGGGGGTAATTAATCCCCCCTCCACTATTGAAAGGGGCGCTCTCCTTCCCCCTTTACCAAGGGGGAGGAGAGATGGGCTTGAGGGGATTTGACCACCCCCCAGCCCACTTACCTTGACAAAGCCCTGGGGGTATCAACCTCCAGGGCCCCTGGTAGGGGGATTTGACCGCCCCCTCCCGGGATTTGAGAGAAAGAGGGGGGGCGGCATGTCTGCCAGTTACACCCCCCCCCCATGTGTGTCTGAGACCGGACCCAGGTGTGTCCTGGGTCCCACCTGGGCATTTGTATGGCAAGGGGATGGTTGCATGAGGAAACCAGCCAGCTATGGCAAGGGGCTCGTTGCATGAGGAAACCAGCCAGCATTTGAGGTAAAAGGGACGGTTATAAAAGACAACTGGCCAGGGGTTTGAACAGCTAAGCGGCTTTTTCAGCCCCATTATGGTGGAAGCACCAGAAATGACCGGAATAAGCTGGTTGTAAGGGTACAGCGACTGATGCCATGCGGGCTGATGTAGCCCAAACCAACTAAAAAGGCCTGTATAGCCTATAAAGCTCTTTTGGGGCGGAAAATTTGCTTTTTGGCTTGTTGTATCATGGGCTCACAAGAGGCAAATCTTTTGTAATTAAGGAGCTCTTCTCCCTACTCTTTTCAGTCATCCATTCAACATCCAATTGAATTCAGAAACAATATTATTGGATGTATTTCCCCATTGTGAGAGCCCATTAGCAATTATTGACACAAGGTGTCAGGCATTTCTTTTGCTTTAAATAATGCTCATTTTCCTAAGCTAATTGTTGGCCATATTTATAACATTCCCCATTATGAGATCTGGACTGATCATCAACTCACATATTTTTCTGCATTAGATACATATCAGATTCCTGTTTTCTTCTGTTCTCTTCTCATCTCTGTTACGTCATTGTTTTCAAGCGCCTCACTCTCTTCATGTCTGCATAGGGTGAGAATTTGCTTCATTATTTTTTTTCATTCCTTTCAATTCCTCAGAACTCATGTTGACCCACATGTATTTAGTCTGTTGGTCCAATAATTGAATTTCATTCAGCTCTTCATTTTTAGCTGTTGTTGTCTGTGATTGGTGGTAACTTGTCAGGTATGGTCTATTCTAGGGTGTGTTCAGGAATGGAGATCCCCACCTTGTGCAGCTGAAAGATCCATTTTTTTATTTTATTGATAAATTTCTGAATGTTTTTCTGATTGAAGGTAAACCAAAGAAGTTACTTGTATACTCTGGCTCTATTTGATGCTTATGAGGAGGCAAAAAACTTTTGAATCAATTTTCAGATGGCTTTGGAGCCCTCATTGTTCTTTGGATTGACAATGTTTGCATGGACTTCAAGCCCTAGCATGGAGATAAGAATGGTTTCAATTCTGGGATAATTGAGAGGCCTTAGACTCTGCCATGGTCAATTGAGTGATCTCTGAGTCCTTGAAGTTCAAGAAGGTTATAAATCATGTGTTTCCAGAGTGGGAATTTTTCCATTTTGAGGAATTAAATGCCTTTGATGGAGGTTTTTAGAATGGCCTGGGCTCATGCTTTGTAAATTATTATTTATGTTTTTCTATTAATGGGTCTGACTTTTTTGATTTATCAATTATTCTTCCTTAAAGCAGTGCTTGAGCTGTTGATGATACTTTGCAATGATACATATTCCAACTGTTAATTGTGTTGTTTTTCAGTTTTTAGATCCTGAATGTAAAATTCTTATTACTCTTTTTCCAAAACCACGAACCTTTCCAACACACAGGATGAATTATGAAATCAATGGGGAATAGGAACAGATTTGATTATCAGATTAAGCTGATTTTCAGCTATAGAGAATCTGTCTTAAGGTCAAGGCACCAAAAAGAGGAGTAAAAGTGTTGTATCTGACTGAATCTGAAAAGTTCTTGATTAATGGTGACATTCTTGATGCTAAGAGCCCTGTGGTCTAGACAGGAGTGAGCAGTCTTTTTTTTTCAACATTTACCTGATGGGTTTTTCAAATCCTTCTTGTGGGGTGTTGGTTGTATTTCTACCTTCTCTATCTTTTGCCAGTGGGATGCAGGTTAATTGGTCTTTCTCTTGATTCTCTTTGTTTGATTAGTAAATGTTTTTTCATCAATTCCTTTGATTGAGCCGGTTCAAGTTTTTGGGTTGTTTACTTGGTTGGTTGGCTTGGTTGTTTTTTCAAGGGTTCTTCAGCCTTGCTTTTTTTTTGGTTGGTTGTCAGGGAGCCCCCTGGTTACAACCTTTTTATTTTGGAAAATCTTGATGTGTGGCTGGTCTTAAAGGGTCAAGGAGATGGTTTATTGTTTGCTGTTGGTCCAAGATGGCCAGTTCAAGAGCAAGCAGGTGAATGCAATGTTGGATTGCTTGGGGGAAATGAATTTGTGGTGTAGTTTATTGATAATGACTACATCAAATTCACTACTGCTTTCCCTTTTTTTAAAATTATTTTCCTGATGAAATTCCAGAAGAAATTTTTCTTATTTTTCTTGCAGAGGTGAAATGGATTGTTGGTAGGTCTTGCTGGGTTTCTTGGGTCTGTTCTTAAGGAGATCCTGAAGGTATTGGTTTTGAGTGCAAGGGATAAAATGAGGATTGAGGTGCACTCACACAACTACTGCAATTTTTTCCCAATTGGGACAAATCCAGGCTGTGGCAAGTTTTATGAATTGGGATAACTCACCATGGTCATATTTTAGTTTCCTTAGAGAAACTAAAAAAAATTCACTACCTTTTTTTATTTTTATTTTTTTTTCTGTTGTCTGCTGAAATTTGAACATAACCTTACCTCTTTTTCAGCTTCACATTGACTTTGTTCATAATTATATTTTTAAAATACGTAGGCACTTACGTGTGTTCCATGTGTAGGTGTAATCCAAATGGGATGCAAATATGGGCCTCTATGGCCCATTGGAAAACCACACGGACCACACAGGACTGTGTGGATGTCACAGATTGGGGGAAACTGGCCCAAAAAAATTTGAAAAAAGTCATTTGCTAGACTCCCCATCACATTCCTGTTGGGATGGATGGGTCACCCCAATAAAATGGGGTTTTATGGGCATTATTGTGCCAAATTTTTATTTTGGACATACTTGGCCAGCGGGGCTTGTCTGCCAAAGTTGTTTTTTTGTGGGTTGTTAAAATCAAACAGAAATCCAATTTGAACATGAATAACCTCAGCACTTCTCAAGTAACTCAAGAGGAGTCTGGCAGAATTCAACTTTGAAAAATAACAGAGCTATGAAACTCCAGATTTTAACCTTAATAAAACCTCTTCAATCAAACGTGATTGGCTTGGGAAAGATGATCAAGGAAGGATCAAGACCAGTATGGTCAGAGAAAGGGATCAAAGAGTGGTGTAAAACACTCAATAATTCCGACAGACAGAATTCTCTTCAACCAGCAAGGATATTGGTGGTGATAAGGATCAGGCATCAGAGGGGAAAAGACTCAGGATAAAATGGATCAGGGGAAAAAAAAATATATAACCAGGATAATGATTATCAATTACAATGATAACGTGGGGGACATATGCACACACTCCCATGGATGACTCAGAAGAAGGTAGGGGAGAGACCTTCCTTTTGTGGGCCATGGGTCCCTGTTGACTATTTGAAGTGATGACACAGATAGAGTGGAAAAACAAAATGTTAAGATTGACTAGATTTCTTTATTACATAGAACCAGCAGAATGAGAAAACACAAACATCATGAAAAACAGGAAAATAGTGAAGAATAAGAATTAAATAATAGAGAATGAGAAAATGAGGATCCTACGCCTGAAGCCAAGGGATTGAATAGAAATGGATGGTGTAATCTGGGGTAGATATTTCCAAGGGACTTGAGTGGAGGCTAGTTGAAGAGGTCTTGAGATTAGATTTAAGACATGGCCAAGAATCCAAAAGAGTGGAGTCTTACCAGGCAGGGATAACAGGTCAAAAGAGGTTGAGATCTTAATCAGGGTTCAGATGAGTAGCAAAGTTGAGATACAAGATACAAATGAGATAAGAGAGAATCAAAGTGGAAAGGAAGCGGAGGTACTTGAAGTGGACGGGTGAGAAGATGATGATCATTCAAAAAGATTCGGAAAGAAAAACAGAAAAACAGAACAGTAGAGAGGAGAGGTAAAGGTCAAGAGAGATTACTTCTGCAGCAGAGACGCAGTAGGCCTGGAAGAAGAAGCGCAGGAGAAGTAGAGAGTGCACAAGGAGATCAGAGGCTGTGAAATTTCAACACCCCTCGTGACTGGGAAGCGGGGAAACCAAAGAGGATTTGGGGAAAGATTCTGTGAAAACTTTGTTTTGCAGAAGTTTGACGCAGCTGATAGATGAGGCTTTGGTTATAGAATTGGCTATCATTTCTTCAGTTGAGATTAGAGTAAGATCAAACATGGAGAGGCTGAATTCTTCTTGTAAGCCTTTTGCTTTTGATATTGATTTGATGTGACTGAGAGTGTGAACCAAATTTTTTTATTTTATCTTCTAAACCTTTATTTTGTATGTAAACCTGTGGTTTTATTTTGAAATTGCAATATATCTCACTAACTAGGTGTTTAATCCACTTCAGATCAAGATAGCAGCCAAGAAGGGCTTTGAGTTCAGATTCAGTAGAGGAATAACAATGTTTCTCTGTCTCAGTGAGTTCCAGACTATTGGGCTGCCGTAATGGAAGATGAAATAGCCAGTCTGGGATTTTTGGAAGATAGGATAATTGCCCCACGTAGCATCACTGTAACCATAGATCACTTCTTGAGAGGGATCAAACTTAATATTTAATTTGAAATTCCTGATGGTTTTAAGGTACTTCCAGACTTTTTGCACCTCTCTCCAGAAATTCATGCCAGGCTTGCTGTTGAACCCTGCAAGGCTAGATACAGCAAAAGAAATATCTGGAAGAGTATACTGGGATGAGTGGTTAAGAAGTCCAACGGCAGAGCAATAGTTGATATGTAGTTGACAAAATTTGGTGTGATCTTCATCTGTTGCAGGTTCAAGGTGCAGATTCTGAGTTACAAGAGAATAAGTACCTTTGCAGTGAACGAGTCCAAGTTCCTCCAATCCTTGGTCAATGTGATTGGGTTGACTTAAGAGAATTGTATCTCCTTTAAACTCAATGAGCATACCAAGGATTTTGTTGGGTGGATGACAGGAGGAGTTGAGAAATTGATTCAAAAAACTGTTGGAAAAGGAATTAGACCTTCCAACATGGATAAGGTCATTGACATGGAAATATAAGATTTCTTGCAACTCGCAGTTGAGGTAGAGACACGGTTTTCCAGTCAACTTGTGGAAACCTTGAAATTTAATCCAAGTTGTGGGATTTTTGTACCAGTTCTTTGGAGACTGGCAAAGACCATATAATGATTTTTTTAATTTTAAGTAAGGTGATTTTCTGTTTGACCCCTTGGGAGTTTTGATTATCACTTTTTTGTTCAATTGGGCATGAAGAAATGCCCCTTTTACATAAAACTGGGTGAAGATCATCTTGTTCTTCAGACCATAGAGTAGCGCAAGTTTTAGGGAGCTGAGTTTGTTGTGGTTGGATAGCTGAGAGGAGAATAGAGCCGTGCGTGCGGGTCTGTTGGATTTGAGCCAGGAATGGGGCACCTGTACCGGGATGCCAGAAAGGCAGGCTTCAGTCTCAAGTGGGAGCTTGAGGAGGCATTTTTTACAACAGCCCTCCTTGATTCAAAGCGTGAGAGGTCTACGTACTGACATGATTAATTAGTCATTGAATTGAAGTTTTATTGAAGGCTTTGGTGAGTACGTCAGCTACCATCTGATCTGATCTGATGAGTTGGAACTTGATTGCTTTATTGGAAATATCCTCTTGTAGTCCTTTGGTCTTTAGGTTGATAAATTTTGTTTTTGAGTTGCTTCCAAAATTTTTTATTTTGTTTTCCAAACCTTTGTTGTCAATCATGTGAATGCTTGCTTTGATGGGCTTTCTCCAGAGTTCATGGATCAGGTGATTGATCCATCTGCTTTCAAGTTGACCGTTGCTGAGGGCATTACATTTGGCCTTGGTTGATGAGTACATGATATTTCTCTGGCGTCGACAAGTCCAGTAGAGAGGTGATCCCCGGTAGAAGCAGATGAACCCCAATTGCGAGGTTCTAGTGATTGGATTGCTAGCCCAAGTTGAGTCTCTGTGGCAGATGAGGTTGTCGGGGTTATTTTTCCTGGAGATTGGAAGTTGTTGATTTTTGGCACTTCCGAGATACTTCCATACCCTGAGAACCTCATTCCAGTGAGCGATTCCAGGTTTTTTGGAAAACCTTGCCAAAGATGACACAGCATAGCTAATGTGGGGCCGAGCAAGTCCAGCTATGAAGTTGAGTCTTCCAATGGGAGATCAATAGGATACCCTCAGCTTATTAAATTCCTCTATCTTTTCAATGCTGGCTGGTGTGAGATGGATTCCAGGAGTGCAGGGAGTGCTCATGGGCTTGCAGTCTGTAAGATCCAATTCAGACAAACCCCTATTGATTTTCATCAGAAGTGAAAGCCTTATACCTTCTGGAGATTGTTTCACCTTCATGCCAAGTAAGGTATTAGGAGGGTGAGCTGACAAGTTCTTGAATTTATTGAGAAATGCGTCTTTGAATATTTTGACGTTTCCTAAAACCAGCAGATAATCTACAGTAGAACTTGTCCTAATCCATACTTGTGACAACCCATAACTTGCGCAAACCCATGGCAAAATTGATCCACCAAATGGGTTCCAGCCAAAAGTCAACTCTTAACCCATGAACCTGCCAAACGCGGTAACACATAGGTCGAAAATCAAAAAAACTGCAAGTTTGGCTGTAAACCTTATTTTACCTCACCCTGCTAGCCCATGATTTTTAGTCGGCATATTTCCCATATCATCTCCGATCTGCACCTCAATCCCCCTGTATACACATTTTGTGGCATGGAAATTTGATTTCTTTTTCAAGCACCCATTATTTCTCTTTTTCAACAACGCTAGATCAAACTGAAGTTGACCTTTGTGAAGCCAGCCTTGAAAAACAAATTTACTCCGTGCCAATTGCCTTTCATAACCCATGATTTTCATGGGTTAGTACAATATCCTGCTCTAACCCATGAAAATCATGGGTTATTATAGGTTCCTCTCCAATCCCATAAGCCGGCCTAACCCATGGAAAAACCAGTCCACGGAATGGTATGGGTTAGGACAAGTTCTATTGTACATGGACAAAAATGGCTGATTTTTGATCAGTCCCTAGGTAGAGACATGGGTCTGCTTCAGAAGGCCTGAACCCTTGATCTTGAATCCATTCGCTCAACATTTTGTACCAATTATTTGGTGCTTGCTTGAGTTTGTATAGGGACTTGTTGAGCTTCAGAATTGAAGTTTGTCTAGTAGAGCCAATTGGTCGCTGTATGAACACGTCTTCCTCCAGTGGAGCGTGCAAGAATGCTCCTTTGACGTTGAATTGCAACATTTCCAAATCAAGATCGACCGCTAGCAGTAAAACTGCCCTTAGAGATGCCACCTTGCCCATGGGGGCATAGGTCTCAAAGTAGTCAATTCCGTAGCATTGATTGAATCCTTGCACACAGACTCTTGACTTGTAAGTTGGGGCTTCACCATGTGTGTTTTCTTTGATTTGAAATGCGTAAGTGACGTTGAGAAAGTTGCTTGGCTTGGGTCCTTCATAGTCTTCCCAGACTTTGAAGTCTTCCCAGGTGTTCAGGTCCTTGTGTAGCAACTTGGACCACACAGGAGAGCAAAGAGCTTCTTCAGGTGATTTGGGAACTGATTTGGAGTAGTATCCGTACCGTTCTGGAGGTTTCAGTTCTTGACCATTCCAAAGAGTTTGGGAGTTTGGAACTAGTTCTTGTATGACTTCATCATTGGCATCGTCTTCTGGTTTGGATTTGAACTCGCAGGATTCTTCTTTGACGGCAGGGTCTGCCTTGGTCTGAATTTTGGAGGTGTTTGGAGATTTGATTGAAGGGTTAGTTTGATCCACGGTGGGTTTATTTTGATTGGTAGGATACTTGTCTAATACCCTCAGTGGAGATTTGGTGAACTTCACATTCTTGGTTTCTATGACGCTGCCGGTGTTGGTTAAAACTTGGTAGGATAGGAGCTTGGGGACATATCCAATGAGTTTTCCAGGTTAGCCTTTTTCATCAAACTTCCTTGGCGTCTTTTTCCCAAGATCCAGATAATAGAGGCTGCTTCCTATTGGTTGTAGATAGTTGATTTGCAACGGTCTTTCATGCATTAGCTCCCATGGCGTGAGACCCTCAGAGTTGGGTATTTGATTCAGAGCCAGGGTACAGCTTTGGATGAATTCATGCCAATAGTGCTTTGGAAGTTTTGACAAAGCAAAGGTTTCTCTGACGGATTGGGCTACAGTTTGGTTTGCTCTTTCAGCTCTTCTAGTGTGTAGAGGATGATATTGTTCCAAGATTACTCTGCAAATCCCCTTGTCCTTGAGGAATTGAGTGAGATCCTTCCCTATGAATTCGCCTCCCCCGTCGCAGCAGAATTCCGAGGGGAAATAATTGAGCCAATTGTATTTTTTTGAGAGAATGAACTTGATCATTTCCGCTGCGTCGCTCTTATTTCTTAAAGGGAACGAGATGATTTACCCACTGAAGTTGTCAACCATTTTTAGGGAATATTGAAATTGGCTTTTTGATGTTGGCGAGATTGGCCCAATCAAATCGGCGTGGACACGCTGGAATACTTTTTCTGCCTTTGCTGACAAGCCTTTGAAGCTTGCTTGTGTAATCTTGCTTTTTTTGCAGCTGGGGAACAAAAAGTTGGTCTTTGTGTTCGCCAAGGTGGATTTTCCTAAGAACCGCTCCATCTTGGTGATTCCTGCGTGCCCAAGTTTAAGGTGGAGTTTGTTGACATTTTGCAGTTCAGGATTTTTGGCCCCATGAAAACTTTGGTTTGAGGCCACTTTTGCATGCAGGAGGTTGTTGAAGATCTTCCCTTGCAGAATGGTTGCCTTATTGGCGACCAGTTTGAAGGTGGGCGCATTTGCTCAATTGTTCACAACCAACTTTGCTGCCTTCTTGAGAAATGCACCCATTGAGAGTAGGTTGACGCAGGCGTCTGGAGTCCAGGCAGCATTCTGAAGCTTGAGAGTTCCGGAGGTAGTATTGATTGATCCCATTCCTCTTCCTTTTATTTCAAGTGATGCGCCAGGTTTTCCAGTTTGTATCACATTTGACCCGTCCTCAGCATTCATCCTCTTGAACCAGTCTTTATTAGTTAGCATATGAATCAAACATCCTGAGTCTAAGATGAAAGGTTTTGAATCTGTTGAAAATTAACTGGTAAAGCAGAAATAGGAAGAGAAGAGATTTGAGACTTCCTTCTTTTTCTTCTTTTCTGTTTTTTGGGATTTGAATCCTTTCAGTCAAAGTTCTGGAAATTCAATCCAACACTTCTCACAAGGATGGTTTTGGACATCTGGATTATGGACACCATTCTTGCAGAGTGGATAGCTTGAGTAAAGGTTCATGTTGGCTTTGGATGTAGAGGCTCCTTCATTGACCTTTGCATCTATTTTGTTCTTGTGTTGTACAAGGTGATCCAGGACTCTTTCAACAGTTATTTCTTTTTTACCTTGCATTATTTGAGATGCAATACTTTTGAGATTGGATGGGAATTTGAAAAGTATGAGGTACGCGATTATGTCTGAAGGTAGCTTGATTCCTACTTCCGACAGCTTGTTGAGACTGAGTCACACATTGGTTACAAACTTGTTGATATTGTCTTCACTGAAGGGAAGATACAAAAATGAGTTGAAGATTCTTGCTTGATTTGCTGATTGGGATGAGGCAAAGTAGCTCTTAGTCACAATCCAGATTTCTTTGGCATTGCCTACATTTCTGGCATTGATGATGTTGGTATGTGTGGCTGGTTCTAGCTTTGCTAACAAAAAGGGGGCCATATCCTTGTTGATTTTGGGATCTAGCTGAACATCACTGCTCTTGCTTTCCATTATGTGGAGGATGCCTCGTAGATCAAATAAAATTTCCATTTTGACCTTCCATATGGAGTAGTTGTCCTCATTCAGGAGAGGAGTTGATTCTACGACTGTCTTGAGCAGGATTGTTTGCATTGAGCTGTCGCCCCCAGGTCCTGGTGTTGAGTGGTAATTGTTCATCTCGATGAGTCCTTTCGGCTTTTAACCATGAGCAGAAGATTGCTGGAAACCAGGACCTCTGGATTGATTTCAACAAAAAGAATTATGGGATGAAATGAACAAAATTATTTGAAAAAACTACAATCAAAATGAAAAGATCAAGCCAACAGAAGAAATGAAATTCTGATTGATTATTGAATCAGCACGTGCAAAGTTTCTTCATGGCCTGAGTGAAAAGGTCCTCAGATGAAAGCAAGTTGTCTTGAAGTCTTCTGAGTTGCAGCCAAGGATCTGTGGATTGGGTTTAATCAGTGCATGGCTGTGGATTACTTGACATGCTTTGAATCAATCTTTACCCGCTTGAGACGCTTCCAGACTTGATCGATTTGTGGAGGTGGTACTTGGTAGTTAAGAGTGTGAGAAATATAGAATAATAAATGGAAGGGAATAAGCAATGGAGAACAATGTGGATGATGATCAAAGTCATGGTCAAAGCTTTATCCCACTTGTGGTTGGATAGCTGAGAGGAGAAGAGAGCCGTGCGTGCGGGTCTGTTGGAGTTGAGCCAGGAATGGAGCACCTGTACCAGGATGCCAGAAAGGCGGGCTTCAGTCTCAAGTGGGAGATTGAGGACGCAGTTTTTACAACAGTGCACTAGAGTAAAAATATAATGATGGACAGCTTTGGATTGAGGAGTGATAGGACCAATCAAATCTTGGGGTATTTGATCCAGAAGTTTGGCGGCAGGAGAGGACACATTGGTGAATGGGGATCTGGTAATTTTACTTCTAATGCAACTGTTGCATTGGAATCTGTTGAGCTCCTTGTTTGTGAATAGATCTTTTAGAAATGTTTTTAGAGATGCAATTGATGCATGCCCGTACATTTTGTGTATATCCATTAGGGAAAGTTGTTCTTGCTTTGGTGGGGTAGAAAATTGGTTTGATAGATTCACCACATGGTCTTGGCCCGCAGTTTTTGGTTTCTCTATGACAAACAGACAATCGCCAATTGGACCTTTGAGAACAGTTTGATCTCCTTGGGTAACCATGAAAATATCTTGTCTTTGAGTGAGAGTGCATCCTTTCTGGGCCAGGAGGCCAAGACTGATTAGGTTCAAAATGATATTGGGTACATATACACAGCCTTTGAGTGTAACTACTGAATATTTCAACTTTAATCAAACAGTTCCCGTCCTCAAAATTTCAGATTAGCCTTGAGTTTTCCAGTTTTGATCTTGTCTAGTTCTTCTTGAAGATTGATTGAAGAGAAAAATTTTGAATCATTGAAGAAGTGCACATTAGCTCCGGATTCTAGTATCAGATTAGGGGTATTTTCCAAATTGGTCCAGAGCATAAGTAGTGCATGATAGTTGATTGTAGTGTTCTTTTTTGTTTTATTCTTCCATTTTTTGTGTATTTGGATCCACCATTCCGGTGCGACTTGAGGATGTAAATTTAAACATGATGATTCAGGATGTGGCGCATTAGGATCATAATGGCCTTCTTTGCATCTTATCTTGTTTTTCTTTTTGTCTTTATTAGATCTTGAATTATTCAACAATAGAGAGATCCGTAGAGGGTTTATTTGTCCTGGTTTGAGCCATTCTTTCATTGTTTTATTGAATGAGGCGGTTGAAGACCACATCAACCATCAGGAATATTTCCAGGTGCATGATTTGCTTCTTGAGATTGTTGAGAAATGGTGAAAATTGGAAGAGTAAGAGAAAAGTAAGAATATCCTTAGGCAGTTTGATGCCTACATTCAAAATTTGAGTAATAGAATTCCACATTTAAGTAACAAAACCTTTTACAGCATTTTCATAAAAGAATGAGTGGAGAATATGATTGAAAACCTGAGGTCTATTTGCAGTCTCAGACAATGCAATTCTTTGAGTAATTTTGGCCCACAGTAACTTGGACAAGGTTATGTTGGTGGAGTTGAAAAAATTTGCATGTTTTGTGCTATCTATTTTGGAGAGTATTATTTCTCTGATTTCCCTAATTTGCTTGACAGACATCTGGCCAGGGTTTTGGGTAATGGCGTCTTTGATATCCTTGAGATCAATTAACATATACATTTTGTCATGCCATATTGAGTAGTTTTTTTCATTTAGGGGAGGTAAAGCATTGACAGAGACTTTGACGGCCACCTGATGGAAGTAGTTGGCGGCTCCAGCTGGTTTCCTCATAATTTGTAGGTTTGATTGTTAGTTTTTGGATTTTAACCATGCTAAGATTGACTAGATTTCTTTATGACATAGAACCAGAAGACTGAGAAAACACAAACATCATGAGAAACAGGAAAATAGTGAAGAATGAGAATGAAATAATAGAGAATGAGAAAATGAGGATCCTACGCCTGAAGCTAACAGATTGAATAGAGATGGATGGCGTAATTTGGGTTAGATATTTCCAAAGGACTTGAGTGGAGGCTAGTTGAAGAGGTCTGGAGACTAGATTTAAGACATGGCCAAGAATCCAAAAGAGTGGAGTCTTACCAGGCAGGGATAACAGGTCAAAAGAGGTTGAGATCTTGATTTGGGTTCAGATGAGTATTGAGGTTGAGAAACAAGATACAAATGAGATAAGAGAGAATCAAAGGGGAAAGGAAGCGGAGGTACTTGAAGTGGAAGGGTGAGAAGATGATGATCATTCAAACAGATAAGAAAATAAAAAAAAGAAAAACAGAATAGTAGAGAGGGGAGGAAGAGGTCAACAGAGATTAATTCTGCAGCAGAGACTCAGTAGGCGTGGAAGAAGAAGCGCGGGAGAAGTAGAGAGCACACAAGGAGATCAGAGGTTGTGAAATCTCAAAACAACAATTGATTTTTTTTTAAAAAAATATACATGAGAAAGACAGAAGAGAAACTTGATGAGAACACAGACAAAAAAAAAAACTAATTGAAATAGTTGGACAAACTTGGATGGAGGGGATGGAGAGACACCAGCCAATGCCAATGATGGGAATGGGCAGGAGACCCGTGGGTGAAGAACCATGCAGAAATGCTGACAATCCCATGAAATTTCTGGCCCGCAGATGATTGCGCAAGAGCAGCCAGAGGAGAGAAATGGGAAAGAAGGACCTGGCAAAAATGGTGAGATGATGATTGGAGGAGGATGCTGGGCAAGGTGGATGGTTTATTGGTTGGATGACTGGCCAAGGTGGGAGATGGGGGTGTGAGATTGGTCGTGGGAATGACCAGTTGGGTCAGGGGATGGAGGTTGTTTCCGTGACCAATCTTGCGCGGATGGTTGAGGTTGAGTGATTGGAAGGGGAGAGAGAGTAAAGTGACAGGAGAAGATGGATGATGGCCAAATAGTCTGGAGAACTTGAGCTCAATAGGAACTCAAGCTTGGAGATAACACGGGTAAACTGTTGTCAAGAGATGACAAGGGCTGAGAGTGAAATGGGATTGAACAAGTTAGCTGAGGAGGGTAGCCATGATGAGTGTGAGTGAGTGAAGCAAGTTATTGAGGGTGTTCAGAGTGAGATGGGGAAAGATAGAGGGGGGATGACCAATGAATTGCCATTGCCCTCAATGTCAACAACAATGACAGAGCCAGCAAGGGTCAAGCCAAGCCAAGCCAGTCCTCACCCCTAAAATTTGCCAAAAAAAGGACCAAAGAAAGGAGGATAAGGATTGAACACAAGACCTGGGGAGTTGGAAACCGCAGGGAACCATCCCTAAACCACTGGGAGATGGAGAAGCTGGACAATCTGGAGGCTGAAGGGAGTTGATTCAATTTAAGGAATTCATTTTTTTTTTGATTATGAAAGATAGCTAAAAAAATCAGAAATAAATTCTAAAATATTCTGCACTGGTCCTGTGGTGTCCAGTTTTGGTCACCACATCTCTTCCCAACTTACAGACTTTCCCTAGTCTGCATCTGAGTTTGATGAAATTCAGAGGGAAAAGGGAAGCAAGTAAATTGAAGAAAAGAAAAATGGCCAATTCTTGATCTTGAGAGTGATTGAAGAATTGAAAAATATCTTGATCTTTCCAAAAATTGTGCTAGAAGCAGCATAGATAAAGCAAAGGGTGTCCCAGGTGCTCACATATGTGTCATAAAGTAGAGTTTCACAACAAAAAGCAACAGATGACCCTGGTGGTGCACAATTGGGAGGACTCAATTGTGAGTAAATTTGTCTCCACTAAAAAAGAACTTCTTGACTTGATCAGCAGAGAACCTTCTGGCCAACTTAGTACCATCCAGCTCTTCCAAAACATAAGATCAACCTTTGACTTGACGGACCGCCCAATAAGGACCATTCCAGCAAATATAGGAAAGCTTCCCCCACTGAGTTTCCAAGGATTTATTATAATCTTAAACAAGATCACCAGGACTCAAAGAGTCCCTGATCTGTTTTTCATGTTTATCTTCCCAATACTGAACCAATTTTCCTCTGGATTCCATCAACTTCTGATAAGCTTCACTGCAAAAATCCTCACTCTGCTCCACTTGCTTAGATTGGGAAGCTAATAGATCAGTGGAAGAAGAAAAATTTTCCCAAGAAATACCTAAGAAAGATTCCATTTCCAGCTCCAGAGGGAGGACAGCACTTTGAACAGAGAAAATTTTGTAGGGTGAGTAGCCAGTGGTTTGTTTGGTTGAAATTCAATCAGAGAAAAGGTCCAGAGGAAGAAATCTGCAACAATTCTCCCCACTTTCACCAGCCAGTTTGACAAGAGCAGCCTTGAAAGGAGCATGGCCTATTTCCACCATGCCTTGGCCTTCAGGATAATAAGGAGTGGTCACCCTTTGTTGGCCAGCAAGCAATCAGATCATTTTGGCCAGTTTTCCACCAAACTCAGAGCCACCATCAGTTGAATAAGATTGGGCCAAGCCATATCCCATTGTCAAAGTCTCATTGAGAAAAGCTGCTACTGATTCAGAGCTGAGGTTCTTAAGAAATTTTGTTTCCACCCATCCAGAAAAATCATCTTTGGCCACAATGAGGTACTTAGCTGCACCCGCCTTAATGTGAACCACATCCATAGAAATCCTTTCAAAGACATCGGACTCCCCAGTTGGATAGAGAATTTCAGCCGGTGTGGTTATCAAATCTGGACACCCTTGACCAGATGCGGAAAAATTCAAAATTTTTTTACAATGCTTTTATTTAGGTGTCATTCAAAAAAAAAAAAAAAATAATAAATCGGAATTTTTTTCATCAGTATCACTCCTCCAATTTCCTCATCCTGCCAAACATCCCTCTGTCCCAGTGGTCTAGGACAGGCCTCTCTTGGTCTCATCACCTAGGCATTGTGTTGATCCCTTCTCTCTTTGTTCCCCCCTTCCTTTTGGCCAAACGCGCGGGCCAAGACGCGCTCACCCCAAGATCTCATCTCCAAACCTCCTCCACACTCCCATCCTTACCCCCATCCTCATCCAATCCCTCAAACCTGGGCAGCCTCCAGTCACTTGGTCCTTCCAACTCATCCATTGGCTCAAACATCACCACTTGTACTGTCCCCCTCCTCAACGCCACCAAATCCTTCAAGGCCGGTCCCATGTCGGTCACCCACGAGCAAGCCAAGAGCACCTTTGATAGTCTCTGTGGCCCCAATAGCGGCTTGGGTTTTGCTCCCCATGTCATGTATACAATCCTCAACCAATTCACTGCAAGCTGCCCTCAGGAACTCGCCGCCGGCCTCCAATCGGTCCAAGAAGTCTATAATACCCTCTAAATACTTAAAAGCCACTAAAAACATGAAACTAAATCTTCAAATCAATAAAAAATTCAATGCTTTAGGAATTAAAACTGGAGAAACAACCTGTAATCAAGACACTCTCAATCTGGTAACTTATCCCTTCTATTTTTTTCCCCTAATCTCTTGGAGTAGCTATTCTCAACAAAATGCCACTCACTTAAATATGGAAGCTGAACCTAATCCCCTCATTGAATTGTTCTTACATAATATCTGGATGAGAATTCTAGTTTGCCAACTCTGGAAAAAGGAAATTTATCCCATTCTCCATTTCATAAAAAATAAATGCATTACTGACAAATTAACAATATTTGGCTGCAATTCTGAGAGTTGGCACATTTACTTAAAAAAAATTTTTAAGTGAGGAACTCAAAGTTTGAAAACCCAGTATTTATCTAATTCCCTCCTCTGAAATGAAAGTGTATGACCTCACCAGGGCTCTTCCCCCATTTTCTCTCTCTAATCTCACAATTCTGCTTTTTCCTTCACTATAAGACCTGTTGCTTATCATTCCTGCCAGTCGCCTGGGGTGTCAAAAATTCAAGCACATTCTCAGCTTTCATGTCCTTCCCTAATCCAGCACATGCACCCACTGCAACCTAGAGTTATTCCGATTGGGAAATCATGGAGGAGCTGTGAGCTAAATCATGAATTTTTATTGCAACTTCAATCAAACATTAAAACTGAATCCTACAATCTTAAAATCCATCAATCCAGTATCTTTTCCCTTGAATCTTCTTTCAATACAATCTCTTCATTTATTTCTCTTTATTTACTTCTTTTTATTTTATTTTGTTCTCTTTTCCCATAGTGAAATCTTCTTCCCAACCTCTTCTCTTCTCTCAACTCTATGCTTCACTAATCACAACCTTCTGCCTGTTAAGACTTCAGCCTCAATTTTCTCCAAATCACTGGTCCTTCAACCTAACAAATTCATCCTCTTTTGATATGAAGTATTTCAATTTCAAGTCTCCTCAACCAATTTTCTCCTTTTTATTTCAATAAGTATTGTAGCCTTCCAAATGAACTTATACATGACTGTGTTCTGTCCTTCCTGAATTGATGTTTTTTCTTCTCTTTTCCTGCTTCTCTCTTTAAACTCTAATAACCTGTTCTTTTTTCTAGTCAGAATTTTACAATTATTGAGACAAAAAATCTGATGGAACCTGCTAGCAAGTGTTGTCAAAGGTCTTAGGCCCAATTTTTGATCAAGCTCAGGCCAATCTCCAAACAAGCTCAAATCAAAATTTAAACAAGTTACCCTGCACAGTCACTATACATTTTGCCCAGTGACCATGCAGAAAAAAACTTGGTTGAAGAATGGATATGGCTTTAGGTATAGTTTGGAGAGTGCTTTAAATAGAGATTGTTCTATGGCACTTTCTAGAAAGTGACATCATTTTCTTTATGATTTTTGTATAACACAATAAATGTTGATGCCATCATACCAAGCAACTCATGAACCCCAACATGCCTTCATAGGTGAACTCTACCATCCAGGGGCCTCAAAGGCTTGATGATACGTACAAGCACCCAGGATTGAAAAGACCCTGAACACCTAGTTGAGCAGGGCAAGCCAGGTGAACAGGGCATCACACTAGCAAAAGCATTAATCCAACTCTGATTTTACCATCACCTTAAAAGTCGATTTTTAAATAGATAACCCTGGTGACATACATTTTCACGCTCACACATTTCACTTATGCAAAACAGAACAAACAATAAAATACTACGAAGGTTTTTTGTGTTACTTTTTACCCATCATCTTTCCTGATCAAACTCAAAATAAATCGCAAAAAAGTTCCGCGTAACCAGTAACGTTTATTTTGCTTGATCACTGAGAAAGAAACCAGGGGAACAATGCTTTGCTGCCGCCCCTATTTCTATCCGGCGTCACGATCTTTTATGTTCATTCCAAATTTTAAGGACGTCTTCCAGCTTGATTTGCACCCCACGTTCCAGCAAACTGCCATGAACAACATTGGCTGCAAACTCATACGCATGATCCGTATTCAATCCCTGCGCCAACGCAGGCGCCGACATTCGACGCATTCGACTGCATACTCGTTCCTTGAACTCATCGGACCAGTCTCGCTGAGGTGAGTGATATGCAACGAACAAAGTTCTTCTGGAGCTGGCTACCTCTCCTTTTCCTGATCGGGGTTGAGGAGCTCTAGAGAAATTTCTAGAGGCTTCCTCTGCAGCCATTTCGTATGGCCCGGCTCCATAGCCCATGTCCATAGGCCTGGATTCAGAGAATCGACATGTGAGCTGGACGATCTTCATCGTGTTAAGGATCGTATAAGGATCATCAATTTTGTAGGGTATTTTTCAAACGTTTCATCGCTATTAATCAGTCTCATTTACTCTGGGGAGTAAGCATCGGTAATGAGAAACACTCAACTAGAACCATTAGAGGGAAGAGAAGCATTTTTGATTTTTTTTTCAAGACGAACTCCTTAACATAAGAGTGTAAATAAGTGTGTTATTAAATAACCAAGACTGACAGACTGATTGGTTTCGATGGAGCGAGAGGATAGGTTCATTTCAGTTCGAAAACAAAAGGAAGGATCAACAAATTGAGTGTTTTTGTTGATCTCCTGAAAAATAGGAAAGACGCCTAGACGCGCGATTAGAATCCGACTCACATCCGCTCTGCAGGTTTTAGTAGTGGACCAATAGTTCTTCCAAACTCAAGCCAAAGACTAGGACACAAGAAAGAAGAGATTCAATTCAATAGAGCCGGTACGACTTGAGCAGACCGAGTTGTGACTGATGATGATGATCATTCGCCTGCCTTTATAAGTCTTGCAATGCCCCTGAATGTACCTGGAAGCTTTGTCCTCGCTCAGCCTCTGATGCACGGTATGGATTTTACTCTCGGATCATGCGTTGCGACACCCTGACAAATGCAAACAGAATGTCACAGTCATTCCGGCTTCTGGCACAGTCACGTAGCGTCTTTCGACCGAGTGTCGCCGGAATTGATGCAATACTGAAATCGACACCGTGTCAGGATTTTCCAGGTGTCGATCGAGCTCGACAAGACGTGACCCGACAAATGATGCATTATTGGCACTTCTTCATTCCATCAAAGTTGCTTGCTGATGGGGAATGAGCCAATATGTGGCTTCCGTTATGCTGGCAGCTAGGGTGGCAGGATAAAGATGGTTAACATTTTACGCTTCACTTTTTGTATGCCAATGATACGAGCGTAATTCACATATTTATTTAATAAGAATGGACAAAGATCAAATATTCATGTAAATATATATAATCACTTACCTAGGGTGACAGCATAACCTTGGTTAACATGATAAGTTTCACTTTTCTATCGTGATGATACAAATGTGATTCTCCTGTCTCCCCAGGTTTCGCGTTTTTGTAATTGGCTAATGACTCCAACCTCAGACTCCAACTGCGGCTCTATCCCGCGGCAGTGTCTAAACCTAACCGCTATCTGTCACTAGTGCGCGGTGTTTGTGTCGTAGTCAATCTGATCTCGATCCAAGCTCTCTGTCGTCGTCCCTGGGATTTCTCCTTCTCCCCGTTTTTCTCTGCTCTATTCGTCTCCTTTCTCTATCTTTCTCAATCTCCGCGTCAAGTCTGTCAGTAAGGTGACCCGGCCGCGGCCGCCGCGCTGCTCTAAGCACAGTCACGCGGCCTCACCCGATCTGATTAGGGGCTATTTAAGCACCGGAAGGAAAGAAGGGGAGACGGGAAGAAGGGAAGAAGGAAGGAACGAAGGGACGATTCGCTTCAAGCCAGCGTCAGCAACTGCCTCGCCATAAACTCTGCGACCTACGATCTCGCCAAGACCAGCAAGTCCAGGAGAGCATACGACTCAGATCAACTCACTCCTACGAGCTGTATACGTCTCAACCGGTGAGGTCCTGATAGCTGAGCTCCACCAGCAGGTAAACCAGCTGTCCTTCTCCAGATTGTTCTTTCCTCATCTCTGTCTCTTTCACCTGCTTTAGGTCTGCTTCTTCCAGTTGTTCTCATTATGTTTCTCACATCTCCTTCCTTCTTCATCGTGCAGAGATATCTTATTTCTATAAGAGTTGTCTGTTCACGTGATTGCAATAAAGAGTTGATTTGCAACATAACAAAGTCGACCCACCTGTCTTCTCCAGTTGTCAGCCACGACTCACTCGACAACCCAGAAACATCCTCAGGACTCAGGAGGAGCTAGAAGCAGCTCAGGAGTAGGTACAGCTCACCGTCACCACTTTCTCACTCTAGCTCCGTAGTCTCCGACACTTGTGTTGTATTCCTCCTCCTTATTATTATCTCTTATCTTTTTACTTACCTGTTCTTCACTTCTTACGGTATTTCACTCACTGAAGGTCTTAGCTTGCTTTCGCCAAAACTCCAGTCTGAGTGATTGAATTGTCTGGCTAGTTTCATCCTTCAAATCTCCTGGTGATTTACACTCTATTTGCTTCTTCGTCGTACCGCGTACGGAGTTACTCATCACCTACTTCATTTATTTCACATGTGATTCAGTTACCTTTACTTTTGCTAAATTAAATATAAGTGCTGCAATAAAGAATCACTGTTGTTTGCTTGCATTGTAAAGGTTTTAAATGTTTGGTGGACACACCTGAGACAACAACAGAGTGTGTGACCTTAGCTACGGGCTAAGTTTGATCACTTCCAAATTACTGGGTAACATGAGACAACAACAGAGTGAATGACCTTAGCTACGGGCTACGATTTATCACTTCCAAATTACTGGCTCCTGAGATGCTAGGTCTCTCAAAGTGTGAGATGGAAATTATTAATTTCATGTGCAGCATATCACAGCCTTCCGTAGTTATAAATATACTGACACCTGAGAAAACAGCAGAGTGCTTAGCTACGGGCTAAAGTTGATCACTTCCAAATTACTGGCTCCTGAATATCATACCAGTAGATGCATTTATATAACACTGTGTGATATGAGCAGAGAATGGAAAAGAAAGATGGATTACAATGTTAGGTCCCCCAAAGTGTGAGACAGAAACGATGGGGGACCTACCAAGCTCTATTGGAGGTCTTTAATATTTGAGTTGGTTATTCTTACAACTACTACAACTAAGGCACTTTTTGTCTTACCTCTCATAGTGACATCCTTTGATTTTTGGCTCTGAGACCTATGACATCATGACTTTTGGTGCACGTATACTCATCTTACCGGTCCTCTAGCTCACTGGTAGTAATATTTCATCAAGAATTCCAAAAGCCACCCTCAGTGAGATGGGGGAATGACCATTTTGACCCCTTTTTTGTCTCAAAGCTTCTTGAAGGTGTTCCTGTTTAGTGGTTTGGTGAGTAGGTTGGCCCTCATGTCTTCAGTTGGAAAGTATTGTATTTTCACTCTTCCAGACTTCACCAACTCACGGATCCAATGGTTTTGGATCTCTATGTGTTTGGTTTTGGAGTGGAAGAGTGATTTTGAAGTCAGATGTATAGCAATTAAGTTTTTGCAGTGGAGTAGGATAGGGATTTTGCAAGGTTGTTTGAGGAAGTTGAGGGAGTCAATCAGCCAGACTGCTTCTTGTCCATCTTCCGTGGTAGCTTTATACTCAGCTTCTGTTGAGGATAATGACACGGTTTGTCAGAGCTTTGATTTCCAGTTGATGGGAATATTCATCATGGTAAAGATGAATCCTCTGGTGGAATTTTGAGTAGTGTTATTTCTGGCCCAATCAGTGTTGGAGTGCCCAAAGGGTACATACCAGCTCTGATTTTAATTGAGATGAGTTGATGGGGTAGAGTATTCTATCCCAAACCTAATGGTTCCTTTTAGATATTGTAGAATGTGACACAAAGCTTTCCAGTGGCTGTGGTTGGGTTGGTCCACATATATGGCCAGAACTTCTTTGTCATGAGAGAGATTTGGTTGAGTGCATTAAGCTAGATACAGAAGGGAACATACTCTTCTTCTGTATGCAAGGTTCAATTTGGTGAATTTAATATGATTTTCATCAGATGATGGAATAAGTTTGCTGATAGTGGGAAGTGGATTGGCTTCCACTTTTGCTTTTTCATGACTGAAAGCCAGAATTATTTGATGCGCCATTTTATGTGGATTAAAGCTGTATCCTTCTGGTGTTTGTTTAAGATGGATACCTATGATTCTTTCCCCTTTTCCTAAGTCTTCCATTTCCCATTGCTGGGATATTTTGGTTTTTACTGTTTGAATGTCATTCCCAGTGATGATCATGTCATCTACATGTATGTAGAAAAGAGAATACCTGTCATTGGAGCGCCTAAGGTATACACATTTGTCCCAGGAATATTTGATGAAGCCTACTCCTTGAAGAAATGTGTTGACACTCTTGTTTCACAGTCTTGGAGACTGCTTTAGACCAATAATAGCCTTATTCAGTCGTTATACCATATTGGTTCCTTCTTTGAAACTGTCTGGCTTCTCTAGGTAAACTTCCTCATCTATTTGGGTGTTGAGAAATACTGTGACGGCATCCATTTGGTGAATTTACCACTTGTTGAATGCAGCAAGTGCAATTAGTAACCTCAATGATGTAGTTTTCCCAGTTGGTGAAAACGTGTCATGGTAATCTACTCCCTCAATTTGTGAACATACTTTGGCCACATAACAAGATTTTTGTTTAATAAATTTCCCGTCAGTACTGCGTTTAGTTTTGCACAACCATTTTCCTTTGATGAACTTTTTGTGTTGTGGTTGTTTAACAAGGGTGAAGAAGTTCCTGTCTTTCATAGGTGAAATTTAATTTTTTAATGATTTCAGCCAATCAGTAGCATCTGGTATATGTTTTGCATCTGAGAAGGAAATGGGGTTGGCTAAGTTTGATGATATCTCCATAAGATTGGATAGAGAAAAGATGTTTTGTGAGTAAGTAACTATGTTGGAATATGTGATTCGGGGTAGATTACCCAGTCTGTGGTGTTGTGTGTATGATGGTTGTTCAGGAGCAGTATGATTCTTGCTTGGTAGAAACAAATTTGGTGTGTTTGGTGGAACCAGTGGTGGTCCTAAGTTGAGGATAAGTTTTGGAGTGGCCAAAGGTGTGCTGGTTTTCAAATCAGGATTGCAGTATTTTTGAGGAGGTTGGAAGTCAGGAGAATCTTCAGGAAGAAAAAAAGGTACATGATTCATTACAGTTGTTTGTTTCTTCAGTAGGTAGAAATTTAAAGAAGAAGTAATTTTCATCAAAAGTTACATCACATGTTATTTTCACTTTAGATGAGATGGGGTTGAGGATACGGTAGTTTTGATTTTCTTCAGTAAATCAAATTAGAATACCTTCTCCAGAAAGTGGCAACAATTTTTTGTCACGGAGTGATTTTTGAATGAGGAAGTATGCTCTACACCCAAAGACTTGTATGTGGGTTAGACCAGGTTTATATCCATGCCACATTTCAAATGGTGTGCATTTTGTTTCATGAAGTGCACTGGTAATGAGTCTATTGGTAAGAAATATGGCTGTTTTGAATGCTTCCCACAGATAGTGGGCAGGGGTGTCACTGTGTATCATCAATGCTTGGGCTCTTTTGATTATGGTGGGATTGCTTTGTTCAGCAACACCATTTTGCTCATGAGTATAAGGAGCTTTTGTTTGTGTGGTGATCACCAGTTCCTTGAGATATGTTTTCACTTTGGAGTTGTAGAATTCTGAACCTCCATCAATAGTGATTTTCATGACTTTGTGGCCAGTCTGGCGCTTGGATTGGGCTATGTAGTCTTTTATTGCACTCAGTACGTCAAATTTGAATTTTGAGATGAGGGGATAACCAATTCTGTATGAAGTGTAGTCATCAGTAAATAGAGTATAGTACAAGTAGTTAGAGGTTTTTCAAATAATTCCACTCAAGCCTACATGAAAACTGTGTAAAGATCTAATTCTTCTACGCCTGTCCTGATTGTGGGATCTTTGGTGGGATTTGATTTTGATCCATGTGTTGCAGTTCAGTTTTTGGGCTGGTTTGCAGTCAAAATATTTGGAAAATATCATTTTATTTATTGTTTTGTGATTTCTATGTTCAAATTGAAAGTGGAAAGTTTATGCTTGTGTAGGCTTTGGTGAAATATCAGCTGATGTGAGAAGGCTCACAAGGGAGTAGCGGTAAATTCCATAAGATTGTTGTAAAAGAAACCTCTTAAAAGGATAGTGTCTTGGTTTTTTAACTCTACTTGTGATCCATTCAAGCAGATATGGATTTGATCTTGAAGTAAGATGCACCCTAAAATGAGATTCTTAGAGAGCTTTGGCATGTAAGGTGCATTTTCAAAACTGATGGGTAGGTCATTTTCACCCTTAATGAAAGCTTTTCCAATTCCCGCTATAGGAAGAGTTATCCTAACTCTGGATAGCTTAAGTTCCATTCCTTTTATTTTGATGTTAAAACTGTTTTTCTCAAAATATTTCAAACTATTAAACATATATTGTGATGCACCAGTGTTTAACAGGATGTCATTTTCATTAGCCCCAGATTTCCCAAAGAAGCATGTTGGTTATTTAGGTTCTGGGCAACTGAGGGGGATCATATTTGATTCTGTTTGCTTTCCAGTTTTATTTGGTTCCACACCTTTTCCAGGGTTTATGGTGTACCACTCTGGAATTTGCCTCTCCATTCACCACTCTGGATCTTCTTTTCAATCCATGCTTGCTTGGCATTTTTTTTGCGGGCATGACACTGACTTGGGGTATGAGGACCAAGTCATTTTTCCTTAGTGCACCTAGTTTTTTTGGTTTTTACCACGTTAGCTTCCTCATCAATGTGTTGAGGTTGTAGTTTTATTGTAGAAAATTTGTGGGTCTCCAAAAGTTCTTCAAAAACGCGAGTGTAGGTGAGTGGTTTGATGAATCTTGTGATAGAGCTCACATCACTGGAGTATCTAGGATGAATTTATTCAAGTAATGTGAATTCCAGGGTATCATCACCAATGTTCCCATCTGCTTGGGAGATCTGTTATTTGGTCTTTTCAAATTTGTCAAGGTGTTTGCATAGGGATGTGTTAGTGCCTTCTTTGAGGGACCTTAGTTGCTTTTGGAGGTCAAATATATTGTGACTGGCTTTATTTATGTGGAATTCTTTGAAAGTGTTCCAGATTTCAGTGGGACTAGTATATTTGGTGCGTTTGGAAGAAGTTTGGAATTTAGATTTGATGCGGGTGGAGTTTTGGTTGTTGGCATGGCTAATTAACCATAAGCACAAAAGTATTTTAGTAATTTCATGGTGTATGATGGATTGGTTTTGGGGAATGACTATATCATCAATTAGGTACTGTTCAAATTCAATGGCCTTGAGTGCCACTGTGACGGCGTTTTCCCAAGTGGCATAATTGTTGTTGTTGAGCTTGACTGAGATAGATAGTTTGGATAGGAGTTTTATGTTGAATTCTGTTCTAACTCTCTATTCATTTCATTAACTTCTTAGATCTCTTCAACTGGTTATCTGCCTCATGATTTGATCTTTTTTCTATGCTATAATTGTCACCTTAAAATTGTGCGTATTGGTTGTTTTCTCATGTTTCTATTTTTATTTTTTTTCATTACTAAACTCAACTCAATGGCGCGCGGCGGGACTCTTTGATTCCCGCTGAGAATACTTCATTCTCAATCAACTCTTGCACTCTACCCTATCATTCCTGATCAAGCGCAACCATCTAGACTTCATTGATTTTCTTACAAACCAACCATTTATCATCTCAACTCTCAACCCATTGATATCAGCAACTACGGTAAATTCAATCCATTCAGCAGTCAGCTTGACAAAAGTAAGAACAGAAAGTTCTCAAATCCTCACCAGATGGCTTACGTGCTCCCTCTCACAGGTTGTTCAAGGAGCTCAAGTGAAACTTATTGATTCATCAGCTGCAGGCTTTGACGGACCCACTTTTGGCTCACTGTATATTTCATTTGTCCCATCCTGTCTCACCCATCTGATAACTGACTGACTTCTTTATCAGATTGTCATATCTTACTTAGTTTCATTTCTATGATTCTTCAAACTTAATTTCTAAATCTAGCAAGTCATAACTCTGTTGGTTATTTTTCTTTCTGAATCCTTTCATATTTGTTTCAAAAACTAATATTTCTATTACTCATTCTTCATTTTTGAAATTGATTATAGCTTGGTCTTGGTTTCCAACCATATTTCTCTCACAGTTAAAAGCCTCTTGCTCTATTATGGATCAACCGGGACCATCAACAAGGCCAGGACCAGGGGGGGAACTCAATTACAACTCTCTTGCTATCAAATCTATTATTCAATCCACTCCGCTGCTTACGGCGGACAATAACAGTATGTGGTGAAAAAAATTGAAGAAAATCTTCAATTTGCAAGGAATTTTCAACATAATGAAAGATCCTGACAAGTCAATACGCTTGTAAAAGGAGGTCAATCAGGAGTTTGTAGCCCATATAATTTCTAAGCTGGATTCCCTCACCTATGACAACGTTATCAACAATGCAAACAAAGACAATGCTAAGATCATCTGGATTTTGACGCAAAGTCATTTTGCCTCCTCTCAGTAGGCCAACAGAGCAAGGGTTTTCAATGGGTTCCTTCATTTAACTATGGAATCCAACATTGATGCATTTGTCACCTCCGTAAAAGTCTATCTCCAGAAAATGACCAAATTTGGTATAGAAATCCCTATGGAAATCATTGCATACCTGGTACTATTCAAGTTTCTGACCTCCATTCAAAACATGAAATCTCAGATCATGCATGCAAAACCAAAATGCAAATAAAAGTAGTGCTCAATCATCTCATTCAAAACAAGAGAAAGGTAATTGCCCAAGATGAACATGCCAAACCTGTCAGCATAGCTCTCTATTGGGGACCAAGGTGCGAAAACGGTAAGCATAACCCTGCCATCACCTTGCATCTGGCCAGTTCATGCTGGTTCAAATTTCTGGAACTCAAGCCAGATAATCTTCACAATTGGGGTAAGAAGACCAAACAGAAGCCTCCCAACGAATCCCATTGCTATTTTTTGTTCTGCGGAATGAATACCGGCCCCAACATTCTCCCCAGTCAATTTATCCTAGGCTCTGACTGCTTGATTCACATTATTAACAACAAAGATCTCTTCAACAATATCAAGCTCAGAAATGGAAATGATAAAATTCTGACCAGGAAGAAGGACACAACTATTACCATAGAGGGAATAGGAGAGGCAGCATTGGCCACCAAGGACACCTATATAGCTCTTTTGGATGCCGCATGGGCACCAGAGTCAACCATCAACCTGATTTTGCTAGGTGCACTCATGACAAAGGGAGCTTCACTCTCAGTCAACTCTAAATGCCAGCCCAGAACCTTCAAGCTCTGAAAAGATGCACAAATCATATTGTTGGGGAAGATCAAAAACAAATTATTTTTCATTGATATGATGGCTGAAGAACGAGGTGCTTACTATTTTCAGGCCAATTTTATGACTATACATTTTTTTCTGGGACATGCAAGTCTCAGCAGGATGGAAAATTTACTGAAATATACCATTCTGTCACCTGATCAGGAAAACTTCCAATTCCTCAGATGTGAGAAAGAAAAAATCAACCGCAAGACATTTCCTCATCAACAAACCATTTCCTTGAGATGCTTCAATAAAATACACTTAGATCTGATTGGCCCAATCAATCCCATCTCAAAAGGTGGATTCAGATACATACTCAATATGATTGATTCCTACTCAGGGTATATAGCTATCTTCCCTCTTAAATCAAAAAGCAACATGGCCAACATTTTCATTCAATCTTACTATTGAGCCCACCAGATCAATCAGATGGTTAGTGAAACCTATCACTCACAAAATAATGGTTGAGTTGAGCGGGAAAATTAAACTGTCATCAAAGCTGCCAGAGCTACTTCAGGACTTCCAAAACCCTGATGGCACAAAGCTGTAAAAGGCTGCTGTCTTATGCTCAATCAAGTTCCAAAACAAAAAGGCAAAGATTCACCATGGGTTAAAATGCACGGTAAGGAGCTTCCTAATGACTACATCAAACCCATAGGGTCATCTCTCATCTAAAAACTCAATCAAAAAAAATAAGATCCAAACTGAATGAAGAAGAAGTGTCTGAATTCTTGGCTGGATTAAATCCAAATCTTCTATCTTAAAAGATAATGAATGCCTCCCAGAGGATAATTGATTCCAAACACGTCATTTTCAATAATCAAGATTCAATTCAAATCTCACCCATTAAAGAAGAAATTGACAAATTTCCAACATTGTCTGCCACATTCTCCACCAAAACACTTCCCACTCAATCAACCGTGGCAATGAAGGAGGAGCCTCTAACTGAACTTTATCACGCAAATAGTGAAACTAGCTCCGATGCAGAATCTTTGGTATAACACAATCTTTGGCCAACATTACAAAATCAAGACAAGATCTCCAAACCTGATTGATACAGATTATTAGCCAACAAAATACCTACCAATCTTGAAGAGTCCATGAGAGTTCCTCATTGGAAAGAATAAGCTGCAAAAGAATTTTCCACCATAGAAGATCAAGTTGTCTCGGAAGAAGCTGATGACAACAAAGTAACAAACCATTTGAACACTTTTCCAGTTTTCAAAATGAAAAACAATTCCCTTGGCAAGCCTGACACCTACAAAAACCAAATATGCGTCTAGGGATTCAACCAAAGGTATGGTCTCAATTATCTAGAAAACTATGCTCCGAGCGGAAAAGTGGAAGCTATTTGAGCAGTTCTCACCTATGAGGTCAGCAAAGGTCTCAAGCTTCTACAACTAGATGTTAAGGGCGCATTTTTACACTTTGACCTTGAGGAACAACTCTACATCAAGACTCCCTATTGCTGCCATCAAAAATCAAAATACTTGCAACTCAAAAAGACCTTATACAGACTCAAACAGGCCCCTTGGAACTGGTATTGCATGTTGAGTACATGGATCAAGTCACAGGGATTCACCAAATCCAATTGGATTCCCTGCTTGTACATTGGCAACAATGGATTCTTGGTCATTTTCTTTCATGTGGACAATATTTTTTTCTCAGGAGATGTCAATCACTTCAAGGAGGCCTCATAACCAAATTCAAAAACTCTTCTGCTCACAAACCCAAACAAACTGCTCGGAATGAAGGTCATTTGCCAGGATGGTCTCATTCACTTATCCTTACCACTCCAAAATGAAAAGGGTCTGAGCGAAGTCAATATGCTAATTTTACAGCGGTGTCTACTCCTATTTCTCCCAGATTACATCTTGCACCAGCAAAAGACAACAATCATTAAAAGTTCCTCGACTTAAAAATCAATTATTGTTCTCCAATAGGTTGATTAAACTTTATTTCCGGTCTTGCTCACCCAGATATCAGTTTTGATGTATCTAGTCTGGCCAAATATTGAGAACAACCCGGATTAAGCCATTGGAACAAAATATGTCATGTCTGGAAATATCTTGGCCAAACAAAGAATCTAGGTCTCACTCTTGGACAACTTTTGATCTCAAACAGACTTGTATGCTTCAAAAATGCCACTTGGGGCAATGACCCAGTTTTGAGGATATCTCAAAGCGGTTTTATCTGCTCCTTCAAAGGAATTCATTTTCACTGGACCAGCAGAAAACAAAAAAACATAACTCACTCCTCCGCAGAATTGAAATGTGTGGCCCTGACCAAGCTGTCATTGAGAAGCGCTCTGGTTAAATCAACTAATCAAACAAGTTTATCAAAGCAAGTTCAAGTGTCCTTTTCATCTCATCAACAATAAGGGAATCAAAAACAAAATTAAAAAGTTTGGTTCTATCTCAAAGGTTAAACATATTGATCTCAAAAAAAAAGTCTTCAAAATGACTATGAACAGGGTCTGATCAAGCTCAAATTGATATAATCTCTTTCTTTGACCGCCAATGCTCTCACCAAAGCTGCCAAAAAGACCTCAAACATCAGACTTGTGAATTATTTTAACTCTCTTAATAATTGATTTTGGAGCTGTGGGGGCGTGTTAAAACCTGTTCTAACTTTCTATTCATTTAATTAACTATTGAGATCTCTTCAACTGGTTATCTGCCTCATCAGTTGATGTTATTTCTATGCTATGATTTTCACCTTAAAATGGTGCTTATTGGTTGTTTTCTCATTTTTCTATTTTCATTTTTGTTCATTAATAGACTCAACTCAATGGCGCGTGGCGGTACTCTTTGATTCCCACTTGGAATACTTCATTCTCAATCAACTCTTGCACTCTACCCTATCATTCCTGATCAAGCGTGTTAAGATTCTATCCCCGACTCCACACATCTGCGCTATTATTCCCCCCTCCGCGCGCTCTGGTGCGCGGGATGATACACTCTCTGTGCACCCTCACTTGCCCGTGACTCTCATCTACAATGAACTCTTGGGGCCCAATCTCCTTTCCTTTTTTGTCTATTCCCTTTTTCATTTTCTTTCTTCCTTCTTCTATTTTCTCACTTACTCCTTCTTATATGTCTCGTACCTCTGTCTCATACATCACCTCACCTCTCAAGTTCCGTTCCAACCTGTTTCAAATAATCCTTTCCTGGTAAGATTTCACTCCTCCAAATATCTTCAATGTTCTCTTAATCTGATTCCTTCTCCATTCAGTCTTCCTATGTTGCAATCTATATCTCATCTGCCTATCTAGCCTCTGTCCTACCACATGATTCTCTCTCAGCATCAACCTTGCCACCACTATCAATACTTGTCTCCGGCCAAACAGTAGGACGCTCTTCTATTTTCTTCTTTTTATCTTTCTAACTCTTTTTTCTTACATTTGTTTCTATTCTTCTTTGTTCAGCCGTTTCTGGTTCTTAGTCCTACAGAAATCTAACCACGTATTCAACACGGTTAAAATCCAAAGGTTGCCAACTAACTCTAACCAAATCTAGACGAACCTCACGACTATGACTGAACCAGCAATTGCAGCCAACTTCTTCCACCAGGTGGCCTTGAAAGCTTCCGTCAATGCCATCCCTCCCCTCAAAGAAGAAAACTATTCAATCTGGAGGGATAAAATGCTAATGCTATTTGACTTGAAAGATATTAAAGATGCAATCACAAGAAATTCCGGCCCCCTTTCCTTTAAGCAAGATAGAGAGATCCAAGCAATCATACTTTCAAAACTGGACAGTAATACCCACGCAAACGTGGTAAATTCTTCAAACATGACCTTTCAAAACTCCTATGGTCCAAGATCACCAAGAGATTTGCTTCTTCCAAAACAGCCAATAGGTCAAGGGTCTTTAATCACTTCCTCCACTCAACCTTCAGTGAACATGCGATTGAAGGCTTCATCACAGAAATGCGCAAATCCATCACAAGGATGACAGACGTTGTAATTGAGTTACCCAAGGACATCCTTGCCTACCTCGTACTCTTCAAATTTCCCTTGGTCCTAGAAAACCTCAAGCAACAGATAATGCACGTGGAAAAACAACTAACTTTAGATACAGTTTTCAACCATCTCACTCAGTATCATAACAAAAGAAAAGCCCAATCAATTCCTAGTAAACCGTCTGCGGATGTCTCCCTGGTGTTGAAAAAAACTAAAACTCACAAAGACAAAAAGAAGATTAAAATGAGGTGTTGAGAAGGATATCATGATCCAAACGCTGTGGAAACTTTAGAGGGGCAACACCCCAGAAGTTGTCCTCGAGTTCCGGAAGTTATTGATCAAAGCGTCTGTAAGGAGATTGGATGCAGCCGTTCAAGAGAGAGAGAGAGAGAGAGAGCAATAATAAGATGAATTCCTTCCTTTACAATCCAATCCAATCCGATGCCATAAAAAGTGATATCCTAGAGTGCAGTCCAGTCTGTGAAGTGAAGTGAAGTGAAGTGAAGTGAAGTGAAGTGTTTTTCTCCCCCTTCCCCTCCTACAACCCGGAGTTGAGAGCAAAGTATTTAAGTCCTCCCTCTCAACCCTAACCTAATTACAACCACAAGTAATTAAGAATGATGAAATACAACCCCTAAGAACAGAGCCCTAGCCCAATCCTACCCCTCCATCCCTTGCCCCATAACCAATGCCCCTCAATATCAACGTATTCCTGGCTTGCCTGCCCGCGCGCGTCCGCCCAACAACCCTTTCCAGGTATCCGCGTACCCGCGTGACCCAATCCGCGCGTCTTGCAATGCGCGGTCCGCCTGGTCCGCAAGAGCGGTCCGATCTGCGCAAGCCTTCCGACCCGCGCAAGCTTTCCAATCCGCGCAAGCCTTCCAATCCGCGCAAGCCTCTGACCCGCGCAAGCTTTCCAATCCGCGCAAGCCTTCCAATCCGCGCAATCCGTCATCTCCTGTCTCCAGGTGCTGAGCCCGACCCAACCGCTGCTGGGCCTACCAGACTGCTGCTGAGAGCGCCGCCTGCAGCCCTTTCCTGACTCGCGTCCATAAAAGAGCACCACATCCCCCCCCAACTTGATTTCTGTCCCCAGAGATCTCCCACCATCTCACCTTCCTTAGTTATCCTTTCTCCTTTGTATTTAGCTCCTATACACAAAAAGA
This sequence comes from Puccinia polysora, assembly GCA_025617555.3. Lineage (NCBI taxonomy): Eukaryota > Fungi > Basidiomycota > Pucciniomycetes > Pucciniales > Pucciniaceae > Puccinia > Puccinia polysora. The sequence continues at coordinate 22,750,457 of CM062620.1, read as the reverse complement.
CATACGTTGTGCGCAATTGAGTAGCCTTTGGGCTTGTGAGTCCCTGAGCAAGAATAAGAACCGCACGCAATATCTGCGCCAGTGAGAGTCTGAAGGTGAGAAATCCGCCTCAGTGAGAGTATCTGCAAGAGTACATGGGGAGACCTTGGCGTGCCAGTTTGCATATGCAATCCTCGAGAGAGACGGGAAGAGAAAAGAAAAGAAAAAAAAGAAAAGGAAGAATGAATAGATAAGAAGGAACAACAGTTTTTTTTTTTTTTTTTTTTTTTTTTTGAGCCTGCGTACTGCTTCCCAACTCCGACCTTCCACCCCGCGCTAGCTTCCCCCCCAGCTTTGCCACTGTCCTCAGCCGACCACGCCCCACCCATCGCCAGATCCGCGGCGCGTTTCCTCAACCAATCCCGCAGGGACCTTGTTTGCAAATTGTTGTCCCAAACCGCCTAGGTGCACCTCCCGCCGCGAAGACCCTCCTGCATCCTTTGAAATTTGGGCCCATCCGCGCGCAAAACCCAAACAAAATCAAACACCCCAGACGTCTTTACAACAACCCGCCGTGGAGGAGGAAAGAGGCTTTGCCTTGCTCTCTCCTCCCCCACCCCGTCCACACAACATTCCTTGCCCTTTGCCGTTCTTGCGGCCTTGTTCTCCCCTCCAGAGATTTCTGACCGCCCCCTGCCCGCCAGACCGCGCGTGACCACTTGATCCTTCCGCTCCGCCCCACCATCTGTCCATTCCACGCCCGTCCTTTCCGTTGCTGCCACTACCCTTTCCAAATGCGCCCTCCCCGCCGTCAAAGAGGTCCGGCTCGGGTCGTGATTCTCCAACGCATGGTCCGTCTCTTCCGCCGCCGCATGTACCTTCTTTGCAAGATCCGTCCCCCGCTTGCCAATTCCCAAACTGCACGGAGCATCCATTTCCTGTTCTGTTGTCCTTGCCTGCTTCCTGTCAGTAGGCCGCACCGGTTCACTTTAGTCCCGCTTCCCCAACACGTTCTTAGCCCCCACTGGGGAAACCAATTTCGCGTTTGAATCCGCTGTCCGGTCCCTTTGTCCCGTCCGCCAACTGTTGTTGTCCTCCCCATTTGCGCACACGCGGGGCGCAGACGCGCTAGGAGACCAAATACTCTCCAGATACGCCTCAAGGCCCCTTTCCACCTCCGCAAGTTTGCTAGCCCAAGAGATGGTTGCCGGTGGTGGGGCCAGAACATACTCCGCCCTGTAGTACTCCAGTTCCGCGTAGTCCACTTCCGCTTGCAACGGGATCCCGTCGCGCGCTCCTGCCTTGTAACCCAATCGCACGGATGGCTTGAGATTGTCCTTCCGAAAGCAAGAACCGAGCCTCCCCCATCTTGCCAGCATGTCCTCCTTCAGTTCCGGCCAATCCAGGTTCAGGTAGCCTCCCATATCCTCCACGTCCCGAAGCGCTTCCGCGTCCTTGATGAACAGGACAACATGGCGCGCCTTCTCAAAATCCAAAACACCTTCAGAGTCCGCAATTGTTTCATAACGTGAGATGAATGGCTCCACTTCCACAATGTTGAGTCGAATATGTGGGTTAATCCATGGGGTAGCGCGGAAGCCGTGGGAGGAGGAAGGAAGAGAAGCGGCTGTTGGTAGCATCTGTGAGTACCTTTGAGAGACTTTGAAAAAAGATCTTTCCCAGCCAGACCACCAGATGTGGAAACTTTAGAGGGGCAACACCCCAGAAGTTGTCCTTGAGTTCCGGAAGTTATTGATTGAAGCGTCTGTAAGGAGATTGGATGCAGCCGTTCAAGATAGAGAGAGAGAGAGAGAGACAGAGCAATAATAAGATGAATTCCTTCCTTTAAAATCCAATCCAATCCAATGCCATAAAAAGTGATATCCTAGAGTGCAGTCCAGTCTGTGAAGTGAATTGAAGTGAAGTGAAGTGAATTGTTTTTCTCCCCCTTCCCCTCCTAAAACCCAGAGTTGAGAGCAAAGTATTTAAGTCCTCCCTCTCAACCCTAACCTAAGTACAACCACAAGTAAGTAAGAATGATGAAATACAACCCCTAAGCAAAGAGCCCTAGCCCAATCCTACCCCTCCATCCCTTGCCCCATAACCCATGCCCCTCAATATCAACATATTCCTGGCTTGCCTGCCCGCGCGCGTCCGCCCAACAACCCGTTCCAGGTATCCGCGTACCCGCGTGACCCAATCCGCGCGTCTTGTGATGCGCGGTCCGCCTGGTCCGCAAGAGCCTTCCAATCCACCCAAGCTTTCCAATCCGCGCAAGCCTTCCAACCCGCGCAAGCTTTCAAATCCGCGCAAGCCTTCCAATCCGCGCAAGCCTTCCAACCCGCGCAAGCTTTCTAATCCGCGCAAGCCTTCCAATCCGCGCAAGCTTTCTGGTCAGTGCAATTGGTTGTCTCCCGTCTCCAGGTGCTGAGCCCGACCCAACCCCTGCTGGGCCTACCTGACTGCTGCTGAGCGCGCCGCCTGAAGCCCTTTCCTGACTCGCGTCCATAAAAGAGCACCACAATGCTCCTCACTCTGAAGCCTCCTGTTTTCATCTACACCCCCAAACAGCTCCCGAATGGTGGATTGAGCAGCAAAATGAATGGAAAATCAAAACAAGAAAAACTCACACAATTAACTACCACGCATTGTTAACACTCTGGATCAACGCGAACAATAACCCCAATCTTCTCTTAGATTCCAGAGCTAACGTTCAGATATTTAACGATTTCAAGTTCCTTTCCTCCATTAAACTCCAAGAAGAACCGGAAGAAATCAAAACTGGGAAATTAGAAGCAAACCTTAAGATATGTGGAACTGGAACTGTCAGATTAGAATGGAAAGAATCTGTTATCACATTGGAAGACTGCATCTACGTGCCCAATATCATCATGACTCTAATTAGCCCTGGACTCTTGGCAAGCAAAGGATGTAATCTTTCTCAAGTAAACAATAAATTTTTGGTCTCTCGGGGGAATCAACTCGTAGTGAAGGGACTGATCCAAGACAATCTATTTGTCATTGAAAAAACAAAATCATCAGGCCGAAATCAAATGATCAATCTCTCCCAACATACAAATACTCGCACATTCACCTTACTCAATCTACACAAAATGTACGGACATGCTTCTATATCCACCCTGAAACCTCTCATAAAGGATCTCTATTCTAACCAAGAACTCAACGCATTTGAGTGTGGTAGCTGCATTAGAAGAAAAATTACGAGATCACCTTTCACAGGCATCTCTACACCATTGAGTAAGCCCCTGGAAAGAATTCATCTTGACCTCATAGGTCCCATCTCCCCCCAATCTAAATCTGGCCATCGCTACATACTCACTTTGATAGACAACTGCACTGGATATCTCTTGGCGTTCCCACTAACCTCAAAAGATGAAACCACGGAAGTGATAAGAAACCTCCTCAAGACCGAACATAAGAGATTAGGCTACTATCCATCCAAGATCTTCTTGGATAAAGGAACTGAATTTGTCAACCTCAATTTCAAAGAATTCGCTAAATCTAAACATATCAAGTTAGTAACCTTGGAACCCTACCATTCCCAACACAATGGACGAGTTGAGAGAGCGAATAGGAAAATTGTTTAGTCAGCCCCCGCCACCTTCTCTTTGTCAAGGCTGGCAAAGAATTATTGGCACATTGTCACAAGAAGCTGTTGCTTCATTCTCAATCAAATCCCCAGAGAAGGTAACCAACAGTCTCCCTGGGAACTTATGTTTGGTAAGACTCTTCCCACTAATTATTTGAAACCTGTAGGTTCTTCTGTTATTGTTGAGATATTGGACTTCATAGCGTGCTCTCTTACTTTCACACAACAGCTCCGCGCAACAATCCTCTTCTTCTTTCTGATCCGCTCCTCTTTTCTTTTCCATTCTTCTTACTCCACCCACACTCCAAACCAAGAACCACTATATATCTTCAATACCAATAGAACTCAAGATCATGATATAAACTCACTCAAAACCTGATCAATTTGACAGAATCATCTTTCCTCTTTTTTTTCCAAGTCTATGTTACTTTTTCTTCCATCTCTCCGTTTCTATCTCTACAATATTTTCTCCCAGTTCCTTTCTATATACTATTTATTCACTACGATCTATCAACATATATCTCAACCTCAAGACTGAATCATCATCAATCTCTGCCTGGTAAGATCTCAAATCTCCGTAGGATCATCCATAGTCAACTAACTCTCTATTTTCTAAATGTCAGTTGCTGCCCTACCATTCCAAGTTTCTTGACGATGTTCTCCTGCCCAAACTACCTACGCTAACTCTTACAATTGGCTCTAGCTGTAGGATCTTGTTTTCCTTTATTTCTCCTGTTATTGTTTTAGTCTTTTTTCATTTTCATGTCTTCTTGATTTCTTACATATTCTATGTTGTTCAGTCTTGCTGGTTCTTAGTTCTAAATAATATCATAACAGAATTTATCAGTTATATACCTAAATAACCGCATCCAAAGAGGGCAAAAATTTGACAAGAAAGGTCTGGAAGCCATCTTAATCGGCTTCAATCCTACTTTCCACTTGTACCTTATTCTCAACTCCTCTGGCGCAATTATTGAAACTAAACACGTCAAGTTCCTTAAAACTCAATTGGATGGATTTCATTCTTTGAATCTCCTGGAATGGACCTGTTTGCACAAACCAATCTGGACTCTTTCGATACTGATTTTTCAACCACTGACAAACAATACGCTATGAGAGAAACCGTCACCAAAGCTCTGAACTCCGAATCTGACTCTGAAGATGCCCACTCTCCTGGTCCTCAACCTTCCAATTCCCCTGAAACTTTTACTTCTGATGCTACCTGGCGAACCTTCTTCAAAAAGGATGCAAGTTTGATGAAAAAGGTCTTGAAGGAATCCTGGTCAGTTTCAATCCGGTTTTTCACTCCTACCTCATCCTCAACTTGCTAGGAGCTGTTATAGAAACAAAACATGTTAAGTTCCTAAAAAAGAATTTAAACAAATTCCCTCTTCTCAAATCACCCGGCCTAGATATCTTTTCTCAGTCCAGTCTTGATACCAATGAATCTGACTTCTCAACCCTCGATAAACAATACAAGATCCAAAAGGCTGATGTTGAATATTCCGGATCGGACTTAGATCTTGACGAGGAAGATCATCCTCTATATTCTCCATCATCAAACAGTTTGTCACAGACAATCCCCTCTTCAGAATTACCATCTAGTGTCCCCGCTCCTGAATTACCGTCTCGACCCAAACGAGAAACCCGAAAACCGCAAAGATATGGATTCCATCACTACTACAAACCCCCTTCCTATAAAGCTTCCCGGAAATGTCCGGAATGGCCAAAATGGGAAAAAGCCTCAAAAGATGAATTACTTTCTATAGAATCTCAACAAGTTTGGGAAGAATATTACGGTACACCAGACAATATCCTGAACATCACTTTGGTATTCAAGGTGAAGGAAAATTGCCAGGGAGAACCGGTTAAATATAAGGCCAGACTATGTGTGCAGGGTTTCAATCAAATTCAAGTTATTGATTTTGACAAAACTTGGGCGCCTACTGGTAAACTTGGCTCACTCCGACTAGCTCTTCTTTACAGCCTTAAAAATAAAATGAACTTTACCCAATTCAACAAAAAGGGGCATTCTTACATGCTCCTTTAAATGAAACTGTAATAATCAGAACTCCAAAAGGATCAGATAGAAAATTTCCTTTCCTAAAACTAAAGAAATCTCTATATGGTCTCCGACAATCACCAAAAAACTGGTACGATACTCTCACCGCTTGGATCAAATCACAAGGTTTCCATGGATCGACTAGTGACCCATGTCTGTTTCTCAATTCAAACTCTGGAGAGGTCCTATATTTTCATCTGGATGACCTGATCCACGTGGGAAGAAAGGATGATTTCAAAAAAGATATTTTAAAAAGATTCACTAATTCTTCTTGTCACTCCCCTAATACGATCCTCGTAATGCTGATGGAATTTGAAGATGACAAGATTATGTTTAGCCAATCAAATCATATCAATCGCGGACTTGAGGAGTTAGGACTCGTTGAATGCAACGCCGTCAACTCCCCTCTGACCCAAAATCTACACCTCTAACCCGCCTCAGATAAGGATCACACCAAATTTACTCAACTTAATATCAACTACCGATCTGCAATTGGCCTCTTAAATCACATTTCCCAATATACTCGACCTGATATTTCTTTTGCGGTATCAAACTTGGCTAGGTTTAATACTAAACCAGGTCTCACGCACTGGAGAGAGGTTAACAAGGTTTGGAAATATTTGAAAACCACAAAAAATCTCAAACTAGTTCTGCAATATGATCCCAAGCAGGAAGTTGTTTCTGGCTATAGCAACGCAACCTGGGGCAATGATCCTGGGTTTTGCAAGTCTCAAAAAGGCTATATCATTTTTCACTATGGAAGTCCCATCATCTGGAACTCATCAAGACAGAGAAACATAACATATTCATCCACCAAGTCCGAACTGAATGCTATGCTGGATTGCTATTTGGAACTGAAGTGGATATCTCATTTGATTGGCAAAGTGTATCTTAATACCTCAGTGAAGCCTATGATCTACATTGATAATAAGGGTCTTGATGACAAAATAAAAAGGTTCGGGTCCCACTCAAAATCTCGACATATTGACATCAAAACTAAAGGCTTGAGAGAAGACTATTTGCTTGAAAAATATGAATTGAAACTCATTTCTTCTAATGAAATGATGGCCGATTCTTTAACTAAGGCAACCTTGATCCAAATACTCAACTGTCTCCATAAAAAGATCTTCTACGACATCAAGAATAACCTCAATGTGTCTTCTCATCTTACCAGTCACGAGGGGTGTTGAGATATTGGACTTCATAGCGCGCTCTCTCACTTTCACACAACAGATCCGCGCAACAATCCTCTTCTTCTTTCTGATCCGCTCCTCTTTTCTTTTCCATTCTTCTTACTCCTCCCACACTTCAAAACAAGAACCACTATACATCTTCAATCCCAATCGAACTCAAGATCAAGATATGAACTCACTCAAAACCTGATCAATTTGACCGAATCATCTTTCCTCTTTTTTTCCAAGTCTATGTTACTTTTTCTTCCATGTCTCCGTTTCTATCTCTACAATATTTTCTCCCAGTTCCTTTCTATATACTATTTATCCACTAAGATCTATCAACATATATCTCAACCTCAAGACTGAATCATCATCAATCTCTGCCTGGTAAGATCTTGAATCTCCATAGGATCATCCAGAGTCAACTAACTCTCTATTTTCTAAATGCCAGTCGCCGCCCTACCATTCCAAGTTTCTCAACGATGTTCTCCTGCCAAAACTACATACGCTAACTCTTACAATTGGCTCTAGCTGTAGGATCTTGTTTTCCTTTATTTCTCCTGTTATTGTTTTAGTCTTTTTTCATTTTCATGTCTTCTTGATTTCTTACATATTCTATGTTGTTCAGTCTTTCTGGTTCTTAGTTCTAAATAATATCATCACAGAATTTATCAGTTATATACCTAAATAACCGCATCCAACGAGGGCGAAAATTGGACAAGAAAGGTCTGGAAGGCATCTTAATCGGCTTCAATCCTACTTTCCACTTGTACCTTATTCTCAACTCCTCTGGCGCAATTATTGAAACTAAACACGTCAAGTTCCTTAAAACTCAATTGGATGGATTTCATTCTTTGAATCTCCTGGAATGGACCTGTTTGCACAAACCAATCTGGACTCTTTTGATACTGATTTTTCAACCACTGACAAACAATACGCTATGAGAGAAACCGTCACCAAAGCTCTGAACTCCGACTCTGACTCTGAAGATGCCAACTCTCCTGGTCCTCAACCTTCCAATTCCCCTGAAACTGTTCCTTCTGATGCCCCCATCGTACAGAATCCTCAATCTTTGAATCCAAGACTCAATCTAAGACCACGAAACAAGATCAGAAAACCTCAACAATACGGTTTTCATCACTATTACAAACCACCATCGTACAAAGCGGCACAAAAGTGTCCTGAGTGGCCCAAATGGAAGAAGGCGTCAGAAGATGAACTAAGTTCCATTGAGGCGCAAGAGGTTTGGGAAGAACACTTCAACAAGCCAGACAACATCCTGAATACTGTTTGGGTATTTAAAGTAAAAGAAAACTCCCATGGCGAACCTGTGAAATACAAAGCTTGACTTTGCGTGCAAGGATTCAACCAAATTCAAGGCATGGATTTTGACAAAACCTGGGCGCCAACTGGCAAATTAGGTTCTCTTTGTCTTGCCCTTCTCTATGGTCTAAAGAATGGGATGACCTTCACCCAATTTGATGTGAAGGGAGCTTTTCTCCATGCTCCTCTAACTGAGACTGTCATAATTCAAACGCCCAAAGGATCAAATTGCAAGTTGCCATATCTCAAATTAAAAAAAATCACTCTACAGACTTCGCCAGTCTCCCAAAAACTGGTATGAAACTCTCACCAACTGGATCAAGTCACAGAATTTTGTTGAATCAACAAGCAATCCATGTATTTATCTCAACTTTCAATCCGGAGAAGTAATTTACTTCCATGTCAACGATCTCATCCACGTCGGTAAATCTGATATCTTTGCCAACAGCTTCCTCAAAAGATTTTTGAATTCCTCCTGCCATCCCCTGAATACTATCCTTGGGATGTTGATGGAGATCAAGGACAATAGGATCCTCCTCAGTCAACCAAAACATATAGACCGGGGATTGGAAGAGCTGGGTCTCGTGGAATGCAAGAACATAAACTCACCACTCACTCAAAATCTACACCTTGAACCGGCATCAGACAAGGATCACAAGGAATTCACGCGTTTCAATATCAATAACCAATCTGCCATTGGCATCACAAATCATCTATCTCAATATACTCAACCCAACATCTCATTCGCTGTCTCAAGCTTGGCCAGGTTCAATACCAAGCCCGGCATGTCTCACTCGAGAGAAGTTAGGAAAGTATGGAAGTACTTGAAGACAACCCGAAATCTTAAACTTAATCTCAAATATGATCCCTCCCAAGAAGCAACAGCTGCTTACAGTGATGCTACTTGGGGAGATGATCCTACCTCCAGGAAGTCTCAACCCGGATTTGTTATACTCCACTACGGAAGTCCAGTCGTCTGGAATTCCTCAAGACAAAGAAACATAACTTATTCATCTACGGAGTCCAAACTTAATGCTCTATTGGACTGTTATCTGGAACTCAAATGGATCACCCACCTTGTTGACAAGATCCAACCCTCTCTCAAGTGCAAGCCAACCATCCATATTGACAATAAAGGTCTTGACAATAAAATAAAAAAATTTGGATCCCACTCCAAATCACGTCACATAGACATCAAAACTAAGGGCTTAAGGGAAGATTTCTCTCTTTCTTCATTTGATCTAATTCTTATCCCAACAGAAAAGATGATAGCAGACTCTCTCACTAAGGCAACTTCCATTAATGCGCTCAAACTTCTACAACAAGAAGTTTTCTGTTAACTCCACCCCTGCTGTTACCCTCTCACCAGGCACGAGGGGTGTTAAGATTCTATCCCCGACTCCACAAATCCGTGCTATTCTTCCCCCCTCCGCGCGCTCTGGCTCAACCCATTGATATCAGCAACTACGGTCAATTCAATCCATTCAGCAGTCAGCTTGACAAAAGTAAGAACAGAAAGTTCTCAAATCCTCACCAGATGGCTTACGTGCTCCCTCTCACAGGTTGTTCAAGGAGCTCAAGTGAAACTTATTGATTCATCAGCTGCAGGCTTTGACGGACCCACTTTCGGCTCACTGTATATTTCCTTTGTCCCATCCTTTCTCACCCATCTGATCACTGACTGACTTCTTTATAAGATTGTCATATCTTACTTAGTTTCATTTCTATGATTCTTTAAACTTGATTTCTAAATCTAGCCAGTCATAACTCTGTTGGTTATTTTTTTTTCTGACTCCTTTCATATTTTTTTCAAACACTCATCTTTCTATTACTCATTCTTCATGTTTGAAATGGATTATAGCTTGTTTTTGGTTTCCAAACCTATTTCTCTCAATTTATGACTTGTTTCTGTACATCATATCAAAGTCCTCTGGTTGCAGGATCCACTGTTGCAGCAGATGATTCCCTGATAAATGGTTCAGTTTTGAAAGGGAAATTGGGTCTGATCAATGGCCCTGCTGGATTGACTGTGAATACTGGACGGATGTGGGTGATCTTGAAACAGGAGTCATTTTGGATTGACTCTCTTGCTACCATTTAAAGGTTTTAAATGTTTGGCGGAAACACCTGAGACAACAACAGAGTGAGTGACCTTAGCAACGGGCTAAGGTTGATCACTTCCAAATTACCGGCTCACCTGAGACAACAACAGAGTGAATGACCTGAGCTATGGGCTAAGGTTGATCACTTCAAAATTACTGTCTCCTGAGATGATAGGTCCCCCAAAGTGTGAGATGGAAATGATGAGTTTCATGTGCAGAATATCACAGTCCTAAGTAGTTATAAATATAATAACACCTGAGAAGACAACAGAGTGAGTGACCTTGGCTATGGGCTAAGGTTGATCAATTCCAAATTACTGGCTTGTGACTATCATACTGGTAGATGCATTTATATAAGACTGTGTGAGATGAGAAGAGAATGGAAAAGAAAGATGGCTTACAATGTTAGGTCCCCCAAAGTGTGAGATGGAAATGATGGGGGAGCTAAAAAGCTCTATAGGAGGTTTTTAATGTTTGAGTGGGTGATTCTTACAACTACTACAACTAAGGCACTTTTTTCTTACCTCTCATAGTGAAATCATTTGCTTTTTGGAACTGAGACCTATGACATAATGACTTTTGGTGCTTGTATACTCATCTTACCATTCCTCTAGCTCACTGGTAGTAATAATTCATCAAGAATTCCACAAAGACCTGCCAATAAATTCAGCATTTGCTCAAAGATTTTCTCTAAGTGAACACAAATGTCTCGGGGAAAGATTTTGTTTGATTTTTTTTATGTATGGTCTATCAAGCTCATCTGGGAGACCCCCCCAAATTATCCAAAAAAGATCTAAAGCACGCTAGGAACCCCCTAAAGACCGGGTGGCACTTAGAAAAGCGCAGCTTGGCACCTCCCCATGTTCAAATGGCACAGGCAAAAGTTCTTCTGGGCCACACCCAAGCCAATCAGCCCCGCCTCAAAACCTCACAGTTGTAGCAGGTTAAAAAAATTATTTTTTTTTAAGATTTATGTATGTAACTATAAACTTGTAGATACAAATAATAGAAAAAATAGTAGAAAAAATAATGATAAAAATAATGATAAAAAGTTTTGAAAAAAATATATAAACAAATCAACAAATCAATTGGGTTTTGACAAAACTGTCCTCAAGACTTCTTGAAAGTCAGCACATGGACAATAATGTTGCTGACAATGTAAAAAAGAAGTTCTGGGATTTTTATGGAGTAATTGTCTCCTTGATTCCCTGCTCAATTTGAGTGATGAGCATGGAACAAATTGGCGGCTGTTTTGATTGGAAAAAAAATTTAATCAAATGGAAGGAATATTTGATGGCATTTAAGAAAGGGGGGGAAGGAGGGAGGAACTTGATTTGAATCATCTTTGAATTCAGGATTGTTTTGCAAAACTCTTCAAATTTCTGACCTTGATAAGTTGGGGCATTTTCCATGATGAAAATTAATTCAGGTGGAATTCCGGCACTAAGACTTCCAAGGAATAGGAAAAATTCATCTGCTCCTATTCCTTTGGTCTTAGTGCCATCAGCATTCAGGAGCTCATGATACACAAATCCATCAATTGATAATGCCCTTATAAGTTAGACCTGCTTGGCCTTGGGCACAAGGCTCAAGACCGCAGGTTCACCTTTCATGAAAAAAATGAAATCATAAGTAAATCAAAAAAAAAATTCATTAAAAAACAATCAGCAAAAAAAAGAAAAAAAAAGATAAAACTTGATTAAAAAAAAAGGAAAAAACTTACCAAAGGGAGCATAACCAAAGCTTTGGCCCAAATGGAGGTCAAAGCCAGCCTCATCAACAAAAACAAAACTTTTCCCCAGGTCCAATCCTTGGCGATTTGCCCGTGGCGCGACAAATTTGGGTTTATTCCAGGAGGCAGGGATATCAGTAACCTGCTTCCATGATATGTCCATACCATGGATCAGGTTACTAATGGCCTGAGTGGAAACACTTACGCCAAATTCATTCTTGATGAATTTTGATAGTTTGGGCAGGGTGGTTATGCTTGCTGGTTGAGTTGCATGAGGACCGCTGTTTTCATGTCTTCAGTAAACTTTCCAGGCCGCTTCTTATTGATCTTGATCATTTTTGGGTCTTCATGCTTGATGCGTTGGATTTTAAGTTGGAACACCTTGAAGAATTTCATTGAATTGCTTACCTTCATCCCATTTGATAAGACGTTATTGCGGATCAACTTGCAAACTTCTGGCGTAATGATTGCATTTGGTTGGCGCTCCTTTTGAGTAAGTCGGGTGTTTTAATGCTTGCAGTTATTGAGGATTCTCAATTTGCTTTCATGATTGACTTTTGTTGGGTTGTTTTTTGGTTCAGATTGTGGAGCTCTTTGAAAAGATCCTGGGTTTGTTCCTTGTTTTCTTGGATATTGAAAAGTTCATCAAAGTAGGTTGCATCTTCTTTGGAAGGTGCTGAAGGTCCTGCCATCATTCCTGAGTAATCAGCCTTTATTTTTAAAAATACGCAAAAAAATTAGTGTCTTGTCAAATAAAAAAAAAGAAACCAAAAAATAAATAAATATTGCTACTCACCATGGTTCAGATGGAGGAATGAGTGGGATGAAGCAGCGGATTTGGATGTGGTGGGTGGAGAGGATCAAGGCGGAGAGGCGGTGCCAACAGCTTGGCCTCAGCCAAGCAGAACTTGGCTATGTGCCAAGATTTGCAGCCCGGCCAAGTGCAGAACTCAAGCGCTCTGGGCACACACCCAAGCACCCTGGGCACTGCTCCAAGTGGGACTGGGGAGTGTGCCCTGAAAAGCTTGATAAACCATATCTACTAGATTATTGGCCCCATATTTCGGAAATGATTTGGATTTAACTTGTTTACATAATTTTGATCAAGTGGGAAACGTGGGGAAAGGCTTTAAAAAATTTGGCCCTGAACCAAATTTGAAACCTACGTAATGGATTCAAAAAATTGACTGTAGTGTATTTCCCCAAATTTGGGGAATGGATTGAATAAAAAAACATTTTTTTGAAAATATGGAATTTTCTTTAAATGTGAGAAATCTGGGGAATTGATTAAAAAATAATTAAATGAAAAATTTCTGAAGTATTTCAACAGATAAGCAATTAAAACAAACTATATATCATGGAAATTGCATTATTTAGCTTCAGTGATGGATGGCATTCAAAACCTCATGATGAAAAGATTTTTCAGTTTCAAATTAAACTTTTTTCCAGGTTGAAACCATGTCCTTTGCAATATTTCTGGATATATAGACACTTTGAAAATTCAAACTATAACTGCCCATGGGTGGACACTGAATCTTGAATATAAATACCAACATTTGCAATTGTATAACCTTGTGATTTTTTAGTTTCCAGTGAGAATTCTGAATTAAATGGGAAGTGTTTGCAAACCATTTTGCAAGGCGGAAAATATCCATCTGATTCAGAAATCAAGGTTCCCCATGGAATAGCCATCACTCTTCCTAAGGAATCCATCACCTTTAGCTATCTTGGAAAATATCACCTCTGTTCACAATGTTACCACAATCAATCAAGTTCAATTTCAAAGACAAATTTAACAATCCACATTCCTCAAAATGATTATAATGGAAACCACTTTCAGATTCAAGCCATTATTTTATACTAAGGTATTTATGAAACATAGAATAACACAATAGATTAGGTAACTGTTACCATGGTAGTGGTTTTGTAAATTTGGGAAGACAATATTGAATAATCCTTGAAAAGAATGATCTTCCTGATTTTCATGAATGAGTTTGTTCTGAGGGGGAATTACTCTATTTAAAAATTTTATAATTCTGAGAAAATACCCCAAAGAAACAAAAGAATTTTTAAAATCAGGATTGCCTGCCACACAGAAATTTTTAGGAAGGTTCAAAATTTGAAAATATCAGCTGCATGCAGAATTTAAAAAATTTGCATCAACTATTTTGAGATATGTCACCTTTTAAAAAACAGAAAAACATTTTCTAAATTCACCACCAAGAAACATTAATTTTACTCCAAAAGGTATTTTAGAATCCATTAGATCTTGAATTAGTCTTTCAAAAAACTATAGAGCATGCATATGAGTCATATTTGATTCATAAAATTTTATCAAAGAAGTTCATTTGATATAATAACAATTTTTGGAATGCTTTGATATTTTTGAAACATTATTTTTATCTCCAAGGGAATTTCAAATTTGAGATGAGCTGTTGTTCCATTTGGTAGATTCATGGCTGCTATTCCTTTTCCAGCACATTCCATAGTTATTCTACCTTCTTATCGGATAGAAGCTTGCAATCAATTATATATACAAAAAGGTTCTTCCTGACCCCCCAGGTCATGAATAAAAAATGAAGAGTTTTGATGTTTTGATAGTAATTGCATGCATCAACTAATACACTTCTGTTGACTATTAAAAACATGAATTATTTTCAAATCTGATTCATTTATAGCAGTATTTTGTTCTTCAGATAAAATCTGGTTCCTGTTGAATATTTTAGACTCCATCATATTCTCAAATCACGGGGAATATGGAAAATCTATCCAATAGTTTTTCCACATTTTTTTAAAAATTATTGTGGTAATTGATGCTAATATTTCACATTTGAAAAATCTTGGGTCTGTAATCCCTGAGTGAATTCAACCTTGCACTGTGAAATTGAAGGAGGAATTCCACATCAAAAGCAGTTTTGCTGGCTGAAAAAGTGCCAATAGCATTCTGAAAAACTTCCTTAGTTCAAAAGGGTGAATATCAAACTCTGCTTTGTGCACATTGTTTAAAACAAATGATGATTGAGATCAAGTAAGCCCTTTAACAAATTTGCCACTCTGAAATTTGAATAATAAATTCTGTTGACTTGCTCTAGGTTTTCAAATTCAGTTTTAACAAGATAATTATTTAACAAAAAACTGTCAAAACACCTTTCTAAATCAGAATGATTAACATTTTAAGTTCTCCCAATGGAAAAAACACCCTGAAAGTGCCCATATTTCTTTCTGAGCAAATGGAATGTGCAGTATTGTGGAAATTCAGATTGTTTGATTCTCCTTGCAAAATCATACATATTTATCTTGAAACATTATGTGAGAATAGTTTTAAATATTATGTGATAATAGTTTTTCCTTGGTTTAATCATTGAAGGACTTCATACAGGGATTCATATGGATCAATTTTTTTTTTGATGGTCAGGAATATGAATATCAAACCTATACCTGCAAATATTTTTAAATTCATGCGGGGCATTGGTAATTTTCTAAACGGTAAGGATTTTCAGGAACCACCCAGGAATTAAAAATGAAGAAACTACAGGATTCCTCCTCAGTGAAATTTCAGTCCCATTCTTTTTTTTTTGATATATGGGATAATTGCTTCAACCACCAATTTTATACAAATTTTATCAAATTTGGAAACAAAAAGTAAGAGGAGAAGGACAATCTGAAGTGACAAAGATTTACAAAAGTTATAAGTGAAAACAACTGAAGTCTGTTGATTTATGGGTTGAGGTGGAACTTAGTAAAATCAAGGTGGGATGGATAGGGGTTTCTATAAATGTTCAATGTTCAAAAAAAAGCTTGAATTAAGTGATTAATTAGTTTTTATTACATGTATTTTAACTTGACTCTGTTACTTTACTAGTTCCATGTGTTCTCTTGGCTACATGTGTTTTTCTTTGTGAATTCTTTCTCCTTGGTTAAATTTATTTTCCTGGCAAAAATTTTTATCCCTGTAATATGTGTTGAAATTTTAAATTTTCAAAAAAAAGGCTTGAACCAAGGGAGGAATAATTGTTGACTAACTGTGTTTTCAAGTTACTCTCTTAGTCCTTGTTAAATATTTTTTCCTTGGATACATGTGTTGTCCTTTTTACTTGTGTTATAATTTTTACAGGTGTTGGAATTCTGAATAATAAAAAAAAAAGCTTGAACCAAGTGAAGAATGAGTTTTCATTACATGTTTTTCCAATGACCTCTGTTGAATTACTGGGATCATTTTTAACTTGTTTGCCCCTGCTCCATGCATTATACCTGTATTTTTGTGATAGTAAAAAATAAACCAAATGTATAAATACAAAGCGTTTGTTGAAAATTATTAAAAATGAAGAAAAAAAACTTACATATGTGCATGGGGGAAGTAATTAATTAAAATGATGTGTGAAATTCAAAAACAAGGATTTTTTTTTGAAAAATAATCTTACAATGAATTGATTCAATTAAACTCAAAAAATTTTGAATAAACATAAGGGCAATGTTAAATTCGCAACCCTTTGGTAACAAACGGGCGCATAATTCCCTTTTCAACCAATGTGAGTTGCAAAAGGCTGTTTGCAACCCATTTTAGTTGCAAACAGTCATTTGAAACCTTTTTTTATTTAAAATATGGGCCCTTTATATATATACATGTATATTCTTTTTTATTTTTTTTTACTATTTTTATCTTTTATTTCTTTATTTGATTTTAATACAAATAAAATGAAATAAAAATAAATAAAAAATAAAATAAAAAATAAATCAATTAATTCAATAAGAAATATTAATAAAAAAATACAAACTAATAGAGTAAAACAAAATGAAATTATGAATAAATAAATAAATATATAAAAAATAAATTAATCAATTGGGTTAAAATTAAATATATATATGTATATATATATAGAAACCCATTTGGGTTACAAACAGTCATTTGCAACCTTTTTTTATTTTATATATGGGCCCTTTATATATATATATATATTGTTTGGGTAATGTTAAATTAGATTTTTTATTATTTATTATTTATTATTTATTATTTATTATTGATTATTTATTATTTATTATTTATTATTTATTATTTATTATTGATTATTTATTATTTATTATTTATTATTTATTATTTATTATTTATTATTTATTATTTATTATTTAGTATTTATTATTTATTATTTATTATTTATTATTTATTATTTATTATTTATTATTTATTATTTATTATTTATTATTTATTATTTATTATTTATTATTTATTATTTATTATTTATTATTTATTATTTATTATTTATTATTTATTATTTATTATTTATTATTTATTATTTATTATTTATTATTTATTATTTATTATTTATTATTTATTATTTATTATTTATTATTTATTATTTATTATTTATTATTTATCATTTATTATTTATTATTTATTATTTATTATTTATTATTTATTATTTATTATTTATTATTTATCATTTATTATTTATTATTTATTATTTATTATTTATTATTTATTATTTATTATTTATTATTTATTATTTATTATTTATTATTTATTATTTATTATTTATTATTTATTATTTATTATTTATTATTTATTATTTATTATTTATTATTTATTATTTATTATTTATTATTTATTATTTATTATTTATTATTTATTATTTATTATTTATTATTTATTATTTATTATTTATTATTTATTATTTATTATTTATTATTTATTATTTATTATTTATTATTTATTATTTATTATTTATTATTTATTATTTATTATTTATTATTTATTATTTATTATTTATTATTTATTATTTATTATTTATTATTTATTATTTATTATTTATTATTTATTATTTATTATTTATTATTTATTATTTATTATTTATTATTTATTATTTATTATTTATTATTTATTATTTATTATTTATTATTTATTATTTATTATTTATTATTCATTATTTATTATTTATTATTTACTATTCATTATTTATTATTCATTATTTATTATTTAGTGCAGGCCAAAAAACTTGATTTTAGTTTTCTAGCATGCCACACGGCTGATTTGAGTCGTGTTACATGCCACATGGCCCATTTGGGTTGTGTAGCGTGCCATACAGCCCATTTGAGTTGTGTGGCGTTCCACATGGCCCATTTGAGTCGTGTAAACAACTCCACACAGCCCATTTGAGTAGTGTAAACAACTCCCCATGGCCCATTTGAGTTGTGTACAAAACTCAAAGAGATGTGAGTTTAACATTACAGAAAAACATTCTATTTTGAAGGAAATAATTCACAAGTCTAAACTTCCTCACTCCCCTCAACTCCATTTATCAAGCAAATTCTCCAACCGCACAATCAATAATATGATTCAATCCAGTCTAAGCTCATGCCCTCTCTTCAAATCTTTCTGGGTCAATTTTACTTGCAATTGTATTTTCCCTTTCAATTCTCATCTGTGTAAAACCCCTCAACATTTTTTCTTTCCCGATTCCATCCTCCAATCTACAAATATCCTAATTTTGTATCTAAACCCATTTGGCTTTCTGTTTTGGTACCAAGTACCCAATAAAAATTACAACAGACTTTAAAAAGAGGTTTGGCTGGCTATTATCTTCTATTGTCTCAAACAAGGAAATGGTTCCACCCCATTTATCCTGAAACCTGTGCTGTAGTCAAATTATGAGACTGTATCTTCAATGACTCCATTTTCCCATACAGTGGGACTCTCAAAAATGCATTCATAGACCAATCTCCTCAGTTTGTTCTGATATTGACCTTTGAGAACCACCCTTCCTTATTTGTAAAAAGAAAACTTATTGATTTCAAAGATGAAACCATATAGATCTAGGATTGAACAACAGAAAGATAGGAGACTGGCCAAAATTTCAGAGACATATAGAAAGCTCTTTAACCACTGGTCCAAACCATTTTCATTCTTCAAATTCAGGGTTCCAGATGCCTTGATATCCAGCAGGTGGGTTCCAGATCAGGTTTTCAAAAATCCTTTATATTCTGTTGGAAGGTGTTTGAAGAGAATGGAGTCTTAGATCATATATTGAGATGTGGAATAAGAATCAAGGATTAGGCATTTTTCCAGAGTTGAATGAGATTGATGAATAAGTCTTACAGTGACATGAGTCACCCCAGTTGTTGGCCCGTTAGGTCTAAGCTCAGGATGAGTAGTCCAGCATTCAGGGCTGGTTTTAGGGCTAAGGGAATGTTTTTTGCTTTTTTGAATCTGTTTTCAGTTAAGCTGGTGACATTAATTGAGGTTGTTTTTTTCTTGGCTGAACTCATTTTTTTTCTGTCATTTAGTAATCTTCTGAGGTGACCAAAAACCAGTTCTTCATTGATAGGTCTTCCCGAATGGGTGATGCTTTTACTGATTTTGTCCAGGCTTGGTTTTTATTATTCAAGGATGGTGTACCCTAAGATGTCTTGAGGAATAGAGATCCCCACCTTTTGTAGTTGGTTCTTTTATTTATTTATCAGGGTAATGAAATTGTGGATGAAGTTCTGTTTAAAGGCAATCCAGAGAAATTCCTTGTATACCCTGGCTCTGTTTGAGGCTTCAGAGGAACAAAAAAAACCTCAATATAATAGATATCCAGATGGCTTTTGGGTATTCCTCATTCTAATTATTGATGAATTTGGCATGGATGGTGGGCTCTAGCTTGGGGATGAGGATGGTTGTAATGCTGAGATTTTTGACAACTATCAGATTCTGGCCTGGTTAATTTGATATGTCTCTGAATGCTTGATGTTCTAGGAATTTGTACATCCTATCTCTCCAGAGCAAGAATGAGTCCATTCTCAAGAATGTGATACTTTTGATGAATTTTTTGAGGGTGGCCTGGGTTAGTGGTTTGGACATGACATGCAGTTTTTATTAATATTATTATCTTTTTTTTAACAGTGAGGCTGCGTTTTTTGATTTATCTAGGATTCTTACTTGCAGAAGTGCTTGGTCTTTCAAAAACCCTTTTTCAATGGAGTGTATTTTGACTGTTAATTTTGTTGAAATAGAGGGCTTGTGATCCTGAGATTTGGCTGTATTAATATTTTTCTTAAACCAGGAACAGCTCTGGAATTCAAAAGATTGTCCTAGAAGGATGATTAACAAAAAAATTGGAACATTGAATTTGGGGGAACATCAGTAACTAAACATGATTGTTCATGTAAATGCACAAGTAGAATTTAAGCAGTATCTGAATGTATCTGGAGATGAATTGGTTTCAGTCAGGTTCTGTTTTCTACCAGCCCTGTTGTCTAAGTATGAGAGGAGATTCTATGTTTGTTGCATGTTTTACTCTATTGCCTGTTGGGTTCTCAACTCCATTCCAGGAGTTTCTCATCAATTTTATATCTTCTTTCTCCTTTTTTTGGGCTCAGTAGGAGTATTAGTTGTTCATTAATAATATGTATGTTTTGAGAGAGCTGGTTGTGAAAGTTCCTAGAGTTTTTTTGGTTTCTAAAGGATGACTTGTTTTTTTTTAAATCAATTTCTTCTTTGGCAAATTCTTTGAGCTGAGCTTCTCATGGTTGTTGGATAAGTCAAGGGAGATTTTATCCTCAATTATTTTTTGATTTTTCTTGCAGAGCTGCAATGGTTGTTGGGTGGGTCTGCTTGGGTTTCTTGAGTCTAGGGTGGTGGTCTGGCCTTTTCTTGAGAATATCCTCAAGGTATCTTTTGTGAGGAAAAGGGATCAAAGGAGGATTGAGTTGTAGTCACAAAACTACTTCAAGTTGTCCCAATAAGGACATCTCCTGGCTGCATCAAATTGTGTCCATTGGGATAACTCACCATGGTCACCAAGAGAAACTGAATGAAAACAACTACTTTTTCTTTTCTTTTCTTTTCTTTTCTTTTCTTTTCTTTTCTTTTCTTTTCTTTTCTTTTCTTTTCTTTTCTTTTCTTTTCTTTTCTTTTCTTTTCTTTTCTTTTCTTTTCTTTTCTTTTCTTTTCTTTTCTTTTCTTTTCTTTTCTTTTCTTTTCTTTTCTTTTCTTTTCTTTTCTTTTCTTTTTGTTTCTTTTCTTTTCTTTTCTTTTCTTTTCTTTTCTTTTCTTTTCTTTTCTTTTC
This sequence comes from Puccinia polysora, assembly GCA_025617555.3. Lineage (NCBI taxonomy): Eukaryota > Fungi > Basidiomycota > Pucciniomycetes > Pucciniales > Pucciniaceae > Puccinia > Puccinia polysora. Next base: position 22,729,430 of record CM062620.1, on the reverse strand, counting down.
TTTTCTTTTCTTTTCTTTTCTTTTCTTTTCTTTTCTTTTCTTTTCTTTTCTTTTCTTTTCTTTTCTTTTCTTTTCTTTTCTTTTCTTTTCTTTTCTTTTCTTTTCTTTTTTTTCTTTTCTTTTCTTTTCTTTTCTTTTCTTTTCTTTTCTTTTCTTTTCTTTTCTTTTCTTTTCTTTTCTTTTCTTTTCTTTTCTTTTCTTTTCTTTTGTTATTATTATTTTTTTTTCTGAAATTTCAACATAGCCTTTCCGGTTTTTCAGCTTCTATTGCACTTTGTTCATAATTATATTTGATTCATTTTTTTCTTTTCCTCATAATCACCCATCCCAATTTTCTCCTGTTATTCATAGTTTTCCCTCCTATCTTTTCCCTGTTCCTGAAGTTTCCTTTGAATCTCTAAATCCATGTTTATTTGAATTTCCATTTTGTCCATCATCATTGCCAAATCCATTGGTTTATGCCTTTTTTTATTGATAACTCTGTTATTCAATCTCACACAATCAATCCTCCTTTCTTTAGGAAGACTTAATGCAGCTTTGAGCTGGGGCTGTTCCCTTCCTGTGATGGATTAAAGAGGCTCAATACTTCCAACTCTTTTTTACTTTTAGCTTCCCTAAATGAACATTTCAATCATTTTCAACATTTTGTTTTCCTATCTTCATGAAGGCCTCTGAAAATACCACAATTATATTTGGGATTTTCTTTGCACTCTTGCAACAAAAATGAATATCCTGAATGATCATATTCTGCAGTCACAAGAAAATTCCACTGTGCATGAGCTTCATCTTCCTCAAGTAGAATTCCAGATTCCCTGATATGATCTAGAATATGACTTCAAGGGATGCCCATGGACCTGATTAAATTTATTTTGAATGATTTGGCTTGTGCTTCAAGGGTATTTCAATATTGATATTTGAATTTGTTCATTAATAATGAGAAATGTTCATGTGAGCATTATAAAATAAATCCAATAAATTCATTTTTCTTTTAAAATAAATCCAATAAATTCATTGTTCTTTTGAAATATTGGATAGCTATTGTGGTATGTATTTTTTTTTGATTCAAAATTTCAATTTTGATACTTCCATGAACTGTAACAATATCACATGTGGAATTAACCAAGTAGGAGTTCCAAGAATGATGGGGACCTTCAACTTGATTTATTTCCCAGATGCAAGTGGTGGTAATTCCACAGGCCTGAAAAATATTTCTAATTCTTGCTCCAGAATTTCCTGATGTGCTCTGAAAAATATGGTTCTAATTTCATGAGGGACTGCAATATTGATAAATAGCTTCATAGCCCTTCATGGTTCTTGAAAAAAAAAAAATGTTTTCAAAAAGGAATAAATGAATACCAGATGTCTTCAGATCTTCAAACTATTTCTCATCCAGTCAATCTTTTCTTTATGATATTCCAACTGCAAAGGATGTGGGAATTTTCTTGAAAAAGGTTTTGAATGAAATGATTCCACCTATCAAAATTGTTTTAATTTTCAATTTATTCTTGGGAACCACCAAAAAATTGATCCTTGAATTCATTCATAAGAGAAAAATATCTCTGTTGAAAAGACTTTGGGGATATAATATTCAGCCCAAATTAATCTGAACTTTGGACAAGCCCCAGAAACAAATCATTTGGTTTCATGGACCATCAGGGCAAATTCTATTGAAATTATTTGGCCTGTTGAAGCCATTCCATCAAAGTGAAACAAGGGATATGTATAACTTTTTTTCTTGCATGTGCAATCCATTATGCACACATGGTGGAATTGTTTATCCAAAAATTTAAAAATAAAGATATCTTGAGCTAAAATGAGATGAAAGGATTAAAGAATGAGTGAGAAATGCTTTTAATGTCAAGAGTAACAGACCTGAGATCAGGAGGAAAAGGAAACTCTTGTTGATGTGTTGGATGAAAACGTGATTGATTTCCCCTGAGAGCACAGTTGTTTATATAGACTAAATACACAATTGGCTAACAAGTGGTTGAGTAAAAAATGAATAAGGTAAAACAAGAATAAGCAGGTTAAGTCAAATGGTATTTGAAATGCTATTATTGCACAGTCTGGCAATCAAAATAAAAAAAACACAGCCTAGTTATATTTTACCCATTATTTTAATACTTCAATACCAACAATAATAAAAATCAAATCAATCAAATCAAAAACTCTTTGAACTCCAGTGAAAGTCAAAAATATGAATACTCAAATTCTAACACACCTGCTTGACTTTCACTGGAGGAAGTTAATGTCCTAAAAACAAATCTAACTCTTTTTCTTAAATTAATATAATTTTCTGCTAAGTGTTGGAATAATTCTACATAAAGGTTAGTGAATAATTAATAAGTTGAGCTGAATCACTTGTAGACTTCCTGGGGCATATTTGAATAAAATTGCTATCTAAACTTATAATTTCTACTTTTTTCTGGAAAATTCTTCAGTTCAAAAGTGAATATCATTCAGATACTTTGAATTTGTTCAAGTTTGGGTTTAATTGTGTAGAATTGATAAAATGGAGTTGGTCAATTTTTGGATTTGAGTACTGAAATTACAGTGATATTTTAATGCCCTAATTCCAACTTCTGATTAGTGATTGATCAATCATATTCTTGATATTCTTTTTGAGATTTTTGTTGGATGAACATAATACATTTGTTTGATGAATGATTGAAGAAAAAATGTAGGTAGAGTGTGAACGCAGCAGTAAAATTGTAGTCCAATCCTCCCAGGAAAGATTGATGCAATTTTGAGGTCAATGGTGATCAGGTTGAGTTGTTGGACAGTAGACCAATCCTTCCAAGCCAATTCCATTGCAAGATTAATGGGTTCTGGTAATCAGGAAAAGTTGGCAATGTAAAGAGTGCAGTTGACAATATGAAGGAGTTTGGTGCTATCAAAGCAAGAGATCTTGGGAGGATTCAATTCAATCATTTGATTCCGGTAGATCTTGAGCTGGAAATTAGTTCAATTCACACCAGTCCAATCAATTGAATAAAATAGGTTTTTGAAGCTCATCTTCATCTTTTGGTAGGTCCACTTGCTGGCTCTGAAGCTTGTTGTGGTTTTTCAATTGAAAAGATTTAAATGTTTTCCCTCAGTGTTTGGAAGATTTTCTTGTTTCCTTCACTCAATACGTCTCCCTCTTCAGATGATCTGTGGTTGTTATTAACTTCTTGCTCAGATTCCTTTTTTTCAAGGTCTAGACTCTCTCTAGCCCAATTTTCAATTGTTTTTTACTCCAAGTTTCAAATCAATTGACCACTTCTGAGATAGTCTGATGCCCAAATGCTTTTTCCTGGCTTGCTTTGACTCCCAACTTGCTTCTATCCAAGCCATCAATTGATTGTGGATTGCTTCCTCAGTTAGTTAATTCATATTTTCTTGCATTTGCTAAATCCAGTCATAGCATCAGGCTTGGGTTTGGGTCCCTTCCATTGGAAAATTCATCCCTCTTGCTGTGTGTTAAGTTACTCCATCATAAGCTTGCACTTTGCTGTTAGCCCTTGATACCTTGCACTTGCCCTTGTACTCAGCTTTCATTTTGAGCTCACAATCATCTAAGAGTTCCCTAAATTATGTGGGGTGGTGGTGTGACTGTCAATGAACTAACTCAACTCATCTATTGTAGCTTTCCAACCTACAATAGATTTATTTCACAATTTCATGTACTTGCTCAACTGGGAATGCTTCCCTCACCCCTTCCAATGATGATATCCATTGGGTAGCAAGATCCAGTGTTTCTTGGGCCGGAACACATTTAGATCCTGTCCCTCCTTCTAAATCTCCTTTGGTTCAACCTCTTGATGATCCCCTTTCTCCCTCTTGGAAAGAAGTGGACCCTCTTGAAGAAATCAAAGGCTCTTCCAATGAAACCTCAACTTGTTGTTGATTGCAGGCTTGCACTAATGCTCCCAAACTTGGCGCTTTGACCTTACTCACAACTCTAATCCAGGCGCTTAACCAAAATGCCTTGCAATCTGGTCTGAGTGGTCCTAGTTTTTGTACCCCAGGAATGAAGCAGCCTGATAATTTTAATGGGGAACACCCTCATAGGCTCAGATCCTGGCTACAGTCCTGCCAAATCATCTTCTAAAAAAATCCTCACAATTTCCCTACTGATAGACCTAGAGTTACACATGCATCTTCCTTCCTTTCTGGAAGAGCCTCGCAGTGGTTTGAACCCTACCTTGAACCTTCAGATAGCACTAGTCCCACTTGTATTCTCAAATATTTGGAAAATTTCAAGCAAAAGCTGTTCACCCTGTTTGGAAACCCTAAGGAATTTCAAAACGCTGAATAAAAACTCAATAATCTAGTCATGAAGGAAAACAGTAGAGCCTCCGTTTATATTTCCAATTTTCAAACTCTGAAGCCTTGCATCCCATGGAACAAGGCAGCCCTTATATTTAATTTTTAAAAATGTTTAATGGCACGCCTAATCAAACCAATCACAGTTGGAGGACATAAGACAACCTCTCTTCAGCTGTTAATGGATTGGGTGATTGAACTTGATAATGGTTATCACGACAAGAACTGCCATTGAAAAAACAACCATGGACCTTCAAGTAAGGCTCCAAAGGTGGACAACTCCTCACAAGAATCTTTGAAAGTCCAAAGCAATCCATCCCAAATCCAACCTTGCACTCCAACCCAAAAGGAAAGCACCACAGAAAAATGGATTCCACCTGTATGCGGGTGGCATTTCTGTATCCCATTGATATCTCAGGGTTATGTGATGCTGTATCTCATCATTGAATTTCAGAAGGTGATGAAATATTGTGACTAGAGATCAGCATTTGCTGAACTTCTGGCTCATTAGTTCATAATACATTGTCAAGGGAACGCTAGATATGAGCAAAGCTGTTGCTCCATAAGCAGTCCGCATATCATCCACAAATTACTGCAGTTGGTGTTTGGGAATTCCTTCAAAGTGAAATTTAAAAATTCCAGAAGACGCTGATTGTTTCCAGACTGGAATTTCCATCAACTGGTCAAAAACTGGGTAAGTGCTCTTATTCACAGCCCAAAATAAAATGCATAAACATGTATTTAGGATAATACTAACACACCATGCTCCTAGAAATGTACAAATCTTTCCTTATATAAATGAGCCATTGATGTCTTCTTTTCTGTTGGTTTCTTATTCAATAGCCTATGTTGGTGTAATTTTATTTTTTATACTTCTACTTTTTATCAGGGAAAATACAGAAAGCAAAGCCAAAATTTTTTGTTCAAATTTCAAAAAATGAAGAATATTTGAAATGGAAGATTACCAAAAACCAAGGGAGTAAAGAAAGGAAAAAGAACAGAAGAAAAAATAAAAAAAAGGCAGTATTCTCACTTACATGTGTTGATCAACATCCCTGGTCTGCACATAAGGGCAGGTTATTTTATTTTTTGAGGGAGAATGTTGAAACCAAGGAAAGAGGCAGGCTCCTTTTTGCAATGTAGAAACGCCAGGGTAGTGGAAATTTATAAAAATAGAAAAATGCATTGAACTAGTTCTGGCCTGAGCAGAAGGGAATCCATTTTGGAATAAAAGGAAGACATGAATTAAGTGGGAATTGGGGTAGTCACAATGGCATGAAATCAACAACCGCAGATATGTTTACTACCAGCCCTGGTTACAGAAAAAATTTTCACTCAATAAAAAATTGATTTATGAAAATTAATCCATGAGAGGACATGTCTTTACCACAGGAAAAAGGTCAAATTAGGGAATATCAGAGTTAAGCAAACCTGCCATTTTTTAATAGTGGGTTTCAACACAAATCCACCACTTCAAACCCACTATTAAAAATCCAAAAAATACCCTTATTTACCATCAGACCTGTCAGAGTCACCTGAAAATAAATGGGTTTTTTCACCACCGCAACCCATCATTTCACACCATCACCCCTGGTTTCAACCTCCATTCCTATTCTGTTTGCTTCATCACTCTAATTTAATTCTCACAAAGCTTCATCACCCTCATCACATTATTTCTTCCATCACATCCATGCTCTCATCACTTCATCCCCACTTTCATCACATCCCTTCATCACTTCATTGCTTCCTAAAAGTAAACGTACTCAAGGAGATTGCTCAATTACTTGGCTTGTAAATATATTTGATTTATTGATTGGATAAAACTTTCCAAAAGGAAAAAAATACAATACAAACAATAGAAACAACATCAACCATATTGGGCCTTCTTTCCCAAAATTCTTTCATCAATTTTTGAAGGACTACAATCTTGGATTTTTAAAGATAAATTGGCTAGTTTTTTATTAATTTGGAATGAGCAGCCAAATTGAGTGTGGGTTGAAGAGGTTTTTAAACTAGGAGGAGGAAATGTAGTCTGATGATCAAAAAATTGAGTCTTCCAAATAATTTCAATAATGCCCTCAGCTTTTGCAAAGTCAACAATACAACCAAGTTTTGGAAAAGATAAACCATGACCCAAATCATTGCAGGGAGGAAGGATAGGCTGTCCTGTAGATCTGTTGATGTATGAAAATATTCAATATGTAAAACCATTCAAGTCATTCTTATCAGTATGGAGCTTGTTTTAGAAGTTATGAAATGTCACAGCCACATTTGAAAACCTGCAGAAATCTTGGTCCTTTTCCATCCACTCAGATGAAGAACACTTTGGGATTAGATATTTATCTGAAACTTTCTTGTTTTGGGCATGAGCTGAAGTAGACAGTGATTGAATCCTTCCAAAGATGAATTTGTTGTGAGCAGGGAGACGGTCCCACAGTCAATCATCCTTCTTGATGGTATCTTCATTCAAACCTGTTTTGCAAGAATAGACCCCTATTTTTGAAATGAAGTCAACATCAATCAATTTTTTGAATTTTCTGACAAAACCTGACACAAAAAGGAACCAAGCTCATCACAACTACAAACTTTGTTTCAGGATGACAACCAGGAATTACCACATGAATGGAAAACCAAAAGAAAAATAATGCAGAATCAAAAGTTCAATTTGTAATTTTATTGTTGAAAAATATTGAGGAATAAACTTTAAATCCCATACCCATTTTAACCAGACATGCCTTCATTCAATTCCAAATTCAATTCCATCAAGATTGATATCTAAAAGACTGATATCTCAAAACAATAAATACCCTCTTTTTTCAAAAAAGAAAAAAACAAAAAAGGTTACTTACCAATGGGGTGGTGGTCGTGGTGGATGAGGTGGGTGGTCGTGGTGGGTTCTGGTGGGTGTTGGTGGGTTGTGGTGGGTGAAGGGGGGTGTTGGTGGGTGTTTGTGGGTGTTGGTGGGTGGTGGTGGGTGTCAGTGGGTGGGTTAGGTGGTTCACCTCATAGTAGGACAGACCCCTAAATTGGAGCTGACAGACCCCAAGTGTGGTACAGGTGTCTAAGTCACTCACTAGGTGGGGAGGGGATTTGAAATCCCCCCCAACCAGCCACTCCCTCCCCCCTCAATTGCTCTCTAGGTGACGAGCGTATTTGAAATACCCCCCTCCCTCCCCCCTTGATCTCCCCCCTTGCTTGGTCCCTAGGTGGGGAGCGGATTTGAAATTCCCCCCCTCCCTCTCCCCTTGATCTCCCCCCTTGCTCGGTTGATAGGTGGGGAGCGGATTTGAAATCCCCCCCCTCCCTCCCCCCTTGATCTCCCCCCTCAAGCTCCCCCCTTGCTTGCTTGCTAGTTGGGGGGAAGATTTGAAATCCACCCCCCCTCCCTCCCTCCTCAATGTCCCCCTCGCGCGCTTGCTAGGTGGGGAGCAGATTTGAAATCCACCCCCCCTCCCACCCTCCTCAATGTTGCCCTTGCTTGCTTGCTGGGCGGGGGGGTGATGAAGTCCCCCCCACAGCAAGCCCCACCGGCTGCGCCCCCTTGCTTGCTTGCTGGGCGGGGGGGGGGGGTGATCAAGTCCCCCCCACCGCAAGCCCCACTGGCCCTCCCCCTTGCTCCCACTGCAAGGCGGTGGCTTGCACCACCCTTGCTTGCTTACTGGGGGGGGGGGGGGGGGGGTGATCAAGTCCCCCCCACCTCGAGCCCCACCAGCCCCCCCCCTTGCTCCCACCGCAAGGCCCACTGGACCCCCCCCCTTTGCCGCTTGCTTGGTTGGGGGGTGATGAAATCCCCCCTTTGCAAGCCCCTCTGGCCGCTTGCTTGCTGGGCAGGGGGGTGATGAAGTCCCCCCCACAGCAAGCCCCACCGGCTGCGCCCCCTTTCTTGCTTGCTGGGCGGGGGGGGTGATCAAGTCCCCCCCACCGCAAGCCCCACCAGCCCTCCCCCTTGCTCCCACTGCAAGGCGGTGGCTTGCACCCCCCTTGCTTGCTTACCGGGGGGGGGGGGTGATCAAGTCCCCCCCACCTCAAGCCCCACCAGCCCCCCCCTTGCTCCCACCGCAAGGCCCACTGGACCCCCCCCCTTTGCCGCTTGCTTGGTTGGGGGGTGATGAAATCCCCCCACCGCAAGCCCCTCTGGCCCCCCCCTATGGCCACTCACTTGGTTGGGGGGTGATGAAATCCCCCCACCGGGATGGCCCCCCCTTTGCCACTTGCTTGGTTGGGGGGTGATGAAATCCCCCCACCGCAAGCCCCTCTGCCCCCCCCCCCCCTATGGCCACTCACTTGGTTGGGGGGTGATGAAATCCCCCCACCGGGATGGCCCCCCCCCTTTGCCGCTTGCTTGGTTGGGGGTTGATGAAATCCCCCCACCACAAGCCCCTCGGCCCCCCCCCCTTTTCCACTCACTTGGTTGGGGGGTGATTAAATCCCCCCACCGGGCTGCCCCCCCTTTGCCGCTTGCTCAGTTGGGGGGTGATGAAATCCCCCCACCGCAAGCCCCTCTGGTCCCTCCCCTTTGCCACTCACTTGGTTTGGGGGTGATGAAATCCCCCCACCGGGCTGGCCCCCCCCTTTGCCGCTTGCTTGGTTGGGGGGTGATGAAACACCCCCACTGCCAGCCCGTCCACCCCCCCCCCCTCTGCCACTCACTTGGTTGGGGGTGATGAAATCACCCACCGGGCTGGCCCCCCCTCTTTGCCGCTTGCTTGGTGGGGGGGTGATGAAATCCCCCAACAAGCCACGCCCTCCCTCCTGGCCTGCTTGCTTGCCAAAAAAAAAAACTCAAAAGAAAAAAAACAAAAGAAAAAAACTAAAAAAAAAATGGAAAAAAAAGCAAAAGCAAAGCAGAAAAAAAAACAAAAAACAAAAAACAAAAAAAAATAAATAAAAAAATAAACCAAACAATAAACCAAAAAAAAAAACAAAAAAAAAACAAAAAAAAAACAAAAAAAATGGAAAATAAACCAAAAAAAAGGGAAATAAACCAAAAACAAAATGGAAAATAAACTGAAAAAAAAACAAAAAAAAATTAAACCAAGATAAAAAAATGAAAAAAAAAACCAAAAAAAACCAAAAAAAAACAAAAAAAAAACAAAAAAAAAACAAAGAAAAGGAAAATAAACCAAAAAAAAAACAACAAAAACAAAAAAAAACAAAAAAAACAAAAAAAACCAAAGAAAAAAACAACAAAAAACAAAAAAAGAAAAACAACAAAAACAAAAAAAACCAAAGAAAAAACAACAAAAAAACAAAAAAAAAAACAAAAAAAAAACAAAAAAAACCAAAAAAACCAAAAAAAACAAAAACAAACAAAAACAAAAAAACAAAAAAAAAAGTAAACCCAAAAAAAAAACAAAAAAAAACAAGAAAAAAACAGAATGAAACCAAAAAAAAAAAGCAAAAACAAAAAAAAAAAAAAAAAAAAATGGAAAGAAGCCAAAAAAACAAAGGAAAACAAAGAAAAACCAAAAAAAAAAAAAAAAAAAAAAAAAAAAAAAAAAAAAAAAAAAAACAGGACAAAAACCAAACAAAAAGCAAAAAAAAAAAAGCAAAAAGCAAAAAAAACAAATAAAAAACAAATAAAAAACAAAAAAAATTGGAACTCTTCAATTGATGGCTTGAATGTGAAAAATCATAGGGTATATAAATAAATGAACCCCAGTTCAAATAAAAAAAGAAACATACTTTTGAACCAGATATTTACTTACAGGGCTGGTCATTTTTTGTAGTGGCTTACTTGTGGGGTTTCTTCTGTTCATAGATTGGAAAATGTTTGGGGACTGATTTTTTGGAATTTTGGTATCAACAACACTTGACCAGTGATGTTTTGAAGTTTGATGATAGAAAAATTTTATGACTGGGGCTTGCAGTATTGAAAACTATGGGACAATCACTCTTTTGAAAGATCGAATTAAGAATTATCATGCAAATAACAATTTTAAGAAATGTGGCAGATCAAAAATACAGCTAAAATTATGAAAAAAGTATTCAAATCACTTGCAAGATGACACAGTAAAGCTAGAGAAACTCAGAGAAGAAATGACAGCACTCATATCAACCATTACAGCTTGGTAACTCAGAGATAGGAGAGGGTTCTAGGCCAAAAGGCATTTTGAAACAGGAATTTTTGTTCATATGGTATATGTAGTCATGAGCAATAGCCTTGGCTAGATCATGCTGGGTGGGTAATGTCAATTTCCCAGTGTCTTGACTTTTCTCAGATATACTGAGCATGATGGATCAAATGTACATTTGAAGGTGAGCCCATATTGGTTCCTTGGCTGAAGTTCTTCCATCTGAGAGAGACTGAATTTTTTTAATTAAACAGAGGAGTTCATGACAATCAAATAAAGAAGCAATCCTTCTGTCTCTTGAAGCAATGAAGATCCCCCGGATGCCAGAAAGCAGGTAGAAGACAAAAGGGAGGAAATTGTGGTGGCATTCTAGTTGAGTCAATTTGGTGCGACATTGTTCATTTGAAAAATCTGAGAAATTTAGGGAAGAGTGGTCAACAGTGGATGATGGAGGGTCTTTTCACTTGTGCTTTTTCTTCTTACAGTTTGAGGGCTCCTTTTGGTCTTTCTGGGAATGAGCCTGAAGTAAGGTGAAGCTGATCATGATATCAATAATTATGCTGTGTAGATCTTGAAGACAGTCCCTTGGCTCAATGGGCATAGCCTCTGACTGATTGGTGTTGGCCTCATTTTCTAGAACCATGTGATGCTCTATTGAGCAGGGCTGCAGTGAATTTTGAAATTTCTTGATGGTTTGGAGCCACATAACCATTTGTAGGTTTGCCTTGACATTGGAGACTGGAGATGTGAGAGGATGGGGAGGCTGTGCACACAGTTCATTGGCAACTGTTTGAACTGAGAAAGCCACTGTCTTGGCCCATTTATTGATTGCTTTCCAAGTGCAATGGTCCAAGGCATGAAGAAAGCGCACCAGATTGGATTCTAGATGAGCAGTTTTCTGATCTAGGGGGGGTGCACCAGCAGGAAAAAAATGGCTGTTCTGCAGGCGGTTGAGGGCAGGAAAATTGATGATGTATGGTGCCCAACATGGCTCATGTTCAAACAAGCGTAGAAACTCTGTTGCTGTGAAATTAGAAAGTTGTCATTAGCAAAAAGAAATCTTGCAATTTGATGGGATCTTCAAATCAAACTAACCTTGCTCATGGATCTGCCAAACCCAGTTACCACACTCAAAATTGGCTGAATGGGAGATGTACCACATTTCTGGTGGTTCCGTAGTAGTTGTGGCCTGGAGACAGAAATCCAAAAAGTGCTTCACCCCATCCCATCCCATTTGGAGTTTCTTTGAACATTCCAACCCTTGAAAAATTGAATGATTGAATGAAAATCCTTGCGTATTCTTTTGTGGTAAATGATGGTAAAATAACCTCTACTTGCTGGATCATCAAAATAATAAGTGGGCTCCTCATCTTGTGGAGCATCCATACCAGAAACAATGGGCTGGGGAGAGGTTGAGTCTGGTTGAAACACTAATGCTTGATTGGATGTCTCAGGTTGATCTGGGGCCACCTGGGGTTGCTCAGAAGTGAATTGGGGTTCCACCATGGTTGCAGTGGGTTGGGAACAGAGGGAAGGTTCAGGAGTTATTTTGATTTCTGGTTGAGGGGAGGGGGCAATGGCTTTGTGATTTGCTGCTGCATCAGGGGAGGAGGGGGCTGGATTGTGATTTTCCATTATTTGCAGATGTGGGGTCATTTCCATAGGGGGATCAGTCAAGCTTGGAAGTTTTGGAGGTGGATGTGATGGGGGCTGTTGGGAAAATGAGGAGCTGGGTGTGATGCTCAGCCGTTCTCTGTGGGGGAGACACCTTTTACGATTGTTTTCTAAGGGAAAAAAAACTAATCAGACCTCCAAATCTGCAAATGTGAAGAATGAAAGTGGGGAAAAAACTAACCTTTTTGGATATCACTCAAGCTGGTGTTTAACCTGTTCACAGTATCTTGGATTAACCTGGGGATCTTGAGGAAAGCACAGGTAGTGACCATCTCTTGAATAGTATCAACATTCTGATAGAATTCTTCCGCAGTTGCTTCATGGACTTCTGATGCAGGGTTGTACTTGTCTGCAGGCGCTGAGAGTCATTCATCTTCATGAGTTGATGGTGAGGACTCTGTTGATTATGCCAAGGCATTAGTCAATGGATTCCAAGGTTGGTAGGTATTTTTCTTTCAATTTGATGAAATAAAAAACAATGGGTTAACAAACTTGAAGGTGGTATTTCTTGGGTAGGAGCAGTGGATGCCCTTGTGAGTGGATTAATAAATAGATGGTAAAAAGATGTGAAGCTGGCTCAAGGGGTATTGGGGAATGGAGAAAAGGGGAAAAACCTGAGGGAAGGGAGGGTTATTTATAGCCATTGACAAGAAGACTTGTTTCATTTTTCTTGCTGCAACCCACCAAACAAACATGGCTGCTGATCATGTCTACATGATGCAACATGCAGATCCATAGTCATTTGTGTTTCATGCTTGTGTGAAGCATGTGGCTTGCATTATCTTGGGATAGACCTGTGCATATGTAAGCCTTGCTGACTTGCTTCATTAGCTGAAAAATAATCTAGCACATTTTTGGATGATGAAAATTGCTTCTCATGACAGACAGCAACCATTTGAATGCCTCATGAACGGTGACCAATGTTCTTCTTAATGGTCTCTGACCATTGTAGTTCTTTATGGATGATGAAAATTGATTCTCATGAGAAACTATTACTATTAGAATGCCTCATGGACAGCAAGCAATGTTCTTCTTAATGGTCACCAACCATTGAAGCTCTTTATGGATGATGACAATTGATTCTCATGAGCAACTGTGACCATTAGAAGGCCTCATGGACAGTGACCAATGTTCTTCTTAATGGTTGCAAACCATTGCAGTTCTTTATGGATGATGACAATTTATTCTCATGAGCAACTGCAACCATTAGAATGCCTCATGGATGGTGACCAATTTTCTTCTTAATGGTTGCCAACCATTGCAGATTTTGATGGATGATGACAATTGATTCTCATGAGCAACTGCAACCATTAGAATGCCTCATGGATGGTGACCAATGTTCTTCTTAATGGTTGGTGACCATTTTAGTTTTTTATGGATGATGAAAATTGATTCTCATGAGCAACTGCAACCATTAGAATGCCTCATGGACTGCAGGCAATGTTCTTCTTAATGTTTGCCAACCATTTCAGTTTGTTATGGATGGCAAGAATTGATTCTAATGAGCAACTGCAACCATTAAAATTCCTCAAGGATGGTGACCAATGTCCTTCTTAATTGCTGCCAACCATTTATTCTCCTGCCAGTATCACATCAAGGATCAGAGTTTACCACACAATTTCACACAGTGTAACATCTTATCTACACATATGGGAGTATTGGTGACACACAGTGGCACAACACACTTCATGTGAATTGTGAGCAAATTTACTCATGGCATAGTGGAAAAATTGTACTTCTCAAGAATTTTGATGCAAAAGTAATTTACAGGATAGTGAGGAGGGATGACAACAACCATATGAGTGCAATTGGGAAGAAGGAGATGAAAAGCTAAGGGAGAGGGGATTTGGGTGTCATCCTGCAGGGATTGGAACACTTCGCTCTAATCCCTGGTGGTGAGAATGGTTGACCTGAATATTATATGAGCAAAATTTCCTGAATCAGCCAACTGTAAGGTTGGTGGATATATTTCCAGGAAAAAAAGACTTACTGGGCAAGTTTCTCCTTGCGTTTCTGAATCTGAAGGAGAGATGGAAAATTCAGTGAGGTGCATATGATGGGTGGAGTATGAGGACATTACCTTTTGAATATTCTCCTCAATGGTATTGGGTGCAATGAGGTAATAAATCTGCACTGGCCTTTTTTGACCCATTCAATGCAGCCAATCAACTGCCTGTGCCTGGGTTGTGGGGTTCCAATGGGGTTCCTATGTAGATCAAATGAATGTCTACTAAGTAAATTGAAAAATTCTAGAAATTATTGGGTGCTTACCATGATGAATACAACATTTTCTGATGTGATTTTGATTCCAACACCAGCCACCTGAATGGAGGCAAGAAGCACATAAGTTGTGCTACTTGCTGAAAACTTCTAAAGAATTGATTCTTGCTGTTTTGCCGTTAACCCTTCATCCAGACAAAAGGAGGATATTCAATACTCATCTAGTGTCATTCCAATCCTGCACATGACGGGAGAAAATGGACTTTTGAGTGGGGTCTCATTGCAAACAGGATAAAAAGACAGCCAGCTTACAGATCAAGATAATGTGTCCAAAACAAGAAGACCACAACTTTGCTTTCTCCAGCTACCACCACTGATCCTGGCTGAATCATCCCTACAAGCTGTTTGATTTTGGAGCCCTCAAGGCAGGTGTCAATATCAATGTGGTGGACAATTTTTTCAACTCCTGTGCTGTGATCCTTGGGACCCAACTCTTCTGGGAGGATGAATTGTCCATTTTGGTCCATGATGACATTGGGTTCTGCCAAAACTGGATGATTAAATGCTCCTATGAGCTGGCCAAGATCTTTGAGGAGCAACAACCTCATTGGCTTGGATCCATCAGGAGGAAGCTCATTCCTGATCTTAGAAATGAATTGGTCCTGGAGTTGGCAGTAGAAGTCTTCTGCTGCAGGTGAGAGTGGTGTCTTGATGTAGTTGTGAGTAATACTTGGGAGATTCGACAGCTCATCAACCTTGGTCCTTGAAAGGGTGGTGTGTTGGAGGACCATTTGTATTGGGTAAAAGACCCCTGCTTTTAGGTGGGGCAAAAGGGTAATTTCCCAGTCACTGTACTCATTTTCTAGACTGATACCCAGGAAGATAAGGAGAGAGAGGAGATCTTGAAGGAAGTTTTGCACTGGCATTCCTGTGAGACAAACTCCACAATTGGTGTCAACCTGGGTGATCTCTTGGGAAAGCTTGGCCTTGGTATTTTGGATAGTGCTGTCATGCAAGTGAATTGCAGTCAGTTTGGCCCAAAAAAAATACTTGTGTAGAAAAGATTTCAAAATGTAGGTTGGATTTACTTTTCCTCATCCAAAATAATCCTGAAACATTTTCTGGAGAAGATAATGGAGCATGGGGTGTTGCGGTTGGCTTGCATTTTGTTGTATTCCAATGTCACCAGGTGATATGATGTGAAAATCACATCTGCCTCTTCCAGTTTATTCTCCATGGTCTGATGCCGCCATTTTCCATGGTAGGTGAGAAAACTGATGGCCTTTGACTGCGTATTCTTCATAATCTCTCTTTTCCAATTCTTCAGGAGGCGTGGGGGGGGGTTATCACCAGTGTTGCTTGATGTTGAGGTTTTTTCAGGGGGGGGATCCAGGGGAAGGCTATAGGCCCGGGCTTGTGGCAAGGTGGTTGCAATCAGTGAAATAAATTTTATTGTTTTACCAAGACCCATGTCATCGGCCAGGATAGATCTAAGTGGGGATTCTGGAATTTCCTCACCCCTTGCAAGAGCTATGCTCTCACCAGTGATCTTGTTCTCCCATAGTGCACCACTATCAATTGAGGTCCTCTTCCACAAAGCCAAGGTGGATGCAGCACGTGGTGATTCCCTATTAAGGAGGAAAGCAAGTCCTTGAGACTGATGTGGTAGCAATAGGGTTTTCATTAAATTGTCAGGAGGAGAAACAGGGTCCAGATCACACCCACTGGGCACCTTGAGTAGAGCAGGGTTGTAATTTAGCTATTTGATAGCAGAATGGAGGTCTACAATTTCTGTGGCAAGGTTGGAAAGGGAAATTGAGTTGTGTTTTGCGGGATTGTATTGTGGAGGGCATTCAAGGGTAATGAATGAGGAAACAATGGAGGTGGTGATGGCCATGAGATCATGTTTGCTGCAAAATATTGATAATGCCAAATTGAATGTGACAAAAGACTGGGAGGAGACATGCAGAACCGCCTCAACAAAGATCTGTGAAGCTGTCTGGCTGGGAAATTTCAAAGGGAATTTCCCAGCAGGGCCAAATGATGTTTGATTGGGGATATAAGGAAGAAGGAGACATGACAGGGGAAGTGGTAAGGAGCCCAGAGGTTGATCTAGGGTTGGGATTCTGACAACAAGTTTGCCATCTGGGAAAAGAAGGGATAACCAATGAGTTCATGGGTTGGAAATGAGGTAGGGAAGAACAGTTCCAGGAATTGAGGTGAGGGTGGTTTTGAGGAGGCCAATACATTTAGCAGTGAGGGAAGCCATGGCTAAGGTTTGATGAAGTAATGTGATGAGTAAGGGATTTAATAAACAGATGGATGGAATATGTGCGAGATTGTGAGAAGAGCAATGATTGTGAGGGGGAAAAAAAAGAATGTGAAGGTGAGTACTTATATCTTTGAGCTGACTAGGAGGTGGCTCTGTGGTAGGAATTTGTGTCAACACATGGAATAGTCTCATGTGGATGATTTACACCATTGTTGATCAAACTATATAAATTTCTGGAATGAGTTGCATATGATGTCATTACATTCAGGGTTATTCAACTTCTCATTGTGGAAGTATGCATAAGGGTGGGATGTTTGAGGTCTCACTCGTGTCAATTGTGGTAAATGGTCTGCCACAGATTGATTTGAGAGGGTCTGAAATCAACTTGTGTTCTGGGTGGCAAGCTTACAGCTCCATTTTTCACAGATCTACATGGAATGAATGGAAAGGATGCTGGTGAAGGAACCCAAAATAGAGTTGTAGGCTGGGTGGCAAGCGTAAAAATCCTGAAAGGATCATGGTGCATAGGACATAATGAGGTTGTGCAATCCCATGGCCAAGTTGCAGCTTGGCTTTTGAGTGCTACACAAGGGTGCGGGCATAAAATAAGCTGTGGATCAAAACTGGCTTGATATTCCCACACACTTGTGAAGGAACCCAAAATGGAGTTTTAAGCTGGGCAGCAAGCATACAACTCCTGAAAGGACCATGGAGCATAGGACATAATGAGGTTATGCAAGTGTGTGGCCAAGGTCCAGCTTGGCTTTTGAGTGCTACAGGAGGGTGTGGTCATAAAATAAAATGTTGATTAAAACAGGCTTTATATTCCCACAGCCTTGTGAAGGAACATAACATGGAGTTGTAGGCTGGGCGGCCAGCATACAACTCCTGAAAGGACTATGGAGCATAGGACATAATGAGGTTGTGAAAGTGGGTGGCCAAGGTCCAGCTTGGCGTTTGAGCGCTACACAAGGGTGTGGGCATAAAATAAGCTGTAGATCCAAACTGGCTTGATATGCCCACACCCTTTTGAAGGAACCCAAAATTTAGTTGTATGCTAGGAGGCAAGTGTACAACTCCTGAAAGGATCATGGTGCATAGAACATAATGAGGTTGTGCAAGTGGGTGGACAAGGTCAATCTTGGCTTTTGAGTGCTACACAAGGGTGTGGGCATAAAATAAGCTGTGGATGAAAACTGGCTTGATATGCCCACGCCCTTGTAAAGGAACCCAAAATGGAGTTGTACGCTGGGCCGCAAGCATACAACTCCTGAAAGAACCATAGAGAATAGGACTTAATGAGGTTGTGCAAGTGGGTGGCCAAGGTCCAGCTTGGCGTTTGAGTGCTACACAAGGGTGTGGGCATAAAATAAGCTGTAGATCAAAACTGGCTTTATATGCCCACACCCTTGTGAAGCAACCCAAAATGGAGTTGTACGCAGGGCGGAAAGTGTACAACTCCTGGAAGGACCATGGAGCATAGGAAATAATGAGGTTGTGCAAGTGGGTGGCCAAGGTCCAGCTTGGATTTTGAGTGCTACACAAGGGTGTGGGCATAAAATAATATGTGGATCAAAACTGGCTTGATATGCCCACAGACTTGTGAAGGAACATTGTTGAAATCTGATCTCAATTGTCACCTTTGCAGTTGACAGATCTTGCTGTTAAGTTAATTCTTAATCTCATAGCCTATTTCTTTGAAGCAACACGTGCCTGTTACAATTAGTCACTTGTTATCTTCTTATTTCTGTTGAATTCTCATTTCTTCCTTTCTTTCATATGTCCCATTTTCCTTTATCCTCTTGTCATGCGGGCATGGGCGCCGTCCGCTGTGGCGACTCTATCTGCGGTCAATGCTACGACAAGATAGCTGACCAATCTCACAAAAAACTACCACGACGGACGGAGACGGACGTGAAGATCAATCCAACCTGGTACTGGACTCAGAACAACAATACCTTTGTTGACATTGACACAATCAAACCTCCAACTGCATCAACGAGAAGAATGCAGCAGCCAGTCAGAATCAAGTAAGAGCAATCGTCGCAACTCACCAATCAGTGAACTGATCTGACGATCCTCTTTCAGAATCCAATCTGTCAAGGCGCTGTTGATCCTTTCCATTCTCAACATTATTGCTGGCTGAACTTGTTGTCATTCCTTGGGCTGATAGTGAATCCTCCCAACTAACTCCTTCACCAGCGAGCTGTGACTGATCAGCTTATATTCTCAGATTATCGGATCATTGCTTGTCTCCTATGTTTCATATTTGATTCTCAACTTACAGCCTGTCTCACCCTGTTGGTAGTCTCAGCTTGTTCTTCTTTTGATCTCATCTCTTCATATCTTGTCCGTGATCTGATATTGATGCAATTCCACAGTTTGGTCCTGGTTTCCAATCCAGATTTTATCAAACATAACATGGAGTTGTACGCTGGGGGACCAGAATACAACTCCTGAAAGGACCATGGAGCATAGGACATAATGAGGTTCTGAAAGTGGGTGGCCAAGGTCTAGCTTGGCTTTTGAATGCTACACAAGGGTGTGGGCATAAAATAAGCTGTAGATCCAAACTGGCTTAATATTCCCATAACCTTTTGAATTAACCCAAAATGGATTTGTAAGCTGGGAAGCCAGCTTACAACTCCTGAAAGGATCATGGTGCATAAGAAATAATGAGGTTGTGAAATCTGTGCCTACAAGGGCTCAACTGAAATTTTTTTGGCTTTTGCAAGGGTGTGGGCATAACTAAAGAGACACCTGTTTTGAAGCTTCATTTTGACACACCTCCTGGGGGGGTTGGCATAGATATTTTGCATTTTGTGTTCTCAAGCTGCTTGCACATAATTGCAAACAGAAACAGTAGGGTGCAGGCATCTTGGTGAAAGACAACCTTCAAGCTTTCCCATAGTTGGAAACCATTGGGGCAAGCTAATGGTTGACAAGAATTGGGGAGAGCTCACGGTAGGGGACCATTGGGTCAAGCTAATGGTTGGCAACCATTGGAGAAAGCTAATGGTTGAAAAGAATTGGGGAAAGCTAATGATTGGTGACCATTGGGGAAAGGTAATGGTTGGCAACCATTGGGGAAAGCTAATGGTTGGCAACCATTGGGGAAAGCTAATAGTCGGCAACCATTGGGGAAAGCTAATGGTCAGCAACTATTTGGGAAAGATCATGGTCAGAAACCATTGGTTTTCACGCTAATGATTGATGAAAATTGGAGCAAGCTAATGGTTGGCAACCATTGGGGAAAGCTAATGGTCGGAAACCATTGGGGCAAGCTGATAGTTGGTGACCATTGGGGAAAGATAATGGTTGGCAACCATTGGGGCAAGCTCATGGTTGGCAACCATTGGCGCAAGCTCATGGTTAGTGACCATGTTGGCATCCATTGGGGCAAGCTAATTGTCAGAAAACATTGGGTTACACACTAATGGTTGATGACCATTGGGGAAAGCGAATGGTTGGCAACCATTAGGTTACATGCAAATGGTTGATGACCATTGGGGAAAGCTAATGGTTGGGGACCATTGGGGCAAGCTAATGTTTGGTGACCATTGGGGCAAGCTAATGTTTGGTGACCATTGGGGCAAGCTAATGTCAGCAACCATTGGGGCACGCTAACGGTTGGCGACCATTGGGGAAAGCTAATGTTTGGCAACCATTGGGGAAAGCTAATGGTTGGCGACCATTTGGGCAAGCTAATGGTCAGAGACCATTGGGGCAAGCTCAGCCTAAGCTAATGAACAGAAACCATGAGGCTAAGGTAATGGATGGCAACCATTGAGGGTGAGTCACCCCTCAATGCATAAATGTATATGAGGTAGTGTATAAGGTGTGGGTGGATAGTGCACCCAATTGACAAATCAATCCCTCCCTCTATCCATCCATCCCTACATCATTTGATCCATCCATCCATCCATCCATCCATCCATCCATCCATCCATCCATCCATCCATCCATCCATCCATCCATCCATCCATCCATCCCTCCATCCATACCATCCATCCATCCATACCATCACCACAAGAATTCTCCACTATGTCTACAACACCTGCACACCGAAAACCCACGCCCTCAATTCCCTCTGCCCAGCCCACTGAGCCCACCGGATATCAACCAACTGCTGATCCAGTAAACACCAAACCCCCACCCTCAATTCTTTCTTCCAAGCCCACTGAGCCCACTGGAGATCAAAAAACTGCTGATTGCCTAGAAATCATCACTCCAGACCATGATTCCTCGTTTCACTTTGTCATGTTTGCCTCAACTACTCACCAGAACTCCCTTAGCCTCTCTTCCACCACCCCCACCATGGGTTTAAGTTGTTGGCACAGAATCATCATCAATCTCCCATGCTGCACCCTCACCCCCACTCCCAGCCCAGACCGGTGGCTTGATGAGCACACAGGAAGCCTTTGTTGTCTCAAAGTCTAACTTCCTTGCTAAAAGCAAGCGGAAAATGGCAAAGCTCCTTAAAATGGCCAATGAGAAATCACTGCCACAATAAGTGCAAGACATGGCAGTCAATGCCTGTAAGGGTCTTCAAGATTCAATGGCCTGTGAGTTGAAACAATTGAATTCTATTCTAATCCCTGGATGATCCTCATTGTTTCCTTCACCAGTGGTTGAAAACGGTGATGACCTCCCTCCTGAGGAGGAGGTTCAGATTGGGTCAGGGAAACTTCTTGCCCAAAGACGGGCTGCAACTGCCTCTGCCAATACCAACAAGAGGAGGCATAAATTTGCGCCCTTGATGGAAAGTGATGAAGATGAAAGTACCCCAGGCCCGGCTACTCCGCCCACACCAGCTGCTCCAAATGAAGTGCCCTCTGAATAATGCCAACATCCACTCTTTATCCCTGAAGTCCCAGCAGAGAAGGCCTCCATCACCACTCCCCTTGAACCCAATGCTACACCAATGGTAACATACTCCCAACCCACCAAGGGGGCTACCCCCCCTCTGCTGCTGATCCTGCCTATGGCCCTGTTAAGTCACTTCCATCACATCCATCCAAATACCTTCCCTGGTTGCCAATCACTGTAGCTCCCTCCATATATTCACATACACTGTTCAAAAAATACCTGGCTGAACTCCAGGAAGCCATTCAACCCTTTGCAAATGGCATCATTGACTAAAAGTGCTACAAAAGCGCTGTTGAGGCAGCAGTGCACCTCTTTGGATTACATGCAAAAGACCACAAAGAATGGGGATCTTACCCTCAATTGCTATCTCACACAATCTGTTTCAACACCATCAGTGCTGGTATTAAAGAATGGATCAGTCAATTGGCTACAAGTGGTAAGCTTGATTCCACTGGGATCTTTTGCCCTTGCAGTAGCCAACCTCTCCTCATTCCTACAGATTCAAATCCCTTCCCAACTCGCACATCTGAGCAATATTGGATGCCAGATGTATTTTCTCTGCCTTTTCTACCCGGTTCACCACCCCATTCAGCCACAACCATAGGGTCTAAGCTGCACAATCTCTGGATCCACCTTACTCACCCTCAAGAGTTTTCACAGGTTAGATGGGCAGAATTATGGTTCCAATCAATCCTCCTGGTCTCAAGAGAACTCACCCAGCCACCAGCATTTATCCAACCACCAGGTACTGAAGATGAGGCAAGCTGTGATATCTTAATCATCAATTATTTTGCCGCTTGTCTTGGCTCACATGAAGACATGGCTTGGATGGAAGAACAGCCAGTTGACAGCCCTAGTCACAAATCTGGATTCAACTCCCTGGACACATTGGTTGACAACATCTACCACCTGCTCATTGAATTTGCTCTCCTGCAGACAAAACTTTGATTGGAGGGGTCCTCCACAGCAGTGGCACCACAGCAGGCCAAGTTCAAAACCATCATGGTCACCATCACATCCCAACCCTACTATCTTATTCTTGTGGCCTACCTTGTAGCAGGAGTATATGGCCTGTTGCTGATACCATCAGACATTAGGAAATTTCCCCTGTTTCAATACCTCCAGCTCCTGAGCCTTGTCTCCAAAGCCAACAAGCTAGAGTCCAAGGAAATCAAGGAAAAAGTATGGAAGCGGAAAAATGATTACATAGTGCAGCTTATCCAAGACTGCTCTTTCATCCCTGAATTTTGGCCAGTAACAGAGCTTGCCCCAGTGGGTGGTGACCATGAGCTTGCACCAATGGTTGGTGACCATGAGCTTGCCCCAATGGTTGGTGACCATGAGCTTGCCCCAATGGTTGCCGACCATTAGCTGGCCCCAATGGTTGCTAACCATTAGCTTTCCCCAATGGTCACCAACCATTAGCTTTCCCCAATGGTCACCAACCATTAGCATGCCACAAGGGTTGCTGGCCATTAGCTTGCTGCAATGGTTGCCAACCATTAGCTTGCCCCAATGGTTGTCCCAATGGTTGCTGACCATGAGCCTGCTGCAATGGTGGCTTTCCATTGGCAAAATTCAACCTTTTCTAACATTCAAGTCATCATTCCTCTGTGCTTTTCAATTATTGAATGCTGACCCTGCTCTCCTACTTTGATAATCATGCAGTTCAAACAACAAACAACCAATCATGGTACAATACCTCTTGAATGGAGCCCTACCAAAAAACCCCATAATCTTCAATCAAGCTGTTTCCAGCAGTGTCCATGGCTCCAACTCCCACTTCTCTTGATGTCTTTCATCCTAATTTTTAGTTGTGATGAATATCACCAATTCAATGGATACTCACTGGGAACAAATCCCCGATTCCCTACAAAAATCCCAGGTTCAAGCACTGCCATCATCTTGAATTCATCAACAGATTCACTCCACTACCACTCTAGTCCCATCCAAGTCTTCATGTCTACTACATGGCATATCAACCCTAGCAAGAGAGGTTTTTCTTCAAGACCTTTCACAAATCAACTTTGATTTCTGTGGTTTTGGTTGGTCTGAGCCTTGGGAATTGCATTTCAACCAGCTGTTTATGGGACTCATCATTAAACATTGGAACCATGCCCATGCACATGGTGCATTTTGAAACTACCCATTCAACTCAGTGAATAACACCAAATTCAGCCTTACCATTGTCCTCAAGAGGTGGTTCATGGGCAGGAGATCCGATATTAAGTCTGGAAAATATTTTTCAGAAGCCCATGCAGCAAAACAAAATCAGACAAGAAAATCCAGATGGCGCAAACAAGTAAGCAATTACTCCCTATCATCCCATGGTATTTTTTGCCCCATTTTTTTCACATGGTTTTTCCTCTCTGCCTACAGCTCTCAAATTAACAAACAGAGATCTTGGAATCACTTGGATTACCAGAAAATCAGTCCAGTATATTCAGTGAAACAAAATGTTTCTCTGACACTGAGGTCTCCAATGATAAGGTCTTCCAGAAGGTCCAGTGCCAATGGCAATCTCAAGGTTTCTCTGCCCTTTTTCACAAAATAGATAAAAAATTTGACAACATGAAAGCTGAGAGAGTTGGTAGACGGTACAAACGTGGTCATTCAATGTGGATGATGATGAAACCTTCCAACCTCCAAGAAAAACTCACAAAGGTGCCAACAAGACGTTATCATCCTGATTTTATTTCTTCCATTTCTTGGGAGGGAAAAAAGCTTTTGGATATGCAGCCTCCAATTGACCTTGCCTTCATAATGTCTAAACTCATACCTTAAACTATGTGTAGATCTAAATTCATGTCTCAATATTGATTCTTGTGATAATAGAATGTTCAACTCTCACTACTTCAATCCATAGACTCTTGCAAGGATATCCTACTTGAAATTTTTTTCATCAGACATACCTGTGTTTTAAAATCACATAAATATCATTAAATCTTGAAAATGTCAAAAGTGTTTTAATTATCATCCCCTGCATCAAAATACACTCTACATTGTGCAATTATTATCAACATAACTGTACCAATACCATTGACATAAAAGCTCCTTCATGAGATGATTTGATGTGGTACATACCTTTGACATATAAAACTGCTTTTGGAAACCATGCACATGTATGTGTACACCACGGGGCCACTTTTGACCGTTGAGGACCGCCAAGCCAACAACAAGGGTTGATTTGATGGCCCGCGCCTCAAACGCCTGAAATTTTGACAACTGGGTTGGCCAAAGGTCAACAAACCCACAAATGATGGTTGACCAAACCATGCGTCAATAAACCATTTGGCTGGTTGGTGACAGGTGTTCAGAGTTGTCATAACTGCAATTTGCCCCTGCAGTTGAATCACCAGCAGGGGCAGCTGTCATTGACTCACCATTGGGGTTGAGGAGACATCACCTCACCCCCGCAGTTGATTCACCAGCTGGATGCACAGGGTGGATCCATGGGACATCATGGTTTCTGAACCATGACATCAGCTTTTTACTGGTTGAATATTCATTGGCTCAGACAATGATCATCATAATTTCTCTCACTCACTCCAGCTCTCTTGATCCATCCCACCATGGTGGACTGCTACTACTACTTCCCTCTCTCTAGACCAACCAAGACCTGACCATCCTATCCCCTCCTTCCCTCCTCATCCATTCATCCATCCATCCATCCAAAACCCCCCTCTCTCTCTCCTTTGAATCTCTCTCTCAAAGGTACTGGTCTCTTCTTGGTAACCACTCAATCACTTGCCAACAATGGTGGCCCTCTTGGTCTCCTGATGGAATTCTTGGTCATGGAAACTGGTTGAGCAATTCATTCCCTACCTAATCCCCCTCTCTTCTTCCCTTCTCTGATCCACTGACACCACTCAATCATCACTCAGATTACTACCACCAGTTGTTTAGAACGTCATGGCCTCACTGGGTGAAATGAGTTGATTACTTTTCCTCTGGCCCTCCTTCTCCCTTTGCTTGACTCCTCTGATCTCCTTCTCTCCTCTCTCGACTACCCAGTCTCTCATTTTCCCATTGCAGGTGGTCATGTCACCCTCATCATCCATCCATAACACATGTCTGTTGTCTCCCTGCCATTATCAACAAATCCATCAATTCACACCTTCAATCTCATGCCTCTTTACACCCATTGAAAGCTGTGAACAACCTTGATTTGATTCAAAAAATTGATTGCAATCAAAAGTACTGGGGAGCTGGAGGGTATCAATATCAACCAGGGATTGTTTTACAATCCCCATCCCATGAGAAAACTCAACAAAATTTTCTTTTTTAATTTTTGTAAATTTCTTTCTATTACATTATTGAAATACAACTGTAAAATTCTCCCACAAAAACCAAAAAATCATTTAATAATATTTATGACAGATTAAAAAATTAGCCACTAAAATTAAAGAAATATTAATGATTTATTTGATCTGGAAAGCCCCCTGTACCAACAATGGAAACCAAAAAAAAAAGGTTGAATCATCATTGAGATTGACAATGATTTGACCCACAAGGACCTTCTGACCCTAAATTCTAATTGCTTTCAGATCAACCTTGACAGCAATTCAACAAGGCCCAACTGCGCATAGGTGGAATTGGCATTGAGATGTTAGCAAGCCCTTGACCAGGCTTGAAATTTTGGAACACCAATGTTATTTTGACGGGCACACTCCCATTAAGTGAGTGCTTTCAAACCAGCGTTGGCTGAGCTGGGGGCTCAACAGTGAGTTGGCCCGTGGTGTATGTGCATGGTCTGTAAAGCATGTTTTGGTGCTGAGCCAAGTTTTTACAAAATTTGCTAAAGCCCATGTGGAACTTAGAAAATTCATCTTTGCACCTGGCAAAGCCTTCTTGGTGCCTTGCCAATGTCCCCTTGGCGCCTGGCCAAATTGGTCTGGTGCCTGGCCAAGTTTATTTTGGTGCAGATCAAAGCTGGTTGCATTGACCCACCACCCACCAATCACATGATAATACTTGAAAAAAAAAAGGCTTGAAGTTGGGGGGAGGGAGGCTGGTCAATTTTGGTACAACCAGAATTGTTTGGCATCAAGGAGAGTTTGATTAGGTGCCAAGTTTTAATCCCTGCAAGCCCAACCTAATCAACCTCCCTGGGTGCCAGTTCAAGTCCCGCTAGTCACATGCCTAGTCAAACCTGGACAGGCGCCCAGATGATCTTTACACACCATATGTGTATATGGCCATCGGAGAGGCCTAAAAAAACATTTTTCATCAAAAATATAGAACTTTGGGTTGCAATATACACCCCAATTTTCAAATTGATGGTGTATAAAGCCCATCTGGGGGCCTGGAAAAGTTCCAGGTTTTTTTTGTAAAGTGTGTGGTTCCCAAAAAATCTAGCTTGGCACCCAGCCAAGTGATCTTGGTGCCCTTTCAAGTGCCAGTTGGCCCATTCCCAAATTGGCCTGGTGCCTTCCCAAGTTGGTTTGGGTTTCAATCAAAGCTGGTTGCACAACCAATTCTCAACTTTATTGTTTCTCTTTTTTTTGACTCAAAAAGTTACTTTTTTTACTTTTTACTTTAAATAGCTGTGCATAAATTAATATAATGAATTTAAACAAGGTTGAAAAAAAACTTACCTTGTTGAATATGCTTTGACAAACAGTCCCATGACTTTTTTCTACCCACTGTACTTTTCCCCCACATCATCCAATTTGTCCCTCAAGCAGGAGAAGATAAAAAAACATGAGAAAAAAAAATATAAATATAAATATATATATTTCAGAGCACACCATACCAGGATGGGTTTCCCAGCAGATAAACTCATTTACTTTCCCCCCACATCGTCCAATGAGTACCTCTTGCACAAAAAGATAAAAACCCATGGGAAAAAATACAAATAAAATAAAAATAAATAATGAAAAATAAATTTGAAAGAAACATCCAAATTTTGTAATCCAATTCAACTTGTGAGCTCAATTCTCAAAGGCACAAATAATGCTTATATCTATTTTTTCATATTATGAACTAAAATTTGGTTACTGATTGCTAGGGTGTTATTTAAAACTATGTTCCTGAAAGAGAATTTTTATCCCCCTGGTTCAACAGGCAGTAAAATGATTACTGCAACCTGGTGGTTGAAAAATTGAATTCTTCACTCCAACAGTGTGTTGGGGTTGGTGGCTCACTCCTCAGTTCATTTTCCCAATCCAGAAATTACATAGTTATTTAATTGGAGGTAGCCTTTCTGATGATTTGGAGGTTGAATGGGTTTTTCACTTGCCCCTGGAACTTGGTGGAGCAATGTGGGTTGAACCCCACTCATGGATGCTGTCCAGTACCAGAGGAGATTGGAGGTGTAGTAGGGTAAAGATATGTGGATGTAGAGTTGAGGGTGATGTGAAAACCTCTGTCAATGATAGAGGGGGGGAGGTGAGATCAACTGAAGGTACAACAGAGATATTTCT
This sequence comes from Puccinia polysora, assembly GCA_025617555.3. Lineage (NCBI taxonomy): Eukaryota > Fungi > Basidiomycota > Pucciniomycetes > Pucciniales > Pucciniaceae > Puccinia > Puccinia polysora. The sequence goes on along the minus strand of CM062620.1, from coordinate 22,701,588 downwards.
TGAGATATAGCTTGGATATAGGTCAGATACAACTTGCCACCTGCATACGGGTGGCACCCTATTTTTTGTGGTGAAGCCTGTCACCAAAACTCCAAAGTTCCTGGATGAAGAAACTGGGATGCTCCGGAATAAGGAACCATTAATGAGGGAAAAGAATGGGTTATTTACATTTTTTGGAGGTAAACATGATCTTGATAGTTGTGTGAAGTGGCTAAAAAGTCAAAAAATTAGCCTGTAGTTTTCCTGACACTTGCAAGGAAGGCTACACATTATCTAAATTACAGCAAGTCAATCTTTGCACTTGCAAGTCACTAGATGCTCAAAGTTTAACATTTTTCCTTTTCCATTCCAACAACTCCCCTTATTGAGTTTTACTTGATTCTGGCGCTAATGTTTCTTTTATAAGTGAATATTTTTCCACTTCCAAAAATCTTATGCTTTGAAACATGGATAGATTCCATATCTATTTAGTAAGTAGTTCAACTGAGCGGCTTCATTGGGTTTCCCAAAAGGCAAAACGGACCTTTTGATTTTCTAATTTCCCCAGCTTTGAATGGGATTTATCTGTCTTTGATATTCCGGGAATAGATGATACCATTCTAGGCCATGGTTTCTTAGTACACTGAAATCCTGATGTGAATGAGCAAGAAGGATTAATTAACCTTCAAACCTTGCAACCCCAGGAAACTAACCTTTCCATCAAAAGGAATTAAAAAGCCTACCTGACACTGTCATTGAGTTGGATGACACTTTTCCACCAGGAGATTTGCAATATCCTGACCTTCATTCCCAAGTTCCCTCTTCAGATTTAGGAGTTATTGCTTACTTTTATGGCTTACCTCTTCCTTGTTTCTTTGAAGAGAAACAGACACCAACCAAAGGGTTTATTTAGGGCTCTCTAATCCTTTTGCATCATGCGAGAAATTCAAATCCCGTGATCAAAGATGACAAAACTGAAGACTTAGAAATCATTTGAGAGTCTTTACCTTTGGTTTATAATGACTTTGCTGACATATTTTCAGCTGTGAAGGAAGATAAATTTCCTCCATCCCATTCTTGCAATCATAAGATTTACCTTACTGGCCCACATCCTGCACCCGGACCAGTCTACTCTCTCTTGAAGCAGGAATTGACTGCGCTTCAAGAATACATTGCGGAAAATTCATTGAAAGGATTTCTTTGACCAAGAAATTGAAAAAACAGATCACCTGTCTTATTTGTTCAGGAGAAAGATGTCCAACTTTGCCTTTGTGTCAACTATAGGAAAATGAACCAGGTAACCTGGAAGAATTCCTACCCAGTACCGCCTATGTTTCACCTCATCACTATCTTCCATGGAGCTGTTTATTTCTCAAATTTATACCTTTGAGGCGCCTATAACCTAGTTTTCATTGCAAAATATCATGAGTATTTGACCGCAATGAGAACATGGTTTGGAAGTAATGAGTATACCATCATGCCTTTTGGCCTCTGCAATGCTCCTTCCATTTTTCAAAATTTTTTAAATTTCATTTGTTCTGAACTTGTAGAGAAATATCTTGTGGTGTATCTTGACAATATACTAGTCTACTCAAAGACTCTTGAGGATCACATCACATATGTGCAAGAGGTGCTGCAGCAACTTTGCAAGAATGACCTGTTTGAAAAAGCCTCTCAATGCAAATTTCATACTCCTTCTCTTCAATTTTTAGGTTTCAGAGTCTTGCAGCAAGGACTATCAATGGATCCAGCCAAAAGCCGGCGCATATTGGACTGGCCCCCACATTCCTCTGTTAAATCCCTTCAAGTTTTCCTTGGTTTCAGTAATTTTTACAGAATGTTTATTGAGCATTATGCCAAAAAAACCATGAACCTTACTAACCTTCTTGACAAAGGACACTCATTTTGTTTTCACAGAACAAGCTGCTTTGGAGTTCAAAGCTCTGAAAAATTATTAACCACTGCTCCAATAATTGCTCACTTCAACAAGCTAGGTTGCACTATTTTAGAAACAGATGCACGCAACTATGTGGTTGCAGGAGTAATCTTGCATTTTTTGTCCTCTTCTTCTCTTTTTCATCCCATAGCTTGTGAATCTTGCAAATTGCTTGCTGCAGAGCTCAAATACAAGATTTATGACAAGGAACTTCTTGCAATTGCTTATTGCTTGAAAAAATGGCGTTCATACATTTTGAGTGTTATGGAACCTTTTGAGGTCTTAACTGACCACAATTCTTTGAAATATTTCATGAGCTCAAAAGACCTTACGTGCAGACAGGCACATTGGTCAAAATATCTCTCCAAGTTCAACTTTAAAATCATGTACCTTCCTGGGAAACAAGCAGTACTCTCTGATGCTTTGTCACATTGGGACAACATTTACCCAGGAGGGGGAGAACCTTTGCCAACAACAACCCTGAAAATGTTTCTCAACCCAGTCTGCAAAACTCAGTTTAATCATCACTCACCTTTGAGATCTAGCTTCCAAAATACAACAAGCTCAACTTGAAAACCTCAAGTGTAGCAAAATTTGCAAGAATGAAAACTTATTAGATAGTGATTTTAGCATTGACAAAGATGATTATTTAGTTTATAAAAATTGTAAAGTAGTACCAGATAATATTTGCATTAAGTTAGATATCTTCCATTCAAGGCATGATTCTCTGCTTTCTGGTCATCATGGGCAGGATAAAAGCTACAAATTGATTGCACAAGACTTCTATTGGCCTGGTGTGACCAATGAAGTCAAAGACCATGTTAATGCGTGCTATGATTGCAATCAGAAAAATTCCTCAAAACATTGGGAGTATTGGCTGCTCCAGCCACTTCCATTTCCCCCTATTCCTTGGCACTTGCTTTCTATGGATTTCATTTTGCAATTACCTATTTATAGTGGTTATGATGCTATTTTAGCAGTAGTAGATTGCTTCTCAAAGATGGCTTTATTTCTATGCAGTAATCTGATGGCCTCTTCTGAAGACTTGGCTTCTTTATTTATAGAATATGTATTCTTGAAGCATGGTCTCCCGGATAACATAATTAGTGGTCATGGATCTTTGTTTTTCTCTAGCTTCTGGAACTTTCTGTGCCAAAATTTGAAGATCACTTGCGGTCTATCAACATCTTACTACCCAGAAATGGATGGGCAAACCAAGCAAGTCAATCAGATCCTTGAACAGTCTCTCCAACTGTACGTCTCCTACCAACAGGACAACTGGTTGCAACAGCTCCCATTAGCCAAATTTTCCTAAAACAACTCCACTCATTCCTCCACCAAACAGTCAACCTTCCAGAATCTTTATGGTAGAAATCCAAATTTCTCTTCCCTTCACGTAGCACCCTCTCAGCCTGCTACTAATTACTTTAATCACATCCAATCCCTTCAAACCAAACTTTGAACCAACCTCAAAGCAGCAAACCAGCGCTAAAAGGAACAAGTAGATTGACTTCCCACCTTGGCCCCAACCTTCAGTAGGAGATTGGGTATGGCTTGATGCTTGCAATATTTTCAGTAATTGCCCAACTCATAAAGTCTCCAAAAGAAATCTTGGCCCCTTCAAAGTCAAATCAATTGTCTCCCCTAATGCCTTTAAACTCACCTTACCTGCAAAATGGAAAGTTATCCACCCAGTCTTTCACGTGTTCCTAGAGCCAGCTCAAGTCCTGTACCTGGGCAAGACTCATCTTCCTCCTGAAATGGTCACCGTCCACAATCAGTTAGAGTTTGAAGTAAGCCATATCCTGGATTCCAGGTTACACAAAGGAAAGCTTCAATACCTTGTCTAATGGACTGGCTTCCAGTCCAACAAAGACTGCACCTTGTGGGAACCAGCCCATCACCTTTGCAACTCTCCCAATTTTGTTTGAGACTTCCATGCGAGTTAACCTTGAAAACCTTGCCAATTGTAGCCTTCATTCCATTCCATTTCTTCCATCCCATTCCACATTTCCATCCCATCCCATTAATCTCATCCCATTTCCTTATTAAATTTCCTTGCCCTTTCTCAGAACTATCCTTTTATCCCTTCACATTTTATTTCAAAATCAGAATCCTATTTTCCTTAAAAATAATAATAATAATAATAATAAAATAGTTAAAATAATATATATTATTACAAAATACATTTCTAAAAATTATCCTTTATTTCTCTCTCCACTTCCTCCTAATTCTCATTCAATTCTCCTACCATCAACCTAAACTCTTTCAAATCTTCATTGTCCACCAAAGAAGACAGCCTTTGAAAGATCATCACTTGCATCACCAGATGTCTCTTGAAGATCTCCTTGCACTTTGCAGTCCAAACTCTCTTTGGTTGGGTATTCCATCCACCTTCCTCCATGAGTTCCTTGTGAGCTCTCTTCCTTTGGCCCCTTGAAGAACCTTCCCCAACATTGCCAGTAAATTTCCTCACATCAATTTTGATTTACCCTTCAACTCACACCTGGCTCTCCTCATTTTGGCCCTCTACCTCATCTCTTTCCATTCCATTCCATTCCTCCACCTCCCATTCCATTCCACTCCTTCCTTCCATCCCTTTTCCTTTCTCTTGATTTTCCTCCCTTTGCTCCAGTTCCACCTCCATTTCAGTCATTGTTCCTTCTTCTCTTTCCTCTTTGACGGTCTGCGTTTCCTCAGCTTGCACTTCACTTTGCACTTCAAACCCAATTGACCCAGTATATGGCGGCAGTGGCAGAGGTTTATTGGTGGTATATTGCCAAAATCATGGCAGTACTACAACAACAAAGATTATATTAGTTTGATTTTCTTTATTTTATTTTTGTTATTTATTTTTAGTCTCTAAGCCTTGACTTACCAGGGTTCCAAATACCTCAGAACTCAATCTTCCGCACTGGAGGTATATGGTAGTTGACTTGTAGTGTGGACCTTTGACTTTGAACCTCCCTTCCGGAAGCTGCTGGGACACCTACAACTGGCTTGCTACTTATAGGAAACATGCAAGCAACCTTTTTCAAACAGTATTGTTTGCACTTGTCTCCAAAACCTTGCGTGGCTTCACTAGGGATGCATTTCTCATTTTGTTGAATGCAGTTTTTGCAAAGGCAGAATGACAATGACAAAATAATTAATTATAAATCTATTTAAAGCAAAGAAGTAATGTGAATGGGTATAAAGTAGTGGTACCAACTTTTGAATCAATGGGAAAACTGTCTGAACGCTTGCAGGAGCTCGCATCTTCATAACTGGGGAACTGTCAATCTTCAAAATTAAGGATTATTGTCCTCCCACTTTGACATACTCTTTTCCTCAGTACCATCTACCTCAGTCTATAAGTGTGACAAACTAGATGCAATCAATGGTGCCATCTGGTTACCAACTCTGGCTTGCAAAGCAACCTTGCATCCTTGGCAAATGACTCAGCACCCACTTGCAAACCTTTCATTAAACTCTACCTCAGTCAACCGTCCATTTGGGATCCGCCTTTGCACCCTGGGTATCAAAAACCTTTGGGTTCCCATTTCTGGTCACATGCTCTTGCTAGTTTGCACCCACGCTAGTCAAGCCACTTCAACGTTATAGTTTGCAAATAGACTAGTCCCTTACTCTGTATCAACTACACCTTCATAATTGCATTGCTTCCGACGTCACTCCCTCATTTCTCAACCATTAAACTTCAATACATTCATCCCCTATTGTCTTGCACTTATGCTAAGACCTTGGAAACATTCATACTTTTATTTCATTGTATACTCCGTTCATTTCATTCATTGCCTCATTTCTCAAAACTGTAGTTGAATGTTCATCAAGTTTTATCTATTCATTTTGGATTACCTCATAAAGGCTACTCCGCTTGCCTGGGGATTGCTTCCTCAGTTATTTAATTTCATATGTTCTTGCATTTGCTAAATCCAGTCATAGCATGAGGCTTGGGTTTGGTTCCCTTCCATTGGAACATTCATCCCTCTTGCTGTGAGTTAAGTTACTCTACCATAAGTTCACAATTTGCAGTTAGCCCTTGTTACCTTTCACTTGCCCTTGCCTCAGATTTCCTTTTGAGCTCACAATCATCTAAGATTTCCCTATAGTACGTGGGTTGGTCCTGTGACAATAAATATTAAATCTTTTTACAAAATAAAAGAAGATAAATAAGTCATTATGAAAACACCTCATAAAATAAAGGAACATAAATCAGTATTCATTATTCAGAGGAATTAACAAGAAACACAACACAGCTTGAGCACCAATGTCATATGGAATACTTTGAGGTTTTCTGCTTGGCATAAAACTTTTAATTTTTATATTCTTAGAATCCTTGGTCATATTCTTGAGGTTAATGAAATTTGTAAATATTCTATAAATAATGTGGATCTTGATACACAGCATTTGTTGTGTATCCCAGAGGTTCAAACAAGACATCATATTTTCTGCCCAAAGAGCTTCTGGAAGGAGTCTGTTAATTATATTCAGAGTTTGGGAATTTCGGTTGAGGTGGGTGATGGATATCTTGAGAAATGATGGGGTAATTGTAGGCTGAATAAATGAAAACACTTGAATGACCCAGAGGATTCAATATAGAAGAGGATTTATTTCAGGTACTATGAACTATCCTTTACTGAGATAAATTTCTTTTTCTCTTTATTTCATCATGATAAGAATTTTATTTTGTAGTGTAATCAATATTTCAATATGTTAGTCCTTAAGTATTTGGGTGGGAAAAAGGGCTTTGGTGAGACATTAGTGATCAATATCCGGATTTTGAGGACTGAAAAATCCCTTCAGAGTCCCCTGTTACCCTTTTTAAGGGGAAATCCTTGGGAAAGATAATCAGACTGTAAAAACGCAGGTCAAACATTGATTCTCTTGTCAAGATGAACATGAAAAATTTCAAACAAATAAAGCTCATGATGATCAAATTTGGTATTGTGAAATATGAAATAGTTTTGGTTGTTTTTAAATAACTCTAAAATATACATTAGTAACTAATATTTTTTGTATATACCAAAAACCCAAAAAGGAAATAAAAAAAAAACCAATAAAATTGAGCAAAAAATCAAAAAATAAATGTGGAGGGAAAGAAAAACAAAGACAAAGAAAGAAAAAAAAAATACTAAAAAGAATCAAAAAGAAGTAAAGCAAAAAATGAAAAATGAAAAAAATCAAAAAAAAAATCAAAAAATCAAAAAAAATCAAAAAAATGAAAAACAACAAAAAAAATGAAAAAAATGAAATAAAATGAAAAAAATGAAAAAAATGAAAAAAAGTTAAAACAATGAAAACAATGAAGAAAAAGAAAAAGAAAAAGAAAAAAAAGAAAAAAAAAAGAAAAAAAAAGAAAAAAAAAAGAAAAAAGAAGAAAAGAAGAAAAAAAAAGAAAAAAAGAAGAAAAAAAAGAAGAAAAAAAAAGAAAAAAAAAAGAAAAAAAAGAAAAAAAAGAAAAAAAAGAAAAGAAGAAAAAAAAGAAAAAAAAAGAAAAAAAAGAAAAAAAGGAAAAAAAGGAAAAAAAGGAAAAAAAGGAAAAAAAGGAAAAAAAGGAAAAAAACAAAAAAAGGAAATAAAGAAAAAAAGAATAAAAAGAAAAGGAAAGAAAAAAAAAGAAAAAAATTAAAAAAAATTAAAAAAATTAAAAAAATTAAAAAAAATTAAAAAAATAAATCAAATAAAAAAAAGTAAAAAAATGAAAAAAAATGAAAAAAAAAATGAAAAAACAAGAAAAAAAAGAAAAAAAAAAAGAGGAAAAATAGGAAAAAGAGAAAAAAAGGAAAGGAAGGGAGAAAAAAGAATAAAGAACCAAAAAAATGAAGAAGACAAAGAAAAAGAAGGATAAAAAGAAAAAGAAAAGAACAAATAAGAAAGAAAGAAAGAAAGAAAAAAAGAAAAAAAAATTGCAAGAGGAGACTGCCACAATGGGAGTTGAAACCTGCAGTGAATTTCTTCTTCAAGTACAAGTTAAATGATAATATAATTATAATTTATATTAACATATATATAAATGTAAGAAAAAAACAATTGAGGGTATAGGACTGCCACCACATTACCCAAGTTTGGGCAAGTTGCAATCCTGCGGTGAAAAATTTGATCATTTTTCAATTGATATTTAAAAATAGGTATAAGTAAAACAATAATAAATGACAATAAAAGGGGGGAAGGAACACCACCCCGGCACCCCCATCTGGGTGAGGTTGAAACCCACAGTGCCCCTTGAATTTTTTTCAAAACAACCACACTGATTCATTTTTTTCAGGCTTTTCAAAACAATTTCCCAGGTTTTAAAGAAATTTTGACAAGGCTCTCAGGCTTCTGGAAGTGCCAGCCTCCCCCTCAGGCATGTTCAAGGGGGGGGGGTAGTCACCTGTTATCCCATGCCATGGTGTGGGATAATAGGCCACCATGCCTTGAGGTGGCATTACCATGCCTAAATGGCGTGGGAGATGAGGCCAGTTGGCATCAATATAGTAAAAGAATACTAATATGATTCCAGTGACATATTCTTCTGTCATCTTAGCAATTAACTTGCTAAAATGAGGACAAAAGGCATCATTAGAGTCATATTAGTAAATTTACTGGAGGGATTATTGCCTGAGCCCATAAATAGTGTTTTTGAGAAAACTTTGGAGATGAATTTGAAAAGAAATAGGGATATTGGAACCATAGCTATCATTTGAGTGAAAAAATTGGGGATTTGTTTAAACAGATATAGGGATATTGGGGAAATATAAATTGATGTTGGAACCATTTCCTTTTTAATGGGAAATATTTTTACCATGATTGATTTAAATTTTTTCTAAATTAAATTCAACAGAGATGGGAATGTTGGAAATGTTGGAATTTATGAACTGATTTTGATGAAGGGGATGATGTGGGAGGCTTTAAAGATTATTGTATTTATTATATTAGCCAGGGCCTGGAAATGTATCATAATGAAAATTTATCTGGAGATGTGGGAGGGGAGCTGGGTAATGAAAGTTTTTTGACCTGTGAAAGTTTTTGGAGATATTTTTTCTTATTTTTGGATGGTGATTTCAGGTTGATCATAATATGATCTTTCTCTATTTTTCAGTTGATGTTAATCAGAATAATTTGGGTGATGGGGTGCATTTGGAATCACAAAATATGTGATTAAACATCTTCTTGTGTTTAATGATGAAATTGGAAATTGAAAAATTTATTTTTTGAATTTAAAATCATTAATGCAAAATTTAAATTTTTCCTTTCTGATTTTAGAGGGGAGTATGTAAAAGTGGAATAAAAGATTTTTTGTATGTCAAAGTCTTATTGAACAAAAGGATTAAAAATTTTCCACCAAGAAAGGATCTTAACTTTTTCATTCCATCAGAAGTTAATGTTCTCTGGTAAATTTTTAATGCCTCTTTTCTCTTGAATGTACCACAGTGGTGGTCTCCCTCCCTTGCGTGTGACACAGTGTTGTTTTTCATTCACATTTTCCCAAATTTAGGATTCTCATTAAATTTTTTGTATGTAAATAGATGTGTTGGGAAAAGCATGAACAGAAATAACACAAAATGTAACCGATGCATATTCAAACACTTGGCATATTGTACGTACCTGCAGGTTAGCTCAATTAACTTCTTTGGAGTTGCTAGAGGGGCAACCTAGGATTGCATAGAAAAACAAAGGTTCCAGAAACACCAACACCATATACTGAAAACATTTCCCAGGGATTTAATAATTTTCATTTTCCCATCCTTAAAAAAGAAATATCCTTATGTCTCTGATATGCTAAAAATATAGGTTCCTGCACACTTGTTTAGTACTGGTGTTTTTTTCCTTGGGTGTGTGGAACCAGGTAATTTCCTGGCTTCAAGGATGTGCACAATAAATCTGAGTTTTGATTCATTTATCTTTTTTAATTGAAACAAAACAAAACAAAATATTGTTTTTTTTAAAAAAAGTTTCCTTTTTGAATTTAGACTTTTTTTAAAAAAAAAGAAAAAAACTGCAGTTAATCTTTTTTTTATGAATGTAAACTTTTTTTCTTTTTTTTGAATATATTTTTTTTTGATTATTTACTTTTTTTTAATTCAATTTTTTTAAACTACATTATAAATAAGTCTCCACTTCAAATCCATCTATTTACATACATCTGCATGTGCTTATACAACAGAAGGTTTATGTCTTCTTCTTTTCCCAAGTATTACAAGAACACATGTACATACATAAATAAATTTACAAGTATTTTGTTGAGAATGTAATCCCTGTTAGGGAAATACATATTGAAATATTTATTTTAATAAATTTATTTTAATATCAAATGAAAGAGACAATGATTCTGATCATTATAGAACAAAGAATCATGCAAAAATGTTGAATAATACAGAAGTTATTAAACATTGAATTTATGTCTAAATTCATGAAGTACATGATATTAATTATTGTAGTACTGTTACATGAGTAACAATTAGTGTTACATGAAAATATTATATTTTTGTCTATTACCTCTCAATAGGACTATTCATATGAATTACATTTAAATTACAGTAGGAAAAGTACTAGATAACATTTCATCATAACTTTTGCTTTCTTATGAAGAGGATAAAAGCATCCTATTGTTCATTAACTTTTTATCACTTGTAAATAGTCTCACTCATGGCTTTGGAACCAGATCTCATCAATATTTAAAGGATCCAGTTTCCAGCCACCCAAGTTGTTTTCGATTGATACATTCATATATTCATACATTCACATTCATTCATTTGACATTGAAGTCAAAAAAATCAAAAAACAAATTTATCTACCAACTAAATCGCTATCGCCAATATATTTTACTATAAACACTTCAACTAGGGAACCTTTGGTATAACAGATGAATATAACCAAGGAAAACACCTTCAGTGTAACAGGGAGATATGACCAAGGAAAACAACTTTGGTGTAAAAAAAGGAGCTTCAATATATCTCAAAGAGGATGATGGCATGAGAAATCTGGTTTTATTTTATTCAACATAAATACCACCTCCTATTGCATTTCCTCATCTTTTCACACCACAAGCAAAATTTTGGATCAATTCTTTACATCCTTGATTTCTTTTCCTAGAAAAAACTTTATTCATTTTACAAATTAAAATAGATGAACCTGATCAGTTCCTTTCATGGTGGTTGAAAATAAATTAAACCACTCCAATGCTCATTTAATTCTCCAAAATTTTAATTACCACCACTTGAGAAATACAACAACATAAAATCAGCCTGACCTTAATAATCAACTATTTCACAACCCACAACTCAGAAATTGGTTATGCATTGATCACCATCAAGACACATTTATTTTTCCAACCATCCTCAATATATGATCCATAATTATTTGATACAGAATTACAGGTACATCAATTCTCATTAGTTTTACCCATCACATGATTTGAATGATGAAACCTTCAAATAAAAAATAATAGTAAAAATTTCTTTGCATCAAACCAAGGAAGATTGGTAATGAAATATTTTAATTGAGGATTTGAAGGACTCATGTTATGGAATTTCAGAACCCTGGAGGTCTTCCTCATTCTCAAATCTTGGTAATTATTCTCCATGCTCACCAACCAAGAATATCTCAAGTAATTGATATGGTTGTTTTCACAGAGATACCTGATCAAAAAATTCATGTAAAGCCAAACCATTTTCAAGCAGTTAAAAGACACATGGCATATGGTCTTTGTGATATTGTGACCATGGAAGAAACTTAAATTGATGACACCAGATGCAAGGGGGGACCTAGTATTTCACAGAGGAGTAATAATACAAAATTACACATTGATAATTCCTGGGTTTTTCCTTACAGTCCTTACCTTTTCCAAAAGTACCAACACCACAGAAATTTTGAGACATGTGCAGGTATTTTGGATGTTTAATAACTCTCAAAATATTTTTACAAGGGGAATTATTGTGTTTCTGTTTAAGCTGGTTCAAATTTGGATGTAATAAAATATTTTAGGGATTCAAGATGGGTACCTCCTCCAGAGGCTGGTTAGAGATTTTTTTCATTCAAATTCTTGACTATTTTACCTTCTGTAATAAGGCTGGATATTAATCTTCCTGGAAAAAAACAGGTTTTATTGTAAAAAGACAAATCTCTGGATTAATTTATTGCAAAATAAACACAAATAAAAGAAAGATTGTTACAGAATGTTTCAAAAGAAACACAATTTAATTTTTTTTCTAGGAAAATCAAATATTTGAATTTTGTTGAGATTTCACTGCTGAATTGCGCGCCCCTGGAATTTACACTAAGGCAGACCACCCAAGGCTGAAGCAACTCTGACCCAAAAAGAGGGACAACTCATCTGTTAGACTGACCAAAAGATAAATGCACACAGAGTGGGGACTCCTCAACCAGACACTTCTGCCTATTTTCCCAGCAACACTTGTCAGAAAACTCAATGAAAATCCATTCTTCCTCAGTATCTTTTCTGCTTTGTTGTTCTTTCTTTTACTATGCTCTCATTCTCATCACTCCCGTTCTTGTCTGAATCCTAAAGAAACATCCTGTTCTAAATGCCTGGTGAGATTCCTTTTGTAAAATGTATCATTCTCAACTTTTTTGAACTCACCCTCAGTTTCCCAACAGTATCAACCTACCATATGGATTTCCATCAAAGCTACCTTGCCTGACTCTCTCACCTAGCTCTTCAGTCTCAGTCTCATGATGTCTCATCTCACTGTTGGTTCTCATAGTCTCTCCACTTCTTGTTCTTGAACCTTCTCATCTTAACTTCCTTGTTTTCATGCTTTTAGTCCTCAGTTTTGTGTTCAATAAATTTTAACCTGATCATTGCATTCAAAATACAAAAGGACCTCTACAATAAAAAAATTGTAAACAGACTGAGGAAGGATCTTATTGGGGCACCATGGACATCTTTTTCCAAAATATTCTCAAGAGAGCTCTCAAGAATATCCTGCTACTTGGAGAAGAACATGATGTCATCTGGAAAGACCATATGGATGCCATAATCAACTTACAAGGATGTGAAGCAACCATGAATGAAAAAAATCTGACCTAGAACCAACCATCAAGAATGAAAGAAAGCTTCTCATTATATCACAGCTTGATTATGTGGCCCATAAGAATATAGTCACCTCAGACAACAGAAAATCTGCTAAACTCCTGTGGAAGGCAATAATGAAAACGTTTGCATCATCTCAAGCATCTAATTGAACAAGAGGGTTGAAAAGCTCAATATTTTTCTTTATTTCAAGCCAGAAAACATTATTTACTTCATCACCAAGGTCAAGGTTTGCCTCAAAAAGATGACTGAAGTTGGAATCAAATTACCCCAAAACATTGTTGCCTACCCCTTTCTGTTCACATTTCCCTCATCAATGGATGACTTCAAAAGGCAGATCATGCACTCTAACAAGGAACTCTCATTGTCCTACGTATTCAAACATCTCACTCAACTGAAAAAAAAATTCCTGGCTCAATCATCCATCTCAAATGAAAAATCAGAAGGAAATTTGCTCTATATGGAAGTAAGTCATTGTTTCCAAATCCTCACAAAAAGTTGGGACCTAATCAGTTTGTCAAAAAATATCTCCACCTGGTGCCAAAATAAAAATCATGTTTCCAAAGAATGCTGGATCCTAAATCCAGATTCTACAAGAGAGTGGTGGAGAAAAAATCAATCCAAGTGGAAATCACAAAAGGCAGGAGAAAAAGTGCAAATCAAACCTCAATCAGCCCATTACTTGGTTTGGCTTAAACAATGGATGGAACTTTGCAATCTCCACTAACGCTTTCTTCTGGAGAGTGCACCATGAAAAAACAATTCTCACCTGATTAAAAGCAACATACCTGAAGACAAGGGGGCCCTTTTTCCCTTGTATGTCACTTGTAATCAGGTGATCATTGTTTGGTCATGGTGGTGGTGTTTTGGTGCACATGATCAATGAAAGTTTTTACTTCATCAAGATGGAAACCTAAGTTGGTGAACCAATCAAGATGGGAAAGGAAGGGGCCAGGCAGCCAATAGAAGGGAAAGGGACAGTGGAACTTCACTTGAATGATATCAATATCAAACTCCCTCAAGCATTTTATGTTTTGGATGTCACCATCAATCTGATAAATGCAGGAGTTCTGAACACCAAATGTTGCTCTATTTTTTCCAAGAAGAACCACTTTCTTTCCCATGATGGCAAGGAAATTCTTGATGGGGCTGTTGAACACAATCTGTATATGATAAAAACTCCCTCTCACAATCCCAACTCAACCTCGAAGTCTCATCTTTTTACCCTGGTCTCCTCTCCTAAGGACAAGCTTCTTGAAATCCGCTGGAAGTACAGCCATGCATCCATATCAAGACTGTCTTTCCTCATCCAACACATCCCCATCAAGGTCAAATCAAAGTTCCAGTATATTGAATGTGTGAGGAGAAAAATCAAAAAGTCATCCTTCAATTTTCCATTGACAAAATACTCAAACTTTTTTTATCAAATTCATATTGTTGTGATGGAGCCCTGTCACACGACCACCCCCGTACTATAGGGCAATTCTTAGATGATTGTGAGAGCAAAGGAATGCCAAGTGCAAGGGCAAGTGCGAATAGCAAGACTTAGTTGCAAAGTGCAAACTTGGTTATGCCACTAAACAAAAGGAAAGAGGAATGGAATGTGTTCCAAAGAAGGAAATTTCAACCTGAGTCCAATGTGATAACTAGGTTGTAGCAAAAGGCGAGAACGTATGAAATTAACTAACTGAGGAGACAATCATCAAGCAAGGGGATAGCCCTTATAAGGTAATCTGAAGTGACTAGATACAACATGATGATGAGCTAACTACAGTTGAAGCGGTGAGGCAATGAATGACAGGAACGAGATAGGAAATGAAGCAATATTATAGATCCAAGTTCATAGCCTAAGTGCAAGACAATAGAATCTGAGCGTACAATTGTATGACAAATTGGGACAGAAGGGAGTGACGTTGAAGGTAATGCAAATGAGAGTAATAGTGTATGCAGGGTAGGGACTAGTCCAATTGCAAACTATACAGTAGTGATGGCTTAGTTAGACGTAGATGCAAACTAACAAACAATGCATGACCAAAGATGGAAGTCTGAGGCTGTTGATTGGCCAGGGAAGGAGATTGGATCTCATAATGGATGGACAACCTTAATGGAGTTAACCGCAAAGTTCGCAAGTATATACTGAGTTGGTCGCCAAGATTGGAGGGTCAGTGCAAGCCAGAGGAAATAGCGGATTGCACCATTGATGTTGTGCTTTTATTTGTGTCACACTTTTAGACTGAGGTAGATGGTACTGAGGAGAGGAAATGTCGAAGTGATGAAGAAAATAATCCCTGAGTGCGAAGCATGACAAGCCCATCCAACCTCCCCCAAGGAATTCAGACTGGTTCATTCTGACCCTTTTGTATAATTCAAGTGTCCATCTCCTTTTTTTAAATTGAATCCAAAGGCAAGACAATCAAAATGATAATTGATCTGCCATTGGAGGTTTGCTGGCATGGGGGAAAAAATTTGCCAACTTGAAACTATTGTTGGTTTCTGGAACAGAGGCAAATTACACACATTTTCTCTGAACCTTACCATCAGGAACAAAACTTTCAAGCATAATAAGCCAATTGAACAATCATAGAGTCACCCACAGCCACAATAAAGGACAGTATACTTCCAATAAAATTCTGGAAAGAGGTTATCAAGGGGTTTTTTCTCATGATTGATCTCAGCTTGCTACTATTGCAGAGCAGGCTGCAAAAGAAAAAAGAAATAAAATAAAAATAATAATATTTTAAATAATAATCTTAAAATTAACCTAAGATGGAGTGGGAAAACAATGAATATTATTTCAAAATTGGATTCTCCACCCAAAATAAGGTAGGGTCACTCACTGACCCCACCCTTGAAATCCAACTCCTTATAATAATTAAAGAAAGAAAGACCAAAATACCACGGCACAACTATTGAACTTGTTTGGCCAATTAAATATTTCACATGTATTTTCAGAAATAGGTTTCGCACCTAAAATTCAGTCAGAATCGAGGTGTGGTGTATATTTAATTAGGAGTTACAGATGGAAATGTGTTCTGTCACAATTCCCGCACGCAGCTGTGGCAGCCAATACATCCGCGCGCGGCTGATCTACAGCACTGTGACCCTTTCAAAGTTGTTTACGCAGCCCTGGGCCTCCAAAAAGTACGCAGACGCAAGACTACAGGTTGACAAAGTGACAGGCAGCCTGAGAAACCTAGGTACTGCCTAAACATGCTACAAACTACGCGGAACATTCTAAATATGTAATAATTGTTCCTGTGGATATCAGATAGTCTAAAAATATATAAAATTATATAAGAATATCTTAATAACCTTTATACGTATTTTTTATTAAATCCATTCAAATTACAAAAAATGTCAAAAATAAGATAATGACTACTTCTAAAAATATATTAAAATATTTTGATATACTATTATGAGGATTTCTAGACATTGAAATTTTTTTGAAATACTAAGAAAACTAATGATGTAAAAATATTACAAGAATACCCATGAATTATATTTTTAAGTGATTATTTTAGTAAATAGACTGAATTTTGAAAATAAGGAGTAAAATCAATGTCATGAATTTACTCCAATTATTTAATACATAATGAAAACCCACCTGACATCAGAATATCCATAGGAATGTCTATTAAAATAATTATTAACTTAATGGGAACATTTACTAATTATAATTAATTAAATAATAAATAAAAAGGACAGATTACTGTTATTCACACGTCCAAACATCAATTATAAAGTAGAATAATTGCCATACCCTGTGGAATTAGATGCTACCCGTGCTCAAGCACCAAGAACACGTGAAAGGCTACCACTGGTCACCCTGATAGCCTCAGTGTCTGTCTCTTTGAGCCCCTGTACACCTCAGAAGGAAAATGTTTGGACTCAAAAAGTTATAAATAAAGAGCTCTTTTGAGGATATTGATCCCCAGAGACCCAGTTTTATTTACATACAGACACCGTGACAAGGTAATCAAATTCTAATAAGAGATAAGTAAGTGATTTATGGCTTTATTCTGATTGATAATACCCGTCCGCAACCCTTTTTACCAATTTAAACTGCTGAACAACCTTATAAACCCTGTAAACAGGTTTAACCCATAATTGCACATCCCAAAAAGGTACCCAAAGGATTTAATAATATAACAGTGAGTCTTTTTATCATTTCTCTGTTGTTGCATCTTGGTTACAAAGCCCAGAAACTCCACTTTGTATTTTATATATATATTATCTTTTGGCATAATATCCTTTAAGAACATAAATTAAAGGTTCCGAAGTAACCAGGCCTACCTGTTTTCATACTGAATTCCCTGAAGAGAGGTGTTAAAGATCACCAATATGATTGTGGCCCCTCTATAAAAATATTTAATAATCAATTTATCTATACTGTTTTATAACAATAAATGGTGAGATCTACTCTCAATTAGTATTGCTGGTACACTCCAACCACTCCGGGACTACCCCCTTATATAGATTTCCCCCTAGTTTTGTCACAAATTCCTGTCCAGGGGCGTCTGCGTAGTTTCTCTTTTGTCCTGGGTCTTCAGACTATCTTGACTCTTCTTTTTCTCAATGGTCTTTTCTTTCTTTTTGTCTTCACTTTTCTTTCCCCAAAGATATTACTCTCCTCTCTTCATTCTTCTCTCACTCAATCCCTTTTATACCTGCACCATTACCTCTTGACTCTCTCCGCCACCTTTCCAATTAGCTCAGTCCAACTTCTCTCTCTTGTCAAGGCCTCACTAAGCATCTCTGTCTGGTAAGATGGCTTGTATCCCTTCTCAAAAACTTGGACTGACCTGAAAAGACCTGTTCAACATCCATTAGCAACTCCAACAAATCTTCTGTGTCTTGTCTCTAGTCTTGACTCCTTACCTCTTGTCTGTCCATTCTCAAATCCTCTTGTCTCCTTTCAAAAGCTTCTGTTTGTTTCTAGCTGTTAATCTCATCTACGCAATATTATCAGGGTAAAAATCCAAATTGAACCACCCCGCCAATCCCAACTGAAACAATGAAAAAACCAACAGGAGACGCCAACTACCTTTATAAAGTTGAATTGAAGGCAGCCATTGATGCCATTCCTCTATTGAAAGAAGAAAAATATTCCATGTGGCGCGACAAGGTCCTCATGATATTTGACCTCAAAGAAATCAAAGATGCCATCAAGCAAAAATCTGGAAAACTATCTATGAGAAAGGACCAGGAAATAAGGGCTATTATCTTATCCAAGCTGGACAGCACAACACACGCAAATGTAGTGAATTTATCAAAAATAACATTTTCAAAAATCCTCTGGGCCAAGATTCCCCACCAATTTTCCTCCTCCAAAACCGCTAATAGGGCCAGGGTTTCCAATCAATTCCTGCATGCTACCTTCAACAAACATTTTCCATCAAAGGATTTGTCACGGACACAAGGAGGGCACTCATCTGGATGGCAGACGTTGGAATAGAACATCCTAGCAACATCCTTGCGTATCTAGTACTCTTTAAATTTTCTCTGGCTTTATAGAACCTCAAACAACAGATCATGCACTTAGAAAAGAATATAACCTTCAAGGTAGTCTCCAATGATCTCATCAAATACAATAACAATTGCAAGGCCCAACAGAAATCAACTAAGTCCCTTACCAACATCTCCCTAGTGAACACTAAGAGTAAAACTGAGAAAGATGAAAGACAAGTAAAGATGCAATGCCGAAAAGGCTATCATGACCCTATTGATCCACAGGCCAAGTCATCCTGCTTCAATCTAAATCCTCAAATAGCCCCTAGCTGGTGGATCAAAAAACAGAATGAGTGGAAGAACAAGATCAAAAAACCTCCTACAATCTACTACCATGCTCTCTTAACTCTTTGGATCAACACAGACAATAATCCCAATATCCTCCTAGACTCTAGTGCCAACATTCATATTTTCAACAATATTAGGTACTTCTCCAAGATAAAGATGCAAAAGAGATGGAGGAAATCAAAAGGGGAAAACTTGAGGCCAATCTTAAAATTCATGGGACGGGCACTGTATGACTTGAATGGAATGACTCAGTGGTTAACCTTGAAGACTGTGAATATAGCACGAACATTGTGGTCAACCTGATTTGTCCTGGTCAACTTGCTAAAAGAGAATGTATCCTCACTCAGCATCAAAACAGGTTCTTGATCACCAGAAATGGTCTTACAGTCCTGAAAGGAATTATCCAAGACAATTTTTTCATGATTGAGAAGCCCCAATCTATTGTTCAAGGGAACAAGGTCTAAAATCTCAATCAAAACTCAAATCTTGAGACAGAAGAAAAACAATCTCTAACAGACATCCATAGAATGTACAGCCACACTTCCATATCTACGCTCAAGCCGATCCTTGGAAATTTTTTTTTCTGAGGAATAAATTATCAATGTTCAATGCAACGGATGCACAAAAAGCAAGATTACACAATCTCCTTTTTCCTCTACATCAACCCAATTGAGAAAACCTCTCAAGCTTATTCACCTCAATCTAATTCGTCCAATCACTCCCCAATTGAAGTCTGGAAACCAATATATACTCACACTAGATGAAAAATTCACTGGATACCTTGCGGCTTTTCCCCTAACATCCAAGGACAAAAAGCCGGAGACAATCATCAACATCCTTGAGGTCAAATTCAAAAGACTGAACTACTACCCAACTGAAATCTATCCAGACAAAGGAACCAAATTTGTCAATTCAACTCTCAAATGTTTTTCTCAATCCAAGGACATGAAACTTCTCACCTCAGAACCACATCACCCTCAACACAATGGTCGCGCGGAGGGGGCAAATCAAACAATAATAGAATCAGCTCAGGCCACATTCTCATCCTTGAAATTACCAAAGAATTACTGGCACATAGTCATGAGGAGCTGTTGTTTTATGCTTAATCAGATACCCAAGGAAGGTAATGATCAGTCCCCCTGGCTAATAATGTTCAAAAAGAAACTTCCCACTAACTATTTGAGACCTGTAGGTTGTCCTGCGGTCTATCTCACCAATTGCACCCAAAAAGGGAGAAAATTTGACAAAAATGGAACTGAAGGAGTCTTAGTTGGATTCAATCCCCCTTTCCACTCCTACTTCATTCTTAACTCATTTGGTTCTCTCATCAAAACTTGGCACATCAGATTTCTTAAGAATCACTCAAACAACTTGCCTCTTTTTCAACAAGAGGGACTGGATATTTTCTCTCAAGCTTCTCACAATCCAAACGAATCAGATTTCTCTGGAATGGAAAAACAATTTGTGCCAAGGGATTTCAGATTGGAGTACTTGGAGTCAGACTCTGACCAGAATTCATCCAATTCCCTCAATTCTGAATCCCACAAATCCAATCTCTCACCACCTCAACAACCTCCACCCCCAAAGCCCGCAGTCCAGGAAGTGAATCAACGTCCACAACAAGAAACTTGAAATCCCCAATGATACGGCTTCCATCAATACTATGAAACACCCTTGTAAAAGGCAGCGCAAAAATCCCAAGAGTGTCCTTAGTGGCAGAAGGCAGCTGAAGAAGAATTAAACTTGATCAAAGGCCAAGAAGTTTGGGAAGAATATTACAAAACTCCAGAAAAACGTCTAAATACCACCTGGGTCTTTAAAATCAAGCAAAATTGTCATGATGAGCCAGTCAAATAAAAAGCTAGACTATGTGTACAGGGATCCAATCAGGTTCAAGGAATCCACTATAACAAGACGTGTGCACCAACCGGCAAGTTGGGATCTTTACGTATTGCACTCCTATACAGTCTAAAAGAAAAGATGAAGTTCACCCAATATGATGTCAAGGGCTCCTTTGTTAGGAATGCCATTTGTCCCGGCGGCCAATGGACGACTACTTCCTCTTTTACTACAATCTCTGGAGACCTATCCCCGGGAGACCAATCCCCTGGGGATCTCTGGCGACTCCATAATTTCCTCTCTCGACTATCTTCTCCTCTGGGGGGGAGGACAATTCCTTTTCTTCTGTTTTCTTTTCTTGTCTTCTATATTTTCTTTTCTTGTATATTTTCTTTTGTCTTCTGTCTTTCTTTTTGTCCCAGTCTCTTCTTCCTGTCTACCAAGATCTACTTGACCATCAAGCTATCACTTTTCAACTGGCCCACTTGACCATCCGTACTCACTCAATCTACCTCAAACAACTGCTTGTTGTCATCCCTTGCCTGTTAAGATGATCCGCATCTCAATCCTGTGACCAGCCACCAACTTATGTTTTTATCAAATCAGCTCGTATCTCTTTCTTGCCTCAAATCTATTTCTTCCTGACTGCTCAGCCTCTAATGTCCAAATTGCCTGTTGGTTGTCTCTCTTCTCTTTCATTCTTATCTCTTTCCTATTATGTTTCTGACCGTGAGATTCTAGTCTGTTGTTTCTTAGTTCTCAAGTTCATTCCATGAAATTTCATCAGCCTTCTTGCATGAACCACTGGAAAAAAAAGTTATCATAAAGACACCAGAAGGCTCTCACCAAAAGTATCCCTATTTAAAGTTTAAAATTTCACTATACAGTTTGAAACAATCTCCCACCCACTGGTATGAAACACTCACAACATGGAACAAATCGCAGGGGTTTCACAAATCATCAAGTGATCCCTGTCTCTTTATAAATTTCAACTGCAAAGAGGTCCTCTACTTCCATGTGGATGATCTGATCCATGTGGGGAAGAGTGATGACTTTCAATCTAATTTTTGACTTGTTTCAAGAATTCTTCCTGTCATCCCCCCAATACCATTCTCGGCATGCTCATGGAGGTAGAAGGCAACCAAATCCTCTTGAGCCAACCTAACCACATTGATTGTGGAATGAAAGAATTGGGACTAACTGAATGCAAAGCAACTCATTCCCCTCTCACACAAACTTGAACCTTGAGCCCACCACGGATGAGGATCATGCAGAATTTGTAGAACCAAACATCAACTAATGGTCTATTATTTGTCTTCTTAATCACGTGTCTCAGTATACTCAACCCAACATAGCGTTTTCCATCTCCAGCTTAGCGTGATTCAATACCAAGCCAGGTATTACCCACTGGGGGGAAGCTTGCAAGGTGTGGAAATACCTCAAGACTACCAGGGACCTCAAACTTGTTCTAAACTTTGATCCAAATGCTGAAGTAATTTCTGCCTACAGAAACGCAACTTGGGGAGACAATCCCAAATTCAAAAAATCTCAAAGCAGATCTATCATCCTTCACTATGGAAGCGCAGTAGTCTGAAACTTGTTCAGACAGAAGAATATCACTTACTCGTCCACTAAATCAGAACTCAATGCACTGCTAGACTGCTCACTTGAATTGAATTGGATATCTCATCTAATTGGCAAAATCCATCATTCTCCCAAGCTCAAACCCACTATTTACATCAATAATAAAGAGCTTGACAACAAGATCAAGAGGTTTGGGTCTCACTCCAAATCCCAACATATCAACATCAAAACAAAGGGACTTAGAGAAGAGTTTAACAACTCTGAGTTCCAGCTCTCTTTCATCTTGACAAACAAAATGATAGCTGATTTGCTGACAAATGTCTTGTCCATCAACTCCTTAAACCTCTTACTCAAATCCATCTTCAACTTCCCAGACAGTGGATACATCTACTCTTGCCATCTCACCAGTCAGGAGGGGTGTTGAGATCTACTCTCAATTAGTCTTGCTGGTACACTCCAACCACTCTGCAACTACCCCTTGATATAGACTTGCCCCCTTGTGTTTTCACAAATTCCTGTCCAGGGGGGTCTGCGTAGTCTCTCTTTTGTCCTGTGTCTTCAGACTATATTGACTCTTCTTTTTCTTAATGGCCTTTTCTTTCTTTTTTTCTTCTCTTTTCTTACCCCAAAGATATTACTCTCCTCTCTTCATTCTTCTCTCACTCACTCCCTTTTCTACCTGCTCCATTACCTCTTGACTCTCTCCTCCACCTTACTGATTGCCTCAGCCTAACTCATCTCTCTTGTCAAGGCTTCACTAAGCATCTCTGCCTGGTAAGATGGCTTGTATGCCTTCTAAAAAAATTGGATTGACCTGACAAGACCTGTTTAACACCTCATTAGCATCTCCAACCAATCTTCTGTCTCTTTTCTCTAGTCTTGACTCATTACCTCTTTTCTTCCCATTATTGAAGCCTCTTGTCTCCTTTCCAAAGCTTCTGTTGGTTTTTAGCTCTTAATCTCATCCTGGAAATCTTATCAATAAACCATATCCAAACCAATTAACCTTGCGATAACCTTTATCAAAATATTTTACAGATTTTTGCTACATTTATTGAATAATATATTTATTATTTATTCTATCACCTCTGGTAGCTAAAGGATGGCAAGGATCTTGGCATCCAGGAGGCTGAAAATTAATCTTTTTCTGGAAAATGGCAACACTCTGACCACCTGGATGAAAATTCAAAGTTGAATTTTTCTGTCTCCAATTCTTAGGCCATTGGGAATCCCTTCATATTTCTTATCAAAAAGAGACAAAAAGGGATGAAGTTCAACTCCAAAGGCAAAGAATGTAACCTAGTAGGCTTTGATCCTCTTTACCTTTCATACTGCATTCTACCTAAAAGAGGTTCCATCATCTCTTCAAAGCACATGAAATTTAGACCAAGTGTTCCCATTCTGGCTGTAGAAAATGATCTCCTTCCTTTGAATACTACCAGAAGAACCTCCCTGGATTAAGACTTGGCATCAGAAAAAGAAATTCCGCTGCAACCCCCCTGGACCAATTATTTGAATCACCCATCAAAATCACAGGATTAAATTAGCTCTACCAACAAGGGCAATTTGCTCTCAGTTTTTCCTGAAGAAGAGACTGAAAATTCCCTGGGAAGGAAACTGTTGAGCATGGAGCCCACTCAAAGTGAGAGAACCAGTAAAAATTGTTTGAATTGAGTCCTGAGGCGCCAATCCTGGATCAACCCCCCAAAAAGATATGGGTTTTATCACCACTACAAACCAAAATTTACAAGGATTCACTGAACTGAAAGGATCACCTCAGATGTACAGAAGCCATGATCATAGAATTAGACTCAATTGAAGGCCTCAATGTGTTGGAAGAGTATCAGAGATCAGAACTAAGAAATCCTTTCAAGACCACCTGGATATATAAAATCAAGCAGAAATTTCATGGGGACCAGGTCAGGTATCAGGCTTGGCTGTGGTTTCAGAAATTTGATCAAATTCAAGGGCTGAAATAAACGGAAATATTTTCACCCATGGGGAAGCCTTTAACTCTACAACAACTCCTTTCATACGCCCTGAAATCCAATCAAAAGATCAGGCAGTTTGACATCAAAAGCACAATTCTAAACTCTGCCATTAACAAGTAGGTCATCATCAAGACTCAAAAAGGTTCCATCAAAGCCTCCCCATTCCTTTGTCTTCAAAAGTCTATCTGCAGAATTAAAAAAGCTCCAAAGAACTATTAAGAGACTCTCACATCTTGGTTCAAAGAAGTGGTTTTCAAATACTCAGTGTGGAATGCTTGCCTCTACTTTTCTGAAAATGGTAATTCCAGGATTTTCATTCACATGTATTACCTCATTCTGTTTGGGAATGAAACAAATTCTGAAAAGAAATTCCTGGCCACATTCTCAGGTTCAACTGCTTAATACCCTGAAACCATCTTGGCCATGAAGATAAAGGTACTGGAAAACAAGATCTTACTTAGACAACCCAATCAAATTGAGCATGGTCTCAGGGAACTTGGCCTGGAGGAAGCAAGGAAAAGCAACTCCCTTTTAACTCAAAACTTACAGCTCAAGCCCACCACCAATGAGTACTTTGAGCATTTCAAAACCCTGAACATTAAATTCAGGTCTGTAACTGGCTTGCTGAATCACATAGCATTCCACACACATCCAACTTCAGCTTTGTGTTGTCAATTTTTGCTAGGTTTAATGTCAAAACTGAATTTTCCCATTTGAACAAGCTAAAAAAGATATGGAAATACTGAAAGATTGGAGGTTCTTATTGCAACAAAGGACCAATAGAAGAAGATGCACAGGTGTGCTGAAAAGTAGTTACAAGAAAATAAAGAAGAAATGAAATGAGAGTTAAGAAGTGATAATTCGACAAAAGTAGATGATTTAAATTGAAGAAGGATCTCACTGCTAGACAGATCTCGAGATGAGTGATGACTCAAATGATGGATGGGTCTATGGTGGTTTTTTGGAGATGAGTCAATGGTGGAGTTGATGGAATGTGGACGAGTGGGAATGAGGACGAAAAGGTTAGAATGATTGAGGATTGAGTTGAAGATGATGGGCGGTGATGACTAGGTTGAATCAAGGTTGAGAGTATGTTGAGTCAAGGATAATAGGAGGAGTATTTGAGGATTGGGCGAAGAAGGAATTGAAGGATCTGAACGAGAGGATAGGTGGATTGATGATGAGTGGAAGAGAGGAAGTTGGATGGGGAATGAAACAAGGAAGAGATGATTTTAAGAGGATAAATGAAGGAAGCTTTGTCAAAGAGGACAGAGATGATTTGGAAGAAGTTCATGTCTAGATTTGGAGTGTCCTCATTCAAGGTCAGAACTGAGGGAGCGGGGATGTCATTCGTAGGAGTCAGTCATCTCTTAACACGCCGCCGTGTCTAGGAGTGAGAGGATGTAAGATTGTGGACGTGAGTAAGGAAACTGAGGGCTTGATTGCTGGCTTGGTGAGACAGTCGGCTATCATGCAGCCGGACGGAATGAGATTGGTGATGAGATGTCCGTTATCTTTTTGTTTGCGCAGCCATTGTATCTGAGTGTCGGCGTGTTTCAACGCGCCATGGTGAGAGTCAAGATTGACGATGTCATGCACAGCCTTGTTGTCTATGTTCGCGCAGTGAGAGAGCTTGAGATTGGGATTTAGGTCGAGAAGAAGGTTTGTAAGCCAGATCTTCTCTTGAGTGGCGAGAACCAGGGCTTTAAGTTCACCTTCCGTGGATGACAGTGACACAGTTGATTGTAGTTTGCTATGCCAGGCTACAGGACATCCGTAAAGGATGATTAGGAATCCCGTGTGACTTCTGCAAGTGGAAGGGTCGTCTGCACCATCAGAGTCGCTGAAACACTCTGGATCGTACTTGAAGGAGGTGGATTTGAGGCGGAGAGCCATAGAACGCGTGGACTTTAGATATCGCCAGGCATGTTTCATTTTATTCCAGTGAACGGTACCAGGTTTGGAGTTGAAGCAATAAGGTTGGATACGGCGTAGGAGAGATCAGGGCATGTGCAACTTGCGATGAAGTTCATATAGCCAGTCCCCAATTGATAGTTGATCCCCAGGTTGATGAAATCGTTGTGCTCGAGATTGGAAGCCCCCCTGAGCTTTACGTTGGGGGTCATCAGAGTTGATATTGGCTTGGCGTTAGACAGTCCGAGCTTGGAGAGAGCAGTTTTGATGTGATCAGGTTGGTGAAGGAGTTGAAGAGAGGTGACGTGAATGAGATGGTTGCCTAGGATCTTCCTTATAGGCCCCTTGTGAGAAATGTTGAAATTATCCTTTAATTTGAGGTGAAAGTCATTTGATTCGCCGACGATGATGAGATCATCAACGTAGACAAAGACGTAAGTGGACAAGGATCTATTAACGAAGAGGCACGGATCGGATACCGATGTGACAAAGCCTTGCTTGAGGATCCAGGATCAGAAGGTATCGGACAAACTTTTAGGGGCTTGCCTCAGTCCGTAAAGGGCCTTTTTCAGTCAAAGATAGGGAAATTTGGAGGGGTATCCCTTGGGACACTTAATGTAGGTTTCTTCGTCTAGAGGAGCGTGGAGGAAGGCGGCTTTTATGTCCATCTGAGTTGTAGGAAGTTTATGGTGAAAGGCGTATACAAGGAGGGTTCTAAGAGTGGTGATGAGGCCAGTTGGAGCGAAGGTTTCACCGTAGTCAATAAATTCCTTCTGCTTGAACCCCTGGACGCAAAGGCGGGATTTGAAAATTACCCCTTCGCCAGAAGGATTGTCCTTGAGCCGGAAGACCCAGGTGGTAGAGAGGGCTCTCTTTCCTAAGGGAATGGAGTAACACCCCTCCCACACATCTAGGCGTTTGATGCCGACGGTTTTGACCTTCATGGATTTCAGCCAGTGAGGACAGTCCGGAGAATTGAGGACCTCCGAGTAGTTTTGAGGAACGGTCCTGGCAAGAAATCTGTAGCGTATAGGGGGCTTGAGAGTAGATTGATCTCTGAGAGTTTGAGTTGAAGGGTTGGTGAGTTTGTGGGAGATGAGATTGTTCTCGGAGTCAGATGAGGAGGAGGTTTCAGAGTTATTAGACGCTTTGATGGCAGTTGGAATGAGGGTTGGTGAACCGAAATTGGAGGAGTTCTCAGCTTGTTCAAGAGGGGAGTCAGACGAGACAGGAGTAGACTGTGGATTGGAAGGGGAAGTGGAGGAGGATGAGGTAATGGGATTGGAGGAGTTGAGAATATCATTTAGTGTTTGGTTAAGGGAAAGTAAGGGATCAAAAGGGGATTTGCAAGAACTGGAGGAAGGGAGAAGATTGTGATTTTCAAAGATTTTCATGTGTTTGGAGCGGATTGCATTGTTGATGGAGGGACAGAAGACGCGATAGGATTGCAGTTGTAAGTCAAATCCTACCAGTATTCCCTCAATTCCTTTCTCCTCGAACTTGGATGATGGTGGATGACGCTGGTTGAGGACTATCGTCTTTGATCCAAGGATGCAAACGATGCTGAGATTAGGGGATGATCGATTCCACAATTCGAATGGAGATGTCTTGGTCAATGGCAAGGGAATGAGGTTTTGTAGGGTACAACAACCAGAGATGACTTCGTCCCAGAGATCCAGAGGTATGTTCATGTCAAGCATAGTCGTACGAGTGGCTTCAATGAGTGTCCTATTTGCTCTTTTGGCTATTGGGTTGTGTTGAGGCGTATATGGTTCGGATTTGGAGTGGAGAATCCCCTCCTTGTTGAAGAAGGAACTGAGTCTGGAATTGACGAATTCGCCGCCATTGTCGGAGTGGAATTGTTTTAGTTTTTTTGGAGAAGAGGTTGGAGTGAATACAAATGAACTTGATGATCTTGTTGGTCCCTTCGGATTTGAGTTTGAGAGGGATGCACGTCTTGAAGCGGGAATGACTGTCGGTGAGAATCATGAAATATTGATTTCCTGTTTTGGACGTTGGCTGTATGGGTCCACAGAGATCGGTGTGTAGCTCATCGAATTGTTTGTCTCTTTGAGGAAACTGCCCTTTGAATGGGGAGCGATGAATTTTACCTTTGGAGCACGAGACGCAGCAAGTGTCGTCCCAGCGGATCTTGGGAAAGTTGCGTGAGAGGAGTTTGGTGGATACTGGATGAGGATGCGCAAAGTGCTTGTGGAGTGTTGAGAGATTTAAAAAGGAAAAAGCATTGGGCGTTGTAGGATGAGTTGTTTCCTCTACGATCAATAGGTTGTCTTGGATTTGACCTTCCAACACAGTCAGATTGTCAAGAGTGACCTTGAACAAGCTCGGATCGGTTCTTATCAATGAGCACCCTCCCATGATCAGTTGACCTAGGGAGATCAGGTTAACGGCAATTTCAGGAACGTAGAGTGAGTCAGTGAGGGTGATAGAGGAGTTAGAGGTGATGATCGAGGCCGAGCCTATCCCATTTGAACTTATTGACGAACCCAGTTTTCCTGTTTGGATTTTGGTCTGGTTATTTTCCAGGAAGTCGAAGAAGCGGAAGGAATTGAACATTCTCTGTGATGCGCCTGAGTCTAGAATTAATTGGTCTCTTGATAGGTTGAGAGAGTGGGTCATGGCGAAGCTGAATGCCAGATTTGCCGTGGCCTTATTGGGAGGATTGGATTTTTGACTGGCGTTGGTGTTTGGCGAGGAGGTGTAATTGGGTCAAAGATGGGGGTAAAGCCAGAAGCAGTGATCTTTGGGATGGTTGGCTTTGGGGTTATGCCAGTTGGATTTGCATCGGAGGGTTTGTTGGTGCTTAAGTAGGGCTGACGCCTGAGTTCCATTGGCAACCTTGTGTTTGACTTGGTTAAGATGTTGCAGTACAAGGTCGCCATTGATCTTATTTTCTCCTAGCAAGTGCGTGATGGTGGTCTTAAGGTGATCCAGTTGAGGCGGAAATTTATAAAGAATGAGTTATGCCACAATATCATTGTCCATCTTTATCCCGATTTTGGCAATTTGAAGCAAGCAAGCTCTGACTTCTGTGATGAATTTCTCAATATTCTTGGGGTCGAACTGAAGGTTCAGGAAGTGGAAGAAGACCCGGGATTGATTGGCGGTTTGCAAAGAGGCAAAAAATTCATTGATTGATTTCCAGAGAGCGATCCCGTCGGCTAGGTGGTTTTCCTTAACGCAATTCACGTAGGTTCGGTTGTCCAATTTAGCAAGGATATAACCCACAATTTCGAGATTAACTTCAGCGGGGCATTTTCTAGGTTCGGGAGAGGTCAGCCAGTGGGAAATCCCTTTGAGTGAGAAGATGGTGAGGATTTTGGATCGCCAGAGGGAGAAGTTCGAGTCATTGAGGTTGGGAATTGAGTCTTTCAGAGTCTTCAAAAGCGAGGAGGATGAGTCTATTGGTCCTGGGGTTGTCATTCTGCTATTCGGCTTTTAACCGTGAAAGATTGGAGGTTCTTATTGAAACAAAGGACCGATAGAAGAAGATGCACAGGTGTGCTGAAAAGTAGTTACAAGAAAATAAAGAAGAAATGAAATGAGAGTTAAGAAGTGATAATTCGACGAAAGTAGATGAGTTAAATTGAAGAAGGATCTCACTGCTAGACAGATCTTGAGATGAGTGATGAATCGAATGATAGATGGGTCAATGGTGGTTTTTTGGAGATGAGTCAATGGTGGAGTTGATGGAATGTGGACGAGTGGGAATGAGGACGAAAAGGTTAGAATGATTGAGGATTGAGTTGAAGATGATGGGCGGTGATGAGTAGGTCAAATCGAGGTTGAGAGTATGTTGAGTCAAGGATAATAGGAGGAGTATTTGAGGATTGGGCGAAGAAGGAATTGAAGGATCTGAACAAGAGGATAGGTGGATGGATGATGAGTGGAAGAGAGGAAGTCGGATGGGGAATGAAACGAGGAAGAGCTGATTGTAAGAGGATAAATGAAGGAAGCGTTGTTGAAGAGGACAGAGATGATTTGGAAGAGGGTCATGTCTAGATTTGGAGTGTCCTCATTCGAGGTCAGAACTGAGGGAGCGGGGATGTCATTCGTAGGAGTCAGTCATCTCTTAACAAATACCTCAAGGTGATTTCTCAAATCAAACTTTGCTCATGGGTAGGAAAGACAGATGCTCTCACATTGGCGTAATTGGATGCCTCCTAGCCAATGGCCCTGAAACCAGAAAATTTTGGAGGGGATATCTTTTCCCTTTATAGAGATGTGTGGTTTCTTTGAAAAGAAGAAAGCAGAGAAATTTCACTTAATTATAAAAAGATGCCAAACTCCATTCCCTGGTTGATTCCTTCCATGAGGCAACCTGAACCAGGGCCCTCACTTGCAAAAACTTCTCCATGAACTCCTCTTCAATTGTTATTCACACCAACAACAGCAGAATAAACAACAAACTCAAAAAGTCTGGGTTGAATCAAAAATATTTCCATCTAGACCTGAAAACCAAGGGCATGTGGGGGGGTTTGAAGTCAGGGAACATCAATCCTGAAGCTGATATAGTCTGAGGATATACAAGTCAACATGATCACCCAAAGCTCCAGCCTTACCATCCTTTGTCTCCTTTGATTTTTGTCTCACTAATTTCTCAACATAATTTTATTTTATTATTTCTTCTTTCTTTCTTTCTTTCTTTCTTTCTTTCTTTCTTTCTTTCTTTCTTTCTTTCTTTCTTTCTTTCTTTCTTTCTTTCTTTCTTTCTTTCTTTCTTTCTTTCTTTCTTTCTTTCTTTCTTTCTTTCTTTCTTTCTTTCTTTCTTTCTTTCTTTCTTTCTTACTTACTTTCTTTCTTTCTTTATTTTGTTCTTTCTTTCTTTCTTTCTTTCTGTCTTTCTTCCTTTCTTTTTTTATTCTCATTTTTTATTGTTTCACCTCCTAGATTCCAGGAAAATTTCATTCCGTTAGGTAGTAGAGGTGATTGAATTAAAGAATAAAAATATTCTCAAAAATAAACAAAAACCAATCTCCAAAAGGATTTATATGATTGGTGATGGTGCAAGGTTTCTATGGTTTGGTTAAAAGGTTTTCAATAAGATTAGTAATGAGAATTAAAGAGGATCCAAATTTTATACACACTGGTGGTCATTAACACATCTTCTTCAGGAGATTAGCTTCCAGTCCGGTACCCTGGGACAGTGGGTTCCTCATGACTCAACAATAAGGGCCATTTCAGCCTCCTGGATGCCAAGATCCTTGCTATCCCTTAGCTACCAGAGGTGATAAAATAAATAATAAATATATTATTCAAGAAATGAAGCAAAAATCTGTAAAATATTTTGATAAAGCTTATTGAAAGGTTAATTGGGTTGGATATGGTTAATTGTTATAAATCAATATAAATAAATTGATTATTATAGATTTTTATAGAGGGGCCACACTTGTATTGGGGATCTTTAACACCTCTCTTCAGGGAATTCAGTATGAAAACATGTAGGCCTGGTTACTTTGGAAACTTTAATTTATATTCTTCAAGATATATTACCCAAAGATAATATGTATATAAAATAAACAGTGGAGTTTCAGGGTTTTTTAACAAGGCTTCCACAACAAAAAAAGGATCATAAGACTCACTGGTATATTATTAAATCCTTTGGGTACCTGTTTTGGATGTGCACTGATGGGTAGAACCTGTTTACTGGGGTTATAAGGTTTTTCATCAGTTTAAATTGATAAAAAGGGTTGGGCACTGATATTATTAATCAGACTAGAACCATAAATCACTTACCTATCTCTTATAAGTACTTGATTACCTTGGACAAAGTGTCTGGATATAAATATAACTGGTTCTCTGGTTATCAACATCCCGAAAAGAGCTCTTTATTTATAGATTTTTGAGTCCCAATATTGTCATTATGAGGGGTACAGGGTCTCAAAGGGATGGAAACTGAGGCTAGAAAGGTAAAAAGTGGCAGCCTTTCACTTTTTCTTGGTGTAGAGAATTAAATGGTTTGAAAAACCTGGAACAAGCTGACATTGCAAGATGAGAATAAACTATAGGTAAACAATAGGTAAACAATCTGAGATTCAACAAAAGATGAAGGAGAGATACAAACAGGAAAAAAGAATTCTACAGGCAAGATTATGGCCTTTAAGAAGACTAAGTAGAATTGGTGCACAAACAGCTAAATAGCTGAGAACGGCCAAGAGAGTCCTTCTGATTGATCCAACCGGCGCGTACGTTCTGCCTTACACAAAGAGACTTGTGTCAACACTGAAGATGAGTTGAATGGTTGATGGCAACCTACGTTTGTTCCACAGATGAGGTTTCTGGGCTTTGCAGTTAATCAATAGGGTATTCTTGGTGTCTTGGTCAAATCTCTCTTGATGAGACGTTTGTTGTATGGGTTGGTGCCAGCTTGATTTTAACTGGCCTGGGTTAAAAGACCCAGACTGGGTTTGTGATAGCTCCGCAACATTTCAAATAAGACATAGCGCAATCAGAGAATACAACTACCAAAGCACTACTGTAACTACTGGTGAGGATAGTCAAGACAAGCAGTAGTCAAATGAAGCAACAGAGAATAAGAGGAAAGATAACAACAAAGATCAAATAACAGAGCAGGCTTGAAGATGACAGACAAATAGAAAAATAATCAACACTTGGTTCTGTAGCACGGGTAGCATCTAATTCCACAGGCTATGGGAATTATTCTACTTTAAAATTGATTTTTGGACGTGTAAATAACACTAATCTGTCCTTTTTATTTATTATTTAATTAATTATCCTTAGTAAATGTTCCCAGTAAGTTAATAATTATTTTGATAGACATTCTTGCAGATATTCTGATGTCAGGTGAGTTCTCATTATGTACTAAATAATTTTCTTAAAGTCATGATATTGATTTTAATTCTTTTTTTTGAATTTCAGTTGATTTACTAAAATAATTCCTTTAAAATATAAGTCATGGTTATTCATGTAATATTTTTACATCATTAGTTTTTTTAGTATGTCACAATAATTCCCAGGTCTAGAAATCCTCATAATATTCTATTTAAGTATTTTAGTATATTTTCAGAAGGAGTCATTATCTTATTTTCGAAATTTTTGGTACTTTGAATTATATTTAATAAAAAATACGTATAAAGGTTATTTAGGTATTTTTATATAAGTTTATTTATTTTTAGACTATCTAATATCCACGGTAACACTTATTAAATATTTAGAATGTT
This sequence comes from Puccinia polysora, assembly GCA_025617555.3. NCBI lineage: Eukaryota > Fungi > Basidiomycota > Pucciniomycetes > Pucciniales > Pucciniaceae > Puccinia > Puccinia polysora. The sequence goes on along the minus strand of CM062620.1, from coordinate 22,668,312 downwards.
CCCATGTAGGTTGTAGTATGTTTAGGAGGTATCTAGGTTTCTCAGGCCACCTGTCACTTTGTTAACCCGTGGTCCTGTGGTGGCCTACTTGTCAGAGGCCTGGGGCTGGGTACACGGATTTGACAGGGTGACAGTGCTGTAGCTCAGCCGCGCGCGGGTGTATTGGCTGCCGCGGCTGCGTGCGGGAATTTTGACAGAACACATTTACATCTGTAAATCATAAAATAAACACAACAGCTTGATTCTGACTGAATTTTATGTGTGAAACCTATACGTGACAATAAATTTGAAACATTTAATTGGCCAAAAAGTACAATAGTGGTGCTGTGGTATTTTGGTCTTTCTTTCTTGATTATTTAAAATTATAAGGAGTTGGATTTCAAGATTGGGGTCAGTGAGTGACCCCACCTAATTTTGGGTGGAGAATAGATGTTTGCAATAATACTTATGGATTTCCCACTCTTTCTTAGATTAATTTTCATATTTTTCTTATTATGTTATTTATGTTATTTTTCCAGCTTGCTTTGAAATAGTAGCAAGCTGACAGGCTAACACCCAATTAGAAAGTGGTATGGCTGGAATATTGTAGCACACAAGCCCAAGTAGAGAGAAAATAACTTAATAGTTTGAGCAGTCACTTTCTGGCTACCTGCAATGGTTCACAGTGGAAGGGTATCAGATATTGCTCCCCCCCAGAATTGAGGCTCAGGCGGAAATCCCAGGGCTTCAGCAACTCTGAGCCAAACAGGGGGACAATTCATCTGTTACACTGACCAAAAGGTCAATTCAAACAAAGCAGGGACTCCTCAACCAAACACTCCTGACTCTGTCCCCATCAAAACTCAGAAGCAACCTCAAGTTAAATCTATACTTCATCCCCATCTTTCTTTTCCTCATTCTCTTTTCTGCTTTTTTTTTCTTTTTATTTTCTTTCATTCTCATCACTCCTGTTCTTTTTTTTGATCCTCAACCAACATCCTACCCTAAATGCATGGTGGGATTTTAATTGTAAAATTAATTATTGTCAAATTTTTCAGACTCACCCTCAGTTGCACAGCTGTCTCATCCTATCATACAGATTGCCATCATAGCTACATGGCCTTATTTTCTCAGCCTGATTCTGTCTCATCTCACTTTTCTTTCTACTACTTTCTCCACTTCTTGTTCTTGAACCTGCTGATCTCACTTTCCTCATTGTCATTCTTGTAGTCATCAGTTATGTTTTCAATCAATTTTCACTTTCTCATTCAATTTACTTGATACCTCATATGCCATTCACTTGGAAGAGAATGCAGGCACCATCATCTTCTATTTTATTAAATAGGTAGAATTTACCCTATTCATCCATCAGATTCAGCAAGGTGGTTTTTCAGATTTTTGTTGAATAATATTATTGGTCCCACTTTCATTTAACAACCTGAAGCAATTCACTCAGATTTCTTATGAAAATTTCGCAGATTGACCTTGGTCCAAGTTTTCATTCAATAAAATCATCATTTACAAAAACAGAGTTCAAGAATCCAATGAGGTTATTTGTAATTTTGAACTAAGAAAGTTGTTCAGAATGCTATTGGCAATTTGCAGCCATAAAACCTGGTTTTTCTCTGATATTATTGCTTCAATCTCATTTTGAAAGCTTTGATTCATTCTTGGATCACAGATCAAAACATTCTAACAAAAACAAAAAAAATTCTAAAATAATCACGCTAATTAAATTTCAAAACCAGGGGGAAAAAATTTGAAGATCTTCCATTACAATTAACATCTGTTCAAGTAAGGAAGCAATTTGTTTTATTTACTGGTTAATCCTGACTGCTATGGAATTTCAAAAAAAAGCCTCATCATTTCCTGAGTGGTAAAACTCTGAATTCAATGGGGCCCACCACATCACCTTCAAATAAGATTGATGATTTTCCCACGCAAACTTCATCTGTAAATGGAAAGGGAAAGGCCTCCAATTCAATCAAAATCAAGCCCAATATTTTTCAAAAGAGTAGAAAAACTCCCAAATTTTAGGGGTTTGAAAATATTATTGAGAAGCAAGATTCAAGTAAGCGCATTATTGAATCTCCTTTCTTTTGAATTAAAGTGCATTGATATCCTCCTTTAAATACAACTGAAATTACAAATTGAATCCAAAAAACTGATATTTTAAAAGCAAATGTGGGATCATCAGCTGACTACTAATCTTCAAAATCAGAAAGGTGAGATTATGTCTCATCAAAAAAAATTGTATTCCAAGTGGTGATTGAAAAAGGCCAAGTTAGAGTTACAAAAAGACAAAAATGAGAAGGATTGACAGGAAGATCAACCAAAGAGCAGGGGGATCAACTTGAAATGGAATAAAGATTGGTTATCTGCAGCCATGGCATTTATTTCTAGCAGTAGAACAGTTGAAAAAATACAATGGATAACTCAATTTCTGGGGTGGTGAATATTTTTACTAGGAGAAGAATTTTAAAAAGAAAACAAAAAAATTATCTTTGATTACAAAAGAATTTGAGACTGTTTTTGACCCCATGAACAAAAAAATCTTTTCTATTATTATTTATATTTCTTTCCTAGTGAATATTTTTGTCAGCCTCCTGGATGCCAAGACCCTTGCTATCCTTTAGCTACCAGAGGTGATGAAATAAATAATAAATATATCATTTAATAAATGCAGCAAAAATTGGTAAAATATTTGGATTAAGCTTATCGCATGGTTAATTGGTTTGGTTATGGTTTATTTTTATAAATCAATATAAATAAATTGATTATTAAATATTTTTATAGAGGGTCCACAATTATATTGGGGATCTTTAACACCTCTCTTCAGGGATTTCACTATGAAAACACGTAGTCCTGGTTACTTTGGGCTCTTTAGTTTGAAGGATATTTTTCCCAAAGATAATATGTATATAAAATACATGGTGAAGTGGCAGGGCCTTGTAACCAAGCTGCCACAACAGAGAAAGAATAATAAAACTCACTGGTTTATTAGTAAATCCTTAGGGTATCTTTTTGGGAAGTGCACTGATGGGTTAAACCTGTATACTGGTGTTATAAGGTTGTTCAGCAGTTTGAATAGATATAGAGGGGTTGAGGACGGATATTATTGAGGAGACTGAGCCATGAATCACTTACTTATCTCTTATAAGTACTTGATTACCTTGGAACGGTGTCTGGATATAAATATAACTGGGTGTCTGCCCATCAATATCCTCAAAAGAGCTCTTTATTTATAGCTTTTGTGGTCCCAATATTATCCTTCTGAGGGGTAAAGGGGCTCAAAGGGAAAGACACTAAGGCTAGCAGGGTAGCCAGTGGTAGCCTGTAAATTTTCTTTAGTTCTGTAGCAAGGGTAGCATCTAATTCCTCAGGGTATGGGAATTGTTCTGCTTTATAATTGATATTAGGATGTGTGAATAAAACTAATCTGTCCTATTTATGTATTATTTAATTAATCATCCTTAGAAAATGTTCCCAGTAAGTTAATAATTATTTTAATAGAAAGTTCTACGGACATTATGATGTCAGGTGAGTTCTCATTATCTATTAAATAATTGGAGTAAAGTCATGATATTGATTTTAATCCTTATTTTCGAGTTTCAGTTGATTTATTGAATTAATTAATTAAAAATATAATTCATGGAAATTCATGTAATATTTTTTCATCATTAGTTTCCTTAGTATGTCACAAAAATATTGATGTCTAGAAATTCTCATAAAAGTATATTAAGTATTTTTATATATTTTTAGAATTTTTCATTGTCTTATTTTTGACATCCTTGGTAGTTTGAATTATATTCAATAAAAAATAGTATAAAGGTTATTCAAGTATTTTTATATAATATTATGTACTTTTGGACTATTTACTATCCACGGGATCATTTGTTAAAAATGTAGAATGTTCCCGTGTGGGTTGTAGAATGTTTACCAAGTACCTAAGCTTCTCAGGCCGCCTTTCACTTTCTCAACCCATAGTCCCCCTGCTGCATACTTGTCAGAGGCCCAGGGCTGCGTAAATAACCTTGATGGAGTGACAGGGCTGTATCTCAGCTTCGCGCGGATGCATTGGCTGCCACCAATGCGGGCGGGAATTGTAACAAAACACATTTCTGTCCATAAGTCCTGAAGTATACACAACACCTCAATTCTGACTGAATTTTAGGAGTGAAACCTGTACGTGAAAATACGTGTGAAATATTTAATTGGCCAAAAAGCTCAATGGTGGAGCCGTGGCATTTTGATTTTCCTTTCCTTAATTATTTAAAAATATAAGGAGTTGGATTTTAAAGGTGGGTTCAGTGAGTTACCCTACCTAATTTTGGGTGGAGAATCCATTTCTGTAATAGTATTTATGGTTTTCCTACTACTTCCCAGGTTAATTGTATTATCATTATTTTTATCTTATTTCTGTTACTTTTGCAGCTTTCTCTGCAATAGTAGCAAGCTGAAAATTTTGCCACTGTTCAAACAACTGCAAGTTTTCTGGCTTTTTTGTTGATTTTTAAGAACATGGCCATTCTTGTTTGATTGAAAGTGTCCATAGCAGAAACGGTACAGTGCTTTTACTTATTTTCTGCCCAAATCATTTTGAAAATAACTTTTTTTTATTTGAAATATATACCAAAAGCCAAGCCAGGAAATATAAATTGGCTTTCAGATACTTGATATTTATCCTTTTTGTCAGATATTTATCCATGGGACTTTTTCCAGAACCACAATTCAAAAGGAATAGAAAGAAACATTTCCATGGCCAACATGAGGAGAGTTGTCAAAGGAATTGGATTTGAAGGTGATGTGGGGGGAAGAGTAAAAGGTAGTAAGGGGGGATCCAAATTCAAAAGAAGAGAAGTAGGGGATATTGTTTTCCATTGTTGAATCATGATTTGATTCAATGGCAAGTATGACTAATTTTGGGAACATTTTTCTTAAAAATAAAGAGAAATCATAAGACTTAAGGTTCAGACAAAAAAATTCTGGAGTGGGAAATTCAATGGCTGCTTTCCTCAAATATCTGCCAAATAATTCAGAAGGTTGCTTCAATTTTTTCCATCTAATTTACCAGATTTTTCCACCCCAAGTTCTTGAGGGACAAACAGTGTTGTAAAATGTTTTTGATTGGTGAATGAAATTTCTGAAAAATTTGATGTCCTTTTTATATTGCTCAGAGATTTTATTCAAAGGGAAAAAATAAATTACTGAAACAAGAGAATTGTGATCAGATTAATCATTAAAACTTACTTTTAAAGGGCTGAATAAATAGAATTTTTTGGTCCTCTCTTTGTCTTGTTCAAATTCTTTGTGGAAAGGCTTTTGATTGTTCTTTTTATTTTGGGAAACAATAGTGGGATACATATCCAAAGGTTCAAGTTTTTTTCCAGACCACACAACCTGTTCATCAATCCATTCCTCCCCTTCTTCAAAAGAGATTGCAGAATATATATTTTGATCCCTCTTTTGCTGAAAAGCCTTACTCTTGCCACCTCTATGTCTGTTTTTCAAATGATCTCCTCCCCTCAACATACTTCAATTGGTCAATTGGGATGAGGATGAAAAAGGTATTTAATTCATTGTTGACCATTTGTGGGGGAGGATTTTCAGTTCAGAAAAAGGGCAGGTGTAGGAAGAACAAGGGTTCAATGTTGTTTTGCATTTCATTGAATAAAAAAAAGAGTGAAAATTATTTAAATCCAACCTTTAATCAAACCCAAAAAAAATGAAAGGATAAATGAAATTATCATTAGTTGTCTTATAGGCAAGTTGGATGATCAAAAAAATTTGAAAAAAATGCCTTTCAATGATCCAAATAACCATTAAAAAAGTTCAACCATGCCATGGTAATCAGTAACTAACTATGGGATGAAAAGAAAAAAATGAAATAAAAATTTTTTTTTTGGATTTGGATAGCAACATTAAAACTAATTACCAAAAAAAAAGAAAAAGAAAAAAGCAGGAGTCACCCACATATCATAAAAAAATAGAACTATTTACTTGAAAGCAAAAGCTACCCCTAAAGAAAAAAAGAAAAGATTATGCAAAGGGGAATGAGGAGGAAAAGGACAAGGATAAGGTTGGGAAAAAATGAAGCAACTTCTTGCTAATCAATTCATTGATTTAGATGATGAAAAAAAAGGTGGGGGTGATGACTAGCAAACAATCAATTGCAAATAGATGAATTGATCAAGCGGAGTACAAGGAAAAGGTAAGGGAGATGGCAAGCAAGCAATTTCTTTATTGATCCATTAATTTGCACTCAATCAGTACATTTATTCACAATTGAATTATTGATTTGGAGGGTGGGAGTGGAAGGGGGAGGGGGAGCAGGAGGGAGAGGAGGTAGGGGGCATCCATTGAGATTTGATCATGAAATTTATGGGAGGGAGAAGAAGGGGGAAGAGGGGGGAGCTCCAAGTTGATTTATTTTTTGATTGGGAACAGAAGGGGGAGGAGGGGGAGGAGGAAGGGGGGCACTTAAATGAGATAATGGAGGAGGAGAGTGGCTATTGATCAATTGAGGAGGAGGAGGAGGTGGTGTTGGTTGGTAGATCAATGGAAGGGAGGGGGAGGGGGGGTACTTACTGGGATGATGATTGAACAATGGGGGGCAGAATCAGGGGATCAGGATGTCATGCTTAAGCCTTAAGGGTTATTTTTTACCTCACTTTGAAATATCCTTTCCTCAGTACCATCTACCCCAGTCCATACGCATGAAATAAATAGAAGCACAAAATCAATGTTTCCTTGCACTTATCAACTCTGGCTCACATAAAAACCTTCCATTCTTGGGGAATGAATCAGAACCTACTTCCAAACCTTGCAGTTGAATCTACTACATTCAACCATCCATTTGAGCTCCGCTCTTCCACCCTGGGTATCAATAGCCCTCAGGGTCCCATTCCCAGTCAAGCACTCTTGCTAGCTTGCACTCATGCTACTTAACAACCCCAACTGTATAGTTCACAATTGTACTTGTCCCTTACCCTGCATAAATAACATCCTCATGTTTGCATTGTCTCTCAGGTCACTCCTTCCTATCCCCTCTGTTATGCCCTTGTATTCTCAGGCTCTATTTCCTTGCATCTACGTTATGAAATCCGAAAAGTTCTATACTGTTATTTCCTTTCCCAATCTGTTCATGTCATTCATTGTCTCATTTCCTCTTAACTTTAGTTGTCCATCCATCAGGTTGTATCTAGTCACTTTGGATTACCTTAAAAAGGCTTCCCTGCTTTCCTGAAGATTTTATCCTCAGTTATTAATTTCATACCCTCTTGCATTTTGCTAAATCCAGTCATCACATTGGGCTTGGATTTAGTTTCCTTTCCATTGGAACAATTCATTACTCCCACTTTGTGTCCAGTTACTCAACCATAAGTTTGCGCTTTGCAGTTAGTTTTGCTACCTTTCACTTGCCCTCAAAATTGTTCTCTCCCTTTGCCCTCAAAATCATCTAATACTGCCCTATAGTATGTGGGGTGATTGTGTAGCAGTAAATTAAATAATTTAACTCATCTATTGTCTTTTGCCAACCTATAATATATTTCTTTTACAATGTAACATTGTGGTGGTTTTTGATGGATGCAAGTAGGAATGGGCTGCGCACTGCGTGCTGAGTAATGGGTGCCGCCTTGCTGCAGCAAGAAACGCTGCGGGCTCAGCAGCAGTCAGATTGGGCGCGGAATTGGGAGACACGGGATGGATTGGATTGGATTGGATGGATTGCACGGATGTACATTCCATATTTGGAATGGCGCGTCAGGCAGATGTGGAAATGCGCAGGGGGCTCCAAGTTGGGCGTGGAGCAAGGGCCGCGTCATGAGAGGGACAAACCAGGTGGACAGAATGGCAAGCTGGCAATCCGGATGGGATATGGGATGGAAGGATAGGGTTGGGGCTAGGTTTCTGTACTTAGGGGTTGTATTTCATTATTCTTGCTTGCTTCTGGTGGTATTTAGGTTAGGTTTGAGAAGGAGGTTTACTTAAACCGCACCCTAAACCTGGATGAGGAGGGGACATCATTAGATCATCATACCATTGGATCATCATAGGTTTTGGAATGATCTTTACTCTTGTTTCTCTATTGCTCAGTCAAAGGGTGAACAGTTGCACTTAGGGTTTACAGACACAAGGGATCAATAACTTCCAAAATTGGGAACCATTCCAGGAGAAGTCCTCTCCTGTTTTGCACATCTGGGGGTCTGGCTTAAAAGTAACCTTTCTTCCCTTGTCTCTTGAAACTAACAATCACAATGTCCCAGAACCACCCATTGACTGTTGCGGGGTTGTCTAAAGTTACCCCCCCTTGTCTTCCTCCTCCTCCTCTGGCTTCTTGGAAGCAACCTCCATCAGGGTTGGGATATGGTGTCCCTTGCTCCAGCAAGGGCACCAATCACAAGCCTGTTTGCATTAGGCCGCAGGACTATCCACACATTTTGTTCAACACAGAGGACTTTGATGAATCCCTTGCGCAATACAAAGGAATAGCAAACGCAGAAGGTGCAAAAGGTTTGGATAAGGCTTTTCTTGTTGTCCTTTTCATCACGGACAAAGAGAAGCTTTGTGATGTGCAAGAGATGGAAGGCTACAAGGAACTCAATTTCCCAAAACTGAAGGCAGAAATCTTGACGCCGTGGGGAAGGCACAAACCTTGGTTTTGGGAGAGAAACTTTGAGCAATATGTGGTGGAAGCAAGCGCAAATGGTGGAGTCCGGAAGCGGTGTAAGACTCCAAACGGTGCTAGGCTGTGGAATTTATGTGGGGGGGAAAGTTGCTGTTTAGGCTGCCCTCCTGAGTGTTACAAAAATATTTAAATGTAACCAAGATAAAGGTCCAGAACCTGGTAAATGAGGAATCAAGGAGTAGAGGATAAAGATGATAATAGTTTGGTAGCAATGGAACAGCACTATCTGAGACAAGATTATGCAGGGAAAAACTTGAACAAAAGAAGTTAAAGTCCCCTTAGAGTTCAAAGAACAAAAGCTGTTGTATGAAAACAACGCCCACATGCTAATAACTCTGGTCGTCAGAAGAAGATTGGGGATGATCAACTCAAACCCAAGCAACCTCCAGGTTCTCAATGAACCTGCCCAACTCTCCGCAATCAAGCTCTTGAAGGATACCAGATAACTGTGGGTGGCTGTACAGGACAAATCACAATGTTTAAGAAGCTCTAAAGCAAACAGTAACTGATTTGAAGCAAGGATAACCCCAAAACTTCTCAAGGGACTCAAGAGTAGGCTGGCAGAATGCAACTCCAAAGAAGCTAAGGGGAGGTATAACACTCCATGTCTTAAGCTTAATAAGACCTCTTCAATCAATTGTGATTGGCTCCAGAAAGGTGATCAGGGATCAGGACCATTATGGTCAGAGAAAGGGATCAAGGAGTGGTATAACACACTCAAAAATTCCAACAAACAGAATTTTTCTTCAACCAGAAAGGCTATTGGTTGGTGATAAGGATCAAGGATCAAGGGTTTGATTATGGAAGCTCAAGGATCAAGGGTGTGCTGATTTCATGCTGGATGATTCCATTCCCCAATGATGGATCCAAAAGGCAGGGGAGAGCCCCTCCTTATATGGGCAGGAGGCCCTGTTATACTATGTACAACGGATTCTACAAATAGAGCAAAAAAGGAAAAAAAATCATGTGGTCACTCGCGTCCATCTGTTGTGGAAAGAATAAATGTTATACCCCTATAATTGTCCCAAGGTTTGGAAGTTAACGGTTACCTGTGTTTTAAAGGAGATGAGGATGTCCAAAGTCACACTTAAATGAGGAATAGAAATAAGGAGATAAAGAGATAAAGAAAAGTAGAGAGAGAGAGAGGAATTGCCAATCCTTCAATCCTAAGAACTTTCCACCTGGATGTGTATCCGGTATGAGTTCCTTTAATCTCTTGGTGAGATGAGTGATCCAATATGATGATGTGGTGTGATTCTTCCTCCTCTGCCTCCATCCATGCATCTCCTCTAACCCGGAGTTGGGAGTGAGGATAAGTCCTCCCCCTCAACCCTAACCTAAGTACACGCGCAAATGACAGTATGACAAAGAAACAGAAAACAATCCCAAAACAGAAACCCTAGCCTCCTCTCCCCACCTCCTCCATACCAAAATCCCCCCTTTGTTCTTACGCTGTTCCCTCCATCTGGTTTGTCCTTCTCATGACGCGGTCCTTGCACCGCGCCCTACTCGGAGCCCCCCGCGCCTGTCCGTATACGTTTGTCTGCGCCTGTCATGGGTGTTTGGTAATATCCGGCATGATCTGCGCGCTTGCGCGCACTCTCCATCCGTTCCTTCATAGCCCGCGGATTCCTCCGCCCCTATGTATCCGAAACGGCGCGCCCGCGATCCTAGTCAAGCGCACTACCTTCCGAATCCAATCTCCGGGGCGGATTGCCACCCACGCCCCATTTGATGCTGATCCCAACCCGTCCACCAGGTGCGGAGCCAAACAGCGGCTGATTCTGATCCAGAAGCTGCCTCTTCTGAGCACTCCGCATACCCTAGTGCTGAGCACGCTTGCCCCCAATGCTGAGCGCGCAGCCGCAATGCAGTTCCCAATCCATGTCTATAAATTGACACCACATCCCCCCCCAACTTGAGCTCTGTCCCCAGACGTTTCCCATTGCTTCACCCTACTACCACCCCCGCTACTTCCACTACCACCCCCACCACTCCCACTACCACCTTCCCCATCCTCCTTCCGCATCTTGCCAATATGCTCCCATGCAAGTTCTGCGCCCGGAACAGGCACGCGTGTTTGATTGTCCCTGGTTGAAGCGCCTGTGTTGCTTGCCGTCTTGGCCATTATTGCTGCTTGCTCAGCGACAGCATCCCTCAAGCTCCCCCCCAATCCAGCTCTCTTCCCAGTCCTTGCAAGAGGGCTCGTCGGGACTCGTTTGTGGTTTTGGACAACAACTTGATCTTTGAAGGCTTGTGGACAACACCCGGTTCACCTTCATACCGCCGCCCCCAAGCTCCGTCACCCACAACCTTGCACGTGAGCCGCGACTTGGCATCACCTCTCCGCCGGGCCAGACCTCCGCAACGGGGCAAATACAAAATCTCGGAGGAACGGCGCGCGGCAACCCGCACTTGGGCCGCCGCTGTTGGCGTGAACCAAACGGTACCCAACCCAAGACTCTTTGGAAGACCCACGGCCGCGCCAGCACCCCCTTCTCCTCCTCCACAACCGCCAACACTGCCCGCGCCACCAGCGGCCTCGGATGAGATGCCTACGACCCCCAACGTCACTCCGCCTCCGTCACCTATAGTCGTCCCGTCATTGCCTCCAGCTGGAACAAGCCCCCCTGTTGATTCCCCGGGGGCCCCATCTCCACCGGCCGCTCCTCCCGCCAGTCCTCCCGAGATCCCGGAGATTCCAATTGTAATGGCGCTCCCGGCGGCTGGCTTCAAGGCTTTTGGGGAAAGGTCAAGCACGATTCTCTGGAATTTCCTTGCGATCGCCGGCGCACAATCCTTGGAATCCCGGCGCAAAATCCTGGCGTCTTTCCGGGCTTCACTGGCGGCCTCAAGGGCGGAAATGGAGGAAATGATGAAGATGGCTTAGGCGCATTGCCCCCCTTTTCCCCTTCTACCTTTCCTCTACTTCTTCTCTTCTTTTTGTTGTACCGCGCTTCCCTTTCCATTAAGAAAATACATGTGTCCGCGCGAGGTCCTAACATTCTGAGAAAAAGTGCGGGACCCCGCTTTGTGAGAGTGAGCTTGAGATTGAGTCCGCGCCTGCGCGCTTGCTTTGTGAGCGACGGTAAGTGACTAGCCATTCCAAAAGAGGCACCTGGACTGCCCCAGACAAACTGCCACCCAGTTCCCCTTACCGTTCCTGTAACAAACACAACAACAAAATAAAAATGCGCACCACAGTAAGGGAAGAGAGAGAGAGAGTAAGAGAACGGACATTCTGGGTTGTCTAGTTGTCCCGGCTGTGAACCGGCTAGAGCAACCCCTCACCAAATCAAGCTTATTCTCATACCAGCCAACCATCCTTGAGATATCCTGAGAGAAAGAAAAAGAGAAAAAGAAACCAACAGAGAAGAAAAATAGAAAAGAACACCTTTTTTTTTGCGCGCGACGCCCGTAGACTGCCCGCAAATCGCTCTTCGTCCTGCTTCCCCCATCTGCGGGATTGCCCACGCGTCCCGGTTCCGCAGGGCTTGTCCTCGCGTTTACGGACCCGGCTTTGTGCTGCGCCCGCGTTTCCTGCAAAAACCCCAAGCCAGCAAAGACCCCACAATCCAGATAAGAAAGAAACATAGAGAAACAAACATTCTGGGGTGTCTAGTCCTTCCGGCTGTGAACCAGCTAGAGCACCCCCTCACCAAATCAAAACTTATCCCCTACCCCCTCTACCCCCCCCAACTTGGCCACTGTCCCCAGCTGGTCGCAACCGCCTACTCAATCGCAACAGCACGGTCTCCGCTTCTCTGCCCAAGGACAAAAGCCCGGATTGCGTTCCTACACCATTGCGGCGCTCCACACTCCCCTTGTCAGATCCTTCACCCCCTTCCGCCGTTTTGTCAAACGAGGTAGATACTTGCGCAAAGAAGCGCTTGACATGCGAAGCCGCTGCCTTCCGTTTCAGCGGAGTACCGTCTAATTCCTCCAACTGATAGCTGCCGCCCTCGAACTTGGACGACACGCAGAATGGGCCGTTCCACCGGTTAGCAAACAACTTCCCCCATTGAGACTCCAGAATTCGGTTGTACAGGAGCACCAAATCCCCCTTCCGCAAGGGATCCCGGAGGCGATGCAAGCAGCGCTTGTCCCAATAGCGCACCAACGCCTTCCAAGTCTTCTTCAGCCGGTCCGCGGCCTTTTCAAGCATTCCATCCCGTTGAAGGAGCTGTTCAGCGCGAGCCTCAAGCAATTTGGAGGTAGTCTTCACCTTCCACCAGTCAACCCCCAGGAACGTCTCCAACTGAAAGTCCACCGGAAGCACGGGGTGCTGCCCAAAAAGTAACTCGTACGGCAAGTAGCCTGTTGACCGCTTCACCAAAATCCAATCTGCGAACAGAAAGATTGGAAGGGTCTCCTGTCAGCGCTTACCGTCCTCCCCGCACATCTTGACAAGGGAGTCCTTGATTGGCTGATGCCCCCGTTTTATCATGCCGGCCCGCTCGGGATAGTACTCTGTTACTTGGCCAAACTTGGCTCCGCAACTCTTCACCAACTCGACCAAACGGCCACAAAAATCAGCCCCTCTGTCCACTGTGACCAGACAAAGAAACCCATACCGCGCAAACCAATCTTCCTCCAGAAATAGAGCAACTTTTTCCGCCAAGAGCTTGACCAATGGACGCGCTTCCGCCCAACCAGACAGGTCGTCCCGCGCGACAAGCAGATAGACAAACTTACCGGCCTTGATGTGGACAACATCAAGCGAGACTCAACCAAAGAGGGCGTCTTCCCCTGTGGGTTTTCCAACTTCCTTGGGCAGGCTTGCGCTCCGCCGTTGACAGGCTTCGCAGGACACCAGCCATTCCCGCACCGCACGCACTACACCCAGGCACCAGAACCGCTCTTTGACCCACCTCCGCGTCTTGACCTCCGCTCAATGACCAAGATCGTTGTGAAGGCTCCGGAGGATAACTTTGTACTCCGGCCTTGAAGTGGTAACCACAAGAGGAAGGGGATTCTTCCACGGCCAAAGCTGCCCCTCCTGTACATAGAAATTCCCCACCCGCCGCTTTTCCCATTGCATGTCCTTCTCCGTAGCTCCATTGGGAAAAAGAAGGTCCCCCAAGTAGTCACAAAGGATTGCGTACCGCCCGGTCTGCTGGAGCGGCAGCTGAACGCCTGCGTCCACAACCCCTACCTTGACAACCAGGGCCTCTACATTGAGCAGTTCCGGGTCCTCAAACGGGTCGTCCCTTGGATACCGCAACAACGCGTCCGGCATATTGAACGCTTTCCCCGGAACATGAACAACAGAAAAGGAGAAAAGTTGAAGAAACACCACCCACCTGGTCATGGGAGCGTTGGGCAACGCCGGGGAATTGATCATCCCCGCCAGCGCCTCCGCTTCCACCAAAAGCTCAAAGTGCACCCCCCACAAAAGATACTGGAGCTGCTGCACAATCTTGGTGACCCCGCACAACTCCAACTTTGGTTGGAAGTACAGGCTTTCCGTTGGAGTGAAGGTGACCGACTTGTAAAGTACCGGCCTATCCTTGCCGTCTTCCTCTTGATTTAGAACCCCCCCACGCCAAATTCACTGGAATCAACCGCTAGCCTAATTCCTCCCGCATTGTAGTCAAGATTGCAGAGCACAATGTCACGTCCCACAATCTCCTTGAGTTTCCGGAACGCGGAATTGCATTCTTCCCCCCACTTCCACTGTGCGCCTTTCCGCGTTAGTGATCGGAGCGGGCTCGCCACCTCCGCAAACCTCTCGATGAACATACGGACATAGCTACATAATCCCAAGAACTGAAGGATATGCAATACCTTCCGCGGGGTTGGCCATTCAAGGACCTTGTTCCGCTTTTTCTCTGCAATGCGCCGGCCATTGGAAGCAACAACATGACCAAGGACTTTGAGCGCCGTGACACAAACCACCAACTTCTTCCCCAATACCGTCAGTCCTGCCTCCTCGATGCAAAACAGGATGCGTTCCAATGTCTGCGCATATTCCCACACAAAACATTGGACACCAGGAACTTCAACCAGCTCCGCTCCCCCGTAATCGGATTTTGGACCTTTGATGCCCCCGTCGTCAATGAAGATTTGGAATCCCTCTGGAAGATTATTCTTCAGGATCCAAGCCATTTGCGCCTGGTACACCGCCACGGAATTGGTTGCGCCTTGCGGGAGCCAAGTCAGCTGCATTCTTCCCAACCCAGTCTCAAATGCCGTTAGAGGCCGCAAGCGAGGATCCAACTTGCGCTGGTCATATCCCCCCATCACATCCACTAAACCGTAACAAGCGCGCCCCCCGATTGACTCAAGGAACTCGTCAACGCGCGGGGGCTGCCCTGCGTCCCAGATTGTAAAGGAGTTGAGCCGCTGTAAATCATGAACAATCCTCAACGACTTTCTGTCCTGCTTAACCACCGCAAAGATCGGACTGGAGTAACTAGACGTTGACTGTTTGTAAAGGCCAGTCTTCACCCGCTCCCGTACCAACTCCAGAAACTGCTCCCGGACCGCCCGCGATATTGGAATCAGCTTGATCTGCCACGGCTCGTGATCAACAGTGGGAATGACATAGGGGTTGCCAATATTGTTTTTCAGGAGCCCCCGCTCTTCTGGTCCAAACGCAAGCGCTCTTTCCCAAAGAACCAGAACCAAAATCAGCAACTCACGCTCCTCCGTACTCAACCATCCCGTCGGGCCAAAATTGAAAGCTGCAATCCGCTCCTCTGTGATTGGCGCCAAACTAGTAACCCACCCCTAAGCCTCAATTGGTGTGACCCAAGGGTCCCGCAACCAAGCGATTGGTAAAAGCGGTCCGTTCAGTTCCTGGGGCATCAGCTCATTACTCAGTCGGACCTTCCATGACACCGGCTTGTACTTGCCCGCGTTGCACCGCATCCGCAGGCATCCTTTGCTGTAATTCCTGCACAGAAAGGAACTGTGGCTTTTGCCTTTGCTCACGAGTGTGGCACAATGATAGGGTTTTCAAAGCGTAGTACCCTTGGGCAATGCATACTGAGAATAGGGACTTAATTCTGCAACGTGCGCGCCCCGCACTTTTCTTCCTCCCCCTCCCTGCTCCTCATTAGTCAACTGCCCGCGCAAAACCGGAGCTTGTTCCGCGCGGTCTCCTTGGTTGACTAGGAAAAATCCTCCAAAGGTTGCCCGTCGCAGACCAACTCCGTGTCCTGTTCTTCCTCATAATCCAAAACTCTCCTCCGCTTCTCTTGCCCGTGATTGCAGATAGTCGTCTCAAACCTTCCGGCGGACAAATCCTCTACCATCAATGGCTCCGTTCCTGCCTCCAGATCAAAAACCATTTGTGCTCAAAAACCAAACATGAATGGCCTTCCCAAAATCACATCCACACAATAAACCATAAGAAAAGAAAGTGGCCTGCGGACCCTTGCAACCTCCACCTCCTCCTCCTCAACTACTCCATCCACACAAAAATCCCCTCCGTTAAGCGTGCGGAGAACCATTGCGCATTTCTGCCAAACCAACCCCAAATCATCCACCATCCGCAATGGCAGCAGGTTCACCATTGAACCGCTGTCCACCATAGCCCACACCTTCCTTCCCGCTATGACCATTGGAACGTAAGCAAGTGGAGTCAAAACCAATTTCAACTCGCACTCCCCGCGCCCCTCCTCCTTCCGCGCCACATGAACCCGCTGCACCCTCTGAGGTTCCTGGCCCTGACCGCAATCCCGCAACGCCTGAACCATCTTGTCTACCACCACTGGAGACACGGCCGCCAGTTCCCACAAGGTCAGCGGAACCGGAGTCTCGTTACCCATCACCCTTTGCACAATGTCCTCCGCTTTCTTCTTCCCTACAGGGTTTGCTGCTGGCGCCTTGGTTCCGGGCACGCGCGCGGCCGGTTTCAAAACGGCCGACGGGGGTTTCTCCTTCGCATCCACCTCCATTTTATCGGAGACCGCCACCGTTTCTTCTGTTGCCACCACCCTTACCTCAGCTTCCACCCGAGGTGGTTGCCACAATCCGGGACCGGTAACAATGCCCAGTGACGCTCGCGCCATTGTTCCCGCCTCCTGAACCCGTGTGCGCACCTGCTGCATTGCGGTCGGCTTGCTTGGCTCCATCGGAATCTGTTTGCCCGTCGGAAACATGTACCCCATCCCCGCCGTTTGAACCAATCCCGCGCTGAGATCCTTCGTAAGCTCCTCGCACGCCGATTGCCAATGAATTTTCGCCCCTCAGTATGAGCACCCCCTTGGCACAAAGGTGCTGGGCGGCCCAAACCCTTCCACCATGTGAGGTGGAGGCCCTTGTGGCTGCTGCTGGCCCATACGGCTCATGCAGATCTTCAGATCCTTCATTATTTCCGTCAATTGGCTTACCGGAGGGGCAGGCGCGGGTTGAGGAACCGGAAAACGTGTGGAAGTAGGTGGAACTGGGGCCGGAAATTGCGCCGGAGCTGGAACCTGGGGGGCGTATTTCTATGGTCCCTCTGGGAAGGAATTAGCGGTGTCCTCAATAAGCTCCTCTAAGTTGAGCTCACTCTCCCCAGCCTGGCAAATGACAGCCAACTCCGGAAGGAGCGTAATTCTCCCGTCCAATGACCGCTTTACCAAGTTGTGATCGTAAAAATGCTGCTGCACCCTTGCCCAGAGTTGAGCGCCTAAACCGCCCAGAAACCTGCGTTTCATGGCCCCCGTCTGTCCCTCCACCACCTCGTTCTTTGACAAGTACCGATAGATCCAATTGAATGTCGAGGTGTACTCCTCCAGCTCCACCTGCGTTCTGACCCCTCCGCGCGCGCTTGCCTCCCAGGCGACGCGGTCAAAATTGCTCTCCCAGAATCGAGGTTTGCGCCTAACCCACCGCGTTAGGATCTCCGCCTTCAGTTTTTGCCAATCTTGATTCTCGTAGCCTTCTATTTCCTCCACATCCCGGAGCTTCTCTTTTTCCATAATGAACAGGACAACAAGCCGGGTCTTATCAGCATCCAACGCACCTTCCGCATCTGCAATACCTTTGTATCTCGAGATAAACTGCTCCACATCCGCGGTGTTGAATTGGATGTGAGGGTAGTTGCGCGGCCTGATGTGAACTGGACAAGTGGGTTGATGGTCACTGGAGACCAATGGGGGAATGGCGTAGCTTTTCCTGGGTCAAGCAGAGGGAGGGGGAGGAGGAGTGATGGAAGACAAGAGTTGGGTTGGAGTAGCGGACCCGGAGACCAAAGGAGAAGGAGAAGAAGAACACCTTCCGCATCTGCGATACCTTTGTATCTCGAGATAAATTGCTCCACATCCGCGGGGTTGAATCAGATGTGAGGGTAGTCGCGCGGCCTGATGCAAACCGGACAAGTGGGTTCATGGTCCCTGGAGACCAATGGGGGAATGGCGTAGCTTTTCCTGGGTCAAGCAGAGGGAGGCGGAGGAGGAGGGATGGAAGACAAGAGTGGGGTCGGAGTAGCAGACCCGGAGACGGAAGGAGAAGGAGAAGAAGAAGAAGGAGCAAATGTAGGAAGGTATGAATAGGACATCGCACCCAGTTACCTTTGAAAGACAAGAAACGGAAGGTTACTTCCCGGCCAGACCCCCAGATGTGGAAAGAATAAAGGTTATCCGCCTATAATTTTCCCAAGGTTTGGAAAATATTGGTTCCCTGCGTTTGAAAGGAGATGAGGATGTCCAAAGTCGCACTTAAATGAGGAATAGAAATAAGTACATAAAGAGATAAAGAAAAGTAGAGAGAGAAAGAGAAATTGCCAATCCTTCAATCCTAAGAACTTTCCACCTAGATGTGTATCTGGTATGATTTCCTTTAATCTCTTGGTGAGATGAGTGATCCAATCCAATGATGTGGTGTGATTCTTCCTCCTCTGCCTCCATCCATTCATATTCTCTAACCCGGAGTTGTGAGTGAGGATAAGTTCTCCCCCTCAACCCTGACCTAAGTACATGCGCAAATGAAAGTATGACAAAGAAACAGAAAACAATCCCAAAACAGAAACCCTAGCCTCCTCTCCCCACCTCCTCCTTACCAAACTCCCCCTGTTGTCCATACGCCTTTCCCTCCATCCGGTTTGTCCTTCTCATGACGCGGTCCTCGCACCACGCCCTACTCGGAGCCCCCCGCACCTGTCCGTATCCGTTCCTCCGCGCCCATTGTGGGTGTTTGGTAATATCCGGCATGATCCTTGCTCTTGCGCGCGCACTCCATCCGTTCCTTCATAGCCCGCCAATTGCTAAGCCCCTACGTATCCAAACCGGCGCTCCCGCAAACCTAGTCAAGCGCACTACCTTCCAAATCCGATCTCCGGGGCGGTTTGCCGCCCACGCCGCATTCAATGCTGAGCCTGACCCGTCCACCAGGTGCTGAGCCAAACAGCGGCTGCTGCTAAGCACTCCCCATACCCTAGTGCTGAGCCCGCTTTCCCCCAATGCTGAGCGCGCAGCCGCGACGCAGTTTCCAATCCGTGTCTATAAATTGACACCACACCGTGGATGGGCGCACGCAACAATACCGGAATAACCCAAACCTCATCCAAAGGCGGATGGGGTGGGAAAGAAAAATGAACCAAACCGCCGTGGATGTCCGCGGGCAGTAGTTGACACTCTTCACCCCTTGTCCGAAGGCGGAAGTGGGTGGGAGAGCCCCAGGAAAGGTGACAGATGAAGTTTGTGAGAGCGCGGATGGGCAGATAGGTGATCGGCTCAAGGCAGTTGAGTAAATCCTGACAGGCTTGAAATTCACAACTGATAGATCAAGTGAGATGGGAGATTTGACGGATCCAAAGATTTGACAAATGCTTGGGGGTGCGGTTGGGATGGATTTGGTAAATCATGGATGATTGCCATGCAATGGGCGGACAGGAGATTGGGACGCGCAACAACAAAGATGAGGACGCGCAACAACAAAGATGAGGACGCGCAAAAACAAAGATGAGGACGCGCAATTACGACGGCGGAGATGACAAGCAACGCGCAACGGCAAGGATGATGAGCAACGCGCAACGGCAAGGATGATGAGCAACGCGGATGAAGGACTTGAGACGCGGGCGGATAAAGGACACGCAAAGTGCAATGATGACGGTTTGGATGAGCCTGAGGATAAGTTGAAATTATTTTTTTTTTGTGCTGGACGGTACGTTTGCGCAACAGTTTATGGATTGAGTTCTCAAGGCGGCCAGGGTGTCCAGGATGGGGCACCACAGGGGGTGCAATTGGGGGAGTATGTAAGGAGGTTTTACCAGATCTATTGCTACCTCGAAAAGAACAACATGATAATGGGGATGATGGGTGCAATGAAGAGGGATTTTCTGAGAGGACTTGGTCTCAAACTATGTGCGCGGGTGAAGCAACACTTGTACAACAAAAACTTGGTAAAGAAGTTGTTGGATGGGATTATTGCGCTTCTTTTGGACATATTGGGCGGTGGAAATTAAGTTTGACTTGGAGGAACTATTGGAGGACGTGGCAAGGTTATTCCCGACAGGTTCAAAGAAGTCCCCTTCCCATACAACCAGCAGGCACGACACAAGCTCTGGTTGTGGGCCCCTCAAAAACAGAACGCGCTCTGGAAACACCACTGAGGACTGGCCCAGAGATTAGCAAGATGACAGAATTGATGAAGTATTTATGGATCTTCCTGATTTTAATGTTTCCAGTGCAGTGCAATCAACCTCCTCACCTTGGGGGACCTCTTCCAGCGTCCAATCTGCCTGAGTTGCGGTTTTGAAATTACTGCAGGGACAAGGGGCATTGGTTGTCAGGGTGCAATGAAATGAGAAGGGATCTCAAGGGGGGATTGGTTTGACCAGTGAGAATGGGATTCATGTTCCCAAAAGGCAAGTGGATCTCCACTGAACCTGGGAATCCGGCTTTCATGGAGCAAGTGCGGGCGCTGTGGTAAACCAAACCTGTCCTATAGCCATCAGATTCATTTTATATTATGAATCATTATTCTTAAATCAAATTAAAGTCAAGAAAATACTAAATAAATTCCAAACCCCTCATAAACTATACTCTAAACTCAAACCAACCTGAAAACCCAAATCAATCACCAGATAAACCCCTACAACCATATCAACAGCTGTTAAAAAAACAAACCCACACCTGGCACAGAATGGATTATGTCACATGGATTAATGAAAAGTCTTAATTAAATATTTAATCAAAAGATTATGCTTAAAATAACCGCACAACAAAACAACATACCCCATGCCAGCAGGATTAAACCATATCAGTACCAATGTCACACTAAAACCAGTACTATGAAAGCAAGTACACATGAATTTTCTGTAGCTTTCAATAATTCCTCTGAAGTGTCCTCTCAAGCACTCTGATACTCAGTTTGCAACCATTCCAACCATACAGCACACATACATGCACCAACAGAAGTAGGGGCTCATGCAGCCAAGTACATCTCAATTCTCACCAACCAGCAATAAAAACTCAGTACACATGAATTTTCTGGAACTTTCACCACCAGATAAGCCCTCTGAAGCGTCCTCTTAAGCACTCTGATACTCAGTTTGCCACCATTCCAACCATACAGCACACATACATGTACCAACAGAAGTAGGGGCTCATGCAGCCAAGTATATCTCAATTCTCACCAACCAGCAATAACAACTCAGTACACATGAATTTTCTGGAACTTTCACCACCAGATGAGAGCTCTGAATCGTCCTCTTAAGCACTCTGATACTCAGTTTGCCACCATTCCAACCGTAAATCACACATACATGCACCAACAGAAGTAGGGGCTCATGCAGCCAAGTATCTCTTACTTCTCACCAACCAGCAATAACAACTCAGTACACATGACTTGTCTGGAACTCTCACCACCAGATAATCCCTCTGAAGCGTTTTCTCAAGCACTCTGATACTCAGTTTTCCACCATTCCAACCATACAGCACACACACATGCACCAACAGAAGTAGGGGCTCATGCAGGCAAGTATATATCAATTCTCACCAACCAGCAATAACAACTCAGTACACATTACTTGTCTGGAACATTCACCACCAGATAAGCTCTCTGAAGCTTCCTCTCAAGCAATCTGATACTCATTTTGCCACCATTCCAACCATACGACACACACACATGCACCAACAGAAGTATGGGCTCATGCAGCCAAGTATATCTCAATTCTCACCAACCAACAATAACAACTCAGTACAAATGACTTTTCTGGATTTTTCACCACCAGATAAGAGCCCTGAAGCGTCCTGTCAAGGGCTCCAATACTCATTTTGCCACCGTATCAACCATACAACACCTGCAAGCCACACTCTCAAGTTACCCAAGGGGAAATGAGGTAAAACAGCATACCTCATATCTCCACAAATAATTACATTGAAACAGCATGCAGTTATTTCCTGCAACATTTTATAAATGATAAGGGCTCAGAGGCCTCCTAATCAAAACCCAGAACATGACCTTCCACCACCAAACCCATGCAGGTAACACCATTCAACCTACCAAAGAGGGCTTGCAGCTGTCAAGCATGTTTCATGCTTTTCCCAACCAGCAAAATTAACTCAAGCTGCAGGCAACTTCTGCATCATTTTTTATACAGGATAAGAACTCAGAAGCTTCCAGGTCACACCATTCTTATCTCTTAGCTCATATCTTAGCCTGAATCTCAAAGATTGAACTAAAAAATACAGCTATCTCTCAGCCTGATTTAGACATTTTATCACCAGAATGATCTGTCTCATGTAACTGTACCCTCCTGTACTTCAAAAATGCAGAGAGAGGCTCAGAACCGAACTCAGGGGATCCCTGAGCATCCCCTGAGGAAGTAGTTTTCTATTTAAGGGGCCTCTTTTGCCCTATCCAAGTTGTCTAGCATGGTTTCTTCCCAGTGTGTGAAATATGGCATCAGCCTGACCAGTTACTTACCCGTACCCAGTTATAAGTGAACCAGAATCAAGCAAAAAGGAAATAAAGGATCAAACACAAAATTATTCATTGACCATTTGACCCAAAATCCTGGTGTTCTTGAAGAAGGGTTCTTGAGAAAAGGCCTGTTATTCAGCACCTATTTTTAAGAGGGAAAACCCCTTATTTTTGATAAGTAAATTCATAAAAGAGGAAGAGCAAAACAGAAAAACCAACCAACCTTTTTTTCCGACCAGCTCCCTGTGGGAAAGCCCATCTTTTGGTCCTTCTACTGGTTAAACACCTTTTAGTCAAACCTTAAATCCTTTAATTGGAATTGGAAAAATAGTCAGAAAAAGTCGAAAATTCTTGATTATCAATTGGTGGAAGCTTTCCAATAATCCAATCCAACATGGAATAGTCTTTCAATTACTAAAAATCTCTATTAATAATTAATCTAGGTCTGATAAGAGACCTATTTTAAGTCTCAAAGAGACCAGCCACTAAATAAAAAAATTATTGTGCAGACTTATTTTAGTTCAGAAGGGCAGGCAATTCAAAACCACCTTAGCTTACCTCTATCTATTCAAGAATATTATTAAACTAAATTCCCCTTCTAGTGACTGCCAGAAAGCTATTTGCTAAATAATCCCATTATCCCTTGGAGTCTCTAAAATTGGTGTCCCAACAGTGACCTTTTTCCTTTGGAATGATTAGTTATTACCTATAAAAGACAAGATTTTTGAAAAATTAGCCCCTTTAGTCTATTAAAAAAATTGAGGAAACTAAAGGAAGAAATATTCACCAGATAATAGAGGACCTCCAGGACCAGCTTAAAGGTTTTGAAGATAATACCCAAGTAGCACATTCCTCTGTAAAAGAAATTATGAACTTGGGAAACCTGGACCAGGCTGTTGAGATTGCACATGAAAGATAGGATCAGAAAGGAACATCCAAGATCCAAATAGACACTAAGACAGGAAATAATGGAAGGAAACAAACAGAAGCTGAAACTCTACAAGCAGGGTAATTGCCCTTGAGAGGAATGATTAGAGTATTATGACAATAGCTTATCACATGAATGACCCAAGATATCTTGCCAATCAAGAAGGATCCCATCAGCTTATACAGTCCTGAGATTGAGTTGAAGGATATCCAAATAACTACTTGAGAGTTGATCCAAAGGTGATCTGATGAACAAAGTCAAGTCGTAGATCAATCTAACCAGAGTTTGTCGAGAGTCTTGAATAAATAGTATCAGATGGAGAAACAAAAAGGAGTAGCTAATAAGGAATGTGGGCTGGAAGGAGTCATTGATGAGAGGTTTAGGATCCTTGAGAGGCTGTTCTTAAAGTACCAAGAGTAGATGTGAGCCTTAGGCAGATTTGGTCCAGTGGAAGCGGTTGTACCCGGGTGTGAGAGTAGGTGACAGGTGACAGTGAGAGTCCCGTGCCCGCATTAAGGTCATGGTAGTCACAACAGAGTACTGTGGCACCCATGAGAACCAGAGACAGACAAGAGAAAACGTGAAACAGGTGACAGCTTAAGACAAGAAATAAGAAAAGATAGAACAGCAGACATGAAATGGATAAAGCAGCAGAGTGAGACACTTGTTTACAGAAAGAAATAGAGCGCGGCAGATTTAGTGAAGATGAAATGAAACAAATATCAACACACTCGCTCAACTCAAGGTCAGGACAGTTTTTACAATCCAATGTACTTAGCAAGTCTATCCACGGATGCAGTACTTGCTGCTTTGGTGAGAGGGTCCGCCAACATGTCCTGAGATGAAATCAGTTTGATTTTGATGAGCCCCTTGTTCCAGTAATTTCTCAGGCTCTTTAGTTTAATATCAATGTACTTTGCATGAGACTTGAAACCAAATTTTTTTATTTTATCATCCAGGCCCTTTTTGTCAATCAGATGCATCAGAGGTTGAGGTTTGGTTCTCCAGATCTCTCCTATGAGATGATTGATCCAATGTCCTTCGAGATGGCCAGCTGATAGTGCATTGCACTTGGACTTGGTTGAGGAATGAGCCATGCTTTGCTGTCATCGGCTAGTCCAGTAGTTTGGCAACCCCTTGAGTAAGCAGATAAATCCAGTTTGTGAAAAACAGGTAAGGGGATCATCCCCACAGGTCCCGTCACTGTAGATAACTAGTCTTGTGGCTGATGTCCTGGTTTGGAGAACTAATTGATAGTTGATAGTTTTGAGAAGGTACCTCCACACATACTCAACTTCCCTCCAGTGCGAGATACCTGGTTTTTAAGAGAACGGGGATAAATTTGACACAGCATAACTGATGTCAGGCCTCGCCAGCGTAGCAATGAAATTAAGTCACCCTATGGGTGATCAATAGTTCTTACCAAGTTTTTGAAAATCTTAAATTTCTTTGTCAGAGGCGGGCTGAAGATGAAGTCCAGAGGTGCAGGGATTGTTCATCAGTTTGGCTTCTAGCAGGTACATCTCTTCCAGTCCTTTTTTGATGTGGTTTGGAAGTGACAAGGCTATGTAGTCTTTACCAATGTCGAATTTCAGTCCTAGTAAGGTATCCACCTCATGCGCTGAAGATTCTTTGAACCTATCAAGAAACTTTGTATTGAAGCCATCAGCTTCCCCTTCAACCACAAGGTCTTCAACATAAAAAAAGAGTGCAGTGATGTTATCTGCATGAAGATAAAGACATGGATTGCTGTTTCTTTCTTCAAAGCTGTTCTCTTTGATCCATGAGATGAGTGTCTTGTACCAGTTGAGGGGTGCCTGCTTCAAGCTGTACAGGCATTTTTTCAGCTTCAGGTACTTGGACTTTCTTGTTGAAACCTCTGGAGTCTTAATGAATACGTTCTCCTCCAGGGGTGCATGCAGAAAAGCCCCCTTTATGTCAAATTGGAGTAATTTGAGATTTTTGTTGACTGAGTAACTGAGGAGAGCTCATAACAAAGCCACTTTCCCTGTGGGGGCCAAGGTGTCAAAATATTCAATACCATATCTCTGATTAAACCCTTGGAAACAGACCCTTACTTTCAAAGAAGTCTCACTCAAGTGAAGATCTTCCTTGCTATGGAAGGCCCACGTGGTGTTCAGAGGATTGGTTACTTCAGTCTTGTCCGCGTCTTCCCAGACCCCGGGGTCTTCAATGGTCTTTAATTCTTTCTCAATGGGAGGGATCCAGTGAGTTCGTTTTAGCACTTCTTTTATGCTTTTTGGAGGAGTTTCATGGTGATAACCGTATTGTTCTGGGCCCTTTAGTTTGGATCTATCCCGTAGTTTGGGTTTTAGAGTTTCTAGTACTCCAGCTGAAGATTCATCAGTTTTGGAAGTGTTGTGATCCATTAGGTTGCTGATCTCAGGTTTGAGTTCCGTGAGGTCCTCAGTGCCCGGTTCTTCAGTGGGCAAGGTTGATTCAACAGGAAGTGATTTGACAGCTTTGGAAGTTGAACTTGTTTCAACCATTTTGAAGTCGTCTGATAATGGAAGACCTTGGATGGTTTGAGTGTTAAGAAACTTCACATGCTTGGTTTCAACAATCTTCCCCGATTTTGACAGGATTTTGTAAGAAAGGAACCTCGGAATGTAACCAATAAAAATTCCTTCTTCACCTTTCTCATCCAGTTTTGATCAATTGCTTTGATTGAGCAGGTAGAATACTGAGGAACCAATATTTCTAAGATAATCAGGCGTCAACTTACTCTTGTGAAACACTTCCCAAGGAGTGGGCCCCCCTTTTTCCAATGGTATTTGGTTCAGCCCAGGCAGCAGCTCTGGACAACAACGTTCCAGCAATTCTTGGGAAATTTAGTTGAGCTAAATACGGATCTCAGTGATTCCATGATGGTGCAATTTGCTTGTTCAGCCTTCCAGTTATGTTGGGAGTGATAGGGTTTGCTAACCAGATGGTTATAGGATTTCAATATGAGGAAGTTTTTGAGTGATTTGTTGACAAATTCTCCCCCACCATTGGAAACAATTTCTATTGGGTACCATTGTTTGTTTTTCGCTTCATTTTCTAGGATAAACTTAATGGTGTCAGTTGCGGCAACCTTTGAAGGGAGAGGCAAAGATGAAAGTTGAGTATATTGGGAAAGATGATTTAAGAGGCCAATAGCAGATTGGTAATTGATATTGAGGCGCGTGAATTCCTTGTGATCCTCATCTGACGCCGGTTCAAGATGTAGATTTTGGGTGAGTGGTTAATTTCTGCTCTTACATTCCGTGAGACCTAACTCTTCCAATCCTTGATCTATATGTTTTGGTTGGCTGAGGAGAATTCTTTTGTCCTTGATCTCCATCAACATCCCAAGGATAGTATTTGGGGGGTGGCAAGAGGAATTCAAGAATCTTTTGAGGAAGTTGTTGGCAAAGTTATAAGATTTACCAACGTGAATGAGATCGTCGACATGGAAGTAAATTACTTCCCTGGATTGAGGTTTGAGATACAGACAGGGATTGCTCGTGGATTTGACAAAATTCTGTGACTTGATCCAGTTGGTGAGAGTTTTGTACCAGTTTTTAGGAGACTGACAAAGTCCATAGAGTGACTTTTTTAATCTGAGATATGGCAACTTGCGGCTTGATCCTTCAGGCGTTTGAATTATAACGGTATCAGTCAGAGGGGCATGAAGAAAAGCTCCCTTAACATAAAATTGGGTGAAGGTCATCCTATTCTTTAGGCCATAGAGAAGGGCAAGACAAAGAGATCCTAATTTACCAATTGGTGCCCAGGTTTCTTCAAAGTCCACGCCTTGAATTTGGTTGAATCCCTGTACGCAAAGTTGAGCTTTGTATTTAACAGGTTCACCATGGGAGTTTTCTTTTAATTTGAATACCCAGACGGTATTCAGGATGTTGTCTGGCTTGTTGAAGTGCTCTTCCCAAACCTCTTGCGCCTCAATATAGTTTATTCATCCTCTGATGCTTTTTCCCATTTGGGCCACTCAGGGCACTTTTGTTCTGCTTTGTACGATGGTGGTTTGTAATAGTGATGAAACCCATATTGTTGAGGTTTTCTGATCTTGTTTTGTGACCTCAGATTGAGTCTTGGATTCATTGATTGAGGATTCTGTACAATGGGAGAATCAGAAGGAATGATTTCAGGGGAATTGGAAGGCTGAGGACCAGGAGAGTCAGCATCTTCAGAATCAGAGTTGGAATCCAGAGCTTCAGTTCCAGTTTCTCTCATAGCGTATTGTTTGTCAGTGGTTGAAAAATTGGTATCGTAAGAGTCCAGATTGGTTTGAGAAAACAGGTCAAGTCCAGGAGATTCAAGGAATGGGAATCAGTCCAATTGAGTTTTAAGGAACTTGATGTTTTTAGTTTTGATAATCGCGCCAAAGGAATTGAGGATAAGGTATGAGTGGAAAGTTGGGTTGAAGCCAATCAAGATTCCTTCCAGACCCTTCTCATCAAATTTTCGACCTTGTTGGATGTGGTTATTTAGGTATATAACAGAAGAGCCTACAGGTTTCAAGTAATTAGTGGAAAGAGTCTTACCAAACATAAGCTCCCAGTGAGACTGTTTATTACCTCCTCTGGGGATTTGATTGAGCATGAAGCAACAGCTTCTTGTGATGATATGCCAATAATTCTTTGCCAGCCTTTAAAAAGAGAAAGTGGCGCGGGATGACTCAACAATCATCCTATTTGCTCTCTTGACTCATCCATTGTGTTGGTAATGATGGGGTTCCGAGGTTACTAGCTTGATATGTTTAGATTTAGCAAAGTCTTTGAAGTTGAGGTTGACAAATTCAATTCCATTATCCAAGAAGATCTCGGATGGATAGTAGCCTAATATCTTATCTTTGTTCTTGAGGAGGTTTCTTATCAATTCCGTGGTTTCATCTTTTGAGGTTAGTGGGAACGCCAAGAGATAACCAGTGCAGTTGTCTATCAAAGTGAGGATATAGCAATGGCCAGATTTGGATTGGGGGGAGATAGGACCTATGAGGTCCAGATGAATTTGTTCCAAGGGCTTAATTGATGGTGTAGAGATGCCTGTTAAAGGTGATCTTGTGATTTTGCTTCTGATACAGCTATTTCACTCGAATGCTTTGAGTTCATCATTAGAATAGAGATCCTTCACAAGAGGTTTGAGGGTGGATATCAAAGCGTGTCCATACATTTTGTGTAGATTGACTAAGGTGAATGAGCGAGTATTCTTATGTTGGGATAGATTGATCATTTGATTTTGGCCTGCTGATTTGCGTTTTTCAATGACAAATAAGTTGTCTCGGATCAGTCCCTTCAGTACGAATTGATTCCCCCAAGTGACCAAAAATTTGTTGTTTACTTGAGAAAGTTTACATCCTTTGCTTGCCAAAAGTCCAGGGCTAATTAGATTTAAAAAAATATTGGGCACGTAGACACAGTCTTCTAATGTGATAAAAGATTTGTTCCATTCTAATCTGACAGCTCCAGTTCCGCATATCTTGAGGTTTGCTTTTAATTTCCCGGTTTTGATTTCTTCCGGTTCTTCTTGGAGTTTAATGGAGGAAAAGAATTTGAGATTTTTAAATATATGAAAATTAGCTCCAGAGTCTAAGAGAAGATTGGGGTTATTATCCGCATTGATCCAGAGTGTTAACAAGGCATGATAGTTAATTGTAGGGGTTTTTCTTATTTTGATTTTCCATTCATTTTGCTGCTCTATCCACCATTCAGGAGCTGTTTGGGGGTGTAGATGAAAACAGGAGGCTTCAGAGTGAGGAGCGTTTTGATCATGATATCCTTCTCAACACCTCATCTTGGTCTTCCTTTTGTCTTTGTGAGTCTTAGTTTTTCTTGACACCAAGGAGATGTCCACAGATGATTTACTAGGATTTGCTTGAGATTTTCTTTTGTTATGGTACTGAGTGAGATGGTTGAATACTGTATCTACCGTTATTTATTTTTCCAAATGCATTATCTGTTGCTTGAGGTTTTCTAGGACCAAGGGGAATTTGAACAGCATGAGGTAGGCAAAGATTTCCTTGGGTAACTTGATTCCAACGTCCTTCATCCTTGTGATGGATTTGCGCATTTCTGTGATAAAACCTTTGATTGCGTGTTTGCTGAAGGTTGAGTGGAGGAAATGGTTGAAGAACCTTGCCCTATTAGCTGTTTCAGAAGAAGCAAATCTCTTGGTGATTTCGGACCATAGGAGTTTCAACAATTTCATGTTTGAAGAGTTGACCACATTTGCGTGGGTGGTACTGTCCAGTTTTGAGAGTATGATTGCTTGGATTTCTCTATCTTGCTTGTAGGAAAGAGGGCCTGAATTTCTTGTGATTGGAGCTTTGATATCTTTCCAGTCAAATAGCATTAGCATCTTGTCCCTCCAGATAGAGTAGTTTTCTTTGTTCAGAGGAGGGATGGCGTTGACAGAAGCTTTCAAGGCGACCTGGTGGAAGAAGTTGGCTTCACTTTCTGGTTTGGTCATAGTCGTAAGGTTCATCTAGATTTGGTTAGAGTTAGTTGGCAACCTTCATCTTTTAACCGTGTTGAATAAGTGGTTAAATTTCTGTAGGACTAAGAACCAGCATTGGCTGAACAAAGAAGAACAGAAACAGACGTGAGAAAAAAGAATTAGAAGGATACAAAGCAGAAGAAAATGAAAGAGCGCCCTACAGCTTGGCCGGAGACTAGTGTTGAAGGTGGCGGCAAGGTTGATGCTAGGAGAGATTCATGGAGTAGGACAGAAGCTAGATAGGCAGATGAAATAGAGATCACAAGATAGGCAGACTGAATGGAGAAAGAATCAGATTAAAAGAACATTCAAGATATTTGGAAGAGTGACATCTTACCAGGCAAGGGTTATTTGAGGCAGTTTGGAATGGGACTTGGGAGGTGAGATGATGTATGAGATGGAGGTACAAGATGTATAAGAAGAGAATATGAAGATATGTGAGAAAAGAAAAGACTGAAGAAGGAAATGAGAAAAGAAGGATGAAAAAGAAAAGAAAGGAGATCAGGCCCCCAGGAGTTCATTGTAGATGATAGTTGCGGGCAAGTGAGAGCGCGGGGAGAGTGTACCACGCAGCGCACCAGAGCACGCTGAGGAAGGAGGAATAGCACAGATAGGTGGAGTCGGAGACAGAATCTTAACAGATACTGTTGGTACCTCCAAAAAAAAAAAAAGAGAGAGAGAAAAAGAAGGGGCGGTGACAAATCCTAAAAAAAAAGAAAAAAAATCAGTAATCCCTTCTCAAAACATGATTTACTGTCAAACTCACTATCTTAGTTTTTTTATTCCTTGCTATCCCTAGAAATGCACCTATATATATAAAAAAAAGTGTATTAGTTTTCCTTTGTTGCAGATCAAAAAAAAAAACAAAAAAAAAATCCTATAAAGGGGCAGCAAGAAATAAATTATCAGTAATTCCCCCCTCAAAACATGAACAGAAAACAGACTAACCGTAGGGCAACAGACGTTTGTAATTGGATTGTTGCCAAGCGGTTTATTTAAAAAAATATATAAAAAAAATATTTAATCAAATACAGAAGTAAAAATAAAAGTAAAAAAAAGAGAGAAAAACCAAAAAAAGATCAGCTAGCAATGTGGTGACCAAATCTGGAAACCCTGGATCAGATGCAGAGAATTCATAAAATTTTCATTACGATTCTTTTATTTAGGTTTCATTCCAAAAAATAAAAAAAAAATTGGAATTTTTATGTATCAGTATCACTCCTCCAATTTCCTCATCCTGCCAAGAATTCCTCTGTCCCAGTGGTCTAGGACAGGCCTCTCTTGGTCTCATCACCTAGGCATTGTGTTCAATTCCTTCTCTCTTTGTTCCCTCCTTCCTTTTGGCCAAATGCGCGGGCCAAGACCCACTCAGCCCAAGGTATCCCCATCCCCATCCTACTCTACTCTACTCTCCAACCCAACCTCTTCTCATCATCTCATGATCCTCAAAGTTCTCCACCAATCAACCAATGATGATCCAATTGACCCTCTTGAAATCAAAATCAAAGGAGCAATTGATAGTCTACTCATATCTAACACCAACAATGACAATGATGAGTCACCCAACCATCATCATCATCAACCCTTTGACTCAAATCTGGCAACCTTCCTCAAGAATTGTAAGATAAGCAAGAGCCAGGGCTTGAGCTCAATGGTTGAATCAATGATCATCAAAAGTGAACCCAACCATGCCTCCAATCATCATCCTCATCATCAACACCATTGTACCGGTTCTTCCTCCAACATCAGACCCAAGAGCAACCAAATGTCAATGCAGCCAAACTCTTGCCCCGTCCAAAGGGTAGCCACTAAACTTTGCACCAAGGAAGTATCTCCCAATCTCCTCACCAAGGCTGAAGTCCAGCAATCAGTCAACCCAAGTCCTCCAATCCCACCCACGCCCATCTGAGGCATTCCTACTTCCCAGTCCAAGTCTCATCCTGGGACTCTTCTGTCTCCTCCATCTGTTTCCACAGCCGCCACGACCACTCAATCCCCCCCTTTATCCCCAAATCAACCTACACCAATCCGTCCATTGCTTGCACCCTCTTCCATCTTTGGGTGAGGGTGGAAAGTGTTGTCCACCACTTGCAAACATCCGCGGGTGGTCTGGTTCATTTTTTTCCAACCCCTTCCGCCTTTGGGTGAGGGGTGGTTGATCCCGGTGTTGTTGGGCGCGCCTGTCCGCAGACAGAAGCAAGAGAGGTAAAGGGATGAGAAAAGATCCCACCCCAGTCAGGGAGGCTGGATTTCCACTGGCCCGCGTGATCTATTTTTCTGATCATCTGAAATCAAAAAAAAAAAAAAACCGGCTCTATTTGTTTAATCACTTTTACATAGTCTTACAAGGCCTCCTGCCAATATAAGGAGGGGCTCTCCCCTGCCTTTTGTGGGGGGTATCATATGGTATCCTCTCAGAGAAATATCATCATTATCATCCTGAAGTAAAATCATCTGTGGGGCCTCATTACCCTTTATCTGAGACTGAATTCTGGGTATATCTATGATTGCCCCTTGCTCTTTGAGCCTCCATACTCAAATCCTGATCCTTGATCTTTATCACCAACCAATAGCCTTGCTGGTTGAAGAAGAATTCAACTGATTGAATTCTTTAGTGTGTTACACCACTACTGATCCCTTTATCCAACCATACTGGTCCTGATCATCCTTTGATTATCTTTCCGGAACCAGTCACGTTTGACTGAAGAGTTTTTTTAAGCTTAAAACCTGGAGTTTTAAAACTCCCTTTATTTCTTTTTGAAGTTGAATTCCGCCACAATACTCTTGAGTCCCTTGAGAATGGTTGGGTTATTCTTGTTTGAATTGTAAAAGTGAAAAAGAGCTGAAGCTCGAATTGGATGAAGGGATTAATGAATGAGTGAAAGGAGCTTGTGACGTCAAGCGTAATGGACCTGAGATCAGGAGGAAAAGGACACTCCGGTTGATGTAATTGGCTAAAAAGATGATGAATTCCACTTGAGAGCAATGGTGTTTATATAGACTAAAAACACTATAGGCTGACAAGTGGTTGAGTACAAAATGAATAAGGTAAAATTAGCATAAGCAGCTTAAGTGACATGGTAAGTGAAATGCTATGACTAAGGAGTCTGATAGCCATGACTAAACAGTCTGATAATCACAATACTTCAATACAGCCCAGTTTCATTTTACCTGTTGTTTTAGTGCTTGAAGTTTAAAAATAATAAAATCAAATAAATCTAATCAATGGTACTCTGAACTCCAGTGAAATTCACATCAATTAAAACTCAAACTCTAACATGAATCAGTTGTTGTTTTGCTTCTAGAGCTTCATCAAACAATTAGCTTTGTCTTTTGCAGCCACCCACAGTTATCTGGTACCCTTCAAGCACTTGATTGCGGAGAGTTGGGCAGGTTCATTGAGAACCTGGAGGTTGTTTTGGGATTGAGTTGGTCATTTCCAAGCTTCTACTGACTACAAGAGCTATTAGCTTGTGGGTGTTGTTACTTACAATTTCCTTGTCCTGTTGAACTCTGAAAAATACTTGAATTCTTCTATTCAAGTTTTCCCCGGCATCATCTTTCCTCAGATAGCGTTGTTTCCCCAGCTACAGACTAGTATCATCTTTATCCTTTACTCTTTGGATCCCCATTCACCAGGTTCTGGACTTTGATCTTGGTTACATTTAAATATTTTTGTAACACTCAGGAGGGCAGCCTAAACAGCACCCTTCTCCTCCACAGAACTGTGTTGAATTGAAGTCTCACTACCTTCACACCGCACTTCCCGCGGACCTCAGATTACATAATCCGCGGCACCAGAGAGCACCGCGCTCACCGGAGGGACCTCTTCAAGATTAAGAACTGAGGAGGTTTTCTATTTGACAATCTAGGCGAATCTCATGATTCTCTTTTGTTCCACACTCTTCTTTTATCCTGTTTTTCCTTTTTCTTCCTTTCTTTCTTTCTTTCTACTATCACTGTCAACCTCAAGCACCTCAGATCATTCCCTCAACTCCGACCTCCTTTGACCTCACAATCATCAAATGTTCAACCTCAATCTTGTTCCACCCAATCTGTCTATTCACCCATCTCAACTTTTGACTGGTGAGAGTTGCCTCTCCATCATTCTTTTGGCCTTGATCTGATTCCTGTTTCAGCTTCGCGATCTCAATCAACTTGCAACTACCTCTCGACCTCAATGGCCTCAGCCTCTCCACAATCCTCGTGCCAGTGAACAACCATCTGCCAACTCTCAAGACCCATCTGCCAATTCCTTTGGTCTTCCTTTTCATTTCTTCATATTCTGATGTCTTCTTGTGTTTCATCCTTCAGTCTTCTTTCTGCAATCTGTTTCTCAAACGTGTGTCTGATTCAAGTGCTTCAGTCTGTTGGTCATAATTCATTTTCAAATTCCAAGAAATTTTCACAGTTAAAAGCCAAATCACTCACCGCGACGACCAACAGAGGTACATTCAATTGCAGATTCCTCCAATAACTTCTCCGGAGATGGTTTCCGACAGGTAATGCTCAAAACCGCCCTTGACACCATCCCCTTACTCTCAGAGGATAACTAAAGCATATGACGTGACAAAATGAATGGACTCCTCAGACTCAGAGGAGTACTGGCAACCCTCGAATCCAGCTCTGATCAACTTTCCTCACTGGATAAAGACAAAATCCAACTCCTCCTCATCTCCAAGGTTGACTTGGTGACTCACAACAATATTATCACCGCCACAACGTCAATTCGGCGAAAGCCATCTGGAAGGCTATCAAAGAAAGGTACTCCTCATCCAAAGCCTCCAACCAAGCCCGGATTTGTACTGAATTCCTCCACATCTCATTCAAGGAGGAAGACATCACTCACTTTTTTCACAAAGATCAAAACCTCAATTAAGAAAATGAACGACATAGGCATTGATCTCCCTCAAGACATCCTGGCCTACCTCATTCTCTTCAAATTCCCCATTGCACTCCATGATCTCAAGCGCCAACTGATGCATTCAGACAAGACTATAGGAGTCGATTTTGTATGCAACCACCTTACTCAATACAACAACGAAGTAAAGGCAGAATTCACCAACAAAACAATCACCGCATCCAAGACTTTCCTTGTGTCAAGCAAGAAAAAGTTCAAGTCCCAATCAAGCAACCGCTGCATGGAAGGCTACCACAACCCCAAGCAAGACAAGAATCACCCGGAAAGAAAGTGTTTCCACCTCCACCCGTAAAAGGCCCCGGAATGGTGGAGGGAGAATCAAACAAAATGGAAAGAGAAGCAGAGAACAAAATCTGAATTGGCCCACTATCATGCTTTTGTCACTAAATGGATCAAATCTGATACCTCATCTAGTCAGAATATACTGATGGATAGCGGCGCTTCAGCGCATCTCTTCAATGACAAAAGATTCTTCACCAAGCTGACCAGGACCGACAACGGAGATCACATCTCAACCGGGAAAGATGGCGCCTACCTTCCTATCAAGGGCACGGGGACGGTCAAACTTGTCTGGAAGAATCAAACCATAGTTCTAAGCGATTTTCTCTTTGTGCCGGATATAGTGGTCAACCTGATAAGCCCTGGCGAGCTGATTGCCAAGGGTTTCTCCCTGAATTCCTCCAAAGGACGGTTCCAACTTACCTACAACAAGCTCCGCCTCATGGAAGGCAAAATTCTCAAAAACTTGTTTGTAGTCAATAACCCCAGGAGGATTGGGCAGGACAACTGCTTTCTGACCAACATCAAAAACCCCGCCAGATCCGCTTGAGATCTCCATCTGGCCCTCGGTCACGCTTCCATCAGCAGGCTCAAAGAGATACCCAACCTCAAACTCAGCTACAACGAGTTTTTTTGCAAGGACTGCGCCCTCTGAAAGATCACCAAGTCTCCATTCAAGAAACAGGCCACCCTTGCTTCAAAACCCATTGAACGAATACACCTCAACCTTGTTGGACCAATCAAGCCCGAATCACGCCGACACAAGAAGTATATTCTCTCCATAGTGGACAACTTCTTGGGCTACTTGAGCGGAATTCCACTCTTCAGCAAAGAATACACCGCAAGCACTCTAATAGAGGTCATCAAAAGACAAAATTAAAAAATGGGATACTTTCCCTGCAAAGTCTGCTCCAACGGAGGCTCCAAGTTCACCAACCACAGAATTTCCACCTTTCTCAAAGAGATCTTGTGCAAGCAACTCATCTCCGAACCCTATCATCCCGAGCACAACGGCAGGGCTGAAAGAGCCAACAGGACAATGATGGAAAGTGTGCGTACATCCCTCAGCTCCTCCAACCTACCCAAGAAGTATTGGTTGGAGATACTTAAGGCATTTTGCATTGCTCTGAATCAGATTCCCCGCAAGAGCTGCGGCCAATTGCCTTGGGAAATCATGCACGGCAGTCCGCTTCTGCTCTCTTACTTCAAACCGCTGGGGACCTCAGTGATATTTCTCAATCATCTCAGAACCAAAGGAAAGAAGTTCCATCCGAAGGGCCTAGAAGGAAGGATGATTGGGTACAATCCAGAATTTTGGTCATACCGGATCCTTTGTCCCAACAGATCCATCATCTCAAGCAAGCACGTCCAATTCGAAAAATCATCAATCAATCACCTGGAACAGACTGGGGAGTCAAATCCTGATCTGGACCTCTGGATCAACAACTTTGAAACCGAAAACAATCCAGACGCCCCAAAAAGCCAATCATTGTCAACCAACAAAGATTCCTCCGACTCAACGCCTCCCCTTGACAGAAACTTCACCCAATACAGAGAGACAAACAATCCTCAATCAGAATCGTCAGAATCCCACTCCTCCAAAAGCAGTGACTCCAAGGTCTCAAATCATCCGCCTTGGGAAGGCACACTCGACCGCACTGTACTCCTGAAACTCCAACCCAACCTGCTACTCCTCCTCCACGGCTCCTGCGAAATCAGGCCAATCTTAGACCTCCTCAACGCTACGGGTTCCACCACTACTTCAAACCCAAGACATACCTCAAGGCAATCACCTGTGAAGAAGCAGAAAAATGGAAACAGGCAATTTGCAAGGAACTGGATCAATGCCAAGATCTGGAGGTATGGGAAGAGTAAAACGGTCCCAAACCCATCAATCCACTCGAGACCACATGGGTCTTCAAAATCAAGGACAACTGCCACTAAAACGCTCTCATCTTCAAGGCAAGAGTGTGCGTGAAGGGCTACAACCAAATCCACGGGCTCAACTTCAAAGAAACCTTTGCCCCCACGGGTAAGGTCTCATCTCTCAAAGCCATCCTTCAACTTGCCCTAAGAGACAATCTCGAGATTAAGCAGTTCGACGTCAAGGCCGCCTTCCTCCATGCCCCCATCGACGAAGAGGTGATCATCAAAACCCCCAAAGGTTCCGTTTGACAGTGCAAGTACCTGAGACTCAGGAAGAGCCTCTACGGACTGAAACAAGCCCCAAAGAACTGGTACCACACTCTCACGAGCTGGATCAAGTCAACGGGCTTTGCAAAATTGGACAGCACCCTTGTCTCTATAAGTCAATGGACGGGAAGTCCTTCATCTTCTTCCATGCCAAGGATCTCATTCTGGTAGGCGACGTCTTTGGTTTCGAAGGGAAATTCAACAACAAGTTCAAAAAATCACAGTGCCATGCCCCTCATACCATCTTAGGGATGAAATTTGAGCAAACCAACGACTCAATCATGCTCAGTCAACCAAAAAACATAGCCCATGGGCTGGAGGAGCTTGGACTTTCGGACGTGAAAGGAGTTCAGACTCCTCTGACCCCTCATCTTCAACTCCCAGAAGCTTCGGACAAGGATTTGGAAAACTTCAAACGCCTCAACATCAACTACCGCTCAGGGGTGGGTCTCCTGAACTATATTGCCTCTTGGACTTGCCCTGACCTTAGCTTCTCGGTCTCAAGCCTTGCCAGATTCCAAAACAAACCCAGCCTGACTCACTGGAAGGAACTCAAACAAACCTGGCAATACCTGAAGGCCACCAGGGACGTGAAGCTCACCCTTAAGTTTGAAGGCTCTGCCGAGCCACTGATTTTCTACGGCGACTCTTCTTGGGGCAAAGATCCAACTTTGAGAAAATCCCAATCCGGCTACCTAGGGTTCTCATTCGGCTTGCTCATCTCATGGGAGAGTTTCAAGCAACGCAACATCACTTACTCCTCAACGGAAGCCAAACTCAACCCTCTCCTGGACGCCTTTCTGGAGGGAAGGTGGCTAAAACATCTCCTGGGAGAAGTATTCAACCTCTCCATCCCCTTCACGACTCCCTTCATCAACAACAAGGGGCTCAAAGACAAACTCAAACAATTCGGTTCTAACGCCAAGACTAGGCATATGGACCTCAAAACCAAAGGCCTGCAAGAATAACTTGCACTGGGAAACCTGAAGATCAAGCTCATAACCACAGATCGCATGTTGGCTGACCCATTAAACAAAGCAGTTGCCAGACCCGCCATCCTGACCTTCTTACAAGTCATCAACCCTGAGTTCAAACCAAACTAAGCAAAAAACTCACTCCAGTCATGTGGAGTGTTGAAGTCTCACTACCTTCACATCGCACTTCCCACGGACCTCAGATTACATAATCTGCGGCACCAGAGAGCACCGGGCTCACTGGAGGGACCTCCTCAAGATTAAGAACTGAGGCGGTTTTCTATTTGACAATCTAGGCGAATCTCATGATTCTCTTTTGTTCCACACTCTTCTTTTATTCCGTTTTTCCTTTTTCTTCCTTTCTTTCTTTCTTTCTACTATCACTTTCAACCTCAAGCACCTCAGATCGTTCCCTCAACTCCGACCTCCTTTGACCTCACAATCCTCAGATCACAATCATTGAATGTTCAACCTCAATCTTGTTCAACCCAATCTGTCGATTCACCCATCTCAACTTGTGACTGGTGAGAGTTGCCTCTCCATAATTCTTCCGGCCTCAATCTGATTCCTGTTTCAGCTTCCCAATCTCAATCAACTTGCAACAACCTCTCGACCTCAATGGCCTCAGCCTCTCCACAATCCTTGTGCCAGTAACAACCATCTGCCGACTCTCAAGACCCATCTGCCAATTCCATTGGTTTTCCTTTTCATTTCTTCATATTCTGATGTCTTCTCGTCTTTCATCCTTCATTCTTCTTTCTGCAATTTGTTTCTCAAACGTGTGTCTGATTCAAGTGCTTCAGTCTTTTGGTTGTAATTCATTTTCAAATTCCAAGAAAGTTTCAAACTTCCACGTCCTAGAACCGTTTGGAGTCTTAGAATTGGTCCCCCGGGCGGGGATTGAACCAGAAACCTTGGGATTTACAGTCCCAACAATAATCAACTTTGAAATCTGATCTCTTTCTTTTTTTCTGTCATCATCTAGATCCGTGGAGGCAACTTGTTCTAGAAGCAAGTTCTCCCAATTGTGCACCATCTGGGCAAGATACTTGTTGTTTTTTGAGAAACCCTACTCTTGCCACATTTTTGAGCCACTTTGGAAATCTGCTCCTTGGATATTTTAGGAAACCTTGTCAAAATGGAATCTCCCAGCGCCTCTTCTGCTTGTCCTAAGATGTTTAAGATCATGCCGCAGAACAAGAACTTAGGTTTCAATGGGACAAATGTGGAACGCTTCTTGGACTCGTACAAGATGGCTTATTTGGTGGATGGGGCTAGCAAATTTAATATGGCCTACCAGTTACAATTTTTTATCTCCTCTGAGAAGTTATGGAAATCATTGAGTTGCTCAAAGGTTTTGAACGGCATAACTTGGCCCTGCTGCGGGAAGAAATGTTTGCCTATTGGGGAAAAATAGATATAGCACTGTTTAATTTGCAGGACCTAGATAAAATTGTCTCCCAATGGGTCTCCAACGGTGGTGTGGCTTCAGCTTCTGATTATCAGTCATTTAGGAAATCTTGGGATCCCATGCAATCCTACCTTGTCCAAAACAATCACATTGAGACAGTGGACAAAATTTGAGTCCAATTTTTCCAATCTTTTTCTCCAGGAGTGCAAGAAAGGATCAAGGACAAACTGGTCGAGTCTGGATCCATCATCACTGCCAGGGATAATTGATTCAAGCTCCCTGCTTTTCTCATCATTAGGGGAGTGGTGGATAAAGTTATGAAAGGTCAAACAGCCCTCACTTTTGAAAAAACTAAAACCACTGGACCAGTCCATGCTCCCTCTTTCAAAGAGTCAAGAAAGATTATGATTAAAATGGAATCTGATTGCAAGCCCAAGAACCTTCAGCCTAACCAACAAACTGCTACAATGGGCAAGATCTCTAAACTGCTCAAAGCCTTTGAGAAAAAAATGGATCAAAAGATTTCCTCCCTTGTTGTTCCTAAACCTTCTAGTTCTGTTCCTAAAAATAATCTAGTCTGCTATTATTGCCACAGTAAAGGCCATGGAACAGGAATG
Source organism: Puccinia polysora (assembly GCA_025617555.3). Lineage (NCBI taxonomy): Eukaryota > Fungi > Basidiomycota > Pucciniomycetes > Pucciniales > Pucciniaceae > Puccinia > Puccinia polysora. The sequence goes on along the minus strand of CM062620.1, from coordinate 22,627,966 downwards.
TCTTGAACTCCAGAAGGACAAAGACAAGACATTGGTAGAGCAAAAAGGGAATAACTTTTCCCTTCCTAATGGTGCCCTAATCTACTTTGATTTGTCTTTCCCCATTTGTCATGTGGTGGCCTCTTACCAGCCACCCCCTCCTATGAAAGAATCCTTGGCTTCTGTGGATTTCCAATCTTCTTGTGGTACTCTTCAACCCTGGTGTCCCCCAGCTATTTCCTCCTCCTCTCTGGTTGGTACTTACCAATCCAATCCAGCTAGGAAGCAACGTGAGGAGCCCAAACCTCATAAAGCTCCTTCCTTGCCAACCTCAATCCTCCAAAAACCACACAAACAACAATCCTCACCTGAGCCCCCTTCTGATGTAGAAGACATGGAGGTGGAAAAAAAAACCACCCATGGAAATGTCTCAAGATCACCCTGATTGTTATCCCTCATCTATTAAACCTCCTCAATCCCCTGATCCTGTTCCTTCTTCAACCAATCATCCTCCCTCCACCCAGCCCAAAGTTTTGTTTGAGAGGGGAATTTCCAAAGATCACCCCAATGCTGTGGAAGGGTTATTAGAGAAAATTTCTGATCTTGAAATTCCTGATCTATCTGTGGCTGAACTCGTGTCAATCTCTCCATCTGTTGCTGAAGGAATGATGAAATGGGTTTCTTGTTGACGTGTGGAAATTGGTCCTGAAGAACGCATGGTCTCCTCTGGAAATTTGATTGAGGATTGTGGTAGAAAAAATCCCTCTCCTGAGTAAAGTCTTTGCTCTTGTCCCCTTGGTTTTATTCCCTGCTATCTTGGTGAATCAGCAAAAACGGTCTCACTCCTTGTTGACTCTGGCTCTCAGCTCAACTTGATCTCAGATGCTATGGGCTGCAAACTTAAACTCAGCCCTAGGGTCAGCTTCACCTCTTCAGTGTATGGAATAGGAAACCAGTCTTGTGAATTGGTTGGAATTTTTGAAGACGTTCCAGTCAAGATTGGCCAAAAAATTGTTGGAACTGGTCATTTCTGGATAAGATGCTTGGATGGACCTATGATCTTGGGTTGACCTTTCTTAATCAATTTTGGAGAAAATCTTATGTTTTTTTGATCAAGTTGGGGAGAGAATCCTCCTCCCTGATTCTGATGGGAAAAAAATTGAGATTCCTCTTTGATCTTTGGATTCTGGTTGCTGGGAAAGAGATTTCCCTGGTAATTTTCCTACGTCATCTCTAAGAGGAAAACAGAAGGATAATTCTAGTTCCTCTCATTTTTTATGGGAGTAGTTGGTCCTACTAATAGTTGTAGTTGTTTTCAGCCTCAAACTTCAACTCACGGGTCAACTCTCATCCCAGAGGCTTATTTCTCTTTCTTTTCAACATTTTCTTCTGATCTCAAAAACATCAAAAATCAAAAACAAATTAAAATGGAAAAATCCAGAAATATTTCTTCTTCATCTGTTGTTTTTTCTTTTCCTTGTACTCTTATTCCTAATCAATCTTCTATCAGTTCTAATTTGAATCTCCACAATGATTCTGAACTAGATCCCAATCTCAATCCTATTTTTGGTGGCTTTGGTATGGAAGAATATGGGCTTCAGTGGAGTCAAATTGGGGTACAAGTTGTAAAAATAAAAAGAGCTTGGGCTCTGGTTAAATAAAAGATAAAGAGAAATGAATTAAAGGAGCTTATAACTTCAAGCATAACAGACCTGAGGACAGGAGGAAAAGGACACTCCAGTTAATGTCGTGAATGAACAGATGATGAATTCCACTTGAGAGCACCATGTTTTGTATAGACTAAATACATTATTGGCCAACAAGTGTTTGAGTACAAAATGAATAAGGCAAAATTAACATAAGCAGTTTAAGTGACATGGTAAGTGAAATGTTATGCTTGGAAAGTCTGACAATAACTACTAAGAACAAAGCCTAGTTATATTTTAGCCATCATTTTAATACTTCAATAACAACAATAATATCAATTGAATCCAATCAATGATACTTCAAACTCCAGTGAAAGTCACATATATATAAACTCAAATTCTAACAGAAGTAAGTCCTCCCAATTGTGCACCACCAGTGTATCCTACTACTATAATTTTCAAAACCCTACCTTGTGCCACACATGTGAGAAATGTATTATCTCCTGGGACTTCTTTTATGGAAAAGGCACCTTTTGAGAATGTTGCGGAACATTGAACTTGGAAGGCGATAGAACTTGGTCTCAATCCTTGTAGTCAGATCTCTCTGGTCAACTCTTGGCAAAAACAAGAACGGCTCTCTTTTGCCTCAAAATATAAACCAGTTGCTAGGAAAATACAAAAAGCCAACCAACCAATGCCTCTCAATCTCAACCCTCCTGTTAGGCGTCCTCCTCTATCCCGCAATCCTTACTTTGGTTTACCTTGATCTCTCACTGGTACATTCATCCCCTCTGGTTGTGTCACTGAAGAATATCTGGGATTAGTCAACTTGGGACCAGATGGATGGCTTCTACCTGATGAGTTGTATTTGATCAAAAATGTCTTGGCTCTTAGGGAAAAAGCTATTGCTTTCTGTGAAGAAGAGAGAGGTCCCTTGAAAGAATCCTATGTTCTGCCTTATATCATCCCACTAGTAGAACATGATACCTTCAAAAAGAAAAAGATCCCAATCCCCGTTTCCAAAGTTGAAAAATTCATCAAGTTGGTCCAGGAACAAGTCCAAACCGGTTTATACAAACAGTCAACCTCTAGCTATTCCATTCCTGTTTTCTGCGTCCGTAAAAGTAACGGTAAACTTGGAATAGTTCATGATTTCCAGCCTCTAAATAAGGTTACTATCAAAGACTCTGTTATTCCCCCTTCTACTGAAGAATTTGTTGAATCCTTCTCTGGCAGAGCTTGCTATGGTCTAGGTTACATTATGGGTGGCTATGACAAACGGTCCTTACATCCAATTTCTAGCCCTCTCACTACATTTGATACTCCCCTTGGTTGTTTCCAAATTACTTGATTTCCTCAAGGTACCACCAACTCCGTTGCAGTCTATCAGGCTCAGATGGTTTATATCCTCAAGGATGAAATCCCTGATCATGCCAGTATCTTTATTGACAATGGTGGAATTAAAGGACCAGTTTCTGATTATAACAATGAGTTCTTACCCTGGCATTCAGGAATCCATTGATTTATCAGGGAATATACGACCACTTTGGAAAGGATCTTGTTTTGAATTGATGAATCTGGGCTCACTGTCTCTGGATCCAAATTGGCTGCCTGTGTCCCTGCTCTGGAAATTGTTGTTCATGTGGTCTGCAAGGAAGGAAGAAGGATGGCTCCATCCAAAATCAACAAAATCCTCTCTTGGCCTACTCCTATCAATCCAACTGAATTCAGGGGCTTTCAAGGTGTTGTTACTTATGTTTGAATCTTTATCCCATCTCTATCCAAAATCTATGCTCCTCTATGTCGCCTGACTAGAAAAGATGCTGAATGGATCTGGACCCAAGATTGTGAACATTCTTTTCAGATACTTAAAATGATGGTTGGCAAAGACATAGTCTTGAAGAAGATTGCTTATGGACCGGGAGCTGGCAAGATCAAATTGGCTGTTGATTCTAGTTATCAATTGGTTGGGGCTGTCCTCACTCAGGAAGATGAAAATGGTTGAGACCTTCCTGCTCTCTATGAATCCTTGTTATTTTCAGATGTAGAATCCAAGTACTCCCAACCAAAATTGGAACTCTGTGGCGTGGCTCAAATGTTGAACAAACTCCAAAATGTCCTCTGGGGTCAACACTTTTAGTTACAAGTCAACGCATGGTCCATCATTGAAATGATCAATGCTCCCAGCCTCCCAAATGCTTTTATGACTCGCTGGGTGGCCTATATCCAACTTTTCCCTTTTGATATTTTTCATAGGCCTGAAAAATCTTTCACCATTCCTGATGGTTTATCTTGACACCCCCTTGGAGATGAAGAATTGGATTTTGGAGTGGACTTTGATGAGGAGGAGCCTTTAATTTGTCCAGTCTTCACCTTTTCCTCCCAAGATTATTCTGGCTTCCAACAAGGTTTCTGGCTAAAATTAGAGCAGCACCTTTCCACTCTCCAAAGGCCTCCTGTTCTCTCTACCAAAGATTTTTGATCACTCAAAATTAGTCGTCCAATTTCTTGGTCCAAGGTACTAGGCTCATGAAAAGAGGCAATCCTTGTGCTCTTATTGTTGTCACTATCCCCTCTAAACAAGATTCAATCCTTGAAAGTCTCCATTAAGGCCTTGGGCATTGTGGGGAAAACAAAACCTATTGACTTATATCCAAACAATTCTGGTGGCCATCTTTGAAGAAATCAGTCTCTCAATGGTGCAAGAGTTGTGAAGTATTTCAGAAACCTGATCTTAGGCGCCCTGCTGATATTTGTTATCCCACTGGAGAGTCCACTGTCTTTGGAAGGATTGTTATGGATGTGGTTCACATTAAGACTGGTGGAGCTAAGTACCTCATTGTGGCCAGAGATGATTATTCTGGATGGATTGAAGCAAAATTTCTTAAGAACCTCAGCTCTGAATCAGTAGCAGCCTTCCTTTATGAGACCTGGACAATGCATTATGGCTTGGCTCAATCTTTTCCAACTGATGGTGGCTCTGAGTTTGGTGGCAAACTGGCCAAAATGATCTGATTTCTTCCTGGTCAACATAGGGTTACCACCCCTCATTATCCTGAAGGAAAATGAATGGTGGAAAGAGGCCATGCCCCTTTGAAGTCTGCTCTTGTCAAGTTGGCTGGTGAAAGTGGATTGTTGCAAATTTTTTCCTCTGGTCATCTTCTCTGATTGAATTTCAACTAAACAAACCACTGGATACTCACCTTACAAAATCATCTTTGGTCAAAGGGCTGTCCTTCCTCTTGATCTGGAAATGGAATCTTTCTTAGGTATTTCTTGGGAAAAGGTTTGTCCCACCACTGATGTATAAGTTGCCAGATCCAAGCAACTGGAGCAAAGTGAAGATATTTGTGATGAAGCTTATCAGAAAATGATGGATTCAAGGGAAAAATCTGTCAAGTATTGGGAGGATAATCATTCCAATTGAGTCAGGGATCCTTTGAATCATGGTGATCTAGTTTTAGCTTATAATAAATCCTTGGAAACTCAGTGGGGAAAGCTTTTTTCGAATTGCTGGAATGGTCCTTATTGAGTGGTCTGTCAAGTCAGAGGTGGATCATTTGTTTTGGAAGAACTGGATGGTACTCAGATGACCAGAAGGTTCTCTGCTGATAAGATCAAGAAATTTCATTGTCGTGGAGGCAACTTCAATCAGAAGTAAGTCCTTGCAATTATGCACCAGCAGGGTCATCTGTTTGTTTTGTTTTAAAACTCTACTGTACGCCACATACCTGAGCACCTGGCACGCTTTCTTCATTTCATTGCAGTCAAATCTATGATTTTCTTTGGATGGATCAAGATATTCTTTTCAATCACCCTAAAGATCAAATGGCCATTTCTTGTGTTCAATCATCTTTCCTTTCTTTTTTTTATGAAATCAAGCTCAGATGCAGACTAGGGACAATCTTTAAGTTGGGGAGAGATGTGGTGACCAAATCTGGACAACCTGGCCCAGATGCAGAGAATTAAAAAAATTTTTTTTATGATTCTTTATTTAGGTGTCACTCCAAAAAAAAAATGGAATTTTTATGTATCAGTATCACTCCTCCAAGTCCCTCATCCTGCCAAGCATTCCTCTGTCCCAGTGTTCTAGGACAGGCCTCTCTTGGTCTCATCACCTAAGCATTGCGTTCAATTCATTCTCTCTTTGTTCCCTACTTCCTTTTGGCCAAATGCACGGGCCAAGACCCGCTCAGCCCAAGGTATCCCAATCCCCATCCTACTCCAATCTCTCTCAAAATCAAAATCAAAGGATAAATCAATAGTCTACTCAGATCTAAAACCAACGATGACAATGATGAGTCACCCAACCATCATCATCATCAACCCTTTGACTTCAATCTGGCCACCTCCCTCAAGGATCGTAGGACAAGCAAGAGTTGTGGCTCAAGCTCAATGGGGGAATTGATGATCATCAAAAGTGAACCCAACCATGCCTCCCATCATCATCATCAACACCATTGTACCGGTTCTTCCTCCAACATTGGCCCCAAGACCGTCCAAAGGAAGCATGTCAATGGAGCCAGCCACTTTCCCGTCCCAAGGCTCATCTCAGGGTAGCTGCTCAACTTTGCACCAAGGAAGTCTCTCCCAATCTCCTCACCAAGGCTGAAGTCCAGCAATCAGTCAACACAAGTCCTCCAATCCTACCCACGCCCATCGGAGGCATTCCTACTTCCCAGTCCAAGTTTCATCCTGGGACTCTTCCACCTCTGCCATCTGTTTCCACAGCCGCCACAACCACTCAATCCCCCCTTGGTCCCCAAATTGGCCAACACCAATCTGTCAATCAATTGCACCCCCTTCCATCTTTGGGTGGGGGTGGAAAGCGTTGTCCACCGCCTGCAAACATCCACGGGTGGTCTGGTTCATTTTTTTCCAACCCCTTCCGCCTTTGGGTGAGGGGTGGGTGATCCCGGTGTTGTTGCGCGCGCCCATCCGCAGACGGACGCAAGAGAGGTAAAGGGATGAGAAAAGATCCCACCCCAGTCAGGGAGGCTGGATTTCCACTGGCCCATGTGATCTATTTTTCTGATCATCTGAAATCAAAAAAAAAATACGCTCTATTTGTAGAATCACTTGTTTCTAGTCTAACAGGGCCTCCTGCCCATATAAGGAGGGGCTCTCCCCTGCCTTTTAGGGGGTATCATATGGCATCCTATCAGAGAAATATCATCATTATCATCCTGAAGTAAAATCATCTGTGGGGCCTCATTCCCCTTTATCTGATACTGAATTCTGGGTATATCTATGATTTCCCCTTGATCTTTGAGCCTCCATACTCAAATTCTGATCCTTTATCTTTATCACCAACCAATAGCCTTGCTGGTTGAAGAAGAATTCAACTGATTGAATTCATGAGTGTGTTACACCAATCCTGATCCCTTTATCCAACCATACTGGTCCTGATCATCCTTTGATTATCTTACTGGAACCAGTCACATTTGACTGAAGAGTTTTCATTAAGCTTAAAACTTGGAGTGTTAAAACTCCCTTTATTTCTTTTTGAAGTTGAATTCCGCCACGCTACTCTTGAGTCCATTGAGAAGTGTTTGGTTATTCTTGTTTGAATCAGTTATTGTTTTGCTTCTAGAGCTTCTTCAAAAAATTAGCTTTGTCTTGTGCAGCCTCCCAAAGTTATCTGGTAACCTTCAAGCGCTTGATTGCGGAGAGGTGGGCAGGTTTATTGAGAACCTGGAGGTTGTTTGGGATTGAGTTTATCTTTCCTAAGCTTCTGCTGACAAAAAGAGCGATTAGGTTGTGGGTGTTGTCACTCATAATTGCCTTGTCTTGTTGAACTCTGAAAAATTCTTGACTCCTTCTATTCAAGTTTTTCTCAGACATCATCTTGCTTCAGATAGTGTTGTCCCCCCAGCTACCAACTACTATAATCTTTATCCTCTTACATATGGTTCCCCATTTACCAGGTTCTGGACTTGGATCTTGGTAAAATTTAAATATTTTTGTAACACTCAGGAGGGCAGCCTAAAAAAGCACCTATCCCATCCACAGAACTGCCAACGCCCTGTGCCGTTTGGAGTCTTACATTTGGTCCCCCGGGCTGGGATCAAACCAGCAACCTTGGGATTTACAGTCCCAAATTTGTGGAATCAACTTTGAAATCCGATTTTTTTTTATTTTTCTCTTTTTTTTCTGTTTTTCTGTTATCACCTAGATCTGATAGGTGGAGGCAAATTGTTTCAGAAGTAAGTCCCCCCAATTGTGCACCATCAAGGGGTTTGATCCTAGTCTCTTTTTGTAAACCCTAACCTTGCCACACTCGTGAGCCACTTTGAAAATCTGTTCTTTGGATCCCTTAGGAAATCTTTTGTCGAAATGGAATCTATTGGTACCCCTTCTACCTCTGTTTGGGCCAAGATGATCAAGATCAAACCTCAGAACAAGAACTTATGCTTCAGCGGTACAAATGTTGAATGGTTCCTGGATTCCTATGAGATGGCTGCTGAAGTGGACGGTGCCAGCAAATATTACATGGCTTATCAACTGCAATTCTTTATCTCTTTGGATGAAGTCATGGAATTGATTGAATCATTTGATTGATTTGAATCCCATTGACTGGGTAATTCTTAAGGAGGCAATGATTGCCTCCTGGGGCAAAATTGATATAGCTGGGTTCACTCTCCAATATCTGGATGCCCTAGTCTCTCAATGGACCTCCAAGGGTGGTATCTCCTCAGCCTCTGATTATCAAGCTTTCAGAAAATCTTGGGACCCTATCCAATCCCATCTTATCCAAAACAATCACATTGATACGGTGGACAAAATTTGAGTGCAATTTTTTCAGTCTTTCTCTCCAGGAGTGCAAGAAAGAATTAAGGATTTATTGGTGAAATTTGGATCCATGATCACTACAAGAGATTATTGGTTCAAGCTCCCTGCTTTCATGGTCTTAGGAATACTGTGGATAAAGTGATGAAAGGTCAAACAGCTCTCACCTTTGAAAAAACTAGAATCACTGAACCAGTCCTTGCCGTCTCTTTTCAAACATCTAAAAAAATCATGAATAAGATGGAAGCCAATTGCAGACCTAAACCAAATCCTCAGAACCACCGGGAAACACCTACTATTGATGAGATCACCAAACTCCTGCAAGCTTTTGAGAATAATATGGATCAGAAACTCTCCTCTCTGGTTGTCCCCAAACCCTCAAACTCTGTTCCTAGGTCAACCATAGTTTCTATTATTACCACAGAGAATGTCATGGAACAGGTTGATGTCCTGAATTTCAGAAGGACAAGGAGAAAATGTTGCTGGAACAGAAAGGGAGTAACTTCTTTCTGCCTAATGGTGCACTTATCCCTTTTGATTCATCTTGCCCAATTTGTCATGTGGTGGCCTCTTTCCAGCCTTCTGCTTCCAAGAAGGCATCCTTGGCCTCTTTTAATTTTCAATCTGCTTGTGGAAAACTTCAACCTTAGTATCCTCCTGCTTTCTCTTCTTCCAGCTTTTCTGGAACTTATCAATCTGATCCAGCTAGGAAACAACATGAAGAACCCAGACCTCATAAAGCTCATCCTGTTTCATCTTCAATTCTTCAAAAACCTGTCAAATGTTGATCTTCACCAGAGCCTCCTTCTTCTGAAGTAGAAGGCATGGAAGTAGAAAAGGAACCCCTCATGGATAGGTTCCCAGAATGCTCTGATCCTGCTCCTCCCCCATGCAAACCACCTTCACCAACTGATCCAGTTATAGTTCCACCCTCACCTGATCTTCCTCTTCCAACTCAACCCAAGGTTTGATTTGAAAGGGGAATTTCCAAAGACCACCTCAATGCTGTGGAGGGGGTATTACAGAAAATCTCTGATATTAAAATCCCTGATTTAACCGTGGCTGAACTCCTTTCCATCTCACCATCTGTGGCTGAAGGCATGAAGAAATGGGTTTCTTGGCAACGTGTGGAGATTGGTCCTGAAGAATTTAAAGTTTCCTCTGGAACCTTGATAGAAGACTCTGGTGGAACAGATCCTCCTTCTGATTCAAATCTTTATTCTTTTCCTCTTGGATTTTTACCATGCTCTCTAGGTGACTCATCCAAAACGGTTTCTCTACTTGTTGATTCTGGGTCCCAACTAAACTTAATTTTGGATGCAATGGCCTGCAAGCTCAATCTCAGTCCAAGGGTCAGCTTCAACTCTGCGGTTTATGGAATTGGGAATCAATCTTTTGAGTTGGTGGGTATTTCTGAGGATTTGCCATTTCAAATTGGTCAAAATATTGTTGGAACCTGTCACTTTTGGCTCACTTGTTTGGAAGGTCCTATGATTTTGGGTTGTCCTTTCTTGATAGACTTTGGAGCCACCCTGATGTTTTCCGATCAAGTTGGGGAGAGAATTCTTCTTCCTGATTCTGATGGTAGGAAGATTGAAGTTCCTCTCTGTTCTTTGGATTCTGGTAGTTGGGAAAGATATTTACCTGGTTTTTCACCTAAATCAGTTCTGAAGGGGAAGCAGAAGGATTCTTCTAACTCTTCTCATTTTTTAGCAGAATAGTTGGTAATACTAATAGTTGTAGTTCTTTTAATCCTCAGGCTTCAACTACAGGGCCAACTTTTATCTCTGAGGCATATTTTTCATCCTTTTCATCTCTTTCTTCTTTTTCTTCTGATCTTGAAAATGTCCAAAATCAAAAACGTGTTAAAACACAAAATTCAAAAAATATTTCCTTTCTCTCTGGTTCTGTTGTTTCTTCCTTTCCTTGTACTCTCATCACTGATCAATCTTCCTCTAGCTCTGGTTTGATTCTCCACAATGAGTATAAACTAGATCCTGATCTTGATTCTTTTCTAAATGGTTTTGGTATGAAGGAGTATGGGCTCCAGTGGAGGCACTTGGGGGTAAAAGTAAGTCCTCCCAATTGTGCACCGTTGGGGCATTCTTCTACCATAGTTTTCAAAACTCTACCTTTTTCCACACATGTGAGCAAAGTGTTATGTTTTGGATCCTCTTTTATGGAAAAGGCACCTTTTGAAAATTTGATGGAACATCAAACTTGGGGGATGTTGGAATCTGGTCTCAGTTTTTGTACTCAGGTCTTGCTGGTGAATGCTTGGAGGAAACAAGAACTTCTCTCTTTTGCCACTAAGTATAAGCCAGTTGCGAAAAAGGTCCATCCTGTCAACCAACCCATGCCTCTCAATCTCAATCCTCCTCTCATGCGTCCTCCCCTATCTTGTGATCCTTATTGTTGTCTATCTCACTCTCTTACTGGCTCCTTTGTAGCTTGTGGTTGTTTCACTGAAGAACAATTGAAGGTGGTAAACTTCAGTCCAGATGAATGGCTTTTACCTGATCAGTTAAATTTGATCAAAAATATCTTATCTCTAAGGGAAAAATCCATTGCATTCTGTGAAGAAGAGAGAGGTCTGTTGAAAGAATTGTATGGTCTCCCTTACATCATCCCTGTAGTTGAAGCTGATCCTTGGCAAAAGAAAATGATCCCTATTCCTGCTGCGAAAGTCAACAAATTCATCAAGTTGGTCTGCAAACAAGTCTGTACCGGTCTATATGAACAGTCAACCTCCAGTTAATCTAGCCCTGTTTTCTGTGTTCTAAAGAGTAATGGTAAACTCAGAGTAGTTCATGATCTCCAACCTCTCAATAAAGTTACTATTAAGGACTCTGGTGTTCCTCCTGCCACTGAATAATTTGTTGAATCCTTCTCTGGGAGAGCCTGTTATGGTCTAGGGGATATCATAGGGGGTTATGAAAAACAATCTTTGCATCCTATCTCTTGCCCTCTTACTACTTTTGATACTCCTCTTGGTCAATTTCAACTGACTCGATTGCCTCAAGGTGCCACCAACTTGGTTGCAGTCTATCAGGCTCAGATGATGTGGATCCTCCAAGACAAACCTGGATCATGCGGGTATCTTTATTGATGATGGTTGAATTAAAGGTCCAGTTTCTGACTATGATAATGAGCTCTTATCCTGGCTCTCAGGAATTTGACAATTTATCTGGGAGTATGCTTCTATATTGGAAAGGATTTTGTTTTGAATTGAGGAATGTGGCCTTACTGTCTCTGGATAAAAACTTGCTGCCTGTGTCCCTGCCTTGGAAATTGTTGGTCAAATAGTCTGCAAGGAAGGAAGAAGGATGGCACCCTCTAAATTCAACAAAATCATCTCCTGGCCTACTCCAATAAATCCAAATGAAGTTTGAGGTTTCCTAGGTGTTGTAACTTATGTCAGGATCTTCATTCCCTCTCTATCCAAAATCTGTGCACCCTTGCGTTGTCTAACCAGAAAGGAAGCTGAATGGATGTTGACCCAAGATTGCAAATGATCATTTCAGTTGCTCAAAACTATTTTTGGCAATGACATAGTTTTAAAAAGATCTCTTATGGGCCCGGAGCTGGCAAAATAAAATTGGCTGTTGACTCTAGTTATCAATCTGTTGGGGCTGTCCTTACTCAGGAAGATGAAAATGGTTTGGAATGCCCTGTTCTTTATGAGTCTTTTCTATTTTTTGATGTGGAATCTAGATACTCTCAGCCCAAACTGGAACTCTTTGGTGTGGCCAGAATGCTGAAGAAACTCCAAACAGTACTCTGGGGACAACATTTCAAATTGCAAGTTGACGCTCAATGCATTGTGGAAATGATCAATGCTCCCAGTCTTCCAAATGCTCCAATGACTCGCTGGGCAGCTTTTATCCAGCTTTTCTCTTTTGATATTGTTCATAGGCCTGGGAAATCTTTTAATATGCCTGATGGTTTATCTAGAAGACCTATTGGAGACAATGAATTGGATGTTGGAATGGATTTCGATGAGGAAGAACCTTTGATATGCCCGGTTTTTGCTTTCTCCTCCCAAGATGACTGTGTTTTCCAACAAGGCAGGTGGTTCTAAGTACCTCATTGTGTCTAGAGATGATTTTTCTGGATGGGGTGAAGCAGAATTCCTTAAGAACATTAGTTCTGAATCTGTGGCATCTTTCCTGCATGAGAATTGGACGATGTGTTACGGTTTGGATCAATCTTATTCTATTGATGGTGGCTTGGAATTTGGTGGAAAACTTGCTGAAATGATCCAATTGCTCCCTGGACAATATGGAATTACTACTCCCTATTATCCTGAAGGACAGGGAATGGTGGAAAGAGGCCATGCTCCCTTGAAGGCTGCTCTGGTTAAACTGGCTGGTGAAAGTGGCAAGAATTGTCAAAAGTTTCTTCCCTTGGTCCTCTTCTCTGATCAAATTCCCACCAAGCAAACCACTGGCTACTCTCATTATGAAATCATCTTGGGTCAAAGGGCTGTTCTTCCTCGTGATCTTGAAATGGATTCTTTGTTGGGCATCTCTTGGAAACAAGTTTTTTCAACTACTGACCTATCAGTTGCCAGATCAAAGCAACTGAAGCGGAGTGAAGATATTTGTAACAAAGCTTATCAGAAGATGATGGAATCAAGAGCAAAATCAGTTCAGTATTGGGAAGATAAACATCTTAATCAAATCAGGGATCCCCTAAACCCTGGAGATCTGGTAATGGCTTAAAATAAATCTTTAGAGACTCAGTGGGGAAAACTTTTTTCAAATTGTTTGAATGGTCCTTACAGAGTGCTTTGTCAAGTTAGAGGTGGATCTTATGTTTTGGAAGAACTGGATGGTACTCAGTTGGCTAGAAGGTTCTCTGCTGATCAAGTTAAGAGATTTTATTGTCGTGGGGGCAATTTGGGTTCAAAGTAAGTCCTCCCAATTGTGCACCACCAGGGTCTTCTGATGCTTTTTGTTGTAAAAACTATACTTGATGCCACATACATGAGCACCTGGGACGCCTTTTCTTTTATCTTCCCCACATTTAGGCTCCTTTGGATTGACCAAGATGGGTTTCAACTTTTTTTTACTTAGAGGATCAAGAAAAGGCCAATTATTTTCTTTTTTTCTTTTTCATGTTTTCAAAATTATGATGCAGACTAGGGACATTCAATAAGTTGGGAAGAGATGTGGTGAACCATTTGGGACACCTTGGGAAAAGAATTCAAAAATTTCAAAAAAAAAAAGAAAAAAAAAGAAAAAAAAAAACTATCCCCGTGCGTCGCTCCTCATCCTCATTGTTGCTCATCCTCATCGTTGCTCATCCTCGTTGTCTCATCCTTCTGATCCTTGAGTGTCGCTCCTCATCCTCATTGTTGCGCATTGCTCATCCTCATCCTTGCGCTTCCTCATCCTTGTTGTCGCGTGTCACTCATTGTCATTTTTGCGCGTTGCTCATCCGTCATTGTTGCGCGTTGCTCATCCATGCCTTACCAAAACCCATCCCAACCGCACCTCCAAGCTCTTTTCCAATCCTTGGATTCATCAATCTCCCACCTCACTCAATCTATCAGTTGCTAATCCCATGCCCATCAGGATTTACTCAATTGCGCCAAGCCATCAAGTCCTGCCTGCCATCATCCAATCCGTCACCCTTCCTGGGACTCTCCCACCCTCCTAAGCCTTTGGAAGAGGGGTGGAGAGTTTCGTCTACCGCCTGCCAACACCCGCAGGTGGTCTGGTCTGGTTCATTTTCCTTTCCCACCCCGTCCGCTTTTGGATTAGGGGTGGGTGATTTCGGTATCATCGTGCGCACCCATCCATGGACGGATGCAAAGGATGGCAAAGGGATGAGAAGGCTCCCACCCTGGTCAGGCAGGCTTGATTTCCACTGGCCTGCGTAATCAAATTCTTCTGATCACCTGATTTTCTTTCTTTTTTCCGCTCTATTTGTAGAATCCATTGTACATAGTCTAACAGGGCCTCCTGCCCATATAAGGAGGGGCTCTCCCCTGCCTTTTAGGAGGAGGACGTCAGCGAATCCTATCATCAATCAGATATCTATGATTACCCTTTGATCCTTAAGCCTCCATACTCAAACCCCTTGATCCTTGATCCTTATCACCAACCAATAGCTTTTCTGGTTGAAGAAGAATTTGACTAATTGAATTCTTGAGTGTGTTACACCACTCCTGATCCTTTTTTATCCAACCATACTGGTCCCAATCATCTTTTGATTATCTTTCTGGACCAAGTCACGTTTGACTGAAGAGGTTTTATTAAGTTTAAAACCTGGAGTGTTAAACCTCCCTTCACTTCTTTTGAAGTTGAATTCCGCCATGCTACTCTTGAGTGCCTTGAGAAGTGTTGGGTTATTCTTGTTTGAATCAGTTATTTTTTTGCTTCTAGAGCTTCTTCAAACAATTAGCTTTGTCTTGTGCAGCCACCCACAGTTATCTGGTACCCTTCAAGCGCTTGATTGCGGAGAGTTGGGCAGGTTCATTGAGAACCTGGAGGTTGTTTTGGATTGAGTTGATCTTTCCTAAGCTTCTGCTGACAACAAGAGCTATTAGCTTGTGGGCATTTTCACTCACAATTGCCTTGTCTTGTTGAACTCTGAACAATTCTTGACTCCTTCTATTCAAGTTTTTCCCCAACATCATCTTGCCTCAGATAGTGTTGTCCCCCCAAATACCAACTACTATAATACTTATCCTCTTACATTAGGTTCCCTGTTTACCAGGTTCTGGAATTAGATATTGGTTACATTTAAATATTTTTGTAACACTCAGGAGGGAAGCCTAAAAACGCACCTATCCCCTCCACAGAACTGCCAACGCCCTGCGCCGTTTTGAGTCTTACAACGCATGATTTGCCAAAGGGAGACCAGCAACAAGATGGTCCCCTGCATGGCCTTAAACTGAATCATGGTCCCCTGCATGACCCTAACCTGCAAGATGGTCCAGCATGACCCTAAACTGCGGGATGGTCCCCTGCATGACCTTAAGCTGTAGGGGTTTACCCATAACCCTAGCCTGTAACACTGGAAGACTCAACCTCACCTGACCAAAACCCTCATATACATCAATACATCTGTATGCCTCATGCAAGAAGGCATACTGGCAAATCTGCTCCTAAGCAAGAGCTGAAACTGCAAACAAGCCATATTTTTAAACAGAACAGCCCCCCCCCTAAATACTCATATCCATACCAATGATAAAATAAAAAAAGAAAAAAAATAGAAAAAAAATAGAGATTATTAAAAAAAATAAAAAACCAAGGAAATTAAATCCAAAGATCAGCATCTTTTCCTCAAGATCCTGGAAATGAGTTTAAAACAGTTTAAAACTTTGAATTAAATCCTCAAAGGCAAGGAATCTGGTCCTTGGTAAGATCTTAAACTGCCTAAATTGAAAAATACTCGGAAATGAAATCTGAAGATCAGGATCTTTTTACCCAAGCTCCTGGAAATGAGCTCAAAAACATTTTTAATCTTTTTGATGAAATACTCAGGCCAAGGAACAAGGTCCTTGATAAGACCTTAAACTGCCTAAACTAAACTAAGCAAAAAATACAAGAAACATTTATAAAATAAAAGAAGTTGTCCTTTACTAAGGATTTAATTCTCAGTATGCAAGTCTTGGGACCAAGGAATCAAGAAATACTATGAAGGACAAAGTGCCTGAAGATATCTGTTAGAATTATGGCCAGCAATTAGCTTAGGCAAATGAGAATTATTTAAAGCAAAAATAATGCTGGAAACTGGGTGTCAATATTGTCTAATGGTGCTCTCACAATGGGGCAATATGTTGGATGAATTTCATTGGAATGATAAATGAATGGATGGAAAACAGCAGGGAGAAGAGCTCCTTAAGTACAAAAGATTGGACTCTTGTGAGCCCATGATAAAAAAAGCCAAAAGGCAAATTTCCCGCCCCAAAAGAGCTCTACAGGCTCAAATGGCCTTGTTACTTGGTTTGGACTACATCAGCCCACATGGAATCATTCCCTGTACCCTTACAACCAGCCTATTGCGGTTATTTCTGGTGCTTCCACCTCAATGGGGCTGAACCAGCCCTTTAACTGTTCAATCCCCTTGGCTGGTTGTCCGTTACAACCAGCCATGATGACCTCATTACCTTGTTTACGGGCAGGTTGCCTCATGCAGCCAGCCCCTGGCCCCTCATATGGGCCAGGTGGGACCCAGGGCACACCTGGGTCTGGTCTCAGACTCACATGGGGGGGTGTGACCAGCAGACATGCTGTCCCCCCCCCCCTCTTTCTCTCAAATCCCTGGTGGGGGCGGTCAAATCCCCTCACCAGGGGCCCTGGGGGTTGATACCCCCAGGGCGTTGTCAAGAAGGTTGGCCTGGGAGGTTATCAGGTCCCCCCAGGCCCATCGCTCCTCCCCCTCAGTAAAGGGGGGGGAGAGCGCCCCTTTGCTTGGTTGCTTCACAAAATCAATGGTGGAGGGGTCATGAGTTCCCCCCCACCTGCCAGTTGCTACACTTGCGGCCGGCGCCGCCACCTCCTTGGGCAAAGGGGTGGTCAGGTCCCCCCTGCCCCGACTGTCCGCGCTGTTGCGGTTGGTGGCTGGCTGGTTCAACCCAGCCGGCTTGCCCCCATCCCCCTTGCAATGGCAAGCAATGTGAGGGGGAGCAAGCTGGGTTTGCAAGCCCCGGCTCCGCGGCGCTGGTTTCCGGGCGCGACCAGCCGGGCCCGCGCCGCATCCCACTGCATGGGATCCCTCGGCTGGGCAACAGCCCCACGGGGGCCGTTGGGCCCCACGTGGGCCATACCAAGAAACACAGGCGGCCCCAAACGGGCCACAATGCGGGCCAAGACACGGTTTGCGACAGGGGTGGCGGCCCCAATGGGCAGCCCCAATCCCAAATTGTGAGAATTACATACTTTGGCTGGCCAGCCCGTCTGGCCAAGTATGTCCATAATAAAGCTTGGGCCCTTTTATGTCCAAATAAGCCCATCTGTCTTGGGTGGCCCATCCACCCTGGCGGGCCCATGAGCGCCTGTGTCCCAAAAGACCATAAAAACGTGTTTTGGCGCCCAAATGCCCAAAACCAATAACACCCACATTGGCCCACTTGGCCCAAGTGATATCCAATGGGCAGTGGAGGCCCATTTTTGCATCCCATTTGGATTACACACTCCTACACAAATTACCTGGGTGCATCCGCATTTTAAAAATATCAACAATAGTTTAAAACCAAATTGGATCCAATTCAAGATTCAAGAAGTGTCAAGGTAGCAAGGAAAGATAGAAGAATTAGCCTTTGGCCAGAAAATCAAGAATGAAGACATTATAGTAGGCATATGAGGAAAAGGTATGTATCAAGTTTGAATAGATGAAAACAGGGTAAATATACAGTAATGGATGATGAAATTAAAAGCAGAAGTCTGTCTTTATCCCGGAAGGACAATACAAAGAATATGGAGAAGGGAAAAGAAGACAAAGGAAAAAAAGAGGAAATATAATCTGTACTTACCCAGCCAGACCCATAGAAGAAAATGGGGTAGGGAAGATCAAGACAGAAAACCTGAAAAAACCAATTAAAGAGAATCAATAACCCATACACAAGATATTTCAAGATACCTGTCTTTTCCCACATGAAACCAACAAAAATTCAACAATCTAGGAGGAAGAAAGAAGATTAATTATAATTTTTGAATTTCTACAAGGATTACAACACAATGAATGAAGAAGAGATAACTTAGAGATAAACCATCAAGATTTTGACAGGGAAAACTGGAGCACATGGGACTTTTTGGATCTTTTTATCCCATTACTTTGACTATATCTGAACAATTAATGAACTAGGAAAGAATAATGATAAAAAAATTTATCAAAATTATTAAGCCAAACATTAAAAGGAGGAAGAAGGAGGAGGAGTATGATGTCTTGATGTGGAAATGCTGTGGACAACATTAAGTCTGGAGGGGGATGTGGTAAACCAAACCTGTCCTATAGCCATCAGACTCATTTTATGTTATTAATTATTATTCTTGTTTCAAATTAAAGTCAAGAAAATACTAAATAAGTTCCAAAACCCTCATAAACTATATTTTAAACTCAAACCAACCTGAAAACCCAAATCAATCAACAGATAAACCCCTTCAACCACACCAACACCTGTTACAAAAACAAGCCAAAACCTGGAACAGACTGGATTATGTCACATGGATTAATGAAAATTCTTAATTAAATATATAATCAAAACATTATGCTTAAAATAAACACACAAAAAAACAACATACCCCATACCAGCAGGACTTAAACCATATTGATACCAATGTAACACTACAACCAGTACTATGAAAGCAAGTATACATGACTTTTCTGGAACTTTCGTCACCTGATGAGCCCTCTGAAGCGTCCTCTCAAGCACTCTGATACTCAGTCTGTCACCATTCCAACCATTCAGCACACACACATGCACCAACAGAAGTAGGGTCTCATGCAGTCAAGTATATCTCCATTCTCACCAAACAGCAATAAAAACTCAGTATAAATGACTTTTCTGGAACTTTCACCACCAGATAAGCCCTCTGAAGTATCCTCTCAAGCACTCTGAAACTAAGTTTGCAACCATTCCAACCATACAACACACATACATGCACCAACAGAAGTAGGGGCTCATGCAGCCAAGTATATCTCAATTCTCACCAACCAGCAAAAAAAACTCAGTACATATGACTTTTCTGGAACTTTCACCACCAGATGAGAGCTCTGAAGCGTCCTCTCAAGCACTCTGATACTCAGTTTGCCACCATTTCAACCATAAATCACACATACATGCAACAACAACAGTAGGGGCTTATGCAACCAAGTATCTCTTAATTCTCACCAACCAGCAATAACAACTCAGTACACATGAATTTTCTGGAACTTTAACCACCGGATAAACTCTCTGAATCTTCCTCTCAAGAACTCTGATACTCATTTTGCCACCATTCCAACCATACGACACACACACATGCACCAACAGAAGTATGGGCTCATGCAGCCAAGTATATCTCAATTCTCACCAACCAACAATAACAACTCAGTACAAATGACTTTTCTGGAACTTTCACAACCAGATAAGAGCCCTGAAGCGTCCTGTCAAGGGCTCCGATACTCATTTTGCCACCGTATCAACCATACAACACCTGCAAGCCACACTCTCAAGTTACCCAAGGGGAAATGAGGTAAAACAGCATACCTCATATCTCCACAAATAATTACATTGAAACAGCATGCAGGTATTTCCTGCAACATTTTATAAATGATAAGGGCTCAGAGGCCTCCTAATCAAAACCCAGAACATGACCTTCCACCACAAAACCCATGCAGGTAATACCATTCAACCTACCAAAGAGGGCTTGCAGCTGTCAAGCATGTTTCATGCTTTTCCCAACCAGCAAAATTAACTCAAGCTGCAGGCAACTTCTGCATCATTTTTTATACAGGATAAGAACTCAGAAGCTTCCAGGTCACACCATTCTTATCTCTTAGCTCATATCTTAGCCTGAATCTCAAAGATTGAACTAAAAAATACAGCTATCTCTCAGCCTGATTTAGACATTTTATCACCAGAATGATCTGTCTCATGTAACTGTACCCTCCTGTACTTCAAAAATGCAGAGAGAGGCTCAGAACCGAACGCAGGGGATCCCTGAGCATCCCCTGAGGAAGTAGTTTTCTATTTAAGGGGCCTCTTTTGCCCTATCCAAGTTGTCTAGCATGGTTTCTTCCCAGTGTGTGAAATATGGCATCAGCCTGACCAGTTACTTACCCGTACCCAGTTATAAGTGAACCAGAATCAAGCAAAAAGGAAATAAAGGATCAAACACAAAATTATTCATTGACCATTTGACCCAAAATCCTGGTGCTCTTGAAGAAGGGTTCTTGAGAAAAGGCCTGTTATTCAGCACCTATTTTTAAGAGGGAAAACCCCTTATTTTTGATAAGTAAATTCATAAAAGAGGAAGAGCAAAACAGAAAAACCAACCAACCTTTTTTTCCGACCAGCTCCCTGTGGGCAGGCCCATCTTTGGGTCCTCCTACTGGTTAAACACCTTTTAGTCAACCCTTAAATCCTTTAATTGGAATTGGAAGAATAGTCAGCAAAAGTCGAAAATTCTTGATTATTAATTGGTGGAAGCTTTCCAATAATCCAATCCAACATGGAATAGTCTTGCCATTCCCAAAATTCTCTATCAAAAATTAATCTAGGTCTGATAAGAGACCTATTTTAAGTCTCAAAGAAACCAGCCACTAATTAAAAAAATTATTGTGCAGACTTATTTTAGTTCAGAAGGGCAGGAAATTCAAAACCACCTTAGCTTACCTCTATCTATTCAAGACTAGTATTAAAATAAATTCCACTTCTAGTGACTGCCAGCAAGCTATTTGCAAAATAATCCCATTATTCCTTGGATTTTCTACAGCGCAAGGTCAGGATTTGGGGGTAACTGCTTGAGCTTTTCTTGGGATTGTCACCAGTCCTGGGGTAGAGTAACCCCCTCGCCTGGAGGAAAAAGTAAGGGTACTAGCAACAGAGGTTCCGGCAGCTGTGAAAAGGATGGATGTGGATGCTAAAGAGTGGGTACTTCCAGTAGCTCCTAAGCCATTTGTGCGCGCTCCGCAAACGGAAAAGTGGCAGGAAAATCTGGTAGGAACAAAGAAGGCAGTGCAGATTGGGAGCAGAGTGATGGGGAACAAAAGAACTATTGCCTTGAACTTGAATGAGTAGGCGGCAGTGTCACCAGTGGTAGAGAATGAGATGGTTCAAGCCCTGAAGGATTTCCGACACAATATGATCCCTCCAATGGTGCAACGGGTGAACTTGGCTTGGCATGACACAGAGCGCGAGCTATCTGGGATTAAATTGTTTTCAACTCTGCTGGCTTACGTTCCAATGAAGATTGCTGGAAGGAAGGTATGGGTGCTGGTGGATTGCGGTTCTATGGTGAACCTCCTTCCGTCTAGATTGGTTGATGAATTGGGATTGATTTGACAGAAATGTGCAATGGGGCTTTGGGCGCTTAATGGGGGGGCATGTTGCATGGATTGGGTTGTGGAGGATGAAGAGGTTGAGGTTTTAAGAGTCTTTAAACCACTTTTTTCTCTATTGGTTGATTGCAGGGAGTCTATTTTAGGACAGCCATTCATGTTTGGGTTCTCAGCGCAAATGACATTTGATCCCGGGGTGAGACAGAAGAAGTGTTGGTGGGAGATTTAGTTGGCAGGCAATTTGAAACCACAATCTGTAATCAAGGGTTGGGGAATTGGATGGGGGATTTGGAAAGAGGAGAGGATGAGGAACCCGGCGCAGATTTGGTTTGTGAGGGTGGGCCAGAGGTGGATTTCAACTATTTGGCCAACGTTATTGCAAGGGGAAATCTCCGGTTTTGTGCAGGCGGTTGACTAGCAAGGAGAAGGTGGAAAGTGGGGAAGAAGCGGGGGAGGTGCAGTTGCATGGAATACTTATGGCTGTTTTGGATAGCAAGGGGGATGAGAAAGCGGATCCCTTGTTGGAGGAAAAGCCCACACGTGCAGTTTGCGTCCGGAGGAGTAAAGGACTTCAGACTGCTGGCTAAAGCAGTCAATTTGGGGGGGAACAATGGATGAATAGGGGATATGATTTGATTTGGTTAGGGGGTGCTCTAGCTGGTTCACAGCCAGAAAAACTAGACACCCCAGAATTTTTGTTTTCTTATTTCCTTCTCTCTGGATTGGCTTTTTGGGATTATTCCTGGCTGGGTTATGGGTTTCTTTTAGGTACAGGAACGGCAAAATACTGGGTCCGCAGACACAAGGAAAAGCCCCACATTTGGGAAAAGAACAACTTCCAGAGGATGATTGAAGGAAATAGAAAAGCAGGTGGCACAAGCGCATGGGGGACCGCTAGGAAGCTCCGGAGTAGTTTGTCCGCCTTGTTCACCATTGTTTCAAACCTTGCCAGTGGAAGTGCTGGAATTAATGGGATCTCTGGAATCTTGGGAGTGGCTGCCAGAGGAGTTTTGGCAGCTGTAGGTTCTGTTGAAGACTCAATAACCATGGGAGTCAGCATGGGCGCGGGTTCTGGTGACAACCTAGGAACCAGTGATGGGGATGGCGGTGGAGGAGTTTGGGCCAGAGGATCAGCTCTCAGGGGAGTGAGGGGACGTGGTGGCAGCGGAGGAGGAGAAGGTGTTGGTGGGGGAGGCGTGGCCAGACGGTTAAAGATTCATGGGTGTGTCACTGGTACGTTCATTTGTAACCGTGTGGCCCACGCATGGGTGGCCATCCAATAAGCTGCAAAGTCCAGGAAGTCTTGGCCCTGCGGTTGTCCAGCCCAACGGAATGGTGAGCCTGAGTCATGGATCTTGCGCAACGGAGGGTTTTGAGCAGCGCATTGCAATTGATTGCAAGGTGAGCTGGGTGGGGTCCACTCATTGGTGGAGATATTGTCATTGCTCAAGACCACAAATCAGTCATGCCGGGTCCTCTTGAGTGGGAAACACTAAGGAGGGTTGCAAGGAATTCCATTGGATAGGGAGCAGCTGGAGTGGCCAGCTTGTCATGGAACACAGGTGCGCCGGCCAGGAAGTATTCAACAGGAGAGGCCGTTCCGGCTGCAGAACATGCAGGACATGTTTGGATGAGGTGGGGTGGATGGGGTGGTTTTTTATTCTTCTTTGGTGTGATGTAGCGGTGCAAAGGGGAAGGATGGGATAGCTAGGGATAGCTGGGGGTAGGTGAGATAGTAGTGGATCTCTGGGGACAGAACTCAAGTTGGGGGGAATGTGGTGGTAATCTATGGATGCAAGTTTCAATGGGCTGCATGCTGCGCCCTCAACAGTATTGGCAGGCTCAGCAGTGGCAGCCACTTAGAAATGGTTGGCTCAGCAGTGAAGGCGATCTCAGTAATGGATGTGTCCTTGGCGCAGAAAGACGCAGCAGCAGTCAGATCCGGCGCCGCATCCGGAGAGACAGGGTGGATTGGATTGGATTAGACTTATTGTGCGGATATACCTTGGATTTCTGGAATGGTGCGTCAGGAAGATGCAGACCTGCGTGGAGGCCTCCAAGTTGGGCGCTGTGCAAGGGCCACGTTATGAGAAGGACAAACCAGGTGGATTTAATGGCAGAACGGTGATACGGATGGGATATGGGGTGGGATATGCAATGGAAGGATGGGGTTGGGGCTAGGGTTCTGTACTTAGGAGTTGTATTTCATTATTCTTGCTTGCTCCTGGTTGTACTTGGGTTGGGGTTGAGGGGGAGGTTTACTTAAACTGCACCCTCAACCCGGATGTGGAGGGGACATCCTCAGATCATCATAACATTGAATCATCATAGGTTTTGGAAGGATCTTTACTCTCATTTCTCTATCTCTCAGTCAAAGCATGAACAGTTGAACTCATGGTTTACAGACGCAAGGTTTCAAGAAATTCCAAAATTGGGAACCATTCTAGGAGAATTCCTCTTCTGTTTTCCACAACATACTTGCTCAACCAGGAACGCTTCCCTCACCCCTTAAAATGATGATTTCCATTGGGTAGGGAGATCCAGCATTTCTTGGGCCAGACAACCTTCAGACCCTGTTCCTTCCTCTAAATACCCTTTGGTTGAACCTCTTTATGATCCCCTTTCTCTTCCTCAAGAAGCAGTGGATCCCCTTGAAGAAATCAAAGACTCCAAACACTCTTCCAATGAAACCTCAACTTGTGGTAGATCAAGGGCTTGCACTAACGCTCCTGAACCCAACGCTTCAACCTTGCTCTTGAACCTGATCAAGGTTCTTAAAAAACCTGCCTTTCAATCTGGTCCAAGTGGCACTTGCTTTTTTACTCCCGGAATGAAGCAGCCTGATCATTTTACTGGGAAAAACCCCCATAAACTTAAAGCCTACTTACAGTCCTGTAAAATCACTTTTCTGAAACAATCCTCATAATTTTCCTACTGATAGACACAGATGTATGTATCCTTCTTCCTTCCATTGTGGAAAAGCCTTGCAGTGGTTCAAACCCTACCTTGAAATATTAGATAAAATTAGCCCCACTTTTATCCTCAAAAACTGGGACAAGTTTGAGCAGCAATTGTTCAAGCTCCTCAGAGATCCTAACAAAGTACAAAAGCCAGAATATAAACTTAATAACTCATTAATGAAGAAGAATATTAGATTTTCCGTTCATATCTCCAATTTCCAAACTTTGCAGTGTTGCATCCAATGTAAAGGGGCAGCTCTTCTATTAAAATTTTGAAAACGTTTCCCGGCATGCCCAATTGAGCAACTCTCAGTTGGGGGACATAAGAAAACCTCCCTTCAGCAGTTAATCAACCGGTTGATTGAGCTTGATAAAGGCTATCATAACAAGAACCACTCTCAAAGGAAAAATCATGGACTGTCAACCTTGGCTCCAAAGGTGTACAACTCCTCAAAACAATACTTGAGGAATCCAAAACAATCCAAACAAAATCCAACCTTGCTCTCCAACCTGAAAGGGAAGTGTTTAAATATGTATGCACTTAGGCTTGTGCTACTTATAAATGTAATACAAATGGGATGCACCTATGGGCCTCTCCGGCCCATTGGACACTCACACAGACCATAAAGCGCCCTAACAGGGCTGATGAGATATATGGGAAAATACAGCCAGATGGGCTTGAATGGGCATAATTGGGATCAAAGTTTATTTTGGACATACTTGGCCAGATGGGCTGGCCGGCCAAAGTATGGTTTACTTAGTTTTTGGGCTTGGGGCGGCCCATTGGGGCCACCGCCCATGTCACAGCCTGGTTGGGGCTGCCGCCCATGTTGCAGCCCGTGTTGCCGCCCACTTGGGGCTGCTGTTTTTGCCTTTGGCCCTTTTATGGGGACCGACGGCCCCCATGGGGCTTTTGAGCCAATTGCGTCCGCTGCAATGGGTGGCGGCCGGCTGTTGGTACCGCAAGGGACGGGGCAAACAGCCCCTGCTCCCTTGCCTCCCCTTGCCCGCCATTGCAAGGGGGAGTTGGGGGCAGCTGGTAGCAACCAGCTTTCCACCCAGGCCAATTGCATTGAGGTGACTGGCGGTGGGGGGGAATTGACCACCCCCCAACCAGCCTAAGGTGGTTAGGGCGTTGACAATGTAGCTGGTTGCAACAAAGAAACCAGCGGTGGGGGGGACCTGATCACCCCTCCACCATCAAAGCAAAGGGGGGCTCTCCCCCCCCCCCTTTACCAAGGGGGAGGAGCGACTGGGCTGAGGGGATCTGACCACCCCCCAGCCCACCATTCTATGACAACGCCCTGGGGGTATCTGTTGATTATCTGATTGAAATCCTCCTCTCTTTCATGTCTTTCTTTCTCTTCTGTCTTTCATCCATCTCTGGTTCTTTTATACCTTCCTTTCTTCCTTAACTACTGTCGCGCCTACTGTGCGCTCCATCTGTTGCGTTGTACCCAAAACTATCCGGGGATCCCCGCAGTACTCTCTATTTCCAATTCCGTCTCCTGAGATCTACCGTCGACTTCAACATTGCGACAATCTTGATACTCTCCTTTGTGACTGAACTGCTCTCACTCTCAACTCGCCGACGACTAGATCACCATCATCCAAAGAACTGTACGTCTCTCAACTAATCCAACTCCACATCAAGACTCATATGAGATCTTGATTGATTCCTACAGCTCTATCATTGGTACCGGTCGGATCAGTCAACAGCGTCACAAGAATTCAGTCCAAAGTCCTGTAAATCTCACCTGCTACTCTTTCCTTCATTGTCCTCATCTGATCGTAGTCTCTCCCACTTGATGCGCTTTGCCAGTTAGTTTTGCCTCAGTTCTGCTAAGTCTGTTCATAGGCCATAATCCCTATCTGCAGAATAGTACTCTGTGTCGGTGTTTTCTATCTTCCGTTCCAGTTTATTGATTTTTGTCTGTCAGACTCTTACCTTTCTTTATTCTTGATGCAAATTAGCCTCGTCTAGGTCTTACAGATTCTTTCAACCTTTTTCACGGTTAAAAGCCAAAATCGCCTTACTGCTCAACCAATATGGCTCAATCATCTGTTTCACCTGGACCAGGCGGAGAAGGCAACTTCAAGGCACTGGCCCTCAAATCACTTATGGAATCGACCCCTCTTCTCACTGAAACTAACTACACTGTGTTGAAAAAGGAAATGGAACGATTGTTCAAAATGTGCGGGATCCTCAATCTTATCAACTCGAGTGATCCAGACAAGGAAATCCCTGACGACGATGAAATGGCCGGTTATCTAATGTCAAAACTAGATCCCTTGACCCACACCAATATTATCACTCACGAAAATGAAGATTCATCAAAACTCATCTGGTTAGCTGCGAAAAATCACTTCGCCTCCAGTCAAGCTGCAAACAGGGCTTGAATGTTCTTCAACTTCCTTTATCTTGGTTTTGATCATAACAACATCAATGGATTTGTCCCTAATGTTAAACAACATCTCAGCAAACTCAAAGAAGTCGGCATTGATCTTCCATCTGATATTCTTAGTTATCTTATCCTATTCAAACTACCCAACTCACTTAAATCCATCTGTTCTCAGATCATGCACTCTGGAGCAGAGTTGACCGTTACATTAGTACTAAACCATCTAGTTCAACATTTGAAAAAAGTTCAATCTAAGAATCACAATCAATCTGAAACTTCCGCGGCTCTCTACCATAACAATTCAAATAGTCAAACTACCTTACGCTGCGAAAACGGAAAACATAATCCTCTAGTCAAAACTCACCCTCCTTCCTCTTGCTGGTCCGAATTCCCACACCTCAGACCCAAACATCCACCCAATAAAGCTAGGCAAGGAGCAAAGAAGAAGGACAAAGCTCACTTCTATTCCTTCTTTTGTGCTCTAAAGGTCCAAAGTCAAATCAACCAGAACTGGTTCATCTTAGACAGCGGGTGTTCAATTCATATGTTCAAGGATAGATCTCTATTCAGTAATCTCTCTGTTCAAACCGGTGAAGAAACCATTAAAATGGGAAAGAAAGGCAAGGTATTGCTGATTCAAGGGATCGGTACTGCAAATGTCTCCATGCTAAATACAACCATAACCTTCGAAAACTCTGCTTGGGTTCCAGAAGCCACAGTCAGCCTCATATCAATGGGCGCTCTATTAAAGAAGGGCTGTAATCTTTTAGTTGACACTAAATCCTCCACTCCTACCTTTGCAATGAGACTAGGCCGCAATACTGTTCTTGAAGGCACCATCAAAAAAAATCTACTCATCCTAAACCACATGCCTTCCCTGAATGATCAAAACTGCTATCTAAGTCAATCAGAACTTGTAGAACTCCACAAAAAACTCGGTCATGCTTGTCTCGGTAGAATAGAGAAACACCTAGGATTTGATCTTGATGATCACGTCAAAAGCAACTTTGAATGCATTGCTTGCAAAAAATCCAAAATCACCACATCTACTTTTACCAACAAACAACTACCAGCTGGCCGAGTATTCGACCGTCTTCACATGGACCTAATGGGACCTTTAAATCCTACCAGCAAAGGTGGTATGAAATACTCCCTAACGGTTGTGGACAACAAGTCAGGTTATCTCTCAAGCTTTCCTCTACCCTCCAAAGATGCTGCGACTGCTACTATCATTTTCTTAATCGAGAACAAGGCTAAAGAATTAGGATACTATCCGGTTGAAGTCATCACCAATGGAGGTGGCGAATTCGTGAACTCCTCTCTTTCTCACTTTTTCAAAACAAACTCCATTAACCACTTAATCAGCGAACCTTACCATCCTCAACACAATGGCAAAGCCAAACGTGCCAATTGTACAATAATGGAATCTCTCCAATCAGCTTTCAGTAACTCTTCAATCCCCAAAACCTATTGGCACATTGTCATACAAAGTTGCTGTTTCGCCCTAAATCAAATTCCTTTGTCAAAAGATGAAATTTCTCCATGGGAACAAATGCACAAGACCGCCATCCCTGCCGACTACCTGAAAACCTTAGGTTCAAGAGTAATTTATCTCCTTCCAGAAACCAAAATCATCTCTAAACTGTCCAACAAAGGAGCTGAAGGATTACTAATAGGGTACAATCTTCAATTGTTGTCCTATAAGCTAATCTCAAGCACTTGGAAAGTCATAGAGACAAAACATGTCGAGTTTCTAAAATTGCAGGCTACAACCCTAGATGTACCAGATAATGCTGAAACCAGTCCCAATACAGATTCCACCACTCCTTCACTCCCTACAATCAACCCAGCATCTGACCCCATTGTCTCATCACCCACCGAAGACAAACTGTCAATTTCTGATATAGCCAGCTCAACCACCTCCAAATCTGATGATTCTGACCAGACAATTCAAGATACTCTCCGTCCACAATTGAGAGACCATAACACAATTAAAGCTCCGGAAAGATATGGCTATTACCAATCTTCCAAAGTTCCTACCAACATATACACTGCTCTCAAGAGTCCAGAATGGGTACCCTCCATTGAAAAAGAATTAGCAACTGCTGAGGATCTTGACGTATGGGAAGAAGCTGACAAAACCAAAGTGACAAATCCCTTGGACACGACTTGGACCTTCAGACGTAAGCATAATCTCCACACTGGCGAAATCACCCTTAATTCCAGAGTTTGCGTTCAAGGCTTTAATCAAAGGTATGGGGTAGATTACATCAATACGTACGCGCCTACAGGAAAAATCGCATCGCTCCGTGCTCTTCTTGCCTACTCTGTGGACAAAAGATTACCCATCCTACAATTTGATGTCAAGGGGGCCTTTCTTCACGCATCGTTAGACAAAAAAGTCTATATCAAAACTCCCGCTGGCTCCAAGAGAACCTGCAAGTTCCTTAAGCTTAAGAAGTCGCTATACGGCCTAAAACAGGCACCCCTAAACTGGTACAAAACCTTGGTTGACTGGATTAAGAGTAACAGATTCCACAAAAGCAACTCTGATCCTTGTCTGTACCTTCACGAGGACACAATCACCAGCCTGTTTTTCCATTTTGATGACTTGGTTGTAGTTGGGAATGTTGAAAAGTTTAAGTCCGTCTTCCTAGCCAAATTCAAAGACTCCTTGGCCCACGAAATCAATACCCTACTGGGAATGAAGGTCAACAGAGATGAAAACTCGATCAGCTTATCCTTACCCGATCATATTAAGAAAGGTCTCGAAGAAATGGTACTCACCTCCGCAAAACCATTGAATAACCCTTGCACACCTGTCTTGCACCTGCTACCCGCTACAGATGAGGAAATCGCCAAGTTCAAGGAACTTAACATTAACTATAGGTCACCCATAGGTCGTTTGAACTTCATTGCCAACCTTGCGAGGCCCAATATTAGTTTTTCTGTATCAAGCTTAGCTCGTTTCTCTGAACGACCAGGAATCAAACACTGGCATGAGGTTGTGCGTGTATGGCGATACCTGGGTCATACCATTGACTTTAAGCTGACGATTAGAAGCAGAACTGCTGAAAATCAGCTTGAGATATATAGTGATGCCACCTGGGCTGACGACCCAGACTCCAGACTCTCTCAGTCTGGTCTTCTGTGCTTGTTCAAAGGCAGTCTGATCTACGGGACCAGTCGTCGCCAACGCAGCATCGCCCACTCTTCTACAGAATCAGAGTGTAACTTGCTTTCAACCGGTCACCTGGAAGGCAAATGGTTACACCACCTACTGAGCGAGCTATGGAGAGAATCTCTGACTCCCCAAATACACCTCATCAACAACAAAGGTCTCAAAGATAAACTCAAGAAATTTGGCACAAAATCTCATGCAAAACATATCAACATCAAGCTAAAGAGCTTACAAAACGACCTCAACGATGGAAAAATCTACGTCAAGCTTGTTGGATTGCATCAAATGTTGGCTGACGCTCTAACAAAAGCCGCTAGCAGCGCTGCTGTAAAACGCTTGGCTGAGTATGTCAACTCTTGAACTCTCTTGATTTAGAGTTGAGCGGGCGTGTTGATTATCTGATTGACATCCTCCTCTCTTTCATGTCTTTCTTTCTTTTCTGTCTTTCATCCATCTCTGGTTCTTTTATACCTTCCTTTCTTCCTTAACTACTGTCGCGCCTACTGTGCGCTCCATCTGTTGCGTTGTACCCAAAACTATCCGGGGATCCCCGCAGTACTCTCTATTTCCAATTCCGTCTCCTGAGATCTACCGTCGACTTCAACATCGCAACAATCTTGATACTCTCCTTTGTGACTGAACTGCTCTCACTCTCAACTCGCCGACGACTAGATCACCATCATCCAAAGAACTTTACGTCTCTCAACTAATCCAACTCCACATCAAGACTCATATGAGATCTCAATTCATTCCTACAGCTCTATCATTGGTACCGGTCGGATCAGTCAACAGTGTCACAAGAATTCAGTCCAAAGTCCTGTAAATCTCACCTGCTACTCTTTCCTTCATTGTCCTCATCTGATTGTCGTCTCTCCCACTTGATGCGCTTTGCCAGTTAGTGTTGCCTCAGTTCTGCTAAGTCTGTTCATAGGCCATAATCCCTATCTGCAGAATAGTACTCTGTTTTGGTGTTTTCTATCTTCCGTTCCAGTTTATTGATTGTTGTCTGTCAGACTCTTACCTTTCTTTATTCTTGATGCAAATTAGCCTGGTCTAGGTCTTACAAATTCTTTCAAAATTTTTCAGTATCAACCCCCAGGGCCCCTGGTAGGGGGATGTGACTGCCCCCTCCCGGGATCTGTGAGAAAGCGGGGGGATAGCATGTCCGCTGGTCACAAACCCCCCTTGTGGGTCTGAGACCAGATGCAGGTTTTTCCTGGGTCACAACTGGCCATTTTCATGGCCAGGGGCTGGTTTCATGCGGCAACCAGCCAGTATGTGAGGTCAGGGATTGAAAAGCACAGGGGCTGGTTCATTCCCATAATGGTGGAAAAACCAGAAAGGAGCGGAATAGGCTAGTTGTAAGGGTACAGGGACTGATGCCATGCGGGCTGATGTAGTCCAAACCAATTATAAAGGCCTGTAGAGCCTGTAGAGCTCTTTTGGAGCTGAAAATTTGCCTTTTGGCTTGTTGTATCATGGGATGACAAGAGGCCAATCTTTTGTACTTAAGGAGCTTTTCTCCCTGCTGTTTTCATCATCCATTTATCATTCAATCAAATTCATCACCAATATCATCCAATTTATTTCCCCATTGCAAGATCCCATAAGCAATTATTGACACAAGGTGTCCAGAATTTGTTTTGCTTTACATACTGCTCATTTGCCTAAGCTAATTGCTGGACATAATTATAACAGGAAGGCCATTGCCACAATTCCAAAGTTCCTGGATAAAGAAACTGGGATGCTCCAGAACTAGGAATGGTTAAGGAGGGAAAAAATGGGTTATCTATGTATTGTTGAGGAAAAAATGATTTCAACAGTTTTGAAAAGTGGCTAGTGCTTGAAGCAGCTAGACAGTCAAAAAATTGGCTAGTAGTTTTTCTAATACTTGCAAGGAAAACTAAACATTTTCTAAATTACACCAAGTCAATATTTGCACTTTCAAGTCACTAGTGGTTCCAAGTTTGAGATTTTTCCTTTTTCATTATGAAAAAAAAACCCTTATTGAGTTTTTCTTGATTCTGGCCCTGAATTTTTGTTTATAATTGAGTCTTTTGCCACTTCCAAAAATCTTATGCATTCCAAGATAAATACTTTTCCCATATATTTAGTAAGTAGTGCAACTGAGCCGTCTCATTTGGTTTCCCAAAAGGCAAAATGGAACTTTTCATTCTCCAATTTCCCAAGCTTTGAATGGGACTTATTTTTCTTTGATATTCCCAGAATGGATGATACCATTCTTGGCCACAACTTCCTAGTCCACTGGAATCTGGATGTGAATTGGTAAGAAGGAGGAATTAAACTTTGAATTTGGCCAACCCAGGACACAAACCCTTCTTTCAAACAGGAATTAAACAACCTACCTGTCACTGTAATTAAATTGGATGACACTTTTCCGCCAGAAGATTTGCAATATCCCGACATCCATTCCCAATTTCCCTCTTCAGATTTGGGAGTTATTGCTTATTTGTCCAACTTTCCTCATCTTTGTTTCTTTTAAGAGAAACAGGAACCAAATAAACCGTGTATCTTGAGCTCCCTAATCCTCTTGCCTCATGCAAGCACTTCAAACCCTGTGCTCAAAGATGAAGAGATTGAAGATCTAGAAATCATTCAAGATTCTTGACCTTTGTTTTATCATGACTTTTCTGACATCTTTCAGCTGTAAAGGCAAATAAACTTCCCCCATCATTTTCTTATGATCACAGCATAAAACTAACTGGCCTACCTCTGGCACCCTTAGCAGCTAGTCTCTCTCAAACCAAGAATAAACTGGGCTTCAAGAATAAATTGCCAAAAATTTTTCAAAAGGATTACTTTGACCAATCAATTTGAATACTGGTTCACCTTTCCTATTTGTTGTGAAGAAATTCAGCGGACTTTTCCTATATGTTGACTAAAGGAAACTGAACCAGGTAAACCGGAAGAATGCCTATCCAGCACTGCCTATGTTGCGTCTACTCACTCTCTTCCATGGAGCTGCTTATTTATCAAAGTTAGACCTTCAAGGCGCCTATAACCTAGTTTTAATTGCAAAAGTTCATGAATATTTGACCACAATGAGAAGACAGTTTGGCATTTATGAGTATAGCGTCATGCCATTTGGCCTCTGCAATGCTCCTTCCACTTTTCAAAACTTTTTCTAAAACATTTTTTCTGACCTTGTAGAGAAATATATTGTGATGTATGTTGACAATATACAAGTCTACTTTAAAACTCTTGAGGATCACATTGCACATTTGCAAGAGGTGCTACACAAACGTGGCAAGAATGACCTGTTTTCAAAAGCCTCTAAGTGCAAATTTCATACTCCTTCTCTTCAGTTTCTAGTTGTCATAGTCTTGCAAAAAGAACTATCAATGGATCCAGCCAAAAGCCAGCGCATACTGGACTGGCCCCCACCTTCTTCTGTCAAATCCCTTCCATTTTTCCTTGTTTTCAGTAATTTTTACAGGAGTTTTATTGAGCATTATGTCAATAAAACTGTAAAACTTACTAACCTTCTTCAAAAAAACACTCATTTTGTTTTTACAGAGAAAGCTGCATTATAGTTCAAAGCTATGAAGAAAGCATTTACCACTGCTTCAATAATTTCTCACTTCAACAATCTAGCTTGCACTATTGTAGAAATAGATGCAAGAAACTATTTGTTTGCAGGAGTAATCTTGAATTTTTCCTCCTTTTCTTCCCTCTTTCATCCCTTGACTTTTGAGTCTTTCAAATTTCTTGCTGTAGACCTTAATTACAAGATCCATGACAAGGAATCTCTTGCAATTGTTTTTTGCTTGAAAAATTGGTGTTCATACCTTATGAGTTTTATGGAACCCTTTGAGGGCCTAACTGATCACAATTCATTTAAATATTTC
Source organism: Puccinia polysora (assembly GCA_025617555.3). NCBI lineage: Eukaryota > Fungi > Basidiomycota > Pucciniomycetes > Pucciniales > Pucciniaceae > Puccinia > Puccinia polysora. The sequence goes on along the minus strand of CM062620.1, from coordinate 22,594,144 downwards.
ATGAGCTCAAAAGTCCTTAAAAGCAGACAGGCACAATGGGCCAAATACCTCCCCACATTCAACCCTACAATCATTCACCATCCTGGGAAACAAGCATTAGTCCCTCATGCTTTATTATGTTGGGACAATGTTTACCCAGTGGGTGGTAGAACCTTTGCCAACAACAACCCTTAAAATTTAGGAAACTCTTCTCAACCCAATCTAATCAACTCAGTTCAATCATCACTCACCTTTTAGATAAAGCTTCTGAGCTAAAACAAACTCAAATCATTTATCCCAAGTGTACCAACTTTTCAAGAGTGCTAATCTATTAGATATTGGTTACAGTATTGACAAAAATGTTTATTTAGTTTATAAGGACTGCATAGTTGTAACAGTTAATCCTTGCATTAAGTTAGACATCTTCAACTCAAGACATGATTCTCTGCTCTCTGGTCATCCTGGGCAGGATAAAACCTCCCAATTGATCCCACAAGACTTCTACTGGCCTGGTATGACCAAGGAAGTAAAAGAATATCACCATGAAAAAATGGTGGCAACTTCCCGCAGGTGTAGCACCTAGGTTTGTAAACGTGTTTTTGAATTTGTTGAGGTTTTGGAGTCAAACATAAAATTGATTTCTGGATGAAATCAGAAGATTCATGCAGCATATTTATGCAATGCATAGATTGAATTGAAATTAATTACTTGAAAGGAAGGATTGAGAATTCTAAATTTAACTTTAAGACCATACTTTGATTGAAAAAATTTTCAGCAGTCATGATTGGAATTGTACATCATGGGCCATGATTTCCAATGTTACAATTTTCCAAAATGAGAAGAATCACATTTTTAGATAATGATCATTTCAAATAACTGGTGCAAACAGAGATTTCCAATTTGCTGTTAGGATTAATTCTTCAGTTTTCTGAGATTAAATCCAATTTCTATTTTTGAATTCTGTACCTTACACATGTGTTTTAGATAGATATGTGACACAATAACAATTCATTTGATTTCATCTTTTAACAATATCCAGTACAATAAAAAATTAGTCCATTTTACTTTTTATATTTCCTCCTGTTTTGTAAGGAAATACCAGTCAGAAAAATCAATAATGAGAGTTCTTCAGAAAAAAGTATTTTTGATATTAACTTACCAAAGAGTCAATTGTCACAACACAATAAAAATCCTTTGAAGTTTGTGCTTTTTTTGCTTCATAAGCCATTCTTGCCACAAAACCTAATATGTTATCTTGATTTATCACAGATATTGATTCACCTTCTTGATAAGGTGAATCAATATCTGTGATAAATCAAGAAAACATATTAGGTTTGCCCAAATTGAAAAACAATTTGGGCATTGAGATAATTGAGACCAAGTAGGGATTTCTTGAAGTATCAATTTGTTCCAAAGGGGAAAAGGTTTCAACAATGAGGGAATATTTTGCACATTTTTTTTAATGAAAGATGGACAATTCCTTCCCCATCTCCTAGGTCCTTGATTTGATTGGGACGAAAAGGAAATCTGGGAAGTAATTCTATTGTAGAAATGGGGTGTTATTTGATGAACATGGAAGAGCATTGATTTGCAAGGAAACCACTGCAGTTGGTCCGATGGAAAGACATTGTATGTTGAGTTATTTTCAGTGAATCTTTTTATTTTTTCTGCTTCAAAAACATTCATCTCCTTTTTAGCCCTTGAAAAATCACCTGTCTTGGAAAAGTAGAACAAACTTTGAAGATCTTGGAGTGGGTCAGAATTGATCCCCAAAATATTCCAATTAGATCCAATTTTTTCCACCAAGCCTTGAAGTTTGGCCTTTTCAAGGAATCCATTCAAGAGGGACTTATCAAGGAAACCTTAAAATTGAAAGAACAATCACTTCAAAGTGTGCCCTCAAGAATCTACTTTTTATAAATCTGTGTTAACTATGTGTATTTTTAATTTTTTTTAATTAAGGTCAAGATTTGATTCTGCCTTTCTCCTTAACAACATGAAAATATTGAAGGAAGACCAAAGAGCTTGATCATCTTAGTCATATGCTGAGCAAAATGGATTTTTGGCTTGGGTTTGATTTCAGATCCCCAATGAAGCAATAATTCCTCCTGGTAATCCAGAATTAATTCATCCAATTTGCACAACTGGTGATCTGTAAGTTGATAATACATTACCAAGTTGATGATACCAATAAGTTTAGAAGTAGTGGAGGCAATATTTTGCTCCCGCAAGCTGTTTTCTGAGTTCCAATTCCATCTTGGAATCAAAACAAGCACTATACAAATGGTTTACAAAAACAGCCATTCAGCAGCCTTAGGAGTACCAACAGCAGGCAAACCTATGTGTCTGGGCAAACTAGTAATCCAAAATTGAAATTTGATTGAATTGGTACCCTCTTGAAGACCTCTGAGCTCTTGAGTAGTTAGGCACAATTCATTTGATGCAATACTTGTCTCTTCTATCAATGAACCCACTTGATGTGGATTGCTTTTATCTTCAAAAGAGGAGTAGGATCTTTCCTGAATGGAGCTTTGCTTGACCTTCCCATATTAATTTTGGCTCCCTGATTTGCTTCTAATAGATCTACTTGGATTTTTTCCTGGGGAGGTATCTTTTTGATTTCCTTTGTCCTTTGATTGAGGCACAGAATTGCATGTGATTCATTCTCAAGAAGCCTTGGAGAACGTCTTAAAGTTGGTTGAAGGAGTTCAGAAGCAGAATTTTCCCAAATTCTTGAGGAGCTGGGAGGATCAAGCCCTGGGATTTTCTGCACTACAACAATTGGTACAGAAGTTTTATGATGCATATTTGATCAGCCTTCTTTCTGCTGATATGCCCAATTTTTAACCTTTCCAATTGTATTGGCAGAAATATCTTGATTTTTTGAGGAGCTATCTAAAAATGTTTGAACTCTCCTCCTGGTGACTCTTTGGGTATTTTTTGGTGACAAATAGCACTTTCTTTTGGGAACAAATTTGAGGCTGCTGACTTGGCTAATTTTTACAATGCTTGGGCCCATGTTTTTCCTTCTTTCAAAATTTTGAATAATTTGGCCAGCAGTGATTATTCCAAGGTAGGTGATGCTTTAATCCCGTAGAATTCCCAAGATAAAGGTATCCATTGTATCAATTGTTGTCATGTTTGTGGGTTCCCAGTATGGTATAGTTTGTAAAATTGTGTAACGGGCACCATTTGGCTTCAGAATGTTGGTTTTCTCATTGAATGATTGAGCATTATTCCAAGTCTCTGTGCATTTGATCTGATCCTTATTATTTTTAATTGGAAAAGTCTCCGTTTTGGTGTTCCGGATATCATCCAGCCTGAGGTTACAGTGGGCACACAATATTGTGGCCTAGTGGGATGCAAATCCACACACTTTAAATAAGGCAGGTTTATCACCAATCAATGGTAATATGACAGCACTTATCACTCTTCCATTTGGATATTTGTTGATTTCTGTGAAGAATACTCCTTTCCAAAGATCCAATATCTCAGTGAAAAAAGGCTTGAGTGGATTGTTCAGTTGGAATGAGGTGCATTCCTTGGGTGTTGGTGTGAAGCCATACACAATAATATTGTGTGGCTTGTAATAGATTGAAACATATTAAGAATATTAATCCAAGAGAGATGCTTTTACCACTGGTCTTTATTCCATCGGGATTCATCCAATCAATGTAAATTCAAAAGACCAGGTTACCTGCTTCAGCTGTTTGAATATTATTTTTTTCATCCTTGAATTCTTTCCACATAGCTCCATCCCAAATATTTGAAATTTTAGTAGGATTACTGCCTTGATGCTGTAGCAATGCCAGGATTAATTCTTCAAACCAAGAAAGACTTAATTTCCTAGCAACCCACTTCTTGAGCTATTGGTTTCTAAACTGCTTCAGAGGATAAAATTTGGATTTTTTCTTGTCTTGATGCCAGAGCTTGGATCCACATGCAACAGGATCTCCAGCTATTGAATTAACTATATTGTGGCATGTTTGATAATTCCTGTGTTTTTGAATTTCTTCACCAGTTTTGTTTTCTGAAGAAGAAAGTAATTCATTAAAAGGATAAAGTTGGTAAGAATTTTCACAACAGAAATTTTCAACAAGATAATTTGTAATTGAAAATCTTTTTTTCAATTTTACAAGACTTTTGGGTATTTCTGCTGAATAGTTGGGCTGGCAACTGAGAATTGATTTCATGCAGATTTTCTCATGCTCCATCTTGAAATATTTCTTACATGCATGGTCACCAATGTTTTCCTCAATACTTTGGTTAAAGATTTGGAGTGATGCAATCAGGGCTCTTGGAGTGTGGTAGAGAAATTGAATAGGTTTCAGCCCAGATGTATTGTCAATTTCCATTTTGCTGGTGTTATTGTTGTATTTCATCATAGGAAGTATTGCTTTCAGGTTTTGGCTGTGCATTTTAATCTTCAATGGATTCCTTGAATGTGAAGAATGATGAGATAAATAAGAAAATGAAACCCAATGGAAGTATGAATAAAGAAATGTACTTTTGTGCAAGATGTTCACTTACAGCCCTGATGTTTGCTTGTAGTGGTTTCCTGGTGGGTTTTCTTGTGGTGGTGGATTTGAAAATGGTTGGTGTCTTTGGGGTTATGTTTGGCAACAATAGATATTTATCAGTGACCTTTTAAATATTGATAAAATGCAGGAAAAATTCACTCACATACATTTGTAGAATCATTTGATTGCATTATATGGGTATGGTGTTCTTTTTTGGACCTTCCAACACCATTGTATAGATTCCTTCAATGTTCAAAAGTCCTTTGAGAACAATTGGGAAATTAGCATATCCAAATGTTTCCAAATCTGGTAGTGTTCTCCATAGTTTTGGTTGATTTATATGTTGTGGTGATTTAGATTTTTGGGGGTTGTCTGAGATTTATTATTTCAAAGGTAAATATAAATGAATCTGAATGTAATTTCTGATTTGATCTCATACCTCCTGGTGAGCTTAACTATCCAAAAAAAAAGCATTCATTTTGAATATTCATATTCTCTTCAATAGGAAAGGCATTTAAAAGTAGATTTTGTATTTTGAAAAAGGTTTCAAACCAATAGATTTTATCAACTTCTCATGGTTAGCCCACCTAAAATAATTAGAAAATGTCAAAGGGGTTTGGATTCAAATGCAAGGTCAATTGCCTTGATGGAACATAACATATTTTGTCTTAAAACTAATTATCTTATTACAAAACCATTATTTGAAATCACATTTTGGTAAAACAAATTGTTAATAATGCACAATTTTATGAGGAAAATCCCAATACCTACAGTTAGTAGTTTTTTATCAAACGACAAAATTCAAATCTAGGAATTTGTATTTTATATCTACTTCTTTCATGACAAGGTAATTGGGAATTTTTAAAAAGTGGGGATCTCAAGGTGACAGCTGCAAATGGAAAAAAATGCATTTACAATGTTGTGATTGAAAAAATAATTTTTTAAAAGGTTGTGCATCAAATATAATTTACTCAAAGTTTTTCAATGAGATTTTGTATTCTGTGCACATGTGGATGTTGGTTTTTTCCACTCTTACTTCAATTTCTGTTTGGATGTAACAACTTGTTAGACGTTTATTTATTTGATAATTTCAAGAGTTTTACAGAGAAAAATACACTTTCAACCTCTTCAATTCAGGGTGACCCCATCTCATTGGATTTAATAGATTCAGTTAATATAGCTTTAAATATAATTACAAGTTTCTGGTTGTAAAAACAGGAATAGGCTGAAAATAAAAATACATGTTCTACTCAAGAAAAATTTCACGCAAGCCAATGTTCCATCCAAACATACTCCTCCATATTTTTTAAAGTGCTGATATAAAAATTAAACTATTTGGAATATTTTCACAATGTTTTTGTGGTTTCAATTAAGTTAGAGGGCTTGGAAACTTGGGTTCTGAGATATGAAACTGCCTCCGTGAAATTACCTTCTGGAAGTAAACCCAACACTCTTTTTTCAACTAGATTTATATCCTCCAGGGATTCCTCACTTAAACAGTTTTGAGGTATTGAAGTAGGAAGTGTTGGTGGGTGATCACCTATTGGTGAAATATTTGGTTTAGAAAATTGACTAATTTTCAAATGTCTAATTCTCTTGATGCGCAGGTTTCTGGTCAGTTGAATTTATGCTTCATCCAGGTAGTGATATATTTGGGAGAAATGTTGAGCCCTCCAAACATTTGCATGATTGAATAATTCCTCATCTTCACCCTCAACATCAGATATGAATCCACTGTCCAAGAAAAGAGCAGAATTTTCCGGGAACATGTCAATCATTTCCAGCTCCACTTCTGTGGTCTTTTGAATTTCCTTCTTGTAATTCTGGATTTGAAAACATCATAAGCGGTTAGTCATTGATGATGGAGAGAAAATTACAAAAGATTGATTTGAAACACTTTATTCTTGTTGAGACTTTGAGATGCAGAAACATTTTATTTCCTGCTGCTGGAGCCTCCTTCTGACTTGTGCTCCTTCTTCCAAATAGCCTTTTTTGAGACAATCCAACAATTGATTATGGAAAACCTGTTGGCCAGGGTGTTGTTGTTTTCATTTATTGAATAGGAAGAAATCCCCCTGTGTTTGTGACACATATCTCATTTTCTGATGATTATTGCAGTGAGAGACGAATTCCAGCAAGATGTTGGATTCTGTTCCCAGTGATAGGTGCATCTGGGAATACCGGAATTCCGGATTGAGGCCCGGGCAAGGGCTATCCATGTCTCATCATGAAACTGAACTCAACCCAAAGCAGTGATTTTGAGAGATCAAGATCTTTAATTAATATTTTGTTTTAATTGGCGCAAGGCATCCTTCTTCACAAGTTTCAGATCCTTTTTTTCCAGTATTGAATTGGAGCTGTACTGGTTTGGCTCTCCAGTGTTTGATGCAATCGAATCATTAATGGATGCCTTCTTCTTTGCCATGTAATTTTTGAGGGATGCTAATTCAGCACCAGTTGGAGGTTTAGGAAGTTTTTTGTTGTTGGAAGCCATTCAAAGAATTGATTTTGTCCAATATAGTAAGGACTTGGAAATACCAGTTGAAGAAGCAGGGAATCTAAGATTTTGTGCATGAAAAGAGATAGAATATTATTCTTGGGCCAAATGTTTTTGCTTCTTTTGGTGTTGGTGGGATTGAGAGAGTTTTTGTGAAATCATGAAGTAGGATGAGGCAGAAGAGTTTTCAAAATCTTCATCTTCCTCAACACCAGCCATATTGACATGGTCATCTGGAAGGGGGACTCTTGATGGCTCAGGGGTTTATAATGTTGGGTTAGCTGGGGTTTTTGCATTTTAGTAACATAAAATAAACACCATGATTTAGCAATGGGTTTGTATCATTTTCATAGAGATCTTATACTGGGGTGATTAGTTCTTACTGGGTTACATGTCTAATTTTCCAGCTTAGTAACCAGATGAAAATGTTCCTGATTTTGTGATTTTATATCAATTTTTCACAAACTGATAAATAGGAAGTCAGATTTACTTTTACTGACCTTCTGAAAATTATTGATTATATTATGATTCCCCTTTTTTCTCAAATTTTTCCTCCATGTGGGCAAAGGGTATGCACATAAGTATACTTGGAGATTTGAATAGAATCTTGTTCAAAAAGGGAAGAGCTCAATGAGAAATCAATTCATGATTGACATAGAAAAGAGACTCTGGGGCTACCATCTGCCCCCAAGAGCATGATGACTTTTTTTTGTGGCACTTACGCATGATTCATCAAAATAAACAGGGATCATGCAGTCAAACTTTGGTTATTTATTCTTGGAATTTTTTCATATAATAGATATGAAGAGCTTCCTATTGATCTCAAGATTCTCATTATAAAAAAAAATTTCCACAGATAGCATTCTTGACCATTATGTGTTTCCAAAAAATTTCTCATTCTCATATTTATGGAATTGAACAATAATTATTGAACAAGAAAATGAGCTCAAGAATTCCAGCCACCATGAAGAAGTGCTGGAGTGGAAATATATCAAGATCCAATTTTCCATAATATGGACTTCAGATTACCCCTTGCCAATCTTATTGATATGTATGAAATTCTAATTGAATAATATATCAAGTAGAGAAGGATAATACTGGGAAGGGTCCAATAGATTGTTGCATTTCTGTGTTTTTATTATAAGATGGTTGAAATATCCAATTAATTAAATTGCAATTCTGCGTACCACACAGATGCAGGTTTACTGCATGGATGGATATTCAGTGGTAATTGATTTTTGAGAGTTCAATTTTCAAAACTGGATAATAGAGAAATATGATGAATCAGGTGTCAGATTTTGCATGGTGCTAATTCTTGGAAATGAGTATTATAATTTTCCCCTTTCCTGAATTGATTTTGACTAAATCTCCTTAGATCATACTATATAAATAATGAAGGGCAAGAAGAGCAATGCATGGTTTTCAATTTCATTCTTTTAAAAATGGTGTGATATTAATTCTTGCTAATTCTTTTAAAGAATGTAGAGTTCTTTCTAATTACTTGCTTTTAGTAAAGCAGCAATAATGATAAATTATTTAAATAAAGATTCAAAATCATTATTCCAAAAGAATATATGAGAATTCAACATGCCTGGATCACATAGCTCAAAACAATAAAGAAAGATGCAACAGAGGTGCATAATATCATGGAGAGATCAAATTAGACAAGATTCAGCTGGTTGATTTGTTGGAATAGGCAGGTGTGTATGACCAAAGTTTCTGCATTACCACACAAAAAAAATATGAGTCATGTGCAGGCAGGTGGAAAACTTATGATAAGTTTTCCACCACTCCAGAGCCATTGGTATGCATGGATGAGATTTAAAGGGAGAATCATATTGTAAAGCTGGTGAGGTGGACAAATTGTGCTAATTTGTCCACCTCCCTGTAACCACATGGGAGAATGAATTTGAATATACCAAATGATCAATGATTTCTGGGACAGTGGAAGAATTACCATAAGCTGTCCACCTCCCCAGCATCCCCACAAGGATTTCCCATGTCATTTGATTCCGGCATGCAAGCAATTCCAGGGAGGTGGACAACTTATCATAAGTCTTCCACCTCCCTTGACACTACCTATACATGTACTATGCAGTAAAGCTACATCTAATCTGATGGAAAGGTGGACTACTTAGCCTAAGTTGTCCATCAATCCAAAGACATCCCATCCTGCATTCTAACTAGTAAAAATTTTGAAAAAATCATTCACACTTTGACATTTTTTCATGCAAAAAATGGTAAGCATTTTAGCACAAAAAGGTGATGTTTAAATTATATAAATTGAAGCACATGTTTAACCATATCTGGATTTTTTCCATTAACCCAAGTTACAATTTCACAAGGAGGACAATTTTGGAGTTTGAGAGAGGCCTTGGTATCATTATTTGGGGGGGAATGATAAAATAAAATTAGTAGGTTTATCTGTTGTTTGAAGAGCCACTGTAGGGAAAGTAGTTTTATTTGGAAAACAAGATCACCCTGAATGAAAATTTGGGCTCCCAATTGCTGTTAGATCTGCAATTTTGTGGTGGTTCCTCCTGGTGAGGTGGTGAAAATAACTCAAGTGGACCACCTTACCAGGAAAAACTGAAGAACATTGTTGGTTAATTGCAATAAATGATGAATGAATTTTCAAGTACTGGTCATTGAATTTCTGAAGATCTGTCTTGGAATTTTGTGAATTCAAATGCACCCACCCTGTTCCCTCCCTGCCTCTATCAACAAAACAGAATTGGTGGTATTGTAAGGCACTTAGTCTAACTAGGCAATCCTCTGATAATAGTGAGAAATCATTGTCAAACTACAAGATAAGATTTCTTTTCCATTCATGCTTGAGGAAACATGAAATTTTGAATAGTTTAACTTTCAAGAAATTTATATTGAGTAGCATTGCAACTGACTTTCTTGTGCAAGAAATACACAATATTTTTTCAGAAAATGAGCATTTTTTGGAAAAATCCAACAATTTCAAATCCTGATGCAACTTTTCAAAAAAAAGAATTTTTTTTTCCAGTCTCTAATTATATTTAAAACCTCTCAACTTGGTAACTTTTTCCAATTGATCAAGCTCCAGAACATTTTTGGGTCTCTAAAATAGAATGGGCCTAAAAAAGGATTCATTGTACTGTAATTTGAAAAAAACTCAAAAACAAGGTTTCTCCACCCAGAGCTTTCAATGAATAATTAGTCTTAATCAATCACTCCATTTTAATTGAATTAGCCAAAGATAATTGCAATTGAATCCCATGCCATTGGGGTTTCAGTTGTGGTCCAAGAACACATCTGTGATAATGAGGCCACTCTCTCTTGCCCAAATGATTTCTGCCAGTGATCCTCATACATTTCTGGTAATATTCTTTATTTTCTTATTTTTCACTTCTTGCCTGATTCCAAAAATTTGGTTGTAGAACTTCAAGTGATTATTATGGAAGCTCAAATTGATTAACCTCTACAAACCCTTGCGGAATATCATATCCTGAGTTTGAAAACTGATAAGATAATGATGAAATAAATTGAAATAAATTCGCCAAAAAATCACAGAAGTGATAGATGAATAACAGAAAAACTAATTACATGGGTTAGACAAGAAGTAGGAGAATGATTCATGAAGACATAAAGAGGAAGAATCAAACCATACCCAAGCAGTGATAAGATGAGATGACCCAGATTTTATAATGATGATAAAATAGGAAACAGCCCCAGTATGTACGCCATGATAATCACGACTTGAGAAGACGGACGGTAGGGATGGGTTAGATTTATGACAAGGCGTTAGATTAGAGTGTGATATTGCACCAAATTGTATTGCCTCCACAAGTATGGGTCGAGACGTTCCTTGAAGATTCTTCCCTTGTCTTGTATCTTGTAGACGGTCTTCAGGAGAGGAGAATTTGAGTATAGATGAAGAAGTCCCGCCCCGGGAGAAGGATGAAAGGTGCGGCCTTGCGAGTAGTTATTTGAAATGTTTGGGTTGCAACAAGTTGAATATGCATACTTAGATGCGCAATAAGTGAGGCGCGCATCTACAGATGCTTAGGTGTGATAGAAATATAGAGCTAAAAAAAAAGGAAATACTTGAATAAAAGATAACAAAATAACATGGAAATAAGAGTGGAGGCATGACAATTTCAACAGATAACTTTAGATTTCTTGATGGCTTAGAACCAGCATAGGCTGTACAAAAAGAGAGAAAGTATAAGAACAGAGAAACTGATAGAAACAGAGACTTAAGGAAGGAAACAAATAAAGATGATCCTACAGCATAGCCGCAGATGATGTGTTGACGGAGGAAGGTATTCTGAGAGGGCAATTTGTATTGAGAGAAGAAGGGCTGAGAGATGAGGTTTGTGAGACAGAATGGATAGCTGGAGGATCAGACAGATTCTTATTGAGAAGGCTTGAGAGATTGGGGTCTTACCAGGCAGGGATCAGTGGTGTTGATAGAAACAGATTGGTTAGGGCATATCAAGCATTGAGTCTTGGAGTAGAGTATTGCATTGATTGAGGTGGATTGAGAGTTGAGTCTTGGAGGAGATTATAGAAGAGTAGAATGAGAAAAGATAAAAAGAAAAGAAAAGGATCAAAGAAAGATGAATGGAAAAGGGAAGGAATGATTGAGTGAGAGCCGAGTTTTGTGACTGGGTCCTTCCCACCATCTGAGTGTTGAAGTTGTTGCCAAGTGCGCTCCCCGGGGTGGGTAAGATAGCGTGTGGATAGCGCGCAGAGGAAGAAGAGCCAAGAGTAGCGCGCAGAACCGCAAGACCACCACAGGGGGAAAAGCCTGCTAATACTTAAAATCCCCTGTGACTGGTTAGAGGCGAAGAAAAGTAATTTACTGTAGACTTTTAAGAGAAAACCTCTTGTTGAAGAATCTTGAGGGATTTGAAGGCGGAAGCCTTGGTTAATGGGTCCGCTATCAGCTTGTTGGTATGAATGAGAAGTAGGTCAAATTTGGAGAGGGAAAAATCTTCCCGTAGTCCTTTTGTCTTAATGTCAATATGTCTAGATTTTGAATGTGAGCCAAATTTTTTGATCTTGTCCTCTAGGCCTTTGTTGTCAAATTAACTTCTTGGCTTGTATTCCGGGAAGGCATAGATTTTTCCCATAAGGCGAACAATCCATCTTAGCTTGAGGTAGCATTCCATGAGAGCGTTGAGTTCTGATTCAGTAGATGAGTAAGTATCTTTCCTTTGTCTCAATGAATTCCAAATGAACAGGCTGCTGTAATGGAGAATGATGTACCTGGTTTGAGACTTGCAAAATGTTGGGTCATTGCCCCAGGTAGCGTTGCTATAGGCTGAGATGATTTCTTGAGATGGATCGTACTTGAGAGTGAGCTTTAGGTCCCTAGTTGTCTTCAGATATTTCCATACTTTGCGTACCTCTCTCCAGTGAGATAACCCAAGTTTATTGTTGAACCGGGCCAGGCTAGAGACGGCGAAGGCAATGTTGGGATGGGTGTATTGAGGAAGGTGATTCAGAAGTCCGATAGCTGAACAATAGTTTATATTGAGAAGAGTGAACTCTGCATGATCCTCATCTGTAGCAGGTTTGAGATGGAAATTTTGAGTCAATGGAGAGTTGATTTCTTTTCACTCGGTGAATCCCAGCTCTTCTAATCCTCAATCAATGTGACTTGGCTGACTGAGTAGAATTGAGTCTTCTTTGATTTCAATTAACATGCCGAGGATTGTATTTGGAGGATGGCATGAAGAATTTAAGAACTTGGTCAGGAAGGTCTCTGCAAAGACGTTAGAGTTTCCAACGTGGATGAGATCATCAACGTGGAAGTAAATAACCTCCTTTGATTTTGAGTTGATGTACAAGCATGGGTTGCTTGTAGATTCACAAAAGCCTTGAAGTTTAATCCATGTTGTAAGCGTTTTGTACCAGTTCTTTGGGGACTGTTGAAGACTTTATAAAGACTTTTTTAATTTTAAAAAGGGTGATTTTCTGTTGGATCCTTCAGGGGTCCTAATTATTATGATTTTGTTTAGAGGCGTGTGGAGAAAGGCCCCCTTCACGTCGAATTGAGTGAAAGTCATCTTATTCTTGAGGCCATAGATCAGGGCAAGGCGCAGAGATCCTAGTTTACTGGTCAGGGCCCAGGTTTCATTGTAATCTACGCCCTGGACTTGATTGAATGCTTGCACGCATAGTTGGGCTTTTTACCTCACAGGTTCCCCATGGCAGTTTTCTTTGACCTTGAAAACCCACATGGTATTTAGAATATTGTTGGGCTCTTCATAGTATTCTTCCCAAACTTCTTGGGACTCAATAGAGTTTAATTCTTCATCCGCAGCTTTTTTCCATTTGGGCCATTTGGAAAATTTCCGTGCCGCCTTGTAAGAGGGAGGCTTGTAATAATTGCGGAAACCGTATATTTGAGGTTTCTGGATTTCATTTTGGGGCCTTAGATTGGTCCGCTGAGAAGTTGGTTCAGGAGCAGGAGGAGGATTGGGAGAGTGATTGTCCATGGAACAGATGTCTTCCAAGTCAAAGTCAGATTCTTGACATTCAGGAGGATTTTCTCTCATCTCATATTGCTTGTCTCTGGTTGAGAAGTTGGCTTTGTTGTGTAAAAGATTTAATTGAATTGAGAAACCTAGACCAGGCTGGTTCATTTCAGGTTCAAGTAAAGGGTTAGAAACCATGCACATGAGATGAGGAACAGATCACGATACAGAAAATAACAGTAAGGAAAATAAACAGAGACTGATAGTTCTACAGGCTGGGTTATGACCTCTAAAGAGATTAAGTAGAACAGAGAAGTTTGAGGATTTGTTGACGACTGATCCGACTGAAATACTGAGCTGAGAAAGTCAATCGATTAGTTCAGAGCAATTTTAAGTTGATCATTTGTTTGTCTAGTCTTTGGGTTCAGATGATTCGGTGATTGAAGTCGAGTAGGTGAAGCTGGCCAAGTGGTCAAGTTGATTGTCTTGAGTATGAGGACAGAGAACAGTTACTTGTATTTATGTGCTGAGTCGAGAGGTCGCGTGAGAGTTGTAGGTGACAGGTATGAGATAGGTGACAGCTCAACACACAGGACAATTGGACAGACAACAACTTGACATTGGACAGACAACAACGCAACACATACGACATGAGAAATAGATGGGAAAGAAGAAAAGAAACACGGTAACACATCTGACACAAAGCACAAAGATGAAATGGAAATGGGAACATCAACATGTTGGCTTCACCTTTGGACTGAGAGAATAGATCTAGACTGGGAGGTTCAAGGAAAGGGAATCCATTAAGTTGGGTCTTGTGAAATCTGACATGCTTAGTTTCAATAAAGGCACCCAATGAATTGAGAATAAGATAGGAATTGAAGGTTGGGTTGAACCCAATCAAGATCCCTTCAAGGCCCTTCTCATCAAATTTTTGTCCTTTTTGGACAAGGTTTGCAATATAGATAACTGAGGAGCCTATGGGTTTCAAATAGTTAGCAGGAAGGATTTTACCAAACATTAGCTCCAAAGGAGATAGCTGGTTACCTTCTTGCGGGATTTGATTGATCATGAAGCAGCAGCTTTGAGTCAGAAAGTGCCAATAGTTTTTTGCTAATTGGGTTGACAAGAAAGTGGCACGGGTGGATTCAATGATGGTTCTATTGGCCCTTTCTGCTCTTCTGTTGTGGTTTGAGTGATAGGGTTCCAATTTTTGTAGGTTGATATGTTTTTTCCTGGCAAAGTCTTCTAGAGTAGAGTTAGTGAACTCCGTGCCTTTATCTGAGAAAATCTTGGAGGGTTAGTAATTCAGTCTTTTCTGCTCCACTTTGAGGAGATTTATAATTGCATCAGTTGCCTTGTCCTTTGATGTTAAGGGGAAAGCTGCTAGGTAGCCAGAGTAATTATCCACCAACGTTGTGATGATCCAAAACCTAACCTATAGCCATCAGACTCACTTTTCTAGTATAAGGACAGCTCCAATCATCAAACAGACCTCAAAAATGGATTCTACACCAAAAATAACCCCTAGTCACTCAGCCAAAGTACCCCTCTATCTCTCATGGTTTAGAAGATACAGCTCAAATCAACCCTGGCCTACCCATAGCCCTACCAGGTGTCACAGACCAGTGAAAGTTCATGGACATACCCAGGAAGCCTTCAAGTACATACCCCATACAGTACAACCATACATAACCAAATAAACCTGCAGCAGTATACATAATTAATATATGCAAGACCCTGCATGTAGCACCAAAACAAACCTGCAGCAGTATGCATAATTAATATATGCAAGGCACTGCATGAAGAATCAAACAGATCACATAATACAGAAGCAATATATGCAAGACACTGCATGCAGAGGCTGTACAGCATCATACAGGACACTATACAGAAGTAACTTATGCAGGGGGCACCTGTATCAATGCAGCACAGCAATGCATGCAAGGGTGTACATGCATGTAGATCCTGCACAGCCTCCTCCTCTGACCAGCAAAAATGCCTCATGAACTGTATTAACTGTATCAGGGAGACCCTCAGGGGCAGCCCTGAGGGCAGGATTTTCTATAAATAGAGGGCCTCTCTCCCCCATCCAGGTCCCATCAGTTCCCCCCATCCTCCCCTCCAGGGATCACCATGCCTCCTAGGCACCCTTAACCCATACTTGGACCATACTCAACCCATTATCCCATAACCCATACTGTAAAAATCATCAATCCCATAACCCATACCATCACCATCACCATCAACCATCAACCACCACCATTACCCTTGACCATCCACCATCAACCACCACCATTACCCTTGAACATCCATCATCATTACCCCATATTTTTTGACCATGAGCCAACCCAATAACCCATACTTTTGACCATCCACCACCACCATTATTTACCCAATACCCCATACCTTTGAACATCACCACCATGTCCCCATAACCTAAACATCATCATCATCATCCACCACCACCATTATTTACCCAATACCCCATACCTTTGAACATCACCACCATGTCCCCATAACCTAAACATCATCATCATCATCCACCATCACCATCATCACCATCACCAATCATCATCATCACCCATCATCACCATCATCATCCATCATCATCATCCATCATCATCATCCACCATCACCATCATCACCATCACCAATCATCATCATCACCCATCATCACCATCATCATCCATCATCATCATCCATCATCATCATCCACCATCACCATCATCAACTATCATCATCATCCACCATCACCATCATCAACTACCATCATCACCTACCTCATCCATCATCATTCATCAACCATCATCAACCATCATCATCACCTACCTCAACCATCATCATCATCATCAAGCATCATCAACCATCATCATCAGTTATCAAGCATAGTCTCAACCATTTCAGCTTTATCACTCAACACCTGTAACATCAAGGGATTATTCATCAGTAACCAATAAAACAACATAAAGAATATATAAAGGATAAGACAAGAGAAAGGATTCTTCCCTTACTCAGCTTCTATCCACCAGGTCACCTATCTGTTCCACCATTTCTTCCTTATCAAGCTTGAATACATTGATCCTAGGTCTGATAGAGACTACTATAGTAGCAACTCTATTTGAAAATCAGCCACCAATCCCTTTTCTTTTATTGTTGTGAGACTACTATAGTACTTAGAGGGGCAGGCAATTTAAAACTACCCTTAGTCTTCATCTATCTTATTAGTAGTTGTAGTACTAAATTCCCCCTCAAGTGACTGCCAGCAAGCTATTTGCTAAACTTTACCCAATCCCAAAGGAGTCTCCACAACATAAGGATATAGCAATGGCCTACCTTCAACTGGGGAGTTATTGGCCCTATGAGGTCAAGGTGGATCCTATCTGGGGGTTTGTTTGACGGATTAGAAGTGTGGGAGAAGGGATATCTAGTGATTTTAATCTTGACACAGCTATCACACTGAAACTTTTGAAGTTCTTTGTTGGTGTAGAGATCCTTTACAATGGGTTTGAGCGTAGAGATAGAAGCATTCCCGTATATCTTATGGATGTCAAGTAAGGATAGAGGAGGGACGTGAGACTGACTAGTAGAGTTGACCGTTTGACGCTGGCCCACCAAGGTGGGCTTTTTGATGACAAATATATTATCTCAAATTAATCCCTTTAGCATGGGTAGGCCTTTTTGAGTAACAAAGAATCTGTCTTGAACTTGAGTGAGGTTAAACCCCTTTTTGGCCAACAGACCAGGGATGATAAGGTTTACTATGATATCTGGTACATAGACGCAACCTTCAAGGGTGATTGTGGAGTCTCTCTATTCTAATTTCACTGTCCAGGTTCCTTGTTTTCTAAGGTTAGCTTATAACTTCCAGGTTTTGATTTCTTCTGATCCTTCCTGAAGCTCAATTGAGGAGAAGTACTTGAAATCTTTGAATATATGAAACTTTGCTCCAGAGTCTAGAAGGAGATGAGGGTTGTTTTCCGCATTGATCCAGAGGGTTAATAGTGCATGGTAGTTGATGGTCGGAGTCTTCTTAGATTTGTTCCTCCACTCGTTTTGTTGTTTGGTCCACCACTCCGGTGCAATCTGGGGATGAAGATGGAAGCAGGATTCTTCTGAGTGTGGTGCATTAGGATTGTGATACCCTTCTCGGCATCTCATCCTGGGTTTCCTCTTGTACTTGTGAATTTTAGCCTTAGTTGATAATAACAAAACATCTGTGGTTGATCTATTAGAGTTTGATTGAGCTTTTCTCTTGTTATTATATTGTGTGAGGTGGTAAAAGACCATATCTAATTTTATGTGTTATTTGAAGTGCATAATCTGTTGTTTAAGTTTCTTGAGGATTGGAGGAAACTTGAATAGGATCAGGTACACAAGGATGTCCTTGGGTAGCTCAATTCTTAATTCTGTCATTCTCATAATGGACTTTTGCATTTTGGTAATGAATCCTTCAATGGCATGCTTGTTCAAAGCTGAATGGAGGAAATGGTTGAATACTCTTTCCCTATTTGCAGTTTTGGAGGAGGCGAATTGTCTGGTGATTTCTGTTGATATTCTTGGTTTCTTAGTTTGTTCTGCCTAAACCTTGAGAGTGTTCACCTCTTTCATAATAAGCTCTTGAGTGTTCATCTCCAGTATGTTCTTTATTCCATACTTGTTGGTCATAGATCTAGTATCATCTCTATGTTGAATCCAAGTGGCCTCCTTCCATAATTGCTCATGACTGTTCCTGTCCAGTGGCCTCTTTATATTTTGCTAGTTAGTCATAATTCTAGTGGGATCTCTATCTTGAATCCTTGATGCTCTGCCTTATCTCAAATCAGCCTGAAGTGTTCCTTCAACCTGTGCGGATTCTAAATGGTCTGTTATTGAATACTCATTATATTTATTCATTACATTTTTCTCCCACTTGTCAGTCATCATGTATCTAGTGTATTTATACTGATGCTTTATCAAGTTGAATTCATTCATCTGTTCTTACCCACCTTGAACCTGAGTGCCCCTTGTCTGACTCCTAGATCCGCTCCTCTTAGCAATATAAGACCTCTTCCTCATCCTTTTAAGTCTTTCAACCGGAGCATCTAACTCAAACTTCAACAATTTCCGCCCATAGGAGCTTATATGAGGTTATGTTTGTAGAGTTTACCACATTTGCTTGAGTTGTACTGTCCCATTTGGATAGGATTATTGCTTGGATTTCTCTGCCTTGTTTCGAGGACATGGGGCTGGAATTACGGGTAATAGCGTATTTGATATCCTTGAAGTCAAAAAGCATAAGCATTTTATCCCGCCATATCAAATAGTTCTCTTCATTCAGGGGAGGAATAGCGTCCACGGAGGATTTGAGCACCACCTGATGAAGGCAATTGGCCCCCCCAGCTGGTTTGTTCATGATTGATTTGATTGGACTTTATTGTAGGGCTTTTGGATTTTAACTGTGATAAGATAACTTTAGATTTCTTGATGGCTTAGAACCAGAATAGGCTTTACAAAAAGAGAGAAAGTATAAGAACAGAGAAACTGATAGAAACACAGACTTAAGGAAGGAAACAAATTAAGATGATCCTACAGCATAGCCAGAGATGATGTGTTGACAGCGGAAGGTATTCTGAGAGGGCAATTTGTATTAAGAGAAGAAGGGCTGAGAGACGAGGTTGGCAAGACAGACTGGATAGCTGGAGGATCAGACAGATTCTTATTGAGAAGGCTTGAGAGATTGGGGTCTTACCAGGCAGGTATCAGTGGTGTTGATAGAAACAGATTGGTTAGGGCGTATCAAGCGTTGAGTCTTGGAGTAGAGTATTGGATTGATTTAGGTGGATCAAGAGTAGAGTCCTGGAGGAGATTATAGAATGGTAGAATGAAAAAAGATAAAAAGAAAAGAAAAGGATCAAAGAAAGAGGAATGGAAAAGGGAAGGAATGATTGAGTGAGAGAAAAGTGTTGTGACTGGGTCCTTCCCGCCATCTGAGTGTTGAAGTTTTTGCCAAGTGCCTTCCCCAGGGTGGGGAAGATAGCGCGCTGATATCCTGCGGGGGAAGAAGAGCCAAGAGGAGCATGCAGCCCCGCAAGACCAGCGAGGAGGGAAAAGCCTGCTAAGACTTAACACAAACTAAATGTATGTAAATGTGTGTGCAAATGAAACATTAATATAAATTCAAAATTTAATTGAGTATCATCATCCTTCCATATTCAATAAACTTGCTGTTTTGGGGAAAATAATTGCCCTAAAACAAGCAAATTGATAAAGAAAGTGGGAAAAACCATCTCCACTCCTGAGAACAGTTGAATCACCTTTTAATCCCCCAAGCATCTTTGTTAGGCTTTTTCATGAAGTTTTTCAGATATTCTAGGCTCTTGTGTTTTTATTTGATTTTCACAGAAGTCATCAAGGGGAAATTTGGCCTGCTCAAAACCCTCCCAATAAATATGAATCAGCATGGCAGATTCAAATTGTTCCAAAAAAGAATGGATTTGCATCTTTTTGTGGTTGTAAATATTTTTGAGTTGGCATGAGGGGTTCCAACAAAATGACATGATGATGAATGAATGCATTTTGTGAAAAAAAAGAATAACACAGGTTTTGTTTGACATATGAATAAGATTTGCACCCAAAATTGTCAGTCATGTTCCAATCAAGAGCTCAAAAAATCCAACAAGTGTTTGAGTCATGGCATACAGAACTATTGAACCACTCAAATGGTGCAAGAGAAGTGGCTGAATTCAACTTTTTTTGAGACTCCACAAGTGCCAGCAAAGTATTTTCTCCTTCTCAAGTTTTTGATTTTTCAAAGTGGTTATGACTCACTTGCTTTGAAATTATAAATAGGTTAACTTGATTGGGCTTGGAGTGATTTTTTCTTTTTTGAATCAATTATCAACTAATATGCATGAGAATATCTTTTGTGTTTTGGTGAGAGAAAGTCCAGTTTGTTATTCCCATCAGCTGCCAGCAAAGAAATACTAATATGATCCAGCTCTCTAGTAAATCCAGAGAATACCAACCAGGGGTGAAGCTGAAGGATGAGGGTGATGATAAAGTCCATGGGTTTGTGGGGTTTTTCAAGATGCAGTAACTCCACAAACCACTTAAGGAAATCATAGGTTTTCAAAATACAGATTCACACCTATAATTGTTTCCTCACAGACCCAGACAGAATGCACCAAAAAGATAATTGATATCCATATCATCAAGTGGATGGTGGCCAAGGGAGGTGGACAGCTTAGCCTAAGTTTTCCACCTTGCAATGAACATTTCCTAATTTAACTACAGTAGCCGGGTCTTAGTCCATAGTGTGGGGAAGTGGAAAACTTGGCATAACCAATCCACCATGTTTGTTTCAGGAAAAAAAGTGCTGGTGCTGAAATGCCCATGCTGGAAAATATCTTTCATCCAAGAATATGAATCACAACATGGCCATATGGAAAGATAATTTGGTAGATGAACAGATTTTTCTGATCCATGAATGTCCCTGACAATATTTTCTTCACCTTGCTCAATCATTGTGTAAAGGTTTTAATGAATTAAGAAACCTAGACCAGGAGAGACTGATAGTTCTACAGGCCGGGTTATGACCTCTAAAGAGATTAAATAGAACAGAGCAGTTTGAGGATTTGTTATTGACTGATCTGACCAGGATACTGAGCTGAGAAAGTTGATAGACTGGTTCAGAGGAATGTTGAGTTGATCATTTGTTCAGTCTAGTCTTCGGGTTCAGATGATTTGGTGATCAAAGTCGAGTAGGTGAAGCTGGCCAAGTGGTCAAGTTTAAGTCAGCGGTTTGAGGACCGAGGATGATTGCTTGTCTTTTATGTGCTGAGTCAAGAGGTCGCGTGAGAGTCATAAGTGAAAGGTATGAGATAGGTGACAGCTCAACACAGGATAATTGGATGGAAAACAACTCGACATTCTGAGACAATGAGGTACGCAATACATGAGACATGAAATATATGGGAAAGAAGAAAAGAAACACAGCAACACATCTGACATTAAGATGAAATGGAATAACAACATCAACACGCTGGCTCAACTCAACATCCCAAAGAGCTCGGCTCCCTACATACCTAGTAATCCTGAGTACAGAGGTGGGATTGGCTGGTTTGGTGAGGGCATCCGCAAGCATGTCATGGCAGAAGATGAGTTTAACACTGATCAGTCCGTCATTCCAGTCATTCCTTATACTCTTAAGTTTGATTTCTAAGTACTTTGAATGAGACTTGCAACCAAATTTCTTGATTTTGTCAACAAGGCCTTTGTTATTGACAAGGTACATTGGAGGTCCAAGATATGACAACCTCCAGATTTCCATCAGAAGATGGTGAAGCCAACGGCCTTTGAGATGACTTGCTGAGAGGGCGTTACATTCAGATTTGGTGGAGGACAAAGCTATGCTCCGTTGCTTTCTGCTAGTCCAGTAGATTGGACAACCCTTGAAGAGAGATATAAAACCGGTCTGCAAAAGTCTGGTGACTGGGTCATCTCCACAGGTTGCATCACTGTAAGTAACAAGATGGTTTGAAATTGATTTTGATCGGAAATCAAGTTTATAGTTGATTGTCTTCAGCAGGTATTGCCATACATGAATTACCTCCTTCCAGTGGGTAATTCCTGGTCTTTCACAGAAGCGAGCTAGGTTTGATACAGCAAAGCTGATATCTGTTCTAGCCAGGTTTGCAATGAAATTCAGCCTACCCATTGGGGATTGGTAATTCTTTCCCAATTCTTCAAACGCTTTGATTTCATTGGGTGTTGCTGGTTTCAGTTGAACACCCAAAGTGCAAGGATTATTCAGTGGCTTAGCGTCCAGGAGATTCAGTTCTTCAAGCCCTTTTTTGATATGATTTGGTAGTGAGAGACTGATCGAGTTTGGAGTGACTTTCACCTTCATTCCAAGTAGCGTGTTGACCTTATGCGCTGAAGAG
The DNA here is from genome assembly GCA_025617555.3 of Puccinia polysora. Classification (NCBI taxonomy): domain Eukaryota; kingdom Fungi; phylum Basidiomycota; class Pucciniomycetes; order Pucciniales; family Pucciniaceae; genus Puccinia; species Puccinia polysora. The sequence continues at coordinate 22,571,766 of CM062620.1, read as the reverse complement.
TCCTTGAATTTTGCAAGAAACCAATTCTTAAAGTCTTTGGTATTTCCAACAACAATTAAATCATCTACATGAAAGAAGAAAGCAGTGGTTTGATCTTTGTGGAGATAGAGACATGGATTGCTGTTGCTCTCCTCAAAACCATTTTCCTTAATCCACTCACTCAGGGTCTTGTACCAATTCAGCAGCGCCTGTTTCAACCCGTACAATGATTTCTTCAACTTGAGATGTTTGGAGGTTTGTTTTGAGCCAGCTGGAGTTTTGATGTAGACGTCCTCACTCAGCCGAGTGTGTAAAAATGCTCCTTTTACGTTGAATTGAAGAATGCTAAGTTTTCTAACCACAGAGTAGCATAGTAGGGCTTTGATAGAGGCCACCTTACCTGTGGGAGCAAATGTGTCAAAGTAGTCAATGCTAAATTGTTGGTTGAATCCTTGTACACAGAAACAAGCCTTGAGAGTGGTGTCCCCGGTTTGCAGGTCCTGTTTGCATTGAAAGGCCCAGGTGGTTTCAAGGGGATTGGTGACTTCCGACTCATTGGCATCTTCCCAAACTCCAAGTTCCTCTATTGTGTCTAGTTCTTTGTTGACAGGAGGTACCCAGGTGGAATTGTTTCATGCTTTGTGAATGTTCTTTGGTACTTCGGAGTGGTAGTACCCCTATTGTTGGGGAGGTTTAAGTTGACTTCTATTGCGTAAATTAGGTCTAAGGGTTTTGAGAACTTTGGTGCCTGAGCTGTTTGATTTGGAGCTGTCTGACTCCGTGGTGGGTTTGATTAGAGGTTTGACGTCTTCCTGGAGTTCAATGACGGTTGCGTCAGTACTGGCTTGAGTACCTTTGAGATTTTCATTCTGAGTTGGTTGAGTTTTTTCCTTGGCTGCTGCCTCACTGGCGGGAAGTTCAAGGTTGATTGGTGATGGTTTATTGATAAACTTAACATGCTTGGTGTCTATGATTTTCCTGCTTCTGGATAGAATTTTATAAGAGAAGAGGCAAGGGTTGTAACCTAGGAGAATCCCTTCCTCCCCTTTTTCACTCAGTTTTGAGGGGATTTTGGTGTGGCTGAGTAAGTAGACTGCTGGAAAACCTATGGGATGAAGGTAGTTTGAGGGTAGGTCAGTTTTTTGAAGCATTTTCCAAGGCGTCTCCCCGCCTTTTTCAGAAGGAATTTGATTAAGAGCAAAGCAACAGCTTTGTATGACTACGTGCCAGTAGTTTCTGGGTATGGAATTAGAACTGAACACAAAGCAAACAGACTCCATGATCATCCGGTTGGCTTGTTCTGCCTTCCAATTGTGCTGTGAGTGGTAAGGCTTGCTGATGATGTGTTGTATAGCCTTAGACCTGAAGAATTGATTGAGATCTTCATTCACAAATTCACCTCCTCCATTGGATTTGACTTTGGAGGGGTATCTAAGTAGTTTCCTGGCTTCATTTCCAATAACAAATTTGATTGTGTTAGAAGCAGTGTCCTTGGAGGGAAGAGGAAATGAGGAGAGATAGCCCAACTTGTTGTCAAAAATTGTAAGAGAATATTGCATCCCCCCTTTGCTGGTTGGAATCAAGGGCCCCATCAGGTCCAGGTGAAGTTGGTCAATAACCCTCAAGGCAGGGGCTTGAGTACTGTCAAAAGGAAGTCTTGAGATCTTTGCCTTGTTGCAAGCTAGACATTGAAAGTTGCTTGTTAGATTTTTACCAATGCTATGACCTAGATGTTTTTCCATGCGCTTCATGCTAGCGTGACCAAGTTTCTTGTGGAGACTAGTTATGTCTGTTTTTGTTAAGTAACACTGAAGAGGCTGTGATTGGCTTGAGGGGCCAAACTTGATGAGAAAATGATTATTCTCTATGACGCCAGTCAGTATCAATCTACCTTTGAAGCAGATAGAGAAAGAGGACGGTTTTGTTTTGGTGTTAACTTGTAATACGCGACCTTTGTTTAGCAGGGCTCCAAGAGAGATGAGGTTAACAGTAGCTTCTGGAACCAAAGCTGCATTATCTAAGCGTATTCATTTAGCTCCGTCTGAGATTTCTAAGGTGCCAAGCCCTTTGATGGATAGTCCTCCTCCTCTTTTTCCTGTTTTAATGGTATCGTCTCCTGAGTGTTCTTCCAGAGTGATGAAGAAATCTTTGCTTCTAAACATGTGAATCAAGCATCTGCTGTCAAGAATGTAAAGGTCTTTGGAGTCTGTTTTTGCCTTTTCCGCAGCGCAGTAGAAGCTGTAGAAGTGAGATTCTTCTTGTGTTTTCTTTTTAGGTCCCAGTCTTGCTTTGTTTGGTGGATTATCAGGTTTCAGTTTGTGAAATTCAATCCAGCAGGAGGACTGAGAATGGGACTTCACCGCCGGGTTGTGCTTTCCATCCAGGCATCTTGGGTAATTTGACTCTCTTTGATGATTGGAGTGATACAAGGCTGAGTTAGTGTCAGACGTCTTGGGCAGTTTTTCCTGAACTTTTTTTTGTGTTGAACCAGATGGTCAAGTACTAGGGAAACAGAAAGTTGTAGTCCTGAGTGCATGATTTGAGAGCAGATGGCCTTGAGTGACTTGTGTAGTTTGAATAGAATCATGTAACTGAGGATGTTGGCCAGTAGCTCAATTCCAACTTCTTCAAGTTTTCCTAAATGGGTTCTTACTGAGGTTAAAAAGCTTTCAATATCATTTTGGTCAAAAGCCAGGTAAAGAAAATTGAAGAAGGTTTGAGCTTGATTCGCCGCTGTGGTGCCCCATCCTGGACACCCTGGCCAGTGCCAAGATTTTAATTTTTTCCTTATCATCATTCATAGGTATCATTATCAAAAAAAAAAAAAAATAAAATCCGCTCCCATTTGTAAATCTCTCCTGTAAATAGTCTACAGGCCTCTGTTCTATAAAATGAGGGGCTCTCCCCTGCTTTTTCTGGGGGGGATATCATCATAGGAAATCATCCAAGGGGATTGTATGCTTGTGTCCTCCCATTATCAAGAAATTGAATCCTGATCCTTATCCTGGGTATATCTTTGATTGCCCCCTGATCCATTTTTTGACCCTGAGTCTTTGCCCATCTGTGGCCTGATCCTTACCACCAACCAATAGCCTTGCTGGTTGAAGAAGAATTCTGTCTGTTGGAATTTTTGAGTTTGTTATAGCACTCTTTGATCCCTTTCTCTGACCATACTGGTCCTGATCCCTGATCATCTTTCTGGAGCCAATCACGATTGATTGAAGGGGTCTTATTAAGCTTAAGACCTGGAGTGTTATACCTGTCTTTATTTTCTTTGGAGTTGCATTCTGCCAGCCTACTCTTGAGTCCCTTGAGAAGTGTTGAGGTTATCCTTGCTTCAAATCAGTTACTGTTTGCTTTTAGAGCTTCTTAAACGTTGTGCTTTGTTTTTTACAGCCACCCTCAGTTATCTGGTACCCTTCAAGCGCTTGATTGTGGAGAGTTTTGAAGGTTCATTGAGAACCTGGAGGTTGGTTGGGTTTGAGTTGATCATCCCCAATCTTCTGCTGACAACCAGAGTTATTAGCTTGTGGGCGTTGTTTACATACAACAGCTTTTTTTCTTTTAACTCTAAACAGACTTTAACTTCTTTTATTGAAGTTTTTCCCTGCATATTCTTGTCTCAGATAGTGCTGTTCCATTGCTACCAAACTATTATCATCTTTATCCTCTCCTCCTTGATTCCTCATTTACCAGGTTCTGGACCTTGATCTTGGTTACATCTAAATATTTTTGTAACACTCAGGAGGGCAGCCTAAACAGCACCTTTCCCCTCCACAGAACTTCCACGGCCTAGCACAATATCCTGAAGGACAAGGCATGGTGGAAAGAGGCCATGTGCCCTTGAAGACTGCTTTGGTTAAATTTGCTGGTGAAAGTGGCAAGAATTGTTGGAAGTTTCTCCCCTTGGTCCTCTTCTTGATCAAATTTCAACCAAGCAAACCACTGGTTCCTCTCCTTATGAAATTGTCTTTGGTCAGAGGGCTGTTCTTCCTCTTGATCTTGAAATGGAGTCTTTCTTGGGCATCTCTTGGGAACAAGTTTCCTCAACTACTGACCTATTAGTTGCCAGATCAAAGCAACTGGAGCGGAGTGAAGATATTTGTAACAAATCTTATCAGAAGATGATGGAATCAAGAGCAAAATCAGTTCAGTATTGGGAGGATAAACACCTAAATCAAATCATGGACCCTTTAAACCCTGGTGATCTGGTATTGGCTTATAATTGTTCCTTGGAAACTCAGTGGGGAAAGCTTTTCTCTAACTGCTGGAATGGTCCTTACCAAGTGATCCATCAAGTTAGAGGTGGAGCATATGTTTTGGAGGAACTGGATGGTACTCAGATGGCCAGAAGGTTCTCTGCTGATCAGTTCAAGAAATTTCATTCTTGTGGAGGCAACTTGGTCCAGAAGTAAGTCCTCCCAATTGTGCACCATCTGGGCAAGATCCTTGTTTTTTTGTGAAACTCTACTTCATGCCACGCATTTGAGCACCTGGGACGCCTTCTTCATTTTATCTCAGCGACTTCTAGGTTTTTTTTTGGATGGATCGACATATTCTTTTTTCAAACACTTTCAAGATCACAATGGCCATTCCTTGGTTTCAATCATCTTTCTTTCCTTTCTCTTTTTATGGCATCAAACTTGGGAGCAGACTAGGGACAGTCTGTAAGTTAAGGAGAGATGTGGTGCCCCATCCTGGAAACCCTGGCCATTGCGGAGATTTTAATTTTTCCTTATCATCATTCATAGGTATCATTATCAAAAAAAAAAAAAAAAAAAAAAAAAAAAAAAAAAAAAAAAAAAAAAAAAAAAACGCTCCCATTTGTAAATCTCTCTTGTAAATAGTCTACAGGCCTCTGGTCTATAAAAGGAGGGGCTCTCACCTGCTTTTTCTGGGGGGGATATCATCATAGGAAATCATCCAAGGGGAGTGTGTGCTTGTGTCCACCCATTATTGAGAAATTGAATCCTGATCCTTATCCTGGGTATATCTTTGATTGCCCCCTGATCCATTTTTTTACCCCGAGTCTTTGCCCATCTGTTGCCTGATCCTTACCACCAACCAATAGCCTTGCTGGTTGAAGAAAAATTCTGTCTGTTGGAATTTTTGAGTGTGTTATAGCACTCTTTGATCCCTTTCTCTGACCATACTGGTCCTGATCCCTGATCATCTTTCTGGAGCCAATCACAATTGATTGAAGGGGTCTTATTAAGCTCAAGACCTGGAGTGTTATACCGGTCTTTATTTTCTTTGGAGTTGCATTCTGCCAGCATACTCTTGAGTACCTTGAGAAGTGTTGAGGTTATCCTTGCTTCAAATCAGTTACTGTTTGCTTTTAGAGCTTCTTAAACGTTGTGCTTTGTTTTGTACGGCCACCCTCAGTTATCTGGTACCCTTCAATCGCTTGATTGCGGAGAGTTGGGCAGGTTCATTGAGAACCTGGAGGTTGCTTGTTTTTGAGTTGATCATCCCCAATCTTCTGCTGACCACCAGAGTTATTAGCGTGTGGGCGTTATTTATATACAACAGCTTTTGTTCTTTGAATTCTAAGGGGACTTTAACTTCTTTTGTTCAAGTCTTTCCCTGCATAATCTTGTCTCAGATAGTGCTGTTCCATTGCTACTGAACTATTATCATCTTTATCCTCTACTCCTTGATTCCTCATTTACCAGGTTCTGGACCTTGATCTTGGTTACATCTAAATATTTTTGTAACACTCAGGAGGGCAGCCTAAACAGCACCTTTCCCCTCCACAGAACTGCCAAGGCCTAGCACTTTTTGGAGTCTTACACCGCTTTAATGGAGGCAAAGTGGTTCTTTGCCGCCAGCCAGATTAGTTTGGTTGATTCTTCATTTTCTGAGCTTATGATGTTGGTGTGGGTTGCTGGACCAAGTTTAGACATGATGTATCCAGACATCTTGTTTTTGTCTGAGATTTCAGTATATGGATTGTTTGAGTTGATGAGGTCAAGGATTCCACGCATTTTAAAATATTGTTCCATCTTCTTTCTCCAGATTGAGTATTTTGTCTTGGTGAGTAGTGGAGTGGATTCCATGAGGGACTTCAGAGCCAGAGCCTTGAAGTTACCTTCTCCTCCTCCTCCTGGTCCAGGTGTTTCAGTAATTTGATTTGTGCTGGATGAGCTGGGGTGATCCATCTTTGGCTTTTAACCGTGTAAAAGTTTTAATGAATTAAGAAACCTAGACCAGGAGAGACTGATAGTTCTACAGGCCGGGTTATGACCTCTAAAGAGATTAAATAGAACAGAGCAGTTTGAGGATTTGTTGTTGACTGATCCGACTGGGATACTGAGCTGAGAGAGTCAATAGATTAGTTCAGAGGAATTTTGAGTTGACCATTTGTTCAGTCTAGTCTTTGGGTGCAGATGATTTGGTGATCAAAGTCAAGTAGGTGAAGCTGGCCAAGTGGTTGAGTTTAATTCAGCGGTTTGAGGACTGAGGATAGTTGCTTGTCTTTTATGTGCTGAGTCAAGATGTCGCGTGAGAGTTGTAAATGACAGGTATGAGATGGGTGACAGCTTGACACAGGACAATTGGACGGACAAAAACTTGACATTCTGAGACAATGAGGTACGCAATACATGAGACATGAAATATATGGGAAAGAAGAAAAGAAAAACAGTAACACATCTGAAATTGAGATGAAATGGAATAAGAACATCAACACATTGAACCCAGCCTCAAAACAATGATGGTAGGATCAAGGCTCCAAGGATTAATTGGGGTGAGTGGTGATCAATATTTTTCAGTGGGGAGACAGTGAAATCTTTCTGGCTCAGGCCAATATCCTTTGAACAATTGGTCATGCTGTATTATAAATTATAATTTGTGAAAGTTCATTGTGACATACTTGTGAATAAATTCTACATTCATGAATGGTAAATATTTCTTGAGATAAAATTGATTTTGTGTCACAGTGGGTGTTGTGGTTGATTCAAGAAGAAATCAATATGTTGGAAAGTGACACAGAAAAATTGATAGTTTTCAGCCCGCAGAATAACAGGTAAGCCTATTTTGTGCAACACTCAGTCATAATTTAAAAAGATAACATCAATTTTTCAATGAAAAAGGGTGAGGTGGCGCAGGGAGGTGGATGACTTAGCCTAAGTGGTCCACCCCCCTTCAAAATTTTCCAATTTGCCAAAACAATTGGCTCTTCATCATTGGTATGGGGAGCTGTAAAACTTAGCATGACTTGCCCACCATGTTTTTTTCACAAAACAGTTGTTACTAAAATTCCCATGTTGGCAAATACCTTCCATCCAAAAAGATAAATAACATGTAAATATATCAAAGAAATTTGGTAGAGGTAAATCATTTGGTGAATCTTGCATGGCCCTGAAAACATTTCATTCATCTTGCTTATTGGTTGAAGAAACTTCCCATAATTCAAATGATTCCATGTTTCTCATTTCCCAAAGTTCCAATATATGTTGGTAGTTGTTGATGAATTAAACCCACCAGTCCACAGTGGTAAGTGACCGTGTCAATACTTAAGAAAAAAGTTTTCCAGCATGAGGGCAAGGAGGCTCAAGACTTGCCACCATTTCATGTAATTTTGTGGTGACCCACGACCACCACCAACTGCTTGTCTGTAGGTACATGGTGCACTTAGCCTAAGTGCATCATGTACCTTCAGGTTTATGGGCATTAATGACTAGCATTCAATATCATCTTTTGTCCAGTCATTCAAATGAATATAAACCATAACATTTATTATGAATACCAAAATGTTTATCCTCAAGAGACATTGAATGAATTTTAATGTAATTTGACATTGTTGTTCCATAAATTACAACACCACCTTGATCAATAGAACTATTGCCCAAATTTAATGGTAAATTGAGCAATTTCATTACTCTTTATGAATACTGGAATTATGCAGATGCAAAGGCACCCAAAAATATGAAAAATTTGATGTATTTTTTATTCTAAAAATTTATAGTAAAAAAATTTAAGGATACAGGTTTTATTTACATATTCAAATTATCAAATTTTGGAAACTAGTCCCAGTTATTCATTTGAAGTTTAAAGACTGTGAAAGAACCATTGGAAAAAATTTTGTTTGGAAAAAATTATCTAAAAATCACCTTGTATTTATTGAAAAAAAATCATTATTATAAATAAATTTTCACAGGAATGCACCTAACTGAAAAACTTATTTGTTACTTTTATCATTATTTGAGACAAACAGGAAATCTTGGTTTCATCAGATATCTCCTTCAAATTTGGAAGTATCATTTTAAACCTTTTCAGAAGTGGAATTGACAAGCGATCATATATAGAAACCTTCACTTATCAAACATTAAAGCCATTGCTCCACTCCTTGTCTATATTCAGGAATTCTAAAAAAATAGTATCAGATTATAACAAAGCAATTCTAAAAATACCTTATTCAAATTGAAAAAGATCCTTCGGATCTTTCCATCTCACATTTTGCAGATAAATACCTCTTAAATTCATGCATACTTCTCATTGTAAAATTCATGCTCACTTCTCATGCATGAACTTTCCCCTATGAGGCTTGAATCATAGCCATATTGAAAAGAAAACACATGGCATGGTATGTCCATGCCATGTGTTTTTATTCCCAAAGACCCACCTCCCTCTCATGGGTTTTGGCCTTTCCATATGGCCAAAACCCATTGGCACTTTCCCTGGGCTCTCCATGGAAATGGCCCTGATGGGCTTGAGGAGCTCCAGGCCCTGCAGGATCCAAAATTGCTCCTGAACCCCTTGGCCATGCCCAGGTTGCCGGCTTTCCTCCTGGGAAACGCAAGGACCCAAAATTGGGTCCATTTGCGCGAGGGTCGCTAAACGCGACCCAGGGGCGTTCTTCCAGGTTTCCAGGGCCCTGGAAAACGTCTGTGCGCCTCAATTGGCCCAGGCAACCCGACCCGTTGCGCGCGTTTGCCATCAACAGTTGGTACGCTTGGGTTCGCTAGGCAAGCAAACCCAAGCGTCAGCGGCCTCGCGCCGATGCAGCAAGCCTCGCTGGTTGATTTGAAAGCAAATCAGCGAGTGCTTGCAAATTGACGAGCTCTTCTTTGCCCCTGCAAACCACCCAAAAAAACAAGGCAATTTCAGCAGCTTCAAGCAACTCCAGCAGGTCAATCCAGGTAAGTTTCCATTGAGTTTTTCAATGTTTGAAAATCTGAACAGTTAGACTGATTTTTTTCTCTACTGCCTTCTGAAACCTTTAAATCATCTCTCACTATTCCAATCATCAAACTGTTAGATTACATAATTGCTATGAGCAGTTCATTGACTGGTATGTGCCACCCACATCATAGAATGCTGGGGTAAGTACACCTCTTCTGGGGTGATCAGCCAAATGGCTATGAATCAACAGCTCCTTACTCAACAGCGCACTTAGCTCACACTACAGACAAAAATCTGTTGCTGCGGCGCTAAGCAACACCCAGTCGCTGCAGCCTAATCTAAGTTTCCATGCAGCGTCACCTGCAGCGACAATACAAAATCTGTTACAACACATTAGTCATGTATCACATTATCATGCCCCTTGTCCAATGCACAGCCACTCCCCATATGTCCAAGCTAGTTTACCCGCCCACTCTTGTAATGCCCTCAAATCCAGGCCTGTTTTCCCATAAGCATTGACATACACACATAAATAAGTACCCAATCAGGGATTCCGGCTTTGCCTCATCAACCTTCCGCCTGAGTCCCATCCTTGCATCTTACAATTCTCTCCCCTTTTCACTGCTCATATCACAAATGTTTATCCAATCTTAGTTACCATGGACCCTTTGCATAATGCTTGGGCTACCCCAATGAGTCAAACCTCAATCTCAAATCACCATCAAATCCATGTAGCGCAACCCAATCAAACTCAAGCGCAACCATTCCACATTCTACAATATGAGGCTCAGATAGCCAAGCTCTCCAGTGAGCTTGAGGCTCTTAAAGCCACTGCTGCCATCCAAAAAGGAGTTAAACCCTCTTTGAGCAAGAAAAGCAAAGGAACCCAGCCTTCTACGACCAAGCCTAAATTGACTCAACATGTGCCTGACTATGGCTCAGTTTCAGCCAAAAAAATCCCATCGCAATCCACCCCTAAACATACTCAACAAGCAACATCTGCTCCAGCCAAGATCATGAACACAAGCAATTTGGTTTCTAAGGCTTGTCTGCCAATCTCCAAGAGACCTTCCACAATTAAGGCACCTTCTCCAAAGCGCCATCCCCAACAGATGCAAACCGGTGATGCTCCTTTAGGTTTTGCAACAACTAAAGTAAATATTTATTATGTTAAATTTTTCCTTGAATCATTGCACTAACTACTTCGCTCCATTTGTTCCATAGACTGCCCTATTTGTTCACATCAAGATTCCATGGGGCCTTCTTAAGAAAGACTCAGTCCCAAAACCCCCTGACCTAAGCACCTTGCAAGAGTTTTACAATTGCTTTAAGCAACCTCAGCAAATCAAAGATGCAGTTAAAAGTAGTTCAAGCCCTTGTTTTATCAATCCCAACGATTTAATGTGCTTTAAGGACGTGCGTGATGGTATTCGGGTGGGGAAATCTGTTATCCACTTGGGGAGTAACTTTGTTTGTTATGCTCAAGGCCTCATGACTAGATTGGGTTTGCGAGTTTGGTGTCCTAACCTAGATGAAGACGCCGCTTTGCTTTACAATGCCGCCCATTGGATTGCTGCTCTCACAACATTCCAAGAGCTTGCCTCAACCACAGCCTATGCCTACCTCAATATCAAACCCGAATTAGCAATGGATATGCCATTGCTTATCCAAGCATACAACCATTTTGTTCATTTTCTCATCCTGGAAAAATACAAAAAAGAGAAGAAAGAGGAAGGCAAGAACTGCAAAGACGCGGCTTCTAAGAGATTTTCTAAGAATCAAGAAAGGGTATGTTCAGTGTTACATTCTTGCAAACGATTTCTATGTATAGTTTTTGACAATGAAATGTTATCTTTTCAGTTAAGGAATGAACGTCGCAATTTTGCCATCCTCAATAAGTTTCCAAAACAATATCTAGATGTATTGGCCCAAATTGCATCCCAAAGTGATGATGAAGAAGTCAAAGGGAAAGGTTTCTATGTGATTAAAACCTTACCATACCAATCCAACAATGCCAACCATTTCTTTCGTCGTTTGGATGCCGTTATGAAGAAAGCCTTCGAACAAGACCCTCTTGCAAAGCAAATCCGTTGTAGGTTTCAAAGATTACCTTGCACTGCTGTGGAGTCACAATACAAGGTAGCTCCGAAAAGGCTTCCCATTGATTTCTATTGTCCAAAATGGTTCCTCAAATTACCCCACGCTCAGCAACACACCATACCTAACAGAAAGGCCCTTGCTTTCCTTCCAAATTCCAAAGAGTCCCTCCTTCCCAAAGGTGAAACTAATCCCAATGAAAAGCTTGCCAATTCAACGTTCACTAGAAAATACTAGGAAACATTGGGTGAACCTTATGGATTACTTGTGGGCGACTCTTCCAGTGATGATGCTGAGGAAGAGGAAGAAGAATCAAATGAAGAAGGAGAAGGGATTGATTTAACTAAGCCCAGCCCCAATGCGTCTGATGATGAATATTTAGAAGAGGGGGATGATGGTGACCTCTATGAAGAGGGCAAGAATTTTGTTGTCAGCAATCAAGAGGGTGAGGACAATGAGGAGGAGTATGATGAGGAGGAGTGTGATGAGGACTACGGGGATCATGGAAACTACAACTATTATGCGCCAGGCATCAATGAAGATTTGCAAATGGCTGGTATCCCCGAGGAAGAGGAGATTTATTGAAAGAGCAAAAATCTGCTGCCCGCAAGTTTTGATTTTGCTCAACAAAAAAAATTGAGAAGTTTCTTGTTATGCTAGTCAAACAGTTTCTTGATATGCTTGAACCTACCTACTATTCATAACATTCCTTGTCATGTATTTTTCACTCTGTAGTGGTAGTCATTGAAAAAACAACCTTACAATCATGTATGTTTGGAGGCAAGATGAGGGGAAATCCGGGTAAGGTCTTAAAACACAAAGGAAATGTATGCTCTGTGCTTGAAAAATCTTGCGTTTTCTTACGTCCGTTGTTTATTTTCAAAGAAATAAAAATGAGTTGGTCAAAGATTTAGTGGGGAAAAAAAAAGGTTGTTGGTTGATTGAAAAATGAAATTGAGACTAAATGCATGAGCAATTACAGAAAATCAATAGAGAAACATTTAAGATGAAGCTTCTAAATACAGAATGGACTCGTGGTTGTGAGGAACAAGGAGGATGCCATTGGCTTGAATGGAAAGGCAGGAATTTGGGAGAAGCCAATAAGCGGCCAAAGAAACAACCTGATGAGGCTCAATGAAAAGATCCTCATCATCTTTCAACTTCCCCAGAATTGCCCCACACATAAAAAGAATGTTGCAAAACCTGGATGTTGGTACCCGGGGTTTTTTTGGAAAAATATTTGTAATGGGGCTTACCACCAAACCCAACTTTTTCTTCCCCAAGTGATCACGGTATTCATAGCAATTCCTCACCAACCCATACCCTCTCTTCCCATTTGTTTCCATTACCACACATTTCCGTGGTTTTCACCATCCAACCAGTACCCCATTGCAATCTATTGACTGCATGCTTTGAGCCAATCCCAACAACACCTTTCCCCCTCTAGGGACGGGGAATGTATCCCAATGAACCCCACGTTTGTCTTGACATTTAACAATTTTGAAGACCAACTCATAAATACCTGGGAGCAGGCTGATTGTTTTTCCTTTTTTATTTTCATGTATGGTGTGTGTTTCTGTTTCCTCCTCTTTTGTCATTGCCTGGAAAGTTTTTTTTTCCATCATTTTCTGTAGTTGACAACCTTGAAGCATCATTGTTTGGTGCATCTGGTCTAAAAAAAACACTCCTTAGACCCAGGGTGGCATGATCACATTGCATAGCAGACAGTTACTGACCTATTTGGTTATTTGTATTGAGCTTTTGTAAAAAACCAATCAATCGCTCTCCCAAAAATTCAGCAATTCCAGACAAGGGTCCCCAAGCCTTCATTTGTTGAGGAATTTGCAACGAAAAATGGTGATTTGGTTGGACTTTGGGGTTACCAAATAATTCTTGAGCGGATTCAGAGTATTGTTGTTAATTTGATTCAAACCACTCAAGGTGGCATGGTTTTAATCGTCCAGTGCAAAAAATGTTGGTCATGTATATCAACCAAGCAGTATTCATGAGGAATTTGTATCAATTAGAACTTGGGTTGATATCCCCAACCTGATCTACATAGAGCTGCAAAACAACCAACGTAACAATGTAAACCCATAGTGTATACCATTGTGAGGCACTTAACTTTCCATTCCTTGACTCGCCAAGGTTTGCTGGTAAATGCGTAGTGACAGGCGGAAGCACAACCTGCTTCATGAGATTGCGGAATTCTTTGATATCTTCCTGCGTAAAAAAGCCACCAGCAAGACCACCTTTGATTATGATGTCTTCATTGACTTCATCAGACCCATTGGAAAAGGATAAGGAATGCTTGTCAACATCTAGCCTTCTTTGTTTATTTGAATGCCCCGTGAACCTTGTGATCTTTTGCTTTTTTTTGGCTTCATATGGCGGAATTGACCAGAACTTCCATTGATAGCGAAAATGGCACTGGAGAATGCCTTCAAGCCAATTGTGCATGATTCCCAACACAATATGCTGGCTTGGGTCCCAATAGCTAAGTTGATTTAACTTGGACCATCGGACACCAGTATTCTTCAAAATTTTGTCTTGCGCATTTGCTGTGATGGCATTCCTTGATTCTTGAGCAGCTGCAATTGTTTCATCTTTCTGGCGTTTTTGAGAGAGTTTTAAATCCCAGAGATTGGGCATTTCTGCATGGCAGAAGGTGCAGTACTTTGTTGCAGAGTGTGAAGCAAAGCCTCCGACTTTCTTGGTTGCCAGAATGTCCCCATAGAGACAAAGTAAGCGGACCTGCACAAATCGACCAAGCGGATATTGATATGTTGGGATCACAACACCGGCCTCAAGTTTGATCAGTTTGTCAACCAGCGGGCGCAAGATATGGTTGATGGTGTAAGGATCAGGTGAGTTGGGCCCTGGCGTTACACTGGCAAGACACATATGGGAAAGTTTGTTGCAAAGCAAAATTGGGAGATTGAGACAAGAAACAGCAAGAACTCCCAATGACTCGATTTTGCCGCTGAGCTTGTTTCCGCAAGGATTGAACCAATCAACAAATAAACCTAGTGCAACATTCATCAAATTCGGAACTTCTTTCCATTTAATAGATTTGAAGTTTTCACCATGTTGTATATCGGTTGAAAAGCCTTTACTTGAGTCGCTCCAGATAGTTTCAAGCCAATCGTCCATTGCTTTCTCAGCATGTGGCTTTGACAAAAGCCACTTCAACCATGACAAGATGGATTGAGAAACAAATGTACATCGAGGAATTCTATTGGTTAACGGTGGGGGTAAAGCGGGAGTTGAGTGTTGGCTGAAGTCACCCAAATCTTTTTGTCCACAATAGCTTTCTTTCTCAACAAACAGTTCTTCATTGCAAGAGTCGGAGTTGGGAAATTGTTTGTAACTGCAATAGTAAGGGGCATTTGGTCCAGAATTGTAGAGTGAAAAACAAACCCGGCAGCAGATTTTTTGTACAAGCTCAACATCCAATTTTGCTTTTTTGATCAGTGTTCAAGGATTGTGTTGGATGGTTGAGAGGCCCTGGATTTGAATTTTTTTCTTAATGACTAACATAAGGATATTGAACAGCATTTCAGTCGCCATCTTGCAGTTTTCCCGACTGACATTGCAAAAAAGGTGAAGCCATGATACAAAAAGGACTATAAATAGTTTCAAACATAATAGATCTTGAGTCAGTAAACAAATCAAACTTAATCAGGATAAAAAAGGAGAAACTTACAACCAAAATGGTTTGTTTCCTCTAAACCACAATATGATTTGTTCTCTGTTTGGGAGTGAGTCGACAGAGTGGAAGATGAGTGTCCTTGGGATGAGGAGCTAGGAATTGGGTCCCTTTGTTCAAAATCCGCAAGCCTATGTTTGGCAGCATTCCGAGCTGATAAGTATTGTCCATATTGGCGGTTGGAGTTCTTGTCAATGATACTGAATTTGATGCAAGTCAAGCAGCGGCAAATTTCCATGTGGAGTGGTTGGAGGGGGATGTGGGATGCTTGGACTGGGAGGTGATACTAAATGTGACAAGGAGGTTGGTGAGTTGGTTAGTTCAGAGCAGCGCGGGGTCAAGACCACCGGGATCCCTATCTACTGTTGCTGCAGTTTGGACAGGTGTCTTGCATGCTCAGGTTTCACATGTTGCGCAGGCTCAGAAATTTTTGTGAAACGTCAGGTGACGTTTCACGCCGAAACAACAGGACAATGACAGTAGTGTCAATTGGTAAGAGCATCACTCATATAAAGAGTCTGAGGTTGTGGGTTTGAATCCCACAGTGTTCATTTGTTTTCATATGACTTCTGACAAAAACTTTCCTCAAAAAACTATTGAGCGGGACAGTTACACACCTTGCTGAGGCATAACAGTGGAATCGGTCATAGTAACAATAGCTTGAATATACAAAACCTAATCTACAGAGTCAAACTCATCTTTGCCTCGATTACTCTCAGTGATTTTGTTCTCTCTTCATTCAATTCATACTGTTGTTTCCCATCAACACACTTGTCCTATCGTGTCGCCATTGCAGGTACATCTGTCATTCTCAACTCTCAATCTCTTCATTCAACTCACTTGTTTTTCTCATCTATTGATTGTTCTCAGGTTTGCTCCATCTGGTCGTGTCTTCCATCATTGCGGGTTACTTACTCGATCTTGGTGATCTCTTAAGGTGCTTTTGGTTCTCTCCTCATTCAATTCATACTTTTGTTTCTCATCAACACACTTGTCCTATCGTGTCGCCATTGCAGGTTTGCTCGATCTGGTCGTGTCTTCCATCATTGCGGGTTACTTACTCGATCTTGGTGATCTCTTAAGGTTTGCTCCATCTGGTCGTGTCTTCCATCATCGCGGGTTACTTACTCGATCTTGGTGATCTCTTAAGCTCTTCGGTCAACAGGTTATGAGCCCAGTTTGCGCCTGAGCGACGACAAACTACAACTATGGCCGAGATTGCTAAAACCCTCGAAACCCTCAATGACAGAAACTTCACTGTCTGGAAGGCCAAGATTAAAAGCTACTGCATGCAATTTGGACTTATTCGTTTTCTCAATGCTAATCCAATTCAATTTAAGAATTAGGATCTTGAAACATTCAAGGAGAAGAAAATACGAACTACAGGGATCATTCTCCACTACATGGGCCAAGATAACTACAACCGCTTTGTAACCGAGGAAAACAAACAAAGACCAGATGTCCTGTGGAAACTTCTAATGGAACATTATGAATCATCACCTAGCGACAACCAAGCAAAGGTATATCTTGACTTTCTCAACTTGAAGTTCCGGAATGACCTCTTGCTTTTTGTCAAAGACATTGATGGGCACCTCAAAGCCATGAGTGCCGTGGGGTTGACAATCGGACCCCTTGGAGCACACCTCTATGAACCACTCCTTGCCGAGTACATAGCACACAAGCTGCCCGACTCTCTCCAATCAGTTAAGGATCTCTTCATGAAAAGACCCCTCCCAATAACGGCTGTGAAGGATGCTCTCCAGATCAAAATCCGCGACACAGCACCAAACCATCCCAATGCAGTAAAGACTGAAGAAAGTGCTCTTGCAACCACCACTAAACGTCCCACCTGCAAAAATGGAAGGCATAATCCAAAGACACAGCATAGCAAAGCCAAATGCCTAGCCTTAAAACGGAAAGCCAAATCAGCAAAAGCTGAAGACTCCAACGCTGAAAGCAACAAATCCAGAGCAACAGTCAACGCCATGACATGCCCCCCAAAAGCATTTGCAAAGTTGGCAGAACCACACTCCCAGTACTTAGAAACCTGCGCCAGTCACCACATGTTTACCAATTGGAAGCTGTTCCTTGAATACCAACCCAGAAAGGCGCGTGTCCAACTTGCAAATGGAGAATCAATCCCCATCCTAGGAGATGGATATGTAACCGTCCGGACCCTAAGCAATTCAACACTCCGCTTGAAGGCTTTACACGTTCCTGCGCTAGTGGCCCCTCTCATTAGCAACGGGCGACCCTACAAGAACGGCTGAAACATTGAAAGAGTTGATGACAAAAATTTCATTGTAACAAAGAACGGCACTCGCTTATTTCAAGGAAAAGTCACCGGCAACATGTTCTATGTAACACTTGAAACTGTCTCACCATGTGAGTCACCCCAACCATGTCCAAAGTCAGCCCTATCTTCAAAAGCTTACGATATCAAAAATCTTCACAGTTGGGCAGGACACCCAAGTGCTGAAGCGCTAGCAAAAATGTTTGGGATTGAAGTCAATGAGATAAATTGTGAAGACTGCTTGCTATCCAAGTCACACCGACTCCCCTTTCCTGGGAACCTCCCTTCTGCAACACACCCTCTAGAGATAATCTTCATGGACTTAAGCGGTAGAACTGACACTCCATCCCTGTCCAATGGAAGTTACTATCTTAAAATCACCGACTGGTTTACCAGGTACTGATTTGTCTACATCTTAGCCAATAAATCCAATTGTTTCTCTTCATTTTTGCAATTCTTCAAGGAAACTTCAATTCTTCACCCTTCCAAACTCAAAAATTCTGTGTTTGATGGAGGAGGGGAGTTCAACTCCACTCAGTTCCTCTCGTTCTTCAAAGACAATGGAGTCAAAGTCCATGTCACTGCACCCTACACTCCTCAACAAAACTTGGTAGCGGAACAAGGGAATCGGACTACCTCTGAGAAGGCTAGAACTATGCTCAAGCAAGCTAACCTTCCTCTGAGATACTGGGGGGAGGCTGTAAGCACAGCCGTTCATCTGGAAAACATCACCCCTTCCAAGAACATTGGATGGAGAACACCCTTTGAACTATGGCATGGGCACAGCTTTGATCTAAGTTGGCTTAAGCCTTTTGAATGCCTGGCCTATAATAACATTCCAAAGCAACTCCGCAGTGGAAAATTTGGTGACACAGCTAAGAAGGGCTTGATGATGGGGTATCAGCTTGGCATGAGCAACTGGCGCATCCTTGCGCAGGAAGGCATTGTTGAACAAAGTCATGACGTGCAATTTGTGGAAGACCAGTTCACTGGTCAGAAAATCTTCAACCCCTCAGCTGCTGCCTTTCCTGCCCTCCCCATTGACCTGGAGGAATCACTCAGCCAAGTCCCCCCGCCAACAACCACCACGGAGGCCGCTGATGCCAATATCCTAATACCCTCCCCACTGTTGAGTTGACACCCGTCTTCACCCTGAATCATCCTTTTCCCAGTGTCAACACTCCAAATACAGAATCATCCTTGCCCACCTCAGCCTCGATCTTTCATCCATCTTCATCAACCAATGAATTTGATTTGATCAAATCCATCCTTGCCCCAATCCTTCTCTCAATCACTCTCCCTCCATCTCTCCAGCCTTCCCTTGATCTTGCCCTTCGACATCTTCCTCCATCTTCCTATTTTCCTCTCTTTATTATTTTATTTTCCCTTTCCTCACTTCTCAGCTTCTCCTTCCTTCCAATAATTCTCTCCCTCCCGTCCTCAACTTACGGCTGATCCTAATCCTTTGACTTCCAACTGAATCTAATCATCCTCTCGACCTTCCTTGACTCTTAATTATCCTCTCGACCATCCTTGACTCTCAGACCCAAGCTCTCAATCACTCTACGCTCATCCCTCCGAATTCAACACTACTTTTGAGGGCTATCAACTCCTGATTATGTCTAGCTGTGAGACAAATTATCTCAATCCATATTACGTTGATGTCTCTTTTCTGACTTTTCTTTCAGTCCTACCATTCCTCATTCCTTGTCATCTAAAACTATCCTTCATTTTGTGATTCTCCAATCTTCTCTTTCATCCTCACTATCAATTCCGTAGTATTGGTAAGACACTCTTTACATTATCCTAGAATCTCCGCAAATAGTTTTTTTAAGTTTTTTTTCTTTTATGCCAAAGACCTGCTGGTCTCTAGATTTTGAAATTCATCGTCCAAACTTATCATGGTTAAAAGCCAAAATCAACAAACCAACAAACCAACAATATGGATTCAACTTCAACTGGACCAGCAGATCCGAATTCCTCCCTCCTCAAAACCCTGAGGGACTCCATCCCGAACCTTCACAAATCAAACTTTTCCCTCTGGAGATCGAAATTGACTACCATATTCTCGCTCAAAGGAATCTCTCACTGGCTCAACGCCCCAGAAGATAAGGAATGTCCGTCAAATGTAAACCTGGAGATTGCCGGATACATCTTAGCCAAGCTGGACAATTGAACATATATCAATTGTGTAAAGGACAACAACGCTCTGAATGGAATTGCGCTTTGGAAATCGATCAAAAAGTATTATGCCTCATCACAGACAGCAAATCAATCGCGTATTTTCTTCAATTTCCTTAATCTTGCTTTTGACCCCAAGAATGTCGAAAAGTTCATCACCGACGTACAATCCTGTTTACTCCAAATCTCTGAAATTGGGATTAAGATGGACAACAATATTGTGGCCTATCGAATCCTATACAAGTTTCCTCCCCAACTCGAACATTTGAAGACCACAATAACGCACTCTCTGGGCAAAGCCAAGATCAATGGGGATCTTGTGCTTAGACATCTAAATCAAATCAAAAACAAAGTAGCAGCTGGAACGTACGCCTCCGCTATGCTTGCCAGTCAAGAACTTCTAAGATGTAAGCCAAACTGGCACAATCCACAGGCCTTTCACCCGAAGAACAAATGCTTTGCATTTTATCCTCATCTTTGACCTAATTACAATGGGTTGGGCGATAACTCCACTCCTTGAAATCAAATCCCTGCGTCTAACTCCAAAGCTTCTGTGAATATAGCCTATACGTTCTCCGTCACTTACCTGCACCACATTGATTGTAACTCTCTTCTCTTGGATTCAGGCGCGTCCAATAACATGTTCAATAATCTAGATTATTTTGACTGGATGAAGGATGATAGTACCAAGGTGAATACTGGTAAACCAAACGCCTCAATCACGTCCCAAGGAGCCGGCAATGCCACTATCCACACTAAAACAGCCTCACTCACTCTTACCAAGTCTCTGTTTGTACCCAATATAACTGTGAACCTTATCTCTCTTGGTCAACTCGCCCGAAAAGGTTTTACACTTGCTCGACTTGACTCAACGGGTTTTGGAGTATTTTTTGAAGATGAAATGATCATATCTGGTCATATTTGCAATAACCTCTTCTATATAGAAGAGTCCAACTTCAACATCTCCAACTGTCACTCGTTTCTCTCAATGTCGACCATACATAAGCGCTTCGGTCACGTCAGTCAAGAACAGGTAAAACTTCTGTCTGCCTCTTTCCCTAACTTAAAGTGGGACCTTGATTCCTGTACAGCCTGTGCCAAAGGGAAGATCCATTGAACTTCCTTTCAAAGTCACATCCCTCCCAGCTCCCTGCCTTTTGAATTCATTCACGCCGACATCTGTGGACCTATAAATCCTGTCTCCAAATCCGGATGTTGATATTTCCTGTTACTCACCAATAACTTCTCTAAATATAAAGTCTGCATCCCAATAAAGCTCAAATCTGATGTTACCCAAGAAGTCATTAACTTCATCAAGATCCTCTCAAACCACCTCAATTGAATGCTGAAAATCTTCCATTCCGACAACGGCCGCGAATTTGTGAACTCTCAACTATCCTCCTTTCTGAAAGAAAATGGTATTTTACATACAACCTCCAAACCCTATACTCCTCAACACAATCCCATTGCCAAACATGGAAATAGAACTCTTGTGGAAGCAACCAGAACAACCATGATTGACATGTTCATTCCTCTTTTCTTGTGGGATGAGATTATGATCAGTGTCTGCAAGATTCTCAACTCAATTCCTTCCATAAAGCTCAAGCAATCTCCTTTCAAAATCTGGCACGACAAGACTCCCAAACTTAACCTTTTCCGAACGTTGGGTTCCAAGACCGTTGTTCTTGAAAACAGATCACCTTATTCCAAACTCAGTGAGAAGGGCATTGAAGGAATGCTGGTAGGATTTGATCTCAACTTAAACTCCTTCAGGATCTTCTGCCCGGAATCAGGATTGATTGTTCGTAGTAAACACTTTAAGATTTTTGAGAACATGAAACTTGACGATTCCTCTCTACCCTCCTCTGATTCTCCTTTTGACACTATTCTCAATATTGAACCCCTTACTGACATTCTCACCTCCTCTGCTCCAAAAAACTCCCCATTTTCATCTTCCGACTCTCCTCACTCCAATCCTTCATCCATCAAACCTCAATCCGCTGTTCCCCATTCTTCATCCTCCTCCGCCACTCAGGATTTGAATGAGGATTCATCCTCCGAATCCAATTCTAGTGTCCTGGACAACAATCAGGTTGCGGACTTACTTACTGCAGATAATCCTTACTGTCTCCGAGATTGATCCAACATCCAACAACCCCAAAGATATGGCTTTCTGATGAGATCAACCCCAAGATCTTACAAAGAAGTAGAAAAAAGTCCCGATCAAATCCATTGGTTAGAATCCATGAAGACTGAGTTAGACGGCATTGATGTGCTGAAAGTCTGGGAGGGATGTCATACCCTTCCAGATGGAAAGCAAGCCCTTTCTACCGTTTGGGTCTATCGATTGAAAGAACAACCCAATGGTGCTGAATCCCTCTTCAAGTCAAGATTGTGTGTTCAAGGTTCCAAGCAGCTCAAATTCTGTGACTATGGAGAAACCTACGCTCCTACTGGTTCAATTGTCATGCTCGGTACTCTTTTAATATACTCTTATCACCACCATCTGGACGATTTCCAGATGGACATTAAGTCAGCCTTCTTGCATGCACCACTCAACAAAGAAGTCTTCATCAAACGACCCAACGGATACTCCTCGCCATTTCCATACTTCAAACTAAATAAAGCTATGTATGGCCTCAAACAAGCTCCAAAGAGTTGGTTTGACACCCTACGTGCCTGGATCATATCTAAAGGTTTCAATGCTTCTAGTGCGGACCCATGTCTCTACATCAGCAACAACCATTCCATTTTTATCTTTGTCTACGTCGATGATTTAATTGTCATGGGCAATTCCTTGAACTTCCGAAACAAACTCCAATCACAATTCTCAATTTCCCATGAAGGTCCTCTTCAGAAGATTCACGGGAATCATTTAATAAACACTCCACAAGGTCCTGCCCTTTTGCAACCCAAGCACATCCAGTTTGCGCTAGAAGAACTAGGCCTCCTTGAATCTAAACCAATAACCACTCCCATGACTCCAAACGTTCACCTATCCCAAGCATCCGACGATGAGCACGCGGCATTCCTCAAATTAAACATCAATTTCCGATCATCGTCTGGATTTCTTAACTTTATTGCCTGCCAAACCCGGCCCAATCTTTTGCATGCAGTATCTACTCTATCACGATTCAACGTCAATCCAGTTCCTCAACATTGGTTGGAAGCTAAACACGCCTGGCGATATCTTAATCACACAAGGAATCAAGCCCTTAAGTTAAAATCATCAAACTTCAAATATGATATTGAGTGCTTCAGTGACTCTGACGGCGGGAACAATGCAATAACCCAAAGAAGTCATACCGGTTTCATCATACTATTGTATGGTTTCCCGGTTTTGTGGAACAGCAAATTGCAACCCTCTGTCTCCCTATCCTCCACCAAAGGCAAATTGAAAGCCCTTGTCTCCTTTACCCAGGAAAAACTTTGGCTGGAAAATCTTCTGCACGACCTCAATCCCAATCTCAAGCTTTCCCATTGTTTCAACATAGACAACAAGGCTGTCAACAATCTTGTCAACTTTCAGTCTCACCACAGTGCTCTCAAGCACGTGGACACACAAATTAAGTGGCTAAGAGAGCAGCAAGAGGCCAAGAAATTGATAACTAACCTGATCCCCTCAAACCAGATGCTTGCCAATCCCTTAACTAAAACCGCTATCAGATCCTCCGTATTAAATCTCACAAATAATGTTTTGACCTCTCACAACTAGACACGTTGAGTTGACACCCGTATTCACCCTGAATCATCCTTTTCCCAGTGTCAACACTCCAAATACAGAATCATTCTTGCGCACCTCAGCCTTGATCTTTCATCCATCATCATCAACCAATGAATTTGATTTGATCAAATCCATCCTTGCCCCAATCCTTCTCTCAATCACTCTCCCTCCATCTCTCCAGCCTTCCCTTGATCTTGCCCTTCGACATCTTCCTCCATCTTCCTATTTTCCTCTCTTTATTATTTTATTTTCCCTTTCCTCACTTCTCAGCTTCTCCTTCCTTCCAATAATTCTCTCCCTCCCATCCTCGACTTACGACTGATCCTAATCCTTTGACTTCCAACTGAATCTAATCATCCTCTCGACCTTCCTTGACTCTTAATTATCCTCTCGACCATCCTTGACTCTCAGACCCAAGCTCTCAATCACTCTACGCTCATCCCTCCGAATCCAACACTACTTTCGACGGCTATCAACTCCTGATTATGTCTAGCTGTGAGACAAATTATCTCAATCCATATTACGTTGATGTCTCTTTTCTGACTTTTCTTTCAGTCCTACCATTCCTCATTCCTTGTCATCTAAAACTATCCTTCATCGTGTGATTCTCCAATCTTCTCTTTCATCCTCACTATCAATTCTGTAGTATTGGTAAGACACTCTTTACATTATCCTAGAATCTCCGCAAATAGTTTTGTTTAAGTTTGTTTTCTTTTATGCCAAAGATCTGCTGGTCTTTAGATTTTGAAATTCATTGTCCAAACTTATCACCCACTAGCTGCAAGCCCAGACCCCCATCCTGCCAAGCCTGACCCAGGCCTTCCTGGGAACCAGGAAGGCACGCCCTTGCCCTCTGCCAGTCCAACCCCAGTGGCAATTGAACAGCTATACAATTGCAAGCCGGGTTGGGACTGGAAATTAACCTTGAACATTGCCCCCAAAGACGTATCCGCCAACCTCAATCCTGACAACATCCTGAGCCATCCAAGGCGGGCACACATCACCATGACCATCCTTGATGACCTCAAGCACGCATTTGTTATCAGCAAACAGGTTGGCAGAGTACCCACCTTGTACCACAAGGCAGTAAATTCACCTGAAGCTGACCAATGGATTGCTGCAATCAAGCTGGAGATTGAGGCCATGATCCGCCTGGGGGTAGGGGAAATTGTTCCAATTCCCTCAAGGTCAACCCTACTCAACACAGTCTGGGTCTTCTGCAAGAAACTGGACGCCGGAGGGAATGTTGTAAGATACAAGGCTTGCCTCTGTGCACAGGGGAGCAGGCAAGTAGAGGTCGAGGACTACCATGAGATCTACGCACCCACCGGAAGATCTGTGGCGCTTCGCACAGCCATATCCGTTGGGCTTGCCAAAGGCTTCAACATCCATCAGATGGATGCCAAGAATGCCTTCCTCAATGGCAAGCTTGATGAATGCATCTACCTTCGACCTCCTGCCGGTTATGATGTACCTCAAGGACACTGCCTAAAGCTCATCAAATCTATTTATGGGCTCAAAAAGGCGCCTCGGGTCTGGTACAAAAAGCTTTGATTGTTCTTCAGCAAGATCCACTTTGCCCCTGCTCCCGCCAATCCATGCATGTTTGTCTCTCAGCACAAAGACTGGGAGTGCTTAGTGCATGTGTATGTTGACAACATGGTCATCATCAGAAACAACGTGGCGCGATTCAAGAATCTTATCAACCAAGCATATCTCATGGATGACCTGGGTCAGGCCACTCTTCTCCTTGGCATCCGGATTCTTTGCAAGGACAATGTTGTCTTCCTGTTGCAGAAACTATATACGCAGAAGATCCTTCATGAGCATGGCCTTGCAAACTGCCAAACGGTGTCCACGCCAATGGTTCCAAACACAAGGCTCCTACGGGCCTCGGATGCTGATCATCAATCCTTCTGCCGGCTGGGACAGAACTATTGCAAGTCCATTGGCCTGCTTAACTATCTGGCCGTTTCCACCAGGCCCAACATTGCATTTACAGTCTCTCAGTTGTTGAAGCACCTTGAACGGCCAGGCGTGTCCCACTGGAATGCCGTCATTCATCTCTTGCGATACCTCTTGGGGATGTTGGACTTTGGCATTACTCTTGGGAGGGTCCAACCCAGCTCCAGACTGGACGTGTTCACCAATGCCAACTACTATAAACTTTTGAGGTGATAATCTGATAATCAAATAAGATGGCAGCGGTCTTAGCCTAAAGTAAGACCGGACCCCTTCTGAAAATATGGCACACCTGATAATCAAATAAGATGGCGGTGGTCTTAGCCTAAAGTAAGACCAGACCGCTTCTGAAAATATGGCACCTGTCTATATACATGAAGTGAGAAATTGTATCCATAACCTGAGATCAGTTGACGTTAGACTTGAATAAAATGATGATGACACTTACAGTGGCAGAGTTTCCCCAAATAGTTGTTAGAAGCAATGGGGAAAAACTGCCACTGACTGAATGGAGCCTGGTCTTAAATAGATATGGAGGCACGGGCACTAGAATAGAAAGAAAATGCAATAGGACACAACACGGCGGACACCTTATGACGTCATGGTGGTTTGTGCTAAACCATGACGTTCTGGTTCTGTGCATAATGGTTGGCTTGGCTCTGGCTCAACTTACCGCTTTGGTAACAGAGCAAATGGGCGCATTGCTTATTGATTTGGTAAGTTGGTTCCTGATGAGCCGTATTTTGACACCCCCCTTCAACTTAACAAATCAATTACCTTCTTTAATCCTAGTGCGTTACGCAGGTTATTGAAGGTATGTTTATTGAGGTTTTTAGTTAATATGTTGGCCACCATCTGCTTTGTTGGGCAGTAGTCAATAAATACCTTTTTTGCTTTAACCAGTTCTCTGATCCAATGGTGATGGATTTCGATATGTTTGGTTCTTGCGTGGAAGATTGATTTTGAGGTAAGTTGGATAGCACTTAGGTTTTTGCAGTGTAAAGTAATGGGCGTATTGCAAGGAACTTAGAGGAATTTAAGTGACTCAATTATCCAAACCGCTTCTTGCCCAGCTTCAGAGGTTGATTTATATTCAGCCTCTGTGGATGATAGTGAAATCGTTGGCTGCAGCTTGGATTGCCAATTTATTGGTCCGTTCATGAAGGTAAAGACATATCCGGTAGTGGAGCGTTGAGTGGCTTTATCTCCAGCCCAGTCCGCATCAGCAAGGCCGTGTGGGATATAGTAACTTTGATCAGCACTTATTGGGTCATTGTGGTTTGTGTATTTGATACCATATTCTATGGTTCCCTTAAGATACCAAAGAACATGGCAAAGAGCCATCCAATGGCAAATTGCAGGTTTTTCCATGAATCGGGCAAGTACCCCGACTGAATGGCTTAAGTCGGGCCGTGTGCATTGGGCTAGGTAGGGAAGGGAGCAGAGGCCGCTTCAATACGGAAGATTGAGTTTCTCAAACCCTTGATGTTCCCCATTGGTGGCAGGGATTTAAGAGCTGGTGACTGGGAGAGGAGTGGAGGCAACCTTGGATTGATTGTGGTTAAATGTTTTGAGGATTTGCAGGGCCATATTGTGCTGATTTAGTGAGTATCTGGTGGGTGTTTGCTTGAGTTGTATCCCTACAATACTTTTGGCAGTGCCCAAATCCTCCATTTCCCATTTTTGGCTAATTTCTTGTTTGACTTTGTTGGAGTCAATGATCAGATCACGGACTCTGAATCAACTCAGAAAGTTGAGGACCGGATTTGTAAGAAACAAAGTCAATGAGGTAAATTGCAAGGTCCTCGAAAAGACCGGTTAAAATAGACAACTAGAGAGCCCCTCACAGGGGGGCCTAGGGACTTGATGACTAATCAGCATTGGCAGAAACTATATGGACAAAAGACAATTTGATGAACTTATGGAGTAAGCCAATAATGAAGAATTCATAAGTTAATAAAGGACCAGGTGACATGTAGTAATAAGATTCTGTGACAGAAGGGATCAAGGCTATCAGCAGAAGACATTATACTCCAACACACCCCCTTGCTGGTAGGCTTGAGACTTGGTGAGAAGATGAGAAGGTATGGCAAACCAGGCTAACAAAAATGGTGAAAAAGGACAAGGACTTTTGAGGTGATAACCTAACCTAAGTGCACCAAAAGTGATGGAAACAGTAACAAAAAGATGCTAATTGATTTGAAGACTGCAACAGTGAAGGCCCTAGCAAGCAATAGGGAGCTGGTTTTCAAGGGTCTTCAGGCGGATGAATGATTCCAAGGGTTGCAGTGACAAAGTCGCGCCCGTGCAATTGTTCTTAGGAAAATCATCAGCGAGGTTGCAAGCAATCAATGGAAGAAATGGGATATTGGCCGAGGTTGCTGGTGAGGTGCAATCAAACAAGGTTGAAAGGAAGGCGCATTGAAGTCACAAGATAAAAAAGGGTTGAGCGACAATGTTGCAAGCAAAGTTGGAGATGAGAGTGATTGAAGCCGCAGGATTGGAAATGCAAGCAGCCAGGGCGAGTACGGAGATGATGCTTGAGCAATGAGACGCTGGAGGTGAGTAGCAAAGCAAGTTTCAAGATGAGGAAAATAGCATCTGTGTCAGATCAAGCAATGAATGAACCAGTGGTGGTCCAAACAAAGGTGGATAACCCAAATCCAGCCAATACAGAGCCAAGGGCGGTGGCCCGATGCCAGTGACAGTGGCAATGCCGGTGAAGTCGCAGTAGGAAGTGCAATCAATGTCGCAAAAATAGCAAAGTTGAAGATGAGGGTGATCAAAGTTGCCATTGAGGTTGCAGGGACAATGGGCAAACACAAACAATTTCGCAATTGGAGGAGTGAGACCGAGGCCAGGGATCTGGAGGAATCAATGACTGGTCGCAGGTCTAATTGTGTGACCAAATTGACAGCGGGGGCAACCAGGATTGCAAAGTTGATAGAAGGACGGCAACCAAGAGAAAGGAAGAAACAGAACAGTGCAGGATCGACAGAAATCAAGCTAATTTGAGCAGGCAAGGTAACAACTAAACCGGAAGTCTTGATGCAGTAATTGACTGAGAGACATTGAAAAGTGCAGGATCGACAGCGATCAAGCTAATTTGAGCAGGCAAGGTAAAGACTAAACCGGAAGTCTTGATGCAGAAATTGACTGAGCGACATTGTTGAAGATGGCGCGTTTCACAGAGCAACTAGAGGTGAGTCAACTTATAAAGGTCATCGTTATTGGACCAGTGGCTTGAGTAGGGATGGACTGTCCAAAGGTGCGAGGAAGGAATTGAGGTGCCAGCAAAGGTGTGAGTAAGGTCTATCCCATCTCACCCCCTCGCCAAAAGACTTGAATACCTGTTTTCAGCATGAGAGTCTTGAAGGCGGACAAGTTGAAAGAACGATAGAGGCAGAGAGGGAGAGGGAGTAAAAAAAGGAAAAGGATAGACCATGGTGAAGTTGCAGGCAACAATTGCAAGATGGGGAGCAGAGGAAATCACTGGATGTTAAGAGCAATTGTTGGAGTTGATATGGAAATGTCAATCAAAGGGGAGAGGACGGTGGCATTGCACACAAGTATGTGGTTTAGAAAGGAAAAAAGGGGGGGCTTGGTCGATTGAGAGATCCTGATGAGACCAAGTAGGATGAGATAGTGGAGATCGTCGTAGAGCTTCAGGGCCAACTCGAGAGACTTGATGATTGATTCCAGGTAACATTGAGGTTGTTGTTCAGTTGAGTTGACCAAGAGAGTAAATGATGGGAGAAGGGCGGTCAAGCAGTGACCGATAAGGCGCTCAGGGTCGGAATCACAACTACAAGGTCAACCAAATTGATAACGCAAAAGATGACAAGGCCCCTCGCCAAAAGAGTCGGAGGCCTGTTTGAGGGACAAGACTATTGAAGGTGGACCAGCAGAAAGAAAGATAGAAGATAGAGGGAAGGAAATATTGTGGTCAAAGTTGAGTTGATTGATTGTGGCAAGAGTGTAGGGTTGATAAACCTTGAGTTGATCATTGATGGTGATGACCGGATGATTGAGAGGGTGATGATGATTGAGAGGGACAGTTGAGAGAGCAACCTAATAGAATGCAAGAATTGATTGCACTAAGAGAACTGGAAAATCAGGCTTTGAGTAGCTGGTTATTGATGGACATGAGGATTAGAGGATCATTGAGAGTATGAAATGAGATGAGACTGAGAACGGGCAGATTTCTATGAGTTAGGATAATCGTCAAAGAATGGCATGATAGGATGGAATCTCACCGGGCACACGGAGCATGAATGAGAGGTGGGATGTGAGGATGATGAGTTAATGTATGGTGAGTTAATAAAGGAAGAGGTATGAATAGATGGAAAACTATGAGAAGATTCGAGTGAGATAGATTCGAGCGTGGTGATGAATGAAGAAAGAGTTCGAGTGCTTGATGAGAGACTGGTTGAATTCTCTGGAGATGAGTGTTGAAGAGGTTGGTTGAGGGTTATGATTCAAGACAGGTAGTGGTTGCGATTATGAGGTTGATCTCCAGTCTAATCCTCCTTCTAGGGTGAGATTTGAGTGAAGGAGACTGCTCATGAGATTGGATCACACTCTGTAGTTAGAGTATCTGCATTCATGTGGGTTTAGTCTATGCGCGCGCTCTATGGGTGCTTTACTATAAGGTGTTTAATACCCCTCCATGCCCGGTGAGATGAAAGCTAGAAAAGAACTACGTAACATACAAACTATTATAATTAAGGAAAGAAAAAGAAACGAGATAGTAGGTCGATACTTTGTGTTGAGGCAGCCTTAGTTAAGGAATCTGCAATCATTGATGAGGACTTAACCAACGTTAGATTTATGTTGTTGGCCTTGAGTTCCTCTCTCATACCTTTTGTTTTCAGATCGAGGTGTCTAGTCTTTGAATTAGAACCAAATTTCCTGATTTTGTCCTCTAGACCACTATTATCTATGTGCATTGAGATGGTGTCAATGGGTTGCGTAAAGATGTCTAGTAGGAGTGCTTTGATCCACGTGGCTTTGTGGAATGATTCAACTAGAGCATTAAGCTCTGCGTTGGTGGAAGACCACGTAATGTTACGTTGCTTGCAGCTGTTCCATGAGACAAGACTACCAAACACCATGCATAAATACCCCGTTTGGGATTTGCGTTTGTTGGGATCATCTGCCCATGACGCATCCGAGTATACCTCCAAGGGATTGAGTTCAGGTTGACAGGTGAGTTGGAGACATTTGTTTTTTGTTGTTTTTAGGTATTTCCATGTCTTCTTTAGTTTGTTCCAGTGAGTAAGTCCTGGTTTTGTGTTGAACCTTGCAAGACTCGACACCGCAAAGCTGACATCTGGTCAAGTATAGCAGGCTATATGGTTCAGCATCCCAATCGCCGAACGGTAGTTTATGTTGAGCTCTTTGAATGCCTCGTGATCTTCGTCCGTCGCAGGCTTGAGTTGTAGGTTCTGAGTGAGAGGTATGAATGTTTTTCTACAGTCACATAACCCCAGTTCCTCGAGACCGTGCTGTATGTGGTTGGGCTGACTTAGTAGAATTTGATCCTGTTTGACTTGTATTTTCATCCCCAGTAGTGTGTCCGGATCTCTACTTTCCGACCCATTGAATTTATTGAGAAATTTTCTTTCAAAATCCTGTCCATCCCCGACCAGGATCAGATCATCCACATGGAAGAAGAGTCTTGATCGGCCATCTTTAGATAAGTATAAAAAAGGATCACATACTGATTCTTGGAACCCTATCTCCTTGAACCATGACGTAAGAGTTTCATACCAATTTTTCGGGGCTTGTTTCAAGCCGTATAATGATTTCTTAAGTCTGAGGAATCAAGATTTTTGATTTGAGCCTTTCGGAGTTCTGATAATTAGCTCCTCGTCTATTTTTGAGTGAAAAAATGCACTCTTAACATCGAATTGTTGCACTTTTTGTTTTGACTTCAGCACATAGACAAGTAACATTTGAAGCGACAATGGTTTTCCAGTGGGGGCAAAGGTCTGGAAATAGTCTAATCCCTCTATTTGTTTGAACCCTTTTACACATAGCCGGGCCTTGTATTTGATGGGGTTGCCATGGCAATTTTCCTTGAGTTTATATGTCCACACTGTTTGTAGGGGATTCTGTGGGTCTGGTCCATCATAGTCTTCCCAGACCTCCAACAATTTGATTGAACTCAGTTCCGTATCCATGGCCTTAACCCATTTTTCCCCTTCCTCGCACGTGGTGGCGTCTTCATAATTTTTCGGTTCATAGTAATGAAAGAATCCATATCTCTGTGGTGGGCGTAGGGAGGAACGTTCTCTGAGAGTCCTAGATGATTGAGTCGTTTGTGTTGCTTCTGTTTGAGAGTTTGAGTGATCAAATCTGTCTGGTTGATGGTTTGTAGGTGTTGGGTTTGACTGAATGCAGGTATTGGGATCCTCTGATATTACCAAGTCAGAGTTCAAGCTGTCCTCTGATTCTGCGGAAGATAATTCTTCAATTGATTCTTGATACTCCGTATAAGCTGGGTTGTTTGTGACGGGACTGGGTCAAAGGGATTGATTACCGCACGGGTCATCAACTTTTTCTTTGTCTTTGCCCATGAACACTTCATCCTTGGAGAGGAGAAGATTTGATTGTTGAGGATTCGCCATCTTGAGAAACTTGACATGCTTAGTGAGAATAATTGAATCGAATTTGGTCAGAACACGGTAGGAGCAAAGAAGGGGATTGAAGCCTACAAGGATTCCTTCTTCTCCCTTATCTTTAAACTTTTGACCTTTCTCCCGTCTAGACAGGAGAAAGACGCAAGGATTGCCGATTGGTTTTATGAAACTCGACGGAAGTTTGTACCCATGAACTCTTGCCCATGGTGATTCATCTTGTCCCTCCCTACAAATCTGATTAAGCATGAGGGAACTTGCCTTAATCACTTCGTGCCAGAGGTTTGCGGGAAGTCGAGCATCTTTGAGCATGGTCCTTGTTGACTCTATTAAGGTCCTGTTGGCTTGCTCGGCCTTTCCATTGTGCTCTGGGTGATATGGTTCTGATGTGATTTGGAGGATGTGTTTGCTTTCGTAGAACATCTTGAGTTTTTGATTGACAAACTCTGAACCTCCATTGCTGCATACTTTGGACGGATAGGATCCTCTTTTCCTATATTCTTTTTCCATCAAGTCTATTAGGATGTCAGATGTCTTGTCCTTTGATTTCATTGGGAAGGCTCCAATGTACCCGGAGGCATTGTCTACTAGTGTTAGAATGTATTGGTGGCCGCCCTTCAATTGCGGTTTAAGAGGGCCCATAAGATCTAAGTGAATTTGTTTGAAAACCTTGCTTACCAATTTCAAGGTTTCTTTGAAGGCGGACTTGGTCATTTTTCCTTTGATGCAGTGTATGCATTCAAAGTTCTTCTTGATTTCTGTTGGTATGTGTTTAGTGATTTTATCAATTCTGATGATCAAAGCATGTCCGTGGTTTCTGTGAATCTCCATCAGATCATCCTCTAATGAGTAAGTCAGGTTTGCTAGTTTTGGATTGGGTCAATTGAACTTGGGTGTTTCTAGCGTATATAGATTGCTGACTATCTTTCCGCCAAACAGTTTTTGACCTCCTCTCATGAAATCAAACCTGTCTTTTTCTCCTTTTAGACTACATCCAGATTGGTTGAGCGCACCAGCACTTAGCAAGTTTATGGTCAGACTTGGTACGTAGTATACGTTTGACAATTCTAGTGTGAAGTTGTTCCAGTTGAAGACCGCTGTGCCTTTTCCTTTGATTTCCAGCTCGGCTCCTTTCTTCCCGTTTTTGATATTATCTTCAACACAGGGTGCCATGTCTACGAAGTACCTGCTATCATTCACCATGTGTAGTGAGGCTCCACTATCTAGGATAAATTTGGATTTAGGGTCACCGTAGTCAATCCACGAAGTGAGTAGTGCTAAATAATGTGCCAACGCGGTCATCTTAGTCTTTTGTGCCTTCCATTTATTCTGATCCTCTCTCCACCATTCGGGTGCTAGCTCTGGATGTAAGTGCCAGCATTTATCGGCGGTATGCAGTCTGTCTTGTTTAGGATTGTGCCATCCTTCAGTGCATCTTCTCTTCTCCCCATTAGTAGAGGTTCCGGTAGAAGATTTGGTATTCGTCAGAGCAATCTCAGATCGATCAGTTGGTCCATCACGTGGGACTTGTGCTTTTGATTCATTGTTCAATTGCGTAAGATGGTTAAGTACATATTTGACTGACAGTTCTTTGTCCGTGTGCATGATTTGCCTCTTGAAATCCTTCATGTTATTGGGAAATTTAAATAGAATAAGGTAGGCCAGGATATTGTTTGGAAGCGTGATTCCTACCTCCAGCATCTTCTTCAGACACACCTTAATCCTGGTTATGAATTCTTTGATTTTGTCCGATTTAAATTTTATGTAAAGGAAGTTGTTAAAGATCCTAGCCCTGTTGGATGCTTGCGATGATGCATATTTCTCTATTATAGCCTTCCATAGTAGTTTTGCTGAGTTTTTGTTTGAAGGAGTTACTATGTTATTGTGTGTTGATGATTCTAGTCGTTAGATGATAAGTAATTTGATCTCGTTGTTCACGTTGCTTTCTAGGGTAGAGACTTCATTATTGAGGGCCTTTGCACATCCTCGTACGTCCAGTATGGCGTCCATTTTGTCTTTCCAGACGCCATAATTATCCTCGCTTAGCCTCGGAATAGTGTCCAGAGCGGTTTTCAGCATTTCTTGAAGAAATCCCTCTGAGGCCGCCATATTCCAGTTCTCTTTTTGTAAGATTGAATCGTAGGGTTGAGAGCGTCTTTCCTTTGGCTTTTAACCATAATAGAATGCAAGAATTGATTGCACTAAGAGAACTGGAAAATCAGGCTTTGAGTAGCTGGTTATTGATGGACATGAGGATTAGAGGATCATTGAGAGTATGAAATGAGATGAGACTGAGAACGGGCAGATTTCTATGAGTTAGGATAATCGTCAAAGAATGGCATGATAGGATGGAATCTCACCGGGCACACGGAGCATGAATGAGAGGTGGGATGTGAGGATGATGAGTTAATGTATGGTGAGTTAATAAAGGAAGAGGTATGAATAGATGGAAAACTATGAGAAGATTTGAGTGAGATAGATTTGAGCGTGGTGATGAATGAAGAAAGAGTTCAAGTGCTTGATGAGAGACTGGTTGAATTCTCTGGAGATGAGTGTTGAAGAGGTTGGTTGAGGGTTATGATTCAAGACAGGTAGTGGTTGCGATTATGAGGTTGATCTCCAGTCTAATCCTCCTTCTAGGGTGAGATTTGAGTGAAGGAGACTTCTCATGAGATTGGATCACACTCTGTAGTTAGAGTATCTGCATTCATGTGGGTTTATTCTATGCGCGCGCTCTGTGGGTGCTTTACTATAAGGTGTTTAACACAACCGGACTGGAAACTTGCCCAAGCCAAAGTGATTTGTTGGGTTCGCTGTTGTGGGTGTATTGATGGTTGTGATTGCAGGTTAGGGATGAAATGGTCAATTGATGGCGAGCGTCAATGGTGAAGACAAGGGAATGATGCCTCATCTCATCTCACCCCCTTGCCAAAAGACTAGAGTACCGGTTTTCAGGATGAGAGTTCTGAAGGCAGATTATAACTGTTGAGTGACCGCAATGAAGGGTTCCGACATGAGGTTTGAGTTGAGTTCAACAAAAAATGGAAGTGGATGTAAGACCAATGAGAGCCTGAGGTAACAACGGGGTCGAAGTAAGGGTAAGTAAGACCAATGAAGTTCATTAATTGAGGGTGGTCAACAGGATAGGTTGTATGGGAAGGTAGATACGGTCAGTAATAGAGAGACAGTAGTGCTACTCGGGAAGACCATAGAGGTGACTAATTGAGGTGATTGATAGGATCAGTTTGGATGAGAAGGTAGATACGGTAAGTACTAGAAAGACAGTAGAGCTACTCGGGATTGAGGGATGACCAACAAAGGTCACTTAAAAAAGAGTAGATGCAATTAACAATAGGATAATTGGAGAGGTACCGCACTAAGAGGATTGAATTGAAGAAAAACAGAGACAGCACAATAGGTGGTGCTCTGGTCTCATAACCTGTTGGAGTCAATGATCAGATCAGGGACTCTGACTCAACTCAAAAAGTTGAGGACCGGATTTGTAAGAAACAAAGTCAATGAGGTAAATTGCAAGGTCCTCAAAAAGACCGGTTAAAATAGACAACTACAGAGCCCCTCACAGGGGGGCCTAGGGACTTGATGACTAATCAGCATTGGCAGAAACTATATGGAAAAAAGACAATGTGATGAACTTATGGAGTAAGCCAATAATGAAGAATTCATAAGTTAATAAAGGACCAGGTGACATGTAGTAATAAGATTCTGTGACAGAAGGGATCAAGGCTATCAGCAGAAGACATTATACTCCAACAGACTTTTGTAATTTCATTGCCGGTTATTACTATGTCATCAACATGCACATAGAGAAGGGTGTACTTCTCATTAGTGGTTTGTAGATACAGGCATGCGTCACACGGGGACTGAGTGAAACCAATTGAAAGGAGAAATTTGTTAACATCTTTGTTCCAAAGTTTTGGGGATTGTTTAAGTCCATATATATCTTTATGAATCTTCCACACTTTGTTGTTGCCTTCGACATATCGATCCGGTTGTTCAAGGTAGATTTCTTCATCAATTGGCGTGTTAAGGAATGCCATAACGGCGTCCATCTGGTGAATCTCCCATGAGTTCTTGGCAGCTATATCTATGAGCAGTAGAAGGGAGGTTGGCTTCCCAGTGGGAGAAAATGTTTTGTGGTAGTCAATTCCCTCAATCTGGGAGCACCCTTTGGCTACATAGCATGATTTTTTCTTAATGAATTTGCCATTGGTATTGTGTTTGGATTTGCATAGCCATTTCCCTTTAATTAATTTCTTATGCGTTGGTCTGTCGACTAAGGAGAACACACCAAGAGATCCCATTGAGTTAATCTCTTTCTCAAACGCTTTGAACCAATCCGGGGTGTATTTTCTTCGTGCGGCATCAAAGTAAGATAATGGATCTGGTGAATGGACAATATAGGCAATTAGGGTAGTTAAAGCGCAAAAATCAGTTGATATTTGGACTACGTTGTTATAATTGATTTGGGGTA
Source organism: Puccinia polysora (assembly GCA_025617555.3). Classification (NCBI taxonomy): domain Eukaryota; kingdom Fungi; phylum Basidiomycota; class Pucciniomycetes; order Pucciniales; family Pucciniaceae; genus Puccinia; species Puccinia polysora. The sequence goes on along the minus strand of CM062620.1, from coordinate 22,535,562 downwards.
GGTTGCGTAAGTTGCTTGGTCTGGTATAAGGCAGACAGGTACCGGAAAGATTTTTGTTATCAGGTGGTACTGTATTGTCATGGTCGTGGATTGAGTTTTGAGGCAAGTTAGGTGGAACTGGTGGGGGTCCTAATTTTAGTATAAGTTGCTGAGGAGGATGAGGAGTTTTGGGAGAGGTTGAATTGTTGTAAGGGCTTGTGTTTGTGTTGGATATTGGTTCAGTAGGGAATATTGGAAGTACGGTTTCAGGTTGAGCATCCGTTTTCATTTCTTTGAACAAAAACATTGTTTCTTCAAAAGTTATGCCACACGAGATCTTTGTGGAATTGTTTTTGGGTACATGTATGACGTAATTCCTATTCTCTTCCGTGAAACCTAATAGGATTCCTTTGACAGCTACTTGGCTAAACTTGTTTTCTCGAAGTGCCTTTCTGACAAGCAAGTAGGCTTTGCAACCAAAGACTCTTATGTGATCCATGGATGGCTTATATTCATTCCAGAGTTCGAAAGGGGTAACATTCTGAGCTGGAGTGGAATTGGAAAACGTTCGATTAGTAAGATATATGGCTGTATGTATGGCGTTCCACCATAATTTATGTGGGGTGCCACTGTGGATGATTAGAGCTTTTGCTTTCTCAAAAACTGTACGGTTAATTCTCTTGGCCACACTGTTCTGTTCTGGTGTGTACGGGGCTGTCACTTGAGTATTAATCCCTAATTTATTTAGGTATCCCATGACTTCAGAGTTATTGAATTCTGTACCGCCGTCAATAGTCAGGTTGACAAGTTTGTTTCCGGTTTGGCGCTCTGCTCGTGCAATGAAAGATTTGATTTCTTCTAGGACATCATACTTAGATTTCAATCCTAATGGGAAACCCATTCTATAACAACTGAGATTGTTGTTGAAGAGTGCATAGTACAAATAGATGGACTCTGTGCAAATGATAACACTTAGATCTAGATGAACATTTTCTAACAGTCGCGTGCTACGTCTTCTTTCTTTGTTGTGAGAGACTCTGTGGTTTTTGGCTAGTTTACACGTATCACAATAAAAAGGATTTATGAGAGAAGATTTGATTGTCCCAGTGGTGGTCATTTGGTTCTGAAAGTCTGTATTGAAGTGGGCAAATCGGTTGTGCACGATTTCAGCATCAAGTTTGGGACTGGTTTGGAACGTGTGGACGGTTCTCACCTTGGGTGATATCTAGCATTCCATTAGATTTTTGTTAAATTTTCCTTGAAGGATTGTGTTTCCATTGTCTTTTAACTCAACAGTTTTTCCCGATTTAACAATGTTGATATTGTCTTGTATGAGTATAAAACTGGCTATCAAATTTTTAGATAGTTGGGGCACATAGAGTGCATTCTTGAATACCATTTTATGATCATTATGTCCTTCAATAGTGACTTGTCCAACGCCTTGAACCGGAAGTGTGACTCCTCCCCCTGCTAATTTGAGTTTGAGACCTATGTTGTCACTGCGTAGGGTTTCTGGTTCAAATAAATTTACGTTATTGAACATGTGTTGGGTTGCTCCATTGTCAAATATCATTATATCTTCCTTGTCTCCTGTTTGACCATGATAACAAATGGGGTTATCCGGAGTTGGGCACTCTAGTATGGTGGCCAGATTTGTTTGTGAGCCTGGCTTGTTTTTAAACCATTCGGGCAGGTCTCCTGTCCAGAATCCTTGAATGATTTTCTTTTCTATCCAGGATCTTTGGCTAGCTTCATTCTTTGCATGGCAGAGGTTGGCTGGGTGCGGGCCAAAGCAGTGTTCTTTTGTGCACTTCATCCAAGTTTTAGTTTGAGTGGAATTGGCCTCATTGGGTGGAGTGTTTGTGAATAAGGGGGCTGTTTTGTGAGTCTCAAGGAGTTCTTCAAAAACTCTGTCATAGGTTAGTGGTCAAACAAATCTAGCGATGGACTGTTTGTCTCCGTTGAACCTGGGATGTATGGATTCAAGAAGAGTGTACACGAGACCAAATTCCTTGTCTATCAAACCTCCGGCTTGTTGGATTTGGGATATAATCACCTCAAATTTATCAAGGTGTTCTCTAATGGACGTATTTGGACCTTGTTTCAGCAAATTAAGCTGTTTGTTGAGGTCAAAAAGATTTCTGCTGGAGTCTTTGGCGTGGAATTCTTTTAGGGTAGTCCAAATGGCAGATGGGTTCTCACAGGAAGCTAGCCCGGGGATTGAGAGTGATTTAGAGTTTAACCGTGACACATTGTTGGAGTCCAGCTGACTAATAGCCAGGAGCTGAGAAGGCGCTTGATGGCATTGTGGTACAGTGGGGAGAAGATCTCTGACTTGGGTAAGTCAACCAGTAAGTATTTGTCAAGGTTTATGGAACTCAGGGATATGGTCACGGCTTGTGACCAGGAGAGATAATTTTTTTTGGTAAGTTTGTTGGAGATATTTATTTTGGATAATAAGTTAAGTATTTCTTGGTTTTCCTGTAGTCTCTGTTTCCTATACTCAGGGTCAGGGATAGATGACCCTGTTGTATTTTCTCAATGGAATGGCTCGGTGGTGAAAGCAGGTTGATTGGCTGGGCTGGTGGACATGATTGGTGGAGGTACTGAGGTTGGGGCAGGGCTGGAAACTGGTGATTGACTGACTGGAGACATGGTTTAACTTTTGAGGTGGATTGATGCTCTCTTGCTACCATATAAACTTTTGAGGTGATAATCTGATAATCAAATAAGATGGCGGCGGTCTTAGCCTAAAGTAAGACCGGACCGCTTCTGAAAATACGGCACACCTGATAATCAAATAAGATGGCGGCAGTCTTAGCCTAAAGTAAGACCGGACCGCTTCTGAAAATATTGAACCTGTAGTGGCAGAGTTTCCCCAAATAGCCGTTAAAAGCAATGTTATTATGACAGAGGCGGTGACAACTAACACCTGATAATCAAATAAGATGGCAGGGGTTTTAGCCTAAAGTAAGACCGGACCCCTTCTGAAAATATGGCACCTGTCTATATACATGAAGTCAGAAATTGTATCCATAACCTGAGATCAGTTGACGTTAGACTTGAATAAAATGATGATGACACTTACAGTGGCACAGTTTCCCCAAATAGTCGTTAGAAGCAATGGGGAAAAACTGCCACTGACTAAATGGAGCCTGGTCTTAAATAGATATGGAGGCACGGGCACTAGAATAGAAAGAAAATGCAATAGGACACAACACGGCGGACAACTTATGACGTCATGGTGGTTTGTGCTAAACCATGACGCTCTGGTTCTGTGCATAATTGTTGGCTTGGCTCTGGCTCAACTTACCGCTTTGGTACCAGAGCAAATGGGCGCATTGCTTATTGATTTGGTAAGTTGGTTCCTGATGAGCCGTATTTTGACAACTACGCTAACTGCCCAGACACACGCCGCTCATACTCTGGTTTTGTTGTTCAGCTGGGGGTCTCGGTGCTATCCTGGCGCTCTCAGAAATAGCAGACCGTCTCCAGTTCAACCACCAAGGCCAAATACAAGGCCCTCTAGGATGGAGTTCAAGAGGCAATCTGGATTCATTCCTTTCTCAAATCTCTAAACTACCACCTCAAGGAACCACCAATGGTTCACGTGGACAAACAAAGAACCATTGCCCTGGCAGTCAATCCCATGCATCAAGCAGGGACCAAGCATGTCAACGTCAAATTTCATTGGATCCGCAAAGTGGTGGAGAACCACCGCGTGTCAGAATTCTGGTCTTGTGATATGTGTTGCCTAATACTTCCAGTGCAATCTTTCTTCAAGCCTTATACTCTTTATTCTATCACCACCTCTTGAGTGTTTAAGTCTAGTGTGTTCTTTATTCTATACTGGTTAGTTATAGATCTAGTGACATCTTTATCTTAAATCTAAGTGGGTACTTAACATCTTGCTCATGAGTGTTCTTGTCTAGTGACCTCTTTATATTGTGCTACTTAGTCACAGTTCTAGTGGGTTCTTTATCTTGAATCCTTGATGTCATTCCCTGTCTCAATTCAGCCTGATGCAGTCCTCCAAGTTGTGCGGACTCTAGTGGTCTGATATTGAATATTTTCTATTCATGTCATCTTTTCCTTTCAAACCACTTGTCAGCCATCCTGTACTTAGTCTATTTAAGTGATGCCTGATCAAGTGAATGAAGATCATCCGTTCATACAGAACCTTGAACCAGAGTGCCCCTTTGACTTCTTGATCCGCTCCTCTTGTCGTCACAAGCTCATTTTCTTTTTCCTCCTTCATATCTTGACCAGAGCATTCAACCAAAATCTTCACACCGCGTGGTGATCTCCTACACACCCACTGCCAAGATGCGGGCCAACTTCTGCACCAAGGCATTACCCAGGATCAAGCTTCTCAAAACAGTTAACAATCTTAATCTAACAAATGAGTAAATGGGGGAGGGTATTGAGCGGGACATTTACACACCTTGCTGCGGCACAAAACTGGAATTGGTGATAGTAACAATAGCTTGAATATACAAAACCTAATCTACAGAGTCAAACTCATGTTTGCCTTGATTACTCTCAGTGATTTTGTTCTCTCTTCATTCAATTCATACTGTTGTTTCTCATCAACACACTTATCCTATTGTGTCGCCATTGAAGGTACATCTGTCATTCTCAAATCTCAATCTATTCATTCAACTCACTTGTTTTTCTCATCTATTGATTGTTCTCAGGTTTGCTCCATCTGGTCGTGTCTTCCATCATTGCGGGTTAATTACTCAATCTTGGTGATCTCTTATGGTGCTTTTGGTTCTCTCATCATTCAATTCATACTGTTGTTTCTCATCAACACACTTTTCCTATCGTGTCGCCATTGCAGGTTTTCTCCATCTGGTTGTGTCTTCCATCATTGCGGGTTACTTACTCAATCTTGGTGATCTCTTAAGGTTTGCTCCATCTGGTTGTGTCTTCCATCATCGCGGGTTACTTACTCAATCTTGGTGATCTCTTAAGCTCTTCGGTCAACAAAAACCTAATCACAAAAAAGGAACACTCCATTCAAATCCTGCCATTACCCATTGATTCCAAGAAATCTCTTCCACCTCTCACTCATCATCACTACATTTCAAGGGTAAGAACCCATGCACCTATATCAATATCTTTAAACCTTCATCTTCATCAGTCCAACACTCACTTCATTCTTTCTCTTCCTCACCATTCTTTTTTCTTCTTCTTCCAATCATAGAATGTTTCTTCACTAAATCAACTCAACTTTGATTGTCACATATCAGCATCAATACCATCAATCCTTGTATTCATCTTTACCGTAAGCAGTAATGAAGTCATCAACCCTTCATCCATGGAACCTCTGATTCATTCCTGTGTGTCCTTGAACCCCTTTTTGAAATATGAATCCCTTCATAATCATCATGTGAAATAGTAAACCATGGATCAAGTCAAATCCAATGCATGCACCCAATTTCAAGCCCACTTGTTGCAGTTGAAAACCAATGACAAGGATTTGTCTTTGAAAGTGGTTAAAGGTAGCCAAATTTATGTATTTCAATCATCATGAGGGGTTTCATATTACTGACTTCAACCTTTTTCTTTTATCTCAATCCTTGTCACTTGTAGTCCTGTTGGTGCTTTTGAGACCACGTTTGTAGTGACAATGAGCCCTTAAATCTGAAGCATCAACAGTAATCAAGCAAAAATTCTCCTGTTCTTAGGCCACCACCACAACAATTAATTCCATCCATCCCATCCTTATCAAAAGCACATAAAAAGCATCAAAAAGCTAAGCTTTATTATTTCAATAAGCAGTGTGTATCCAAGTTAACCTACTTCATCACCCTGAAGAAGGGTCTAAGTCCAAGCCAAGTGGTACTTCCAAATGTAGTACTCCCAATAAATCTACAAGTGTTTTGCAACAGAAAGTACAAACCCTATGTGGTGGTCAATTATCATTCATTGCAGCAACAACCATATACCTTGCTGGAAACTCAATTTTGTAAGATGGTACAAGATCTCTATGTGATGGCAAGCAATTGACAGAACCTGAACAAAAACAATAGAAACACTAAGACTGGATCTATTTTTGGAATGGGCTTTTGGCAGGGAAATGACCAAGGATATTCTGCAGGTAATTGTGAATCAATACAATCTTGATACTCATGTCTTTGTTTACAGATTGCCATAAAAATATATTTCAAAATAGGATTATATGCAAGGATAAAAGATATGAACCCAGAACAAATAGCAAATGATGATCTTTTGTTGTCAAAGATTCCAGTCCATAACCAAATTATTTTCAATAGAATCCAAGGTTTATCCAACACTGCTCATGTGAATAACAAGGAAATATCAGAAGAGTTCAAAATTTCAAACTGGACATCTCCAGAGTGGGATGACCAAAGGGATTCTTTTCTTCATACTTCTAACATGATTGTCACTTGTGATGACTTTTCAAATGTTCCTCTTACAGATCAGGATGACTTGAATGGTTATACTTAAAGTTTTTTCTCTTATATTGAAAAACCTACTGGAACCTCAATCCCTCCTCCCTCCAAAGAAAAAAGCCATGGTATCTCCTTCCCAACTCTTGGTTTCATAATTGATTATGCAAAATCTGGGGGAATTATAGAAATTTTATGGCAGACTTCTGTTTTTCCTCATCAAAATAATTTTCCTCCATCCAGCCTTCAAAAAACTGAAAATCATAATCATTTTTGTTTCTCCTTCCAAATTAAAAAAAAACTAGCAGAGGCTTTTCTTAAACTTCAAAATTGTTCTCATTCTAAAATTGTAACTAGAGTTAATGGAAAGAAATCCAGATATGGTTAAACATGTGCTTCAATGTAAATTATTCAAACATCACCTCTTTGTGCCAAAATGCTTACCATTTATTCAATTAAATGATGTCAAAGTGTTCATGAGTTGGACAAAATTTGTACATGTTGTAATTTAAGATGGGATTAATTTGGATTGATGGACAACTTAGGCTAAGTTGTCCACCTTCCTGTTGGACTATATTTAGCTTTACTGCATAGTACATGTATAGGTAGTGTCAAGGGAGGTGGAAAACTTGTGATAAGTCTTCCACCTCCCTGGACTTGTTTGCATGCAGGAATCACATGACATTTGAAATCCTTGTTGGGAGGCTGGGGAGGTGGACAACTTATGCTATGTTGTCCACTGTCCCAGCAATAATTGATGATTTGGCATTTTCACAATCAAGTAACCATGAGGTCGAAGGGAAGTGGACCACTTAGCACAACTTGTCCACCTCCCCAGGTGATTCACAAAGTTTTCCGAAAAAAACTGTCAGATGTTACATGTTGAGGGAGGTGGACAACTTATCTTAAGTTGTCCACCTCCCTTCAAATGACATACAAAAATATTTAATTTGCAGGGAAGCAGAAACTTTGGTGATACGGCAGGTAATTTACACAAATGACCTATGTAGATTGTAGTCAATGAGCAACTGTCATTCATCTTACACACACATGCAATGTGTGACTAGGTTTTCAGGGTATATAAGCCATGGCTTATTCATCCAAAGGACTTGGTTCATTCTGCACTTAACCGCATCATACCCCTCAGGCTTCAAGAGCATCATCTCAAGCCTCTTGACCTTGAAAACTACCTTGATTTTACCATGGCTTATTTCCCTGGTAAGTGTTTGAATTGCCTATGTCCCATCTGCTCTAATAATTATTTGAGGCGGCATGATCAATTTTTAGAACAAAGTGCTCTTAATCAATTGAATGCACTCATTTGTGAGGATTATGTGGAAAGATCCCATAAAAAAGTATTGCAGTCAATTCTTTCTTTTTATCAGAAAAAGTACAACAAAAAGGTGGAACAGCTGAGGTTGCAAACCTCCATAGATCTTGGTTTTCTTGAGGCTTCAACTGAAGAACAAAAAAGCCAACAATAGCTGATAGTTCAAATGTCCAATCAACTCATGAAGAACAATCAGTGGATGATGAAACAGCAACCACTCAAGATCAGCCTGCCCCCAACCTTAAATTTCTTCCAGGAGAGCAGTGGGCCTATGAACCCAGTGAGTTGAAGGAATCATTTGATGCAACAAATTTTTGATCAAAAATTATCCAAATATTCAAGGCTGATAAATTCCCAAATTTCAAGATGAACCTGAAATATCCACTGCATCTGTTCCTTTGGAGGATCCATTTAAGGAAGCCAGGGTTTTTTCCCTTGATTGTTCCACCTTCCAGGCCTCTGACAATACCCCAGTGCTGAACCCTGAAACCCCAGCTGAACAACCCCGGATTGCTACAGGAAACGGGGAATCTGCCCAGCTGGCTGCCCAAGCTTATTGGCACGCAGCTAAAAAATCAACATCAAGGCAGCTCTCCAGCTCTCAAGAATCACTTTACTCCTCTGATTCCGACACAGAATTCATTTTCTCAAGTGATACACAACCAGAGCAACCAGAAATCTTGATTATTGAACCATCAACCAGGAGTCCCACGCCTGCACCCAACCTAGTCCCAGCATCCCCTGAGATGGTCTGTTTACTATTTTAAATTTTATGCTGGATAATCAACCAAAAATTTAATTCTAAATCAATCTCCCCTTTTGGAATCAGAGTGCCCCATCCTTAATACCCCAAAGGCAGAATGCATCTAATGCCAGACTCATCACTAGCAATTGGTAACAGAGAACTTCAAGGCCAAGGATTGAGGACCCTTCATTGACCAAGCCATCTCAGCCTGAAGGCCATGCTAGTTGCCAAACTGAAACCCTGGCCCAAACCATTGGGCCAACATCAAATCCTGACTCAAACTGGCCAGGTCAGTGGAATCATTTTGTGATGGAATGAAAATCATGGCAGCTAATTCTATGGCATTTCCTAGAGTTTTTTGTTGGCTTGAATAAGGAAGACCTGTTGAGGTTGTCATACTGGGAAGAATTAAAGGAAAATGCAACCCCGGCAACTTATACCAAAATTATCAGCACTATCCAGTTCTTAATTAAAAAAACCATTAACCTTCTTGGCCAAAGGATCCTGTCAAAACCCCCTGAATCATTAACAATCTTAAAATTGTTTGACCTCTGTTTGACACAGTGAAAATATGGTAAATTTTCATGACGTTGTCTTCCACTCCTATGAAAATAAAATGATTCTTACTTTTTGAATTATCAGCAAATATCTTGCTTGGAAAAGATGATCATGTTTTTGTTGGAAGCACCTTCATCAAAACAAACTCCCTCTCTAGCTCCAGGAAGACAGTCCAGCTCAATATGCATCCCCTCTCTGAGATCGTAACTTATACCAGGGAGCCAATATGTGGGGCATCCATGAAACTGAAGCACACCTTGAATGACATCATGGGTGTATTCTCACAAAAAATCTCCAGAAATGTGCTTCTCTCGATAGATTGTATTGAGGGGAATTCAGATGAGGATTTTCTCAAAGCACAAAGCTACTTTGCCAACCTTCAAGCAGATGTAATTGATCATTCCACCTTTTCTCAACACAAGAGGTCGGGTGTTAACCAGGATGCTGAGATGAATGCTGGAAGAGGTGGCCTTAATACTGTTTTTGAATATTTGGTCTCTCTAGTCAATGGGCTTGTCAACTTACGGCTTGATGAAAAAGAAGATCATTGGCAGCCTTTTATGTCAAAGGACTTGGAAGAAAATAAGAACCAGTGGGGCACAAATTCTCCAGCATGTGTTTCACACATTTTTGGTCCAGCTTCTATATGGGTATGTCCAGGAAATCAACAAGGGATGCCAAAGTGGAAGTCTGGCATTCTCCTTGAATTTGGAAGTCCAGCTCTTGAGTCAAAGTTGAAATCTGACTTACCTTCTGAGACACTCTGGGGCAAACTTGGTAACACAAGGGCATATATTCTCACTGCCTTGAGTTATATGGGTTTTAGTAAGAGCCAAAAAATCAACTGGAGAGATGTAATTAGCATTTTTACTGAAAGATTTTCTTATGAAAAATTTTCTGAGGTCCTTCTGGAAGATATTGTACTGGTTACTGACTATGATATGGGGAGCCACTTCAATGCTGTCTGGGCTTTCAAAAAATCTACCTCTTATAACTTATTTGAAGTGACCTCAGAAAACCAAGCTTTGCATAGTTAATTCTGGTGAATTTTTAGGAAATTAGACTATTAGTTTTTCTGGATTGATATTTCTTGATTTCAATTTTTTTATGATATTGGGATAATCCAATTTTTGACTTGAAAATGTGGTTATTTTAGATGCTTGAATGCTGCATGATCATACTGCCCATGAAATTTATTGCCTAAGTTGCTGATTTTGAATTGAACAAAGATTGAGTGTAGCCTTTAAATTTGAACCAAACCCAACATTTTTTGACAAAAATGAGATTTTTTGCTCATTCCATAATTTTTTATATCACGTGCTGCAAAGCATAGAAATTATGAAAAAATCTTGAAAAAAAACATTCAATTAAGTATAGCTGAGTTTTGGTTAAGAAATTAATTTGATATTGTGATTTCATGGGAGTCAAGGACCACTGAAAGAAGAATTACATTATTTTGCATATTAAAAATACTGCATATGGAACATTGAAATGATCCAATATTTTGGGCCTTCCCTATGAAAATATCATTTTTGTTTTGCCTCAACAGCATGGATGCAGTGTGTTGCTGAAACACTCATACAAAGGTCATGGGATGCAACTCAAAGCAAGTAGGCATGGAACCCTGCTTAAAAATTATGGGATATCTCCAGAAACTGCTGTTCAAGATTATGATTGGTTTTTCAAAGGAATTAAAAAAAAGCAAGGGATCATATCATGGCTGTTTTTAGTGTAAATAATATTAATCAAATAAATAAGAAAATCCAAATCAATGCAAATATCTCTCTTTTCAGAATTTTAGTTTGGCTGTGATTTTTGTTTGGTTATCAAAATCAGTGATTCAAAATACCTTCATTTATCAATCAATCATTCATTTCTTAAGAAATGAATCAACCAAAGAAACTAAATTCCAATTTTTATATCATCTCCATACCCATAGATCCAGTAATATTCAAAATTTCTTTTTCAAAGTGCAACGGAAATTTCTTAAAATACGTCAAATCATTCCCAAAGTAATACAGTATGTAATACTCTTCAATTAATGTATTAAATGCATAAAATTCTAAGCAACCATGAAAATCTCTATAAAATTTATGCATAATTTTTTTTATAAATGCAATATTCAATTTGAAGTCATGCTATAGTATAATTCCTTTTCATTTCCTATAAATATCAACCCAAAATTGATTTGTACCCAACTTATCAAACCAATTCATACCTCAAAGAAAAAACATATCCAATTCACCAATTGCTCCCAATACCCCTCAAAAATCCAGCAAAGAAAATGGTTCTATTATCCCATGAACAAAAAACGTTTTGGAAGAAACATGTCAACATAGTGATCATAAGCTCAAGAAAAAAATCAAGCCATGTCCTGAAATTCAGGCACCAAGTGAAATTTGGATGCATGAAGAGTAGAATGAAAGAGTTTGGATCCGCAGAATTCAAAGAATGATTGACAGGGAGGCCTTAGAATTGCATATTTGAGAACAATTAATAACAAATTTCTGGGACCTTTGGATGGAGAGGCATGACTTCCTTGGAAGGTGTAAGTATTTATGCTTCACGAATCATATCAGAATTATTATTAATTTCTTTTTCTTTGACATCTGTTCCATTGGTGGTTAATAGAAGTTCAATTCCAATGGACTTGAAGATGTTTCTCATCAATGATTACCAGTAATTTTCACAATTATTGGGTTCTCTACTAGATCTTTTGTGAATATTCCACCTCTTTTCAATTACAACACAAGGTTTGATGAGAACAGAGATTAAAAAGTGCTTTATCTCAAAGTCAATTCTAGAAAAAGCCTTTTTGTGCAATTAGGAAAGAAAACCTCATCTTTTTTCATGAAAAATTAATAATACATGGAAGTTTGTCAACTATGGAGTGTCTGACCTTTTGATAATATTTAAATTTTCAATTCAAATAAATGTTTTGATATGTGGCAAAATTAAATCAGATTTATTGTCCATTGATTCCTTATAAAATGAATTATTTCATCCTAAGGAATTCCATGGATTATTCGAATGAATGGGGTTTGCTACCTCAAAGGTATCAAATCAAATTATTTTCTGATGAGATCACCTGATTTTAATCTAAAAGATGCTTGAAAAATTCCATATGAATTTAAATGAAAGAACCAATTTTTCATAAGCAACTCTCTTTGTAAAGAAATTCAATCATATTTGCCTAAAACAAAAATAAAACTTGAAAAATAAAGCTTGATGATTGCTTCTGGTAACTTATACTCTTTTTTTTAAATATTTTCCTCTTGTGAACTCCAACCAACCCATGAAGTTAAACACCAGTGGAACAGTGGTAAGATTGGCTTTTATTTATGCAGTCAGTTTTATATATGTTTCAAGAGATTTCAGTTGAAGCTTCCAAATTTATGATTCAAAAAATAACATGAAATGGTTTTAATACATGAAAGGAAGTAAGAAAATCATTTTAATCAAAAAATTAAATTCTATCTAATTTCAAATGCAAAAACTTTATCTAGAATGTGGTAAATGACCCAGAAATGACTTTTTCATACAATTTTTTTAAGAATACTACCTTGGCCATCTTTTCAATTAGGAATAATTTCAGCACTCAAAATTTCAGATTAATCTTTTAAATTTCCATAAAACACCAGGAATATTCAGTTACAAAGAAAAATTTCAATATTTTGTTTACCGGGAGCAGATATCAAAACAGATTCACAATCAGATTTTAATGCAAGTTGGATCAAAATTGCACCTCTGAATTACATTAGAGGAATCATATTTTTTTCAAGCATTTTCATACCAATTCACAATTGAAATTTGGCTTTGCATCTAAAAAATTATAGAAGCATTTCATTGATTTCAACACTAAACCTGAGGATAATTCATCATCTTGATCATACTTTGGATTTGAAAAATGGAGGTGGAATTTGAAACAACTTAAGTGCTCATTGCAGTAATTTGAGAAAAATTATATTTTTAATCAGAGGTTTCTTCTTGATTTTAAATAAATCTACCAAGGAAATACTTTTTTTGCAAAAGAAAGCTTTTGAATTTCATTGTAAAATCTCTAAAATTACTACAACTGTTAAATTTTATGATAAGTATCAATCTATTTTCTTGATCAATTCTTTTTATCTGTCAAGGAAACAAAATGATTAATATTCTCCACATCATTTAAAATGATTAAAAATCATCATCTAAATCAAGATCTGTGGTAAAGCCAAACATGAATAAAGGATTTGGTCATTTTTATCAAAACCCAAGTGGTAGTTCCCAGAAATTTCTTCCTTCTGACAATATTTTTTTTTCATTGCACAATGTAGAATTTGGCTCACATATTTAAAATGAATTATGGAGTAGATGCATAACCAATTTGAGATATTCAATTTGTAAATGAACCATTTATAATCACTCAAAATTCATCATATTCAATGGCTGATAATTTTAGATTCAACTGTCTGAAAATTCCTTCCCTCCACAAAGTCTACACTTCAAACAACCCCACAACTGTTTCAGGCGCTAATTGAATAATTCTCTATATCATAACATGGATTCTAGACCTCCTCATAGTTCAAAATCCATCAAAACATGCACATTAAACAAGGAAGTAGCAGAACAGTTGCAAAATTCAAATGACCCCATAAGTCTATGTTTACATGACTATGTCAAGACTATTTTAAACATGAAATCTCAAGGAGACAGGGTTCCGCCCCCATCCACTGATGATCAAGTACAAGTTTTAAACTCAAAAATAATCAATACAATTGACCCAAAAAACATCCTTTTCAAAATGGAAACAACCAATGAAAGTCTCTATGGAGGGAAGAAGAGCATTCCGGGAAAGTTCAAAGAGCAATTCCAGAAATATTTAGAAAGCTATGGCATACATGTTCCAAATTTCCAATGAGACCATCATAATTCAACAAAGTGGGACCAAATATTTTCAGAAGTGATAATAAAAAATTGGTTGAATGCTAAGGACAATGATGCATTTATAAATTATCCACTTGATATTGAGTTTTGAAAGAAGGATGTACTCTTTGGCCTACTGGAACGTTGGCAACGTGGACAGAAGGATAATTACATGAAGCCTAGGACACGTGACAAGAAGCCTAGGTCTAGAGTTCAACACAGAGTAAGCTTAACATTGCTCTCCATTTTCTAAATCCTTTTAGCTGAAATTTTGGTCTTCAATCTGCAAGATATACAGAAACCGCTTTGCCACTGCAGAGAACCATATGGGAAAGGATTTGGCAAAATTCTTTCTCCCTAGTGTGGAATGCTGCTTGGATACAGAAGAGGAAGATGAGGGGAAATATCACTCTGTCCAAGTGTATTGGAGAAGAAAATTTTATTCACAATTTCTTCATAATCTTGATAAGAACACTCTCAACTATTTATCTGAGATGAAAGGTGAACTTCAAGCTAAAAAAACAAGTAGAATATGGAAGAACCTATGATGAAATAGTCCCAAATTATCAGATGAAACCATGTGAAGCCCCCCCTCTAATTGTTACTGCCCTCTATTTCTTACAACATTAAATTTGACAGAGAAATTGGTTTTGAAAATGAAGCCAGTAGAGGTTAAATTAGAAAGATTGGAAAAATCTCTTGAAACCCCACATTGGTTTGAGTAATTTTTATTCCAAGTAGTTCTATTTTTCATCTGTTGTCACCCAGAAAAGAAAATGAAAAGCTTTAAATTTTAGAAAATTTTTATTCATTAACAAATTCCTGCTAAATAAAACAGTTAAATATGATTATATTTCTTTTTTTGAGTTTTCAATATTATATGGAATGTTTAAAACAAAGTTTCTGCCAAAAGATATTAGAGAAATCACATGATTCAAGGAAAGGGTTTTCATTTTGTAAATTTATTCATTTTGTAAAACAAAATGTGAAACTCCCCAATTATTTCAATGTCAAATTTATTTATTTGAAATACATCATTAAACTCAATTTCTAGGTGGTACAATAATTCCAACAGGTCTGAGCAGATCTTTGAATCTTCAGTTAAAATTTAGATCAAATTTTAAATTTCCTCCATCAAATTAAGATTTATTACATTTCACAAGAAGAAAAAGAATATATTAAAAACTGAATTGAATCCTTTCAGAAAATACAATTTTTTGCAACATCAAAGTAAAAAACAAAAAACAAAAAGGAACTTCAAACCTCTTGTAATTATCTAATAGGAAAGAAAAAGAAAAAAATTATCAAAATCTCAACTTATATAATCCAGGGAGTGACTTGTTTGTGTCAGGTGTGAAACCCCACTGCTTCACTCCTCTATATCACTTTACATAAAATAAAATTTCCCCATAATTCCAAATCTTCTGTTTTCCATGCATGCACTAGAATTACTTGGAATCCTCAAGAACTGATACAATCAACTTTTATCAGGTTCCAACTCAATGTAGAAACAGATTTTTCTCAGAGTCAAAAAAAAACCAAAACAATTTCAGGTTCTACACCTGCCAGCAGGTGCCACCTTTTTTTATGGTGTATTTTAACGCCTGCTATGATTGTAATTGTAAAATTTCCTCAAAACGCTGGAAATATGGGCTGCTCCAGCCACTTTCAATTCTTCCTATTCCTTGGCACTTGCTTTCTATGGATTTCATTTTGAAATTACCTATTTCTAATGGTTATGATGCTATTTCAGTAGTAGTATATTGCTTCTCAATGATGGCTTTATTCCTTTGCAGTAATGTCACAGCCTCCTCAGAAGACCAAGCTAATTTATGCATAGAATTTGTATTCTTGAAACATGGTCTCCCTGAGAATACAATTAGTGATTTTGGATCTTTGTTTGTCTCTAGCTTCTGAACCATTCTTTGCAAACATTTGAAGATCACTCAGAATTTTTCAACGGCTTACTACCCCAAAATGGATGGGCAAACCAAGAAATTTGATAAGATTCTCAAACATGACCTTTGAATGTATGTTGCCTTCCAACAGGAAAAAAGGTCAAAATGGCTCCCATTAGCCAAGTTTTATTACAAAAAATCCACTCATTCCACCACCAAAAAGTTGCCCTTCCAGACTCTTTATGTTAGAAACCCAACTTTCTGTCCTTTTCACATAGCACCTTCTCAACCTTCTACCAATTACCTTCATCACATTCAATCTTTTCCAACGCAACTTCAAACTAACCTCAAAGCGGCAAACAAGAACTACAAGGAAAAAGCAGACAAACTATGCACTTTGGCCCCAACTTTTGCAGTAGTAGATTAGTTTGGATTGATGCTTGCAATACTTGCAGTACTTGACCAACCCAAAAACTCTCCAAAAGAAAACTTGGTCCCTTCAAAGTGAAATCAATCATTTCCCCTAATGCTTTTAGACTCACCTTAATTTCAAAATGGAAAGGTATCCACCCGGTCTTTAATGTGTCTCTCCTAGAGCCAGCTCAAGTCTTACACCCAGGCTAGACTTGTCCTCCTCCTGAACCGGTCAAAGTCAAAGATAAGTTAGAGTGGGAATTAAGTCATATTCTGTATTCCAGGTTAGGCAAAGAAAAACTTCAATACCTTTTTGAATGGACTGGCTTCCAGTCTGAAAAAGATCACATCTTCTGGGAACCAGCCCATCACCTGTGAAACTCTCCTGATTTGATTCAAGACTTTCATGTGAGTTATCCTTGAAAACCTTGCAAATCATGACTCCAATCCCATTCCCCACTTCCATCTAATTCCATACCATCAATCTCATCCCATTTCCTTCCTTTATTGCCTTTTCAGTTCCTAAAAGTTATCCATTTTCTTTTCACATTTTTTTATTCCAAATATATATATATATATATATATATAATAATAATAAAATAACCTATTTATATTACAATAAAATAATATTTCAAATAAAATAAATTTTTTAAAGTTTTACTTTACTTCTTTTTCCACTTCCTCTCAATTGTTATTCAATTCCTCTACCATCAACCTCAATTCATCCAAATCCTTGTCATTCATCAGATAAGACATCCCTTGCAGCACCATTACTTGCATCACCAGGTGCCTTTCAAAGATTTCCTTGCAACTTGCAGTCCAAGCCCTCTTTGTCCGGGAATTCCATCCATCTTCCTCCAAATGCTCCTCATATTCTATCTTCCGTCTGCCCCTTGAAAAAACTTCTCCAACATTGCAAGTTAATTGCCTTGCATCATTTTTGATGGGACCTCTGACTTGCACCTGGTTCTCTCCATCTCAGACTTCAATTTCATTCCCTTTCATTCCACCCTCTTCCTCTATCTTTTGTTACGTTCCATCCTTTCCCTCTGTCCCATCTCCTACTTCTTAATTTCCTTCCCTTTGTTCTGTATCACCCTCTCCTTCACCCATTATCCCTTCCTCCCTTGCTTCTTTGACTACCACCAATTCCTAAGCTTGCAATTTGCCTTGCACCTTGGGATTCATCTGATTCACCTTGAATTTGGATGACAATGCAATATACAGTGGCGGCAGCGGAGGCGTATTAGTAGTTTAATTTTGGAATCATGGTATTACTACCAAGAAAAAAAATTATATTAGTTCAATTTCTCTTTATTTATTGTTGGTCTCTAAGCCTTAAACTTACCAGGATTTTTGATGCCTAAGAATTTGATCTCTGGAACTGGAGGTATATGATAGTTCACTTGCAGCGCAGACCTTTGGCTTCGCACCTCATTCCTAGATGCTATGTGGTTATCCAGTAATGGTTTTGTATTTTTATGAAAATTACAAGCAACCATGCGCAGACAAAATTGCTTGCATTTGCCTCTTAGACCTCTTGCAGCAGTACTACCAACACATCTTTCATTTCAACAAATGCAGTTTTCAAAACAACAAGATGACAATGACAACATATTTCAATTAAAAATTTATTTGAGAGATGAAGAAGTATGATAATAACTAGGGATATACAGTACTCTTAATGAATTTTGGAATCAATGGGAAAATCATCTGAACGCTTGAAGGAGCTTGCATCTTTATACCCAGGCAACTGTCACGCTTCAAGCTTAAGGGTTATTGCTTCCTTCACTTTGAAATATCCTTTCCTCAGTACCATATAGCTTGGTCCCTACATGTGACACAAATAGAAGCAAAACATCAATGGTTCCTTCCGCTTATCAACTCTGTATTTCATAACAACCTTCCATTCTTGGCAACGGAATCATCACCTACTTGCAAAACTTTCAGTTAAAACTACTCCAGTCAACCATCCCTTCCAGCTCTGCTCTTCCACCCTGGGTATCAATAGCCCTTGGGTTCCCATTCCCGGTCAAGAACTCTGGCTAGCTTTCATGCACGCTAGTTGGCCACACCAACTGTTAAGTTTGAAATGGGACTTGTCCCTCATGCTGCATAAATTACATCCTCATATTTGCATTGACTCTCAAATCAATCCTTCCTATCCCATCTGTTACGCCCTTGTAGGCTCAGGCTCTATTGCCTTGCATCTACATTATGAACTTGGAAACTTCTATACTGTTATTTCATTTCCCAACCTGTTCTTGTCATTCATTGTCTCATTGCCTCTTAACTGTATTTGGCCATCCATCAGGTTGTATCTAGTCACTTTGGATTACCTTATAAATGCTACGCCGCTTGCCTGAATATGTTCTCCTCAGTTAGTTAATTTCATAAATTCTTGCATTTTGCTAAATCCAGTCATCAAATTTTCCGTGGCTTTATTTTCCTTTCCATGGGAACAATTCATCCCTCTCAATGTGTTTTGAGTTAGTCAACCATAAGTAATCACTTTTCAGTTAGCTTCACTACCTTGCACTTGCCCTCAAACTCAGTCTCTACCTTTGCGCTCAGGATCATCTTAGATTTCCCTATAGTACATGGAGTGGTTGTGCGACAGAGTACAGGGGGGAAATTTGAGGTTGAGGTTGAGGTGGAGGTAGAAGTGGTTTGGTGAGGATGAGGAAGGAGTGGACCTGTGGTTTTATGAGGAGGAGGAAGGAGTGGATCATTGGTTTGATGAGGAGGAGGAAGGAGTGTAACAGTGAGTGAGTTGGTTTAGGTGGGTGGTTTGTAAGGTTTTTCTTTTTTTTTTCTAATTCCACCAAAAAAAAAAAACAAACATGAGTCAGCCTAGGATTCTTCTTTCAACAATAAAAACCAAGAAAATGGTGGTAAATCAATTTTAAACTGTTTCAACAACAATTTTACTCCTCAAAGTGAGCAATTTTGAGGGTTAGAATGCACTATGTCATGCAGAAGATGAGGGACAAGATGAAACATGGATGAATTGAGGAGTATTGGGAATATTCTCTTCAAATATTTCATCCCAGTCAAATTTGATGTCAGCCAAAAATTTTTGAGTTATGAAAAAAAAAAAAATCCAGTTGATTAGGATCCTCATGCCTGTTATTTTGAAGCTGGTTTTGCATTTCCCTTCAGCTGGCTCATCTTCCTTTCAGCAAACCTATTGCATGTGCAATCCAGAAGTGTAATTGAGAAAGATTATAGTTGAAATTGGTTTTTTGTAGATAATTGGAAGAGAAATTCCAATTATTTGCAACAAAATATTTCCCAGTAGCATAAACTGAATACGCTGGAATTTATTGATCTTGGTCAAAGTTCTTCTCTGGTTGTTGGGCAATCCTCATCTGGTTGAAAACATATGAATTTTTACAAGAACCCAGAAGGCCAGGATGGAGGTATATGAAATTCTTTTTTTATCACATACAAGTTTTAGTGCCACAGAGTATCTAAAAAAAACATATAGAACATATTTTGTCAGTTTATTATAAAAAATGTTATAAAATTTTTCAGAAAATAAATGAATCAATTGCCTTTTTTTGCAATCAAAATAGTGGATGTCATCTAGTTTGGGTTTTTGACTCAATGTGATAGTGGTTCCATCAAAAAAAAAAATTCAACAGGGAAAGCCTTCAGTCTCCATTACTTGAGATATCTTATTGGTTTATTCTTTTGCTGGCCAAAAAAGGACTGAGTAATTGAAAGATAGGATATCAATCATGACTCTTTTGTTCTATAAGTCAATGGTTTTTTGACCAACTGAGAATGGATTTTCTAATCAATAAATTTCTGCTCCATTTCCATTTTATCCCAATCCCCAATCTACAAAGAGACTCAGCCAGTTTGATAGCTGGATTTCATTGAGGATTCCAAGAATTTTTTTGGAAGATGTGGTGGTCTTCAATCATCTCCAAAAGTTTCATGAATGAAGGAAAAATTTTTTGGAACAGTTGCTGGAAGCTTAAGTTATTGAGGAGATGAAGCTTTTGACTTCTAAACATAGTAGTGTGGAGAGTATGTCTTCTTCAAACCAGGTATTGCTTTTGCAATAGATAATTCAAAAGCCAACCAATTTGATTCAAAATTTTAGTCTGAATCAGAGTCAAATAATCATAGAATTTCAGTCAGCTTTTCTGTGTTTTCAACTTGGTGCTTGAATTTTGATTGGAAATGTTGACAAAGAAAGTGATTTGATGTGGGTTGAGGAGATGATGATAGGATGTGTGTGAAGAAATGAGGATGCAAAGCAAATGAGATTTGAGTAAATGGAGATGAGATGTGTTTGATTTAATGCAGATGGTATTGAGGTGTGTATGGGTGTTTTGCATCCAATGGATGGTTGATTTATGATTATGCATAAATGGTAGATATTATCATTTAAATATCCCATTTCCCTGAAACAAGCCATTCTGAAATACACCAGTTAGGAGGTATTTGTATTTCAGAAATCTGCCATCAAAATTTTGGGTTTGTTAAAAAAAATGTTGATTTTCTAGTGGCAGGTTTTCTAACTCTTATATTGCCTATTGTTGAGTTCTTTTGATCCAGAAGTTCAACATTGGTAGTGGTTGAACAGAAACCTAAAATTATTATATAATTTTAATTGAAAATTACAAAAGTATTTACCATGAGGCATGTAATGCTATACAGAACTCAAACTACCTTCCAAGATTTTCCAAGATAGAAAAATTTTTTTTTGATTGATTATCTTTTACGATCCTCAAAAAAACCTTTGATTTTTTTATTATCATTTTATTTCTTTTTTCCAATTCATAAACCAAATTTCCCACTTGATTAAAATTATATTTTTTAAAAAAAAAACACTTTGTTCCATTTGATTTTTTTAACATGAGATGTTGAATTCTATCCATCACTGGAATCACATCCAAAGATTTTCATGGTATAAACTTTTTTTTTAATTTCTCATCTGTTGAAGTAATCAAAAAATTGTTCATGTCCTGATTTATTTATTTATTTTTTTCAAAAAAAGTTCCCCAAATTTTCCATTTGATAAAAATTAGTTATTATTTCAAAAATAAAACTCACATCTGATTATCATTTTGATTTGTTCTTTTTTTAATCAATCCAATTCCCAAATTTTGGGAAGAAAAATACCAACCTACTCCTATGAAATATATTGGTTTTTCAAGGATTGGAAAATACCAACATCAACCTCCTTCAAACATAACAACCATTCAGCAGCCAACTTCATTCTCCAAAATCTTACTCATTTGCCTAGGGTTGAGGATCTTGCCTCTCCATTGAGCTTTCACACCAGGCACCCCCAAATTTGGGGTAAAAAAACAATATACTTAAAATATTGGTTCCTGCAACCTTGGAAAACGCTCTTGTTGGTTGCCTTGGTCCTGCATCCTCCATTCAATCCCAAACCTTGAGGACAAATTTTATGAATCCTTAAGCTTTTTCACTGGGAAAAAGCTTACACTTGCAAAACTTTCCTCCACAAATTTGGAGCAATAAGACTATTCCATCTCTAAGAAAGGGTGAAAAAGTTCTCCCACCTCACCTGATGTGGATTTTTATTTTTTTTATTCATTTACTAATGTCTTCATATATGCACCTATTGCATTGAAACTGGGAAAAGGCAAGACTTCATCAGGAAAATGCCATTTCTTCCCAATTTTGGGGAATATACTAGTCTACTTTCTAGATCAATTTATAATTTCACTATCATGGTTTCACTGCAGATCAGAGATATTATCTATTTAAAAGCTGTCACCTAATTTTTTATATGTATGTGTGACATATTGTTGGAATCCTTGCCTCTTTTTTGTTCAATACTATCTTTATATCTCTACTTTCCACCCACTTTCATTATCACAACCACATTCAATACCATTCCACACCATCACCCACCATCATCAAATAAATTTCACCACTCCATTCCAACTTCATCTCTAACAACATCACCATCACCATTACCATTACCATCACCATCACCATCACCATCACCATCACCATCACCATCACCATCACCATCACCATCACCATCACCATCACCATCACCATCACCATCATCATCACCATCACCATCACCATCACCATCACCATCACCATCACCATCACCATCACCATCACCATCACCATCACCATCACCATCACCATCACCATCACCATCACCATCACCATCACCATCACCATCACCACCACCACCACCATCACCATCACCATCACCATCACCATCACCATCACCATCACCATCACCATCACCATCACCATCACCATCACCATCACCATCACCATCACCATCACCATCACCATCACCACCATCATCATCATCATATCATTCTTGCCCATTAAGCTATAACATTACCCCATATCATGTTCATATTTTGTAACTAAAAAATTTAGTTACCTTTATTTCCATCTTACTTTTTTCATTATCCTATTTTTCATGTCTCATTCCCCCTCTGGGGGATCTCTAGTTGTCCTTAACCCCGCTTACTTGGGCCCATTTTGTGGTTCTCTAGTTGTCCAAAATAAAGTTCATTCCCTGCACCTGAAATGAAAACCCATCTGATTACCAGACAACCAAACCAGAGTGTCCCTTCCTCCTCTTCATATCAGTTTTACTTGACTTTACAAGTAAATCCCTTTTCCCTTGGCTCTTAGTAGCCGTATCAATACTTCTCATTTGGGTCTTTAGTTGCCTTCTGTACTCCTTCTTTCTCCAAATAACCATTTTCCCTTTGTCAAATCTTCACATATAGAGCATGTTTTTGTAAATTTTTTGATGTGCCAAATAAAAATACGTATATTACGAGCAGAAACCACAGATTACATGACATATGTACATATAAAATAAACTTGAACTATGCACACTCAAGAATTAAACATACAGGTCATTGATTTAATTTTCTGATCCACTGTATTCTGAGCTTTATTCCTCATTCTACAAAAGCTTGAATAACTGCTCTCTCTATCACCATCACCCATCATACCATTAATCATTGATCCTCCCAAAGAATAATATTTTATGAATTCTCATTGTTGCAAGGCAAGACCAGGACCAAAAACGAACACACTGTCCAAAACCAACAAAATCCTGACAATATCCAATAAAAACCTCATTTCAAAACAAACATTGAACCACAAAGAAAAAAGTGAAAAAATGGAACTGACCAAGCAAGAACACAGAAATAATCCCACACCAATTAAATTTCACAACACAGCAGAGGCAAAATTCCTAGCTAATCCAATAAAATATCTGAATAAATTGGAAAAGCTTTGTTAAAATACGTACGCACTTATGCGGGTGCTACGTATAAGTGTAATCCAAATGGGATGCACAAATGGGCCTCTGAGGCCCATTGGACACACACACGGACCATACGGGCCCATGTGGATGTTACAGAGTTTTGGAAACTGGCCTCAAAACGCGTGAAACAGACCCATTGGTACACGGGCCCTAACGGGCCCGATGGGGTATATGGGCAAATACGGCCAGATGGGCTTGTATGGGCATAATTGGGCCCAAGGTTTATTTTGGACATACTTGGCCAGACGGGCTGGCCCGCAAAAGTAGTCTTTTCTCACAATTCGGGCTTGGGGCGGCCCACTAGGGTTGCCGCCCGTGTCGCGGCCCGCTCAGGGCCGCTGCTCGCGTCGCGGCCCGCTCGGGGCCGCTGCTCGCGTCGCGGCCCGTTCGGGGCCGCCTGTGTTCCTCGGCACGGCCCACGCGGGGCCCAACGGCCCGCGCGGGGCTGTAGCGCGGCCGAGGGATCCCGCGCAGTGCGATGCTGCGCGGGCCCGGCTGGTCGCGACCGGCGACCAGCGCCGCGGAGCCGGGGCTCGCGACCCCGGCTTGCTCCCCCTCCCCTCGCTCGCCGTCGCGAGGGGGAGGGGGCAGGCTGGCTGGGTTGAACCAGCCAGGGACCGACCGCGACAGCGCGGTCGGCCAGGGCAGGGGGGACCTGACCACCCCCTTGCCCAAGGAGGTGGCGGCGCCGGCCGCAAGGGTAGCGACCGGCAGGTGGGGGGGAATTCATCACCCCCCCACCATCGATCGTTCGAGGCGACCGAGCAGGGCAGGGACGCTCTCCCCCCCCCCCTTTACCGAGGGGGAGGAGCGATGGGCCTGGGGGGACCTGATCACCTCCCAGGCCAACGTACTTGACGACGCCCTGGAGGTATCGACCCCCAGGGCCCCTGGTGAGGGGATTTGACCGCCCCCACCAGGGATTTGAGAGAAAAAGGGGGGGGGACAACATGTCCGCTGGTCACCCCCCCCCATGTGAGTCTGAGACCGGACCCAGGTTTGCCCTGGGTCTCACCTGGCCCATTTGAGGGGCCAGGGGCTGGCTGCATGAGGCAACCAGCCCGTAAACAAGGCAATAAAGGTCATCATGGCTGGTTGTAAAGGACAACCAGCCAAGGGGATTGAACAGTTAAGGGGCTGGTTCAGTCCCATTGAGGTGGAAACACCGGAAATAACCAGAATAGGCTGGTTGTAAGGGTACAGGGACTGATGCCATGTGGGCTGATTTAGTCCAAACCAAGTAACAAGGCCAGTAGAGCCTGTAGAGCCCTTTTGGGGCGGAAAATTTGCCTTTTGGCTTGTTGTATCATGGGCTCACAAGAGGCCAATCTTTTGTACTTAAGGAGCTCTTCTCCCTGCTGTTTTCCATCATTCATTCATCATCCAATCGAATTCATCCAACATATTGCCCCATTGTGAGAGCCCCATTAGCCATTATTGAAACACAGTGTCCAGCATTTCTTTTGCTTTAAATACTGCTCATTTGCCTAAGCTAATTGCTGGCCATAATTACAACACATTATCAGTACCAACATCATCATTACTTCCAAGCCATCTAGACCTTTGTACCTTACTTTGGAGAACCTCAAAGACCTCAAGTTTTCCAAGAAGATGACCTATATCCCTGATGTTAGCTCTATCAAAATAGTTCTGAATAGTCAGAACTATAATGCTTGGGCTGTCCTTATGGATAGTGAGCTGGATAACATCTGCTGTGGGGAAATTATGGATGCAGATGACACTCTGATCAGTTCAGAAGTGGAGAAGAAGTCTTACCATCTGATCCTTAGGCATCTTGATGAGAATCATGTGACATGGGTTGCTGATACTCTTAGGGAAGATGAGAGGAGGAGGGGCAGCATCCTTTGGAAGCTGCTTAAGTCCAAGTATGCTGGTGATTCTGTTCACCAGAAGGGTATAGCCTTTAATAAACTGTTCAAGTTACAATATTCAAATTGTAAACAGTTTGTGGCAGAGGCTAGGTCTAGTATAGCCAAGTTCAAGTCATCTGGACTTAACATGGATCCAGAGTGTTTGTCACTCTTAATCCTTCAAAAGCTGCCGAAAGAGTTTGATTCCTTAGTCAGAATCATTTCTCAATTGGATCCTCTTCCTGGGGAGGAGGATGTGCTTAAAAGGATTGAAAAGGATGACCTTCAATTCAAGATGAAGGGGGGTTCTGGAACAGCCCTAGTTGGAAAGACTGGAAAATCTCGCAAGAAGGCAAAAAAGGATTTGTCCAAGGTCTTATGTTACAATTGTCAGAATAAGGGTCACTATGCTAAGGACTGCAAGGAGGCCAAGAAAAGGAAGAATTCCGAAGGGAATGACAAGGAGGTCAATCTCACAACTGAAAACGTTGCAATGGTGGCGTTGGATGCTCCAATTGAAGAGGCTGTTGTGGAAGAAGGTCCCAACAAGAAGGCCAAAATCGATGAGGATCAAGAAATGGACTTGATTGATTATGAAGTGAGTAATCTTAACCTCAAAGATACGAACTTATCAGTGACTGATAAAGCTTCTTTCCTACTAGGAGGATTGAAGGAGGATGTTCTTGTTTTGATCGATTATGGTTGTACAGATCACATGTTTTTTGAACCAAATTTATTTTCAAATCTTAGTGATTATGATGGGGTTGTAAATATTGGTCAGAAAGGCAGAACAATTCAGATTAAAGGAATTGGAAAAGTTATTCTTGAAAATCAACTGGGTTTCCAAATTACTTTTGATAAAGTGTTCTATGTACCAGAGTTGCCTTACAACCTTGTGTCTCTTGGGGTGTTATGGAAAAAAGGTTTCCAAATTCGTTATCTTAAAGGAGATATGTTTGTTATTGATATGAATGGGAGAACTGTTCTTAGTGGACAAGTTCGGAATAAGCTTCTGTGTGCAAGCTTGTTCAAATTCTCAGCTCTGAGCACTGTTTCTCACAATAGAAGTGGCCATAAGGTAAAGGACAGCAACTGTGAGAGTTGTACCTTGGGGGCTAAGACTAGAAATGTGTTCTCTAAGAGAAGAGATCACACAGATGTTCCTAGAGACGAATTTTCCATTGATTTGGCAGGGCCATTCACTCCAGAGTCCCTTGGTGGGGCAAGATACTTCATCAATTTAGTTGATACTGCAACTAATTATGTTTGGGTTAAACCAATTCGATCTAAGGATCAGACCACAGAGGAGGTTTCTGTAATCTTCAAAGTCTGGAAACAGAATGGTCTGATGAAGGAGATCAAGAGGGTTATTACCAATGGAGGGGGTGAATTCGTGAGTAAAGAGTTTGGGAGGCTGTTGAAAGATTATGGTATCATTCATATAGTCACTACTGCAAGTACTCCACAAAATAATGGAATAGTTGAGAGAATGAATAGGACTTTACTGGACAAAGTCAGAACTATTATGTCTCAATCTGGTCTGCCAAAGTTCTTATGGGCTGAGTTGATGTGCACGGTGTGTCTGTTGCACAACATTGTAAGTGTTAATGGGAAGTGCCCCCATTATCAGTTTTGGAAGTTGTACCCCAAAACATCACACCTAAGAACAATTGGTTGCTTGGTGTATTATAGTGTCCACCATAATGAAATGGTCGGAAAATTAGACCCTAGAGCCAGAACAGGGGCACTTGTAGGCTATGATTTAATAAGTAAATCTTATAGGATCTATTGTCCAGGTACAAGAAAGGTTATCCGTAGCAAGGATGTAAAATTCGACGAAAGTACCTTTCCACTCAAAAGGAGTGAAGATGTCGTTGTGATTAAGCCACAACAAGAAATAGAATTAGCACCTATTTCACCAGAAAAAGCTGTGGAACATGTGGTTCCAGAAGATAAAGAGGTGGCAGACGTGCCACAAGAGGGTTCAGTACCCGCTCCAGGTGATTCTGTGGAATCAGAACCTGATGAGCCTCCACCTCCGGTTAGAAGGAGTGGTAGGGTTATAGTACCGGTTGACAGGTACGGGGAGTGGAGATCCCATTATGCTGCCGCAGGATATGAGGAAGATACATTTCAGGAACAGTGTATGCTCAATGAAGTCCTTGAGTTGAGTTCAGAAATGGGTAACAGGGTTAACCCAAATAGCTTTGGCCAAGCTATGAATTCTGATGAGAGAGCCAACTGGAAGAGTGCTATTTTTGAGGAATTTGATTCTCTAGAGAATAATAGTGTCTTTGAAGTGGTTAAGCGGGATTCTGTTCCAAAAGGAAAGACCATTGTGGTGTCTCAATTGGTGTTAAACAAGAAGTTTGACACAAATGGAGCTTTGAAAAGGTTCAAGGCTAGATGTGTTGCACAGGGCTTCAAGCAGAGAGAGGGTATTGATTACCAAGAAACTTTCTCACCAACTGGAAGGCTTTCCACCTTCAGGTACATCATTGCTCTGGCAGTGGAGTTGGGTGAAGAAATCAGACAAGCTGATTTTGTAACAGCATACTTGAATGCAAAACTTGGAGAGGAGGAGACTGTTTATATGTTGATTCCTGATGGTTTTTGTGAATGGTTAGTAGAGACTAAACCAGAAACCATGAAGAAAATCTGTGTTAGAACTTTTCTTTTGGCAGATAAAGGGGAATATGTCCTCAAGCTGTGTAGATCCCTGTATGGATTGAAGCAAGCAGCTAGGTCATGGTATAACAGCATGAGTGAGAAACTGATAGAGATTGGTTTTAAGACGTCTGAGGCCGATCCTTGCCTTTTTGTGAGAAAGGATGCAATCTTGTTTGTATGGGTTGATGAAATTATCATTATTGGTGATGGTAAAGAGAGAGTCATGGAGACACTCAAAAAGGAGTTCAAGATAAAAGATCTTGGTCTGGCACAACAGGTGCTAGGAATGAAAGTTAGTAAGGGCAAGAATGGTATTAAGTTAGACCAAAGCCATTACGTTGAAGCTCTTCTTAAGCAGTATGGCTTAGAGGATGCAAAGGAGTTTGGTACTCCCATGCAGTCAAACATTCGTTTAGAGAAGTCTACAGATGAGGAGTATCTGGAGTTTGTTCAATCAGGGAATGACTACAGGTCAGCTGTCGGATCGCTTAATTATTTGGGGCAGTGTACAAGGCCCGATATTGCGTTTGCAATTGGGGTCTTGTCGCAACACTTAGAAAAGCCAAGCATGAGGCATTGGTCAGCGTTTAAGAGAGTTATGAGGTATCTTAAAGGAACACACAGTCTGGGACTGTTGTTTACAAAGTCAGCAAACTTTGATTTGGTTGGTTATTCCGATGCAAGTTGGGCAGATGGTAACACTAGGGAATCAACAAGTGGTTTTGTATTCTTTTTAGGTAAGAATCTGGTGTCATGGATTTCCAAGAAGGTGTCGGCAATAAGTCTTTCATCAACAGAGGCTGAGTATAGAGCTTACTTAGCAGCTTCACAGGAAGCAAAATGGTTGAGAAAAGTCTTAGAGGATACACATAAACCACAAGGGTTTGCGTTGTTGTATTCCAATAACCAGAGTGCCATTGCGTTGGCACAAAACCAAGTGTTCCATTCAAGAACAAAACATATTGATATTCACTATAACTATATTCGCGACGCAGTTAACTGCAATGAGATTGTGTTGAGGTACATGCCCACGGGAGCAATGATTGCAGATATCTTGACTAAGGCATTAGACAGAAACAAGCATCAAGGCTTTGTGACTAATATGCGGATGTCACCCCTTTTGGATTAAGGGGGTGTGTTAAAATACGTACGCACTTACGCGGGTGCTACGTATAAGTGTAATCCAAATGGGATGCACAAATGGGCCTCTGAGGCCCATTGGACACACACACGGACCATACGGGCCCATGTGGATGTTACAGAGTTGGGGAAACTGGCCTCAAAACGCGTGAAACAGACCCATGGGTACACGGGCCCTAACGGGCCCGATGGGGTATATGGGCAAATACGGCCAGATGGGCTTGTATGGGCATAATTGGGCCCAAGGTTTATTTTGGACATACTTGGCCAGACGGGCTGGCCCGCAAAAGTAGTCTTTTCTCACAATTCGGGCTTGGGGCGGCCCATTAGGGTTGCCGCCCGTGTCGCGGCCCGCTCGGGGCCGCTGCTCGCGTCGCGGCCCGTTCGGGGCCGCTGCTCGCGTCGCGGCCCGTTCGGGGCCGCCTGTGTTCCTCGGCACGGCCCACGCGGGGCCCAACGGCCCGCGCGGGGCTGTTGCGCGGCCGAGGGATCCCGCGCGGTGCGATGCCGCGCGGGCCCGGCTGGTCGCGACCGGCGACCAGCGCTGCGGAGCCGGGGCTCGCGACCCCGGCTCGCTCCCCCTCCCCTCGCTCGCCGTCGCGAGGGGGAGATGGCAGGCTGGCTGGGTTGAACCAGCCAGCAACCAACCGCGACAGCGCGGTCGGCCAGGGCAGGGGGGACCTGACCACCCCCTTGCCCAAGGAGGTGGCGGCGCCGGCCGCAAGGGTAGCGACCGGCAGGTGGGGGGGAATTCATCACCCCCCCACCATCGATCGTTCGAGGCGACCAAGCAGGGCAGGGACGCTCTCCCCCCCCCCTTTACCGAGGGGGAGGAGCGATGGGCCTGGGGGGACCTGATCACCTCCCAGGCCAACATACTTGACGACGCCCTGGAGGTATCGACCCCCAGGGCCCCTGGTGAGGGGATTTGACCGCCCCCACCAGGGATTTGAGAGAAAAAGGGGGGGGACAACATGTCCGCTGGTCACCCCCCCCCATGTGAGTCTGAGACCGGACCCAGGTTTGCCCTGGGTCCCACCTGGCCCATTTGAGGGGCCAGGGGCTGGCTGCATGAGGCAACCAGCCCGTAAACAAGGCAATAAAGGTCATCATGGCTGGTTGTAAAGGACAACCAGCCAAGGGGGTTGAACAGTTAAGGGGCTGGTTCAGCCCCATTGAGGTGGAAACACCAGAAATAACCAGAATAGGCTGGTTGTAAGGGTACAGGGACTGATGCCATGTGGGCTGATTTAGTCCAAACCAAGTAACAAGGCCAGTAGAGCCTGTAGAGCCCTTTTGGGGCGGAAAATTTGCCTTTTGGCTTGTTGTATCATGGGCTCACAAGAGGCCAATCTTTTGTACTTAAGGAGCTCTTCTCCCTGCTGTTTTCCATCATTCATTCATCATCCAATCGAATTCATCCAACATATTGCCCCATTGTGAGAGCCCCATTAGCCATTATTGACACACAGTGTCCAGCATTTCTTTTGCTTTAAATACTGCTCATTTGCCTAAGCTAATTGCTGGCCATAATTATAACAAGCTTAAACAATGGGGTGGTTTTTCATACAACCAAAATGAGGGGTGAAATGTGGCTGATGAAGACTATAGATTTGACTTTGATTCAACAATAAACAAGCACCAAAAACCATTAGGAAAGCATTTTTTCATTTGCCAGATGCAGATAGATGATTGGTTGGAATACAGAAAACAAATGCAGAAGCAAAATCATTGGGCATGTTGGGTGGATTCAAATATATAAATGTGGAAAATAAAAGCAATAGACCAAGGAAGAATTTATGAGTAATCAAAGAGGTGGGGGCCAATTCAGGATCAAAATTGATGGGTGTCACAAGGGCTGCTGACATGCAAGCAGGGCTTGGCACAGAGGGGTCTCTACCCACAGTAGGCTTAGGGGCAAGGTTACTGAAGGAGGCTACAAGGAGCAGAGGAGGATTGTGTTGAAGGGTGCTGAATGACACTTGCTGGGAAAGATCTCCTAGTAAGAAGTAGTAAACTGATTTCTTGGGGAACTATTGGGAAGAGGGAAGAGGAGGCTTATTAAATAGACAAGAGGTTGGAACTACAACAGAGGTAAAAGTGATTGGGGCTCAGAATATACACATGATGTCATGGGAACAGTCTAAGTAACAGAGAGGGCTTATCAGGTATGCTACTACATTAGGTTAGGCTGCTTCTACATTGGGGTAAGTTTCCAGGTCTGATCTGTCTAAGTTGGGAGAGTACAGTTGAAGGATGTACAGTTTACATGGTGGTCATGACACTATGTACTAAGTAGAGAGAGTATGTAATACAATCTGCAAGAGGATGTACATAAAGATTCCCAAAGGATAAGCCACACAGAGGAGGTATGGGTTAGACAGAGAGATAACCCAAAGAGGTATGGTTTAGACAGAGAGATAACCCAAAGAGGTATGGGTTAGACAGAGAGGTAGAGTAGAGCCTGGGAGATTGAGTATGTGCAAGCCTATGGAGTCTATCTGTGTATAGTATGAGGTTAGACTATATGTAGGTATGTACTGCATGAAGATCCTGAGGTATATAGTTACTGGAGACATATTCATGTAAGTCTCCTGAGCCCTGAGGTTGAAGTTCCTGAGAAATTAGATCAGGCCTGAGGGTTAGACTGAGGTTAGACTGAGTTTGGTGTCAGTATGACAGTACCCCCTGGTGAAGAAGAGGGCATCTCCTGGTGACCATAAAAGGAGAGGTTGAAGAGGCCATCCAGGTTGTCCTTCAGCCATGTCTAACTTGAGTTTTCCTTCCCCTTACCCACAACCATTGCCACCATCCACCCCATTACCACCTTTATCTCCTTATACCAGATCACCTACACCAACCTATCCAATGGAGAAGACCAACAATTATTATCCAGTCCAGCAATACTACCCAAGTTGCAATAGGTGCATCAAGCTTGGAAGAATCTGCACCACCAGTATCAAGCACAATTCTGCCAAATGTGAAAGTTTTAGGAAGTATGGAAGAATGTGTGATATGGATAAGCAAGGCAGAAAGGCCTTGGGGCCAACCTTATGGCTCCTGGAGAAGACTCAACCTTTTGAAGTGAAGGAGGCTCCAGATGATGATGCCATGACCCTGGGGTATTCATCCAGACTTGATGAATCTTCAGGTAAGTGCTTCTGGATTTAGTATTGGAGGTGCTGGAGTGCTGATAAAAGTTTTGGAATATTCCGTTTGATGCAGGAGAGGTTGAAGAAAACGCAAGAAAAGAGGGAGGCACTGCGTCGAACTGGCAATTTGGCCATAGATGGTACGTCAAGGCGTCCGCAGGAGGAGTCCGGGGAAGCATTTTTACAATTGGGAACCCCTCATGTAGATTTGGACAAGGAGGTGGTCAAGGTCCCTCCAAAAAGCGTAAGAGACAAGGGAATTCTGGAGTCCGTCAAAACCGTCAAAGGAAATCATCAAAGCGTCAAAGGGGTTTTTCAAAGTGTCGAAGGGATTTGTCAAAGCATTGAAGGGGTTCATTGAAACATCAAAGCAAACCATCAAAGCGTTGAACGTTGAAGCCTTGAAGCAAACCATTGAAGCGTCAAAGCAAACAGTGGAAGAGTCAAATGTCGAGGCGTCAAAGCGTCAAAGCCCACCGTTGAAGCGTTGAACGTTGAAGCTTTGTAGCAAGTTGTCAAAGCGTCAAAGCGGAATGTCAAAGTGGAGACAACAATGAAGACGCCAAAGGGAGTTTGGAGATGGAATTGAGTGAGATGGATGAAGATAGAGAAACCACTAAATAGACAGTTAAAGGGAAAGCTAGAGAGATCATTGTTGAAGAAGGGGGCAGATCAGATGACTCTTTGGAGTTAGAGGATTTAAGGAACAAAATGAAGGATTTGGAGGTGAAGATGAAGGTGGTGGAAGACAGAAGGAATAGAAGGAAAGGAATTGAAAAAAGAGGTGAAACTGAGGTCTGGTTGGAGGAATTGGAGAATGGAGAAAGGTTATTGAAGATGATGGAAGGAAGAAGATTCAGAGAAGATTCTGTTTTAAAT
The DNA here is from genome assembly GCA_025617555.3 of Puccinia polysora. NCBI lineage: Eukaryota > Fungi > Basidiomycota > Pucciniomycetes > Pucciniales > Pucciniaceae > Puccinia > Puccinia polysora. Next base: position 22,502,299 of record CM062620.1, on the reverse strand, counting down.
GAAAATAAAGTTAATCACTCTTTGGAGATTTATAGTAGGAATTCTAGGACTTTAAATTCAAATTTTCAGGAAGGTTTAAAGAAGGGTTGGGGTAGTGAGATAAGAAAATAGAAGTATGGTTTTTTAGAAGCTAGAAAGAAAAAAGTTTTAGAGATAAAGAAAAGACTAGCTGATATTTTGGCTTTAGCTGGACATACTTTTGAAGTAGGGACTACTATAAGGGGTCCAAATTTTTATCAAGTTGCCAAGTTAAAATTAGTAAATACTTGGATGTCTAGAGTAAAAGAGTTGGAAGAATTGATGTGTGAAGCTATCTAAAAAGTTGTTTATATGAAATTTGTTTTATTTTATTACTTATTGATTTATATTTTCTTTGGAAGGGAGTAATTGATTTTTTTTGCTAAGGTTGAAAAAGGGAAAAGGAGAAAGAATTTTATTTATTTATTATTATTATTTTTTATCATGTTATTGATATTAATTATTATTATTATTATTATTTTTCTTTTTGAAAAGGAGAATATGGTTTATATTGTTTTATTTTAAGGATGACTTTGGTTTTGAGGGTTAGAGTGTATGGAAGTCTTGAATTAAAGTAGGGCAGTTGGTAAGATTAGAGTGAGGTTCCCAAGTAGTGCGTTCCTCGTCATTCTGGAAGCCTTTCCATTCAACTAAGTAAAATAATTTCCCCCTCTTAAGTTTGGAATCCAATATCTGAGACACTTCCCATTCTTCTTCACCATCAATTTTGACTGGCTCAGTTGGTGGTTGGTGCCTAGAGGATAGTGAGTTGTCCTGATATGGCTTGAGTAAGGAGGAGTGGAATACAGGGTGAATGGTGGACCATTTCTGAGGGAGTTGAAGATTGAATGAACTTTTTCCAATCTGTTCTGTAATCAAAAAGGGACCTAACCATTGCTCTGAGAGCTTATGAGTTGGAAGATTAGTTTTGATATTTTTAGAAGAGAGCCAAACTTTGTTTCCAACGGCAAATGAGGCAGGAAAGTCACTTCTTTTTAAGTCAGCATATCTTTTGTAGGTTTTAATTGCCTTTTCCATTTCAATACCCAATAACTTCTGATTCTGTTGAATCTGGGTTATGTTGTGGCTGGAAGGTTGATTATCTACTACATGGAGACTTTCAAAGTTGGGGTGTTGTCCATAGATGGTGAAAAAAGGAGATTGCTTAGTAGAAGTGTGAGTGGAATTGTTGTGAGCAAATTCAGCAAGGGTGATCCAGGTATCCCAGTTGTCTTGGTGATAACTGACATACATCCTAAGAAATTGTTCTAGGATCTGATTTACTCGTTCCATCTGTCCATCTGTTTCAGGGTGATAAGATGTGGAAAGATTTCTTTTTATCTGTAATTTTTCACATACAAGTTTCCAAAAGGAAGAAAAAAATAAAGATCCTCTGTCACTGACAATGTCAGTTGAGAGGCCATGTTTAGTAAAAACATGAGAAATTAGTAGGTTAGCTAACTCCACAGAGGAGATATCAGTTCTGGTTTTAATAAAGAGTGACATTTTTGAATATGACCAACTACCACAAGGATTGAGTCAAACCCATTGGATAGTGGCAGTTGTGAGACGAAGTCCACAGAGAGTGAAGTCCAGGGAGAATATGGAATTGGTAAGGGTTGGAGGAGTCCAAACTTTTTGTGGTGACTGGCTTTGTTTCTGCTGCAAAGGTAACAAGAAGAAACATAATCTTTGATAAAGGAAGTCATATTTTCCCAATTGAAATCACTTTTGACTAGATCAGCTGTTTTTTCTTGTCCAGGGTGGCCAGAGAGGGGAAAGTCATGTCTTTGTCAAAGTATTTCAAGTTGTAGTTGTTCATCCTCCTTGGGGATTGCTATTCTATTTTGGAAAATAAGGAGTCCAGTGTCTGGGTCTATAAGATAACTCTTTACTTGTTCCTTTTTATGTAGCTTCTCAATAATCTGCTGGTTTGATTTGTTGGAGATCTGGGACTTAATTAATGTTTCCAATTGTTTGTCAACCTGTTTTGCAGAGATAAAGAAAATCATAGAAGGTTCAAAGTCAGTCTGTTTCAAGAGTTGTTTAACATTTGCTGGATTCTTTTCTGCATAGGGCATCCCCCCCTTGGGATAAACGTTGTCTCGACGTGACAAGACATCAGGCACTATGGATTTCTTTCCAGGTTTATAGACTATAGTGAAGTAAAATTCAGACAGAAACTCAGCCCAACGGGCTTGGCAACGAGTCAAGACTTTGGAGGTCATGAAATATTTAAGAGATAAGTGATCAGTGGGAACTTCAAAGGGAGAAGAAAGACTGAGGAGGTAAGCTCTCCAGATCTTGATGGACCATACAATGGCCAGGAGTTCCTTATAATGGATTTCATAGTTCAGTTCAGCACTACCCAATTTTCTGCTGTCAAAAGCAATTGGGTGCTTGGATCCATCAAGAGAGACTTGGGTGAGGACAGCCCCTAGGGCATAGTCACTGGCATCAGTCTCCAAAAAGGTTTGTAAGGAAAAATCAAAATTTCTGAGTACAGGAGCTTTAGTAAAGGCTACCTTGAGATCCTCAAACTGCTGCAAAGCCCCTGGGGATAAAGGAAAGATGGGTTCTGCCCCAGTTAAAGCAGTGAGGAGGTGCACCTTTCTGGAATGGTTAATGATAAACCTGCGAGAAAAATTAGAAAAACCCAAAAACTGCTGCAAGGCCTTTTTGTTTGTTGGTGGTGGCCAGTCCAAGATCTTCTGGAACTTGGAGTTGTCCATTTCAATGCCACTTTTGGAAATGACATATCATAGATAGTCCACTGAGGAGGCATGAAATTCACACTTAGAAGCTTTTGCATATAATTTTTTCTTCCAAAGTCTGTTCAAGACTTCACACACATGAGCTGTATGTTCTGTTAAGTTTTTGGAAAAAATAAGAATTTCATCAGTGTATACCACCACACAGATGGTCAGAAGTTCTGCAAAAATGGAGTAGATAGGCCCAACTGGAGGCATAGGGCCTTCCAGTTTGATATGATGGTTGTAAGCACAATGAGGAGGGAGTTTATCAGCTTTTACCTTGGAAAAAACATCTAAAAAGGCATGATAAGCATCAGGAACTCTCTCCATCACAGTTTCAATTTCATCAGTTTCCTCATCTTCATCCAAACCTTCTGCAGTAGCCTGCTTTGGGTCAGGGTCAGAAGTGGAAATAATCATATGCAAAAAATGAACCAATAGATCATCCTCCATATCCTCCAAGAATTTCAGAGAATGTCCAAAGAATATCCTGTTCACAGAAGTAGTTGTTGAACTCAAAGGAAAGTGTTGTGAGTGCATATATTCTGAAAAGTGGACAGGAGCAGTGACCTGCAGGTTCACTGGCGGAAAGGAAGTAGTGGCCAAGGAGAGTTCAATGGAAGAAGAATGATCCAAAGTTGGTTGGTGTCTTGGGGTGATCAATCCCAGTTGCCAATTTACATCTTGGTTCCAGAAATGGAGGAAGTCAATACCTAGAATAATGTCTTCTTTGGGGGGAGTATCAATAACCAAGAAATCCCATTCTAAGTTGGGAAAAGAGGGCAAAGAGAAATTGAAGGAAAACTTATGGGTGATTTCTAGGGAAGGTGAGTCAGAAGGACTGAAGGTAAATAAGAAGATAGGAGTGGTCAGAGGTTTGAGTGGCAGAGAAAACTTTGAAACCATAGATTTTGAAATAACAGATTCATTTGCTCCAGAGTCAATGAGTACACTGTAAGCCTGGTTATTGGACAAGCAAACAAAACGTAAGTCTTTAGAAGGAGGGTTAGAGTCTTTTCTTTCCAAAGTTTTTACTTGAATATTGGGAGGGTGATGGTCAAGGAGTACCACATTCCCATCACCTAGTCTTTTCCCTGTTTGGTTTTTATAGGATTGGGCTTCTGGCCAGGCTTAAAATCTGGACGTTTCCTGCAGAGACTAATTTTGTGAGTTCCTCCACAGTAGTTACAAAAACCCTCTCTTTCTCTCCTAGCTTTTTCTTCAGCCTTGAGGTGTCCATCCTCTCCCACGTTGGGATTGGGGACATAGGTTGGAGTAGAATTAGTAGGGGTTGTCTTAGCCTTCCCCTTAAACCTACCTGGTTGGCTGGTCTGTTGAGAATTTCTGAGGATTTGGAAGACTGGGTCCAGGTCTTGAGGTCTGAGGGAGAGTGAAAGACTTCTCCCAGATCCTGCAATGGTAACAATTGTCATACTTAAGAACAATATCCATTAGGTCTTGAAAGGTTTCTTGAGGTCCATCATAACCAGCTAGTTGGTCCAGTAATATGGCTGGGAGACCCTGTCTAAAATGAAAGAAAAAGGCTTTATCACCCCACCCAGAGACCTTGGTCATAATTTTCCTTAATTCAGTGATATAGTTAGTAGAATAACCACTGTCTTTCATCTTAAGAAGGGTTAACTCCTTCTCAGCATGCTGGATTTCTAGACAATCCCCATAAAGGGTATGAAGCTGTTGAGTGAATAGAAGCCAGGAGTTAAGTATGAAGTCTGGCTCATGATTACCAATGTGAGCAAGATAGGGTTGGATCCATCCACTGGCATTTCCTGAAAGGTAAGAGACTTTAAAAAATACTTTCTTTCTGTCATTAGCAAAAACTCTCTCATCATTTGCAAAAATGAGTTCACAAGCTTGAAGGAAGGGTCTAAGCTTGGTTGGGTTAGTTCCATCAAATTTATTGGGGGCATTGATAGATGGAGATTTAAAGTTAGCAGAGGGTCCATGGTCAGCAGTTTTAGAAAGATGAGTCATTGCAGTGGTCATTTGCTGAAGAATGGCCAGCAGGGCAGGGTCAGTTGAAGGAACCTGAGTGGTGGAAGGAAGATTGGTGTGTGGGGAAGGTGAAGGAACTGCTGTTGCATTAGAAGTTTGACTAGGAGTACCCTCTGGGGATGGTGAACCTAGGCCACTCAAGATTCTAGAATCAAATCCTGAGTCCTCATCCTCTTCATCTTCATCACCTTCTCCTGGGATTGGGACCATGCTTGCATTATTGGCAGGAGAGTCCAAACCATGGTAACCTGGGATTGGAAACTGAACTGTGACTCTGTGGAGGCTAGCATTGTCAGAAGAAGGAATAGTAGATAGGGATACTTGGGGAATAGGTTCCAATAAACCTGTATCCATAGGAGTGGAAGTGGTAACCACTGGTGCAGCCAAGTTAGAAAAAGTCCTACCTTTTCCACGAGATCTAGGGGTAGAATGGTCAGTAGTTTCAGTTGCACCTCTCCCCCTGGAGCTACGGGTGACTGCTGGGCTAGAAATGTGAGAAAAAAGAGCACTTCGTGGGGGCATTCTTACTTCTTAGAATAATTAGTTACCCAAAAGTTGTTCTTCACCTTGGAGCAAGAATAAAATGATTAAAAGGAATTTTTCTTCCTCTGGTTAACATTATGCAACAGTCAAAAATACTGGTTACTATACGTTGTCTAAGTGTTGAAGCGTCAAAGCTTTGAAGTTTCAAAGCGTTGAAGTGTCAAAGCTTCAAAGCCTCAAAGTGTCAAAGTGTCAAAGTGTCAAAGGGTCAAAGTATTGAAGTGTCAAAGCATCAAAGCTTCAAAGCGTCAAAGTGATACTTAGAGGATGGAGAGCTGGATCTTTTGAGTAAATTTAACAGTAAGGTAAGGGAAGCAATGAAAATGGCCACAAATCAAATAGCCAAGTTCAAGGTTGGGACAGAAATAAAGCAAACAAAAATTTCCACAAATCAATAGCAAGATTTGATGCTGTCTAAAAGGGATAGGGATTGTGGTTGGTGAAGAAGGGGTTATTGGGGAAGAAATCAGTTTAATGTCACAAGGGCTGCTGAAATGCAAGCAGGGCTTGGCACAGAGGGGTCTATACCCACAGTAGGCTTAGGGGCAAGGTTACTGAAGGAGGCTACAAGGAGCAGAGGAGGATTGGGTTGAAGGGTGCTGAATGAAACTTTCTGGGAAATATCTCCTAGTAAGAAGTAGTAAACTGATTTCTTTGGGAACTATCAGGAAGAGGGAAGAGGAGGCTTATTATATAGACAAGAGTTTGGAACTACAAAAGAGGTACAAGTGATTGGGGCTCAGAATATACACATGATGTCATGGGAACAGTCTAAGGAACAGAGAGGGCTGATCAGGTATGCTACTAAATTAGGTTAGGCTGCTTCTACATTGGGGTAAGGTTCCAGGTCTGAGCTGTCTAAGTTGGGAGAGTACAGTTGAAGGATGTACAGTGTACATGGTGGTCATGACACTATGTAATAAGTAGAGAGAGTATGTAATACAATCTGCAAGAGGATGTACATAAATATTCCCAAAGGATAAACCACACAGAGGAGGTATGGGTTAGACAGAGAGATAACCCAAAGAGGTATGGGTTAGACAGAGAGATAACCCAAAGAGGTATGGGTTAGACAGAGAGGTAGATTAGAGCCTGGGAGATTGAGTATGTGCAAGCCTATGGAGTCTATCTGTGTATAGTATGAGGTTAGACTATATGTAGGTATGTACTGCATGAAGATCCTGAGGTATATAGTTACTGGAGACATATTGATGTAAGTCTCCTGAGCCCTGAGGTTGAAGTTCCTGAGGAAGTAGATCAGGCCTGAGGGTTAGACTGAGGTTAGACTGATTTTGGTGTCAGTATGACAATGGTATGGCAATTTTTATGTAGTCAGTGGGTTGGGGGTGACAACATGGGAGTATTAGAGGCTTGCAACAGGTTACACCAAAGTTAAATCTGAAAGGTGCTGGAGAAATAAGGTGAGAGGGTACACCCTGGAATGTAAAATTAATGAGATGGACTTGTTGTAAGTTTTGATGTATTTCAAAGGTTTCCAGGTGCATTTCCTGAAACTTCATACAGACTGGGGGGAGTAGAGGAGGGTAGACAATTAGGGAAATTTCTTGTTTTTTTTTGTATTCAATATATAAGAGGCAAGTGTTTCAGATAGAGGAGTGGTATTCAATAGAGAATACACAAACTGCGGGCTAACATAGGGCCAAATCAAAGGATAAAAAATTGAACCTAAGATCTCCAATGAGGTTTTATCTACGCAAAAAATCTTCCTTTGATAAATTGCTGGATTAGTTTTCTCTTTTAATTCTTGAAATTCTTGTACACCCTTTCAAACAACAAATTCCAAGGAATACCACAGAGGAGCTTTCAATTAGCAGACCTACTATTTTCTATAGGCAGTTTTTCCACACCAAAATCTCACAGAAGCAATATAAAGAAATGGATAGAGGCAATCAAAAATATAGGCAAAAAACTTTTTTGAATCTATTACCTCTCATCCAATTTCAGTAATTTTATTCACTCATTCAATAAAAAAGCATTTTTCAAGGGTTTTATTCACCCTGAAGGTTTAATTTTACCCCAAAACTCTGGTATCAAACAGACTCAAAGCCTGCAAAGATTTTGAGACTATCCAGAAAAACTTCCAAATTTTGAGCTGTAAACAGCAAGTTAAATTACTTCATGAAATATCATTCAAATTAACAAAAATCAAGAGCAGAATATTCTCAAATCTTCATTTTATATTGAATATTATCATTGAACTCAGGAAACTAGGGTGCACCTTTCCTTATAAAACAATATTTCTCATCATGAAATCCATAATCTGCCTCCACCGGGCACAACCTGATCAAAAATTCTAAAAATAATTTGCCCTCAACTGGATCAAATTGAATACCCACACATAGTAAAAATGCAGTACATACTCACATTTTTCTATAGAAATATGACTCAGGAATCTTCCATGGATAATCTGTACACTATAAATGGCTTTGGCAGATCTTTTACCCTCCACAGGATAACCACAATTTCCTCTCAAGTTCTAGAGAGTTTATCAAACAACCTACAATGGAGGACATAAAGGAAGATTTCCCTCCCCTGCTACATGTGAAAAATATCCTGGTTACCAACAAAACTACCACCTATGAAACATGCCCAGATCACACTTTTGTACAAGCTGTGACTGCACCAAATAAGTTAGTGATTGCTACAGGTTTTACATTGAAAGTAAGATGCTACCTTCCTGAATTTGGTTCCTTTTCCCCCTTTTCCACTCCAATGCCCTCACACTTTATATACCCTAAAAAAAAATTAATTATGTGTTCAGAGTGATTATTTGGTTTTTGATGACCCTTTTGTGGGATCCTTTACCAAATGATGTGCTCTACTTTCCAAATGCACAAGGGAAAATCCTTTACCTAGGTCACCTAATTGACTCCAGTTATTTTCTTTAATTCAACAACAACTCCCTAAATTAAATTTTTTCAAAACATGTCACCACTTCCAGCTATTTTTACTTTACTTGGTCTGACCCTCCTTTTGTCCCAAAAAATCCATTCCCACTTTGATCTGCAATATTCCAATAACTATATTCCCCCTTCCTCTTTTTACTACTCTTTATTCCAAAATATTTTCCCTTGGCCATGTCTTGGAAACAATTTTCAGAGAATATTTGAAAAAAAATTTTCCAAAACACAATAATAAGTCCTAAACCCCTTTCATCCTAGAATCATGTTAAACTTTGAAAAGAATCTGATTTTGTGAATACTTTGACAAAGCTTGTCAGCTTGCTACTATTGCAGAGCCAGCTGCAAAAGTCACAAAAATAAAATAAAAATAATAATAATACAATTAACCTAACCATAAATATTATTACAGAAGTGGATTTTCCACCCAAAATTAGGTAGGGTCACTCACTGACCCCACCCTTGAAATCCAACTCCTTACATTTTTAAATAATTAAGGAAAGAAAAACCAAAATAACACGGCACCACCATTGAGCTTTTTGGCCAATTAAATATTTCACACGTTTTGTCACGTATAGGTTTCACACCTATTCAGTCAAAATTTAGGTGTTGTTTATATTTTAGGAGCTCTGGACAGAAATGTGTTTTGTCACAATTCCTTCATGCAGCCGCGGAAACAAATGCACCCGCGCGCGGCTGAGATACAGCCCTGTCACTCCGTCAAGGTCCTGTACACAGCCCCGGGCCTCTGACAAGTACGCAGCCGCGGGACTACGGGTTGAAAAAGTGACAGGCGGCCTGAGAAAGATTAGGTACGGCGTAAACATGCTAAAACCCACACGGGAAAATTCTACATATGTAATAAATGATCCCGTGGATAGTAGATAGTCTAAAAGTACATAATATTATATAAAAATACTTAAATAAACCTTATACGTATTTTTTATTAACTAAAATTCAAAGTACCAAGAATGTTGAGAATAAGACAATTCCAACTTCTAAACATATATTAGAAAACTTTAATATACTTTTATGAGAATTGCTAGACATCAATATCTTTGTGACATACTAAGAAAATTAATGATGTAATAATATTACATGAATTCCTATGAATTATATTTTGAATTAATTATTTTAGTAAATCAACTGAAACTCAAAAATAAGGAGTAAAATCAATATCTTGGTTTTATTCCAATTATTTAGTACATAATGAGAACTCACCTGACATCAAAATGTCCGTAAAAATTTGTATTAAAAAAACTATTAGCTTACTAGGAATATTTACTAATGATAATTAATTAAATAATATATAAATAGGACAGATTAGTGTTATTCACACGTCCTAATATCAATGATAAAGTAGAATAATTCCCATACCCTGAGGAATTAGATACTACCTGTGCTATATAACCAAGAAAACATGACAGGCTACCACTTGTTCCCCTGCTAGCCTTGGTGTCCGTCCCTTTGAGCCCCTGTACCCCTCAGAAGGATAATATTGGGACTCCAAAAGCTATAAATAAAGATCTCTTTTGAGAATATTGATGGACAGAGACCCAGTTATATTTATATTCAGACACCTTTACAAGGTAATAAAGTAATTATAAGAGATACATAAGTGATTTATGGCTTAGTCTGATCAATAATATCTGTCCTCAACCTCTTTTTATCAATTTAAACTGCTTAACAAAACTTATAACCCCAGTATACAGGTTTAACCCATCAGTGCACTTCCCAAACAGATACCCTAAGGATTTAATAAAAAACCAGTGAGTCCTATTATCCTTTCTCTGTTGTGGCAGCTTGGTTACAAGGCCCTGACACTCCACCGTTTATTTTATATACATATTATCTTTGGGAAAAATATCCTTTAAACTAAAGCGCCCAAAGTAACCAGGACTACGTGTTTTCATACTGAAATCCCTGAAGAGAGGTGTTAAAGATCCCCAATATAATTGTGGCCCCTCTATAAAAATATTTAATAATCAATTTATTCATATTGATTTAAAACAATAAATCATAACCAAACAAAGTAACCTTGAAATAATCTCAATCCAAATATTTTAAGGATTTTTTGCTGCATTTATTAAATAATATATTAATTATTTATTCTATCATCTCTGGTAGCTAAAGGATAGCAAGGTTCTTGGCATCCAGGAGGCTGACAAAGCCATACCTAAATCCATAAACCTCAATGTCCTAGTTACCAACTTACTTGAACCACTCATCCCAGTTTGCTGCAGAAACCACTATATCTTGACTATACACAAGCACTTCTCCACCTTTCTTTGTGCATGCATTCAAAAAAATCTAAAGTCTCAAAGCTTGTGCTGTCCACCATTAACTCCTTGAATAACCAACTTGTTTCAACTTCCATACATATATTATTCAACAATGCAAAGGAATCTCATACAAAATGTCTCACAAAATCTCCAGAATATATTGGTACCAAAATGATCTTTACCTCACCCTAAACCCCCAAGCAGAATGGCAAACCCAAAAAAGTAAACCAAAATCTCAGAGATGTGGCACAGAAAATGCTGATGTATGCCTGCCTACCCATTGAACCCTTGTTGTTTGCCTATCAAAATTCCTGATTTATCAACAACCACATTGCTAGATCCCATTCCAACCACAAAGCACTGACCAAACTAATATATTCCAACCCCAGATATAAAAAAAATCTTCACCAATTGGTCTAGGAAAAATTCCAAATTAGAAAAATTCTAATATGGAAGATTGGGCAAAACAAATGGTCTATTTTGGATTGAAATACAACTAGCATGGATATCTATTCTTGAGACCCAAAAACAACACCTTGATGTAAACCAATGTAGCAGAATTCCCCTAATCATCCCACAACCCATATTTACAGACTCTGAAAAAAACTCAAGACAATTAAACTTGACTTTATATCAGTTCAGCTAGGCTTAGGAAAAGTGCCCCATAATGAAATCTGAAACAAACAAGACTCCTTCATCACTAATATCTAGGCCTGGTATTAAAATGAAATCACATCCCCAATTTCACATGCTCTTTCTGATATAATGTTCCCAATCGGGGAACTGTCCTTAAAAAAAATAAATTGACCAGCTTTTCAATGTGGATGTACAGGAGCAAGTAGACCAGTGTTTTGATCCAAAACCTACCTATAGCTGTCAGGATTAATTTTCTGGTAGAGATATAATCCTTATCCTAAAATTAACCTAATAAATGGGCTATATCAAAAATAACCTCTAGTCAATCAGCCAAAATACCCCTCTATTCCTCATGAATTAGAAGATAAAGCCCAAAAAACTAAATTATGGTCAACCTCTACCAAATCAGGTGTCACAGACCATGAGAAAATACCTATGGAAAAAACCTAGAAGCACTCAAAGTAATTACCAGACACAGAAAAAATACAAAATCAAACAAACACCCAAGCAGGAGAAAAGAGGCTGTGCAGAAGTATACAGAAATAATCTATGCAGGAGGAAGTGAAACTTGTCTCAACCAGATCACCTCATCAAACATACAAGAAAATACACAGACAGGAGGCTGGGTAGAAATAATATAATCAGCAGGCAGTGGATTTAGTTTCAAACAAAAATCACCTCAGTACTGCATAGCAATATATACAGGCAGGATCATGTGGCACCAAAAAAACAATCAGCACTCAGAAGTACCAAACAAACAATAAGTACACAAAATTACCAAAAAAACTTCCAGTAAAAACTCATCCCAGTACTGAGAAGCAGTATATGTAGGCAAGATTATGTGGTACAAAACAAACTAACAGTACAAGCTCAATCTGGCACTGCACAGAAATATATGCAGGAAGCACACTTATTACCAAACAAGCATCCAGTACCAAACCAACTTATCAGAACTACCCAGAAATTTATGCAAGGCTGTGAATTCATGAAACCACTGTAAAACCTTTTTCCAACCAGAAGAAACTCCTCAAATAAATGTATAACATTTTTAAAACCAGAAAAAATGCCTCATGTAACTTTATCTTGCTGTTCCTAACCAGAACAGGGAGAGCCCCAGGGGCAGCCTTGAGAACGCCTTGATTCAGGATTTATCTATTTAAGGAGGGCCTCTCGGCCTTATCCAAGTTCTATCCTTTTTTCTCCCAAGGGAATCACTCCTCATTCCCCCCAGGTCCTAGAACTCAGAGACCCTCATCACTTTTTTTATCACTAATAATCACTCACCAATCATTTATTCTGTAATATGTGGTAAATCACCCAGATAATTCTTATCAGTAAAAAGTAAAGTTATATACAAAAAGAAAATAAAACAAAAGAAATTACAAAAATTACCTTTTTGACCATTAAAAACACCCCTTAAAAGGAACATCCTTGACCATTCAAAATTTGGATACTGGTTTAGATTACATATAACTGATCAAGCCCTTTTCAATAAACCAATTACTCTGGGATATTCTTCAACAACCCTTTCAATATCAGTCAATAATGAAGCTAGGTCTGATCTAGGACCTATTTTAATTCTCAAAGAAACCATCCATTAATTTAAATAGATTATTGTGTAGACTTACTATATTACTATAATGGAAGGCAATTCATAAACACCCTTATTTTTTACTAATACTCTAAAGGAGTAGAAGTAAGAGTAAATTCATCTTTAAGGACCGCAAGAAAGCTATTTGCTAAATAAATTATATCAAATCCCACAGGATTATCTTCACTGGAAACCCAAAATGAAGGTGATTGGAACCAAAAAAGTCTTTCCCCTGAATTGGAAATCCAATTTCTTGATTGATATCCACAAAGAATTTTGAATATCCAAAGTGTTCTGTAAACATCCATGCATCAACTGCAAAAAAAGGTTTGCACCCACTGCCTCTCTATCCTCACTCTTTCTGCTCCAATGACTTGCAATATGCCACAAGTGGTTCATCAACAGCTTTTATATCTCATCCACTTAACTCTTTTCACAAATCAAAGAAGCCATTTATTTCAAACCTCTGGTACACAACCAACCCAAACTTTCTGAAAAATTGATGCACTTGAAGAAATACCCATAGAGAACCCAGCAAGCAGCATGCTGCTAGTCAATTTTCTTTTTAAATTGATACTTTTTGATCTTGACCTTGAGGGTAACTGCATCAAGCAGATGGTATACATGTACAAAAAGGGATTTTAAATGATGTAAATCAGGCTACACCTAGAAAATGAACATTTGGTTGGAAACAATCCAGAAATGCTTTCAGAAATAAAAAAAAACTCATGGAAATCTGTGTAAAAAAACCTTGAACAACAGGAAGATTGCAGGAGAATTTTTTAAATTAAACTTGCCAATGTTGACAGAAACTTAAAACTTGACCCAAAATCTTCTGGTGGAAAATATTTTACAGAAATGGTTGGAAAGAAACCCAGATGATTCGCTATGTATGTATGTACTTTGACCATCTTACCCAAACTGGATCTCCAAACCAGCACCCCATAATCAGCTTAAAACAGAAAGCTATATGTAGCAATCTTACATTGGCTTGCTAAACTACCTAGGACTAGAAAACTTTCCAAACATCTTTTTTGGTGTTAACTACCTGTTTTGGTACAAAAAATGAACCTCAATACCTCACTGGAAAGCACTGGAGCATCTACCATCCACTTGAAACTTTTCCTGAAACCTGCCAACACAGGCCTATGGATGTTGAGCAACACCAGCCATAGGGGGGGGGTGAGTTTGACCAATCAACATTGTTTTTTTTTCTGGTCACAATCAACAGCTTTCTCATTTCTTCATCCTCCAAAAATCAAAAAAAAACCATGGAAACCTTGAAATGCCACAAAAAATTTATATCACCAGCAGCAATGGCTATTTAATTCTTGTTTTTTGTCTTTCTATCTACAATATAGTAAGTACACAAAATATTTCCTTCTACTGATTTTTTCTATATTTTTGTGAAACCCTTGTGCAGTGGTGTGTTATTAGCAAATGATAACAATTTGAGATTCAGAAATTCAAGACAAATTTTTTTACAATTTCTTCTTCATAAATGAGCTCATTCATAACTCAATTAAAATCACAAAGGGTGTATCAAATTTAACCAAACCTGCCATTTAAAACACACCATTAAAAATCAAAAATGTAAAAAAACTTATTTCAGATCAGACCTGTCAAATTTAACATGAAATAAATGGGTTTTCCAAGTCAATTATATAAAGTTACCAACAGGATCAACCAAACCCTGCACCACACCATTAATTCATTTCTTCCCGCTCCATCAAACTCCAACCTCCTTGGAAATCTCATTATACTTGCTGCTCATCCTTGCTTTCAACTCACATCCAATTCCTATCTCCTTGGACATCTAATCATCCTCACTTATCATCCTTGCTTCCCACTTCCATGCAACTCTGACCTCCTTGGAAATCTCATCATCCTCACTGCTCATCACACTATCCTTTGAAACCTCACCCTATCAAAATGGCCCTTCAGAAATCCAAAGGCAAATACCACCTACCCAAAAAAACCTCCCCAAAAAATTCAAAAAAAAATCCTCCTCCCTCAGATTCCAAATCATGTGGCCAACTCAATCAAGGAGATCACCAATTCCTTGTCAACTGAATCAAATTTTTTTCAAACTATGCTGCTTGCTTAGGGTCTGAGGAAAAACCAAGAGTTGGATTACCTCCATCTTCAAAGGTAAATGGTTACCTCCTGATGGCAAATGGTCTCAAGAACAAAAAGAATGGAAGGCTGGATCTTTCTTCCCTGCTAATGTAGGAGAAATACAAGAAACACCAGGCCAAGTACACAAAATCCCACTGCATATCCATCTCAACTGGGTTTGGAATAACTGATCCCAATGAAGCCAAGGGAATAAAATCTGTGCTCAAGAAATTGGATTCAATCTGCCCTTTCTACAACCATTTGGAGGAAATTTTGGTAAAAAATCAAATATAACCCCTCTGGCTGAGTTTGACGCTCAAAAAGCAGAGTAAAATGATATGGATCCGCTTATCAATGATATTCAGCCTGGTGAACCCAATAACAAGGAAACATACAATTGGCCACCATCACAGCCAGAATCAGTCACCAAGAATCATGTTTCTGAAACCACAAACTTGGGGGAAGACTGTCCCAATTCACCATCAAAACATAAACAAGTACATTTTTTATTTTTGTGAATAGTTAATTTTAACTGATTTCATATGAAAAGCCTCATCATTTCCTTGAAAATAACAAAAAGCTAAAGTCAATGGGGCCTCCTACATCAACTTCCAATCTGAGTGAAGAAAGTACGCTTCCATCAACCTTAGCCATGGGAGAGCGCAAGGCCACCAATTCAATAAAAATCAACCCCAAAAGTCATCAAAATAGGAGAAAAACTTCTAGCTTTGGAGGCTTTGAAGAAATCATCAGGAAGAAAGATTCAAGTAAAGAAAATAAATTGGATTGCTAAATCTTCCCAAAAATGGAAAACAAATTGATTTATTTACTTTGAAAAACAGTGAAAAATATTTTTGAAAGCAAGAAACTCCACTATGAGAGGGAGAAGTGGGAGTTTAATCTGGAAATTGAAGAGAACCAACAGATATCAGAGCTTATATCTCAGCAGAAACCAATAGAGGCAGAGGCAGAAGACCAACAGAAGAAGATTGATGCTGAAAGGAATATGAAAAAAGATGGTTTTTATTTTCAGAAAGAGGAAAAGGACAAGGATTGTGATCAATTAGAGAAAAATTAGAGGGTTTCATTGGTAATTCTCAAGAATATAACCTCTAATGCTGTACTTGGGCCCCGGTTAAGCCTTCAAAATCAAGAAAGAACCAATAATTTAATCAGTTAATGACTTAGATAACCAAAACAGTAGCAAAAATAATACACACTAAAGCAATACCAAGTTCTTATGAGTACAAAGCTACACCTTAAAAATTAATAAGAGGAAAGGGGCCTGGCTTCAAATGAATGAAGCTCAAAGGTGCTTTGCTTAAAATTAAGCTCACACCCTTTAGAGTAGTAACACACAAGGTTTACTACTCCAATTTAGCCCTTCCACTCAAAATTGGGGTTTCAAATAAGATCACTAATTGATTATAATGCGAAATTTTATAGAACCAGTCAATCCCCTATTGATATTAAGTTTAATGGGCTTTTCAAATCTTACTGTATTCTTTTAGAAATAAATAATAATATATAAGTGATGGAGGGGCTATAGGGTAAAGACTCTCCCCTTTTAAGGTACCAGGAGCCCTCAGGGGACTCAAGGAATCATCAGGTGAGTTCTAGGATCTCCCTGTTATTTTAATCAAGTTATAAGAGCCCCATTAAATCATAACAAGTGAGAACTAGGGAACTAGTACTCATTGGGAAGGATTTTTTATTTAAAGTTTACATTCACATAACCAAAAGGTGAATTAATTTATCCTAGGACTTGGAAATAATTCAAAGTGAGGGTTTACAATTCCTAGAGCGCCTCTGAATGATTACATACCTCCCTTAAATTATAGCTTGATGGCCTTAGAATGTACTTATCCCTTAATTCCTAGTACCTTGGAAGGCATTTTACATATAGAGCATGTGTACTCTTCAAGGTTGTATTATGTTTTGTAAAGCCCATTTGGGTGCCAACAAAAGTTCTTCAACGATTTGCTCAAGTGTGCATGGCGCCTAGAAAAGCCATTTTGGAACCTAGAAAAGCTTTCTTGGCCCCTGGAAAAGGGTTACTTGATGCCTGGCCAACTAATTCTGGTTCCAGGCCAAGTTTATCTTGGCGCCAATTAAAGCTAGACACTTTGACCCGTCAAATAAAATTATTTTGTTTTAATAAAATCAATGTTTCAATTTTTTTGGTAGGGTGGCTGGTCATTTTCTTGCGACAAGCTTTGATTGGCGTCAAGGGGAGCTTTGTTGGGAACCAATTTTTAACCCCTGCAAGGCCAACCTAATAAATCTCTCTGGGAACCTATCCAAGTCCAGCTGGGTGCACGCCAAGTCAAACTTGGAAAGTCACCCAGATGCACTTTCCACACCATACAAGTTTTATACCTTAGAACTAAGTTCAGGGCCCTCTGAGTGGAAGCTCTCAAGGCTCAGTGGATTATATTCAATTATTATTACATCCCAAAGAGGGATAGATTAAAATTATGCAGTTTATCTGTACAAAGTGGAGATTATGGTTTAATATAATTAATTTAACTTATTCCCAAAAGAATGGAATACATTTGGAAATTCTATATTGATAGTTGGGACACATCTGAGTCCTCATTACTTAATTTAAAGTTATATTGGATTTCCATCTTGATTGTATATATTATCAAGTCTTTATTTCCGTAATCAATGCTCATAAAATTATACTTACAAATTATTACAAAGTATTATCAAAATTTCTTATATGGTTATCAAATTCTTTAACAGAATTCATTCTTTTCTCTATTTTTGTTTTAAACAGTGACTTTTTTGTTAGATAATGGAGGATGAGCTCACGCCGCAAGCAAAATGGTGAAAATTTTGCAGAATTGTCACCCAAGGCATTGTTTGGGGATCCTTGCCAGACTTAGCTTTCCCTGTGTAAAACTTGAGCAAAAATGATGCCAGATGGTCATTGGCCATCTGAAAACGTTGAACTCAGATTCCTGAGCAGTTTCCATGCAGAGACAGCTAGTTATTGCAAGAAGTCCCGGGGTCATCAATATTCTAAATTTTCAGCTGTTTTCTGTTGATTATTCTCCAGGTATTCCCCAGCTCTCATCTCTTACTGCGCCTCTGCGCAGAGTAATTTACTATTATCATTTCAGACCGCGCCTCTGTGCGCGGATGCCCACTGAATCTACAAAAGGGACCCCGATGTGGACTTCTCATCCCCACTTGGACTCACTCCTTCAGAACAATCTTGCAATCATCAACCAACCATTCCATCCTCCCTTTCTTATTATTCTATCCTCCTTTTCTTCTTTCTATCTCTTCCTTCTATATTTCTTCTGTCTATCTTCTTCATCTACTTCCATTTCCATTCTCTTTTCCAATCTCCTCAAAGACCTTCATTCCTCCATCAAATAACCGCTTGATCCGAATACACCAATCTCTCACCGGTAAGATGCTGACTTCTCCAACAAGCCCCATTGAATTCAATATGACTCTACAATAAAAACAGCCTTTCTACATCTACTTGAATCCCATTTCTTCTATTTATTCTCTTCCTCAATTGTCTGATTTTCCACAGATCTCCCTCAACTCAAAGCTGTCTCATTGAGCAGTACTCTTTGATCTAGGCTGTAGGATTCTACATTTCTTTCTTCATGTTTTATTTCTCTTTGAAGTCTCTTTCTGATATTTTTATTTCTGTCTATCTCTGATTTCTCAGCCCAAGCTCGTTATAGTTCTCAAGAAATAAATTCAAATCTTATTACGGTTAAAAGCGGAAAGACCCTCCTACAAATCTAATCAATCAAGCTATGAACAAACCAGCCGGAGCAAACAATTAATTCCATCATGTTGCCCTGAAGGCATCAGTTGACTCTATACCTCCTCTAAATGAAGAGAATTATTCCATCTGGCGAGACAAAACGCTAATGTTATTCAACCTCAAGGATATCAAGGAAGCTATCACTCAAAACTCAGGCCCCCTTTCATCAAAACAAGATAGAGAAATCAGGGAAATATTATTATCCAAGCTCAACAGCACCACCCACTCAAATGTTGTTGATTCCTCAAAAATCTCCTCGTCTAAACTTTTATAGGCTGAAATTACAAGAAGGTTTGCCTCCACAGAGACAGCAAATCAAGCAAGAGTTTTCAAACACTTCCTCCATTCTGTCTTCCGCAAAAATTCCATCAGAACCTTCATCACCGAAATGAGAAAAGCCATCACAAGAATGATGGATGTTGGGATTGAACTACCCAATAATGTCTTAGCGTACCTGCTACTATTCAAGTTCCCACCTACACTCAAAAACCTCAAACAACAAATTATGCACATAGAGAAGACCTTGACAATGGATGTGGTTTTAATCACCTTACTCAATATCACAACAAGAGAAAGGCTAAGTCCAACCCAAATAAGTCATCCACTGATGTTTCATTAGTCTCAACCAAGACAAGGAACTATAAGGACAAGGAGAAAGCTAACATGAGATGCTGTGAAGGGTATCACAATCCCAACTCAACTCACGCTGAGTCTTTGTGATTCCATCTTCACCCCAAGGTTGCACCTGAATGGTGGATCAAACAACAAAACAATTGGAAGAATAAGATTAGAAATAATCCAACAATCAACTACCACGCTTTACTGTCCCTATGGATTAATTCAGATAATAACCCTAATTTACTCTTAGACTCCAGAGCTAACGTCCATATCTTTAACAATCTAAAGTTCTTCTCATCCATAGAAATGCAGGAGGAGCCCAAAGAGATTAAGACCGGAAAACTAGAAGCTAATCTCAAAATACAAGGAATTGGATTGGTCAAACTTGAATGGAACAATTCCGTGATCACGCTTGAAGATTGTGCTTACGTACCTGAAATAGTTGTCAACCTGATCAGTCCTGGACTTCTTGCAAAGAAGGGATGTAACCTCACTCAAACCTGAGATGCGTTCAAGGTGACTCAAGGGGATCAAACTGTGTTGATATGCTTGATAAGAGATAATCTTTTTTTCATTGAAAAACCACGGTCAACTGGTCAAAAAAATGCAGTGAACTTCATCAATCAACCCTCTCACTGCTATAATCTATCAGAATTACACAAAATGTACGGCCATGCATCTATCTCCACTCTCAAACCTCTGCTAAAGGACCCCTTCTCAAATGACAAACTCCAGACTTTTCAGTGCAATAACTGCATCAAGAGTAAAATCACCAGGCCTCCCTTTTCCAATGTCTCCGCTCCCGCTAGTAAACCGTTAGAAAAAATCCATCTTGAATTGGTTGGTCCAATCCTTCCTCAATTGATGGCTGGTCATCATTACTTACTTACTCTGGTTGACAATTATACCGGCTACCTTGCATACTTTCCTCTTTCTTCCAAAGACCAAACTGCTGAAATAATTATCAACCTTCTAGAGACCAAATACAAGCGTTTAAATTATTACCCCTCCAAAATCTACTCAGATAAAGGAACAGAGTTCTGCAATTCAACATTAAAAGACTTTGCAAAAAAGAAATTTATCAAACTCCACACTTCCAAGCCTTATCATCCAAAACACAATGGACAAGTTGAAAGAGCCAATAGGACAATCATTGAATCTGCTTGGTCCACTTTCTCCTCATCCTGTCTTGCCAAGAACTACTGGCATATAGTGACACGCAGTTGTTGCTTTATGCTAAACCAGATCCCTCAAGAAGGTAACCAATTGTATCCCTGGGAACTCATGTTTGGTAATACTCTCCCAGCTAATTACTTGCAACCCGTAGGTTCCTCTGTGCTCTACCTTGCCAATCATCTTCAAAAAGGAAGAAAACTTGATTAAAAAGGCCTAGAAGGAGTTCTTGTTGGATTTTATCCTGTCTTTTACACATAATTGGTCCTAAATATGCTTGGAACTGTTGTGGAAACTAAAAACGTCAAGTTCCTCAAGAATCAGCTCAAAAACTTTCCTTTCTTTGAGTCACCTGGCTTGGACATCTTCTCTCAACCAGATTCAAATGTCTACAAAACCAATTTCTCAAGTAATTAAAACCAATACCACATTAGGGAGCCTACCTCAGAACACTCCAATTTGGATTCAGATAGAGAAGACATTCTCCCCTCCTCACCTAAATCTCTGCCTCTTCCTTCCCATTCTGAACCCAAACCATCTTGGCAAGAACCCAATATACGTCCCCAACACCAACTTCAGAAAACCCAGAGATACGGCTTCCACCATTATTACAAACCTCCATCTTATAAGGCCGCCCGGAACTGTTCCAAATGTCCTAGGTGGAAAGCAGCTTCCAAGGAAGAACTAAACTCAATTTAAATCCAAGAAGTTTGGGAAGAATATTACAGAGAACCTGACAACATACTAAACACAACATGGGTATTCAAGGTAAAAGAAAATTGCCACGGAGAGCCCGTCAAATACAAAGCGCGCTTGTGCGTGCAAGGATTTGACCAGGTTCAAGGTTAAGAACTTGAAGGAACTTGGGCTCCAATGGGGAAACTTGGATCCCTTCGTCTTGCTCTGATCTACGGATTGAAAAATCAAATGACGTTTACTCAATTTGATGTGTAGGGAGCTTTTCTTCACGCTCCCTTGAATGAAACCATGATAATCAGAACTCCTGAAGGATCAAATCAAAAATCCCTTTATATCAAATTAAAAAATTCACTCTATGGGTTGCGTCAATTGCCTAAAAATTGGTACAACACACTTACCACGTGGATCAAGTCCCAAGGATTCTGCGAATCCATCAGCAACCTTTGTTTGTATCTCAACTCTAAGTCAGGGGAAGTCCTCTACTTCCATGTCAATGATCTAATTCTGGTAGGAAATTCTGAATCTTTTGCAGTCAATTACTTAAAAAGATTTTCAAATTCTTCCTTTCACTTGCCAAATACAATCCTTGGGATGCTAATGCAATTCAACGGTGACAGTATATTCTTAAGTCAACCAAAGCATATCAAGAGAGGCCTTGAAGAATTGGGTCTCACCGACTGCAAAAACATCAATACGCCTCTCACTCAAAACTTCCATCTCAAGCCAGCTTCGGACAAAGACCATGCGCAGTTCTGTCAACTGAATATTCACTGCCGATCTACGATTGGACTGCTGAATCATCTGTCTCAATATACTTGTCCCAACATTTCCTTTGCCGTCTCTAGTCTGGCAAGATTCAATGCAAAGCCGGGCCTCACTCACTGGAAAGAATTGAGCAAAGTATGGAAATACCTCAAGACCAGTAGGGACTTCAAGTTGACTCTTAACTACGACTCATCCAAGGAATTTATCTCAAGCTATAGTGACGCTACGTGCGGAGATGACCATATTTCTTGCAAGTCTCAAACCGGATACATAGTCTTGCACTATGGTAGTCCGTTCCTCTGGAATTCCTCAAGACAGCGGAATGTTAAATACTCCTCAACCAAATCCGAACTCAACGCCCTGCTTGATTGCTACCTTGAATTGAAGTGGATAACCCATCTTGTTGAAGAAATCCACGGCTCTTCTTCTAATAAACCAACAATGTAAATAGATAATAAAGGTGTAGATGATAAAATAAAAAAATTTGGGTCACACTCCAAGTCAAAACACATTGAAATTAAAACTAAAGGTCTACGGGAAGATTTTTCTCTTGTCAAGTTCAACCTGCGTCTTGTTCCCACTGATGAGATGATAGCGGATCCTTTAACTAAAGCCACCTCTGTGGGGGCCCCCCATCTACTTCAACAAGCCATATTTCCTGATTGATCTAATCAACCCTAAGTTAACCCCATCTTACCAGTCACAAGGGGTGTTGAGTATTCTCCAGGTATTCCCAAGCTCTCATCTCTTACCGCGCCTCTGCGCAGAGTACTTTACTATTATCATTTCACACCGCGCCTCTGTGCGCGCATGCGCACTGATTCTACAATGGGGAGCCCAATGTGGACTTCTCATCCACACTCGGACTCACTCCTTCAGACCAATCTTGCGATCATCAACCGACCATCCCATCCTCCCTTTCTTATTATTCTATCCTCCTTTTCTTCTTTCTATCTCTTCCTTCTATGTTTCTTCTGTCTATCTTCTTCATCTAATTCCATTTACATTCTCTTTTCCAATCTCCTCAAAGACCTTCATTCCTCCATCAAATAAACGCTTGATCCAAATACGCCAATCTCTGACCGGTAAGATGCCAACTTCTCCAACAAGCCCTATTGAATTCAATCTGAATCTAAAATACAAACAGCCTTTCTCCATCTACTCAAATCCCATTTATTCTATTTATTCTCTTCCTCAATTGTCTCATTGTCCACAGATCTCCCTCAACTCAAAGCTGTCTCATTGAGCAGTACTCCTTGATCTACGCTGTAGGATTCTACATCTCTTTCTTCATGTTTTATTTCTCTTTGAAGTCTCTTTCTGATATGTTTCTTTCTGTCTATCTCTGATTTCTCAGCCCAAGCTGGTTATATTTCTCAAGAAATAAATTCAAATCTTATCATTTTCTCACAGTGTCAGTTCTTAACCACTATACCAGAAAGACGTATGAGTTGCGCAGATATTTGGACAAATTTATGTGGCTTGTGGCTGAAAGAAATTTCCCGTGAAAGCAGTGGATGAGAAATGAAATAAATTGAAAAGATTTCTCAGATGTTTGGCTTTTAAAAATGTTTGAATATATTGCCATGCATTCAAAAAAAAAATCCAAATCAAATTATTTACAAGAAACTTTTATCTGATCTTCATATCCACCAATGTTTGAGAATTTTGAAGTTCCATCAAGATATTTCTGGACTTATAGTGCTATTTTTTTGGATATTTGAAAAGAGAGGCCTATTTTTGTATACTTTTTGGATTTTTTAATCCTCCAGAAGTTTCACGAGTGAAATACTTGGATTTGGAAACAGCCAATGTAACCCCTGAAAATTTTGAAAAATCAAGATATAACTGATAATCACTAAATTCAAAATTCCCTCCAATCATATCAAAATTATAATCAGCCAAAATATCAGTGTAAATTTCATCTACTATACTCTTTGGATGGAAGATGGGAATCCATCCTACCAAATTCCAGGCATTAACATCAGAATCTTGATGGGGGAGGTTTCTAAAATTATATAGGATAAATTTTAAGAAGAAAAAAAATCAGAAATTATTTATTCTTCATAATACTTCACATGGTTCATTGAATTAATTTTATTCATCATGAGTTCCCTCTGACACTCCTGAGAAATTTCTGGAGAAAATTCTTTGAGTTTCTCCAAAAGCCACTCTCCAGAAAAAATTATATCTGTTTTTTCTGCTTGAGGATGGAATAAAATTCTTCTAAAAGTTTTTTGGCTTAACCTTATTTTCAAAAAGCTTCTTGGTTACATGGATTTTTCCATCCAATATCCCAAATTACTCCAGAAACTTGGGACTTGCTTTTTTTCACAGGTTAAAGGTGTGTATTGCAGTGGAGTAGATGGCAAGGAAACCTTTTCCATCCAATTTTATACTCAGAAGACATTTCAGAGAAAGGGAACCACTCAGCAAGACAAAAATCAGGTTTTTTGTGGGTGAATGATGGCATGTCCCATTTTGACCTTTGTGTAAAACTTTAGGTTGGATTCAGTGATTCAATATCAGTTGGGTTTTGATCAACTTGCCTACTTCCTGTGATGCAGACAAACTTAATGGACCAGTTAATTCTTTACCCCTGAGGAAATGCCTCCTCTTCTTCATTTTCCTCCTCAGGCTATTGTTATTCTGCTTAAACCAATAGTAACTGATTCACAAATTAGCCAAAAAAAAGTACATACATAAGGCATAAATAAGGCAGGGTGGAAATTCCAATTATTTGACTGAATAAATCCTCAAATTGGCATGATCCTGAGTATATAATGAATTCAACAGAAACAATAGGGAAGATTAAGCAGGGGGGAAATCCATCTAATAAATGGTGGAAATTTCACTCACTGTTTTTGGCTCCAGGCTTACCAAATTGCTCATACACCTTGGGGAATATGGTGGGGATGAGAGTGTCAAGAATCAAGCTAGTTGGAGTGGGGAGGATTTTGGACGCAGTTTTGATGATGGTGGTACCATAGATTTGGCCAAGGAAGGAGGGGGGGAATGAGTTGGGTCAGGGATGGAAGAACAAGAGGGGTGGTTTGCTTTGTTGGTGTTGGTTGGGCCTGGGGGTTTGGTTGGTTGGTGTTGATTGGGCGTGCTTGGACAAGGATGGGGGGGCCTTTTTCTTGATTGATATTGGTTGGGAATGCTTTTCCAAAGATGGGGGGGCTTGTTTGCTTGGATGGAATTGGTTGGGCCTGGGGGTTTACTTGGTTTGCATTGGTTGGGTGTGCTTGGCCAAGGATGGGGGGGCAGTTTTTCTTTGTTGGTGTTGTTTGGGCATGCTTGGAAGAGGATGGGGGTGCAGTTTTTCCTTGTGAGTGTTGGTTGGGCGTTCATGGAAAAGGATGGGGGGGCGCAGTTTGCTTGGCCAAGGATGGGGGGGATGGCATCAGTTGGGCCTGGGGGTTTTCTTGTTCATTTTTGGTTGGGCGTGCTTGGCCAAGGTTGGGTGGGGGCTGGTTTGTTTGATTGGGTGTGCTTGGCCAATGATGAGAGGGGGGCTTTTGCTCAGCCATGGGGGTTCCAGTGGGCCAAGAAGGGAGTGTAGAGAGGAGTTAGTTGGAAATCAATAATTTATATTCCCCTAATGTTTGTAAGAAACATCAACAATTATGGTTCTTTTATATTCTATATAAACTTATTTTTGAGAATTTTCTATGACCATATTATGCGTTCCCATGGTTTTTTATCCCATACCACAATTTTCTACTTTATTCCACGCATACAATATATCCATACGTTCAATATTTCCCCCACAATTAATATCAAGTAAGGTAGGAATTGTGAAAACAGCAGGCAAAAGAACAAAGTTGAGAGGGATTGTTGCAAGGAGGCAAGACAAAGAAAATATAGAAGAGAAAGAGGCAAAGAAAACAGAAAAAGGAGAATGGGATACAAGTTAGTTACAAAAATAAATGGTTGCAGAATTTGATAAGTTTTATATTCCCCAAGGCGTTTTTGAGAATATCCCCCAGCTGGTCTGCGCCTTTGATGCAGGTGATCCTCAGATCCCCCCATTGGAGGTGTTTGTTGAAAAAGTGGAATTCCCAATAAATGTGTTGTGTTTGTTTCATGCTCAACCTTTCAGACGCAACCTTGACAGCAGCATTATTTTCTGAGAGTAGAAATGGACAGAGCCGGAGTTTCAGAGCTTTTTTGGTAAGTGATGCAATCCATAGGGCCTCCACTGCAGTTTAGGATAGCACCATATATTCTGCTTGGAAGGTGTACAGCGCAACACAAAGTTCAGGCTTGGATCCCCAGTGGATCAGAACCCGCCACAGGGTGCAGACAAAGCCATTACCTGACCACAATCATTCCCCCCCAAATCATATTAACATACACCTCCAATGAGTCACAATCTGATGGGATTATCCATATTGCATAGCCTCTTGTTTGAGAGACTTATTGAATGAGTTTTTGTGGGGCCTCCCAGGGCAATTCTTCGGGGTTCAGCGCGAAAGGTCCAATAAAATTGCCACTGAACGCAATTTTGGGTTGTGTTCCCTGGGATATGTATAGGAGCATGCCTATGCAGCTTAGGTAGTTTCCATTGGCATTCATTGAAATGCTTGGTAGTATTTTTGTGTTCAGGAGCAGGGTGTTTGCAGAAGGTATGCAATTCTCAGTCACAGATAACTTATTAATCAGTCCTGGATGTTGAAGTTGGAATCCTCCATTAACAGCCTTGATTTTATTCCCACTATGGATGTCAGGGTGTCTTCCCACTTAAGTGTGATTGCCTGGGTTGGTTTCTGTTTGAGAATTCCAAGCAATTCTGCATTCTCCGCAGTGATGATCCCACTTTCCATGTGAATCCAAAGAAAGGAGATTCCTTGTTCCCAATCAAATAGTTAGGTGCTTGAGTCTTGCTGTTTAGGAGTTAAGCCAATTTTTCCCTTTTTCTCCCTCAAGTTTAGCCACCAGCAGTTTCTAACCTTTTTTGTCCCATACAAGGACTTCAGTAAGTATATGATTTTACCAGGTGTGCATTTTAGAGCTTTTGGGGGGCAGATGTATAATTTGTTGTTGATTTTGCTGTGTAAGAAGGCCTTCTTGATGTCAAAAGAGCATATGGGTCAGCAATTCTTCCCCACAGCAGCAGGGGTGAGTCAAAGGTCAGAAAAGGTGGGTTTTGGGGCAGTTTTTTACTCAAAACCTGTTCCCCGCATCTGCTTAAAGCCTTGTGCAACTAAAAGGGCTTTCTTTTTTATGAATTCTCCACTGGGTCCTTTTTTGGTTATGAGAACACATTTGGAACCAAGAATTTTTTGTTTTTTGGCCAGGGGTTCCACATAATCAATGATCCCCATTTACCAAAGGGACCTGTTCTCATCGTTTATTGCAAGTATCCATCCCTTGTGTTCATCAAATTGAAGTGAAAAATCAACTGTTTTACTGTAAACACTGTGATTATTGTTTTGTTGTAAAGCGTATACCAGTGCATGTTGCATTTTGAGTTCTTCTCCTAGGGTGAATTCACAAAGTTTTGTGGTTTCAATCCTGTGGACTATTGCCCCAGGAGGCACAAAATTAGCCAAAATACCCTGTACAATCCTTTGGGTGTCCATATCATAGAACAGAATTCCCTTTGATTCCAGTGTGGTGACCAAATCTGGACACCTTGGGCCAGTGCCAAAAATTTTAGAATTTTTTATGATTTTTTAAATATCTTTCATGATCAAGTGAATCAAAAAAAAAATCTTTTCTAGAATGAATCCCTATTTAGTTTCCAGTTCCCAGCCTTCCCTTCTCCTATTTGTCTAGGAGGACCTCTTTGAGTTTTCAGACCCCAGGTATTGTGTTCAAGTCCCCCTCTCTATGCTCAACTTTGGCAGGTTTTTTTGCCCAGACGCCCACAATGATGACCAGCTTGGCTCAGGCTTGGCTTTGCACCCATTTCTGGAAACGGCAATCAAACTTGTCCTTCTAACTTGGATAATCCTATTCACTCCTCAACTCATCATCATCATCACTATCCCACCTTGCTCACATTGGATGCCATCCATTGGTCATCCCCCCTCAATCCACCTCTCCAACCTATGCTCCCAATCCTCCACATGCAAACAATCACGGGAACAATCCTCATCACCTGACCCAATTGGGCATTCCCACAACCAATCTCACCTCCAACCTCATGCAGAAATTTGCTCCAACAATTCCCTTTCCCATCATCATCACTAGCCTCCAACCTTTCTCCATTGGTCTGTTGGTGCTCTCATCTCTCCTCACTGGTCATCCAACCACTGGTCATTGGCTCATCCATCTCTCCCATTGCCTCATCCAACCGTCCACATTCCTTTACCTTGGATGATGGGAAGTGACCAATAATGATTCACCGCCACCATCCCACCCTCACCTGTCCCAAGGCCGCATCCAAACAAAGCAGATTGTTAGCAGACCTCTGAGTAAATTTGACCTGGCTTCCAATTATCTGGTTCAAACTTGCAATACTTGTTCCATTGGCCTTAGTGCTCCATCATGCCGTAGAGCAGACTTTGGATATTTCCAACAGCCCACCTCAAAGATCCATCACAGAAAATATTTCTTTCCCCATGAACTCTCAGCCATCCTTCCTACCCTGGCCAAGCATGACTACCCAAACATCAATGGTCATCATCCCATCAATCCATCCATCCTTGTTGTCAATCCCCAACAACAACAGCACCACCCGCTGTCAATCACCCATTTCCCTGCGACTGCTGTTGCAGATGATCATCCCCTCTACCACTCATCTTCCAACCCGCAGATGTCCATCCACTGCTTGCTGTCATCTGTGACATGGGCTGGATGCCTTCCTGTAAGCTTTTTTTTGCTCACATTTCCCAATCATCTTTGTTTTAATTGTTTGATTTTCATTTTTATTTTCCTGCATCATTTCATTTTCTAAGTAAAAAACAAAGCAAAAAATCAATTGGTTTTTTCCTGATCTATCTGTGTCATCACTTGTAAATAGTCTACAGGGACCCTTGGCCCATAAAAGGAGGGCTCTCCCATCCCTTTTTTGAATCATCCATGGGATTGTGTGCATATTCCCCCCAGTTATTATCTGAAATTTGACGCATCATTATCCTGAGTATATCCTTGATTTCCCCCTTATCCATTGATGCTTAAGTATTTGACCCTCTGTGGCCTGATCAATATAAGCAACCATAGCCTTTCTTGTTGAAGAGAATTCAGTCTGTAGAATTCTTGAGTGTGTTTAACCACTTGTTGATCCCTTTCTCTGACCATACTGGTCTTTATCCTTCCTTTATCATCTTTCCAGAGCAAATCAAGTTAGATTGAAGAGGTTTTATCAAGGTTAAAACCTGGAGTTTTATACCTTCTTTTATTTTTTTTCAAAGTTGCATTCTTCCAGTCTACTCATGAGTTCCTTGAGAAGTGTTGAGGTTATACCTGTTTAACTCAGTTACTTTTTGCTTTTAGAGCTTCTTAAAAAATTGTGCTCTGTCTTGTACAGTCACCCTCAGTAATCTGGTACCCTTCAAGGGCTTGATTGCGGAGAGTTGGGCAGGTTTATTGAGAACCTGGAGGTTGTTTGGTCTTTGAGTTGATCATTCCCAATCTTTTGCTGAAGGCCAGAGTTATTAGCTTGTGGGTGTTGTTTACATACAACGGCTTTGTTCAATTGAACTTCAAACAACCTTTAACTTTTTTTTTCAAATATCTCCCACATAATCTTGCATCAGATAGTGCTGTTTCATTGCTACCAACTATTATCAAACTTTATCCTTTACTACTTGATTCCTCACTTCAAAAGTTCTGGACCTTGATCTTTTTTACATTTAGATATTTTTGTAATACTCAGGAGGGCAGCCTAAAAGCACCTTTCCCCTCCACAGAACTGCCATGGCCTAGCACCGTTGGGAGTCTTACATTTGGGTCCCCCAGGCAGGGATTGAACCAGAAACCTTGGGATTTACAGTCCCAAACTTAACAAATCAACTCCAAAATCAAATCCAATCTTTTTACTTTTTTTCTATTTTTTGTTGATAAGGAGATGTTGCTAATGTGCCTTCACCCTTCTCACCATGCCAGGTTATCACGGTCCCACTTGTGTGTACTGTGTGCTCTGTTTTATTTTCCTTTTTTTTGTGTTTTCTTTTTTCTGTACTGCGGCACTCCTCTGAGCGCCCCTGCAACCATGAGGGAACTCCACTTATCTACTTGCACCGGCCCAGAACCAGGACGCCCCTCTCCTTGTGCGGTTCCAACACAGTACCACTTGCATCCTGGATTCTGGGCTAGGTAAATCATGTCCTTCAACTTCCTCAATCCCTCTGCTCATATCTCATACTGATACTCTCCTGTTCTTCCCATACTTGTCAGACTTGTTATTGTGTTTTTTGTGCTGCTTTTTTATCAGCCTGTGTCGCCTCAAGCATTTTTTTTTAGGTGTGGCTCATCTGCCTCCCCATCTGATTGTCTCGTGGCAAAATCTAACTTTTCTTTTTAGTCTGCACTTCACAGATTTACAGGCCCATTTGCACTCTCTCAACCTAACAAGAAAAGTCTCCTTGCCATGACCAATTAAGAAGATAATCCAAAAATCAAGATTCCACTTCTCACAGAATCCAACTTTCCAAACTGGTTCATTCGTGTAAAGAGCTACCTTAGAAGGAAAGGGCTGCTCAAACTCATTGAGGGTTATAATTTCAATGATGTGACCACTCCTACGCAAGAAAGGAAGATTTACAAGGCATGCAACATAATCATCCAGTACCTTGGCAACATCAATTTTGACGCAGTGTGAAAGGCAAAGGAGAGTTACGCTCCTAAGTTGTCCGCAATTCCGGAAGTTATTGATCTAGGCGTCTGTAAGGAGGTTGGATGCAA
Organism: Puccinia polysora; assembly: GCA_025617555.3. NCBI lineage: Eukaryota > Fungi > Basidiomycota > Pucciniomycetes > Pucciniales > Pucciniaceae > Puccinia > Puccinia polysora. The sequence goes on along the minus strand of CM062620.1, from coordinate 22,471,517 downwards.
TGAGTTATTAAGTTTAGTGAGATAAAATAGAGATAATGAGATGTATTCTCCTTCCTCCAATCCTTCCTCTTCCTTTCCTTTCCTTCTCCAATAGATCCATAGATAGATGATAACCCAACCCAGAGTTGAGTGTGGGGATTTGGGTCCCCCCCTTCAACCCTAACCTAAGTACAACCACAAACACAAAAGAACAATGAAACAAAACCCCTAAGCACAGAAACCTAGCCCAACCCTTCCCCTCCATCCCTTGCCCCATAACCCATGCCCCTCGATATCAACGTACGCCCGGTTTGTCCTTCTCATGGCGCGGCAGAGGGCCCCGCACTACTTGGAGCCACCAGGTTTGCCAGCCCGCGCGCGTCCCCGGACCTTGCGGTCCGCAGGTTGGCCCGCCTGCGCCTAACCCCTGTAGAATATAAAGTGAGCTAAAACACCTAGACCAGGCTGACTTGCATAGAATTGGACAACAGCGTAAGAGAATAGACATGAGTAGACATGAAGGAAGGAAACAAAGGAAACAAAACAAAGGAAAAAACACCAACTTGGAGAACAAGTCTGTTGGAGAGGTCAAGGCCTATGGATAGATTGGCCAGACAAGGGCAGCAACATGAGAATCAGGCTTGAGAAATTGGGACAAAAATGAATGATCCGACCAATACCAAAGGGAGAACTGTGGTGACAAATCAAGGTCTTGAGTGAGACTTGATGTAGAGTTGAAGTGATAAAGATACCTACCATTCTTTGGAAGATAGGTGATCAAGTTGATGTTGAGTTGAGGACTGGGAGAGCCGAGTGGGTGAATGGTGAGATGAGCAGAATGACCGTGACGAGGACAATCCAGCGGTTGACCTGGTGAAGAAATTGTTGTAGGGGTCTGTACCAAGGTTTGAGAGTTCTGTAGGGTTCCCCAGATGCTTTGGGGAGTGTCGCGGACAGAGCAAGTAGACAACAGGGAGTTGACAGATACAACAGTGATGGAAAGGAAGAGTGAGAGTTAAGAGTAAAAGGATATGAAGAGTACGCAGGGAGAATAGCGTAAGCCAACAAGATAACTAACACGCCCGCTCAACTCTACATCAAGAGAGTTCAGGAGTTGACATACTCAGCCAGTCGCTGTAAGACTCCAAACGGTGCTAAGCCGTGGCAGTTCTGTGGAGGGGAAAGGTGCTGTTTAGGCTGCCCTCCTAGGAGTTACAATAATATTTTAATGTAACCGGAATCAAGGTCCAGAACCTTATGGATGAGAAATCAAACTAAGAGAAGAGGATAAGAGTTGTTGGTAGCGATGGAAACAACACTATCTGAGACAAGATGGTGCAGGGAAAGACTTGAACAAAAAAGTCAAGGTTTGTTCAGAGTTCAATAGAACAAGGCAGTTGTAAGTAACAACGCCCACAAGCTAATAACTCTGGTTGTCAGCAGCTGATTAGGAAAGATCAACTCAATCCCAACCAACCTCCAGGTTCTCAATGAACCTGCCCAACTCTCCGCAATCAAGCGCTTGAAGGGTACCAGATAACTGTGGGAGGCTGAACAAAACAAAAGCAATTTTTTTATGAAGCTCTAGAAGCAAATCAATAACAAATTTGAGCAAGAATATCCCAACACTTCTCAAGGAACTCAAGAATAGCGTGGCAAAATTCAACCTCAAAGAAGAAGGGAGGTATAACACTCCAGGTTTTAAGCTTAATAAAAACCTCTTCAATCAAACGTGATTGGCTCCAGAAAGATGATCAAGGAGAGATCAAGACCAGTATGGTCGGAAAAAGGGATCAGAGTGGTATAACACACTCAAGAATTCAGGCAGACAGGAATTCTTCTTCAACCAGCAAGGCTATTGGTTGGTGATAAGGATCAAGGTCACAAAGGACTGAGTTTGAGTATGGAGGCTCAAAGGATCAAGGGGCAATCATAGATATACCCGGATAATTTGCTCAGATAAGTGGGGAAGGATGCCCACGGATAAATTGTTTATGATGATAGAATGATGGGATGATAGGATGATAGGATGATAGGATGATCTGATGGTCGGCCAAAAGGCAGGGGAGAGCCCCTCCTTATATGGGCAGGAGGCCCTGCTAGACTATATACAACGGATTCTACAAATAGAGCGGAAAAGGGAAGGCAACCATGTGGTCACTAGCGTTGGTCAAAGATCTGCCAAATGCTTGCGGGTGCGGTCGGGATGGATTCAGTAGATCATGAATGAGCGCCGCGCGACGGTAGCAATGAGGAGATTGGGAGGCGCAACGACAAAGACGAAGACACGCAACAAACAAAGATGAGGACGTGCTATAACAACGGCGGAGATGACAAGCAACACGGATAAAGGACGCGCGACGCGCGCGGATGAAAGGAGCGCGGCGCGGCGCGGCGCGCGCGCGCGGGTAAATAATAGTTGGATGAGCCTGAGGATAAGTTGTTCAGACGGGCGGTACGTTTGCGCAACAGTTTATGAATTGAGGTCTTAAGGCGGCCAGGGTTTCCAGGATGGGGCACCACATCTCTCCCCAACTTACTGACTGTCCCTAGTCTGCTCCCGAGTTTGATGCCATAGAAAGAAAAGAAAGGAAAGGCAGATGATTGAAACCAAAGAATGGCCATTTTGATCTTGAGAGTGGTTGAAGAGTTGGGGAAAATATCTTGATTCTTCCAAATGAACCCTAGAAGCGGCAGGAATAGAACAAGGAGGGCGTCCCAGGTGCTCACATATGTGGCATACAGTAGAGTTTTACAACAAAAATGCAGCAAATGACCCTGGTGGTGCACAATTGGGAGGACTTACTTCTGAGATAAGTTGCCCCCACGACAATGGAACTTCTTGACTTGATCAGCAGAGAACCTTCTGGCCAACCGAGTACCATCCAGCTCCTCCAAAACATAAGATCCACCTCTAACTTGATGAACCACTCGATAAGGGCCATTCCAACGATTAGAGAAAAGCTTGCCCCACTGGGTTTCCAAAGATTGATTATAAGCTAAAACTAGGTCACCAGGGTTCAAGGGCTCCCTGATTCGATTAGAGTGCTTGTCCTCCCAATACTGGACGTATTTTGCTCTGGCCTCCATCATCGTTTGATAAGCTTCATCACAAACGTCTTCTCGAAACAGAATCCTCTCCAAGGTAGTAGCATATTCCCAGATAAAACAACGAATTCCTGAATGCCAAGGTAAGAGCTCATTATCATAGTCAGATACTGGACCTTTAATTCCGCCATCGTCAATAAAGATACCAGCATGATCAAGGATTTCATCCTGTAGGATCCACATCATCTGAGCCTGATAGACTGCAACCAAGTTGGTGGCTCCTTGAGGCAATCGAGTAAGTTGAAATCGACCAAGAGGAGTGTCGAAAGTAGTGAGAGGACGAGAAATAGGATGTAAGGATCGTTCGTCATAGCCACCCATAATATCCCCTAGACCATAGCAAGCTCTTCCCGCAAAGGATTCAACAAATTCTTCAGTAGCAGGAGGGATACCAGAGTCTTTAATAGTAACTTTATTAAGAGGTTGAAGATCGTGAACTATTCTAAGTTTACCATTACTCTTGAGGACACAGAAGACGGGGCTGGAGTAACTAGAAGTTGACTGTTCATACAGGCCAGTTCAAACTTGTTCCCGGACCAACTTGACGAATTCGTCAACTTTAGCAGCAGGGATAGGGATCTTTTTCTTTTGCCAAGGATCATGTTCAACTACAGGGATGATATAAGGGAGGCCATAGGATTCCCGCAAGAGACCTCTCTCTTCTTCACAGAAAGCAATAGATTTTTCTCTTAGAGATAAGACATTTTTGATTAAATTTAACTCATCAGGAAGAAGCCATCCATCTGGACCAAAGTTGACCACCTTCAGACGTTCTTCAGTGACCCGTCCATTAGGCACAAAGGGACCAGTAAGAGATTGAGGAAGACCACAGTAAGGATTGCGAGATAGAGGAGGACGCATAAGGGGAGGATTGAGGTTGAGAGGCATAGGCTGGTTGACTGGTTGGATCTTTTTAGCAAATGGTTTATACTTAGTGGCAAAAGAGAGAAGTTCTTGTTTCCTCCAAGAGTTGACCAGAGAGACTTGATTACAAAAGCTGAGTCCAAGTTCCAACATCTTCCAAGTCCGATGTTCTGCAATATCCTTGAAGGGTGCCTTTTCCATAAAAGGAGAACCAGGAGATAATACGTTGCTCACATGTGTGGGACAAGGTAGGGTTTCAAAAATGACAGTAAAAGATTGCCCTGGCAGTGCACAATTGGGAGGAATTACTTGTACCCCAAATTGCCTCCACTGCAGCCCATATTCCTTCATACCAAAATCACCAAAAACGGAATTGCAATTTGGATCTAGTTTAGACTCATTGTGGAGATTCGAACCTGAACTGAGAGAAGATTGATCAGACTTAAAAGTAGAAGGAAAAGGAGACACAACAGATCCAGAGAGAGAAAGAGATGGAGGAGAAATATTTTTGGATTTTTCTATTTTGATATGTTTTTGTTTTTTAATATTCTTGAGCTCAGAAGAGAATGATGAAAGGAATGAAAAATAAGCCTGAGGGATGGGAGTTGACCCTTGAGTTGCAGTCTGAGGCTGAAAAGAACTACAATCATTGGTAGGATCAACTATTCCCCTAAAAAATGAGAGGAACTAGAGTTATCCTTCTTCCCCTTAAGAGATGATTTGGGAGAATGACCAGGAAAATCTCTTTCCCAACGACCAGAATCCAAAGAGCAAAGAGGAACTTCAATTTTTCTGCCATCAGCATCAGGGAGAAGAATTCTCTCCCCAACTTGATCAGAAAACATCAGGGTTGCACCAAAGTCCATTAAGAAGGGTCGTCCCAAGATCATAGGACTGTCCAAATGAGTAATCCAAAAATGGCAGGTTCCAACGATATTTCGACCAATCCTGACCGGTACATCTTCAGAAATACCAACCAGTTCACAAGCTTGATTTCCTATCCCATATACTGCAGAGTTGAAGCTGACCCTAGGACTAAGTTTGAGCTTGCAGGCCATAGCATCCGAGATTAAGTTAAGCTGAGATCCAGAATCCACAAGAGGAGAAACAGTTTTAGCTGAGTCACCAAGATAACAAGGAAGAAAGCCAAGGGGAAAGGAATAAATATTGGATTCTATAGAAGGACTGGTTCCACCAGAGTCCTCCATTAAAGTGCCAGAGGAGACTTTGAGTTCTTCAAGGCCAATTTCCACACGTCGACGAGAGACCCATTTCTTCATTCCTTCAGCAAAAGATGGAGAGATCAATAAGAGTTCAGCCACAGATAGATCAGGAATTTTGAGATCAGAAATTTTCTTTAATACTCCCTCCACAGCATTGGGGTGATCCTTGGAGATGCCTCTTTCAAATCAAACTTTGGGCTGGGTGGGGGGAGGAAGTTCAGGTGACGCAGAATCTAAGATAGGATTAGAAGGTTGAGGTGAGGGAGAAGGATCAGGGTGATCTGGGAACCTTTTGATGAGTGGTTCCGTTTCCACCTCCATGTCTTCTACATCAGAGGAAGGAGGCTCAAGTGTTGATCAACGTTTAACGGTTTTTCAAAGGATTGAAGTTGGCAAGGAAGGAGCCTTATGAGGTTTAGGTTCCTCATGTCGTTTCCTGGCTGGATCAGATTGATAAGTAGTCCCAGCAAGACTAGAGGAAGAAATAGCTGGAGGATACCAAGGTTGGAGGGTACCACAGGATGATCAAAATTCAAAGGAAGCAAGAGAGGCTTTCACAGGAGGTGATGGCTGGTAAGAGGCCACCACATGTCGGATAGGACGAGACGAGTCAAAAGGGATTAGGGCACCATCAGGGAGGAAGTAATTGTTTCCCCTCTGCTCTACCAAATTTTCCTTTAAGTCCTTCTGAAGTTCTTGACATCTTCCGGTTCCATGGCATTCCCTATGACAGTAGTAACAGACCAGAGTTGATTTGGGGACAGAAGAAGGAGTTTTAGGAGTAGCTAGCGAAGAAATCTTTTGATCTTTTTTGTTCTCAAAGGCTCTAAGTAACTTGGTGATTTCATCTATAGTAGTAGGTTCTGGATTGGAATTAGGATCTGCTTTAGGCCTACGATCTGCCTCCATTTTAATCATAATATTGTTTGACTCTTTAAAAGAAGGAGCATGGACTGGTTCAGTAGTTCTAGGCTTTTCAAAGGTAAGAGCAGTTTGACCTTTCATGACTTTATCCACAGTACTCCTAAGGGTGAGAAAAACAGGGAGCTTGAATCGATTATCCCTGGTAGTAATCATGGATCCAGATTTGACCAGTTCTTCTTTAATCCTTTCCTGCACAGCCAACGAAAAAGATTGGAAGAACTTTGCTCGAATTTTGTCCACTGTGTCAATGTGATCGTTTCAGATAAGATAGTTTTGAATGGGATCCCAAGACTTTCTAAAAATCTGATAGTCAGAGGCTGAAGAAATACCACCATTGGAGATCCACTGAGAAACCAGAGCGTCCAAATCCTGCAGAGTAAACCTAGCCACATCTATTTTACCCCAGTATGCCAACATAGCCTCCCTGAGAAGCGTCCAGTTGTGGGATTCGAATCCCTCAAAAGACTCAATTACCTCCATAACTTCATCAGAGGAGATAAAGAATCGCAACTGATAATCCATATCGAATTCACTAGCTCCGTCCACTTCAGCAGCCATTTTGTAGGAGTCCAAGAATTGCTCGACATTTGTACCGTTGAAGCCTAAGTTCTTGTTCTGGGGTTTGATCTTTACCATCTTAGGTCAAACAGAGGTGGTTGGAGTAGCGGGAGATGCCATATCAAATAACAGAGTTCCTAGGGGATCCAAAGAGCAGATTTCCAAAGTGGCTCACGAGTGTGGCAAGATTAGAGTTTCGCCAAAAACGACAAGTATCTTGCCCGGGCGGTGCACAAATTGGGAGGACTTACTTCTAGACCAAGCTGCCTCCACGGATTGGAAAAAAGAACAAACAGAAAAAAGAAAGAGAAATTGGATAGGATTTCGGAGTTGATTCTTCAAGTTGGGACTGTAAATCCCAAGGTTGCTGGTTCAATCCCGGCCCGGGGGACCAAATGTAAGACTCCAAACGGTGCTAAGCCGTGGCAGTTCTGTGGAGGGGAAAGGTGCTGTTTAGGCTGCCCTCCTAGGAGTTACAATAATATTTTAATGTAACAGGAATCAAGGTCCAGAACCTTATGGATGAGAAATCAAACTAAGAGAAGAGGATAAGAGTTTTCGGTAGCAATGGAAACAACACATTCTGAGACAAGATGGTGCAGGGAAAGATTTGAACAAAAAAGTCAAGGTTTGTTCAGAGTTCAATAGAACAAGGCAGTTGTAAGTAACAACGCCCACAAGCTAATAACTCTGGTTGTCAGCAGCTGATTAGGAAAGATCAACTCAATCCCAACCAACCTCCAGGTTCTCAATGAACCTGCCCAACTCTCCGCAATCAAGCGCTTGAAGGGTACCAGATAACTGTGGGAGGCTGAACAAAACAAAAGAAATTTGTTTATGAAGCTCTAGAAGCAAATAAATAACAAATTTGAGCAAGAATATCCCAACACTTCTCAAGGAACTCAAGAATAGCGTGGCAAAATTCAACCTCAAAGAAGAAGGGAGGTATAACACTCCAGGTTTTAAGCTTAATAAAAACCTCTTCAATCAAACGTGATTGGCTCCAGAAAGATGATCAAGGAGAGATCAAGACCAGTATGGTCGGAAAAAGGGATCAGAGTGGTATAACACACTCAAGAATTCAGGCAGACAGGAATTCTTCTTCAACCAGCAAGGCTATTGGTTGGTGATAAGGATCAAGGTCACAAAGGACTGAGTTTGAGTATGGAGGCTCAAAGGATCAAGGGGCAATCATAGATATACCCGGATAATTTTCTCAGATAAGTGGGGAAGGATGCCCACGGATAAATTGTTTATGATGATAGAATGATGGGATGATAGGATGATAGGATGATAGGATGATCTGATGGTCGGCCAAAAGGCAGGGGAGAGCCCCTCCTTATATGGGCAGGAGGCCCTGCTAGACTATATACAACGGATTCTACAAATAGAGCGGAAAAGGGAAGGCAACCATGTGGTCACTAGCGTTGGTCAAAGATCTGCCAAATGCTTGCGGGTGCGGTCGGGATGGATTCAGTAGATCATGAATGAGCGCCACGCGACGGTAGCAATGAGGAGATTGGGAGGCGCAACGACAAAGACGAAGACACGCAACAAACAAAGATGAGGACGTGCTATAACAACGGCGGAGATGACAAGCAACACGGATAAAGGACGCGCGACGCGGGTAAATAATAGTTGGATGAGCCTGAGGATAAGTTGTTCAGCCGGGCGGTACGTTTGCGCAACAGTTTATGAATTGAGGTCTTAAGGCGGCCAGGGTGTCCAGGATGGGGCACCACATTGCTTAACGGCAGCATTACTTGCGGCTTTTGTCAGAGCATCAGCCAGCATTTCCTGTGACGTAATGAGCTTGACCGTAATTTTGCCGTTATTGACATTGTTGCGTAAGCTTTTCAACTTGATGTCTATGTGTTTTGCGTGAGATTTTGTACCAAATTTTTTTATTTTTTCTTCCAGTCCCTTGTTGTCAATGAGGTGTAATGGTGGACCCAGGGTCTCTCGCCATAGTTTGCAGAGTAAGTGGTGAAGCCACTTCCCCTCCAGGTGACCAGTTGACAGGGAGTTGCATTCAGCTTTGGTAGAGGAATGGGCTATACTGCGTTGATGCTGGCTGGTCCAGTAAATAGGACTTCCCTTGAACAAGCATAGAAGACCGGACTGCAAGAGTCTGGTTTCGGGGTCATTGCCCCAGGTGGCATCACTGTATACTTCAAGGTGGCTAGGTTTTCTTCTCATCTTGATCACAAGCTGGAAATCTATGGTACGTAGTAGATACCGCCACACTTGCACAACTTCTTGCCAGTTCTTGATCCCAGGACGTTCCAAGAAATGAGCCAGGCTGGCAACAGCAAAACTGATGTCCGGCCTGGCTAGATTGGCTATGAAGTTAAGTTGCCCAATGGGAGATTGGTAGCTTACGTTTAGTTCTTTAAACTTAGTGATTTCTTCTTTGGTGGCTGGTAGTAGATGCAAACCGCGGGTCCAAGGGTTATTTAGAGGTTTGGCCTCAGTCAGTCTCATCTCCTCCAGTCCTTTCTTGATGTGATTGGTCAGGGATAGACTGATGGAGTCCTTACGTCTGTCAACTTTCATCCCCAAGAGCGTATCAATTTCATGGGCTGACGAGTCCTTGAATCTGTCCAGGAAGGCGTTTTTGAACTTGTTGACGTTGCAAACTACGACCAGATTGTCAACATGGAAGAATAAGCTGGTAGTAGTGTCTTTGTGGAGATATAGGCAAGGGTTGGAGTCGCTCTTGTGGAATCCGTTGCTCTTGATCCAGCTGATCAGTGTTTTATACCAGTTGAGTGGTGCCTGCTTCAATCTGTATAGCAATTTTTTGAGTTTGAGAAATTTGCATGTCCTTTTTGATCCAGTAGGAGTTTTGATAAAAACCTTTTCCTCAAGCGGAGCGTGAAGGAAGGCACCTTTGACGTCGAACCGCCCTTGCTTTCTGGACTAGCCAACCGCAAGCTTTGTGGGGCTGGCTCCATCACTTGGTCCGCGGTTCTGGGGCGGGTCGCGGCCCGGAGCCCTCAGAGTAGGCTTGACCCGCATCTGGTGCTGAGCCCCCCAATTCCTACTGCTGAGCCCGCAGCGGCTGCTGCTGAGCCCTCAGCAGGCACTTCTGAGACCGCCCGCACCCAAATGCTGAGCCAGACCTACCCAACTGCTGAGCACGCAGCCCGCAACGCAGCTCTTGACCCAAGGTTATAAATACAACACCACATCCCCCCCAAGTTGAGTTCTGTCCCCAGAGGTCTCCCATTCCTGCCTTGCCTCCATCACACTACCAACCCACCTGAAAGAATTTTTTTTTCCCGGGGCTCCGCTCCTAGTGCCGCATTTTTTTTTAGGGCCTCTGCTCCAGTCCCGCATTGCCCAATCTGCGGGGCTTGTCCTTGCATTTACGGACACGGCTTGCGCTGGGCCCGCGTCCCTGTGATCAATTATAACCAAAACCAGTACCAATCCAAGAGGCCAATCAAATATAAAAGAAGTAGGAGAATGGACATTCTGGGGTGTCTAGTAATTCCGGCTGTGAACCGGCTAGGACACCCCCTCACCAAATCAGAACTTTACCCTACTTGCGTCCCCCCCCAAGTTGATGGCTGTCCCCAGTGGTTTGTAGCCTTTCACTCTTCCAAGGTGGCGCTTTGCACGTGGGCTCCTCCTCAGACAAAGGATCCGGCCCGTCAACTGATCCTGAACTTCCGACGCCGTCCCCTGCATTTGGGCCATCCCTGGCCATCTTGTCAAAGGAGATGGAGCCGCGCACAAAGAAATGCTTCACGTGCGAAGCCACAGCCTTCCATTTGAGCGGCTCCCCGTCCAATTCCTCAAGCTGGTATCTCCCGCCCTTGAAATTGGATGCCACGCGGAAGGGGCCATTCCATCAGTTTGCAAAAAGCTTTCCCCACTGAGATTCCAGACCTGGTTGAACAAAAAAAACCAATTCACCCTTCTGCAGAGGATCCCAGAGGCGGTGGGAGCAGCGCTTGTCCCAATAGTGGACTAAGGCTGTCCTAGTCTTCTGCAACCTTTCAGCGGCCTTCGCCAGGGTCTTGTCCCTTTGGAGAAGCTGTTTGGGGCGCCTTCAGGAGTTCTGCGGAGGTCTTCACCTTCCACCAGTCCATGCCCAAGAAGGTTTTGAGCTCAATGTCCACCAAAAGCACCGGATGCTGTCCGCAGAGAAGTTTGTAAGGCAAGTAGCCCGTCAAGCGTTTGACCGAGATCCTGTCCGCAATGAGGACCTCCAGAAGGGCCTCCTGCCACCGCTTACCCTCCTCCCCACACATCTTTACCAGGGCATCCTTAATGGGCTGATGGCCGGGTTTGATCATCCCGGCACCCTCCGGATAGTATTCTGTGACCCGCCCAAACTTCCTCAATGGACTCATCCAGGGATCCTGAGACCAGGAGATTGGCCTCAGAGGCCCGTTCCACCCCTGCAGCATGGGCTTGTTCCGGGGCCAGACCTTTTGCGCCACAGTCTTGTATCCCCTGCGTTGCACCTAACCATCCTTACGCGCCCGCCTTTGTTGTTGTGAATCCTGGCAAAAATCAACCCGCGGTTCTTGCCTTTTCTCACAAGCGTGGCACTATGGTAGGGTTTTTGAAACAAAGTACCTTCCGGTGGTGCATACTGAGGAAGAGGACTTCCTTCTGCCGCTTGCGCCCTCTGCGCACTTCCTTCCGCCTTTGGCTCCTCCCTGGTTGACCGCCCGCACAATGGCACCCATTTCCCCTTCCCATGGTTGGAGATCGTAGTCTCAAACCTTTCCCTGGACGCGTCCTCCACCGTCAGCCCCTCTGTCCCTTCCTCCGCGTTGAACATCATTCGGGCCCAGAATCCAAACATGAACAGCCGACCCAAAATAGCTTCACCGCACTCGACCAAGAGGAACAACAGCGGCTTCCAAACCTTTGCAACCTCCACCTCTTCATCCTCCACCAACCCATCTACCCAACATTCCCCCCCATTGACCGCCCGCAAGCCCATAGCGCACTTCCTCCAAACAAGACCCAACTCATCCACCAGTTTTGACAGGAGCAGGTTGACCATCAATCCGCTGTCCACCATTGCCCACACTTTCCTCCCTGCAATCTTCATTGAGACATAGGCAAGCGGCACGGACACGGCTCTGGATTGGCACAACTCCCGTTCCTCTTCCTTTGTCGCCGCATTCACGCGCTGCACTGTTGCTGGGATCCTGCCGCCCCCGTTCTCCTTCAGCCCATGGACCATTTCATTGACAAACACCGGAGAGACCATGGCCAGCTCCCGTAGCGTGAGAGGTTTTGGTACCTCACTCCTCATCACTTGCCGGACAATTTCGGCGGCCTTCCGTCTTCCTCTGGAGCTGATTGCTGGTGCGTTGCCCCCCAACCCTTGCGCCCCGTCCCTCAGAGCTAGATTTAATGGCTGCTCCTTGGCATCCACGTCCATCTTTTTGGACACAATCCGCTTGTTTTCCGCCAACGTCCTAACTTCCGCCTCCACACAAGGTGCCTCCCACGTATTGGGCCAGGTGACAATCCCGAGCAACACCAGAGTGGCCCCTGTGGGTTGGGCCCTCGCCCCAACCTGCTCCACCGGCTGTGGCTGACCCGCCCCCCTGGTCCACCGGTTTGCCCAACGGAAATATGTAGGTCCCTCCGGACGCGCAAAGCAACCCCTTGTTCATGTCCTTGGTCAGATCCGCGCAACCGGACTTCCAATGACCTTTATTGCCGCAATATGTGCACAAGCAAACCAAAAACCCCCCCCTCTGTCCGCTACTGGGCTGAAAGCCCCCTCTTGCATGGGGCGGCAGACTGCGCGAAAAAGCGGGAGGCGGAGCCGTTGGCTGGGCCGCCATCCAACTCATAAGTATCCGCATGTCCCACAGCATGTCTGTTGCCTTGTTCACCGGTAATCCCATTGACTGCAAAGGGGCTACCGGCCGTTCCGTCGCTGGCGGGTCCGCGAGCAGTGCCGGCGTTGGGGCCGGGGTGGAAGAGGCCTTTGGCTTCCTTGAACTTGCCGGGAATGACCGGGCCGTATCCTCAATCAGCTTTTCCAAGTCAATCTTGCTCTTGACCTCCTAGTTGATTACGCCCAGGCTCAGAAGGAGAGCAAAGCTCCCATCCAATGACCGCGTTACCAACCCACGCTCAAATAGGTAAAGCTGGACAAGCGCGCAAAGTTGTGGCTCAAGCCTGCCTAGGAACACCTGCTCCATGGCCCCCGTCTGACCCGCCACCACCTGGTTCTTTTCTAGGTAACTATCAATTCGGTCAAACTGGGACTTGTACTCGGACAGATTACTCCGTGTCTGCACCCCAGCTTGGGAAATCGCCTCACCTGCTGCTCGCTTGAAGTCTGTCTCCCAAAAGCGGGTCTTGCCCTTCCCCCACCTCCCATCATCTCGCGCTGGAGCCTTCCCCAGTTGCAAGCCTTGTACCCTGCCATATCCTCCACGTCCCGGAGCGTATTCTCATTCGCAATCAATAAAACGACCATGCGGACCTTTTCCTCACCCGTTGTGTTTTTGGAGTTTGCAATATCCTTGAATCTTGCCAGAAAGCACCCGATGTCCAAGGTGTCAAATCAGAGATGGGGGAAGTTCTGCGGCCTAAGCCACACCCTTTGTGGAACCTCAGCGGCCTCCAAAGGCTCCAACCAAGGAGGAGCAGAACCGCTGGACCAAGTAGTCTGCGGTGGTGGAGGTTTTGGCCCGCCAGCTCCCGGCCGGAGAGGGAACAAGTGTGGAACATTCAATCCTGGGGTAGTTGTGGGCAGCATTGCACCCGCTAGCTTTGAGAGACCTAGACAAAAGATTACTTCCCGGCCAGACCCCCAGATGTGGAAGGCAAAGGAGAGTTACGCTCCTAAGTTGTCCGCAAGTCCAGAAGTTATTGATCTAGGTGTCTGTAAGGAGGTTGGATGCAATGAGTTCTTCAGTGTAGTGAGATAAGAGAGAGGTAATGAGATGTATTCTCCTTCCTCCAATCCTTCCTCTTCCTTTGATTTCCTTCTCCAATAGATCCATAGATAGATGATAACCCAACCCGGAGTTGAGGGTGGGGATTTGGGTCCCCCCCTTCAACCCTAACCTAAGTACAACCACAACCGCAAAAGAACAATGAAACACAACCCCTAAGCACAGAACCCTAGCCCAACCCTACCCCTCCATCCCTTGCCCCATAACCCATGCCCCTCAATATCAACGTACGCCCAGTTTGTCCTTCTCATGTCGCGGCCCTCCGCCGCGCCCTACTTGGAGCCCCCAGGTTTGCCCACCCGCGCGCATCCCCGGACCTTGCGGTCCGCAGGTCGTCCCCCGTGCGCCTAATCCCCGATTGCCCCAACCTTGCTTTCCGGACTAGCCACCCACAAGCTTGGTGGGGCCTGCTCCATCACTCGGTCCGCGTTTCCTGGGCGGGTTGGGGCCTGGCACCCTCAGAGTAGGCCCAACCCGCACCTGGTGCTGAGCCCCGCAATTCCTACTGCTGAGACCGCAGCGGCTGCTGCTGAGCCCTCAGCAGGAACTGCTGAGACCGCACGCACCCAAATGCTGAGCCCAACCTACCCAACTTCTGAGCGGGCAGCCCCTGACACAGCTCTCAACCCAAGGTTATAAATACAACACCACAGCGGTTGTGAACAGCTCAAATGAAGCCAACCCACGCGCCATTCTGGAAGCCATCCACAAGAGATATTCCTCTCAATTGTTCAACAATTGCGGTCGTCTCTGGCTGAATTTCATACCCTACCAGTACAAAGGGGATCTCTTTCAATACATCAACAACTGTTGCAAATTGATGAATGAACTATCTGTGGTCAAACTGGATGTGCTGAAAGATATTTTCAGCTACACAATCTTGGCCAAACGTCCCATTGCCTTCCCCCACATTGTTGACACTCTCCTACTAAACGACAAACTACTTACAAACCCAAACGCTGTGCTCAACAAACTCAGGAAAGTCATGCACCTGGAAACATCTTGAAAGGCAGAGACTTCTGAACCAGGAAAAGAGGTCTCATCCACTTCCCTGCACCAAACCGCTCATCAGAAGAAACCAAAAACAGACACCTGTGCTCTAATGGGAAGCACAACCCACTGTCAAGCCACTCAGAAGATAGATGCTGGTTTCTCAATCCGGAACTGCGCCCTGATTGTCATACCTCCAAAGCTTTCTCCCATCTCCACTTGGCGGTGTTGCCATCCAACAAAAACACCAACGCAACCAAAATGGATTCTCCCCCAAGCCTACCTCAATGCACAGCTCTACTTCAAAGACTCAAACACCCAAGCATCACTTCTTCCAGTTGTGGATTCAGGAGCTTCACACCACATTGTCAACACACCTCTCTATCTCTGGGAGTCCACCCCAATAAATAAAAATGTGGGCACTGTAGCCAAA
This sequence comes from Puccinia polysora, assembly GCA_025617555.3. NCBI lineage: Eukaryota > Fungi > Basidiomycota > Pucciniomycetes > Pucciniales > Pucciniaceae > Puccinia > Puccinia polysora. The sequence goes on along the minus strand of CM062620.1, from coordinate 22,456,488 downwards.
GGAACCGCACTGCTGGCCACTGCAATAGGCAAGGTCACCCTCTGCAACCACCTAGGCAAGCAGATTCAACTAGAGAACGTACTCCTGGTCCCCACTCTGAACTTCTGCCTCATCTCACTCCCACAACTTACAACTAAATCAGCCACTATCAAATGAGTTGGGTTCTCAGGATACAAAATAGTCCTGGATCACTTTTCCCTCTTGGGAACTGCCAGGAATCACCTGGTTGAACTCTGTGGCACTAGGTTCAAAAACACTAAAATCAGAAACTCCACCAAAAGCTCTGCGCTCCTTAAGCACCCTCAAGGCACTCCATGGCACCTTTGGCTGGGGCACCCTCATGATGCCGCTCTCAAAGCCGTCATTTTGAACAGCCTCCCCAGTTCCAACTGCAACATCTGCAAAAGCTGCAAGATGACCTCTACTCCGTTTCATGGCCACTTCAAACCAGCCACTTGCTGCCTGGAATCAATTCATCTTGATCTTGTTGGGCCATTCCCTGTTCAGTCTAATGGAGGCTGTCAGTATTTCCTCACCATCGTGGATCAATTCTCAGGCTTCAAATTGGTCTCCTTTCTTTGTGCCAAGGATCAAGCCCCCGCTGCTTTCAAAGATTTCATAAATCACTCTGAAAGACTACTCAAAACCAAGGTTGCAACAGTTGTGTTTGACAACGGAGGCGAATTTGTGAACAAGGAACTCGGTGGGTATTTTAGGATTCATGGTATTTATAATCACCTGGCTTCGGCGTACACACCTGAACAGAACGGCCTAGCTGAGAGAGCAAATTTCTCCATTCTAGACAAAGCTTGATGCTTGCTTGTGCGAAGCGGCCTTCCTCCCTCCTTCTGTGCAGAAGCTGTCAAGACGGCAACCAATCTACTCAACGCACTACCCATCATATCCAAGAGCTGCAAGATTCCCTACAAAACCTGGTTTCAACAACCATTCAATCATCATTTCCTCAGGCCATTTGGCTGCAACACTTATTCACTCAGTCCCAAGGCCAGACGCAGTTTCAAAATTTTACCTAACGGAGAGAAAGGTACACTCCGTGGGTACGTAAATTATTTCTCATCCTATAAGATACTTGATCATTGTACCAAACGGGTGCATTCAAGCGCCAATGTCACCTTCCTTGAAGACACTTTCAAGCGCAACCAAGATGAAGTCTCAAAAGGCTGCCTTTCTTCTTCTTCTTCTACTTCCAATCTACTGCAGCCCATCTCTGGGGAGAGTCTTCCCAACATTCCGTCTCAATCTATTCCAGGAACTGGTCAAGTTTCTTCTGTTTCTGAGGCAATCTCTGTCCCTGATCACAGTATAATCTCCGAGCGGAACATACTCTTGCACTCTTGACGGGAGACAATGGCCAACAACCCTCAACTGAATCTCATGGACACCAAACTCCAAGATCCCAAATCTTTGGATGAGGCTCTTTGCAGTCCCAACAGACTGGAATGGATTGCCGCCATGGAAAGAGAGCTCCAAAATCTCTTGTCCTACAACGTCTTGGAAGAGTGCAAAAAGTCTGACTCTAGAAGCCAGCTAAAGTGTATTTGGGTTTTCCGCACCAAGAAAGACAAGGAAAACCGGATCATCAAATTCAAGGCGCGTCTCTGCCTGCAGGGTTTCCACCAAAAGTTTGGCATTGACTATACCAATGTGTTTGCACCCACGGGCAACAAATCTTCTCTTTGGCTCCTCATTTCAAATGCAGTGCAACAAGGCTACAAGTTCCACCAGCTTGATGTAAAGTCAGATTTCCTGAATTCACCCTTGAAGGAGAGCATCCACGTCTCAACACCGGCAAATGTACCTATAACGCCTGGGAAGTTGCTCAAGCTCAAAAAGGCCCTGTACAGCCTGAAGCAGGCGCCTCAAATGTGGTAAAACACACTGAGAGCCTGGCTTTCTCAAGAAGGGTTCATCCAGAGAAAGGCTGATTGATGCGTGTTCTGGAAGGATAGCACCTACCTTTACGTACACGTGGACAATATTGCCATCTTCAGCCCAGAACCACAACTCCTTATTGACGCAATCCGGAACCGTTTCAAAATCAAGGATCTGGGCCTGGCGTCTCTCCTTCTGGGTATGAACATGAGGAAACACACAAATTGTTTCCACCTGAGCCAAGAGACCTACATCTCCTCCATAGTGGATCAATACCGCCTCCCTACACACAAGCAATGCTCTACCCCTTTCAAACCTTTTGGAAAATTACTGCCGGCATCTGAGGAGGAACATCAACTGTTTGTTAAAAGCAGGCTGAATTACAGAAAGCTGGTGGGTGAGCTAACCTACAAAAGCTGCAACACCCAACCCAATATTAAATTTGCTGTCAACTACCTTGCTCAATTCCTGAACGCGCCTGGGATTACCCACTGGCACGCTGAAACCCTTACTCTCAGTTATTTACAGTCAAAACCTAAGGTGGGGCTAACTCTCTCTAGAAAATCATGTCAGACCGGACTCAGTTCATATGTAGATGCCAACTGGGCCACATGCCCAACCACTAGAAGATCAATCAGCGGTTTTGTTGTCCTATGGGATGGTAATGTAGTTGGCTGGAAATCATGAAACAACCAAGTGTTATGCTGTCCACCACGGAAGCCAAATACAAAGCGGTGGCTGAGGCTGTAAAGAAAATCCTCTGTTTCAAATCCCTGGCTGAAGAGGTGCTTAGATCAACAATCAAGGCTCCCATCATCCTCCATGAAGACAATAATGGCTGTGTCAAACTAGCCACCAACTTGGCAAATCCCCAGGGTTTTTGGACAAAACACATGGAATTATGGTTCCATTTCCTAAGAGAAGAGAGGGAAAGGGGCACAATAGCCATCAAACTTATAGATTCACAAGAAAACCCCGCAGATTTGTTTAGCAAACTGGTCTTGCAAATCTCTCTGCAACAACAGATCAAGCAAATCAATGTAGTTTGTCCCATGCCAGAAGGCTGAAGGCTGGGAGGGTGTTGATAAGGAGATGTTTCTAATTTGCCTTCACCCTTCTCACTATGCCAGGTTATCACACTCCCGCGTTTGTGTACTGTGTGCTCTCTTGTATTTTCCTTTTTTTGTTTTTTCTTTCTCTGTACTGCGTAACTCCTTTGAGCTTCCCTGCGGCCATGAGCGCGCCCCAATTATCTACTTGCACCGGCCCAGAACAACAATGCCCCTCTCCTTGTGCTGTTCCAACACCGTACCACTTGCATCCTGGATTCTGGGATAGGTAAATAATGTCCTTCAACTTCCTCAATCCCTCTTCTCATATCTCATACTGATACTCTCCTGTTCTTCCCATACTTGTCAGACTTGTTATTGTGTTTTTTGTGCTGCTGTTTTATCAGCCTGTGTGGCCTCAAGCCTTTTCTTTTTAGGTGTGGCTCATCTGCCTCCCCATCTGATTGTCTTGTGGCAAAATCTAACTTTTCTTTTTAGTCTCATCTTCACATTTTTTTCTGTTATCACCCAGATCTGATCTATGCCAGAAGTAAGTCCTCCCAATTGTGCGCCATCTGGGCAAGATCCTTGTTTTTTTTTTGTGAAACTCTACTCTTGCCACACCTGTGAGCCACTTTGGAATTCTGGTCTTTGGATCTCTTAGGCAGCCTGCTTGTCAAAATGAAATCTACTGGTACCTCCTCCTCCTCTGTTAGGGTCAAGATGGTCAATATCAAGCCCCAAAACAAGAATTTAGGCTTCAATGGAACAAATGTTGAAAAATTCTTGGACTCCTATGAGATGGCTGCTGATGTGAATGGTGCAAGTGATAACAATATGGCTTATCAGTTAAAATTTTTTTATCTCCTCTGATGAAGTGATGGAAGTGATAAAATTGTTTGATTAATTTGAAACTCATGACTGGAGGTTCTTGAAAGGGGCTATGTTGGCTTATTGGGGAAAAGTAGATGTGGCTAGGTTTACTTTACAGGACTTGGATTCTCTAGTTTCTCAATGGATCTCCAATGGTGGTGTCTCTTCAGCGTCTGATTATCAGTCTTTTAGAAAATATTGGGATCCTATTGAATCTTATCTCATCAGAACCAATCACATCAACACACTGGACTTAATTTGAGTTTTGTTTTTCCAGTATTTTTCTCCAGGAGTGCAGGAAAGGATTACAGATGAATTAGTTAAATCTGGATCTATGATTACTACTACATATAACTGTTTCAAGCTCCCTGTTTTTGTGGTCCTAAGGAGTGCAGTCAATAAAGTGATGAAAGGTCAAACAGCTCTCACTTTTGAAAAAACTGGAGTCACTGAACCAGTAAATTCTCCTTCCTTGAAAGAGTCCAATGAAATAATGAACAAGATGGAATAAAATTTTAGACCTAAACAAAATTCCCAGGCCAATAAGGAAACTATTACCATAGATGATATCACCAAATTACTTCAGGATTTTGAAATCAAGATAGATCAGAAATTTTCTTCTTTAGCTACTCCCAAACCTTCTAAGTCTGTTCCTAAAACCACCCTAGTCTACTATTACTGTCATAGGGAACGCCATGGTACTGGGAGATTTCCTGAACTCCAGAAGGAAAAGGTGGAAAAATTGGTGGAGCAGAAGGGCAAAAATTTCTTTCTTCCTAATGGTGGTTTGATCCTTTTTGATTTTTCGCTTCCAATACGTCATGTGGTGGCCTCTTATCAACCACCAACTCCCAAGAAGGCACTTTTGGTCTCCTTGGATTTTCAATCATCCTGTGGCACTCTACAACCTTTTTATGCTCCAACTGTCTCTTCTTCAAGCCTCTCTGGCACTTATCAGTCTGATCCAGCTAGGAAACACTTTGAGGAACCCAAACCTCAAAATTCTCCTTCATTACCATCTTCAATCCTTCAAAAACCCCTCAAACATCAATCATCACCTGAGCCCCATTCCTCTGATGTGGAAGAAATGGAATTTGAAAAGTAACCACTTAAGGCAATGTTCCAGGACCAATCTGATCCTCCTCCTGTTCAATCTGTTTAAAGTACTCAATCTTCTGATCCTGTTCCAGTACCTTCTCAACCTGATAATCCTCCCTCTACCCAGCCCAAATTTTGATTTGAGAGGGGGATTCCAAAGGATCACCCCAATGCTGTGGAAAGAGTATTAAGGAAAATTTATGATCTAAAAATTCCCAATCTTTCTGTGTCTGAACTACTTTCAATCTCTTCATCTATGGCTGAAGGGATGAAGAAATTGGTTTCTATTTGATGTGTGGAGATTGGTCCGGACAAATTAAAATTTTCTTCTGGTAATTTGATGGAGGACTCTGGTGGAACAGATCCATCTTCAGATGCCAACTTGTCTTCCTGCCCTCTTGGTTTCCTCTCCTGCTATCTTTGTGACTCTGCTAAAAAGGGTTCTCTTCTGGTTGATTTGGGCTCCCAGCTCAATTGAATTTTGGATGCCATGGCCTGCAAACTCAAACTCAGTCCCAGGGTCAGCTTTAACTCTGCTGTATATGGTATAGGGAGTCAGTCATGCAAATTAGTTGGTATTGCTGAGGATTTCCCAGTTCAAATTGGCCAAAAGATTGTTGAAACCTGTCATTTCTGGATTACTTGTTTGGATGGACCTATGATCCTCTGAAGGCCTTTCTGAATGAATTTTTGTGTGTTTTCTGATCAATTCGTGAAGATAATTCTGCTCCCTGATTCTGATGGCAGGAAGATTGAAGTCCCCCTTTGCTCCTTGGATTATGGTTGTTGGGAACAAGATTTTCCTTGTCATTCTCCCAAATTGGTTCTGAAAGGGAAACAGAAGGACACCTCTTGTTCCTCTCATTCACATTTTTTATGGGATTAGTTGGTCCTACTAATAGTTGTAGTTCTTCCCAGCCTCAGAATTCAACTCAAGGATCAACTTCTGTCTCAAAGGAATATTTTTTTTACTCATCATTTTCTTCTCATCCAAATAAGATTAAAAATCAAAACATTAAAAATCCTAAAATCCTAAAAATATTTCTTCTCTCTCTGGATCTGTTTTCTCTTCTTTTCCCATTATTTTCAGCCTGATCATTCTGCTCCTATTTTGTTTTTGAATCTCTGCAATGAGTCTAAACTAGATCCCAATCTCTATTCCCTTCTTGGCCTTTTGGGATGAAGGAGTATGGCCTTAGATGGAGGCAATTTGGGGTAGAAGTAAGTCCTCCCAATTGTGCACCATCAGGGGCTCCTACTACTGTCATTTTTTAAATTCTACCCTGTGACACACATGTGAGCAATGTGTCATCTTTTGGATCCTCTTTTTTGGAAAAGGTACCTTTTAAGGACATTGTGGAACATCAAACTTATAACATTTTGGAACTTGGTCACAGATTTTGTAGTCAGGTCTTTCTGGTAAATTCTGGGAGGAAGAAAGGATTTCTCTCTTTTCCACTAAGTATAAGCCAGTTTCAAAAAAGGTTCAACCAGTCAACCAAACAATGCCTCTCAACCTCAATCCTCTTCTTGTGCATCCTCCTCTATCTTGAGATCCTTACTGTGGTTTATCAAAATCTCTCACTTGTCCCTTTGTTCCTCATGGCTATGTTACTGAAGAACATCTGAAAGTGGTCAACTTTGTTCCAGATGGATGGCTTCTTCTTGATGAGTTAAATTTTATCAAAAACATTTGAGCTCTTAGAGAAAAATCTATTGCTTTCTGTGAAAAAGAGAGAGGTCTCTTGAAAGAATCCTATGGCATACCTTATATCATTCCAGTAGTAGAACATGATCCCTGGCAAAAGAAAAAGATTCCTATCTCTGCTGCTAAGGTTGAAAAATTCATCAAGTTTTTTCCACAAACAAGTCTGTGCCTCTTTATACAGGCAGTCAACTTCCAGATATTCAAGTCCTGTCTTCTTTTTCCTCAAAATTAATGTTAAAATTAGAATATTTCATGACCTCCAGCCTCTAAAGAAGGTTACTATTAAAGACTCTGGTATTCCCCCTGCTAATGAAGAATCTGGAAAATATTTCTGTGGGAGAGCTTGCTATGGTGTAGGTGATATTATGGGTGCCTATGAAAAACAATCCTTAAATTCAATTTCTTGTCCCCTCACTACTTTCAATACACCTCTTGGTTGATTCCAACTTACTTCTTTGCCCCAAGGTTCCACAACTTTGGTTTCAGTCTATTGGGCTCAGATTGTTTGGATCATCCAGGATGAGATCCCTGATCATGCTGGTATCTTTATTGACAATGGAGGAATTAAAGGTCCAGTTTCTGGATATAACAATGAGCCCTTACCTGGGCACTCAGGAATCCATCAATTTATCTGTGAATATGCAACCACTTTGGAAAGGATCTTCTTTTGAATTGAGGATTCTGGTCTCACTGTCTCTGGATCCAAATTGGCTTCCTGTGTGCCTTCTCTGAAAATTTTTGGTCAAGTGTTCTGCAAGGAAGGAAGAAGAATGGCCCCATCCAAATTCAACAAGATCCTCTCTTGGCACACTCCAATCAATCCCACTGAAGTCAGAGGTTTCTTAAGTTTTGTCATTTATGTTTGGATTTTAATCCCTTATCTATCCAAAATCTGTATTCCCTTGCGTTGCTTAACCAGGAAAGAGGCTGAATGGCTTTGGAAACAAGCTTGTGAAGAACCATTTTAGAAGCTCAAAAATATTGTGGGGAAATTCATCTTCTTGAAGAAGATCACTTATGGACCTGGAGCTGGCAAGATCAAGCTGGCTGTCAATTAAAGTTATCAATCTTTTGGGGCTGTCCTTACCCACAAAGACGAAAATGGTTTGGATTTTCCTGCTTGGTATGAATCTCTTCTCTTTTCAATTGTTGAATCTAGGTACTCCCAGAAAAAACTGGAACTTTGCGGTGGGGACCAAATTTTCAAGAAGTTTCAAACTATTCTCTGGGTTCAACAGTTTGAGTTACAAGTCAGTGCTCAATCCATGATCCATCCCCCCAGCCTTCCAAATGCTCCAAAGAGTTGTTGGGGGAATTTATTCAGTTTTCTCTTTTGATATTGTTCATAGGCCTGTAAAGTCTTTCACCATGCCTGACAGTTTATCTCAACGTCCTCTTGGAAATGAAGAATTGTATGTTGGAGTGGACTTTTACAAGTAGGAACCTTTTATTTGATCTGTCTTCAGCTTTTTCTCTAAAAATTATTCTGGCTTCCATCAAGGGTTCTGCCTTAAACTAGAGCAGTAACTTTACACTCTAAAAAGACCTCCTGATCTCTCAGCTAAAGAATTTTGATCCCTTAAAAGAAAGTCCTCCAGATTCTTCGTACAAGGTACTAGGATTATTAAAAGAGGCAATCCTTGTGCTCTCATTGTTTTCACTATCCCTGCTAAACAAGATTCAATATTGGAAAGTCTCCATGGAGGACTTGGTCATTGTGGAGGAACAGAAACTTATCAAAGAATATCCAAACAATTCTGGTGGCCATCTTTGAATAAACATGTCTATAAATTGTGCAAGAGTTGTGAAGTCTGTCAGAAACTTGATCTTAGGCGCCCAAATGAAATTTGCTATCCAACTGGGTAGTCCACTTTCTTTGGTAGGCTTGCTATTGATGTGGTTCAAATTAAGGCTGGTGGAGCTAAGTACCTCATTGTGGCTAGAGATGATTTTTCTGGATGGGTTGAAGCAAAAGTCCTTAAGAACCTCTGTTCCAAATCAGTAGCAGCTTTTCTCTGTGAAGCTTGGAAAATGTGCTTTAGCTTGGCCCAATCTTATTCAACTGATGGTGGCTCTGAGTTTGGTGGGAAACTAGCCAAAATGATCCAATTGCTTCCTGGTCAACATAGGGTGATCTCTCCTTACTATCCTGAAGTTCAAGGAGTGGTGGAAAGAGGGCATGCCCTGTTGAAGGCTGCTCTTGTTAAACTGGCTGGTGAAAGTGGGAACAATTGTTGGAAATTTCTTCCTCTGTTCCTTTTCTCTGATCAAATTTCAACTAAACAAACAACTGGCTACTCACCCTACAAAATTTTATTTGGTCAAAGGGCTGTCCTTCCTCTTGATCTGGAAATGGAATATTTCTTATTTATTCCTTGCAAAAACAATCCTTCTACCACTGATCTATTAGTTGCCCAATCTAAGCAAAGGATGTTTGCAGTGAATCTTCTCAGAAGATGATGGAATCCAGAGAAAAATTGGTTCAGTATTTGGAAGATAAACATTCAAAGCAGATCAGGGACCCTTTCAATTTTGGTGATCTTGTTTTAGCTTATAATTGATCTTTGGAAACTCAGTGGCAAAAGATTTTCACTAATTTCTGTAATGGTCCTTATTGGGTGGTCCACCAAGTCAGAGGTGGATCATATTTTGTGGAAGAACTGGATTGTACTCAGATGACCAGGAGGTTCTCTGCTGATCAAGTCAAGAAATTCAATTTTTTTGGAGGCAATTTTGAAGTAAGTCCTCCAAATTGTGCACCACTAGGGTCATCTACTGCATCTTTGTTGTAAAACTCTACTTTATGCCACATATGTGAGCACCTGGGAAGCCTCCTTTGTTATCTCTATCACCTCTAGGACTTTTCTTGGATGGATCAGAATATTTTTCCCAATTACCCTCAAGATCAAAGGGCCATTCTTTGTTTCCAATGATCTTTCTTTCCTTTTTTAGATATTTCATCAAACTCAGATGCAGACTAGGGACACTCTTTAAGATTGGGAGAAATGTGGTGACCAAATCTGGACACCTTGGTCCAGTGCGAAAAATTTGATAATTTTTTATTATTTTTTTAACTATCTTTCATCATCAATTAAATCAAAAAAAAAAAATTCCAGAATGATTCCCTATTTAGTTTTCAGTTCCCAGCCTTCCCTTCTCCTAGTTTTCTAGGAAAGCCTCTGTGGGTTTTCAGACCCTGGGTATTGTCTTCAATTCCCCCTCTCTATGCTCAACTTCAGCCAGTTTTTTTGGCCAGATGCCCACAATGATGCTCAGCTTGGCTTGTGCTTGGCTTTGCACCCAACACTGGAGACAGCCATTGACCTTTTCCTTCCAACTTGGATCATTTTATTCACGCCTTACCTCATCATCATGATCACTGTCCCACCTCCCTGACCTTGGATGCCATCCATCAGTCATCACCCCTTGATCCACCTGTCCAACATATTCTCCCTATCCTTGGAGCTGTGGTGCCCCATCCTGGACACCCTTGCCAGCATCATTCAAAAAAAAAAAAAACTCATCTGACCGCGCGCCCAATCTCCTGTCCGCCGCGCTTCCCAATCTCTTATCCAACCGCGCGCCCAATCTCCTTTCCACCGCGCGCCCAATCTCCTGTCCGCCGCGCGTCCCAATCCTTTATCCGACCCCGTGTGGCGCTCATCCATGACTTACCGAATCCATCCCAATCGCACCTCCAAACATTTTTCCAATCCTTGGATCCGTCAATCTCCCGTCTCACTCAATCTATCAGTCATGAATCTCAAGCCTGTCAGGATTTGCTCAACCGCCTCGAGCCAATCTCCTATCTGCCCATCCGCGCTCTCATGAACTTCATCCGTCACCATTCCTGGGACTCTCCCACCCACTTCTGCCTTGGGACGAGGGGTGGAGAGTGTGGACTACCACCCGCGGACATCCGCGGCGGTTTGGTTCATTTTTCTTTCCCACCCCATCCGCCTTTGGATGAGGGTTGGGTGATTCCGGTATTGTTGGGTGCGCCCATCCATGGATGGACGCGAGTGATAACTTTATTTTCTTTCTTTTTCCGCGCTATTTTTAGAATCTATTGTACATAGACTAAGAGGGCCTCTTGCCCATCTAAGGAGGGGCTCTCCCCTGCATTTTGAATGGAATCATCCAGCATGTAATGATGCAGCAGGAAATCAGAACACCCTTGATCCTTGAGCCTCCATAATCAACCCTTGATCCTTGAGCCTCCATACTCAAACCCTTGATCCTTGATCCTTATTGCCAACCAATAGCCTTGCTGGTTGAAGAAAAATTCTGTCTTTTGGAATTTTTGAGTGTGTTATACCACTCCTTGATCCCTTTCTCTGACCATACTGGTCCTGATCCTTGATCATCTTTCTGGAGCCAATCACGATTGATTGAAGAGGTCTTATTAAGCTTAAGACCTGGAGTGTTATACCTCCCTTTATTTTCTTTGGAGTTGCATTCTGCCAGCCTACTCTTGAGTCCCTTGAGAAGTGTTGAGGTTATCCTTGCTTCAAATCAGTTACTTTTTGCTTTTAGAGCTTCTTAACATTGTGCTTTGTCTTTTAAAGCCACCCTCAGTTATCTGGTACCCTTCAAGCGCTTGATTGCGGAGAGTTAGGCAGGTTCATTGAGAACCTAGAGTTTGCTTGGGTTTGAGTTGATCATCCCCAAACTTCTGCTGAAGACCAGAGTTATTAGCTTGTGGGCGTTGTTTACATACAACAGCTTTTGTTCCTTGAACTCTAAGCAGACTTTAACTTCTTTTGTTCAAGTTTTTCCCTGCATAATCTTGTCTCAGATAGCGCTGTTCCATTGCTACCAAACTATTTTCATCTTTATCCTCTACTCCTTAATTCCTCATTTACCAGGTTATGGACCTTGATCTTGGTTACATTTAAATATTTTTGTAACACTCAGGAGGGCAGCCTAAACAGCACCTTTCCCCTCCACGGAACTGCCACAGCCTAGCACCATTTGGAGTCTTACAGCGCGCGACCAATCACAGGAAGAATCCTCATCACCTGACCCAATTGGGCTTTCCCACAACAAATCTCACCTCCAAAATCATCTGGAAGGTTGCTCTGAAGATTCCCTTTCCCACCATCATCTCTGCTGTCCAACCTTTCTCCATTTCTTGGTTGGTGCTATCATCTCTCCTCACTGGTCATTGGCTCATCCATCCCTCCAATTGCCTCATCCAACCCTCCACCTTCCTTCACCTTAGATGACGGCAAGCAACCTATTATGGTTCACTGCCACCATACCACCCTCACCTGTCCCCAGGCCGCATCCAAATGAAGCGCATTGTTAGCAGACCTCTGAGTCAATTTGACCAGGCTTACAGCTATCTGGTTCAAACTTTCAATACTTGTTTGGTTGACCTCAGTGCTCAGTCAGGCCGTAGAGCAGAAGTTGGATATTCCCAACAGCCCACGTTGATGATCCATCAAGAACAATCTTTCTTGCCCCATGCACTCTCAGCCATACTTCCTATGCTGGCCAAGCATGACTACCCAATCACAAATGGTCATCATCCCATTGATATGTTCATCCTTTTGGTCAATCTCCAACACCAACAGCACCACCCTCTGTCAATCAATCATTGCCCCACAACCGCTGTTGCGGATGATCATCCCCTCTCACGCTCATCTGCCAACCGGCAGATGTCCATCAGCTGCTTGCTGTCATCCATGACAGGGGCTGGCCACCTTCCTGTAAACTTTTTTGCTTGAATGTCACAATCATCTTTGTTGTTATTTTTTGAATTTAATTTCTGTTTTCCTGCATAATTTCATTTTCTAAGTAAAAAAAAAAAGAAACTTCTTTTCAATTGTTTTTTTCCCACTCTATCTGCAATTGTTTTTTTCCCGCTCTATCTGTTTCATCACTTGTAAATGGTCTACAGGGACCCATGGCCCATAAAAGGAGGGGCTCTCCCATTCATTTTTTGAATCATCCATGGGAGTGTGTGAATATTCCCCACCAGGTATTATCTGAAATCAGATCCATCACTATCCTGGGTATATCTTTGATTTCCCCCTGATCCATTGATCCTTAATTCTTTGCCACTCTGTGGTCCAATCCTTATCACCAACCATGACCTTGCTGGTTGAATAGAATTCAGTCTGGAGAATTCTTGATTGTGTTAGACCACTCTTTGATCCCTTCCTTGGACCATAGTGGTCTTGATCCTTCCTTGATCATCTTTCCGGAGCCAATCAAGTTTGATTGAAGAGGTTTTATTAAGCTTAAAAACTGGAGTGTTATACCCCCTTTATTTTTTTTCAAAGTTGCATGCTTCCAGCCTACTCTTGAGGTCCTTGAGAATGGTTGAGGTTACCCCTGTTCACATCAGTTACTGTTTGCTTGTGGAGCTTCTCAAAACATTGTTCTCTGTCTTGTGAGGCCACCCTCAGTTATCTGGTACCCTTCAAGTGCTTGATTGCGGAGAGTTGGGCAGTTTCATTGAGAACCTGGAGGTTGGTTGGGATTTGAGTTGATCATCTCCAATCTTCTGCTGAAGCACGGATTTATTAGCTTGTGGGAATTGTTTGCATACAACAGCTTTTTTCTTTTGATTTTAAAAGAAAATTTAACTTTTTTTGTTCAAATATCTCCCACATAATCTCACCTCAGATAGTGCTGTTCCATTGCTATCAAATATTATCAAACTTTATCCTTTACTACTTGATTCCTCACTTAAAAAGTTCTGGACCTTGATCTTTGTTACATTTAAATATTTTTGAATCACTCAGGAGGGAAGCCTAAACAGCACCTTTCCTCTCCACAGAACTGCCATGGCCTAGGACTATTTGTAGTCTTACACTGGGAACACTTCCAAATGGAAAACCTTTTGATCATACAGTGTCATTTGTTTACTTTGCACGTGGTCATACAGGTATGATTGGCACCCAAATGATTGGAGAATTTCCAAAGATGGTTTTTTGGAGGTGGAAAGCCCAATTGGGGTCTTTGTTGAGTTGGTTTGGAAAAGTAGGTTCAAAATGCATGCTGCATGTTTAAAGCCATAGTTCCATAGGTCCAAAGGGAGACCCAAAGCATGTATCATTTTCCAAGACATGTTGGTTAGTCTTTGGTTCAGCCACTCAATTCCACCTTTTAGGTGATGCTTTGAAGGTATTTTTTTACAAGTTATTATTTCTTTTTTACAATACCCTTGTTTCCATAGAAGGTTGCAAGGTCCGTTGTATTCAAAAACTCAAATGCATTATCCAATCAAAAGTGCTTAATCTTATGTGGGCTGAAGATATGAAATTTTTTCACCAATTTTTTCATGGGTGATGTTAAATTAATCGCTCATTCAGCTTTGCGCAGGGTTAAAAATGGGCCGTGGGGCACGGCACAGGGTCAAATTTGAGCCGTGTACAACCACCCACAGCTCACAGAGTTGTGCAGCCCACCCAACCCAGTCTGCTGCTGTGTGAACTCCCACACAGCACTGGACCGCGGTGAGCAAAAAAAAAATTGAAAGGAATGAAAGGGTACTAACACAGCCAATAATTTAAATAAACCTTCCAAAAAACAGAAATCAACCAAAAAAACAAAGAATGTTCATTTTTTGGTTAAAAAAAACAAAAAAATAAATAAACAAATCAAAATAAAAAAAACTGGTACTATCCAATGGAATAGCCCTAAATTAAAAATACCCAAAACAAAACAGGTAACTGGACTAGCCCTAAAGTAAAAACACCAAAAAAAAGACAAGTAACGTGACAAGGCCTAAAGTAAAAACACCAAAAAAATACAACTAACTTGACAAGCCCTAAAGTCATTTCAACTTGACTGGCCCTAAATTTAAAGGGGCCAAAAATTAAAGAAGTCTTTTGAACAGCCCTAAATTAATAGTGCCCAAAGAAATACAAGTCTTTTGACAAGCCCTAAAGTTAAAACACCAAAAAAAACAAGTTCAACTTGTATTAAGCTGATCCCATCCCAAGCTTAACATAACTTAAGCTTGTGATGGAATCAGCCCAACACAAGTTGTACTGACTTACCATTAAAATCAAAATAATGATGTTAACTCAAAACACTCAACATAATGATGTTCAAAATGTGATAACCCTTTATGTTAATAGAACTTGTTAGCTGCATTAGAATTACAATTTATATGAAACACAATGATGAAATGAGGTCAAAGTCTATTAAAATCTAGAATAAATTTGCAGTTGATCTGTGAGATGATCAACCCAACTAGAGTAGTACCTCCATAACACTTTTTCCCTTTAGTGCTGCAAGTGTGACCTTCTGCTTAGATTGTTTGGTCATCAACATAATCCTGCACATCAATCTTGCTCAATTTTCTCTTCAGTTGTGGCATATTGAGCCCATAATTCATGCCTTCCACTAGATTGTCTAAGGCCAACCCCAAGATTCTCCTCAGTTGAGGATGCACAGAGGAATGTTCAGATGGTTGATGGTTATGTTGGGTTTCTTTGTAGGAGAGGCGCCACAAGGGGTCTGCCTTTTTGAAACTTTCATGGATCAAACGCTTGCACCCATGCTTCCTTCTGTAAGTTTTTCTAGACCTTTTGTCAAGAAGACTTCCTGAATAGGAACCATGTCTATCAGGCTAATCCACATATTGGTTACGCTGTGAGTTGAAAACTGTTAAAGCATAACCATGCTTCATTGGCCATGTTTGACAGTAGTTTTGTGGCTCTTCCCTAGTAGGAAAAGCTCTCAAGGGAAGTGGGTCAAGTTGATCTAGTAAAAATTCATTTTTTAAGTCATAGTTTCATAGTTACATGAACCCATCATTTTCAATCAAAGTAAATATGGCAAAGACCAGTAACATACAATCTTAATCACCACCAGCAGTCATGTCCATTTATTAATCATTTTGTTCCTCAATTGTCACCCTTGATGAGGATGCAATTGGGGCTTCCAATGTTTCATTACCCAAATGTTTTTTTTATTTTTCCAAAGATTTGTTGATGGAACCATCAATGTGGACCTTCCACGCGGCCATTTCAGAAGAAGGAGGGCTTGCAACTTTTCCCATTCCAAAAAATGCAATGGTATAATTCAGTTTTCAATGCAACTTTCCATTGACCAAACAAAGTTTGCTCACTTTCAAGTTAAGACAGAATTTTTTGCAGATTTTTATATCAATTATGATTATTCACTTTAATTTCACTTGGTTTTTGCTTTAATTTCTCTTTGGGATTTCTATGTGTGGAAAAAAAGTCCCACAATGTATGTGTTAATCCCCAATTTGGGTTGAAATAACCCAAGTGTGGTCCAGGGGGTGCCCAAAATTCTTGCATGGCTTTCAGGGGGTTGTGAACCCCCAACACAGCCAATTTGATCCGTGTACGGGGGTTCTTGTAGCATTTGATCTTGTTTTCAAAGGAATGGCCAAGCACATCCCCAGGAACAAGTCCCCAATGGTCAGGATGAGCCTATTGCGGCTTATTCCCTTGGACAATTGGCCTATCACGTTGGCTGCAGTAACATCACCTGGCGCCTCACATATGTGCAGGGATCAAATTTAGGTGTCACTTCTTCATGAGCAAGCATGAGTTATGGAGAGGGACCTCTTCTGCTTGGAGGCTTGTGAAATGATCAATCACATCATATTTCTTTTTATTGGTTATCATTGAAAGCAAAAAGTGTCCTATAAAGTCATGGAAGGAGTAAGCGGTGGAATTCATTGCATCTACCCTGAGAGAACACATGGGGATAAAGAAGAAATTCTGAAAAATCCAACCTTCCCTGTCACAAGGTATAAAACCTCCAATGAGACATTAACCATCAATTTTTTTTTAAAAACTTTCCAATCAAGATGATTGTGCCCCTCAATCCTGGACAGAAGAGAACATCTTTCACTTGCAGCAGGCCATAGTCGGTTGGGATGGTGATTTCTCCAATCTTTTTCACAGAAAATTTGTCTGAGGATGCAACAGAGATTGTTATGTGGGTAGATCTAAGAGAATTAAAGGGTCTAACATTGTTTATTACCAAGTTGGTGGCACCAGAGTCAAGAAGAGCAGAATTGAATTTTTTTGAGTCATTTATGATTGAGGCTACATTTGGAGGGGCTTCACGTTTGAATGCTGGATGTGAATGTTCCAATTTCTTGATTCTTGCATAGCAATTGCCTATTGGGGGATCCTTGAGGGCTGGCAGGCCGCCTTCTTTTGGGGGCAGTCCACCTCTCAGTGGGCCCATTCAAAGCAGTGAGTGAATAGGCTTCTGGAAGGTTAGCCAGGTCTTTTCCCAGTGGTTGCTCCATTCCATGTATGCAGTTGAATGTTCAACTGTTCTTTCAAAATTTTTAGCCAAGCTTCCTGGAAAAACAAAGTAGCTTAATAATCCGCTGGATGGTATATTGTTTTGCAACATGCAGTTTCAAGAGACTAGTTCAAGTACATCTTTGGATGTGACATGGACCCTCTTTTCAATGGTGATCCAGCTACCAATTTCATTAACAATCTCCTTTTATGCATGCTGAGCGTTGAAATGGAGGAAAAAGGCATGGATGTTATTGGTTTTTAATCCACCAATATGCTGTTCAATTTTCTTTAGTTACACCTTGAGTTTATTGTTCATTCTGTTTGTATTGACAGTGATTTCTTGGTCTTGAAATATATGGGAACATCTTGCCATAAGGTAGGACCAGGAAACAAATGAAATCTGGAAGGCTTCTTAGCCCAGTCTTGCTGCCACAAAGGGCAAAAGCAAAGGGTTGGTACTTTATTCAACAATTGTTCCAGTAATTCTTCCTCTACTTGCGCTCTTGTTCTGTATGGAGTAAAGCTAGTAGTTGGTTTTGTCAAAGTGGCTTTTTACCTTGAATTTCAGCGCCTGGGCCCAGTCTGGGAAATTGGATTGATTGGCAAGTAGGTTGGTTAAAAGTCTCGTTCAAAACTGCTCATAATGTATTGATTTCTGGGCCACTGAGTGTGCTTTGAGAATTGTGGGCTGCTAGGATTGTTGCCAAGTTTTTTGCCAATAATCCTGTTGTTTCTTCCTTCATTTTTCCAGATTTACTTTATGATCCTTATGCCAATGTTGTGGGCGTGGAGTTTCAAGATTCTTTGTTTTAATTCAACATATTTACTAGTTTTTTTATCTTTTCTCAAGGCTGATATTTCTGGCCAGATTTTGTAGATCCATCACCAGCGTATTGTTCATTGGGATATGAAAGTTTGTCTTGGCTCAATTGAGTAGTATGCTAGGTTTTATTTAATCCAAGTTGCGGCTTGTTAAGTAAAGCGCAGGCTCATAACCTGTAGAGAGGAGTTAGTTGGAAATAAATAATGTATAATCCCCCAAGGTCCATAAAAAACAAGACCAATTATGGTGCTTTTATATTCTATCTAAATGTGTTTTCTGGAATATTCTATGACCATATTTTTTTTTAAAACAGTTTTTTATCACATATCACAATGCTCTAGTTTATTCTATGCATACAATATATCCATATTTTTAATAGAGAGGAGCCAAAGGGGGAGGTCCAGTGGGCAAAGGAGGGAGGAGGACAGGGGGTTGGTTAATAGCAATGCAAGGAGGGTCCTGAGGAAAAGGGAAAGCTGGGGGCAATTGAGGACTCAAGGGGGGGAAATGAGTGGTGATCACAAGCGCAATAACGGGGGGCAATTGAGAGGGAGAAGAGGGGGTCCATACCTGGGTGGGCTGCATACTTCAATGGGAGATGAAAGGGGGAGTGTTAGCAAGTCAATCAAAAAGGAATTTGAGATAAGAAGACTGACCTGGAGACAGTGGGTGGGTGGGTGTGGTGAGGTTTTTGTTGGTTGTTGTAGAGGAGAAGGAGGAAAAGGTTGAGTTGTTTAGTCCAATGCTTGGGAGAAGAGGAGGAGGAGCATGGTGGTGGGGGTGACTGGGGTCCACTTGTGGGTGACTGAAAAGAGCAAGTCAGTCAGTGTGGGATGAAAAAAAGAAAATAAAAAAAAGATAAAGACTTGTGTTTTTGTCTCTTCAGCAAGTCTGAAATAAAACAATCATGATTCAAAAGCAAGGGTGAGAGGTAGAATTTTCTCTCTCATTGCAAAAGAGGAATGATGATATAAGACTAGAATGATTTGAGCAAAATCAAGCATTTCATCTTCAAAAATTTCATCCCATTCATCTTTGATATTGGTCAAAGGTTATGGATAATAATGAAACAGAAAATCTTGATGAGTATCTTCATGTATTTGGCATTTTGGAGCTGGATTTGCATATATCTGAAGCTGGTCTATCTTACTTTCAGGACTCCTATGGCATGCTAAACCCAAACTCTTGATTTGGCAAGATGATTTTTGAAATCATTTTTTACTTGATCATTGGATGAAACATTGCAGTATGCTGCAACCACATATTTATCACTGGGATAAGCAGAGTCACCCAGAAGTTAATGTTCTTCATGTAAGTAGCTATGAGGTTGTTGAGAAATCTGCGTTTTGCTGAAGACATGAGGATCAGGACAGGAACCTGGAAGGCCAGATGGAGGTCAATGAACTTTTTGTTGTTGTTGCAAACAATTTGAAAAGCAATGGAGTATCTATATGAACAAAGGAACCATTTTTGGTCAGTTTTTTTTTGAAAAAAATTGATCTTAAGAGATTGGATTTCCTTTTCTTCTGATCAAAGTAGTTTTTCCATCAAGCTTGAGCTTTTTTACTCAAATTTCTCAAAACCAAAGCAATAATTCTACGGCTCAGCTTGCATCCAGAAAAGGCGGAATCTTGGTAAGGAAAAAACTCACTATAACCCTTACTACTGGTAGAACAGGTCAATCAAGGCAGCTAAGACCACAACATAAGAAAATGAGGTTGTGACGTCTGAGGGTACTTGGAAGAAAACATACTAATCCCAGGCCCAACAAGCAACTAGTGGGAATGGAACCTTTTCACAAGCATGGAGCAAACCAGCAATTTGTTTTTCTTTCATTTAATTGAATTTCTATTCAAGAGAGAATAAATTCAATTGTACACAGTGTCTTTCTTCACCAAAAATTTTGATAACAAAATACTTCTAAAAACTTTACAGCAATCAAAGTATCCTTAGTTCATATCAAAAATAACGGCCATAGGCTACTCTCCTGACATCAAAAAATTCTCCAGATTATCAGTCATACTTTGAACACGCATCAAACAAAGACAAGTAGATAAGCATGGCTGCCAGCAACATCTCAAAAGACAAAATTCTATGCATCCCCATGCCACAGGAAGCAGGAAATTTCCCAATCCCAAAACAGAAGATGACTATCTTCCTTACACATAAAGAATTATTAGAAATAACAGTTGCTGACCCTGGAAATTCTCCTTCTGGATGGCTTAAGAAGCAGTTAAGTGAATCTGCCTGGATCATAATCCAGAAAATTAGCAAGGCAGTCTATATGGCAACAGTCACCACTGGCACCAGATACAACTCTAAGAAGATTTGGAAAACAATTGACAGTGTATATGCTAAGGAAAAGCCTTGCAACACAAGCCCCATACTTACTATATGGGCAAGCATAGAATTCAACAACAACCTTAAGGATCACCTTAATCAAGTTAAAATTTGAATTCTTCAATTCAAAACCATAGGATTTGAACAGACCAAAAAGGCAATCTGTGGATCTATTATGGAAGAAATTGCAAAAAAAGGCCTGGTGTAGTTGACCCTTTGTTTCTTAATGCTCATGCAACAACTTCTGTGGAGTTTTTGATCAGTTTTCTCAGAACCCTCCCCAGTAATGAAACCGTCAGAAATCCAGTAACACACAATCACACTGCTGTGAAATTTCAAACTCAACAGAAAAGAAATAGATCACATGTTTGATGCAAAGGTGCAAGACATAATCCTCAGTGCCCTCACACTGAGGAAGAGTGTTGGGCATTACACCCTGAGCTCTGACCAATGCAAAAGAACACCCAGGTAGGAGTCAACTACGCTCAAGGGTGTTGAAGTGACAATTTGAAAATTTTTAGGTTGCTTTCAAGAGTTGGAAAGTAAAGAAGACAAACTTGAAAGCAACCATGGAGCAAACCCACCATCAGAAAAGCACCCTGGCCAAAAGTGCTCACTATCTATCACCACAAGCTTTTGGACCCATAACCAACTTAGGAACAAAAGAACCGTAAAACACAAGTACCATGTAAAGTTATACTACAAAGATTGACTAGGAAATGTGTTCCATCATCTTTGACCGTTCTATAAATAGACCAGTACTTGTTGTACCCAGTTTCATTTAATCTCATTTTTATATTATCTCATGTGTGTACATAGATTTTTCTTTATAGTTTATTTTATTATTTTATTCCAGACCAATTAAACCAAAACATTATCATTAGAGCTCACAAATCAACTAAGAACCCAAAATCTAAATTAATTACCCTGAAATGGACCAACCCAAAGTAAGACAAGTTGTTCTCAATGAGACCAACTATGTGACCTGATTCACTCTCATGGAAGGAAAAATTTGGCAACTTGGTTTCTGGAATTACATTATTGGTGTACATAATGTGGTGAAGAAGGCAAATAAGGAGATATTTTACTGTCTCCTCATGTGGTTCCTTGATGAAGGCATTGTTGTATTTTTTGGGAATAAGATTGCAATGAACAAAAGGGGAGATTCCCAAGGATTTTGGAATATCCTCAAGGAAAAATCTTTCAGAATTAGAATTAAAGCGCAAGGGATAGCCCTGGATAAGTTTCATGAGCTCAAGTTTAATAACCATGATCAATGAATTAGGGACTTAAGTCCAACAACTACAAAAATGGAACTTACCGCAACCATGACCAATAAATCCATTGTATCCAGGATTGCAATGAGGACGTTGCCAAGTAAGGACAAATTTTAAATTTGAGTACTGAATCAAGGAAACCACTACCCGTTGATCAAAGAAATAATTGGAAGTTTCAAAAAAGATAAGGCAATGTTTGGAAATGGCACCAATCAATTCAAACAAAAAATTGTGATGCAGTCTGAGGGGAAGTTTGAATATGAGTATCACAATTGTGGAAAACAGGGACATATTAAGAAAAATTTTTGGTCTAAGAAAAAGGATCAAAAGGGAAAACTTACCAGTGGAATGTTAGCTGGACCTGTGGCTTTTTTGGATACACCCAATACCTCAAATGCTATGATATCCAATTTAAATTCAAAACCCATATTTTTTGATTCTTGTGCATCAGAGCACTTGTTTTTGGACAAGAGCCTGTTTAAGAGCATGGATAAAGTATGGGGATCAGTTACAATTGGAAATGTGGGAAAGAAAAAACAAATTGAAGGAAAAAGAAATGTAGTCTTGAGACTAAACAACCAAGAAATCATCTTTGAAGAAGCCATGTATGTTCCAAGTATAACTTATAATCTACTATGCTAGGCAAAATTTGGAAGAAGGCTGGTCAGCTTTTGAGCCAACAGAATAGAGATTTTAGGATCCAGAAAAATAATACCATAATCTTTAAAGGAAAAATCAATAACAACCTACTGTATGTGGATCAGAACACTGATCATGCAGCTCATGTCTCTGACCACAAACAATTGGGCCATCCTAGAAGGTCTAATGGTTTTAAACCTTGAATGGAATGGAAAATGGCAAGACCTACCTTTAAACACCACATTGAGAAAACTGAGAAGGCCTTGGAGGAGATATT
Organism: Puccinia polysora; assembly: GCA_025617555.3. Taxonomy (NCBI): domain Eukaryota; kingdom Fungi; phylum Basidiomycota; class Pucciniomycetes; order Pucciniales; family Pucciniaceae; genus Puccinia; species Puccinia polysora. The sequence goes on along the minus strand of CM062620.1, from coordinate 22,434,255 downwards.
GGTCAACTTTATGGGACCAATCACCCCCAAATCACATGGAGGAGCCAGGTACGTCCTGGTAGTTGTAGATATTTCAACTTGCTTTGTGTGGAATTCTGTCATGCCATCAAAGAACCAGGCACTCAAAAGGATCAAACAAATCATTCAAGTTTTGGAAAATCAAGTGGAGAGGAATGTTAAAGAATAATCAGTGATGGAGGAGGGGAGTTTTTAAATAAAAACCTAAAGGAATGCTGCACCTGACAAGGAATAGAAACCATTTTTACCACCCCGTACAAACCACAGCATAAGAGCATTGCTGAAAGAATGAATTTCACCTTTATTGAGAAGGAAAGGTTCCTTCAAGTTGATTTGGGACTACCAAAGGAATGCTGGGTGGAACTAGTAGCTGCAGCCACCTATCTCCAAAATAGGAAAAATGAGCTAAGAGGAAAGATGTCTTACAAACAATTTTTTTGATGACCACCCACACTCAATCATGTTAAACAAATTGGATCACAAGTTTTCTGGAAAAACTTGCCAATGAAAGGAAAGTTGGAACCTAGGAGTCAAGAGGGAATTATTGTAGGGTATGAAGAGAATTTTGGAGTGTATTGGGTATACTTACCTGAAACTAGGAAGGTAATTTGATCAAGAGATGTTTGATTCAGCAAGGACAAACTCCCAATGAAATTGGACAGTACAGAGTGCAAGAGACCAGTGGATTATCCACCAACAACAATTGAACCAATAATTAGTATTCCTCCACTCAAAACCAAGAATCAAAGCCAAGAGTCAATCAACAAACCCACTACACTCACCACCTCCAGAACTAACTTATGAACCCACCACCCAACCAGAAAAACTGCAGGGAAGTTCTGTATCAACCACCATTACTACTAATAAGAGGGGGAGAGAATCAAAAACTAAACCCGGTTGGGACTGGATCCCCAGAGAAGTAGCACCAACAAATATTAGTAGTAATATTGATGAAAGTGCAATTATCAATACAAGCCTTCAAAAATGCGCACATTTTGATGAAGAATCAGAAGGACCGTTTGAATCATCCAATGATATAATCCACATATCCTTAAGAGGTTTAGAAAAGGAAAACAGTAATGGCCCAAACAACCTGAAAGATGCCAAGGGAACCCCAGAATTCAACCAATGGAAAAAGGCATTCCTCAAAGTGATTGATTTGATAATTGACAGAGTTTTATTTGAATTAATAGAAAGAGCCAACTTACCTAAAAGTAAAACACTCATTAACACTCAATCAATGTTAACGAAACAGTTTGACAAAAATGGGAACCCAAACCAATTGAAAGGACAATTTTTAGCAAGGGGTTTTCGCCAGAAACCCGGAATAGACTATGAAGAAACCTTTTCTCCAAAATGATGACTATCTAAACTAGGGTACTTATTCAACTATGATATTCAAACCAAACAGAAGGTCCAACAGCCCAACTTTGTAACAGCCTATCTAAACTCTGAACTCAGAAAAGAAGAAGGCCTCTTTGTTGAGTTACCTGAAGGCTTTGTTGAATGGATCCAGGAAACCAAACCCAAAACTTATAACCTTGAAATCTGCAGGGAACTTGTGGAAGAACAAAAAAAATTCATAATAAAACTTGAGAAAAAACTCTATGGGCTTACGAAAGCAGCACAAAGCTGGTACAATACGCTGAAAGATTGGCTAATTAGGAAGAACTTCCACATAAGTGTGTTAAGGTAAGAGACTCAGATGATGGGGATAGTGGAGTTAGACCACATTGTAGCTAAGCAAAGTAAGGATGAGATAAGGCAAAACCAGTTTCAAGACTGAAGTAATGCAGTAGCATAAAGTGGATATTAAGCCTACAAAGCACTTGAGTAAATGGTAATAGGAGGAAATTTACATTTCAATGGAATACATCAATAAAAGTTCAACCTGGAATACCAGGAGGGACCCAGACACTATAGGTGGCTCTTACTATGATAGAATCATTCTGGATGGTGAATTTCAAGGTCCTGGAAAAGACCAATTTAAATAGACGACTGGAGAGCACCTTACAGGGGGCCTACTACTAGAGAGCCCCTTACAGGGTGCTTAATGCAATAATGACAATAGTGGAGGACAGTGAAGGATAATCAACCATGGCAGAAACTGTATGAGTAAGTGAAAAGTTAGGTGACATGTAATAATGAGTGAGGCCACAAGTATGCACTCACAGAATAGTCCTAATGACAGTGTTTATTACACCAAGCTGTAGGTTTATAGCAAGATTAAGAAAGGAAATAGAACAAAGTAGGAGAAGGAGTCAATGACAAGAAAACCAAAATCCAACAAAGTGATGCTGATCCTTGTCTCTTCCTCAAATCTGATGTATCACTCTTTTTCTGGGTGGATGAAATTATCATGATTGGAGCAGGATCAGACAATTTAACCAAAGAAATGCAGAATGGCTTCAAGATAAATTACCTTGGACTAGCTAGTCATGTACTAGGACTAAAAATAACCCAAAACTCAAACTCAATAATTCTCAGCCAGGAACACTATGTCAACCAGCTATTGGAAGAATATGGAATGGAGGAATGTAAGGTATCATTAACTGCAACTCAAAGCAACCTCAAAATTGAAACCTTGACAGAAGACAAACACAATTTCTTGAAAGCCACTGGGTTTAATTACCAACCGGAAGTAGGGTCTCTCAATTAACTCTCCCAGTGCACTGAACCAGACTTGCCTTATGTAGTAGGAACATTGTCTCAATTCCTTGAAAATCCCATTATGTCACCCTGGGAAGCTTTCAAACTTGTTCTTCATTATCTCAAAGGAAGAAGAAGTTATGGAATGACTTATGAAAGATTCAAAGACCCACTTCCCGTAGGGTATTCAGACTCAAGTTGATCAGAGAAGATTGGACAAAACTCATCACCCAGATACATCTCTAATGTCAGCGCAGCAGCTTTCAGCTGGAAAAGTAAAAGTTTAAGAGAAGTAAGAATATCATCCACCAAGGCAGATTTTTGCGCCTTACTGGCAACTTTTCAAGAAGAAAAATGGTTAAAGTTACTTCACTCCATACTACATTGCAATGAACTCAAAACTATCCTAATTTACAGGGACAAAAAAGGTGCAATCAAGCGCTCAAAGAAACTTGTCTATCAAATAATAACAAAGCACATTGATGTGCATTATAAATTTGTGAAATATTTGATTGCAAACAAAGAACTCAATTTACAATACCCTAGGACATCTGAAATGATAGCCAATCAGCCAATTGTTTAACCAAACCACTCAGTCATGTTGAGAACCAAATATTCCAAAAAGAGATGGGAATCATAAAGATTGAACCAGCCAAAGCAAAAATAGCTGCAGCAGATCACAAATTGAGGGGGCATGTTGAAGTGATGATTGGCAAATTTTTAGGATGCTTTTGAGAGTTGGAAAGTAAAGAAGACAAACTTGAAAGCAACCATGGAGAAAAACCACCATCAGAAAAGAACCCTGGCCAAAAGTGCTTGCTGTCTATTACCACAAGATTTTGGCCCCATAAGCAACCCAGGAACAAAAGAACTGTAAAACACGAGTACCGTGTAAATTTATACTACCAAGAGACGCTGGTAATGCACAATTGGGAGGAATTGCTTTTGAGATAAGTTGCCTCCGCAACAAAAGAAATTATTGAATTGATCAGCAGAGAACCTTCTGGCCAACTGAGTACCATCCAGCTCTTCCAAAACATAAGATCCACCTCTGACTTGATCGACCACCCAATAAGGACCATTCCAGAAATTAGAGAAAAGCTTCCCCCACTGAGTTTCCAACCATCAATTATAAGCTAAAACAAGATAACCAGGATTCAAAGAGTCCCTGAATGTTTACCTTCCCAATACTGAACCAATTTTTCTCTGGATTCCATCATCTTCTGATTAGCTTCACTGCAAATATCCTGACTCTGCTCCAGTTTCTTAGAACAGGAAAATAATATATCAGTGGTAGAACAAACCTGTTCCCAAGAAATACCTAAGAAAGATTCCATTTCAAGATCCAGAGGAAGGACAGCCCTTTGAAGAAAGAAAATTTCGAAGGGTGAGTAGCCAGTGGTTTGTTTGGTTGAAAAAAAGACCAGAGGAAGAAATTTGAAACAATTCTTTCCACTTTCACCGGCCAATTTTACAAGAGCAGCATCCAAACAAGAATGGCCTCTTTCCACCATGCCTTGGCCCTCAGGATAATAAGGAGTGGTCACCCTATTTTAACCAGGAAGCAATTGGATCATTTTGGCTAGTTTGCCACCAAACTCAGAGCCACCATCAGTTGAATAAGATCAGGCCAAGCCATAGCGCATTGTCCAAGCCTCATAGAGAAAAGCTGCTAATGATTCAGAGCTGAGGTTCTTGAGGAACTTTTCTCGAACCCATCCAGAAAAATCATCTCTAGACACAATGAGGCACCTAGCTCCACCATCCTTAATATGAACCACATCCATAGTAATCCTTCCAAAGACAGTGTCCTCCCCATTTGGATAGCAAATTTCAGCTGTGCGCCCAAGATCACATTTCTGAAAGACCTCAAAAATTTTGTCCCATTGAGCAACAGATTTCTGCAAGGATGGCCACCACAATTTTTATGATATTTGTTGATAAGTTTCTGTTTCTCCACAAAGACCAAGTCCTTCATGGAGAATTTTTAAGATCAGAAATTGTTTAGCAGGGATAGTGATGACAATAAGGGCACAAGTATTGCCTCTTTTCATAAGCCTTGTATCTTTTAAAAAGAAGTTGGAGGAATTTCTTGTGAGGGATCAAAAATCATTAGCTGAGAGATCAGGGGGTCTTTGGAGAGTGGAAAGGTACTGCTCTAAGTTAAGCCAGAGCCCTTGCTGGAAGCCAGAATTTTTTTGACAGGAAAAGCTGAAGAAAGGTCAAATAACGGGTTCCTCCTCATTGAAATCCACTCCAACATCGGATTTGTCATCTCCAATAGGACTTTGAGATAACCTCTTTGGCATGGTGAAAGACTTTCCAGGCCTATGAACAATATCAAAATGAAACAGCTGGATAAAGCCCAACCAACATGTCATGAGATTGTGCAGAAGGCTGGGGGCATTGATCATTTTGATGATGGATTGTGCGTCAACTTGTAACTCAAAGTGTTGACCCCAGAGAATAGTTTGGAGCTTCTTCAACATTCAGGCCACACCAAAAATTCCCAGAGTACCTAGATTCCACATCTGAGAAGAGGAGAGATTTGTACACAGCAGGACAATCCAAAATTGTTTTGTTTCCTGGGTAAGGACAGCCCCAAGAGATTGATAACTTGAATCAACAGCCAGCTTTATCTTACCAGCTCCAGGTCCATAAGTGATCTGAATCAAGAAAATGTCTTTCCCAAAAATTTTTTTGAGCTTCTGAAATGATTGTTCACAAGCTTGGGTCCAAAGCCATTCAAAATCCTTCCTGGTAAAGCAACGCAAGGGAATACAGATTTTGGATAGAGAAGGCATGAAGATCCAAACAAAAATGACCAGACCTAAAAAACCACTTACTTCAGTGGGATTGACTGTAGTGGGCCAGAAGAGGATTTTGTTAAATTTGGATGGAGACATCCTTCTTCCTTCCTTGAAGACCACATGACCAAAAATTTCCAGAGCAGGGACAAGGCAGCCAATTTGGGTCCAGAGACAGTGAGTCCAGACTCCTTGATTTGAAAGAAGATCCTTTCCAAAGTGGTTGCATATTCCCAGATAAATTGATGAATTGCTGAGTGCCAAGTGAAGAGCTCATTTTTATAGTCAGAAACCGGAACTTTAACTCTGCCATAATCAATAAAGATACCAGAATTATCAGGGATTTCACCCTGGAGGATCCAAACCATCTGAGACTGATAGACTGCAACTAAATTTGTGGCCAACTGGGGCAAGTGAGTAAGTTGGAATCAACCAAGAGGAGTATTCAAAGTAGTGAGAGGACAATAAATTGGTGTAAGGATTGTTTTTTCTAGCCACCCATAATATCACCTAGACTGTAGCAAGCTCTCCTGGAGTAAGAATAGAAAATTTTTTGAGTAGCAGGGGGAATACCATTGTCTTTAATATTAACCATATTTAGATGCTGAAGATTGTTAAAATACATATGCACTTACGCGTGTGCTACGTATAAGTTTAATCCTAATGGGATGCACATATGGGCCTCTCCAGCCCATTGGACACTCACACGGTCCATACCCGCCTGTGTGGATGTCACCGATTTGGGGAAACTTGCCTTAAAAGGCCTGAAACAGGCCTATTGGTACACGGGCCCTAACGGGCCCAGTGAGGGATATGGGCCAATAAAGCCAGATGGGATTGTATGGGCAGAATTGGGCCCAAATTTTCTTTTGGACATACTTGGCCAGACGGGGCTGGCCCCCCAAATTATGGTTTACTCAGTTTTGGGGCTTGGGGCCGCCCATTGGGGCCGCCACCCGTGTTGCAGCATGGTTTGGGCTGCCTCCCCTATTGCGGCCGGCTCAGGGCTTCTTTTTTTCCCTTCGGCCCATCTATGGGGCCCAACGGCCCGTGCGGGGCAGTTGTTGCGGCCCGCTCAGGGCTGCTATTTTTGCTTACGGCCCATTTACGGGACCCAATGGCCCACGGGGGGCCGTTGTAGGGGGCAGGGGACTCAAAATGGAGCCCCCCCACCCCCATCGCGGCTGTTGAGCCCGTTGCAGCTTCTGCAGTGGGTGGTGGCCGCAGGGCTTGTGGCCCTGGCTCCTCCCCCTCCCCTTGCTTGCAATTGCGAGGAAGAGGGGCAGGGCTGGCTGGATGGAACCAGCCAGCAACCGGTCACAAGGGGTGACAGGTCATGGTGGGGTGGACTTGATCACCCCCCACCAAAAATGGTGGCTATGCCGGTTGCACCAAGGCAACCAGCGGTGGGGGGAATTGACCACCCCCCCAACCATCAAAGGGGCGCTCTCCCCCCCCCCCCTTGACCAAGGGGAAGGAGCAACGGGCTGGAGGGGACCTGACCACCCCCCAGCCCACCTAGCATGACAACACCCTGGGGGCATTGACCTCCAGGGCCCCTGTTAGGGGGATTTGACTTCCCCCTCCAGGGATTTGAGAGAAAGAGGGGGGGCGGCATGTCCTCCGGTTACACCCCCCCCATTTGTGTCTGAGACCGGACCCAGGTGTGTCCTGGGTCCCTCCTGGACATTTTTATGGCCAGAGGCTGGTTGTATGAGGCAACCAGCCAGCGTGTGAGGGAACAGGCCGTTTGTAATTGACAATGGGACAGGGGTGTTGAACAGCTAAGGGGCTGGTTCAGCCCCATTGAGGTGGATACACCAGAAATAACAGGAATAGGCTGGTTTGAAGGGTACAGGGACTGATGAAATGCGGTCTGATGTAGCCCAAACCAAGTGAAAAGGCCTGTAAATCCTGTAGAGCTCTCTTGGGGCGGAAAATTTGCCTTTTGGCTTGTTTTATCATGGGCTCACAAGAGGAAAATCTTTTGTTAATAAGGAGCTGTTCTCTCTGCTGTTTTCCATCATCCATTCATCATCCAATTGAATTCATCACCAATATCATCCAACCTATTGCCCCATTGTTAGAGCCCATCAGCAATTATTGACACAAGTTGTCCAGCATTTCTTTTGCTTTAAATGCTTCTCATTTGCCTAAGCTAATTGCTGGCCATGATTCTAACAGAGATCATGATCTATTCTAAGTTTACCATTACTTTTGAGGAAACAGAAGACAGGACTGGAATAGGTGGAAGTTGACTGGTCATATAAACTGGTCTAGACTTGTTTGCAGACCAACTTGATGAACTTGATGACCCTAGCAGCAGGGAGGGGACCTTTTTTTTGCCAGGGATCATGTTCTACTACTGGAATGATATAAGGTAGGCCATAGCATTCTTTCAAGAGACCTCTCTCTTATTCACAGAAAGCAATAGATTTTTCTCTAAGAGCTGAGACATTTATTATCAAGTTTAACCCATTGGAAAGAAGGCATCCATCTGGAAAAAAGTTGAACACCTTCAGAAGTTCCTCAGGAACACAACCACAAGGGACAAAGGGACCAGTGAGAGATTGAGACAAACCACAGTAAGGATCACAAGATGGAGGAGGACGCATAAGAGGAGGCTTGAGGTTGAAAGGCATTGGTTTGTTGACTGTTTGAAACTTTTTTTCAACTGGCTTATACTTAGTGGCAAAAGAGAGAAATCCTTGCTTCCTCCAAGCATTTGCCAGAAAGACCCTACCAAAAAAGCTGAGAAAAAGTTCCAACATCTTCCAAGTTCAATTTTCCACAATGTCCTTGAAAGTTGCATTGTCAATAAAATAGGATCAAAAAGACAATGCATTACTCACATGTGTGGCACAGGGTAGGGTTTTGGTAGTAGGAACCCCTGATAGTGCACAATTTTGAGGACTTACTTCTACCCTAAATTTCCTCCACCTTAGGCCACACTCCTTCATACAAAATTTCAGTCTCCTGGATGCCAAGATCCTGGCTATCATTTAGCTACCAGAGGTGATAGAATAAATATTAAATATATTATTTAATAAATGCAGTAAAAATCCATAAAATATTTGGATAAAGCTTATTGCAAGGTTAATTTTTTTGCTTATGGGTTATTGTTATAAATAAACATGAATAAATTGATTCTTAAATATTTTTATAGAGGAGCCACAATGATATTGGGAATATTTAACACCTCTGTTCAGGGATTTCAGCATGAAAACACGTAGGCCTGGTTAATTTGGGCCCTTTAGTTTAAAGGATATTTTGCTCAAAGATAATATTTTAATAAAATACATGGTGGAGTGGCAGAGTTTTGTAACCAGGCTGCCACAAAGGGTAAAGGATGATAAGACTCACTGTTATATTATTAAATCCTTTTGGTACCTGTTTGCGAAGTGCACTGTTGGTTTAAACCTGTATACTGGGGTTATAAGGTTGTTCAGTAGTTTAAATTTATAAAAAAAGGATTGAGGATGGATATTATTAATCAGACTAAGCCATAAATCACTTACTTATCTCTTATAAGTATTTGATTACCTTGGCACGGTGTCTGTATATAAATATAACTGGGTCTCTGGATATCAATATCCTCAAAAGAGCTCTTTATTTATAGCTTTTGGAGTCCCAATATTGTCCTTCTGAGGGGTACAGGGGCTCAAAGGGACGGACACTGAGGCTAGCAGGGTAAACAGTGGTAGCCTGTCACATCTTCCTGGTGCTATAACATGGGTAGCATCTAATTCCAGAGGGTATGAGAAGAATTGTACTTTATAATTGATATTTGGATGTGTGAATAACACTAATCTGTCCTTTTTATTTATTATTTAATTTATTATCCTTAGTAAATGTTCCCAGGAAGTTAAAAATTATTTTAACAGACATTCCTACAGATATTCTGATGTCAGGTGAGTTCTCATTATGTATTAAATAATTGGAGTAAACGTCATAATATTGATTCTACTCTTTATTTTCGAGTTCCAGTTGATTTACTAAGATAATTAATTAAAAATATAAGTCATGTGAATTCATGTAGTATTTTTACATCATTATTTTTCTTAGTATGTCACGAAAATGTTGATGTCTAACAATTCTCATAAAAGTATATTGAAGTATTTCAATATATTTTTAGAATTTGTCATTGTCTTATTTTCGACATTCTTGGTACTTTGAATTATATTTAATAAAAAATACGTATAAAGGTTATTTAATTATTTTTATATCATTTTATGTACTTTTAGACTATCTTCTATCCACCGGAACATTTATTACATATGTAGAATGTTCCTGTGTGGGTTGTAGCATGTTTATGCGGTACCTAAGTTTCTCAGGCCGCCTGTCACTTTGTCAACCCAGAGTCCCATGGCTGCGTACTTTTCAGAGGCCAGGGGCTGCATACATGACTTTGAAAGAGTTACAGAGCTATAGCTCAGCGGCGCGCGGGTGCATTGGCTGCCATGGCTGCGTGCGGGAATTGTGACAGAACACATTTCCCTCTGTAACTCCTAAAATATACACAACACCTCAATTTTGACTGAATTTGAGGTGTGAAACCTATATGTGACAATACATGTGGAACATTCAATTTCCCGAAAAGCTCAATAGTGGTTCTGTGGTATTTTGGTCTTTCTTTCCTTAATTATTTAAAAATATAAGGAGTTGGATTTCAAGGGTGGGGTCAGTTAGTGAACCTACTTAATTTTCGGTGGAGAATCCATTTTTCCAATAATATTTATGGTTTTCCTGCTCCTTCTTTGGTTAATTTTATTATTATTAATTTTATGTTATTTCTGTTACTTTTTCAGCTTTCTCTGCAATAGTAGCAAGCTGACATTCCCCAACTCCAAGATATGGCCATATCTGAAAATAATCTGGAGCATGTTGGGAAAAAATTAATAACATGTGTGTTTTAGTTCCTCTTGCTGGCTCTGTAGTTTCTTAGATGTATTGGTCCATCAGGTATGTTATTCTCTGGTAACCATTCATCTTTTTCTGCAGATTCTCCTTTGTATCTTACTAAGTATAGTCTAACATCTTTTCCTTGCAATCTCTCTTTCTTGTCTCTCAATATCCTGCTGAATTTCTCTTTTTCTTTCACAGGGTCAGGTTCTATTTGTATTATTGCTGGAGGGAGCTTGCTACCTTCTCTTGGTTGAAAGTGGTTTACTAGGCTAACAGGAAATACTGGGTGTTTTATTGATAATTCTTCACTCAAGATTACTTCTACAGTATTTTTGCCATGCATCTTTCTGATAACAAATGGTCCACCAAAGGCTGTTTTCAGCTTACTGTGACCTGCTAGATTTTTGAAGTTGGTAGTTGATATCAAGATCTGATCTCCTTTTTTAAAGTCAGGTTCCCTATTTGATTTTTCCCATCTTTGTTTTTTGTGTTCTACTGCTTCTTCTACACACTTTTGAGCATGATTATTTACCATATATATCATTTTCTTAAATTAAAGAGATGTTGGATCAATGGAGGCTAAGTTATAGTTTAAGTTATTCCTAGGGAGTTTTGGAATCCATCCTCTTTCTTGTATGCAAGGGTCTTCTTTGGTAGTAGAATGTTTCCTGCTGTTATAATTCATCTCTAGAGCTGGGAGTAGGTTTACCCCGTCATGAAAATGACCATCTGAGTTTTTTTATTCTAGACCAAAGCTACAGAACCTTCTTAACATATCTTCTAGGGTCTGTATCATTCTTTCAGCTAATCCATCAGTTTTAGGATGGTATGCCGTAGAAAATTCTAGAGTAGTACTCAGTTTATCATGTAGATTCCTCCAAAACTCAGAGGTGAATTTGGGGTCTCTGTCACTTATTATAATCATGGGTATACCAACATCAGCTTTGATCCTATTACAAAATAGTACAGCTACATCCATAGCACTATTTTCTTTGTTTTAGGTAAGAATTTTGCCTTCTTAGAGTATCTGTCAACTATAACTAGGACAGACTTATATGAATGAGTACCTCCAGGGGGGAGGCCGGTGACAAAATCAATATTAATTATTTCAAATCTAGTTTTTGGTTCAGAGATCTTCTGTAGGAGTCAACCTTTTTCCAGTAGTTTTATTAGATTTTTGGCAAGTCTCACAGCTATTAATATACTTAATAGTGATTTCTTTCCAGTCTATCCACCAAGCAGTTTGTTTTACTTTTTCCAAGGGTCCCCCTTCTTTTGGTTGATAGATTCCCTGATGAACAGTTGTCATGGCATTCCTGAAGTATATTTTGTATATGTTATTTGTTGCTTAGTACTAATACACTGGAATTTTGGTTTCTGTAGTAAAGGAGACCATCTCAAAAGTTAAAGCTTCCTGCTTTATAGGGTTTAAGTAATGAAGCAGGTAAACTATTTATCAAAGCTGCTTCTGGGGATTCACATTCCATAATGGTAATCAGCAGCTTGATTTCAGGGGAGTAGTTGTCCCTCACTACGTTGAAGAAATCAGTATCTAATTCACATAAGTGGATCCCCATTATTGGATCATTTAATGCAAGAAGATTGATGTTCAAGATAGGAAAGATATCTTGATCCTCAGGGTCATATGCTGGATTGCTAGAGTAATTAGGCAAAGAATCCCTACTTAGACTATCATCATTCTGATGTTTATCTCCAGCTTTATGCACTATATTTACCTGAAATCTATACTGTTGTATAGCAATTTGCCACATGAGCATATTTCTGCTGGTGGTTTTCATGTTCATGAGAATTCCTAAAGCATTAAATTCTGTGATTACTTGGAAATTGGTGACTTCTAGATAATAGTGTAGCTTTTTTAAAGCCCATACTAGAGCCAAACATTCCAACTGACTGGATACATATCTTTTTTCTGTATCTTTGATCTGTCAAGATATGAAGAGTACTAGTTTCTCCACTGTTCTGTCTTCTTCTATTCTTTCTTGATGTAGAGAAGCCCCTAACCCTTCCATACAGGTGTCAATGTACAGTTTGAAGAGCTTGGAGTAATCTTGTTGAATGAGTAAAGGAGTAGATGTCATAGCTATTTTTAGTTCCTCATATTTTTTCAATCTCTCATGTGTCATTTAAAATAGAGTGTTATTGTTGCATACTTTGTACAGACTCTTAGTTAGCATAGCAAACTTTGGTTTGTATTGTCTGTAGTAACTGCAAAAACTAATGAAAGACAGTAACTATGTTTTGTTTTGAGGCATGGGTCTGTTCATGACAGCAGCTATCTTATTTTGATCAGCAGCTAGAGTTAGACCAGAGACTATCTTCCATAGGGCTTTCAATTCTCCATATCCAAAGTTGCATTTCTTCATGGATACTTTTAATCCTGCTTTGGAGATGGTTTGGAGTAATAATCTTATTTGGTTGATATGAATATCCCAATGACCAAAATATATGATAACATCATCTATATATAACATCATCCATCCTTGTCTGATGTATTTACCTAGAACTGTATCCATTGTTCTCTGGATGTGTGATGGGGAATTCTTTATACCAAAGAGAATCCCAAGATATTCATTTATTCACAAATGATAGATTATTCTCATAAAATTCCTGCTTTCAGGTCTTATAAGTATCTGGTGGAAACCTTTAAGCATATCCATAGTAGTGATATATTTGGCCTTGTTGAATACATGGTTAGATTTCTGTAGGACTAAGAACCAGCAACGGCTGAACAAAGAAGAATAGAAACAAATGTAAGAAAAAAGAGTTAGAAAGATAAAAAGAAGAAAATAGAAGAGCATCCTACAGTTTGGCCAGAGACTAGTATTGATAGTGATGGCAAGGTTGATGCTGAGAGAGAATCATGTGGTAGGACAGAGGCTAGATAGGCAGATGATATATGGATTGCGAGATAGGAAGACTGAATAGAGAAGGAATAAGATTCAGAGAAAATTGAGGATTTTTGGAGGAGTGAAATCTTACCAGGCAAGGATTATTTGAAACAGGTTGGAAAGGAACTTGAGAGGTGAGGTGATGTATGAGACAGAGGTACAAGACATATAAGAAGGAGTAAGCAAGAAAATAGAAGAAGGAAGAAAGAAAATGAAAAAGGGAATAGAAAAAAAAGGAAAGGAGATTGGGCCCCAAGAGTTCATTGTAGATGAGAGTCACGGGCAAGTGAGGGTGCGCGGAGAGTGTATCATCCCGCGCAACAGAGCGCGCGGAGGGGGGAAGAATAGCGCCGATGTGTGGAGTTGGGGATAGAATCTTAACACCCCTCGTGCCTGGTGAGAGGGTAACAGCAGGGTTGGAGTTAACAGAAAACTTCTTGTTGTAGAATTTTGAGCGCATTAATGGAAGTTGCCTTGGTGAGAGAGTCTGCTATCATCTTGTCGGTTGGGATAAGAATTAGATCAAATGAAGAAAGAGAGAAATCTTCCCTTAAGCCCTTAGTTTTGATGTCTATGTGACGTGATTTGGAGTGGGATCCAAATTTTTTTATTTTATTGTCAAGACCTTTATTGTCAATATGGATGGTTGGCTTGCACTTGAGAGAGGGTTGGATCTTGTCAACAAGGTGGGTGATCCATTTGAGTTCCAGATAACAGTCCAATAGAGCGTTAAGTTTGGACTCCATAGATGAATAAGTTATGTTTCTTTGTCTTGAGGAATTCCAGACGACCGGACTGCCGTAGTGGAGTATAACAAATCCGGTTTGAGACTTCCTGGAGGTAGGATCATCTCCCCAAGTAGCATCACTGTAATCAGCTATTGCTTCTTGGGAGGGATCATATTTGAGAGTAAGTTTAAGATTTCTGGTTGTCTTCAAGTACTTCCAAACTTTCCTAACTTCTCTCCAGTGAGACATGCCGGGCTTGGTATTGAACCTGGCCAAGCTTGAGACAGCGAATGAGATGTTGGGTTGAGTATATTGAGAGAGATGATTTAGGAGGCCAATGGCAGATTGGTAATTGATATTGAGACGCGTGAATTCCTCGTGATCCTTGTCTGATGCTGGTTCAAGGTGTAGATTTTGAGTGAGTGGTGAGTTTATGTTCTTGCATTCCACAAGACCCAGCTCTTCCAATCCCCGGTCTATATGTTTTGGTTGACTGAGGAGGATCCTATTGTCCTTGATCTCCATCAACATCCCAAGGATAGTATTCAGGTGATGGCAGGAGGAATTCAAGAACCTTTTGAGGAAGCTGTTGGAAAATATATCAGATTTACCAATGTGGATGAGATCGTTGACATGGAAGTAAATTACTTCTCCGGATTGAAGGTTGAGATAAAGACATGGATCGCTTGTTGATTTGACAAAATTCTGTGACTTGATCCAGTTGGTGAGAGTTTCATACCAGTTTTTTGGAGACTGGCGAAGTCCATAGAGTGATTTTTTTTAACTTGAGCTATGGCGACTTGCAATTTGATCCTTTGGGCGTTTGAATTATGACAGTCTCAGTTAGAGGGGCATGGAGAAAAGCTCCCTTCATATCAAATTGGGTGAAGGTCATCCCATTCTTTAGACCATAGAGAAGGGCAAGACAAAGAGAAAATAATTTGCCATTTGGTGCCCAGGTTTTGTCGAAATCCACGCCTTGAATTTTGTCAAATCCTTGCACGCAAAGTCAAGCTTTGTATTTCACAGGTTCGCCGTGGTAGTTTTCTTTTACTTTAAATACCCAAACAGTATTCAGGATGTTTTCTGGCTTGTAGAAGTGTTCTTCCCAAACCTCTTGCGCCTCAATGGAACTTAGTTCATCTTCTGACGTCTTCTTCCATTTGGGCCACTCAGGACACTTTTGTGCCGCTTTGTACAATGGTGGTTTGTAATAGTGATGAAAACCGTATTGTTGAGGTTTTCTGATCTTGTTTTGTGGTCTTAGATTGAGTCTTGGATTCAAAGATTCAGGATTATGTACGATGGGGGCATCAGAAGGAACAGTTTCAGGGGAATTGGAAGGTTGAGGACCAGGAGAGTTGACATCTTCAGAGTCAGAGTTGGAGTTCAGAGCTTTGGTGACAGTTTCTCTCATAGCGTATTGTTTTTCAGTGGTTGAAAAATCAGTATTGAAAGAGTCCAGATCTGTATGAGCAAACAGGTCCAGTCCAGGAGATTCAAAGAATGGAAATCCATCCAATTGAGTTTTAAGGAACTTTACGTGTTTAGTTTCATGAATTTCCCCAGAGGAGTTGAGAATAAGGTTACAAGTGTAAAGTAGGATTGAAGCCGATTAAGATGCCTTCCAGACCTTTCTTGTCGAATTTTCGCCCTTGTTGGATGCGGTTATTTAGGTATATAACAGAAGAACCTACAGGTTTCAAATAATTAGTGGGAAGAGTCTTACCAAACATAAGTTCCCAGGGAGACTGTTGGTTACCTTCTCTGGGGATTTGATTGAGCATGAAGCAACAGCTTCTTGTGACAATGTGCCAATAATTCTTTGCCAGCCTTGACAAAGAGAAGGTGGTGCGGGCTGACTCGACAATTGTCCTATTCGCTCTCTCAACTTGTCCATTGTGTTGGGAATGGTAGGGTTCCAAGGTTACTAGCTTGATATGTTTAGATTTAGCAAATTCTTTGAAATTGAGGTTGACAAATTTGGTTCCTTTATCCAAGAAGATCTTGGATGGATAGTAGCCTAATCTCTTATGTTTGGTCTTGAGGAGGTTTCTTATCACTTCCGTGGTTTCATCTTTTGAGGTTAGTGGGAACGCCAAGAGATATCCAGTGCAGTTGTCTATCAAAGTGAGGATGTAGCAATGGCCAGATTTAGATTGGGGGGAGATGGGACCTATGAGTTCCAGATGAATTCGTTCCAGGGGCTTACTCGATGGTGTAGAGATGCCTGTGAAAGGTGATCTTGTAATTTTGCTTCTAATGCAGCTACCACACTCAAATGCGTTGAGTTCTTTGTTAGAAAAGAGATACTTTATGAGAGGTTTCAGGGTGGATATAGAAGCGTGTCCGTACATTTTGTGTAGATTGAGTAAGGTGAATGTGTGAGTATTTGTATGTTGGGAGAGATTGATCATTTGATTTTGGCCTGATGATTTGGGTTTTTCAATGACAAATAGATTGTCTTGGATCAGTCCCTTCAGTACGAGTTGATTCCCCCAAGAGACCAAAAATTTATTGTTTACTTGAGAAAGATTACATCCTTTGCTTGCCAAGAGTCCAGGGCTAATTGGGTTCACGGCAATATCGGGCACGTAGACGCAGTCTTCCAATGTGGTAACAGATTCATTCCATTCTAATCTGACAGTTCCAGTTCCACATATCTTAAGGTTCGCTTCTAATTTCCCAGTTTTGATTTCTTCCAGTTATTCTTGGAGTTTAATGGAGGAAAAGAACTTGAGATTGTTAAATATGTGAACGTTAGCTCCAGAATCTAAGAGAACGTTGGGGTTATTGTTCGCGTTGATCCAGAGTGCTAACAATGCATGGTAGTTAATCGTGGGAGTTTTTCTTGTTTTGATTTTCCATTCATTTTTCTGCTCAATCCACCATTTGGGAGCTGTTTGGGGGTGTAGATGAAAACAGGAGGCTTCAGAGTGAGGAGCGTTTGGATCATGATATCCTTGTTGACACCTCATTTTAATCTTCTTTTTGTCTTTGTGAGTTTTAGTTTTTGTTGACACCATGGAGACATCCGCAGATGGTTTACTAGGAATTGATTGGGCTTTTCTTTTGTTATGATACTGAGTGAGATGGTTGAAAACTGTATCTACAGTTAGTTGTTTTTCCACGTGCATTATCTGTTGCTTGAGGTTTTCTAGGACCAAGGGAAATTTGAAGAGTACAAGGTAGGCAAGGATGTCCTTGGGTAACTTGATTCCAACGTCTGTCATCCTTTTGATGGATTTGCCCATTTCTGTGATGAAGCCTTTGATTGCGTGTTCACTGAAGGTTGAGTGGAGGAAGTGATTAAAGAACCTTGCCCTATTAGCTGTTTCTGAAGAAGCAAATCTCTTGGTGATCTTGGACCATAGGAGTTTTGACAAGGTCATGTTTGAAGAATTTACCACATTTGTGTGGGTAGTACTGTCCAGTTTTGAAAGTATGATTTCTTGGATCACTCTATCTTGCTTAGAGGAAAGGGGGCCAGAATTTTTGTTGATCGCATCTTTAATATCTTTCAAGTCAAAAAGCATTAGCATTTTATCCCTCCAGATCAAATAGTTTTCTTTGTTGAGGGGAGGGATGGCATCGATGGAAGCTTTCAAGGCCACCTGGTGGAAGAAGTTGGCTGCAATTGCTGGTTCGGTCATATTCGTGAGGTTTGTCTAGATTCGGTTAGAGTTAGTTGGCGACCTTTGGCTTTTAACCGTGTTGAATACGTGGTTAGATTTCTGTAGGACTAAGAACCAGAAACGGCTGAACAAAGAAGAATAGAAACAAATGTAAGAAAAAAGAGTTAGAAAGATAAAAAGAAGAAAATAGAAAAGCATCCTACAGTTTGGCCAGAGACTAGTATTGATAGTGATGGCAAGGTTGATGCTGAGAGAGAATCATGTGGTAGGACAGAGGCTAGATAGGCAGATGAGATATAGATTGCAAGATAGGAAGACTGAATGGAGAAGGAATCAGATTAAGAGAAAATTGAGGATATTTGGAGGAGTTACATCTTACCAGGCAAGGATTATTTGAAACAGGTTTGAACGGAACTTGAGAGGTGAGGTGATGTATGAGACAGAGGTACGAGACATATAAGAAGGAGTAAGCGAGAAAATAGAAGAAGGAAGAAAGAAAATGAAAAAGGGAATAGAAAAAAAAGGAAAGGAGATTGGGCCCCGAGAGTTCATTGTAGATGAGAGTCACGGGAAAGTGAGGGTGCGCGGAGAGTGTATCATCCCAAGCACCAGAGGCTGCGGAGGGGGGAAGAATAGCGCAGATGTGTGGAGTCAGGGACAGAATCTTAACAGGCCTTGCACAACTTATGTAGAGCATGATCAATCCGGTGTAAGACTCGAAACGGTGCTAGGCCATGGCAGTTCTGTGGAGGGGAAAGGTGCTGTTTAGGCTTCCCTCCTGAGTGTTACAAAAATATTTAGATGTAAACAAGATCAAGGTCCAGAACCTGGTAAAAAAGGAATCAAGGAGTAGAGGATAAAGATGATAATAGTTTGTTAGCAATGGAACAGCGCTATCTGAGACAAGATTATGCAGGGAAAAACTTGAACAAAAGAAGTTAAAGTTTTCTTAGAGTTCAAAGAACAAAAGCTGTTGTATGTAAACAACGCCCACAAGCTAATAACTCTGGTTTTCAGCAGAAGATTGGGGACAATCAACTCAAACCCAACCAACCCCCAGGTTCTCAATGAACCTGCCCAACTCTCCGAAATCAAGCGCTTGAAGGGTACCAGATTACTGAGGGTGGCTGTACAAGACAAAGCACAATGTTTAAGAAGCTCTAAAAGCAAACAGTAACTGATTTGAAGCAAGTATAACCTCAACACTTCTTGAGGGACTCAAGAGTAGGCTAGCAGAATGCAACTCCAAAGAAAATAAATGGAGGTATAACACTCCAGGTCTTAAGCTTAATAAGACCTCTTCAATCAATTGTGATTGGGTCCAGAAAGATGATCAGGGATCAGGACCAGTATGGTCAGAGAAAGGGATCAAGGAGTGGTATAACACACTCAAAAATTCCAAAAGACAGAATTTTCTTCAACCAGCAAGGCTATTGGTTGGTGATAAGGATCAGGCCACAGAGGGGCAAAGACTCAGGGTCAAAAATGGATCAGGGGGCTATCATAGATATACCCAGGATAAGGATCAGGATCTTAATTTCACAATAACGGGGGGGACATAAGCACACACTCCCATGGATGATTTTTTTTATGATTCAGGAAAAGCAGGGGAAAGCCCCTCCTTTTATAGACCAGAGGCCTGTTGACTATTTACAAGAGATGTTTACAAATGGGAGCAGATTTTTTTTTTCTTTTTTTTTTTAACAGGATGGGCGTGGGCAGGAGAGTAGCAAGTTAGAGGCCCGCGGACATACTGACGGTCCGGGGAAACCGTTGAGACCTGCGCGGGCAACAGAAGAGCTGCGGGGAGACCGGTGAGCTAAGAGGCGGATGACAGGTTTGACAGGCTGCAACCGCGGTTGGCCGGGGGGATTGTTGAAGGTGGCGCAAGGTCATTGACGGCCGCAAGCAAAAGCTTGCAGTCATTGGTTGGTGGCAGCGCAAAGATTGCAATGGCGGCCAATGACAATTGTTGGTTTGCAGGCGTCAGAGATGAATTGAGGGGACTGTTTTGGAATCGATGAGCAAGGGGGTAGGAGGAAAGAGCATGGCAAGGGATGAGAATTTGGCAAGGAAGAAGAGATAGTTACGAGCAAGTTGATCATCCTGCAGGGAGTCGGACCGAATTGATTTGGCATAACTCGAGAAGAGTTTGATTGTGGCAAGGGTGAAGTCAAGATCCTGGGAGACCCAATTGCAGCCAAAGTAACCAAGCGTTGGATCAATGGTGATGGGTCAATAATGAACCAATGAGGCCGAGGAGGAAGGCTGATTGGAAGAGCAGGATTGATTGAAGAGACACAAGCCAATGGCAATGACCGCATGGAGATGAGGGGCGAGGAAGGTTAGGTTGACGTTGGAGTTCTCGAGAAGGGCCTGGAAGATCTTGGGTAACTTGTGAGTTCTAGTGGAGCAGTAGAAGATCAATTTGCCGAGTGAGTTTGGATCGGGGGAGATGGCAGAGATGGACTTGTTCTTGACGGAGAGTGGGTAGCAAGCGTTGACAAGTTTCTTATGGTTCGAAGTGAGCATGATATTCAGTCAGCTGGACTGATTCATGGATGGCAGTGGGATTGATGGGGATGGATCCAAGCTTGAGTTCAGGACTCTCTGGGAGCCAATGTCAATGTTGATATCAATGTCGATGGATGGTTTTTTTTTTTTTTTTTTTTTGATAATGATGCCTATGAATGATGATAAGGAAAAATCATAAAAAAAATTAAAGTTTCCGCACTGGCCAGGGTGTCCAGGATGGGGCACCACACCGGGGTATAGATTAATAATCTGCTTGAGTATAATTATTCAGCATTCTGAAGTCTCCTACCATTCTTGACTTGTCATTATGCCAAGCTATGATTACAGGTGTGGTCAAATTTACCTTCTCATTGTGCCCTACTTTCCTTAATACTTGTAAGTCTATCAGTTCTTGGATTTGTTCCTCAAGAGCTATTCTAGACTTAGGACTAGAGGGATAAGCTGGTCTTCTTAAATTGGAGGATAGGTAGGCTTAATAGTCAATGTTAATACCATTTAGTGTCCTTTGATATCACCAATGGGATGATCTTTAGTAAAAAAAGCATTTTGGTTCTCAAAGAAGAATTTCAATATATCTTTGTTCTGTTACTCAGAAAGTTTCATATTTGGAGCTGCTTGAGAGAAGTATTCTTAATTAAAGTCTTATGAATGCTTTTGATAAGTGGAAGAGGGGAAGTTAAATTGGATGGTGCATATCTTAAACTTCTTTTCCCAATTACCACCCACTGTAAAGTATCTCCCTTTATTCTGGAACACATCTATACCATATAGACATAAAGCATCATTAACTATTATCAGGTAGTAACATAGTCTGTTGAGCGATACCACAAATTCCACTTGTATTCTCAAAGATCCTTTAGTATGGGGTAAGATTATAGGAGCAGTCTATACTCTCATAGCATTCATGGTAGAGTTGCAAGAGGTAAACTTTGCTTTTGGGAGGGGTAGAAGGTGTTCTTTCCAATTGGGATCCCATTTGTTTAATAATTCAGTACAGAACAATGAGCAGAAAGCTCCACTATCCAGTAATAACTTTATAGGTCTGTCTCTATGCAATCCTGTTTCATAGCAAGTCTGAAAAGTAGTATAAATACTTCCACTCATAGGTTTAACTGTTAATGGTTTAACATCCCTAATATCTCTAGGAATTATGGTAGGATCCCATTTTTGGGGAAAAATAGAGTCCCCATGGTTGTTATTGATTTCTATAGAAGTGCCTATATCTCCTTCTATAACATTAACAGGGTTGGTCAGGATCAATTCACATTCAGAAAGGGATCCTTCAGTATCAGCTATATCTTCATAGTTCTGATTCCCTTTGACCTTCTGCTCTCCTTCCAAGAATGCTATCTTTCTTTTTGGTAATGGGAATTCTTTTCTCATATGCCCTGTCTTGTTACAATTCCAACAAGCTCCAGGCATTCTCTCTTTGTCCCTGTTCTCATTAGGTTTCTTATTATCAGATGTATTTATCAGAGGGGATTGTTCTCTGTTTTTTTTAATGTTGAAGTTCTCTTCAGGTCTAGAAGGAACCTTCTTTTCTAACCCATTCATTTCTATGACTTCTTCTAACAAATTGATTAGAGTTGGTAAGTCAGCATCCATACTCATCCTGCATCTTACACTATGTTTAAGATTTCCAGGAAACAAGTTGAGGAGTCTTTCATTTAATTCCTCTTTTTCAGCATCTGGATAGAAGCAATCTAGTCTTCTCTTCTTTTCCAAGCACCATTTTTGAGGCTCATCCTTGGAGTGGTCAAATGAGCAATTTTCAAAATTTTTCATCATTTTTCTTTTCCACATTCTAGAAATAAATTGTTCTTTAATTAGAAGTTTCCAAGAATTCCAAGGTAAGGATCCTACTTCTTCTCTTTTAATTATAAACCATTCTAAAGATACTCCTTCAAATATTCTTGGCAGCCTGAATACAGCTATAGCTTCTGGTACGTCATAAGAGTTAATAGTATAGTCAATAAATTTAATGAAATTTATATGATTGTATTCTCCTTCACCAGAGAACTTAGGCCATTCAGAAATCGGGGGTGAAAGTTTGCGGGCTTGTTCCATCTCAGGAGTAAGACTAGGCCTGAAGGTGTCACTCCTATGCATTCCTAGTAAGGGTGGTGCATAAGGTGTAGTTGTCTGTCTGGGAGGTTTTGGTTCCTTTGTGGTACTCCCCAAGGGGTTGGTCAGACAGACTTCTAAGTCTCTAAGATCATTCTTGATCAGATTAAGTTGCAGTTCCACTTTATTATTAAGCAGATCTAATTTCTCACTAATGGACAAAACGGAGCTGTTAGTGGTGGTTACCAATTCTTCTTTTAAAGGTTGAAAATACATAGTAAAATCTTCTTGGATACCTGATAACATATTCTCAATTTTTTGAGTCTGTCTGATTCTACATTGATGAATTGTCTCCAATAATTGTTCTGTATTTTCTTTAATATCTCCCATTCCTACAGTTTTTGTTTGTTTATTAATTAATTTGGCCACTACTGAGTTTAATTTATCCATCTGGGTATGAACACTGTCCACATTTCCACAAAAAATGTTGAAATTATGGCGCATATCATTAGAAAATGAAGTTATTACCTCAGAGGTTGGCTTAGGTTCAGAATGAGAGTCTAATTGTTGTACAGCTTTTTCCATTTTTGATCTAAGGATATTATCTGATCCAAATCTTTATTCCCCTTTGGCTTTGGATGGGAAGAAGATCTTTTCATTCCTGATCCTTTGCCTTTCAGTTGGGCTAATTGATCCCAAGGATTCCACTTCTCTGCGTAGGATTCTACCTCTTTCCTTGGAATGATCTCCTGAAGAGCTATCTGGGTAGCTTATGCCTGGGAGATTATCTTTTTCATAGATACCATGTCCTCTTTGGCTTGGGCCTCTTTGAACTCTTTCCAATATTTCACATGCTCTCTGACTAAGTCTTTGATCCTGGCTTCCTTGGCCAGATTCTGCTGGTGTGGCTGCAGGAAATCTACTTGTAATGGAGGGGGGCTTAATTGTACTACCTTATCTGGATCTAGGTGTGGGGAGGGCAGAAGTACTTGGGGCTGTTCCATGTCCATCAACATTAGATTCATGGGCTCCAGTCCCCTCATGTTTTTCATTATTGGTGGTCTCACGGTTCCTGGGGGCTCCTGGCAAAGATCCATAGGAGGGAATTCTCCCTGAGGCTCTTGTGTTACTTTTAAGTTGATATTCAAAGGTACCAAGACTTTATTGGGATTAAATTTGCCCTTAGTAGGTAATCCTATGGGGTCTTGGTGTGTCCCAATGAGGTCTTCAACCATGAAATTAATATGTTCTGGGCTTCCAGAGATATCTGGGACTTCTTGATGCAATAAATCAGTTTCAGTGGTGGTGGTTTCTGGTATAAGAGGGTTCACTGATTTTAAAAGGTTATTTTATCAGTCAATAAAATATATTAATATTATTTTAATGAAAATAATATGGCAATACAAGTTGTATACTTACTTTTATATTTCAAAAATTAATTTATATGGTATTTCTTCAATGATTTATGTTTCATTAACAGGGCCTGAAAGTTGATACGCCTCTCAAGACCTTCTTGTTCAAGGAGTTTATCTAAATTTTTAAGTGCAGAAGAGATATTAAGTGTTAAAATATGTATGCACTTACCCATGTGCTACGTATGAGTGTAATCCAAATGGGATGCACATGTAGGCCTCTGCGGCCCATTGGAAACACACACGGACCATACGTGTCTGTGTGGACGTCACAGATTTGGGGAAACTGGCGTCAAAACGCATGAAACAGGCCTATTGGTACACAGGCCATGGGGTATATGGGCAAATACATCCAGATGTGCTTTTATGGGCATAATTGGGCCCAAGGTTTATTTTGGACTTAGTTGGCCAGACGGGCTGGCCTTCCAAAGTATGTTGAACTCACTTTTCAGGCTTGGGGCGGCCCAATAGGTGCCTCCCCCCCGTGTTGCATCCCATTTGGGGCTGCTGCCCATGTCGCGGCCCGCTTGGGGCAACTGTTTCCTCTTATGGCTTGTTTATGGGGCCCAAAGGCCCGCGCAGGGCTGTTGTAGGGGGCAGAGGGACTCAAAATGGAGTCCCCCCACCCCAGTTGCGGCTGTCAAGCCGGTTGGTGCTGCCGTGCTGGGTGGCAGTTGTGGGGCTGGGTCCAATGGCCCCGGCTCCTCCCCCTCCCCTCGCTCAACATTGCAAGCAGGAGGAGGAGGGCTGGCTGGGTTGAACCAGTTAGCAACCGGTTGCAAGAGGCAACTGGTCAGGGTGGGGGGGACCTGATCATCCCCCACCAAGTGTGGTGGCTGGACTGGCTGCAACAAGGCAACCAGCGGTGGCGTGGAATTGACCACCCCCCCAACCATCAAAGGGGCGCTCTTCCCCCACCTTTACAGAGGGGGAGGAGCAACAGGCTGGAGGGGATTTGACCAGCCCAGCCCACCTACCTTGACAAGGCGCTGGGGGTATTGACCTCCGGGGGCCCCTGGTAGGGGGATTTGACTGCCCCCTCCAGGGATTTGAGTGAAAGAGGGGAGGGCATCATGTCCGCTGGTTACACCCCCCCCCCCATGTGTGTCTGAGACCGGACCCAGGTGTGTCCTGGGTCCCACCTGGCCGGCTGGTTGCATGAGGCAACCAGCAAGAATGTGAGGTAACAGGCCTGTTGTAACAGACAACCAGCCAGGGGTTTGAATAGCTAAGGGGCTGGTTCAGCCCCATTGAGGTGGAAACACCAGAAATGACTGGAATAGACTGGATTTAAGGGTAAGGGACTGATGCTATGCGGGCTGATTTTGCCCAAACCAAGTAACAAGGCCTGTAGAGCCTGTAGAGCTCTTTTATAGCAGAAAATTTGCCTTTTCGTTGTTGTATCATTGGCTCAAAAGAGGCCATTCTTTTGTAATTAAGGAGCTCTTCTCCCTGCTGTTTTCAATCATCCATTCACCACCCAATCAAATTCATCACTGATATCATCAAAAGTATTGCCCGATTGTGAGAGCCCATTATCAATTATTGAAACAATTTGTCCATCATTTCTTTTGCTTTAAATACTGCTCATTTGCCTAAGCTAATTGCTGGCCATAATTATAACATTAAGCTTCTCAGATTGAGTTAAAGCTTCCCAACCAGTAGGTTTATAATTTTTAACATATTCTTCTTTTCTTATCTTTAAGAGATTTAAATAATAGATTATTAATTCTGCATTGGTTTTTGAAACCACTTCAAAGGAATGTAATGATAAATCACAGTTTAAAATTCAGATAAATTTATCTTTGATTTAATTTTATATGAATTGTTTGTTCCAAGGTATTAAATATAATAAAATGGAATATTTCCCGGCAAGAACTCAAATTTTCAGCCTCCTGGATGCCAAGATTGTTGCTTTTTTTGGCTACCAGAGGTGATACAATAAATAATAAATAAATTATTTAATAAATGCAGCAAAAATCTTTAAAATATTTGGATAAAGCCTATTGCAAGTTTAATTGGTTT
Source organism: Puccinia polysora (assembly GCA_025617555.3). NCBI lineage: Eukaryota > Fungi > Basidiomycota > Pucciniomycetes > Pucciniales > Pucciniaceae > Puccinia > Puccinia polysora. Next base: position 22,408,568 of record CM062620.1, on the reverse strand, counting down.
GGTTATGGTTTATTGTTATAAATCAATATAGATAAATTGAGCATGAAGAATTTTTGTAGAGGGGCCACAGTTATATTGGGTATGTTCAACACCTCTCTTCAGTTATTTCAGTATGAAAACACACAGGCCTGGTTACTTTGGCCTCTTTAGTTTTAAGGATATTTTGCCCAAAGATAATATTCACATAAAATACACGGTGGAGTGGCAGGGCTTTTTAAAAAAGCTGTCACAACAGAGAAAGAATAATAAGACTCACTTTTATATTATTAAGTCCTTTTGGTACCTGTTTGTGAAGTGCACTGATGAGTTAAACCTGTATACTGGGGTTATAAGGTTGTTCAGCAGTTTAAATTGATAAAAAAAGGATTGAGGATGGATACTATTAATCAGACTAAGCCATCAATCACTTAATTATCTCTTATAAGTATTTGATTACCTTGGGGCGGTTTCTGGACATAAATATAACTGGGTCTCTGGATATCAATATCTTCAAAGATCTCTTTATTTATAGCTTTTGGAGTCCCAATATTGTCCTTCTGAGGGGTATGGGGGCTCAAAGGTATGGACACTGATGCTAGCAGGGTACCAGTGGTAGCCTGTCAAGTGTTACTGGTGCTGTAGCACGTGTAGCATCTAATTCAACAGGGTAGAAGAATTATTCTACTTTATAATTTATATTTGGATGTGTGAATAACACTTATCTGTCCTTTTTATTTATTATTTAATTGATTATCCTTAGTAAATTTTCCCAATAAGTTAATAATTATTTTAACAAACATTTGTACGGATATTCTGATGTCAGGTGAGTTCTCATTATGTATTAAATAATTGTAGTAAAGTCATGATATTGATTTTACTCCTTATTTTTGAAATTCAGTTCATTTACTAAAATAATTACTCAAGAATGTAAGTCATGGGTATTCATGTAATATTTTTACATCATAAGTTTTCTTAGTATTTCTGAAAAATTTTAATTTCTAGAAATTCTCATAATAGTATATTAAAGTATTTTAAAATATTTTTATAAGTAGTCATTGTCTTATTTTCGACATTTTTGGTACCTTGAATTATATTTAATAAGAAATACTTATAAAGGTTATTTAAGTATTTTTATATAATTTTATGTACTTTTAGACTATCTAATATCCACGGAAACATTTATTACATAATTAGAATGTTCCCATGTGGGTTGTAGCATGTTTACGCAGTACGTAAGTTTCTCAGGCCCCCTGTCACTTTTTCAACCCATAGTCCCGCAGCTGTGTACTTGTCAGAGGCCAGGGGCTGCGTAATTGTCAGAGGCCAGGGGCTGCGTACACAACTTTGACAGATTGACAGAGCTGTAGCTCAGCCGCGCGCGGGTGCTTTGGCTGCCATGGCTGCGTGCGGGACTTGTGACAGAACACATTTCTGTCTGTAACTCCTAAAATATACAAAACACCTAAATTCTGACTGAATTTTATGTTTGAAACCTATATGTGACAATACATGTGAAAAATTTAATTGGCCAAAAAGTTCAACAGTGGTGCCATGGTACTTAGGTCTTTCTTTCCTTAATTATTTAAAAATATAAGGAGTTGGATTCCAAGGGTGGGGTCAGTGGGTGAACCTACCTCATTTTGGGTGAAGAATCCATTTTTGCAATAATATTTATGGTTCTCCTACTCCTTGTTAGGTTAATTTTATTATTATTATTTTTATGTTATTTCTGTTACTTTTGCAGCTTGCTCTGCAATAGTATCAAGCTGACATCAAAACCACAAAGAAGAGAATCAAGATTGAGATCTAGTTTAGACTCATTTCAGAGATTCAAAACTGGAATAGGAGAAAAATTATCACGCTGAAAATAAAAAGGAAAAGAGAAGACAAAAGATCCGGATGGAGAAGAAATATTTTTAGGATTTAAGGATTTTTCATGTTTTTTATTTTAAGTTTTATTTGGATAGGAAGGAAATGATGAGAGAAAAGAAAATTATGCCTCTGAGACAAAATTTGATCCTTGAGTTGAGACCTAAGGCTGGGAAGAACTAAAACTATTAGTAGGAACAACTAATCTAAAAAATGAGGGGAGGAAGAGCTGTCCTTCCATTTCCCTTTCAGGACCAATTTAGAAGGATGACCAGGAAAATCTTTTTCCCGAAAACCAGAATCCAAGGAGCAAAGGGGGACTTTGATCTTCCTGCCATTAGCATCAGGGAGAAGAAATCTCTTGCCAAATTGATCATAAAACATTGGGGTTGCACCAAAATCCATTAAGAAAGGTCTCCCCAAGACCATAGGTCCATCCAAACAAGTCATCCAGAAAAAAGACAGTTGCAAACAATTTCTTGTCCAATTCAAACCAGGACATCTTCAGCAATGCCAAATAATTTGCATGACTGATTCTCTATACCATATAAATCAGATTCAAAGCTGACCCTTGGGCTGAGTTTGAGTTTGCAGGCCATGACACTCAAAATCAAAGTGAGCTGTGAACAAGAATCCACCCAAAGAGAAACCGTTTTAGCTGATTTACCCAGACAGCAGGAGAGGAAACCAAGATGACAGGAATAAAACTTGGCATCTGAAGGGGGATCTGTTCCACCAGAGTCCTCCATCAAATTACCATAAGAAACGTTTAATTTTTCCACACCAATCTCCACTCATCAACAAGAAACCCATTTCTTCATTGCTTCAGCCACAGATCAAGAGATTGACAGTAGTTCAGCCACAGACAGATCAGGAATTTTTAGATCAGAGATTTTCCTTAATACCCCTTCCACAGAATTAGGTTGATCCTGGGAAAGCCCCTCTCAAATCAAACTTTGGGCTGGGTGGAGGGAGGATGATCAGCTTGAGCAGTTACTGGACCAGGATTGGAAGTTTGAGGGGTGTGGAAAGTTTGAACAGGAGGAGGGTCAGAGTGGTCCTGGAACCTTTCAAGAACAGGTTCCCTTTCCACTTCCATGAATTCTACCTCAGAGGAAGGGGGCTCAGGTGAGGATCAAGGTTTGAGGTGTTTTCAAAGGATGGAAGATGGAAATGGAGGGGAATTGTGAGGTTTGGGTTCATCATGGCATTTCCTAGCTGGATCAGACTGATAAGTCCCAGAGAAGCTGGAAGAAGTGACAGGTGGAGGTTACCAAGGTTGTAAAGTGCCACAGGATGATTGAAAATCCAAGGAGACCAAAGACTTCTTCTTGGCAGTTGGTTGTTTATAAGAGGCCACCACATGACAGATTGCAAAAGACAAATCATGAGGGATCAAAGCAACATTAGGAAGAAAGAAATTTTTTCCCTTTTGCTCCACCAATTTTTCCTCCTTGTCCTTCTGGAGTTCAGGAAATCTCCCAGGAAGCTTGAAGAAGAAACAGTTGGAGCATAAAACGGTTTTAGAGTGCCACAGGATGATTGAAAATCCAAGGAGACCAGAGATGCCTTCTTGGGAGTTGGTGGTTGATAAGCAGCCACCACATGACGGATTTGAAAAGAAAAATCAAAAGGGATCAAAGCACCATTAGGAAGAAATAAATTTTTTCCCTTTTGCTCCACCAATTTTTCCTCCTTTTCCTTCTGGAGTTCAGGACATCTCCCAGTACCATGGCCTTCCCCATGACAGTAATAGCATACTAGAGTGGTTTTAGGAACAGAGTTTGAAGGTTTAGGATAAGCTAAAGAAGACATTTTCTGATCAATTTTTTTTTCAAAGGCCTGAAGTACTTTAGTGATCTCATCTATGGTAGCAGTTTCCTTATTGGCCTGGGGATCTGGTTGAGGTCTACAATTTGCTTCCATCTTGTTCATTATTTCATTAGCCTCTTTAATGGAAGGGGCATGTACTGTTTCAGTGATTCTAGTTTGTTCAAAAGTAAGAGCTGTTTGACCTTTCATCAATTAATCCACTGCACTTCTTAGGACCAGAAAATCAGGGAGCTTGAACAATTTATCTCTATTATTAATCACAGATCCGGATTAAAATACATCTCTCATCCTTTCCTGCACTCCTGGAGAAAAATACTGGAAAAGCCAAAGTCAAATTTTGTCCACTGTGTCAATGTGATTGCTTCTGATGAGTTAAGACTGAATAGGATCCCAAAATTTTCTAAAAGATTGATAATCAGAGACTGAAGAGACACCACCATTGGAGATTCATTGAGAAACCAGAGCATCCAAGTCCTGTAAGGTAAACCTAGCCACATCTACTTTTCCCAAATAAGCCAACATAGCCTCCTTCAAAAGCCTCCAGTTATGAGTTTTGAATCCAGCAAACAATTTGATCAGTTCCATATCTGAATCAGAGGAGATAAAAAATTGTAACTGATAAGCCATATTTTGTTCACTTGCACCATCCACTTCAGAAGTTATCTCATAGATGTCCAAGAATTTTTCAACATTTGTTCCATTGAAGCCTAAGTTTTGTTTTGGGACTTGATATTGACCATCTTGACCCTAAAAGAGGAGGAGGAGGAACCAGTTGATTCCATTTTGAAGAGCTGAGTTCCCACAAGATCCAAAGAGCAGAATTCCAACGTGGCTCACGGGTGTGGCAAGAGTAGAGTTTTCAAAAAAAAAGAACAACAAGGATCTTGCCCAGAGGGTGCACAATTGGGAGGACTTACTTCTGGAACAAGTTTCCTCCATGGTGTAAGACTCCAAACAGTGCTAAGCCATAGGCAGTTCTGCAGAGGGGAAGGGTGCTGTTTAGGCTTCCCTACTAAGAGTTATAATAATATTGAGCTGTAACCAGAATCCAGGTCCAGGAACTTATTAAAAAGTAATCAATGTAAGGGATGAGTTTGGAAATAGTTGGTAGCAAAGGAATCAACACTTTCTGAGGCAAGATGGTGAAGGGAAAGACTTGAACAAAATAAGCCAACTTTCTGTTCAGATTTCAATGGATCAAGGCAGTTGCAAGTAAAAAGGCCCACAAGCTCATAACTCTGGTTGTCAGCGGAAGATTAGGAAAGATCAACTCAATCACAACCAACCTCCAGGTTCTCAATGAACCTTCCCAACTCTCCAAAATCAAGCCCTTGAAGGGGACAAGATAACTGCGGGTTGCTGAACAGAACAAAAGCAATTTGTTTTTTAAGCTCTAGAAGCAAAGCAATAACAGATTCAAACAATAATAACCCAACACTTCTTACATAATTCAAGAGTAGCATGGAGTAATTTAACTTTAAAGAATAAAGGGAGGTCAAAACACTCAGTTTTCAAGCTTAAAAAAAACTCTCAGTCAAATGTGACTGGGTCCAGAAAGATCATCATGGAAGGATCAAGGCCAGTATGGTTGGGAAAAGGGATCAAGGAGTGGTATAACACAATCAAGAATTACAACAGACAGAATTCTCTCCAACCAGCAAGGCTATGGTTGGTGATAAGGATCAGGGTCACAGAGGGATGGATCAAAAATTTGAGTATGGATGCTCAAAGGATCAAGGGGAAATCATGGATATACCCAGGATGAGGATTAGGATGAAATTACTATGATTATGGGGGGAAATACATACACACTCCCATGGATGATTGGAAAAGGCAGGGGAGAGCCCCTTTTTTCATAGGCCAGAGGCCTGTAGACTATTTAAAAGAGATTTTTACAAATTAGAGCAGAATTTTTTATTTTTTTATTTTTTATTTTATTTTTTATTTTATTTATATTTTTTCATTTTTTCATTTTTTTTATTTTATTTTTTTTGATATAATGAAAAAGAAAATATCAGACCAAGGGAAGCCATCAGCTTGTGCCAATGATGGGCGCAGGTGGTTGACAATGAGAGGGGAGGCCTGCGCAGGAGGATGAATGACGGGCCTGGCGGATGGATGATATCAGAAGGCCCTTGGTGAAATGACAAGGGATCCGTGTGGACTACTGATGAACCGCGTGGGAGACCCGGGAGCAAGGGAATAAGCATATTGAAGGGGGGAACTGGAGAGAAATGATGGCTTGTGATTCATGCAAGCAACCACTTGCAGGCCCATCCAATGTTGACGGAGAAATGGGCGCCACGGGTGATTGGATGGGTTGGATGAGGGGATGATCTAAGATGGTCCTCATCTTTGTCATTACCAATGGTGATTGCGGGCAATGAGGGCAATCTGGTGATGTTGGCAGGTGGTTGGCAGTTGTAAAGGAGAGAGGATTGTGAGAACAATTTCAGGAGGGGCTGGTCCATGACTGTGTTGATGATGATGTTTGACGGGATGATGAGGAGTGTTTGATCAATCTTGCCTTTTGCAACAACTGCAATGGCCATAAGCAATAGCTTGCGGTAATTTGGCAAGGAGATTAATGGGTGTCACACGACCACCCCACGTACTATAGGGCAATTCTTACATGATGGTGAGCGCAGAGGAATGCTGAGTGCAAGGGCAAGTGCAAATAGCAAGGCTCAGTTGCAAAGTGCGAACTTAGTTATGCCACTCGACAAACGGCAAGAGGAATGGAGTTTGTTCCAAGGAGGGAAACTCAACCTGAGTCCAATGTGATAACTAGGTTGTAGCAAAATGGGAGAACATATGAAATTAACTAACTGAGCAGACAATCATCAGGCAAGGGGGTAGCCCTTATAAGGTAATCCAAAGTGACTAGATAGAACCTGGTGGGGAGCTAACTACAGTTGAAGGCAGTGAGGCAATGAGTGACAGCAACGGGATAGGAAATAAAGCAATAGTATAATCATATCCAGCCATGGCGTAGGTGCAAGACAATAGAATCTGAGCGTAAAAATGTATGATGAATTGGGACAGGAGCAAATGACATTGAAGGTAATATGAGCAAGAAGTAATAGTGTATGCAGGGTAAGGACTAGTCCAATTGCAAAATGTACAGTAATGATGGCTTAGTTAGATGTAGATGCAAACTAACAAACAGTGCGTGACAGAAGATGGAAGTCTAAGGCTGTTGATGGACCAGGGAAGGAGATTGGATCTTGTAATGGATGGCCAACCGGTATGGAGTTAACTGCAAAGTTTGCAAGTATATACTGAGTTGGTCGCCAAGATTGGAAGGTCAACGCGAGCAAGAGGAAGTAATGGATTGCACCATTGATGTTGTGCTTTATTTGTGTCACGCTTATAGAATGAGGTAGATGGTACTGAGGAAAGGACATGTCGAATTGATGAAGACAATAATTCCTAAGTGTGAGGCTTGACAGTTGCCCGGGTATAAAGACGGGAGCTCCTGAAAGCGTTCAGGTAAATTTTACCATTGATTTCAAGTCATTTCTAATACTGTATACCCTTTAATTCATTACTTGTTAGATTTATAAGTTATATAAAATTTTGTCATCCTTGTCCCACCATTGCAAATAATGTATTCCGCAAAAAAAGCAATTTATCCCTAGTACTGCGGTCAGAGGTCTTTGAGGCAAGTGCGAGCAATGTTGGATTTGCAAGGTTGGCTGTAATTTCCCTATAAATAGCGAGTCAACTGTCAATGCTCCCAAGGAGTCATTGAGGGAGATGCGGAGTTGTAGGTCTGCGCCAAGGGTTAATTACAAGATACTGCTGGTGCCGGAGATCAAATTCTTGGGTACTCAAGTTCCTGGTGAGTACTAATTGGGACTGACTAGTTGTAATAAAAGTATTAACTAAATTTCACTTGTCTTGCTAGTGTTGCCCCGTTTCCATTGATATACCACAAACACACCACCACCACCACCACCTTATTAGGGCCCGCCAAATGAATTTCCGGGGGCCCAGATGAATGCGGAGGTGCGAGATGAAGTGCCCGGTGCAGAACCGGTTGGGGTCATAGCCGAGGAAGCAAGGGGGGAAGGAAGGAACAAAGCAGAAAGAGAATTGGGAGATGGAGAAGATGGAGATGGAAATGGAGGAAGAGAGGGAACAGAGCAAGAAGAGGAGGCTTTAATGGACAAATCGGGAGGAGGGAATGGAGGAGATGGAAGGGATGGAATGGATGGAACGGAAGGAATGGAGGGCCAAGGCAAAGCAAATCCGTTGCGAGTCGTAGTGCCAATCAAAACTGATGCAAGGAAACTCATGGGCAACATTGGGGAAGTTTCATCGGGAGGCCAAAGGAAAAGAGCATACAAAGAACTTTTGGAGGAAGGTGGATAGAATGCTTGGCCAAAGCAAGCTTGAATTGCAAGTTGCAAGGAGATATTCAAGAGGCACATTGTAACAGAGGTGCTGGTTCTTCAAAGGATGTCCGCGCTGATAAATGATGAAGACCTGGATACCTTTTGATCCATGGTTGCAGAGTTGACTGCTAATTGGGAGGATTCGGAGAAAGAATTGAAGGAGACTTTGTAACTTTTATTATATATATATATATATATATATATATTTTTATTATAAATAAATTTTTCTCTTTTTTTTTTTTTTTTTTTTTTTGTATAAGGAATGGAATTTTATTTGGTAGGAATGAGAGGGGGATGAGAAGAAGGAATAACATGGTGAGATGAAGGGGTTGACTGATGGAATGATGATGTGGAATGGAATGGGGTTGGATGAGATGGAATGTGGAATGGAATGGGATGGGATGGGATGGAATCAGGAATGAAATGGGATGGGATGGGATGGAATCAGGAATGAAATGGGATTGGATGGGATGGAATGTGGAATGAAATGGGATTGGATGGGATGGAATCATGATTTTCAAGGTTTGCAAGGGTAGCTTGCATGGAAATCTTCAATCAGATTGGGAGAATTGTGAAGGTGATCAGCTGGTTCCCACAAGGTGCGATCTTTGTCAGACTGGAAGCCAGACCACTCAGCAAGTTATTTAAGTTTTCCTTTGCGTAACCTGGAATCCAGAATACGGCTTACTTCCCACTCTTGATGATCAAGGACCGTGACTGGTTTGGGAGGGGGATGAGTCTTGCCCAGGTATAGGACTTGAGCTGGCTCTAGGAGAGACACGTGAAAGACTGGGTGGATACCTTTACATTTTGCAGGTAAGGTAAGTTTAAAGGCATTAGGGGAGATGACTGATTCTACTTTAAAGGGGCCAAGCTTTCTTTTGGAGATTTTGCGGGTTGGCCAAGTACTGCAAATATTGCAAGCATCAAGCCACACTTGATCTCCTACTGCAAAGGTTGGAGCCATATTGCGAGATAGGTCTGATTGCTTCTTATAGCGCTGGTTTGCTTCTTCGAGGTTGGTTCAAAGTTGCAATTGAAGGGATTTAATTTGTTCAAGTTAATTGGTAGCAAGTTGAGAAGGTGCTACGTGAAGGGAAGAGAAAGTTGGATTTCTACCACAAAGAGTTTGGAAGGGCCACTGTTTGGTGGAGGAATGAGGGGAGTTGTTGTAGGCTAACTTGGCTAGTGGGAGCCATTGAAACCAGTTGTCTTGTTGATAGGCAACATACATTCAAAGATATTGTTTGAGAATCTGATTAACTTGCTTGGTTTTCCCATCCGTTTACGGGTGGTACACCGTTGATAAATTGCGAGTGATCTTCAAATGTTGGCATAGCAAGGTCCAGAAGCTTGAGACAACCAGAGATCCACAATCACTAACTATATTATCAGGGAGACCATGTTTCAAAAATACATATTCTATGAACAAGTTAGCAAAGTCTTCCAAAGAGGCCGTCACATTACTGCGCAGAAATAAAGCCATCTTTGAGAAGTGATCTACTACTACTAGAATAACATCATATCCACTAGAAGAAGGTAATTGAGAGATGAAATCCATAGAAAGCAAGTGCCAAGGATGAGGCGGAATTGAAAGTGGCTGGAGCATCCCATACTTCCGTTGTTTCAAGGACTTGTTACAATTGCAATCATAGAACTCGCTAACATAGCCTTTTACTTCTTTGGTCATACCAGGCCAGTAGAAGTCTTGTGCAATCAATTGGTAGGTTTTATCCTGCCCATGATGACCAGAAAGCGGAGAATTGTGCCATGACTCAAAGATATCTAACTTAATGCAAGAATTATCTGGTACTACTATACAATTATCATAGACTAAAAAGTCATTATCATCAATACTGTAACTACTATCTAATAAGTTTGCACTCTTGCAAATTTTGATGCACTTGGGATCAACGCGTTGAGCTTGTTGGAGTTCGGAAGCCAAATCTTGTAAGTGAACCATGATCAAACTGAGTTGGGCAGATTGGGTTGAGAAGAGTGCCCTAAATTTTTCAGGGTTATTTTTGGCAAAGGTGCTCCCCCCCCCCTGGGTGAACGTCCTCCCAACATGATAAATCATCAGTGACTACCTCTTGTTTCCCAGGGCGGGACGTGATTGTAAAGTGGAACTCGGAGATGTATTTGGCCCATTGTGCCTGTCGACGTGTGAGGACTTTGGAGCTCATGAAATACTTTAAAGAATTATGATCAGTTAAAACCTCAAAGGATTCTCTAAGGCTCAAAAGGTATGAACGCCATTTCTTCAAGCAATAAACAATTGCAAGAAGTGCCTTGTCATGAATCTCATAGTTAAGCTCTGCAGCAAGCAACTTGCAAGACTTGAAAGCTACGGGGTGAAAAAGAGAAGTGGAGGACAAGAACTGCAAGATTACTCCTGCGATTGCATAGTTGCCAGCATCTGTTTTGACAATAGTGCCAGCAAGTTTGTTGAAGTGAGCAAGTATCAGAGCAGTGGTGAACGCTTTCTTCAGAGCTTTGAACTCCAAAGTAGCTTGTTTGGTAAAAACAAAAGGAGTGTCTTTTTGAAGAAGGTTAGTAAGATTGACAGTTTTTTCGGCATAACGCTCAATGAACCTCCTATAAAAATTACTGAAACCAAGGAAAACTTGAAGGGTTTTAACAAAAGAAGGTGGGGGCCAGTCCAATATGTGTTTGCTTTTGGCTGGGTCCATCAATAGTCCTTGCTGCAAGACTACAACACCTAGAAACCAAAGGGAAGAGGAATGCAATTTGCACTTAGAGGCTTTGGCAAACAGGTCATTCTTGCAAAGTCGCTGCAGCACCTCTCGCACATGTGCAATGTGATCTTCAAGGTTCCTTGAGTAGACTAGTATATCATCTAGATATACCACGAGGTGTTTACCTACAAGATTGGAGAAAATGTTGTTGACAAAATGATGAAAAGTGGAAGGGGGGTTTAGAGGCCAAAAGGCATGACGGTATACTCATAACTGCCAAACCGGGTTGTCATTGCGGTCAAATACTCATGACCTTTCATAATGCAAATTAGGTTATAGGCACCTTGAAGGTCTAACTTTGAGAAATAAGCATCTCCATGGAAGAGGGTGAGGAGATGTGACATAGGCGGTACTGGATAGGAATTCTTCCGGGTTACCTGGTTCATTTTCCTGTAGTCAACACAAAGGCAAAGTCCTCCGTCCTTTTTTGGAACAAATAGGACAGGTGAACTGGTATTTGAATTGCTTGGTTGAAGAAATCCTTTCACTACATTTTCCGCAAAGTAGTCTTGAAGCGCAATTGATTCTTGCATTGAGAGAGAGTAGACTGGTCCTGGTGCCGGAGGTGGGCCAGTAAGTTTTATATTGTGATTGTAAGAACTGGATGGAGGCAGTTTATCTGCTCTTGCAGCTGAGAAGAAATCAGCAAATTCATGATAAACTGAAGGTAAAGACTCTCGAATGATTTCTAAATCTTCAATCTTGTCATCTTTGAGCACCGGATTTGAGGTGCTTGCATGGTGCAAGAGGATTAGGGAGCTCAAGATACACCGTTTGGTTGATGTATGTTTCTCTTCAAAGGAACAGGAAAGAGGTAAGCTGGATAGGTAAGCAATGACTCCTAAATGTGAAGAGGGAATTTGGGAACGGAGGTCCGGATATTGCAAATCTCCTGGCGGAAAAGTGTCTTTCAACTCAATGACGGTGTCAGGTATGCTGTTTAATTCCTTTTTAACGGAAAGATTAGCATTCTGGGGGTGCGAGGTTTGAAGGTTAATTACTCCTTCTTGCCAATTCACATCTGGATTCCAGTAAACTAGGAAATCATGGCCTAGAATGGTATCATCCATTACGGGTATAGCCAAGACAAATAAATCCCATTTGAAGCTGGGGACATTGGAGAATGCAAAGGTCCATTTTGCCTTTTGGGAGACCCAATAAGACGGTTCAGTCCCACTACTTACTAAATAGATAGGAAATTTATCTATCTTGGAACGGGTAAGATTTTTGGAAGTGGCAAAAGAATCACTGATGAAGGAAACATTAGCGCCAGAGTCAAGTAAGACTTGATGAGGAGTGTTGTTGGAATGGAATATGAAAAATCTTGAACTAGGAGCACCTAGTGACTTGAAAGTGCAAAGATTTACTCGCGGTGATTTAGATAATGTGTAGCTTTCCTTGCAAGTATCACAAAAACTACAAGCTAATTTTTTGACTGCTTAGCCCCTTCACGCGCTAACCGCTTTGCACAAAAGTGGACATCATGTTTTCCTCCACAATACATACACAGTCCATTCTTCTCCCTCTGTAGCCGTTCCTCGTTCCATAGCATCCCGGTTTCTTTGTCCAAGAACCTTGGAGTTTCGGTGACGGTTTTCCCTTTTGAGTTGGAGTTCAAGGTTGGGGTTGGTTTGGATGGTTTTGGGTTCCTCATGTTTTTCTTTGAGGAGTCTTCCACCCTTGGAGCCAAGGTGGATGGTCCATGGTCGTTTTGCCAAGAGAAATTCTTGTAGTGATAGCCATTATCAAGCTCAATCACTCAATCAATTAGCTGCTGGTGCAAGGTTGTCTTATGCCCCCCAACTGCAAGCTGTTTGATTAAGTGTGCCGGTAGACTCTTTTGGAAATGGAATAGAAGAGCTGCCTTGTTCCACTGGATGCAAGACTGCAAGGTTTGAAAGTGAGAAATATAAACAGAAGCTCTACTATTTTCCTTCTTAACTGGACTGTTAAGTTTGTATTTGGCGTTTCGAACTTCATTGGGGTCGCCAAACAGGGTGAACAGTTGTTGCTCAAACCTGTCCAAGTTGTTGAGAATACACATGGGACTGTTGCTGGACAAAAAGTTTGAGGTACGGTTCAAACCACTGTGAGGCTCTACCTCCTAAGAAGGACAAAGCATACATAACTTTATGCCTATTGGAAGGGAAATTGTTGGAGTTGAAAAGATGATTTTACAAGACTTTAGGTAGTATATAAGCTTATGAGGGTGTTCTCCCATAAAGTGATTGGGTTGCTTCATGCCCGGGGTGCAAAAGCTAGGAGTACTTGGACTAGATTGCGGGGCACCATGAGTAAGGGCCTGGACCAATTTTTAAATCAGGGTCAAAGCATCGGGCTTGGGAGCAGTAGTGCAAACCCCTGGTCTACCACAAGTTGAGGTTTCATCAGAAGAATGGTTGGAATCTGCAAATTCCGCGAGAGGGTCTGTAAGAAAATCCCGTGGAGAAGTCCAAGGATCATTGAGGGGTTTAACAGATGGCAGTTTAGAAGGAGGAACGGGATCTAAGGGTTTTTAGGCCCAAGGAGCACTGGTTCTCCCTACCCAATGGATATCATCATTATAAGGGGCGAGGGAAGCATTCCCAGTTGAGCAAGTACGTGACATCGAGAAGAAAAAGTCTACTATAGGTTGGCAAGCTACAATAGATGAGTTGAGTTAGTTAATTTAATGTCACACAACCACCCCGCGTACTATAAGGCAATTCTTAGATGATCATGAGCGCGGAGGAATGCTGAGTGCAAGGGAAAGTGCAAATAGCAAGGCTCAGTTTCAAAGTGCAAACTTACTTATGCCACTTGACAAACGGTGAGAGGAATGGAGTGTGTTCCAAGGAGGGAAACTCAACCTGAGTCCGATGTGATAACTAGGTTTTAGCAAAATGCAAAAATGTATGAAATTATTTAATTGAGGAGACAATCATCAGGCAAGGGGGTAGCCCTTATAAGGTAATCCAAAGTGACTAGATACAACCTGGTGGGGAGCAAACTAAATTTCAAGGCTGTGAGGCAATGAGTGACAGGAACGGGATAGGAAATAAAGCAATAGTACAATCATATCCAAGGCCATGGCATAGGTGCAAGACAATAGAATCTGAGCGTACAAATGTATGATGAATTGGGACAGGAGCAAATGACGTTGAAGTTAATACAAGTGGGAAGTAATAGTGTATGCAGGGTAAGGACTAGTCCAATTGCAAACTGTACAGTAATGATGGCTTAGTTAGACGTAGATGCGAACTAACAAACAGTGCATGACCAAAGATGGAAGTCTGATGCTGTTGATGGGTCAGGGAAGGAGATTGGATCTTGTAATGGATGGCCAACCAGTATGGAGTTAACCACAAAGTTTGCAAGTATATACTGAGTTGGTCGCCAAGATTGTAAGGTCAACGCGAGTCAGAGGAAGTAATGGATTGCAACATTGATGTTGTGCTTTATTTGTGTCACGCTTATAGACTGAGTGTTAGCCATGAGACATGTATTGGTGTCCTATAGGCTGCCCAACTCACAAGTCTTGGTAGTATAGTGGTCAAGGAATGTCTTAGTAACCTTCGGAGTACCTAGGAAGTGTGTTCAAGCCTCCATTTGTCCATTACATATCCATATTTTTGACATATAAAGTTTCATATAATCATATTTTATAGTATGTCTTAATGTTAGAAATCATCCCATAAAACCTTGAAGGTTTATATTATAATTTATGGGAGATATTATAACTTTAATGTAGATTATAATCTTCTGGAAGAGTCCAATTGGATGTACAATCAATGTCCTTAAAGATTTCCCTCTGTGGAAACTATATTCTGTAATAATCCTTATCTACCATAACCCAGATTTTTAGGTGAATTGTAAATTATTTTCTAAGAACTCTCCTTCCAGCTTGTAGATAACTTTCAAGAAGTTAATCATGCTGGAAAAGCGTAAACTCAGAAGCTAGGAAAATCCCCCGGTGCAGATAAACTCTGTGGGAATACTTACCCAGAGTATACATATCTATGTGGATTAAGAATATCTAATAATAAGGTTGTAATTCTTTGAACACCTGCTCTGATAGATCTACAGAGAGTTAGAGGGTAAGTAAATCAATTCTGAAGCCTTGAGAGCGTCCTCTTGAAGGAGAATAAGTCACTGGGGTGATTCCCCCCCCATCACTTTAAACTTCTGAGTAAATAAATTACAACCTTACCTCAAAAATAGACCCCAATGAGTATGTAAATGTTATTATACATTGGAAATAAGTTCTTGGGGCTCTGAGCCACTGGATACGAAATCTAGGACAGTGGTGTACTCCCCTGATGATGCCCTGAGTCCCCCTGAGGACTCTTTCAATATAAAAGAGGAGGGTCTTGTCCCTACAAGACCTATTCCTCATTGTATTTTATAAACCACATAGTGCATATTAACAAGCCCATCCAACTTAGTCCACCAAGAGGATTGACTGGGGCCTTTTAATTCAACATCTTATTATATTATCAATCAAAAAATCAACTCCAATTTCGAGTCCAAGGTCCTTTTGGAGTTAAAGTCCTTTTTAGGCTATCATAAAGGGTGTGAGCTTCCTTGTGTAAGCAAGTCTCCTTTGAGCTTTATTTATTAAAGCTAGGCCCCTTGTCTCTTTAGAGGTTCAAGGTGTAGCTTTTTTAATCCTGATAACTTACTATCAGTTGATTTTTTTATTGATATTGTCAGTGTAATCATTAAAACTGATATTTGGCAATTATTATTATTATGCAGGTATCTGCCACAGCTACTATAGCAATAGAGGCAATACTCTGACAATTGGGGGCCTCATCTCTTATTGAATCCAGTTTTGGACTTTTGTCCATTTCAAAATAAATATATAAAATAAAATCAACAAAAAATTACAGAAAATTCCAAAATTTCTGTTTAGTACTTGTTTAGTAAGTATTATTGGTTCAATTAATTGGAAAAAGCAATAGAAAAATTCGTAATTTGAGTATTTGTCATATAATTCTGATATATTTTAATAATTTATTTTGAAAAAATAAAAAAGCAAAATAAATTAGTTAAAAAAATAAAATAAAAAATATTTTTGAAATTTTATTGATTGTGCATCCGGAGAAAAATGAGTTGAGCAATCCAAGGTTGTTATCGTCAAAATTTGTTTTTTTTTTTAAAAAAAAAAACGGACATTTGTATTGACAGGAACCACAGGCAGTTAGAAACGCAGATTTTTACTGTCTCCAAACAACGTCAGAGTTACTTTCAAAGCAATCAAATAATTGCCTTCAAAGAAAAGAGAGAGATCTATATTCGTGTGGTCAGATATCTGAATTCCATGGAAGGATCTAAGGAATAAGAAGATTGGAGGAGAGTTGCATTGATCTAGGCCTAGAGGCTCCTAGAAGAGATAATAAAAAAATGTTTTTCCATAAGAAAATATTTATGAATATATATATATACATATAAACAATAAGACTTAGATAAATTGATTACCTTTCCATTGCAAAGGCTAGTTATTTGAACCTAGTATGGGCTTTGAGATTGAAGAGGTTGCCAATCGCGGATATTAGCGATAAGCAACCAAGAGGTTGCCATTACGGATAAGCAACCAATTGGTGGAAAGCCATTCTTTCCATGACACCTGTAAATCAGTCGGGCTATCCCCAACCGTCCCATTCATGGCATATTGTTTCATCCATAATCTTCATAATGAGGATGATCTGGAGGATGAAGATTATCAAACAAGAAATGATAAGATAGATAAGGATGACTTCTTCAAGAAATTTGGATGTTTTCGATGGTCAAGATTGAGAAACACTCAGAGGGGATTTCAATAAATTGTACCATTGTCCTGTCAGACCGTTAACCTTAACAGCCAATACCATCTATCCCACCCCCTCCGATCGAGTCCACAAGCGGATGGCAAATTTGGTTGAGGCTTGGAATAGCTCTCGACAGTTGTTGATGAGAGCATCAGGTCAATAAGTTGAGAAAAGGAGATAACTAAGTACTAGGTTATCTCTTGGATGTCGGCCTCACATCAATAGCCAATGTCTCATTCTACATTACTCTCCTTCAACTATTGGTCCATCTCCTCGGCTCTAAGCAAGACCAAACCAATTATTGCAACATTGGCTGTATTCGGTGCACCTGACAACCGCTTCTGATGTTATTTTAGATTTTATTTATAGAAGCAGTCCAAACTAATAGCTAAGATCATTGCCACCATTTTTGTATCTTCAGGACCCAAATATTCACAGTAAAAATAAGGTCGCAACCAATTAATATCATTGACCTCCTTACTAATACTACTCAAACGAGAGAGAGAGCTCTCAACGACTTAATCATACCGATTGAGCCAATCGAGCTACCAAGGATCAAGCCCTTGATCCTCTTGCCCATCTTGTACTATTCAAGATGTTAGGACGCGGACTAATTGAACGGATCAAAGTTTTTATAGCAACCAAGAAAGAAAGAAACAATTATGGTATCACTTTAGTCAGTATCATCAATGAAACTATGCTTAAAACTGGCATAAGTTTAGCTTTGAAAATCTATAAGACAATTTGTTATTTAAAGATCCAGATTTGTATGTGACCTATCATCCAAACTTTTCATCAGAGAATTAGTAAAGTAAATATTGAAAAAAATGAATCAAAAATTGTAAATTGAAAATCGAAGTTTGATTAAAATTTTTGAAAAAATTATAAGAAAGAGGATGTTGTACCAACAAAAATTGAGAAGAATATTCTTTGTGTTTTTGAGACAAGAAGCTATTGACTAGCAAGTTTTTCTTTACATTTTAAAAGTAATATTAAACATAAATATAAACATGATCAAAAAATTCAAGATTTTTTTCAAAAATCAAAATTTAATTAAAACTGGAAAAATCATGAAAGTAATAATTAATACCAATAAAAATTGGAAAAGTTTTCTTTCTGTATTTAAGACTTGAAAGTATTGAATAATGATTTTTTTTATTTTAAAAAATATAGTGTTCAAAAATTATTTTGAAAAGTAACAAAAATTTTTGAAAAATTGAAAAAGAAAAAAAAAGAAAAAAATTGGAAAAATTGGTAAATGATTAACAATTAATAATTCATCATCATTAATTGAGGATGCCTTTTGGTATTAAAAATACATCTTCTCATCTCCAGAGAATGATAGATTCTGAATTTCACAAAGAGTTGGTGAGAAATTGGTTAATGCTTACATTGATGATATTATGGTATTTTCTGAGAGTTGGGAAGAAAATGAGTTGAAAATTTTAATAGTTTTGAAAAAGGTGATAAGAATGATTGTGAAAATCTATTTGAGTAAATTTTCATTTTTATTTAATGAGGTAAAATTATTAGGACATATGGTGAATGGCCTTTCATTAAGGATAGATCAAACAAGAGTAGCAGCTGTATTGTTGAAACCCACCCCTAGTAATGTCAAGGGGATGCAGATTCTTTTAGTATTTGATGGATAATATAGGCTACACATTAAGAATTTTGGTATTATTTCTTTGATTTTGTATTAGATATGTAGTAAAAATGTTGTAATTGAGATGACTATAGGGAGAATAACAGCCTATGAAGCATTGAAATGTTGCCTAACCATTCCACCATTACTGTTCCATCCAGACCCTTAACAACCTTTGAATATATATGTTGATGCATTTATGGAAGGGTTAGGTGTGGAATTGCACCAATTACAAATATTAAATCATAAAACTGTTGAAGGGCCCATTTGTTTTATATCCAGACAACTTAAAGATAGTGAGAAAAGATATGGTGCATCACAACTAGAATGTCTATGTTTAGTATGGGCTCTGGAAAAATGTTATTTACTTAAATGGTTGTTAATTTGAGGTAATAACTGATTGCACCGCACTTAAGTCTTGCCTTAACCTTAAAACACCTAACAGACACATTTTAAGGTGTCAGATAGCAATCCAAAAATGGAGAGTTTGTATGAAAATAGTTCATAGAGATGGAATAATGCATAAAATTCAGATGGTCTTTCAACATGGGCTTTACCAAATGAAATTGACAATCCAGTGTATGACCCAGAAGATGATGTAGATACATTACCTATAATGGGTATACCAATGAGTGGTTTAGCTCAGAGTTTTGGGGATTCATTGTATGAATCATATACAAACAATAAGAACACATCATTGCTTATAGAAATTTTGAAATCCAAGTCCAATGCACAGAACCTAGTTGAAGTTTTAGACAGTGATTGGAAAAAAAGAGTTTTTAGAAGGGAGATTTGTCCTTCTAGATGGCCTACTGTATCATAAATAAGCTCATTGTTGTTCAGTAGTTTTAGTAAAAGAAGAGCAGGTACATTTAATGCTGAGTGAGTGTCATGATAGTGTTTGTGCTGGAAATTTTTCCAAGGATAGAACCTTGGAGAGAATAAAGGTTATAGCATGGTGGATAAATTGGAGAAGTAGTGTTAATTCATATTGTGAATAATGTGAAAGATGTTGAAAAGCAAACAGACCTACAGGTAAAAGATATGGACTACTCTAAACCATAGAAGAACCTAAGGAAAGATGGCATACTATTAATATGGATTTTGTATCCGGATTACCTCCAGGAGGTAAGGATAATTTCAACAGTGTGTTAGTAGTGGTGGACAGATTCTCAAAGAGAGTTAGATTCTTACCATTCTACAAAGATAGCTCTGCAATGGACATAGCTATGTTATTTTGGAATAGTATTGTCAGTGATGTAGGATGTCCAAGAAATATCATCAGTGATAGAGATCCAAAATTCACATCTTAATTTTGGCAAAGTCTTTTTAATTTTTTTTGGGACAAAGCTGTCTTTCTCAACAGCTTATCATCCTCAAACTGATGGTCTAGCAGAAAGGATGATACAAACATTGGAAGACATGATCAGGAGATACTGTGCTTATGGCATTGAATTTAAGGACAGTGATGGATATACTCACGATTGGGTATCTCTGTTGCCAGCTTTAGAATTTGCCTACAATTCCAGTAAGCATTCTACTACTAATATTTCAACTTTTGAATTTGAAAGAGGGTGGATACCTCATATGCCTAGAGACATGTTGCTAAGCAAGACTATAATGTTACACCCTTCTGCTGACTGTTTTAGAGATAAGATGAATAAAGCTGAGACATATGCTAGTAAGTGTGTTAATGATGCAGTAGAGTATAATAAAAGTAGATGGGACAAGAGCCATAAAGATCATGATTTCAAAGTAGGTGATATGGTCCTAATCTCTACTGTTAATTTTAGTAATATTTCAGGACATAGAAAATTAAGAGATTCTTTTGTTGGTCCATTTGCTGTAAAAGCACTTCATGGTAAGAATGCAGTGGAAGTTATTTTAACCAAAGAATTTGAAAGAAAGCATCCTACTTTCACAATTAGTTTGGTTAAAAGGTTTATTGATCCAATTAAGTCCTTTCCTAGTAGAAAAGTTCCTAAGGTTGTCATACCACCAATGGAACATACTGATGAAAATATTCCTCATAAAATACTACAACATAAGATAATTAGAAAAGATGGAAAAGATGTGAGGTTATATTTAGTCAGGTTCACAAATAAGTTAGCGGATAGTGATCTTTGGCTAGAAGCTAAAGATATTAAAAATGCTGAAGTTATTTTAAGAAAGTATAGGGCTTTAAATAGATCTAAAAATTCCTCATAGAGTAATTTTCTTTTTGGAGGGGGGGAGTGTCAGCCATGAGACATGTATTGGTGTCCTATAGGCTACCCAACTCACAAGTCTTGGTAGTATAGTGGTTAAGGAATGTCTAAGTACCCTTCGGAGTACCTAGGCGGTGTGTTCAAGCCTCCATTAGTCCATTACATATCCATATTTTTGACATATAAAGTTTCATATAATCATATTTTTATGGTATGTCTTAATATTAGAAATCATCCCATAAAACCTTGAAGGTTTATATTATAATTTATGGGAGATCTTATAACTTTAATCTAAATTATAATCCTCTGGAAGAGTCCAATTGGATGTACAATTAATGTCCTTAAAGATTTCCCTCTGTGGAAACTATATTCTGTAATAATCCTTATCTACCATAACCCAGATTTTTAGGTGAATTGTAAATTATTTTCTAAGAAATCTCCTTCCAGCTTGTAGATAACTTTCAAGAAGTTAATCATGCTGGAAAAGCGTAAACTCAGAAGCTAGGAACCTCCCCTGGTGCAGATAAACTCTGTGGGAATACTTACCCAGAGTATACATATCTATGTGGATTAAGAATATCTAATAATATGGTTGTAATTCTTTGAACACCTGCTCTGATAAATCTAAAAAGAGTTAGAGGTTAAGTAAATCAATTCTGAAGCCTTGAGAGCGTCCTCTTGAAGGAGAATAAGTGACTGGGGTGATTCCCCCCCATCACTTTAAACTTCTGAGTAAATAAATTACAACCTTACCTCGAAAATAGACCCCAATGAGTATGTAAATGTTATTATACATTGGGGATGATTGATTTGGGGCTCTGAGGCACTGGATACAAAATCTAGGACAGTGGTGTACTCCCTTGATGATGCCCTGAGTCCCCCTGAGGACTCTTTCAATATAAAAGAGGAGGGTCTTGTCCCTACAAGACCTATTCCTCATTGTATTTTATAAACCAGATAGTGCATATTAACAAGCCCATCCAACTTAGTCCACCAATAGGATTGACTGGGGCCTTTTAATTCAACATCTTATTATATTATCAATCAAACAATCAACTCCAATTTCGAGTCCAAGGTCCTATTGGAGTTAGTCCTTTTTAGGCTATCATAAAGGGTGTGAGCTTCCTTGTGTAAGCAAGTCTCCTTTGAGCTTTATTTGTTAAAGCTAGGCCCCTTATCTCTCTAGAGTTTCAAGGTGTGGCTTTTTTACTCCTGATAACTTACTATCAGTTGAGTTTTTTATTGATATTATCAGTGTAATCATTAAAACTGATATTTGGAAATTATTATTATTATTTTGCAGGTATCTGCCACAGCTACTGTAGCAATAGAGGCAATACTCTGAAAATGAGGTAGATGGTACTGAGGAGAGGACATGTTGAAGTGATGAAGACAATAATTCCTAATTTTGAGGCGTTACAATGGGGGGCTCATTGATTGAATGGCTGCCGCTGCGAAAATCCCAATGAGCAGATGAGTTACTAGGAGTGGATGTGCCAATTGGTTGGCAGGAGAAGTTTTGACCAACAGCAACAGTGGTTGGTCAAAGCAGGATTGGGATAAGGTACTGATTGATTGTGCTTGTCCAAAACTGGTGGTGCAAGAGGGTGAAAGGATCAGGGGTTGAGTAGAGAGCATTCGAGATGAACAATCACAAGGATTGGAAGGTGATGAGTTGAGAGGATGGAGTGGATGATGATGATGATTATGATTGGGGTTGATGGCCATCCGCACGCGCGTTTGGCAAAAAAAAATAGAAAAGAAGGGAACTAAAGGGTGAGGAGTGAAGCACAAAGGACTTGAACCCCGGGAAAAGGGGTATAGGCACTGGAAGGTCTTCCTAAACAACTAGGTAAGGGAAAGCTGAGAACTGGAAACTGAAATAGGAAATCATTCTGCAAAACAAATTTTTATTTTATTTATTTTTTTTTTGAAGTTTTATTGATGGATAAGGGAATGTAAAAGAAATTCAAAAATTTCCATAATCCATGAGTGGTCCCAGGTTTGTCACCACAACAGATCAGATCTTGATGATAATAGAAGAAATGAAAAAAGAAAAACAAATTGGATTGGATTTTGGAGTTGATTCTTTGAGTTTGGGACTGTAAATCCCAACATTTCTGTTTTGTTACCGGCCAGGGGAACCAAATGTAAGACTCCAAATGGTTCTAGGCCATGGTACTTCTGTGAGGGGAAAGGTGCTGTTAAGGCTTCCCTACTGAGTGTTACAAAAATATTTAAATGGAAACGGGATCAAGGTCCAGAACTTTTAGTGAGGAATCAAGTGGTAAGGATAAAGTTTGATAATAGTTGGTAGCAATGAAACAGCACTATCTGACGCAAGATTAGGTTGGACATATTTGAACAAAAGAAGTTAAATATTTGCTTAAAGTTCAAAAGAACAAAGCTGTTATATGTAAAAATTTCCCACAAGCTAATAACTCTGGTTGTCAGCAGAGGATTGGGGATGATCAACTCAAACCCCAACCAACCTCCAGGTTCTCAATGAACCCACCCAACTCTCCGCAATCAAGCACTTGAAGGGTACCAAATAACTGAGGGTTTCTTTACAAGACAAAGCACAATGTTTTCAGAAGCTCTAAAAGAAAACAGTAACTGATTTGACCAGGGATCACCTCAACGCTTCTCAACAAACTAAAATGTAGGCTGGCAGAATGCAAATTTGAAAAATAAAAAGAGGTATAAAACTCCAGGTTTTAGCTTCATAAAACCTCTTCAATTAAACATGATTGGCTACGGAAAGATGATCAAAAATAGATCAAGACCAGTATGTTTGGAGAAAGGGATGAAAGAGTGGTGTAACACACTCAAGAATTCCAACCAATTCTCTTCAACCAGTGTGGTGAACCATTTGGGACACCTTGGGAAAAGAATTCAAAAAAAACTTAGATGTTTGGTTTACTTAGCAGGTTGACCATGGAGAGACTGAGAGTGTTAAGATTGAGAAACTAAAGGATGAGTCAGACAGAATTTGAAAGACAACGGAAGAGTAACTCTAACCAGTCACGAGTTGAGGTTGACAAGTCAAGAGAATGAGTTGATTGAAGTTGAGAAGTCAGCAGTTGTGGTAAGATTACAAAGATTGAGGTTGAGGGATCTCTGAAGCTTGAGGCGGATAGCGGATAGGGACAATGAAAGAAGAGAAACTTAGAAACAAGAAATAACATGATGATGAAGAATTAAAAGATGAGGAGAAGAGTGATGGAGAAGTCGATGATGAGAAGGAAGTTCCCGCTGGAATCCCCCAGACTTTGAGTTGCAGGACATAGGTCCTTAGGTGTCTGTGGTTATCTCTGGGCTGCCGCAGATTATGTAATCTGAACTTTGGAAGCGGGAGAGAGAGAGCTGGGCGGCAGATGAGAAAGAGCTGAGTGATACTTTAACACTCCCCATGACTGGAGAGAGTTTGAACAGGACAAATCATTGGGCTTGAACTCAGGGTCAAGGATACGCAAGAAGGCCTGTATGGAGGGTTTGGCTACCGCTTTGGTTAGTGGATTGGCTAACATGTGGTCAGTGGTTGTGAGTTTGACCTTCAGGTTGCCCAATGCAAGTTCTTCTTGCAAGCCTTTGGTCTTGAGATCCATGTGTCTTGTTTGGGCGTTGGAACCAAAATGCTTGAGTTTGTCCTTGGGGCCCTTGTTGTTGATGAAGTGAGTTGTGAAGGAGATGGATACGCTGAACACATCTCCCAAGAGGTGTTTGAGCCACCTTCCCTCCAGGAAGGAGTCCAGGAGGGGGTTGAGTTTGGCTTCTGTCAAGGAGTAGGTAATATTGTGCTGTTTGAAACTCTCCCAACACATGAGTGATCCAAATGAGAATCCCAAAGAACTGGATTGGGATTTTCTTGATGTTGGTTCTTCACCCCACAATGAATCGCTGTAGAAGATCAAGGGTTTGGCAGAGTCGTTGTATTTTAGAGTGAGTTTTACGTCTTTGGTGGCCTTCAAATATTTCCAGGTTCTCTTGAGCTCTTTCCAGTGAGTTAAGCTGGGTTTGTTCTGGAATCTGGCTAGGCTTGAGACAAAAAAGCTGAGGTCTGGGCGGGTCCAAGAAGCAATGTAATTCAGCAGACCCACCCCTGAGCGGTAGTTGATGTTGAGGTGTTTTAATTCTTTGAAATCTTTTTCCAAAGCTTCTGAGAGTTGAAGATGAGGGGTCAGAGGAGTTTGAAAACCTTTTGCGTCCGTCAGACACAGTTCTTCCAAACCATGGGCTATGTGCTTTGGTTGCCTGAGAAGAATAGAGTTGCTGGTCCGATTGAACTTCATTCCCAGGATGGGGTTGGGGGCCTGACACTGTAAGTTTTTGAATTTTCTTTTGAACTTCCCTTCAAAATCAAAGCCATCGCCTACAACAATGAGATCATCAACATGGAAAAATCTGAAGGAATTTCTGTCCATTGACTTGTAGAGGCAAGGGTTGCTGTTGGATTTGACAAAGCCCGTGGATTTGACCCAGCTTTTGAGGGTGTGATACCAGTTCTTTGGGGCTTGTTTCAGTCCGTAGAGACTCTTCTTGAGTCTCAGGTATTTACACTGTCAACTAGAACCGTTGGGAGTTTTGATGATTACTTCCTCATTGATGGGAGCATGAAGGAAGGCGGCCTTGGCGTCAAACTGTTTGATTTTGAGATTGTCTCTTAGGGCGAGTTGGAGAATGACTTTGAAAGATGAGATCTTTCCAGTGGGAGAAAAGGTTTCTTCAAATTCAAGTCCGTGGATTTGATTATATCCCTTCACGCACACTCTCGCCTTGAAGATGAGGGCGTCATCATGGCAATTATCTTTAATTTTGAAGACCCAAGTAGTTTCAAGCGGGTTGATTGGTTCTGGCCCATTGTACTCTTCCCACACATCCAGATCCTCACATTGATCCAATTCATTCCTCATTGCCTGTTTCCATTGTTCAGCTTCTTCACAGGTGATTGCCTTGAGGTATGTTTTGGGTTTGAAGTAGTGGTGGAACCCATAGCGCTGTGGAGGTTTGAGATTGGCGCAATTTTGAAGGAGTCAAGGGGAAGATTGGATCAGAGGTTTTGAGACAGGACAAGGTTGTGGGGAGAGATTTTCCAGGGACGGATGGTTTGAGACTTCAGAGTTGCTATTTTCTGGAGAGTTTGAATTGGATGAGTCCAAATGAGTTTCCAACGTCTCTCTGTATTGGGTGAAGTTCCTGTCAAGAGGAGGCATTGGAGTGGAGAATTCTTCTTCTGTTTCTGATGGACAACCGTCCAGGACATCTGAGTCATTGCCGGCTTTGAATCCATCAATTGAGAAGTCCAGATCTGGACTCAAATCTTCAACTGTTCAGGATTCATCAAATTGAACGTGCTTGCTTGAAACAATAGATCCATTTTGACAGAGAACTCTGTAGGAGCGGAATTCTGGATTGTATCCAATCAGCCTTCCCTCTAGGCCTTTTGGATGAAATTTCTTTCCCCTGGTTCTGAGATGGTTGAGGTAGATGACTGGGGTTCCTAGAAGTTTAAAGTAGGAAAGTGGAAGAGAACTACTGTGCATGACTTCCCAAGGCAATTGGCGGTTGCCCTTGCGGGGAATCTGATTCAGAGAAAGGCAACATGCTTTGAGCATCTCCAAAGAGTACCTCTTGGGAACCTTGGAGGAGCTGAGGGATGTACGCACACTTTTGACAATAGTCCTATTTGCTCTTTTGGCCCTACCATTGTGCTCGGGATGGTAGGGTTCTGAGATGAGTTGCTTGCATGAGATCTCCTTGAGGAAGGTTGAGAGTCAAAAATTTGGATCCGCCGTCAGAGCAGACTTTGCAGGGATAGTATCCCAGTTTGGATTTCTGCCGGTTGATAATCTCTATGAGGGTATTTGGTGTGTCGTCTTTGCTGAAGAGGGGAATCCCACTTAAGTAGCCCAAAACGTTTTCCACAATTGCCAGGATGTACTTCTTGCGTTGGTGTGATTTGGGCTTGATCAGTCCAATGAGGTTGAGATGTTTTCTTTCAAAGGGTTTTGTGGCAAGGGTGGCCTGAGTCTTGAAAGGTGACTTGGTGATTTTGAAGAGAGCGCAGTCGTTGCAAAAGAAGTTGTCATTGTTGAGCTTGAGGTCTGGTATTTCCTTTATTCTGCCAATGGAAGAGTGACAAAGGGCAAGGTGAAGATTGCGAGTGGATCTGGTGAGGCTTGAGGTGGACAGGTAACAGTTATTTTGTCCAATGCTCTTGGTATTGTTGAAAACAAACAGATTCTTGAGGATTCTGTCTTCCATGAGGCAGTGGTTGTTGCAGTTGAGTTGGAACTGTCCTTTGGATGATTTCAGGGAGCAGCCTTTGGCAATCAGATCCCCAGGGCTTATCAGGTTAACCACTATGCCAGGGACAAAAAGATAGTTTCTGAGGACAATTTTTTGATGCTTCCAGACTAGTTTGACTGTCCCCTTGCCTTTGATAGGAAGTTTGGCACCGCCTTTCCCAGTTGAGATGTGTTCCCTATTGTTGGATTTGATCAACTTGGAGAAGAATTTCTCTTTGTTGAAGAGATGTGCTTATGCTCCACTTTCAATAAGTATATTCTGGCTTGACGTTGCTCTTGACTCAATTCACTTAGTGAAAAAAGAGTTGTAGTGGGCAGACTTGGATTTTGCTTTTTGCTTCTATCTCCATTTGGCTTGGTTTTCCCTCCACCATTCCGGGGCCTTCTCCGGGTGAAGATGGAAACATTTGCTTTCCAAGTGGTTCTTGTCCTGTTTGGGATTGTGGTAAACTTCTACACATTGTTTGTTTGATTGAGATTTGAATTTATTCTTGCTTGACACAAGAGCAGTCTCAGGTACAGAAATGATTTTGTTGGAAGATTCTGACTTTATTTCTTTATTGTAATGAATTAGATAATTGCATACAAAGTCTACACCAATGTTCTTGTAGGAATGCATCAGTTGGCACTTGAGGTCGTGAAGAGTGACAGGAAATTTCAAGAGGATGAGATAAGCCAAGATGTCTTGAGGAAGATCAATGCCAATTTCATTCATTTTCTTGATTGAGGTTTTGATCTTAGTGACAAAATGGGTGATGTTTTCCTCTTTGAAGGAGATATGGAGGAAGTTGTTGAAGATCCACGCTTGATTGGAAGCTTCAGACAAGGAGTATTGTTCCTTGATTGCCTGCCAGATGGCTTTAGCTGATTTGACGTTGGTGGCTGTGATTATGTTGTTTTGGGTCACCAAATTGACTTTAGAGATGAGGAGGAGTTGGATTTCTTCGTTGTCCAGTGAGGAGAGTTGATTGGAGCCGGACTCAAGGGTTTCCAGAACTCCTCTGAGTCTGAGAAGCCCATTCATCTTGTCGCGACAGATGCTGTGGTTATCTTCTGAGAGTAGGGGTATGGTTTCCAGGGCAGTTTTGAGCATTGCCTTTTGGAATGCATCTCTGGAGAAGTTGTTGGAGGATTCCGCCATTTTTTGTGCCTCCGTTGGTTGTCGTGGTGAGCCATTTGGCTTTTAACCGTGAAACTTTTGGGACATTATTCTTGAATTGCGACCAACAGAAAAAGGGAGTTAAGTCAGACAAATTTTTGAGAAGAAGAAAGTACAACGGGAACATGAGAGGATGACAGGATTGAAAGAAATGAAAGAAGACCAACGGGAATGGCAAGGGCGTTTCAAGAGTTGGCAGATGTTGGTTTACTTAGCAGTTTGACCATGGAGAGACTGAGAGTGTCAAGATTGAGAAACTAAAGGATGAGTCAGACAGAAGTTGCAAGACAACGGAAGAGTAACTCTCACCAGTCACAAGTTGAGGGTGAGAAGTCAAGAGAATGAGTTGATTGAAGTTGAGCAGTTGGCGGTTGTGGTATGATGATGAAGATTGAGGTTGAGGGATCTCTGAAGCTTGAGGCAGATAGCGGATAGGGAAAATGAAAGAAGAGAAACTTAGAAACATGAAAGAAGATGAAGATGAAGAATTAAAATATGAGGAGAAGAGTGATGGAGAAGTTGATGATGAGAGGGAGGTTCCCGCTGGAATCCCCCAGAATTTGAGTTGCAGGACATTGGTACTTAGGTGTCTGTGGTTATCTCTGGGCTGCCGCAGATTATGTAATCTGAACGTTGGAAGCGGGTGAGAGAGAGCTGGGCGGAAGATGAGAAAGAGCTGAGTGATACTTCAACAATTTTTGGGTATTGATGCAATTTGGTGTAAAAATTGTAGATTTTGTCAAGGCAATTGTTGGATAAGTTGGTTTCAAAAAGGTTGTATAAACTTTGGGGAAAAGAAGGAGGACTAAGTAGTAATATAAAAGGAACAATTAATTGCAACTAGTGACCAGTCATCCAAATTTTTGCTTCACAAATAGTTTCTTCATGATGGGAATCAGAAATTAGAAGCCCAGCTGCATCTGCAGCTTATTGAAAACTTTCACATTGAATGTGGTTAATATTTTCAAGAATTTCAAATAATGTTGCACTACGTACATGAAGTAATAAAAATTTTAAGAAACAATTCTTACCATTGGTCGGAGAAGAAAAATAGATACAACCAATTGCTTTGTTTGATACTCAAAAAACTTGCCAACCCTTCTTTGTATCCCACCAAAACTACATTGGTATATCTTGGTAAAGTAAGTCCCTAGCATGTCAACCATAAACAAATGACTCTACAGAATTCATTCAAAAAAAATCTAACATTTGCGCTTTGCAAACCTCTCCCTGTTGGATTTGATCTTGAACCTCTTGAGGATTGCAAAAATAAACTTTTTGTTTTTCTGGAAGGTGCAATGCAAGAAATTGAAACAAAGCAAAACAACTGTGAGTATCAAACTGAAAGGGGCGCCATGCGACTAAAAATGATCTGAGCTATGTGTTTAAATTATCTAACCAACAACAATCTCACCTTTTCAAGGGCCAATATATTGACCATCCACATATGCTTGAACTTCATTGCTGTCACAAATCTTAAGGAGCAATCAATCATAAACTTTACAAATGTACTTGCATAAGTATTTCAATGCTGATATCCCAAACAGAACCTCAATATTGATATGACATTGGAAGCAAACCAATAAAGATTTATTATATGGTATGACCAATCCATTAGTAAAAGTTTTCCCATTCTTGACCATTGATTGTCCATCATCAGGGTGTTGATGAGAAGGATACACATTTTTGACAATTTTTTTTTTGTTGGAGATTGGTTTGGGGAATTGAAGCTTAGATTTTTTTCTTTCCAACAGGGGCGAGTTGAGTCGCAAGGACCATGGATCATGCAAGATTTTACTAACTGGTGCAACCTTGGCTCTGTATTGGGATTAGGTATAGTTTCACTGATAAGACAGTCAATGAATTTTTGTTTTTGTGGTATATCAGCTTCTGCCAATGTGAACATCAAGTTTGCGTGATCAAGTCCTCTCTTTTGGAACTCTATAGTATAGACATAAAAAACAACCTTGCCTCATAGCTTTCCAATTACTAAATCTTTGATAAGATCTTGAAGTTTCAACTGAAAGATGCAGGAAACAAGATCAGGGCAATCCAAAGACCTCTGGGATCCTTTCAACTCATGTGTAATCTTGTTCCAGGTAGGGTTAGCAATCCTGGTGATGAAAAGTGAAGGTTTTCCATCTACTTGCATAAGCACCATGGTGTCCTGGTACAACTGTGACATGGTGCAAGGTAAACATGAAAAAGAAGATGGAAGAGTTACTTTTCTACCAACGTCATCTATTTCATTGTGAATAGATTT
This sequence comes from Puccinia polysora, assembly GCA_025617555.3. Lineage (NCBI taxonomy): Eukaryota > Fungi > Basidiomycota > Pucciniomycetes > Pucciniales > Pucciniaceae > Puccinia > Puccinia polysora. Next base: position 22,378,357 of record CM062620.1, on the reverse strand, counting down.
TCAGAGTCCCAAATACACTTTGGCTTCTAAGGTTTCTTGATTCTTTTGGATAAAATTTAGGAAATCTCTTTCAACACAAATATACATATCAACAATGATTTCTTCAAATAAGTTGCGTGAATTGAGGATTGGTGAGAATACATCCTTGCAATCAAAAAGATAATAGGTGTACCATTAAAGAAAAAAAAATTGGTTCCTAAAAGGGGAAAAACAATGAATACATAAATTGATTGTTAAAGATTACGCAACTTATGTTGGCCATTAGTGGCTGCATAATTTGAAAGCCATCCTTGCTTTTAGGAGTTGTAGGAATACCCAACATCAAATACCTCCAATCTTTGACCATTTGACATCCTTAGGACTGGAAAAGGACTTGACCGTGAGGAGAAACCTAATTACAAACCTTGAACATCACTAGTCAGGTTTCAAAGAGACTGTACCTTCTCCTTTAAAACCAGTGTTCTAGTCTCTTGCTCCTTTCTCCTCACTCATTGTTGTTTCCTCTTCTCTTCTGTGTACCTTGTTCAGGTACTTTCCTAAATTTTTTGCGCCTCCTTTTGTCCCATCACTTGAGCCCTACTCATTCCTCACTTGCTGGTCCCATTGTGGTGACCAATCTGGGACACCTCATGGGTTATGGAAATTTTTGAATTTTTTTAAAATTCCCTTATCCCTCAATACAACTTCAAACAAAAATTGTGTCTCTATGGCTACCCACTCATTTCCCAGTTTCCCAGCTCTTCCCTGTCTTAGTGGTGTAGGAGGCCCGGCTTGGTCACCCAATGCCTGCTGCCTCTTTTCAAATCCCCCCTCTTGGACACTCTTCCCCCTGAATTTTCGGCCAAGCGCGTGCAATCAGCCATTCCCTCCTCAAATCATCACTGCAATCCTCCTTCATGGATCTCTTGGAGCAATTGGCCATTAACTGCCAATCTCATTGGCCATCAAGCTTCCCATCCTTGCTGCCATCAAGCTTCCCACCCTTGCAGCCATCAATAGATGACTGCGAGAAATGCTTGCGGTTGTTGGAGAACCCAAGACCAGCCCATCATTTGATCACTTGCTTGAGATTGGTCATGGGAATGATCCTTGAATAATCAATCCCATGACCAATCTCACTCAATCCTTGCCATTGGCAACCTTGCACCAACCTAACAGAAAGGTTGACACCACTGACCCTGTTGCTTCTTGGAAAGGTCATCATCCACCTTGCCTTTTGCCTCAGCTTTGACCAATCAGCCCAACAACTAGGACCAATTGGCTTCTCCAATCCACCTCTGACAGCCGCAAATCAACATTGTTGTTTGCAACTGTTGGGAGACTTGCACCAATTTTCAATGGTTGCGTGCAACAATCTCCATCCCGCGCGTGACCAAAAATCCTCCAACAACCCTACCTCAATCCTCCTGCAATCCTCCCTTGACCAACCATGGCTGCGGCCGGTCAAACCCGCCATCCAATCAACCGCCTCAATCCACCTCCTAGCTCACCCGTCTCCCACGCGGCTTGTCCATTTCCTGCGCGGTTCTCAGCGGTTTCCCGGGCCCTTCAGCATGTCCGCAGGCCTCTCACTTGCTACTCTGCTGCTTGCGCCCATCTTAAAGAAAAAAAATTCTGTTCTCATTTTTAAACATCTCTTGTAAATAGTCTACAGGCCTCTGGTCTATAAAACAAGGGGCTCAACCTGTTAAGTTTCTGGGGTTAACTAAGAGAGCACAAAAGAAGTTTCAATTTCAAGAGGGATCAAGACGCTGCAGAGCAGAGTAGGGATAGGTTGAGTGGAGACGCTGAAGATAGACAGTGATTTGGTAATAGAAAAGAGATTCTTTGTGTGATAAAGAAAGAAATCAGAATTAAAGAAGCAGAATTAAAGAAGAACAAATGGACAGGCAATGAGATTGGGTTGAGGTCTTACCAGACAGAGCAGGGTGGAAAAGAGTTTGAGGAGGAGAGGTTGAAGTCGCAGGGTCGAGTGTGTTGCAGAGTGGGCATGAAGAGAGACATAAGATGGAATTGAGGAGAAAGAAAAGGGGAAGATTTGGAAAGAAAGGAATGAAGGAGAGGAGGCGGGACAAGAAGGAAAGATTGATTGAAGCCTTGTTTTTATGGTAAGAAAAGAATCAATACATATTTGATGATGAAAGGATAATTGCTAAAGAAAAAGGTGTGGGCGCAACATAGGATTTGGGAAGAGAGTAGGGGGCGTGAGGTTTGAACATGTGAAACACAAGAGACAGAGATAGAACAGGAAGAAATAAAAAAAGAGAGCGCAGAGCGCGGTGATTCTAACCAGGAGGAGAGTTTGGGTGTTCAGCTGATTTAACACTCCCCATGGCTGGTATGAATGAAGACGCGATTGAGAGAGATGGATCAATGATATTCAGCAGGTTGGATAGAGATAGGTAAGGTAGAGCCTTTGTGAGACCATCTGCCTTCATTTCATTAGAAGAGATTAGTTTAACGGTAAGTTTATCTTGGGAAAGTTCCTCTCTGAGGGCCTTGGTTTTGATGTTGATGTGACAAGTTTTGGAGTTGCAGCCAAATTTCTTGAGTTTGTCATCTAAGCCCTTGTTAACTATATAGTGGAGACTAGGTTTGAGTTCCTTTTTCCATAGTTCACCAACTAGGTCTTTCATCCAAATAGCCTCCAAGAAGGAGTCCACCAGAGGGTTTAGTTTGGCTTTAGTTGTAGAATGAGTGATTTTCCTTTGTCTGTAGCTACTCCAGGAGATCAGAGATCCAAAGAGGAGAGAGAGATGACCCGACTGGGAGCATCTAGTTTCAAGATCATCACTCCAGGTGGCATTGCTGTAGCATTTGAGTTGAGTCTTGGGAGAATGGATTTGAAGAGTGAATTTGAGGTTGTTGGAGGCCTTTAGATACTTCCAACAACCTTTTACTTCCCTCCAGTGACGCTTTCTAGGTTTTTTGCCCAATCAAGCAAGGCTAGATACGGCAAAGCTAAGGTTGGTTCGGGTGAGGCAGGAATTGTAATTCATGAGAAAAATGGCCGATTGATAGTTGATGTTTAAGGATTTCAATTCTTCATGTGCTTCTTCTGAGGCAGGAGTTAGGCCAGCATTGACAGTAAGAGGAATGGAGGAGGGTTTTCAATTGCTCATTTTGAGTTCTTCAAGACCATGATTGATATTTTTGGGTTGAGAGAGGAGAATCTTGTTGTTGATTTGTTTGTACTTCATACCTAAGATAGTATTGGGTTCATGGTGACTGGAGTTTGGAAAATGATTGAGAAAAGCGTGTAAGAAGTCATCTCCCAAGCCTACAAGTATCAGGTTGTCAACGTGGAAGAATAGAATGGATTGTTTATGGGGATGTATGTAGAGACATGGATCTGAAATTGACTTGTGAAAGCCTTGCTCTTGAATCCAGGAGTTTAGAGTGTGGAACCGATTTGTGGGCAATTGCTTGAGTCCGTAGAGCAATTTATTGAGGATTAGATATTTTGACTTTCTCTTGCTTCCCTTGGGCGTTTTAATGATGACCTTGTTGGATAAAGGAGCGTGGAGGAAGGTGCTTTTGACGTCAAATTGTTTGATGGGAAGGGAGTGATACAGACCAAAGAGGAGGGCCATTCTGAGAGACGCGGCTTTTCCCGTGGGAGAGAATGTGTTGAGATAGTCAAGACCATATATTTGGTCAAAGCCTTGAACGCACAGCTGACTTTTTTAGACCAGGGGATCTCAGTGACAGTTTTCCTTTAGACGGTAGACCCAGGTGGTATTGAGAGGGTTGATGGGTTCTGGTCCGTCGTAATTGTCCCATACAGCAAGATTTTCTATGCCATTCAGTTCGAAATTCATAGAGGCTTCCCACTTGTGAGACTCAAAGCATTTTTTTGCTTTTTCAAAGGTTCTGGGAACAAAATAGTGATGATAGCCGTATCAAAGCCAAGGGTTGAGGGAAGAATGATGCAGTAGTTGGTATCTGGGATCTAACTGGGTTTTCAGATCATTGGAAGAGTTGGATGAGTCATCAGAGGAGAGATCCTCAGGCTGAGGAGTATTGAGGGAAGGAGAGGAAGAAGAGGGAGACTGGGTTTCCTAGGACTGGGAGAAAGAGGAGTAGAAGAAGAAGAAACAGAAGGAAAAGTGAGATCATTTTCCAACTTGATTAAGAGTTGGTCAACGGGATTGGAAGAAGAGGAGGAAGAAGGAGGAGAAAAGGGAGCGGAGTCTTTGATAATTTTTACATGCTTAGAGGAAAGGATGGTGTTATTAGGAGTAAGAATTTGGTAGGAAAGAAAGTTGGGATTTGAACCCACAAGAGTGCCTGAAAGGCCTTGGTCCTTGAATTTTTCACCACGAGAGATTTTGTTGTCCAAATAGACAACCTTTGAGCCGATGGGGTGAAAATAGCTGTATGGAAGTGATTTATTAGTAAAAATTTGATAGGGCAACTGAGAATTGGGGTCTTTGGGAATTTGGCTGAGAGTAAGACAAGCAGTTTTGGAGATTTTGGCCCACAGGTTGAGAGGAAGCTTGGAACCTTGAAGAATGGCTCAAATCGATTTGGTGAGAGTCCTATTGGTTCTTTCAATTTTTCCATTGTGTTTGTGATGGTAAGGTTCTGTGACAAGATGGCAAATAGAGTTAGAGGTAAGGAAATCGTTGAAATCAGAGGAAGAGAATTCTCCGCCTCCATTGGTGCAGATGGTGGCAAGAAAACAGTTCCGTTTTTGATTTATATTTTGACTTTCTCTTGCTTCCCTTGGGCGTTTTAATGATGAACTTGTTGGATAAAGGAGCGTGGAGGAAGGTGCTTTTGACGTCAAATTGTTTGATGGGAAGGGAGTGATACAGACCAAAGAGGAGGGCCATTCTGAGAGACGCCGCTTTTCCCTTGGGAGAGAATGTGTTGAGATAGTCAAGACCATATATTTGGTCAAAGCCTTGAATGCACAGCTGACTTTTGTAGACCAGGGGATCTCAGTGACAGTTGTCCTTTAGACGGTAGACCCAGGTGGTATTGAGAGGGTTGATGGGTTCTGGTCCGTCGTAATCGTCCCATACAGCAAGATTTTCTATGCCATTCAGTTTGAAATTCATAGAGGCTTCCCACTTGTGAGACTCAAAGCATTTTTTTGCTTGTTCAAAGGTTCTGGGAACAAAATAGTGATGATAGCCGTATCAAAGCGGAGGGTTTAGGGAAGAATGATCCAGTAGTTGGTATCTGGGATCTAACTGGGTTTTCAGATCATTGGAAGAGCTGGATGAGTCATCAGAGGAGAGATCCTCAGGCTGAGGAGTATTGAGGGAAGGAGAGGAAGAAGAGGCAGACTGGGTTTCATTAGGACTGGGAGGAAGAGGAGTAGAAGAAGAAGAAACAGAAGGACAAGGGAGATCATTTTCCAACTTGATTAAGAGTTGGTCAACGGGATTGAAAGAAGAGGAGGAAGAAGGAGGAGAAAAGGAAGCGGAGTCTTTGATAATTTTTACATGCTTAGAGGAAAGGATGGTGTTTTTAATTGAGAGCTTGCATCAGATTTATGTTGGAGGGGAATGGCTGAGATGTAACCCAAGTGATTGTCTACAATGGACATTATATGGTTCATGTGGTTCCTGGAGCTGGGAGTGATGGGGCCGATGAGATCAATATAAAGTTGTTCAAAGGGTTTAGACGCTAGAGATTGACTGTTTTTGAAGGGGGATTTTGAAATTTTGGAGAACACGCAATTGACACATTGGAACTTAGAGAGAGAGTTGGCGGAAAGATTGGGGAAGAGATTCTTAAGGTGGTAGGGACTAGCGTGGCCAAGAGACTTGTGTATGTTTTTGAGGTTCTCAGTTGTGAATTCCTTACAAGAGAGATGGCAGAGTTTTGATTCGCTCCTACAAGAGAGGGGAGATTTAAGACAAAGAGGTTGCCTTGGATGAAGCCTAAGAAAACCGGTTTTGACTTGGAGTAAAGCTGGAATTGGGACCTGTTTGAGACAAGCAAGCATGCTTTAGATGAGATCAGTTGCCAGGACTTATGAGATTTATAAAAAGATTGGGAATTTAGAAACAATTGGAAAGAGTAACCACGGAGTTTTTCCAGATAAGTTGAGCAATTCCTTTTCCTTTCATTTCAAGTTTGGAGCCTTCTTTACCAGTGTTAATGAAGTTGCTTTCTGAGGAGTAGTCAAGATGAACAAAGAAGTGGGTGGAGTTGAACATATGACAGGATGCGCCAGCGTTGAGTATGATACAATTGGCTGGATCAAATTCTATCCAAGTAGTAAGCAGGGCATGGTAATGGGCAACTTCTTTTCCTTTGGATTTTTAATTCATTTGAGCTCTCCAGTTGGCTTGAGCTTCTTTCCACCAGTCCGGAGCAAGATTCTTGTGTTTTTGCCAGCATTTATCCTCTGAGTGATCAGGGGATAGTGGATTATGGAAGCCTCTCATGCATCGTAGTTCTCGAGGGACAGGTTTCTTGGAATTTCCAGGAGCAATGAGGGCGGTATTGTTTGATTTGATTTCTTTGGATTTGGATTTGGATTCATTGTCCAATTGAATTAGATGTTTGAGGACAAGATTGACGGAGATTCCTTTGTCAGAATGCATTATTTGCTGTTGGAGAGATGTTAAAGATGAAGGGAATTTAAAAAAGATGAGATAGGAGAATATGTTTTCAGGAAGGTTGATTCCAACGTCCAGAATTTACTTCATGGAAATCTTGGTATCTGTGATAAAGGTGTTAATAGCATCCAGTATGAACTGTTGGTAAAGAAACTCATTGAAGATTCAAGCTCAATTCGCCGTTTGAGAAGATGCAAATTGTTCCTTGATGTTCAGCCATAGAAGCTTAGCAGAGGACATGTTTGAAGGATTCAACACGTTATTGTGAGTAAGGGAATCAATTTGAGAGAGCAGGATGATGCGGATTTCCATGTTGTCCGTCAGGCTAAGACTTTTAGTATTGTTCTCCAACGCTTCCTTGATGGCTTTGAGTTCCAGTAGCATTGACATCTTATCCTTCCAGATGGAGTAATTCTTGTCCTTAAGTATGGGAACCGCTTGGAGAGCTTCCTTAAGGATTATTTGAAGGAATCCATTGGTGCTTGATCCCTCCATTGGTCCGGTTTGGTTAGTCGGGATCGCTTTTGGCTTCTAACCGTGTTAATTTTCTGGGGTTAACTAAGAGAGAACAAAATAAGTTATAATTTCAAGAGGGATCAAGACGCCAAAGAGCAGATTAGGGATAGTTTGAGTGGAGACGCTGAAGATAGACAGTGATTTGGTAATAGAAAAGAGATTCTTTGTGTGATAAAGAAAGTAATCAGAATAAAATAAGCAACAAATGGACAGGCGATGAGATTAGGTTGAGGTCTTACCAGACAGAGAAGGATGGAAAAGAGTTTGAGGACAAGAGGTTGAAGTTGCAGGGTTGAGTGTGTTGCAGAGTGGGCATGAAGAGAGACATAGGATGGAATTGAGAAGAAAAAAAAGGGGAAGATTTGGAAAGAAAGGAATTAAGGAGAGGAGGCGAGACAAGAAGGACAGGTTGATTGAATCATTGTTTTTATGGTAAGAAAAGAATCAATACATATTTGATGATGAAAGGATAATTGCTAAAGAAAAAGGTGCGGGCGCAACATAGGATTTGGGAAGAGAGTAGGGGGCGTGAGGTTTGAACATGTGACACTCAAGAGACAGAGATAGAACAGGAAGAAATAAAAAAAGAGAGAGCAGAGCGCGGTGATTCTAACCAGGAGGAGAGTTTGGGTGTTCAGCTGATTCAACACTTGCCTGCCTTTTTGCAGGAATCTCATCTGATCCATCCAAAATAGTAATAAATAATCTAATCATTCTGAAGGGCCTCTTCCTCCTTCATCTGAAACCTTCATCCTTGGTATATCTGTTAATTTCCCCTTGATCCTTTGAGCCTCCATACTCAAGCCTTGATCCGTCCATCCGTGACCTTGATCCTTATCACCAACCATAGCCCTGCTGGTTGAAGAGAATTCCATCTGCTGGAATTCTTGAGTGTGTTATACCACTCCTGATCCCTTTCTCTGACTATACTGGTCTGATCTTCCCCTGATCATCTTTCCGGATCCATTCACGTTTTACTGAGAGGTTTCTTTAAGCTTACAACCTGGAGTGTTAGACCTCCCTTTATTCTTTAATGTTGAATTCTGCCACGCTACTCTTGAGTTCCTTGAGAAGTGTTGGGTTATTCTTGTTTGAATCTGTTTTTGCTTTGCTTCTAGAGCTTCACAAACAAATTTCTTTTGTTTTGTTCAGCCACCCACAGTTATCTGGTACCCTTCAAGCGCTTGATTGCCAAGAGTTGGGCAGGTTCATTGGGAACCTGGAGGTTGGTTGGGATTGAGTTGATCTTTCCTAATCTTCTGCTGAAAACCAGATTTATTAGCTTGTGGGCGTTGTTACTTGCAACTGCCTTGTTCCAGTGAACTCTCAACAGGACTTTAACTTTTTTTTTTCAATTCTTTCCCTCCACCATCTTGTCTCAGATAGTGTTGATTCCATTGCTACAAAATATTCCTAAACTCATCCCTTACATTGATCCCTTGTTTGGAAGTTCCTGTACCTCAATTCCCGTAACATTTAAATTTTATTGTAACTCTTAGGAGGGCAGCCTAAAAAGCACCTTTCCCCTCCGCAGAACTGCCTGGTCCTAGCACCATTTGGAGTCTTGCTCCATCTTTCATGTCTGCCTTCTATTTCCATTTCTTCATCCCACCATCACAATGTTGTCATTCCTTCAATTCCTCTTATCTTCCTGCCATCTGAAATATACTCCAATCTTTGTTGTTTCCTCTTCTCTTCTGTGTACCATGTTCAGGCACTGTCCCAACTTTGTTACACCTCCTTTTGTCCCATCACTTGAGCCCCACTTTTTCCTCACTTTCCGGTCCATCTTTCATTGTTCACCCCAAGGGAAAATGATTGGATAGGGCAATGGGAAGTATTCCAAGTGAATATCAGTAATAAAAATGAATCCCCCACCAATCTTGTGTAATATAACATTTTGTTGGTCCAATCTATTATCATGGTCATCAATCATGTAGGCAATTTCATTACAAGTAGGATCATTGTATTTCTTGGGATTTTGGGATCTGATAGGAACAGATCTCAGAACCATTGATTGGTTTCCACTTTCTCTGACCAGATCTTTAGCTTGTTGGTATGCTTGGCAATACAGATTGTTTTGAGATAAGAAATTCTGAATGATTAATAGAGTTGTGGGATTTAATGCAAGGCGGGATTGATTAATTCTTCCTTGAACTTCATCTGGGTCATTACCTCCAACAAGGAATATTTCAGAAAACAATGGGCGTGCACCACTATTGGGACACAATGCACCAATGTCATGGGTTAAAGTTCCAGAGAAGAGGAATTTATAGGTGCCTCTTTGACCTTGAACTGAATGGTCAACCTTTGCAACTAGTGAGGTGAAAGACAATATTGCGTTTTTGTAAGTGCAAATTTGTTTCTGGACATCTTGATATTCTGGAGTTTTGATATGTGCAGAGAATGCTTTTCAGAAGTTTATTAAAGCAAAATGAGAAAAAAAACTAATGCAATCTGTCACCTTCAAAGAAGAATTTCAATATTGAGGGAAATGCTTGTTCTTGAAAAGAAACGGGTGGAGTTACATAGCCCTTTTGACAACAATCAATGTAAAGAGCGCTGGTTTAATCTAGATTATCAATGGTCCTTTCTTCCTTCCATTGAAAGGCAAGGCAAGAGACACATTTATTGTTACCGTATCCAAGCATATGTGGTAGTAAATTAGGGTACCTCAATAGTAAAGCAGTCTTGTTATTGTCACTTGGATGACAAATGGCAAGAGATGATCTTATTGTTACGGACATAATTGTTGGCTAATTTTATTTTTGTAGAGCTCTTTTTAAGCGTTACCATTGCTTCTTTTGCAAGAGGTCTCCTTCAAACTTTTTACAATGCCAAGTCCATGACATAGAGCTAGGTTGTTAAGTGGGTTGGCGGTTTTGGGAGTAGGAACCAAGGAAAAGATAGCATGTGAATTGAAATAGAAGTTTGAGCTTTGTTTTTGTTGAATGAAAACAGGAGACCCATCAAATAATACAATTGACCTGTTGTTAACACTTGATTAATTGATACGTACAATGAGGCCTTGACAACAATATCCTGGGTGGTCCCATTGTCCAAGTTGAGGTAAGTGATAGCGGACTTGCCATTGTAGATGCCATAACTTGCGCCTATAGAAGTATTGCTTTCAAACTTGATTGAAAATAGGAAAAAAAAATCAATCAATGTTTATGCAATCTATTAAAATCTCTGCAATTACAATGTGTTTGGTTTACCTTCTCAAATATACCAAAGAGGCCACACAGATGAAAGGGGTGACTGACAGTGCGTATTCTTGTCATTGGATTGGAAACTTGTTGTGTGCAAAGGGTTAGGTCCAAAATGATAAGCTGCAAAGTACACTGTAAGAGAAAAAAATTGCTTGGAATTGAAATTGAAGTTTAAAGGTGGCCCTTTATAGTTCCTCTTGACTTGTTTTGAGCGTTATAATAAGAAAAGAAAATGCTTGTGTCAACAACCAGTCATTGGGAGATAGACTATAGACTACGTAGGTATGAAAAAGTCAAAAATGCAACGCGGTAAGATTTAAAAGTCAAAATTTTGAGGAAAGAAGTTGTGCATTTTCTGAATCATCACATCATTTGAAAAGAACCCGGTTGCATTGCTTATTCAATGAACGTGTGGCTGGCTGGATTGGATAAATGAACTATATTAGTTCAAAATTTATGAACTATGATCATTTTGTTGCTTGGTCAATTATAAAAGTTACAAAACCAATCAATAAAGAAAGTGAGATGCGCAAAAAAATATAGAAGAAAGGAGGAATATGCAAAAGATAAATCAAATAGTTCCAATGGCAAGAGAAACGTACCATGCACAAAAAAGAAGATTGCATGCCCAGGGCTCTCAATTGGCGTACTGGATAGATTGACAGTCGGAGTTGATTTTAATGACAGTTGCATATCAATAGAAAAAGATCATAGAAAGCACTGCCTGATTTGACCATCTTGATTAGTTAGTAGAAAATTGACTGATATCTGTTTGAAACTTGGACAGTTAGGTAACTCACATATGCGGTCAAAGAAAGAAGTGGTAAAAGCAAAGAGAAAAACTGGAATAATATAAAGGCAAGGAAGAATGATGTAAGCGACAGATTGAGAAGTTACAGCTAAAAAGAAGACTTACCACGCACAGCAAAAAACATTGCATAAACAGTTTTCCCAATCAGCAGAGCTCATGTGGGAACAGCTAAAGATGATTTGGAAGTGAGTCACAGATGAATGCAAAAACATAATAAGACGCACTGGTTATTTGAACTGACCTTGGATACAATTTCATGATCAGATACCAAGACATCCAACTATGGAAAGACTGAGAACAAAAGAAGGGGACTTACCACATGTTGAAATAAGCATTGATAGGTAATACATATTATTATTCCACAATAGATAAACAAAGGGTTGGGATTGTGCTGCCATCACACGCTAGTTAGGTTAAATAACAAAATACCTGGCATAGAGGCTTAGCACAACATGGTGTGGACTAACAACAAACAGCAGGGGTTATATAATGGAAACCAACAAAAAACAAAAAGAATGGAACAGGAATGCAGAAAATTTTAGTTATCCATGATAAAAAGAGTAAACAGGGGGGAGAAAGAATATACTGACACAAACGTTTGGAATTTTGCAGGAAACTGAATAGAAACAGTTGCAATTGTGCAATAATGGACACCAATTGATGAGGCTTTTATTTCAAACATGCAAAACCAGCTTTTTTGGGTTTTTGAAGGAAATGGAAGTGAAAGATGAGTTATAGGATCAACACGCAAAAAGCATGGCCAACAAAGGCAAAGGTAAAGGAACAGGGAACTAAAATAACATAAATACAATCTAATCCTCAAGGCAATGAGGACCTTTCAATTTAATGTTTGAGTTTATAGAAAGGCTCTGCTCCTTGCTTTGAACAATACCAAACCAAAGGGAAACTCTTGAAAAATGAAACAAAAATCTGAAAATTCTTTTTGTTAAATCCTAGACTTGGGGGCTATTCATCATATGGTAAACTGCATGGATTACCTCAGCGCTGTTAAAAGGTGTAACATACCAATTTCTACTGGGAAGAGTGACACAATAATGAGTGCTACCCATGTTGGCCAGATGATGTTAATGGGACCAAATGGCTAAACCGCAATGCTTGATAATTTTTTATTTGTCCCAGAGTTGAGAAAGTTTAAGCAATTTGGAATTTAAATGAACAAAGAAAAAACAAAGCTTTGATTAAAGAAAACAAATGGAATTAAAAATGAGACAAGGATGAAAGAAATATTGCAATGTATGTTCAACTGATACATTTGAAATAGGATCAAAATAAAAGGGGGAAGACTAAGATTGTGAAGCAAGGGAAAACTTGAAGCGTAGATTTTTTTTGCTTTAAAGGAGGTGACACCAAACTTTTTGGTCTGATTGTGATGAGCTTTTGACCACAGAAAGCGCAATGATTCAATTGTTTTTATTGTATTTTAATAATGGTATGATCACTGTATTGTGAAGTTAAGGAAGTATTGTAGAGTTTTTGAGTATAGAATTTTTTTTAATTTTTTTAACAATATCTTTTTGTGTCTCAACTGATGCAGTCTTTGGTGGTCATCACACACCTATCTTTTATAGCTTTCTGCTTGAGATACTTCTTGTGAGCAGAGTATGGTTTTATCCAAACTGGTTGGTATGCGTTTGAGACTTTCCTTGGTTATCTTATGTATTGCGTTCATTTCTGGTAGGGAGGATGATTATATTTGGGGAGAATAAGATTTAGAATTTTTTCAGATTTACAACATGAGTATTTAATATTGCATCTTACGGTAATGATGACTGCCTGTGCTGTGAATATGTATTTTTTTTGGTTCTCTTGGGTGATGGCAGTTTGCAATGGTGTTCGGCGTCAGGTTTTCAATGGTGTTGTGCAGCCATCAGGTTATCTTGAAACACCCCCTTGCTAAGCATAGCAAGAGGCTTAGCAGACAAAGAAGATGCCATGACTGAAAGCACTTTAGTGATTGCCGCCCTTTCAAGAGGATTAGTAATGAAGTCTGCAACATTGGTGGCGGTGGAAACTAGTCAAAGGCAGATTGAGCAATTGGCTAAGAGCTCTCGTACATAGTGCAGACAAATGTTGATGTGCTTACTCCTGAAGCTGCTCTGGTTGGTCCTGGACATGCCCAAATCCATCGCCCCCTTGTTTTCAATTTGAATGATTGTGCGCCGCAGACAGGGACTGCCTAGAAGCTCAAATCGTAGCATTTGAAACCAAACTGCCTCTTTGGGGGCATTGCTCAATGCTTTGTACTCCGCCTTGGTTGAGGAGAGAGAAATCGTGGCCTTCCTAGAGGATTTCCAGGAGATTGCATGAATTCAAACAAGCAAGATCATTCCCGTCTGCAAACGCCTGCTGTTGGGGCAATTGCCCCAATTGGATTGAACATAGATGGAAATGTTGAAAGCCGGCTCTGAACAAAAGTCAAGACCAAAGATCCTTGTGTGCATGAGGTAACGCAGGACCTGGAGGCCAGCGGTTCAGTGCCTTACCCCAGGTTTCTCAAGGTGCTGCAAGAGGATGCTGACTGAGAGGGAGATGTCAGGTTGGGTGAGAACACTTAGGTAGTTGAGTGATCCAACAATCAATCAATGTTTGATCCTGGAATTCTGAAACTGGGAGTTCTCTTTGCTGCTGGAGGCAATGAGCCAAGTTCTAGGGTAGATTGGGCAGGATGCAGGTGCCGCATCCTCAAGACCAAACTCAAGGACCTTTTGATCAATGTAGTTGGTCTGGGAGATGCTCACTGATTTGTCTTTTTGTGTTAGGGTCATGCCAAGGAGGAATGAGGCCTGACCAAGGTACTTGGTGTTGAATTCCTTGGATATTTTCTCCTTGAATCAGAGAGGATTGGGACTTAAAATCAGGAGATTGTCCACGTGAACAAAAATCCAGGCTGCGTCTTCGCCTCAACAATAGAATACGCGCGGGTCCAATGCTAATACTCATCAGGAAGCCGCTCAGGTGCTTATACCAAACCAGGGATGAATGCTTGAACCCATAGATGGTCTTTTTGAGCTCAAGCACAGTGCCTAATTTAGCAAAGTAGCTCGGAGGGGGCAGCAAAACAACCTTCTCTGGTAGGTCACAGGTTATGAATGCACTGCAAACTTCCAGTTGATGGATGGATAGTTTAGATGCTACTGCATGAGATAAGAGAAGAAGGCCTTCCAGTGGGGGCATAACTTTCCTCAAAATTGAGGCCGTGAGTTTTCTAAAATCCTTGAGCGTAGATATGGGCCTTTGCTTGATGATTTTGTCGTTAGGTCCCATTTTTGAGTGATAACCTCAGGTGGAGGGTATAGGATGATCATTGGGCCTCTGCGCTCTTTCCACCCAAACCTTGTTGTTCCTCATGTTCTTAATCTTGGCTTCCTCTGCGTCTACCCATTTATTGCAAAGCTCTGATGCCATGGCCTTTCTGTGGCTCTTTGGGTTAATATTGGTTGTCAGCAGGGCATGTCCAAATTTAGAGCAACAAGGATAACCCAGGATGGAATCCGGGGTTATTTTGCTGTTTATTCAGGTTTTATGCCGCGTCCCCCTGACTACAATCCTTCTTGCTTGAGGGAATTCAATTGGTGAAGGGCTTTTTGGTGATTTTCCTTTGCTAGGGACCTCCTTGTTCCCCATAATGCCAGAGTCCGTGGTCTGATTTTCAAGTGCATCTTTGTTGATGCAGTCTTCAAAAAAAAGGAATCATTGGGTCATGGATCAATGTTGGTTTGGAATCATTGTTGTCAAGACTGGGATTGAGGGCTTTTGCAAAAGGAAAGACTGATTCATTGAAGCATACGTTCCTAATTTCAAATACGTGTCTTTCCTGAAGCTTGAGAAGCCAATAGCTACTGAGGTTGTTTGAGTACCCTAGTAGCATTTCTTCGCATGCAACAGGGCTGAACTTGTTTGGACAGAGATGACCACTCACCAGGGCCCCAGGACTGGCATCCAAAAGGCAAAAAGATATGTAGGTTTGTTTTTTTATTGAATAATAGCTCAAAAGGCGATTTGCTAGACTTAGCAAGAGAAGGAAGGCAGGCAGTTGGTGGTGTGCATGGCTGTTCTTGCCGCTTCTCCCCACCATTCCGCAGATAGATTGGACTTTATGAGACAGCATCTGGTAATGTTGATAATTGTCTTTTTGGCTTGTTCTGCAATCCCGTTATGTTGAGGTGTGCACAGCAGGGAGACATTTTGTTGGATACCCTTGTCATTAAAGAAGCTTTTTATTGTGTTTCCCATGAATTCTCAACCACCATTGCTGATCACCTTCTTGATCCTTTGATTGGTTTGATTTTCAAAGAGGTGTTTTAAGGATCTGAACGCTTCAAAGGTTTCACCCTTTTGCTTGAGAAGGGTGATGTTGATGTAGCCTGTGGCTTGATTGACTAGCGTCAGAAAATATCTTGCACCACCATTGGTGGAAGGAGATATAGTTCCACATATGTCAGCATGAAAAACTTCAAGGGAAACAGAAACTTTGTCAAAGTGGCTAAGAAAAGGAAGAAAAGATAGTTTTCCTTTCATGCATGTGTTGAACGAGTGAATGTTTCCAATCTTTTGTCCTAGTGCTTTTTTGATCTGCTTTGAGAAAGCGTTGCCCATTCAATTGTGCCAGGTAGAAGTGATGTCACAATGGTGGACCAAAGCTGACACCTGATGTATGGGTGAGTAATCTGAAGTTTCAACTTTGAAAATCCCATTATCTGTTGTGAAATGTATAAAAATTTTGTTAGAGAAAGTAATGGAGAATGATTTGTTATTCTTTTCTAGAATTGCATGGTTGTTTATGAGTCTTCAGCGGGAAATAAGGTTGCGTGTAATTCCAGGGACATATAATTCATTGATTAAATGGATTGTTGCACCCTCTGGAATGTTGAGTCTAATGTCACTGGTCCCTATTTCCCAGAGCTTGTTGTTGCTTTTACCAGTGCCAATTGGCATGGAGAAAGAGGTATAGTTGGAAAAGAGTGTTATATTATTAAACATGTGGTGGCTGGCGCCACTATTGAGTATGATTGATTGCAAGGCACTGGAGGTTGTTGTAAAAGCGGCAAAAGCTGGAGTGCTGAAGTTTTCTTGCATATTTCCGTTATCTTCTCTATTGGATTTAGTTCCTGATGGTTCCCTGCGTCCAATCTGATGGAAGTTTCCTTGTGCCCTTTTGTATCTGAAGGGCCTTAATTCATGATGAACGGCCCAGCATTTTTCTTCAGTGTGCAATGTTATAGCCTAGTTGTTCCTTCTGTTTTTGCACAGCAGGGGTGGTCTGTTTCTATTCTTACCACAGCTGTGGAAGGAGTTGGCCGGTTTGTTGTTTTTGGTGGCCTCATAATCCTTGTACAATTCCTTTATTTTGGTGAGAAGGGCTTGAGGTGATGATCAAGCAGCTTCATCAAGTCTGAGTGGGGTAGTAAGGACAGGTTTTCTTTCTTCTATATGTTGGGCTGAGGGTACGCAGAGTGGAGATCAAAGTAGAAGGATAATATTTCATAAGCAGGAAGAAATGACAACAGCTGTTTTAGGAAAAGTAAAATTGAAAAAAAAGAGAACATGACTTACCTGAGCATATGCAGAGTGGAGATCAAAGTAGAAGGATGAGAGAAGAGAGGCCTTCTGCTTTTTCCCGGGTCTGCCCTCAGGTATACAAGACTGAATGAAGTGTCACACACGTTGTGACAATGAGAAAGATATATTGAATATTGAATTCTGAGAGTGAGACAAATGCGCGCAGGCATAGCATGACAAAGAGTGATGAGAGAAGTATGAGACTGAAAAGAGAAAGAGTAGGAATTCAAAGAGAGAGAAAGATGAGAAGAAGTGACATGGAGAAATGTAGGTAAGTGTTTACTCCAACACTATTGTTGAAATTTCACTCTCACAGCTGCGGACTCCTGTCATTCCACTGCGCATACTTCATATTTGTCACTCCCTCTCCCTCACCAGTCTCTTCCGTTGCACTCCCCTCTCCTGGTCTCTTTTCCTTTGACTCTTCCATTTTTCCTTTTCCTTCCCGGATACGCTAAACTCTCAAAACCTCACTCCTCTCCATCGACCTTCCAAAAAGCTCAACCTACAACCAGTACTCAGTGCTATTCAAGATAGCTCACCGGTTCTCAACTCGGCCCGCTTCACTCTTCTCCTCGACGGCAACTCTCTTGATCAACATATGATTATCTTACTTGTCGCCTACCTTACTGCGGCCGTGCTGTTGTTCATTTGGTGAGAAAGAGATCACACATCCGTCAATTCCTGAATCTCAATCTGAACTGGTTATTGGTAGTCTACTCCTCAATATCCAACTGTCCCAGGTCCTCAAGCTTCCCATTCAATAAGTGGCTTTCTTCAGCCTTTCTCATCTGTCCTATATCCGGGTCTGGTCTTAAGCTTTTTTCAACGCAATTCATCTGGTCAAATTCTATCAACTATCTTGTCCAATATGGTTGCACATGCCACCAACTTGCATTGAATGTATCCTATGGACTCAAATTGCATAATGCAGCTACAGATTTGATCAGAGAATTCAGAGAATGTTGCACTAAAGTTGATTGCATTTCATATTTTTATTATGTGAATGATGGCATTTTGAGTTCATTTTCCAAACTCTTTGTTTACTTTTTACCATATCTCAAAAGTTTTACTGTTGTTTTCTGAGTTGAATATGTTGTTGTGCAACCAATCACTTAACCTGGGGATTATGATCCACGCGGCTTCACTAAGCTTCTTCTTGAGTCTTGGCCTTCGGACTGCTGGTGTTTCTGTGGTGGCAACCTCCCACAGTTCCTTGGTTTTGAGGAAAACACTGATTCTTGATTTCCATGTGGCAAATTTTGATTCATCCTGCAGGATTGAAATGAGGCTTGAGTCTTCCTTTTTTGATGTTTGCCATTTTTTCTTTGTTGAGTTAGCGTTTGACTGTTAATCTGAGAAAGTTTTATAAGCAATTTGGAATGCAAATGAACACAGAAACAACAAAGCTTTGATGAAAGAAAACAAATGAAATTAAAAATGAGACAAGGATGAAATAAACATTGCAATGTATTTTCAACTGATAATTTTACAATAGGATCACAAAAACAGGGCAAAGAGTAAGATTTTGAAGAAAGGGAAAACTTGAAGCATAGATTTTTGTTCCTTTAAAGGAGGTGACACCAAAGTTTTTGGTCTGATTTTGATGAGCTTTTGACAACAGAAAGCGCAATGATTCAAGGGTTTTTATCGTATTTTAAGAATGGGATGATCGCTGTATTGTGACAGTAAGGAATTTTTGTAGAGTTTTTGAGTATATAATTTTTTTTAATGTTTTTAACAAGATCTTTTTGTGTCTCAATAGATGCAGTATTTGGTGGTCATCACACACCTATCTTTTATAGATTTCTGCTCAAGATACTTCTTGTGAGCAGAGTATGGTTTTATCCAAACTGGTTGGTATGCGTTTTAGAATTTCCTTGGTTCTCTGATGTATTGCTCTCAAAACTGGTAGGGAGGATGATTATTTTTGGGGAGAATAAGATTTAGACTTTTTTCAGATTTACAGCATGAGTATTTAATATTGCCTCTGACAGTAATGATGACTGCCTGTGCCATGAATATGGATTTGTTTTGGTTCTATTGGGTGATGGATTTGTGCATCAGTTTTTCAATGGCATTGTGAATTGGTCAGGTTATCTTGAAACGCGTTAGCACAAAATCTGGTTTCATTAGGATGCATTCTTTAAAGCAGGGTTATTTTTGAAAATTCTGGTGAGGATGCCACTTTATCAATCAAAAATAATATCTTCAATGTTTTCCTATCATTGGGTATTCTATGCTTTCACCATTCAGTTGGCATTTCCCCAGCCAAGTTTTTTCAATGACAGCATCAACCATCAACAAATCAATCTTATGGAATGAGAGATCTGGGCACTTCAGCATTAGGAAGATCAAAGGCATACTTAACAAAAACATCAACCAGATTCATTCATGCCCAACCTGCATGAAATTCACAATTAAAAAGCTTGTTTTTGTTGGTAATTTCTCTAAGACATCAGTGACACTCAAAGTTATCCACACTGACATCTGTGGATGAGTCAATACCTCTATCAACAGTGGGGCCCGCTTCTTCTTAATGTCAGTGTTCCCCTACCGCACCCATGAATGTCGCACCACACTACCATTGTTGCCAGTCCGCGCTCCAGCTCCCATCAACGCCTTCAAGTTCTTCCTTGCATCCCCAGCAAAGTGTCTTCTTACAGAGCTCTCCCCCATCTCAGTTCCCAAATGCTTGTCTCCACCTTTTCCCCAAAAATCTCAACCCAGCCCGCTCCACAGGTCTCCTTGCCTAGGTCTAAGTCCTCAACTCACCAAACAACTCATTCCTCTGCCTCAGCAATATTCAGGAGGAGCCTGGACCTGGTATAGCCAAGGTATTTTTCTTTCCTCAATTCCTTTCCTCAGTTATCATTATACACCACAATATCCCTAGTCAGTTCTATTCATATTGTTCTGTGTTTCCATGTCCAACTCATGTTTGTCTCATCAGCTCATGTATCAAGGGTGACTATACACATCCAAAAGAACATCCTTATTGCGTGCCTCATAGTAGAAGAACTCATTTGTCAAGCTTAGTCCGCAGTTAACTGCTCTTAAGATACTGTTTTCCTCATTCTCCTGTCCTCATCTCTTCTCAACTAACTATTCTATACCTATGTCTATATTCAAGATCACTTATTACTATAAGGGTGTTACATCTATATACCTGAATGAATGCAGTAAAGAAGTTCCTCAGATTCTAAAGATTACACTTAACCCTTGTAGATCATCACAGCGGTCATATTCATATTACATTTTTAAAAAGGAAAGACAAGGTTTTTGAGATCTTTAAATCTTTCAAGTCATATACCAAGAAGCACACTAGCCAACCCAACAAGAAAATGGTTTTGGGCGGTGGTGGTGAATTTTTCAATAACAATATGAGAAATTCCATTTCCAATCATGGTATTCAGCACAATTTATTGCCACCTTACACCCCTCATCATAACAGAATTTCAGAGAGGGAAAATAAGACAATCATTAAAATGACAAGGTGTTTATTTATTGGATGTAATCTTGCAATGGAATGGTGTGGTGAGGCCGCAATGACGGCAATGAAAATTAAAAATTCCCTCCCATCTGTAGGCAAAAGCAAGTACACTCCATCCAAACTCTTCCTTAATAAAAAACCAAACTATAGAATCTTTTGCCCTTTTGGATGTCAAGCTTGGCTGGTTATACACACCCCTCACCAAGAGACAAAATTTTTCCTGTTTTGTGGGAAGGCATTATGGTTTGATACAACAATGACTGCACCGCTTATTGAATCCTCCGTGTGTCAGATAAAAAGTTCATTGAAAGCAGGCATGTTGTGGTGACCAATCCAGGACACCACAAGAAAAAAAAAAAAAAAAATCGGATTTCAGTTGTACCCCTATGATTACCTTCATTTCCCCCCATCTCTCAACTCCTCCCTGTCCTAACGGTCTAGGACAGGCCTCTTGCCTGTCTCTCCGCTTCGACCCTCTCTTCCTATGTTCAACTCCCACTTGTCGCGCTTGCGGCTCTGACTTTTGGCGACGCGAGCGATTGTCGAACCACTTTTGACGATCCCTTCTTCCCCTCTCAACATCTTCACATCACCGCCTGGTCTCAGGATGATCCTCATCATTGATCCATCATGGCCATCGCTCATAACTCCCTACCCTTTCACTCCCTCCAATTTCATCCTGAATCCATCTGCTCCTCCCATGGTTCATTCATCATTCAATCCTTCCTCAACATCATCTCAAACTCCTCCTACCTCAACGATCCCATCTCCGGTTTATCCCCTACCGTTGCCTATAGCCCTCTACCCGATCACCTCCTTCGTCTCCATGAACTCGCTAAGATCCCCAACCTCTTCGAGCTCATCCCTCCCAACCTGTCTCCTACTCGTGTCGTTTGTTATAACTCCCTCACCATTGATCCATCTCTCGTTACCACTCCCCAAATTCTTGATCAACCCTTGCGATGGCCGGTTATCCTCCCTCTTCCACAGCCAATCCACTCTACCTCCTCCTCGCCCATCATCCGATCCGACCAACAACCGCGAGCAACCGCTTGCGGCCGTCGGAACTTTCACCCCGTTGTTGCCGCCGATTGGGCAACAACAACCGTTGTCGACACCCGCGACCGCTGTCGCAGGTGTCCATCTGGTTGCCCGCAGTCATTCTCGACGCGGGCGACATCTCTTTTTCCTCTCATGTAATTTTTATTTTTTTTATTTTTTATTTTTTCATTTTTTTCCGCACCTATTTGTAAATCTCTCTTGTACATAGTATACAGGGCCTCATGTCTATAAAAGGAAGGGCTCTCCCCTGCCTTTTGGCCCAGCATCAGAGCATCCCAGCATTGGAACATCAGAGAATCCAATCCATCCTATCAGACCATCATCAGTAATCAATTTATCTGTGGGCATCCTTCCCCACCTATCTAAGCCATTTATCCGGGTATATCCATGATTGCCCCCTTGATCCTTTGAGCCTCCATACTCAAACTCTGTCCTTTGTGACCTTTATCCTTATCACCAACCAATAGCCTTGCTGGTTGAAGAAGAATTCCTGTCTGTCTGAATTCTTGAGTGTGTTATACCACTCTGATCCCTTTTTCCAACCATACTGGTCTTGATCTCTCCTTGATCATCTTTCTGGAGCCAATCACGTTTGATTGAAGAGGTTTTTATTAAGCTTAAAACCTGGAGTGTTATACCTCCCTTCTTCTTTGAGGTTGAATTTCGCCACGCTATTCTTGAGTCCCTTGAGAAGTGTTGGGATATTCTTGCTCAAATTTGTTATTGATTTGCTTCTAGAGCTTCATAAACAAATTGCTCTTGTTTTGTTCAGCCTCCCACAGTTATCTGGTACCCTTCAAGCGCTTGATTGCGGAGAGTTGGGCAGGTTCATTGAGAACCTGGAGGTTGGTTGGGATTGAGTTGATCTTTCCTAATCAGCTGCTGACGACCAGAGTTATTAGCTTGTGGGCGTTGTTACTTAAAACTGCCTTGTTCTATTGAACTCTGAACAAACCTTGACTTATTTTTTCAAGTCTTTCCCTGCACCATCTTGCCTCAGATAGTGTTGTTTCCATCGCTACCAACAACTCTTATCCTCTTCCCTTAGTTTGATTTCTCATCCATAAGGTTCTGGACCTTGATTCTGGTTCATTTAAATATTATTGTAACTCCTAGGAGGGCAGCCTAAACAGCACCTTTCCCCTCCACAGAACTGCCACGGCTTAGCACCGTTTGGAGTCTTACAACGTACAGTTTTGTGAGTCCCCTTTTCCTTTTGGGAAGGTAATCTCTCTGGACCTTTGGGTTCAAAATCCCTCTTTTGGAGGTTTGGAAACAGAAAGTAACCCTCTTTTGCCTTTCATTGAGGATTTCTCAGCAGAAGATGGTAGCTTGGGGGGGGGATCATTTTCACAGGTTGATATGGGTACACCCTCAATTTTGAGCAACAAGTCCAACAGCCAAGATTTGGAACTTTGGTCCTCCAACTACCTCAGCATCCAACACTAATTTTTGGTCACATTACGTCCAAAGCTATTAGAAATTGTCCTTGCAAGAGACAATCTGCCTTCAACATGGTTGCCACACAGGATCTGAGGGATCACTTGGAGGTTCTCAAATCTCATGATAGGACAAAATGGTTGGAATAGGAGGAAAAGAAAATTCAGAACATGAAGAATCAAAAGTTTTGGATAGAACAAAAGAGGAAAAACATTGACTTTCCCATACCATCTACTTGAGCGTACAAAACCAAAATTGGTCCTGACAATTAAATCACCAAATACAAGGCTTGAATATGTGAACAAGGCTTTTGCAAATTCTATTGGATCAATTTTGAACATAGCTACACCCCTACTGGTAGACCAAGATCTCTTTGGTTTCTTGTCAGTGTGGGGGTCAACAATCACCTTGCTATTCACCAGCTTGATGTACGTAGCGTCTTTCTTACATGCAAGCTTGACAAAAAGGTTACCTTATTGCCACCACCTGGCTATTTCCACAACCAATTTAGTGTACTTGAGCTTAAAAAGGCCATTTAGGGTCTTAAACAATCAGCTCTAGCTTGGTATAAAATTTTGAGCTTGTTCATGGTCCAGATTGGATTCATAGTTTCAGAATTTTACTCATGTGTCTTCTTTAATAAGGAACTCTTGGGAAAAGTCATGTGAGTCTTTTCTCAAATTGATGATATTATGGGTATAAGTGGAGATCTATTAATATTCAAAAATTTAATCAAAGGGAGTTTGAGTTAAAATATCTGGGTGAAGCAAGTTAATTCTTGTTAGAATTTGTGTAAGAAAAAAAAAACTGAGAACAAGGGCAATGATGGAGGGAACAAAATGCAGGGTTTTGAGGAGAGGTAAAAGAAAATGAAAGAAAACAAGTGAACAAGAAGAATAATAAGAGAAGAAGGTGAGGAATAGATATCTAGTGAGTTCCCAAATGCAAGTCTCAAGCTGGGGCTGATGAATGATTCAATGAAGGGTTTGGGTTTGAAGTGCTATAGGGACAATTCAGGTTATTGTTGGAATCAGTCTATTGTTAAGTTACAAATGGTGCAAATGCTCAAATGGAGTGTTGAAGAATAGATGAAGCAATCAAGGATATCAGATGAAGTTTGATATTCATTTTAAGAATTACTCAACATTGCAGTTTAAATGGCGCCAGAGTTTGTGACAGGGTCCCCATTTATGGCAATAGTTTTCTGTTTGTTTGTTGGCTTCCAGGGCCCAGAGTGGATGTTTGCGCTGTAGTGACCAGGCAGGAGTATCAGCGCCTTTTCAATGGCATGATCAACAATTCCTAGGAGTTATTTTGAGTTGCATCAGTGTTCTTATCCTGACCCAGTTCTTGTCCAAGTTTACTGGTTTCTCTGTACTTTGTGCCATTTCTTGGGCGCAAAATTAGCTGCCCCTTGATGCAAATAGTTATGACATCCCCCCATGCTCAAGTTTCTGGTGACTTCAGCAAAGGAAGACTGTAGGATCAGCTTGCGGTTTTTGACAAACACAGCCTTACCAACTGGCTTGGTCAGGAAGTCAGCTATGTTGCTTTTGTTTTTGACAAGGGTGAGGGAAATCTGTTTGTTGGAAACAAGCTCCCAAACAAAGTGTAGGCAAATGTTGATATGTTTACATTGGAAGATGTTCTTGCTGGATTAACATAGGGCAAGATCCATTTACCCTTTGTGGTCAGTATAGATTGGTGAGGGATCAAGAATGGCAGGGTGAAAGATTTCATGTTGAAGCATTTGAAGCCAGACTTCTTCCTTGGCTGCGTTGCTGTGGGCTTTGTATTCTACCTCAGTTGATGACAACAAGACGCTTGATTGCCACACTGACCTCCATGATATGACGTTGCTTCCTAGCAGTGACACAAATCCAGTGTGAGATCTACAAGAATCTGTAAAATTGCCCAAGTCTGAGTCAACATAGATGCTGATGAGTTGCTCAGGCTCTTTGCGGAACAATAGGGCCATGGATTTGGTCTTTTCCAGATATTTAAAGACTTGGATGGCCTTGTTGTAGTGTTGGATGCCGGTTCTGTCAAGATGATGTGACAGCACGCTAACTGCAAAGGCTACATCTGTTCTTGTAAGAACACTCAGATAGCTCAGGGAACCAATTAGTGACCTATAGTTTGCTCCTACTTCCAGGTACTTGGTGTTTTTGTGGTTGGTAGCCTTCTTAAGGTATTTTTTTGGGAACATTGCGCAGGAGGAGGATGAACTGCCGTTTAAACAAAACTTGGTTATTTTTCAATTGATGTGGTTGATTTTTTCTATTGTGACTGACTTGGACGTTTGTTGGACATCCATGCCAAGGAGAAATGCTTTGTCCCAGGTATTTGATGTTCAATTTGGAAGAGATCTTGGCTTTGAAGACAAGGGGATTTGTACTGAAGACAACAAGATTGTCAAAATGAACAAATATCCAGGTTGGACACTTGATGCAACAATAGAACACCCAAGTGTCTGCTTTTGAGATGGAAAACCCAAGCCAAGTGAGAAAGCTGCTCAATCTTTTGTACCATACCAATGAGAATTGCTTTGATTAATAGATGGCTTTCCTAAGCTTGAGCACATGGCCAGTCCCTTGAAGGTAACCTGGAGGCAGTAGCATCACAAATCTCTCTTGTAGGTTGCAGTTGAGAAATTTGCTCTTGATTTCAATCTGGTGAATCTTCATCTGATTTGCAATGGAGTAAGAGATCAGGAGCCTTAGGGAGGATGGCTTACCCATTGGAGTTTACCAATCCTCAAAGTTGAGCCTGTGAATTTTCCTGAATCCCTGGGCTCAGATTCTGGCCTTTTGTCTGACAATGGTTTTGTCAGGTCCCAGCTTTGATTGATAGGCCCATGTCAAGGGGATTGGCTGATCCTTTTTGTTTTGTGGCTGCTTGACCCAGACTGCATGTTGTTTCATGTTCTCTATTTATTTTCTTTCAGCTTCAATCCATTCTTTTGAGTCAGGTGAAAAGTTTGCTTGCTTCTGGGTTCTTGGGTCTTCAACAAAGGTGGAGAAGACGTAGGAAGGGTGACTTGGATGAGTGCACCAGGTAAATTTCTAGATGGAATCCTTGGAGATGGATCTGTCAATGAGGGTAGGATGGCGTGGGCGTACAATGCAAATAAAACTGGTTTTGGAAGGTGTGAGAGGATTCAGGGTGAATTCAGTAGAAGACGGCTCAGTCAGAAAGTCAGGTTCAGAGGCAGTGCTGGCAGGAGACAGTGGGGGTGATTGGTTAGGGCCACAAATGGGCTCCTTGAGCTGACTGTTGATGCAGTATTCAATGAATGGTAGTAATTGATCTCCCCCAAAGGAGGGTTGCTGATTTTGGTCAAGGCTAGGATTCAATGCTGAGGCTTGGGGAAAAACATGTTTGTTGAATTGAACATGTTGACTCTCAAAGAATTGCTTGTCCGCAAGTTGAAACAGGCGGTAAATGGTGAAGTCATTTGAGTAACCCAACATGATTCCATCCCAGGCTGTTGCATTGAACTTACCATTGCGGAGGTGAGCTGGTTTAAGAGCCCAGGCTTGGCAGCCAAAAGGACAAAAGAAGGAGATATTTGGACGCTTCCCAAAGATTAAGAAGTAAGGACTCATGTTTTATCTTGAGAGGGTAGGCAGGGAATTGGTGATGGCCACTGCCATTATGACTGCCTCCCCCCACCATTTTCTGTCCAGGTTTGAGCCAATGAGGCTGCACTGGGTGATATTGATGATTGTCTTTTTTGCTTTTTCCGTGATCTTGTTGTGTTGTTGAGTGTAAGGTGGAGATGTGTTGTGCTGTATACCATGGTCAAGGATGAATTGCCTCATTGAACTGCTTTTTAATTCTCCTCCTCCATCACTCACAAACCCCTTCATACTTTGACCAGTTTTCTTCTCAAAGAGGGCCTTGATTCCCTTGAAGGCTGGGAAGGAATCACTCTTTGCCTGGAGGAGTGCGAAGTTTATTTACCCGGTTGACTTATATACCAGAGTGAGGAAGTACCTGGGCCTGTTGTTTGTGGATGGAGAGATGGGAACACATATGTCAGCATGTACTACTTTGAGGGACTTCAGATTTTTGTCAAAGTGACTGGAGAACGGCAGCCTTTTCATCCTTCCTGCCATGCAAGTATGAAAGGAATGGACATTGTTGATTGGCTGTACAATGGCCTTGCTGATTTTTTGGAGCTTGTGTGTCCAAACCTGTGGTGCCAGAGGAGTGATTGATTGCCGGCGGAGGTGAGCCCGCAGGTTGGATTTTTGGGAGATTCATGGAGCTGGATTTCAAAGATTCCGTCCACTAGCTGGAAAGGAATGGTGAATCCATTGCCCAGGCTTATTTTGTATCCCTTGGTCTCCTTCTTGATTATGGCTCCGCCGGAGAGGAGCTTTCCAATCAATACCAGGTTTCTAGTAAGGCCAGGAACAAAAAGGGCTCCATGCAGAGTGAGATGTTTCCCCCCTTTGATTTGGGTTTTGGCATTACCCATGTATTTGGCCAGAAATTTGTTACTACCCTTACCAGTGCCTATTGGGATGCAGCACTTGTTGTATCTGGAGAAGAAGTCAAGGGAGTTGAGCATGTGATGGCTTGCTCCACTGTCAAGGATAGTTTTTCCTTCTGATGACGCTGTGGTGGTGAAGGCTGCAAATGGCGGAGTTGTGTAGTCTTGCGGGACTTCTTCATTGTTGCCTGGAGGATTTTTGATTGCTTTCTTGCTTCCTCTTGCATGGTGAAAATTTTTTTTCCCACACAACCCCTCCTGATTGGCCTGAGCCCTGGATGGACTTCCCAGCATTGGTCCTTGGAGTGAGTTGTGACAGCTGTTTTTTGATTTCCATTTTTGCAGCTGGGTGGTGGTCTACTTTTGTCCTTCATGTGAATGTGGAAGGTGGTAGCTTCTTCTTCTTGGCCAACATTGCATCTTTTGTTCTTGAAATAAATCTCCTTGTTTTTATTCAAGAGGTTTGTGGGAGATGCACAAACAGATTGGTCAAAAGTGAGGGGTTTGGTTAGGCCAGGTTTGCAATCCTCAATTTGGGAGAGTATGGTTGCGCAGTTGGCATGACCACTTTTCTCAAAGCCAATTGCTGTCAACTGCATCAAGCAGCTTTCTACCTGATTGAGATACGGTGAAAACAATGCATTGAACTTTATTGAGTTCCATTTTTGGAGAACCCAAACAATTGCCTGGGGAGCGGATTTTGCAAATTCCTCATTGATACAATTGCAGAGGAGGTGGGCATTGTTTTTGTGTTCAGTTGTTATGATTGTGTTTTGAACCTTGTTGCTGATCTTGGAGCTGATGAACCAGCCAGCCTCTCAAAGTAGCTCTGCAGTTTTTGAGCTGATTATACTGGTTTTCTCTGTTGTTGTTACCTTCAAAAGTTTCTTGACCTTGAGGTATCCACGTATCCTGTTGGGCCAAGTGGGAAAGTTTTTTGGTCCTTGAAGGACAGGTACGTGTTGAATGGCTTGTTTTACAACAGGAATTTCCCTTGCCATTAGTGTTTGAAGATGATTGACTGTTCTTGACTTTTGACTGTTCTGTTAAAATTTGCGTACAAAAAAAAAAACTAAGGGCAAGGGAAACAACGGAGGGAACAATTTGCAGGTTTTTGAGGAGCTTTAAAAAAAAAATAGATAAAACAAGTTAACAAGAAGAATAATAAGAGAAGAAGTTTATGAATAGAAATATAGTGAGGTCCCAAATGCAAGTCCAAAGCTGGTTCCGGTGAAGGATTTAATTACGGGTTGGGTTTTGAAGTGCTAAAGGAAAAATTCAGGTTATTTTTGGAATCAGTATATTGTTAAGTGAAAAATGGTGCAAATCCTCAAATGGAGTGGTGAAGAATAGATGAAGCAATCAAGGATATCAGATGAAGTTGGATAGTCATTTTCAGACTTACTCAACATTGCAGTTTAAATGGCGCCAGAGTTTGGGACACGGTCCCCAGTTATGGCAAGAATTTTCTGTTTGTTTGTTGGCTTCCAGGGCCCAGAGTGGATGTTTGCGCTGTAGTGACCAGGCAGGAGTATCAGCGCCTTTTCAATGGCATGATCAACAATTACTAGGAGTTGTTTTGAGTTGCATCAGTGTTCTTACCCTGACCCATTTCTTTTCCAAGTGTACTGGTTGCTCCATATGTTGTGCCATTAATTGGGAGCAAAATTAGCCGTCCCTTGATGCAGATAGTTCTGAAACTTCTTAGGAATGAATTTCACTAGTACAAAGGACTGCCTATTTTTTGACCAATCTCATTATTTTGCTTGCAAGCTGGATGAGTTTGGATTATCCAATTTACCAGTATCCAAATTTCCAATTTCTATGGTAGAGAGGCTTGGGGGAGCATCCAACAAAGATCACTTGCAATTCTTACAATGAAAGATAAACTTCTGGGCCTGGATTGGATCCTTAAATTACCTCAGTTTCCTTACTAGGCCTGACATCACCATGGCTGTAAGTACCTTATCAAAATTCCTAAACAAACCTGAGGAAGCACACTATTAGGCGGCAATTCAAGTATTCAGGTACCTTAAGGGAACTCCTGAACAAGGTTTGCAATACTAAAAGGAATCCTCAACAGCTCTTCAGGTATACACCAATGCCAACTGGGCCAACTGTACACAATTCAGAAGGTCACGCACTGGTATATTTTCCATGAAAGGAAAGAGAATTATTTCATGGAGATCATACAGGCAACAAACAGTGTCCTTATCTACTATGGAGGATGAATATAAGGAACTCATTGATGGCGCCAAAGAAGCTATATGGCTTTCTTCCATAATATTTGAGCTGAGTGGTTTAGATCAAATACCCATCACCATCTTCATCAATAATAAAGGAGCTTATGACCTGGCAATTAGCCAATCTAGCCTTAATAGTTTCTGTAGTGAGAAAATTGACATCATATTCCATTAAATTTGCAAAATTATTTTTTGAGGATAAATCATCCTTTGGCACATACATTCCAAGTTCAATCAAGCAGAATTTCTCACAAAAACCCTTGCACCAGGTGTCATGACAGTTTTGTTAGCTGTGTTAGATGGCCTGGACAAACAAGCTTTGCCTAGCATGGGGGGATTTCAAAACAAAAGCAATAATTCTGTGGCTCATCTTGCGTCCAGCAAAGGCAGAATCTTGATTAGGAAGAGAACGCACTATAACCCTTAATACTGGGAGAACAGGTCAATCAAGGTGGCTAAGACTGTAAAATAATCAAATGAGGTCGTGGCGTCTCAGGGTACTTGACAAAAACCATACTAGTCCCAGGCGCCACAAGCAACTAGAGGGACAGGACCCTTGTCACAATCAAGGAGAAAACCAGCAATTTGGTGTTCTTTCATTTATTTGGATTTATCTTTAAGAGAGAAAAAAAGCAATTTTACACAGTTTCTTCCTTCACCACAAATTTTGATAAAAAAATATTTCTAAAAAATTTACAGCAATAAAAATATCCTTAGTTAATTCAAAAATCACAGCCAAAGTATACTCTCCTGAGATCACAAAATTCTTCAAAAGTAATGGTGGTTCAGTCAAAAAATAAAATAAAACCTTTAAAACCTTCAGTCCCCATGACCTGTGATATCTTTATGTGCTCTTCCTTCATTGGCCAGCATAGAAGTGAGGAACAAAATCCTTACAAGATCCTACCCCCTTGTCCAAGAATCTCAATACCTACGTAGAAAGGATTCAGATTACCCACGCTGGGAAGTTGGACATTGGAGGCACTCTGATATACCCAGTGTACTACGCCCCCAAAGGCCCACAAAATCTGGTGTTGGCTACTCAACTGGAAGATCACGGTATGAAAATTGTAAATCAACATCAAACCATCCTAGCTAAGTTGTCTTCAAAGATTGTATTCCAATTTTAACAAATAGGCAACATATATGTATCCCGTCTATGCTCATCTTGTGACCTTACCTCATACTTGGTGACAGTGCCACACTAAAAATTTGGCTGGAACTTACTCTTAAGACATCCATCCAACAAATACTTGAAGAAATTTCTCTCCCTAAACTCCATCAACAACCATAACCCAGAGTTCTCCTCAGTCAACTGTGAAGAGTGCAAGACCTGCAAGATCAAGCATGTCCCTCACTCCAACCTTTTACTTTTGTCCCCTTCCCCTTTTCACCACCTCCATCTCCATTTACTACAGATAACTCCCCCGTCCAAACATGGCAGGTGCTACATCCTGTTTATAATTGAATATTTTTCTTGCTTCAAAAGAATATATGTGATGAAGAGCAAGTCTGACTCTGAAACAAGAATTGCCTCCTTCATTCAGGAGGTCAACAATCAACTGGGAGTCACTCCTTCATTTTTTCACTGCTACCGCATGGGAGAATTTGGCTCAACCAAGCTAATCACCTTCCTTCAATTGTGCGGTATTGCGCCCAAGAAAGATGTCACTCCCCATAGATGAATGGTCTTGCAGAACAATTTAATGAGACCATCCTTACAAAGATGCCCTTCTCCCTGGCTCAGTTGTCTGATCAAATCTCTCACTGGGACAAAGCAGATCTCCATTTATCCACTCTCATCAATCTTCTTCCATTCAAGGCCATTAAGTGGTCTTCCCTGGTCAGGTTTGTGGTGTTTTAATCATAACCTTGGATTGGGAACTGCGTTGCAGGCTGCATGCTCAGCCATTGGGTATTTTAGGCTCAGCATTTGGGGTTCGCGCGGTCTCAGAAGTGCCTGCTGCGGGCTCAGGGCTGGGTGCTGATTGGGCCTACTCCAGCCGTGATGGGCTTGCAACCTGCTTGGACAATGTGGACTATGCGATGGAGCCAACCAAACCAAGTTTGCGGGCGGCTACTATGGGAAGCAGGAGCGGGGAAATAGCGGGGTTATACACGCCTGGAAGTTCTGCACAAGCATAGGCGCAACCAATCCGCGGATCACAGGATTTTCAGATGCGCCCGGACGGATAAACGCAGGGGGCACCAAGTAGGGCGCGGCGGAGGGACACGCCATGAGAAGGACAAACTGGACATACGTAGCAATGGAGGAAATGGTTTTGGAGGGAGTGGACAGATTGGGTAGGGCTGGGTCAGGTTTCTGGGCTGTAGGATTTTATATCTTTGTTTCTAGGCTCTCTGTTTGCACTTGTACTTTGGTTAGGGTCAAGAGGGTGGACTTGAATACCTCACTATCAACTCTGGGTTGCAGGGGGGGAGGGGGGGAATGGATGGATGGATGGATGCAGCAAAGGATATGGAAAGGAAATTCATCTAACTCTCTCACTTTAATGGAGCATCCTTATCCTTACAGAATCTAGGACCATTGATTCCAGAACTTGAGGACAACTAGGGGAGTAGTTTCCTCTTTCTTTCCACAGAGTCCTTACCGCTCACAACAGCACCATCAAACCAGTCAGAGAAATCACCAAGCTCATTCCATTTGGGCTCAAGGTACACACTCTTCAATCATCCTCCTCCATGATCCTTCCTTGTTCCTTCCCCATGATTTTCCTGGGCTATCCTATGAACTTTACTCTGATTCTTGTTGTTTTCTCAATTTCCTGAAGAAGCATGTGACTATCAGTCAAGATTTCATTCACCCTTGGGCAATTTTTGACTATGTAAACCCCCTTGCTTTGAAGAAAAATCCAAATTCTCTACCAGACCTCCAGGTCAATGGCCTGAGAAGCTGCTGTAAAAAAGTTTCAATCCCCTTGCAAAGCCTGCCTGAGGTATTTGTTCCAGAATACTGTGATCTCTCTCCTGAACCAAAACTGGCTGTAGAAGCACCCTGTCAGGAACTAATTGGCGGGGCGGCCAAAATGGCTGTGGACTCATCTTCCACTTGTACGCCAGCCCCCCAATGGTTTGCGTATGTACTCTACACTTTTAGGGCGCCTAAGAAAATCTCTAGTGCTCTGGATCCCTTGGCTATTCTTCCGACTCACACTTGCTCTTCTGCTTGGGATAAACAGCCCTCAGCCAACTTGGTCAATATAGAAGATGAAGACAATGACCACAATGTGTTTATACTGAAGTTAATATCTGTCAAGGAGGCATTTTCCAACCCCACCAAACGTACCCTGTGGATGGAGTCAATTGCAGGTGGGAACTTTTCCTTGAGCAGCCGCAACACTGGAACACTGGTACCACCACCTGACAATGATATTGTCATTGGCGGTATCTGGAACTTAGTTTGGGGAGGTTGTGCGCTATAAGTCTTGGTGGGTATGCTTTGGAAATCACCAACAGTTCCCTCACCGTTACCTTGATACCTATTACTCCGTTGGGTGCATGGAATCCCTTAAGTTGCTCCTGTCTACAGCAGTCCAATGCAAACTGCACCTGTTTCAGTTCAATTTCAAAACAGCATTCTTTTACAGTGATATTGACGCAACAATCTATGTTGCACAGGTAGCAGGATTTGAGATGCCTGGAAAAGAGAATTTGGTTTGGAGGCTCAACAAGTCAATCTATGGGAAAAAACAAGTGCTCAGATTCTGGAAGTCAAATCTATCTATGTTTCTCTCCAAACTGGTACTGACCCCATTGCAAGGAGACAAATACCTCTTTTTCAAAAAAGAAAATCCATCATGCTCCATATCCATATTGATGATGGAATTCTTATCGGGGAAGATTGTGATCAATTTCTTGGACTCCTGGATTGCATTTCTGAAAGCTACTCCATCAAAACTCATGAGCATCCCGTGGAACATCTTGGGTTCACTCTTTACTGGCAAGAAAATTTTTCCCTTTTCATTCACCAGCAAGACTTCTGCCTGAAGACTTTGCATAAACTAAGGACCGATAGTGCCAATACCGTCAAAGATCCAGCTCCTCTCAACCTCCACCACCTCATCTCCTGTGACTACCCAATGTTTTACCCCAAAAAAATGCAGAAGGCTGTTGGGATGCTGATCCATCTGTTTATCAAAATTTTCCCCAACATCACATTCACTGTCAACATCCTCTCATGCTACACTAACTCCCCAACCAAGTCTCAGTGGAATTTATTAAAGCATCAGCTTAGGTACCTCAAGGGAACCTCCTCAATGGGGATTAACTTCAGGTAAACAGACAATGCCCCGCTAGGACTCCATGGATTGGCAGAAGCCAACTACTCAACCTCTGCTATCAGCATGAATTTGACTATGGGCTATGTCATCAAACTCTTTGGGAAACCAACCTGTTGGGCCAGCACAAAGCATTTGGTGGTTGCGTAATCCACAATGGAGGCTGATTTCATTGCTATGAAAATCTGCGCCAAACAGGTGAGATGGTTTGTCAATCTGTTTCTAGGCCTTGGTGTCTCAATCCCATGCCCAAAAATCATCAATGACAACCAAGGCGTAAATTTTCTGAGTAGGTAAGCCCATTTCAACCCCAACTCTTGTCACATTGAGGTTCTTTACCAATATCTCTGCAAAATGGTGGCCAACTCCCTCATCCAAGTAACTCACAGCCCATCCAACAAGATGGCTTCCAACATCCTGACCAAGACCTTGGGGTACATAAAGGTTTGACAAGCTAGGAAGATGCTAAATCTTATCCCTGCCGGTTCAAGGAGGATTGTGAGCTAGTGCTGCGGCTGGGAGCCTAACCATTGGTGCCGCACATAGGTACAGTTATGCAATTGGGTAACACCGGGGAGGAAGGGCTCCAGGAAGGAAAGGAGGGAGTAGGGAAGGAACAACAAGGAAAGAATGAAAAGCCTGATTCTCAGGACAAAGCTCAAGATTGTGTTTGGCTCAAGCTCAACAAACTATGATCTCACCAAGAAACACAAATCCAGGAGGAGCAACATCAATTTCCCCTCCTCATTGTATAGGTTTCAACGTGGTGAGGCTTTACTAGTTGAGCTGCATTGGAAGTTCATCAGGCTTTCCTGTTCTTCTTCTCCTATCTCACTTCTCTCAGGTTATCTTGGTTGTCTCCTGTTTTTATCTCATTTGTTTTTTCCTCCTTTTTGTTGAAGGTTTTCTTATTTTTATAAGAGTTTCTAATCATTGTGACTGCAATGAAGATTTGAACTTGTAAATCTTTCAGGTTTTCCAATCTTCAATTTGCTAACTTTGATATACCCTGATCATCCTGGTTAAAAAACAATATAATAAATCAGCCAAGGTTCTAAAAAACAGGCTCATCCCAAAAAAAAGCAAAACAATTTTTTTTGTAATAGTTTCTTTCTTTTTTTTTGTCATAGCCAGGTTTCATTGGGGGGTTGTTATGACATGCAAAACCCAAGTAAGGATACCACATACAGAGATCACAGATTATGTGAAAAATTTAACCACATTGTATATTAACTCAACCTGCACACACTCAAGAAATATAGATATGGATTATATTGATTTCATAATCTAAACCACTGAGCTTGTTTCCTCATTCCATAAAATTACACATTCTAATCAGATTGTTGAGAATATGGATATACATTATGCATAGAAAATTCCAAAAGAACATATTATTGAGTTACACACCATGGTAAACATAGTATATTCTAGAAAAACATGCATATAGAATATATAAATAAGCAACATTTGTACATTGAAAATCTTACAACCTGGGGGGATACACGCTATCATTTTGGGTTATCCCCTCTTTACAGGTTATGATCCTGTGTATACTGCTTCTACAAGCATACTCACAATATTGAACAATTAGATGAACAAGTTTTGATTTCTGCACACCACCCAACTGAGCAAATTCCTTGAACCCACTTACCAGCCAATTGAGCAAAAATAAAAATGTCATACTTCAATTATCAAAACACCAGATCCAAATATACATTGTCTGGTTTCCCCTGCCAACACTGTGATACTGCCCTGACCAACATAAAGAAAATTCCATCTTACCCAGAAAAATCAGGCAAATCAACCCCCACCATATCTTCCTCCAGGGAAACCACAAGAAAAACCAAGAAAGACTCTCCCCAACCAACCTAGCAAAAATCTTGGAAGCCCTCAAGGAACAAAGCAATGCTCCAAACCTTGAATTTCTGGCCAAGACCATGATCCATTACAAACAAATAGGAAAGGAATTTCAACCCAAACTTCTTGAAGATGGGTCAAAACCACCAGATTGGGTGCAAGCACTCAACTTGAAGGTTCAGATTCTTTTTGAAAAGAACAACTTTTACCTATAGACTTCCAGTAATTATCATGGGGACCATTTTAGAATATAGCATCAATCCATCAATTTTCCATTTTGTGGCAGCAAAACCTGGTTGAGAGGTCTTCCAGATACTGAAGGAGAAATTTGGATCTATTTCCTGGTAATAACTCATAGGGAAGTGGAACCAACCGTTCCAGGCGCAGGAAATAACAGTAAACCCAAAGAAGACATCTCAAAACCTAAAACTTTGCCTCCAAAGCATTGAAAAGTACATTGGTGCTTTTGTTGTTAACAAAATCCTTGCCTTTCTGCCACACTTCAATGTGCAGCACACATATTGAGAAACTGCCAATGCGCTGAATAGCTGTATTTCCATCAATAAGAAGAACCAGATTTCCTTGAATGAAATTATTTGGCTCATATTGCAGAACTTTGCATCTCAAATCAACAGAATTTCAAGCGCTCTCCTCAGCTACTTGAAACAACTGAAAAGTAAAAAAATAAATGTAAACCTGCACAGCCCATCTAGAAAATCTGCAGACCACCCAACAATGTACATGAACAGCAGCAACAAGTGGGTTCTTTCCTGGTTGACTTTCCACAACCTGTGTAGCCACTGCGTTGAATTGGGTCACTTGGCTGTTGACTTTCTGAGGAATAAAGCTAATCTACCTGCTTGTGTTTAACTACCCAAGGATAAAAAAGGGTATGTTTGTATAAAACAATCCTCCTTTTTTCACCCATAATTCCAAAGGGAAGTAGGATTGCATGTGGCCTCCATCAGCAATGACTCATCTGAAGGAAACTCAGTATTAATTAACTCCAGGGCAATGGGTTCAGTCATCCATTATTCTATTCTTTTTGCTACTCCAAAAAAAATCAATCTGACTCTATAAGTTGCATCCTCAGATAAATTCCCCATGAAACAATACAGAATAATCATCATAAAAATTCCCTAAAGACAGCTTCTTGGAAAGGATGTCCTCCTATGCCCCAATGTACACAGTAAAATCATAATTATTGGGTGCTTTGCCAAGAGTGATAGAGGTTTGAAATTTGATGGGACTGAGAAAATTGTGGCCAGAAATTATCTTATTTTCAGGAGGAGCAGTAATTAAAAAAAAATAAATGCTGGAAGCCTTATGTCTATAAAGGCTAATGGGCTCTCTCAATGGGGCAATATGTCACACAATTGATTGGATCAATTCAAATGGATGGGGAGGTAAACAGCAGGGAGAAGAGCTCCTTAAGTACAAAAGTTTGGCCTCTTGTGGGCTCATTATACAAGAGAGGAAAAGGAAAAATTTCCGCCCCAAAAGGGCTCTACAGGCCCTACAGGCCTTTTTAATTTTTTTGGGCTGTCTCAGCCCACATGGAAATGCACCCTGAACCCTTTTGACCAGACTTTTCTGGTTGATTTTGGTGTTTCTACCCTTACAAGGCTGAACCAGCCCCTTTACTGTTAAATCCCTGGGCTTGTTGTCCCTCAAAACCAGCTCTGTTACCTCTGTGACCTCACTTACCAGGCTGGTTGCCTCATGCAACCAGCCCCTTGCCCCTAACATGGACCAGGTGGGACTGAGAACTCATCTGGGTCCAGTCTCAAGGTCACAAGGGGGGGTGTAACCAGAAAACATGCCTCCCCCCCTCTTTCGTACCTAGGTGACCAGCAGGGGTGATCAAATCACCAACTGGTTGCTTAGGACGCTATTTGCCCCAGGCTGACTTTCAAAAAAGGTGGGCTGGAAACTGATCAGGTCCCCCAGCCCTTGGTGCCTCCGCTTGGTAACAAGGGGGTAGAGCACCCCTCTTTCTGGTGGGAGGGTGGAAAGATCCCCCCCACTGCTTTGTTACTTCAACCCCCAACAGGTGGGAGAGTGATGAGGTCCCCCCCACCCTGACTGTTTTCTGGCTGGTTTAAACAAGCCAGCCATCCGCCCTTCCCCTTGCAATGACAAGCAAGTGGAGGGGAGGGAGCAAGGGCCATTGGCCCCAGCTCCCGCGGCTCCAACCACCAACCATGGCCAAGCGTGGCAGCCTGGGTCAACAGCCCAGCGGGGGTTCCCTTGGCCACCGGGAAAGCCCAAAGCAGGTTTTTGGGTAGCGTGTGGGCCCCACAGGGGAAAAACAAGTGGACCCAAGCGGGCCTCAAAACGGGCAGCAGCCCCAACCAGACTGTAACACAGGTGGCAGCCCCAGTGGGATTCAAAAGCCCAATGACTTCAAATAAATATAATTTGGCGGCCCAGCCCGTCTGGCCAACTATTTCCAAAATAAACCTTGGCCCACTAATGCCCATACAAGCCCATCTGGCTGTAATTTCCCATTCAACCCACCAGGAAAATTGAGGCCTGTGTACCAATAGGCTTATTCAAGGTGTTTTGGAGTCAGTTTCTCCAAATCCATGAAATCCACGCAGGCCCATATGTTCCATGTGTTTTCTCAATGAGCCTTAGAGGCCCATATCTGCATGCCATTTTGATTACACTTATACATAGCACACATGTCAGTGCATACGTATTTTAACCAGGACTAAGCACACTCTGGAGCAAAATGGTTGTGAATTTCCAGATTTTGAATCAAATATTTTTTTCTTCAAACCTATGACTACAACTACTATTAAAAATGTGAAAACAATGAATTCAAATTCCTATTCACTCAATGACCTTATTGGTCACCTGTTTCTGCACATGCTTAGAAATACCAATAAATAAAAAGCTGCGGATAATATGCCCCATGTAACAAAGGAAAATTTGTCAATCTGAAATTCTTTCTGCCTCATGAAGGCCATGCACTTATTTCCAGAGATCAAATTGCACCATATCCATGAGCTCCCTAGGGATATTTTAGCATCCAATGTCATTGGACCATTTTCAGAAAGCATTAATAGAAACAGGTTTGTCCTGAGAATTGCTGATTTATACTATGGCATGTGCTCAGCCCTTCTACTCTGTAATCTATCTGATGCACCTACCAAAATAATCCTATGGATCAACAAGTTTCATGTTTTTTGTCCTTACCAGTTCAAGAAAATTTAAATGGACAGTGCACTTTAATTTTCAAAATCAAAATAGTTAATTTCTTTCCTTGAACATGGGGGGATCATACGGGAGACCACCATCCCCTACAAGCACCACCAGAATGGCTCCATCAAACAACTTAATTGAAAGCTCACAAAAATGGCCAGAACAATGTTTCACATCTCATCATTACCAAAAACCCTGTGGAACTACACTTTCAAGCATGTGGTTTGGATACTGAAATGAACATTCCATTCAAATGCAACCAAGACACCCATCAAACTTGCCACAAATAAAAAAAAGTTACTTTCCATGCTACAAACCTTTGGATGCATTTTGTAAGTCTACAACCACACACATTTGTAGCAGCTGTTCCCATAATCCAAACATCTCTAACTCATTGGAGTCTGTCTCAACTTGAAGGGGTGGATTTCCTAAAATAAGATGACCCACAAAATTACCCAAGGCATCTGTCAAATTCTGCCCAACAACTGCCACAATTCACAACCAAAATAAACTCAATCTGGGATTCCATGTTAGGGAACAAGCTGGATACACAAGATGATTAGATTTCTGCCCTTTAGAAGAACATGACCCACACAATTAAAAATATCACCATTCAAAATGCCCTGATTTATGACAACAGCAACAGAAGGTTAGAAGCAACTCACAAAGAAAATGAATCCCTGTGGACCATTTTGGCAATCAAATATTCCAATCCTCCTGAGGAAAAAACCAATATTTTAGGTTCAAAGTATGTACTGAAAAAAAGTCTTGAACTAGCAGGGAGTTCATTAGGAAGAAAGCTATGCTGATGGAACATGGATACACACAGTTCAAGGGAATTAAATTTTAAGAAACATTTGCTTAAACATCAATTTTCGCAGCACTGTGGCTACTTCTAGCTATGGGGGAAAATCACAAATGGCCTATTCAATCATTCAACATCAAAATTGAATTTCTACACAGTAAGATCAGTGGAAAAATTTACATAATACCTATGAGGGGTTTCAATTTCCCAAAAGAAAAGGTCCTACCATTAAAGAAGTGATTATATGGTAAAAAGCAGGCAGTCTAATGCTGGTGGTTGCACCTGCAGGAGAGGTTGGAGGTGATTTTATTCAGGGCCAACCATATGGATAAAAGCACCAGCTAATTTTATGGAGAAGGGGGACACAATTTTCTATGGATACATTTAGAAAATGCTGTATTAACCATGGAAAACAACAAACTTCTTGCAGGAATAAGGAAACAGCTGGACCATGCAATCACACTGAAATGGGAAACACCACTCTTGTCTATTTTTGGCATTCACATCACTAAGGATGACAAGCGTTTTTACTACTTCAACTGGTGCTGATTGATTGGCTGTTGAGAACAAAAAACTGTCTGGTGACTGCAAACACTCCCTTTTCCAACTTGGACTTTGTCTCCAACTATTTCTTCAAGGAAGATGAAGGCTATCTGCATTGCATTGGAAATTTTCCCTACCTGGAGCAGGGACCAAGACCAGACATAAAATTTTCCATAAACTACTCAGCTTGGTTTTCTCTCAATTGGGACAAGTCTCAATGGAAAGCTGTGCAATTTGTTGTCAGATATGTTCATCATACCCAAGAATTCAAACTCTGAATAAAACCAAAAAACAATGACTAATTCCAGATATTCACCAATGCATACTGGGGAGGGGAGGGCACAAAATCATCTGATGAACTCTTGTGCATGCATTGAGGGGCACCCATACACTGGGGCTCCAAATAGTAGCAATGGGTGGCATTCTCTACCTGCCAGGCCAAATATTTTGCATTGGCCTATGAAACCATGGAGGGACAATGGGGCACAAAAATGTTGAGAAGACATTTTAAGGAAACACCCCAAACCACACTGCTATTGGACAACCAAGCA
This sequence comes from Puccinia polysora, assembly GCA_025617555.3. NCBI lineage: Eukaryota > Fungi > Basidiomycota > Pucciniomycetes > Pucciniales > Pucciniaceae > Puccinia > Puccinia polysora. Next base: position 22,337,654 of record CM062620.1, on the reverse strand, counting down.
GTGATCAAGATTTTTACAGACCAATGTGGTGCTCCAAAACCTAACCTATAGCCATCATACTCACTTTTCTAGGATAAGGAAAGCTCTAATACTCAAAATGACCCCAAAGATCAATTCTACACCTAAAATAGCCCCTAGTCACTCAGCAAAAGTACCCCTCTATCTCTCATGGATTGGAAGATAGAGCTCAAATCAACCCTGGCCTACCCATACCAGGTTTCACAGATTATTTAAGGGTCATGGACATATCCAGGAAGCCCTCAAGTACGTAACACATACATTAAAACCCATAAATCACCAAACAAACCTCTGCAGCATTATACAGAATTAATATATGCAGGACACTGCATGCGGAACCAAACAAACCTCTGCAGCAGTATACAGAATTAATATATGCAAGAAACTGCATGCAGCACCAAACAAACATCTGCAGCTGTATACAGAAGTAATATATGCAATGCACTTCATGAAGGACCAAACAAATGAGCAACCACCACTATACTTCAGCAATTTATGCAGGGGCAACCTGTATCAATGCAGAACAGCAATTCATGCAAGGGTGTACATGCATGTAAATCATGCACAGCCTCCTACTTTGACTAGGCAAAATGCCACATGTAACTTTATTCCACTGTAGTAGGGTGACCCTAAGGGGAATCCCTGAGGGCAGGATTTTCTATAAATAGAGGGCCTCTCTCCCCCATTCAGATGCCATTAATCCCCCCATTGTTCCCTTCAGGGATCACCATGCCTCCCAGGAATCATTAACCCATACTTTAACCATCCTGAAATCATTATCCCATATTCCATAATTTTTTTGGAGTATATCACTATCTCCATACTGTTTCTTCTCTCCTTTCTCTATTTCCTCTTTATCTCTAATTCTCAAATTCCGCCTGTCATTGTTGTTCTCTATTTTCATCTTCATTTATATTTCCTTCTTATTCACTTCCTAGCCATGTCCCACTCTGAAAGTGCCTTAAACCAATCCCCTCTCAATCTCTTGAATTGAATTGCTCCCTGTTTTTCATATTCAATATTAAATAAACACTTTTCATTTCACATCATGCGTGAAATTTAAAATATTTTTGTTTACCTGAGGGCAGAGCTTGAGAAAAGTAGAAGGATTCTCTCTCCTCATCCTTCTACTTCTGCTTTCACTTTGCTATCCCTCAGGTAAGAATTTTCTCCTCTTCTAGTTCCTTTTTTTCTATCACTTTGTACGTCTCTTACTCATAAAATTTATCTTTCTACTTCCCCTATCACTCTGCTATCCCTCAGCCCTAAGTGCAACAGGTTATGAGCCCCAAGAAACAATACAAGAATCAATCACTTCAACCAATCTTATGCTCCAGAGGAATCCGTGAAATCTGTGTCATAATACTTTTCAGCTATGGATGACAGTCAATCTCATCCTGTTCTAAAAACCCCTTTGATCATCCGCCTAAGCTCTCAAGCATCAGACTCTAACTGCCTGGATTGGGAAATGATCCTACAAATTCACTTTCAAGCTTCCAGCCTCAGACATCTACTCAATAATGACTCACAAAAGCCAAGTCAAGAAACATGGTCAAGAGATAACCAAGCTGTCTGTTCAGGTATATCAAGATCAACAAACTTATCAAACTTCCATTTCATAAGGAAGCATGAAGAGAGCGCCATTGGTATGTGGAACTTGCTCTGTGATGCACACCAGGGAAACTCCTCAGGCAGAAAAATGTACTGGCTTTGAAAACTCCTTCTCACAAGGTTGAAAGACAAGCAAATGATGGCGCATCTCACTGACACAATCACCAATGGCGAAAAACTCTTTTCACTGAGAACTCCTGAAAACCCTCTCACTGTAAACAATCTTCAATCTACCACTATCCTCCTCTCTCTTCCCAATGACTGGCTGGGATGTTTCTCAATCATGATGAATGATGAGTTGATACCTTCCTCCAAATTAATCAATGCACTAAAGCAGGAAAACCTACAACAACAAACCAGAAATGAGGACTCACTAATTGTAAACTCAGTCAAATCTCAATTCAATACCAGAGCAACCTTTAGATGCAAATTGCAAAGTTTAGATAGATCAAGCTCTTCCAGAAATTACTACTGGAAAAACTGAAAAATTGAGGGACACACCTTTGTGAGATTTCCAGAGGTTCATGAAGCTCTCAAAATCTCAAAAAGGGGAAAGGAAATCCAAAAGAATCTCCAAAACAATTTGACCTGAAATAGATCAAATTCTATAGAGACTCCTGTGGGATTATATAAATAATTTAGCAAATAGCTTGCTGGAAGTCCTTGAATGGGAATTCAGCATTGATTCTACTCCTTTAGAGTATTGGTAAGACTAAGAGTTGTTTTGAATTGCCTGCCATTCTAGTACTATAGTAATTCCACAAAATAATTTATTTAAATTAACTGCTGGTTTCTTTGAGACTTATCTAGATCTCTAGATCAGAACTAGATCAATTATTTAAATTTTATTGGTAAATTTTGTTGAACAATGGACCAGATGTATTTGGTTATTGGTTAGTGGTTGATTAGATATGTGAGTTCTTAACCAATACCCAAATTTTAAAAGTTTCTAGGGTTTTATCAAACGGATGGTTCAGGAGAGGGCCCAAGGATGTTTTTACCCACAGTGGGCTGGGTAGAGTAAAAAAGGGTTGGTACTCCATTTTTTTGTGCTCTCTTTTCTTTCAAGGGTAACTATTGAGTGATGGTTGGTTTCCTTTAATTTGGTGCTGAATAGTTCAGGTCAAAGAAGAACCCTTATTCAAAGCACCTAATGGGGGCGGTTGCAATGTTTGATGAGGTAAAAATTGGTTTTTGATTTCTTTTTTTTTATTGGTACACCTTCAATCTCCTTTTTTTTATATATCTGGGTATTACCACAGATTTTTGGATACTAATTGGATGATGAGATGGTGATGAGTGGTGTGGGATGGACGGTGGTGTGTGGGGGGATAGTGTGTGGGGGTGATAGTGTGTGGGGGTGATAGTGTGTGGGCGTGATGATGTGTGGGCGTGATGATCTGTGGGGGTGATGATTTGTGGGGGTGATGATGTGTACAACCTGGATAGGGCAGAGAGGCCCTCCTTAAATAGAAAAATCCTGCCCCCAGGGGTGCTCAAGGCTTCCCCTGAGGTTCTCCCTGTTCTGGTGGGGAACAGTGGGATAAAGGTACATGAGGCATTTCTGCTGGTTGGGAAAATCTAATACAGTTACATGAGGCTTTTTTGCTGGTTGAAAAAAAACTTGTACAGTTACATGATGCATTTCTGCTGGTTGGAAAGAGGTTGTAAGGGTGTTTCATGCATGCAAAGCCCTGCATAAATTGCTGTGTAGTGCTGGTTTAAGTTTGTGCTGTGGTGAACTTGTACTGGTGGGTTGTTTGGTTCTGCATGGTCCTAGCTGCCTGAATATATTGCTGGGTAGTTCTGTGATGCCTTTTACTGGTAGTTGTTTTGTTACACATGGTTCATACTGCCTGCATTTATTTCTGGGTAGTCCTGTGGTGACTTCTACTGCTGTTTTTTTGGTTACACATGGTTCAGACTGCCTGCATATATTGCTTTTTATTCCTGTGGTTGTTTAGTACTACAGGATCCTGGCTGTCTGCATAAATTTCTGTGCATAGCTGGGGTTGTTTTTTACTACATGATCTTGCTTATGTTTCTGAGTATACAGGTGAGTTGATTGATTGTATATTTGGTTGAGGGTGTTGTTTTTAGATTGTACTTGTATGTGTTTTAGGGATTCCAATTATACCCATATGTCCTTTCACTGGTTTGTGATACCTGGGTGTGATATGAGCTGTCCACAATTGATTTTGGATGTATCTTCTAAACCATGAGAGATAGAGGGGTAGTTTTGCTGAATGACTATGGTTTTTTTTGATGTAGAATCCATTTCTGAGGTTACTTTTATGATTGGGATTAAATTTATAATAGAAAATATATTCTGATGGCTACAGGTAAGGTTTGGTCTACCACATAGCCATAGCAACAAACAAAGACAACAAAGATGACTTCTCCAATTTTGAAGTTATTATTCACGCTGGATATGAATCATGAAATTTGAAAAGTTTGGGCATCTCAAACAAAAATGAATTCAATCTGCACTCAGAATCTACTCTATCAATTACTCCATTTGACTGGCAACTAGAAAACAAGAAACTCAACAATAAATCAGTAGGTCTGACAAATGGATCATTGATATCAGAACACATGGAAGGGACACTCAACTTTCCTTTTGAAAATTTCAAGGCTCTTTTTGTTCCACGCCTCCACAAACCCCTTCTTTCCATCTCCAGAAAGTGTCATTCTGGTTGCATGGTTTTTTTCTCCTCCAATGAATTTACAATCTACAAAAACTCCAACATTCTCAAAGATACAGTTCCCATCATCACAGAATACAGAAATAGCTTCCCACAAAGAGATTAAGACAAGGAGAAGCAGTCTTATCAAGCATCACAAGCCTATCTGACAAAAGCCTCTTTGGATATCACTGTAGATTTTCTCACTTAAATCTGGAGTCACTTTGCAAACTCGTGAAATTGCAGAATATCACTTCCCTTGTTAATAATGAGCATGAAGTTCAACAGTGCACTACATTCACTCAATCTATTATGTCTTAAACTTCTTTTAACTCTTTTCTCAGCTACCATTCCAAATCTCCTTTTAAAATAATTAACTCAGATCTGTGCAGCTTTAAAACAAAATCCAGAGAAGGTAGCAAATATTTTGTCACCTTCATTGAAAAATGTTCCAAAGCCTTATTTTCATATCCGGTAGGACAAAAATCTGGTATTTTTGAATGCACTAAGCTTTTACTTTCCTTTTTTCAAAACAAATTCCACTGCTCAATCACTTCTCTACAAACTGATAATGGGGGCAAATATTTCAACAAAAAAATGAAGGCTTATTTTGCTATCAAAGGTATAATTCACAATGTGGTGAACAAATTGATGCACCTCAAGAAAAGGTGGCAAAATTTCAAAAAAAATTTCTTAGTTTTTTATCTGAGTAGAAAAAAAAGCACTCATTTGTAGTCATCCTCTTGTAAGTAGTCTACAGGGTCTCTTGCCCATAAAATTAGGGGCTCTCCCCTTCCTTTTTGCACCATCATCCATCCATGGAGCTTATCATCCAACTATCCATTATCATCAAATCCATCATCATCTATGTAATCAATCCATGGGGCCCTTCCCCTTTCTGAGCATCCTTATCCTAGGTATATCTTTCTATTGCCCCTTGATCCTTTGAGCTTCCATACTCAAATCCTTTGATCCGTCATCAGTGACCTGTTTTTAATCACCAACCAATAGCCTTGCTGGTTGAAGAATAATTCATTGGGTTGAATTCTTGAGTGTGTTAAGCCACTCCTTTGATCCCTTTCTCTGACAGGTTTTGTCTTGATCATTCATTTGCTTTCCTTTACGGAACCAGTCACATTTGACTGAGATTTATCTATAAGCTTGAAAACTGGTGTGTTAAACCTCCCTCTATTTCTTTGAAGTTGAATTTGGCCATGCTATTCTTGAGTGCCTTGAGAATTTCTGGGTTATTCTTGTTTGAATACGTTTCTTTTTTGCTTCTAGAGGTTCATAAAAAAACTTTCTTTGTTTTTTAAATCAACCCACAGTTATCTGGGACCCTTCAAGCGCTTGATTGCAGAGATTTGGGCAGGTTCATTGAGAACCTGGAGGTTGGTTGGGATTGGGTTGATCTTTCATAATCTTCTGCTGATGACCAGAGTTATTAGCTTGTGGGCCTTTTGACTTACAACTGCCTTGTTCTATTGATCTCTGAAAAAAACTTTGACTTGTTTGTTAAAGTATTTTCCTGCACTGTCTTGCCTCAGATAATGTTGTTTCCATCGCTACCAACTACTATCAAGACTCATCCTTCCCATTGATTCCTTTTTTAAAAGGTCCTGGATCTTGATTCTGGTTACATTTAAATATTTTTTAACACTCAGGAGGGCATCATAAACCGCATCTTTTCCCCTCCACAGAACTGCCTTTGGCTCAGCACAGTTTTTAGTCTTAAATTTGCTCCCCCAGGCCCAGAATGAACTAGAAACCTTGTAATTTATAGTCCCAATACATTTGGAATCAACTTCAAAATCTGATCTTCTTTCTTTTTTTTCTTTCTCGTTTTCTCTTTTTCTCAGATCTGATCCATGGAGGAAACTTATGTCATGAATAAGTCCTCCCAATTTTGCACTGCTTGGGTATGATTCTTGTTTTTTTTTTGTGAAACTCTACTCTTACCACACTTGTGAGCCACTTTGGAAATCAGCTCTTTGGATCCCCTAGGAACTCTGTCAAGATGGAATCTATTGGTACCTCCTCCTCCTCTGTTTGTGCTAAGATGGTAAAGATTAAACCTCAGAACAATAACTTTTTTTCAATGGGACAAATGTCAAACAATTCCTGGATTATTACAAAATGGCTGCAGGAGTGGATGGAGCTAGCAAATACAATATGGCCTACCAATTACAATTCTTTATTCCCTCTGATGAATTTATGGAATTAATTGAGTCTTTTGATTAATTTTAATCTCATAACTGGATGCTTCTAAAGGAAGCAATTATGGCATATTGGTGAAAGACAGGCATAGCTTGTTTTATGCTACAGGACTTGTACAATCTTGTTTCTCAGTGGATCTCAAAGCATGGTATTTCTTCATAGTCTGATTATAAATCTTTTAGAAATTTTAGGATCCTATCCAATCTTATCTCATCATAAATGATCACATTGACACTTTGCACAAAATTTGAGTCTGATTTTTCCAACCTTTTTTGCTAGGAGTCCAGGACTGAATAAGGGACAAATTATTTAATTCTGGATATATGATCACAACTAGGGATAATTGTTTCAAGCTTCCTGCTTCTCTTTTCCTTAGTAGTGCAGTGGATAAAGTCATGAAAGGTCAAACTACCTCCACTTTTGAGAAACCCTGCACCACTGAACCTGTGCCTGCTCCCCCATTTTCTGAGTCCAAAAAAATTAGGAGTAAAATGGATTGCAGTTGTTTTCCTAAATTGAATCCACAATCCAACAAAGAAACCGCAACTATAGATGAAATCACCAAACTTCTCAAAGCTTTTGAGAATAAGATGGATCAAAATATTTATGCCCTTTCTGATCTTAAACCTTCTCATTCCTTTCCTAGATCCACTCTGGTTTGCTACTATTTTCATAGGGAAGGTCATGGAACCGGAAAATGCCCAGAACTACAGAAGGATAAGGAGGAAAAGTTGGTGGAACAGAGGGGAAAAAACTTTTGTCTTCCTGGTGCTGCTCTGATCCCTTTTGATTAATCACAGCCTATACATCATGTTGTGGCCTCTTTTCAGCCACCTCCTCCTAACCAAGCTTCTTTGGCCTCTTGGAATTTTTGATCTTCCTGTGGTACTCTTCAACCATGGTATCCTCCTGCTATCTCCTCCTCCAGCTTCTCTGGAGCTTATCATTCTGATCTGGCTAGGAAACAACATCAGCAACCCAAAACTCACAAAGCTCCTCCTATGCTTTACACTATCCTTCTTAAACCGTTCAAAAATCAATCATCCCCTGAACCTCTTTCCTCTGTGGTGGAAGATATGGAAATAGAAACAGAACCTCTGATGGAGACGTTTCAAAATAAAACTGAACCTTCTCCTGTTGCAACACCTCACCCTACTGATCCTGTCATAATCTCTGCTTCACCTGATCATCCTCCCTCCACCAAGCCCAAAGTTTGGTTGAAGAGGGGAATCTCTAAGGACCACCCCAATTCTGTGGGAGGGGTATTAAATAAAATTTCTGATCTAAAAATTCCTGATGTATCTGTTGCTGAGCTCCTTTCAATTTCATTCTCTTTTGCTGAGGGTATGAAGAAATCGGTCTCTCAAAAATTTGTGGAAATTGGCTCTGAAAAATTGAAGGTTTCCTCTGGAACATTGCTTGATGACTCTGGTGGAACCAACCCTTCCTCAGATTCTAACCTGTACTCTTTTCTGCTTTTTTTTCTTCCTTGTTGTCTTGGAAATTTGGAGGCTTCTCTCCTGGTCATTCCTGGTTTCCAACATAACCTGATCTTGGACTCTAGGTCCTGCAAACTCAAGCCCAGTCCTATAGTTAGCTTCAACTCTGCAGCGTATGGAATAGGGAATCAGTCTTGTGAGTTAGTTGGTATTTCTGAAGATGTTCCAGTTCAAATTGGTCAAAATATTTTTGGAACCTGTCATTTTTGGATTACTTGTTTGGAACAACCTATGATCTTGGGGAAACTGTTTTTAATCGACTTTGGTGCTACCTTGATGTTTTCTGATAAAGTGGGGGAGAGAATTCTTCTGCCTGATGCTGATAGAAGGAAGATCAAATTTACTCTCTGCTCTTTGGATTCTGTTTGTTGGGAAAAATATTTCCCTGGTCACACTCCTAAATCAATTTTCAAGGGGAAGCAGAAGGATAATTCTAATTCCTCTCTTTTTTTTAGCGCAATAGTTGATTCTACCAATATTTTTAGTTCTTCCCGGTCTCAAACTTCAACTCAAGGATCAACTCTCATCCCAGAGGCTTATTTTTCTTTTTTCTCATCATTTTCTTCTGGTCTGGAAAATATTAAAAATCAAAAACATTTCAAAATGAAAAATCCCAAAAATATTTTCTCTCTCTCTGGATCTGTGGTTTCTTCTTTTCCTTGTTTTCTTAATCCTGTTCAATCTTCTTCTAGTTATGGTGTTAATCTTGGCAATGAATATAAACTAGATCCTGATCTTAATTCTCTTATTAATGGTTTTGGTATGGAGGAATATGGACTTCAGTGGAGGCACTTGGGGTCCAACGTTGTGGTGTCATTATATAGCCTCGGGTCGGGGACTGCGTCGCGGCCTGCGCGCTCAGCATCTGGTAGGTTAGGCTCAGCAGTTGGGGTGCGCCGGTACTCAGCAGTAGCCGCTGCGGGTTCAGCAGCAGCCGCTGCGGGTTCAGCAGCAGCCGCTGCGGGCTCAGCAGTAGGCGCGGCGGGATCGAGCACGCGACTGCGGGCCGGGCCTGACTAAGGGAGGCGGGCCGCGACCCGCTTGGATGTCCGACTCATGGATGGAGCCGGGCCGATCGGGTTCTCGGAGCGGCTAGTCGGGGAAGGAAGAAGCGGGGCGACAGCGGGGCTATATGCGTGGCAGCCGCGCGCAAGCGCGGGCCGGCCACGGGACGGGAAATTCGCGACGGCGCGTTGGGTGGATGCGCGCAAGCGCGGTGAATCTTGGGTATCGCGCGGCGGAGGGCCGCGCCACGAAAAGACGAACCGGATGCGCGTAATGACAGGCGAGCTGGCGGGGGTAGGGTATGGGTATGGGTTAAAGGATGGGTTAGGGTTCTGGGTCTAGGTTTCCTTCTTCATGGTTGTCAGTCTGTCTTTGTGCTTGTGCTTAGGTTAGGGTTGAGGGGGAGGGTTCAAACACCCTTCCCCTCGACTCGGGGATCCATCACTCGAATATTCCATCATTCTCCCATCCATCTCTACATCTCATTCCCTCTCTCTCTCTCTCGGAGTAAAGGAAAGGAAGCATTCTCGGTCTTACAGACGCTAGAACCATCGATCCCGTAACTAGGGACAACTTCGTGAGGATCAACCTCTAAAGTTTCCACATCTGGGGGTCTGGCCGGGAAATCTCGATCCGTTCTCAGTCTCTCGAAGATTACGCAGAATGCTACCGACAACCACTCCGGGATCCAATGCTCCCCTTCCCTACCCTCCACGCCCGACTCCCGTCTCTGCTGTTCAACCCCCTCCGCCACCGTCCGCTCATGCTTCTAGAGTCAGCGGGTTCGCTCCTCCCTCGGAAGGGTCGTCGGAGATGGCGGTAGAGGCCCCTCGCCGCGTTTGGTTGAGGCCGAGGGATTTCCCCCATCTTCGGTTCAGTACTTCGGATGTCGAGCGGTTCCTTTCTAGGTTCGAAGGGATCGCGGACTCGGAGGGTGCGTCGGGCGCAGATAAGGTTCGGACTATCGTGCTGTTCATTACTGAAGAGGAGAAGCTGCGGGACGTGGAAGAAATGGTTGGATACGAGAGGCAGGACTGGGGGAAGTTGAAAAGCGAGATGTTGGCGAGGTGGGGAAGGCGTGAACCTCGGTTTCGGGAAAGCGACTTCGATCGAGCTGCGGAGGAGGCGATCGAGAAGGGCGGGGTGCGATCGCGCGAAGGATTAGTGGAATACATGTCAAGGTTCGAGCGAATCTACGGGTACCTTGCAAAGAACGAGGTCGTCGCGGGTCAGACGGGTGCCATGAAGCGGGCTTTCCTGGGGGGTCTCACGCCCCAGCTTCGTTCCAGGGTGCAACGGTACCTGTACGACCACGGCCTGGTTAAGAGGTCGTTGGATGGGAGCGTCGCGATTCTCCCCAATCTTTCGGTTATCCGTCAAGCCGCGGAAAGCGAAATCGATTTGGACGAGCTCATCGCGGATACGGCACGAACGTACCCGTCTTCCTCCAAGAAATCGGTCACGATCTCGGCGCCGGCCCCCGACCAAACTTCGGCCGCGCGGCCGCCGACGCCCTCTCATGTCGGACTCCCCCAGCAGCCTCCGGGACCATCTGTCGGGGAGATAACGGAGATTCTGCGGGATATAAGGGTTTTCCTCAACCGGACACCGGCTCCTACAGCTCCGGCAGCCGCACCGATTCCGGCGGCTCCTTCTCAACCACGCGCGGTGCCGCCTCACATGACGGAAGGGTTCCAGCCTCCTAGCGGATCATCCGGATCGTACGGGTCGCCGCGATGTTCATACTGCGGGGTGAGAGGGCACTGGAAGTCAGTTTGTGAGGATCTCACTCGGGACATGGACGAAGGACTTGTTCGCGCATCCGGGATGACGTACATATTTCCGACGGGTGAATCGGTGGATCTGACTAAGGACAAGCCGCCACCAATGGTGCAAGTGCGGGAAAGAGCGAAGGCTAAGACCGAGACTGCTCGGGTCTCGCTCGGGATTGTCACCGCGCCCGGAACATGGGTAGCTCCGAGAGTGGAGGCCGAAGTCAGGGCGTTGGCGGCGAATGAGCGCATTGCGATGGATGTCGACGAGCGATCAACGGCGTCAAAGCCAGTCGCGCGAGTGCCGATTTCGGACGGGCCGTCCTCTAATCCCGTGGGAAAGAAGAAGGCCGCGGACATCGTCCGGAGGGTAATGGGGAACGACTCACCAATACCCCTGACCCTACGAGAGCTAGCGGCGGTGTCCCCCGCGGTCGTCGACGAGATGGTCCAGGCCTTGAAAGATTGCGGTCAGGGTCGGGTGCCGACGACGGTTCAGCGGGTTAACGTGGCGGAGGAGGAAATGGATCCCGAGCCGTGCCGGTCGAAGTCGGTATCCGTCCCGCTCGCTTATGTCGCGATGACCATCGCCGGGCGGAAGGTGTGGGCGATGGTGGATAGCGGGTCGATGGTCAACCTGCTCCCATCAAGGTTAGTGGACGAGCTCGGTCTGGTGCGGAGGAAGTGTGCGATGGGTCTTCGGGCGTTAAATGGCGGGGAATGTCGCGTGGACGGGGTAGTAGAGGCGGAAGAGGTGGAAGTCGCCAAGGTCTGTAAGCCTCTATCATTTCTCTCAGTGGAGTGCGGAGACGTGATTCTAGGACGGCCATTCATGTTTGGGTTCCGAGCCCAAATGGCCTTCAACGCCGAGGAAGGAACGGAGGCGCTGACCGTCGAAGACTCGCTCGGATCACGGTTCGAGACGACGATCTGCGATCACGGGAGAGGGAAATGGGTACAGGACCCAATGTCTGGCGGCAACGGAGAGTCCGGCGCGGGGGTTGACCGTAAGGGTTACCCTGCGGAGGATTTTTCTTAGTCGGCCGCGGGAACCGTGCGGAGCAGGCTCCGGCTCTGCACGGGCGGCCGACAGATGAGGAGCAGGCGGGGGAGGACGCGCGTGGGGCGCAGGTGCCGGAAGTAAGTCCCATTCCTCAGTATGCATCGCCGGAAGGCTCTACGTTTCGAAAACCCTATCATCGTGCCACAGTCGTGAGCAAAGGCGAAAGCTCCGGTCTGGTCATTACTAGGACTTACGACGGCGACGATCGGGTCTGGATGGCGCGGTGCAATGCGGGCAAGTACAAACCGGTAGCGCGAAAAGTCCGGCCGCGGAACGAGCCAATGCCTCAGGGGCTCAACGGACCCTTACGACCGATTGCGTGGTCCCGCGACCCGTGGGAGACGCCCCTTAGGAAGAATGGATGGGTGACGCGGTCGGCGCGGATCACGGACGAGCGGGTGGACGCCCTTAACTTCGGACCGACGGGATGGCTGAGTGCGGAGGAGATGGATCTGCTGGTGTCGGTATTGGTAATGAGGGAGAAGGCACTTGCTTTTGGACCGGACGAGCGCGGGTTGTTGAGAAATGAGATCGGGGACCCTTACGTTATTCCCACTGTCCCTCACGAACCGTGGCAAATCAAGCCGATTCCGATCCCCCGTACCGTTCGGGAGCCCTTTCTGGAGCTGGTACGGGAGCGCGTGAGGACGGGGCTTTACGAGCAATCCACGTCAAGCTACTCGAGTCCTATCTTTGCGGTCGTTAAGCAGGACGGGAAGTCGCTAAGGATTGTTCACGACCTTCAGAGGCTAAATTCGTTCACTATTCGCGACGCGGGGCTTCCCCCGCGTGTTGAAGAATTTCTGGAATCGATGGCCGGGCGCGCTTGCTACGGGCTGGTAGACGTGATGGGGGGATATGATCAGCGAGAACTCCACCCTGACTCGCGGCCACTGACGGCGTTTGAAACCGGGCTAGGAAGGTTGCAGCTGACGCGGCTACCGCAAGGTGCGACCAACTCAGTGGCGGTATACCAAGCCCAAATGACCTGGATACTACGCGACGACCTTCCGGAAGGCGTGCAGATCTTCATCGACGACGCGGGAATTAAAGGCCCCAGGACGGACTACGAGGGCGCGGTCTTAGAGGATGCACCCGCGATCCGGCGATTCATTTGGGAATACGCGGAAACTCTGGAACGAGTCCTCTTCCGAATCGAGGAGGCAGGCCTTACTGTGTCCGGGAAAAAGTTGGCGGTCTGCGTTCCGGCGCTCGAAGTACTGGGGCATGTCGTGGCCTACGACGGGAGGCGAATAGCGGAAAAGAAGCGGAATAAGGTTCTTGAATGGCCGACCCCTCGGACAGTGTCGCACGTCCTGCAGTTTCTGGGATTGTGTAGCTACGTCCGCATGTTCATCGAGCGGTTCGCGGAAGTAGCGAGTCCAATGCGGGCATTGACGCGTAAGGGGGCGGAGTGGAAGTGGACCGAGGGATGCGATGCCGCTTTCGCGAAGCTCAAGGAAATCGTGGGGCGCGACATCGTCCTTCGGAACCTCGATTACGACGCCGGAGGGATACGCCTGGCGGTCGACTCTAGCGAGCTCGGCGCGGGGGGGGTCTTGACACAGGAGGAAGACGGAAAAGATAGGCCGGTGCTCTACGAATCGGTCACCTTTACCGCGACAGAGAGTCGGTATTCGCAGCCGAAGCTGGAACTGTGCGGTGTCACCAAGATCGTACGGCGGTTGCAGCACCTTTTGTGGGGCGTGCACTTTGAGCTCTTGGTTGACGCGGAGGCCTTGGCGCGAATGATCAACTCACCGACGCTGCCGAACGCGCCCATGACCAGGTGGGTAGCGTTCCTCCAGTTATTCTCCTTTGACGTGGTGCACATCCCGGGAAAGGCGTTCACGATGCCGGACGCGCTGTCGCGGTACCCGCGGGACGACCCATACGAGGGGGCGGAACCTTTGGACGTGGAAGCTCCGGTCGTTCGGGTAGCAAAGACGGAGGCGTCGGTTTGTCTTCCGTTGCGTCAGTCGGGACGTTACGCGGTCTTGTGCTCTTATTTGCAGGATCTCCGGTTTCCCGAGGGCACAACGGAAACGGTCACCCAATGGGTGAGGCGAAACGTTCTGAACTTCTTCTTACAGGACGGTCAGCTATGGCGGCGGAGCGGCTCCGTGCCTCTCGTTGTTGCGACTTCTAGGGCCGACCAGGAGGTGATTCTGGGAAGTCTGCACGATGACCTTGGTCATCGGGGTGAGGTCGAGACGCGGAGGAGGGTGAAAGCAAGGTTTTGGTGGCCGGGGGTCGTTCGCGCGGTGCGCGACTGGGTAAAGTCGTGCGAGGCCTGCCAACGGCGAAGCTCGAGGCTGCCCAAGGAGGTCCGCCACCCCACGGGCGAGGACGCGCTGTTCGGGCGCGTTTCGCTGGACGTGGTTCACATCAAGGCGGGTAAGTTTGCGTATTTGCTGGTTGCGCGCGACGATCTGTCTGGGTGGGTGGAAGCGAGGCCCCTGGCGAAACTATCGGCGGAAAAGGTGGCTCAGTTTCTGGAAGAGGACTGGTTCGCGCGCTACGGGTCGCTTCGCTTGGTCACCGTCGACGGAGGGGCGGAGTTTCGGGGACGCTTGATGACGCTGGTGCAGAATTGTGGAGCGAAGTTCGGCCGCGTGACGGAATACTACCCGGAGGGCGCGGGGATGATCGAGCGGGGACATCAACCAATCAAGGATGCCCTGGTGAAAATGTGCGGCGAGGACGGCAAAAGGTGGCAGATGGCACTCCCCGCGGTCCTTTTCGCCGATCGGATCTCCGTGAAGCGCTCGACGGGGTATTCGCCTTACGAGTTACTCTACGGGCAGCGGCCCGTGCTTCCCGTGGACATCGAGCTGAACACGTTTTTGGGCGTGGATTGGTGGAAGGTTAAGACGTCCGCGGATCTGATCGAGGCGCGCGCGGAACAGCTCCTTAGGCGTGAGGAGACCTTGGAAAAAGCCGCGGAGCGGTTGAAGAAAACCCGGACGGCGTCAGTCCGCTATTGGGACGAGCGTTGTTCCCATCGGCTCCGGGATCCGCTGCGGAAGGGGGACCTGGTCCTGTTGTGTAATCGGAGTCTGGAATCCCAGTGGGGCCGGCTTTTCGCCAACCGGTGGAACGGGCCGTACCGCGTGGCCTCTAAGTTTTTGGGCGGCAGCTACGGGCTTGAGGAATTGGACGGGACGCCGCTTAAACGGAAGGCCGCGGCTTCGCACGTAAAAGGCTTCTTCGCGCGCGGTTCCACTTCCTTCAACGAAACGGCGAGCGATGATTCGGGGCCCGGGGACGAGGCGGTCTCGGAGTCGGACGACGGCGCGGATCGTTCGGACAGCGAAGTAGCGGCGCGCGACGCGCGACCCCGGAGAAGTAGGAGGTTGCAGACGGCTGGGGACAGCTGTCAAGCTGGGGGGGGGCGCTAGGTGGTTAAAGAATGACTTGGTAAGGGGGTGTTCTAGCCGGTTCACAGCCGGGACAACTAGACACCCCAGAATGTTCGTTTCCTTATGTTTTGGTTTGGGCTTGGCTTTGGATTGGTACTGGCTATGGGTTATTTATTGCAGGAACGCGGGCGCGGCGTGGTGTCGGGCCCGCAAACGCGAGGACGAGCCCCGCTCACGGATGGCGGGACGAAGAGCTAACTAACTGCAAAAAAAAAAAAAAAAAAAAAAAAAAAAAAAAAAAAATGGAATGAATGGAATAATAAATATAGGATATTCTTGTTTCTCTTCTTTGGATTCGGGCTGTTTCCTTTCTTTTTTTTTGTCTATTTCTCTCCTGTTTCTCTCTTCATTGGTTGCGCGCGACGGTCGGGGACGGTATGGGTCTATTTCTCTCCTGTTTCTCTCTTCATTGGTTGCGCGCGACGGTCGGGGACGGTATGGACGCGGATTTAAGCTTAGCTTGGTAAGGGGGTGCTCTAGCCGGTTCACAGCCGGAACGACTAGACACCCCAGAATGTTCGTTCCCATCGCCTCTCCCTTATACTCCCGGTGGTGAGCGCGCGCTGTCGGCGCGGTGCTTGTTTTGTTTTGTAGAACGGGTACGGGGAACTGTGTGGCAGTCCGTCTGGGGCGGTCCAGGTACCTCTTTTGTCGGGATAACTGGTCACTTACGGTCTCTCACAGAGGGAGCGCGCGGACGCGGATCTCAACCTCAACCTCACTCACGCTCACTTCTCACGCGGACGCGGATCTCGGCACTCACACTCACTTTTCACCCGGACGCGCGGACGCGGCCCTTTCGTTTCCTCGCGCAGCAATATATATTTCTCCTACGAACGCGGTACAACAATGGGACAGGAGAGTACACGGGAAAGGAGAAAAGGAAGGGGGTGAGGGCGTCTAAGCCATTCGCATCATTTCCTCCATGTCCGCCCTCGATGATGCCAGAAGGGCCCGGTAAGCCGCCAAGAATTCGCGCCGGGATTCGGAAGATTGGGCTCCGGGGGTCGCCAGGAAGTTGCGGAGCATCGCGGTCGACCTTTCCGCGAAAGCCTCGAAGCCAGCCGCCGGGAGTGCCATCACGACCGGGATCTCCGGGATCTCGGGGGAGTTGGAGGAAGGCGGTGCCGGTGCTGGTACGGGGCTTGATCCGAGCGGGCGAGGAGGTGATGAGGGGGTCCCTGGGGCATCGCGCGGAGGGCTCGGTCCATCTGGGGGCGACGACGGAACAACGATCGGGGACGGCGGAGGAGGGACCTCGGGAGTAGTAGGCCTCCCGTCCGAGACCACTGGTGACGCGGGCGGCGGTGGAGTACCTTGCGGAGCCGGGGCGGAAGGAGCTGGTGTAGGGGCCGGAGGGGGAACCGGGGCTGCGGCAGCGCGACGTCGGAGAATCTCATCGAGTCGTGGGTCCCTCGCGCCTTCCCTCATCCGAACACGGTCCGACCAGAATCGTACGGCCCGCCGATAGTCGTCAACGGACGTGAAATCCTCCTTCCGCGGCGGTCCCGCGCGGCGAAAGGGGGAAGCCGAGTCGCGATCCTCGCTCGGCGGAGGGCGACGGGACGGGGAGCCCGGCGGAGTCCACGAGTCCTCCGAGATGGTGTCGTCGTCCGAAACCACGAACGGGTCCGGACGAGCCCTTTTGCGCGGCCTGGGGCGGGAGCCGAAGTTGGGTGGAGCTCAGGGCATTCGATCGCTAAGTGAGCAACGGCGATGGCCGCGACGGCAAGCGACACAGGCGCGTCGACCAGGAGCGATCGAGCACGCCTGCCCGGTCCGGGCGCAGAATTCGCAGGGGAGCATGACGGCGATGAGTGTGGAAGGGGAGTTGGTGGAGTGTGGTGGAGTGTGGAAAGAGGAGTGGGTAGGGAGGAGCGGGGTGCGGGTAGTCGAGGTGGCGATGGGAAGGGATCTCTGGGGACAGAACTCAAGTTGGGGGGGGATGTGGTGTCATTATATAGCCTCGGGTCGGGGACTGCGTCGCGGCCTGCGCGCTCAGCATCTGGTAGGTTAGGCTCAGCAGTTGGGGTGCGCCGGTACTCAGCAGTAGCCGCTGCGGGTTCAGCAGCAGCCGCTGCGGGTTCAGCAGCAGCCGCTGCGGGCTCAGCAGTAGGCGCGGCGGGATCGAGCACGCGACTGCGGGCCGGGCCTGACTAAGGGAGGCGGGCCGCGACCCGCTTGGATGTCCGACTCATGGATGGAGCCGGGCCGATCGGGTTCTCGGAGCGGCTAGTCGGGGAAGGAAGAAGCGGGGCGACAGCGGGGCTATATGCGTGGCAGCCGCGCGCAAGCGCGGGCCGGCCACGGGACGGGAAATTCGCGACGGCGCGTCGGGTGGATGCGCGCAAGCGCGGTGGATCTTGGGTATCGCGCGGCGGAGGGCCGCGCCACGAAAAGACAAACCGGATGCGCGTAATGACAGGCGAGCTGGCGGGGGTAGGGTATGGGTATGGGTTAAAGGATGGGTTAGGGTTCTGGGTCTAGGTTTCCTTCTTCATGGTTGTCAGTCTGTCTTTGTGCTTGTGCTTAGGTTAGGGTTGAGGGGGAGGGTTCAAACACCCTTCCCCTCGACTCCGGGTTGGAGGGGATCCATCACTCGAATATTCCATCATTCTCCCATCCATCTCTACATCTCATTCCCTCTCTCTCTCTCTCGGAGTAAAGGAAAGGAAGCATTCTCGGTCTTACAGACGCTAGAACCATCGATCCCGTAACTAGGGACAACTTCGTGAGGATCAACCTCTAAAGTTTCCACAACGTAAGTCCTTACAATTATGCACCACTAGAACATTCTTCTATCATCATTTTCAAAACTCTTCCTTGTGTCACACTTGTGAGAAACGTATTATCCCTTGTTTTTCTTTTATGGAAAAGGCGCCCTTTTAGGGCATTTCAGAACATAGGAAGTGGAAAATTTTGGAACTTGGTCTTGTTTTTTTGCAGTCAGGTCTTGCTGTTCAATGCTTGGAGGAAACAGGAACTTCTCTCTTTTGCCACCAAGTATAAATAAGTTTCAAAAAAGGTCCAACCAGTCAACCAGCCTATTCCCCTCAATTTTAATCCCCCTCTCATGCAATCTCCCTTATCCCATGATCCTTACTGTGGTTTATCTCCATCTCTTACTGATCCCTTTTTTCCTTGTTTTTTTGTCACCAAAAAATTTCTGAAGGTGGGCAACTTTGGTCCAGATGGATGGCTTTTTCCTGATGAGTTGAATTTGATTGAAAATTTCTTATCTCTGAGGGAAAATTCTGTTGCCTTCTGTGAGGAAGAGAAAGGTCTCTTGAAAGAATCCTATTGTCTCCCTTACATTATCCCCGTAGTTGAGCACAATCCTTGGCAAAAGAAAAATATTCCAATCACTTCTGATAAAGTCAACAAATTCATCAAGTTGATCCACAAAAAAGTCTGTACTGGTCTATATGAACAGTCAACTTCCAGTTATTCCAGCCCTGTTTTTCTGTGTCCTTAAAATTAATGGTAAACTTAGAGTAGTTCACAATCTCCAACCTCTCAACAAAGTTACAATTAAAGACTCTTGTTTTCCTCCTGCTACTGAAGAATTTGTGGAATCGTTTTCTGGGAGGGATTTCTATGGTCTGGGGGACATTATGGGTGGCTATGACAAACAATCTCTAAATCCTATCCCTTGTCCTCTCACTACCTTTGATACTGTCAGCTTGCTTCTATTGCAGAGCAAGCTGCAAAAGTAACAAAAATAATAGAAAAATAATAGTAATACAATTTACCTTAGAAGTAGTGGGAAAACCATTAATATGATTACAGAAATGGATTCTTCACCCAAAATCAGGTAGGGTCACTCACTGACCCCACCCTTGAAATACAACTCCTTATATTTTTAAATAATTAAGGAAAGAAAGACCAAAATACCACGGCTCCACTATTGAGCTTTTGGTCAATTAAATATTTCACACACATTAGGGGGTATCAAAGTTAACCAAAACCGCCATTTTTTAATGGAGGGTTTCAACCCAAATCCACCATTTCAAACCCGCCATTAAAAATCAAAAAACCCACTTATTTCAGATCAGACGTGTCAAAGTTAACCTGAAATAAGTGGGTTTTTTCAAATAAAGTATTTAAATGCTTCCACCACCTGTCCGCGTCATACACCCCTGTCTTCCCACCTCCTTCTACCTCCTACCTCATCGGAAAATGTTTTACCCCCACCCTCATCATAAAATTGATTGACCACTCTCATCACTTTATCGCTCTCATCACTTGATCACTCTCATCCACTTCATTGCTCTCAAAACTTCATCACTCTCATCACTTAACCGCTCTCATCACTTGATCACTCTCATCCACTTTATTGCTCTCAAAACTTCACCACTTCCATCACTTTATTGCTCTCATCACTTGCGTAGCCCGAACTCTTTCAAATGGCCCCTCAGCAAACCTCCCCCCACAAGTCCAAAACACCCAAGAGAACATTGCCAAGGAACTCCAAAACAAACAATCCTCCCCCATCAGCTTCCAAGAGCTCAAGTCAGCTCAAGAGAGCTGATCACATCATCCTGGTAAACTGGCTGAAAATTCCCTCCAACTACAATGCCTGCTTTGGATCCAACAACAAAACACGTGTTGGCCAACCTCAATCCTCTAAGGTCAATGGTTATCTCCTGATTGCCAATGAACTCAAGAACAAAACAAAAGGTAGGCTGGATCTGTCATCCAAAGAGATGAGGGAGCGGTTCAAAAACTATTGAGCCAAGTACAAAAAGGCCCACTCCATGTCTATCTCCACTGGCTTTGGTATCACCAACTTGGACAAAGCCAAAGGAATCAACTTGGTGGTTGATAAGTTGGACTCCATTTGTCCATTTTATATTCAAATGGATGAAATCTTTGGAAAGAAGGCCAACATCACCCCCCTAGCTGCTTTCGATGCCCAACAATCCGATTCCGTTGATTCCAAGGACTTGGCTGGGGATGCTCAGCCTACCAACGGGGACCTTGATGAAACCTTGGCCTTGGATTGGCCCCCATCTGATGACGAGGAGGATATTCAAACACAATTGGCTCCAATCACTTCTACTTTGGTATTGATTGATCAGTCAATCCCGACCTTGGACCCCTCACTTCCTTCTTTTTATGGCTCTCTTCCTGGGGCAGAACAACTGGAGAACTTGCCCAATAAGGAGGATTTTATTCCTGGATCACCGTTGCCATCAACATCTGCTCAAGTAAGGAACTAAATTGTTTTTGATTCTGTCTGGTTTCTCGGGACTCATTTACATTGTAAAAAAACAGGCTCATTCATTTTTTATTGGCCAAAAACTCAAGCCAATGGGGCCTCCCACATCGCCTTCAAATACTAGTGAGGACTTTCAGACTCAAATCTCCTCTGCCAAGGGTAAGCAAAAGGCCTCCAATTCCATCAATGTCAACCCCAAAAGTCATCAAAAGAGGAGAAACACTTCCAGTTTTTCGGGCTTTGAAGAAATCATGGAGAAGCGAGATTCATGTAAGTTGATTGATTCAATATCCTTGCTTTCAAAATCATGCTCATTGCCATACCCTCCAAAAAACAGTGAAATCACAAATTGAATCAGATAAACTTCAGTTTGAAAAGCAAAAGTGGGATTGCAAACTGGCCATGGATGGTCAAAAGCAGCAAGCGGAGACTTTGGCTAATCAACAAAAATTGGATGCTGAGTGGAGGTTGAAACAAGCTGAGCTAGAGTTTCAAAAAGAGGAAAAGGAGAAGGATCGGCAGCAAGTGCAACTAGAAAAGGAGAGGGAACAACAGGCAAAAAAAAAGGATAAGGTATCAGTAGCTTTGGCTTGCATTGGCAGTGGTAGATTGGTAGAAGAAATACAGCAGATTACTCAAATGCTGGGCTTGTAAAGATATTTGCATGGATGAAAGAAAAACAAATTATTTTTTACTACAACAACGTTTGAGAGCATTCTTAACCCCACCAATATACAAATCTTTTTTGTTTTTATTTATATTTTTTTCTCTAGAGTAAATTTGGCCGTTTTTCATGTCCCTACAAGTGCTCTGAGTTTTTTTATTAATTTGGAGTGACATGGCCATTCTGGTATGGGTTGCTGTGTCCACAGCTGGAAAGGTACAGTGCTTGTACTTGTTAGCCGCCCAAAACATTTTGACTATACCTTTTTGCTTGAAATCAAGCTCGCAACTAAAGCACTTTGGCCCAGTTGGTTTAGCCTGATGTGGGAAAGGAGACAATTGCTTGCTCAAGGCAGTGCCACTGTGGGTTAAATCAAACCAGACCCTGTCACACAATGGTCTTGAACATCATACGTGAAATAAAGTGCCGCAATTTTTTTATTTTTGGCTCTGTGATGGTGCGCCACTCACTGTGGCCATTCCCAAGTGGCACGCCAGGGAGAGAGGATAGTGGCTGGCGTCATTTTCTCAATCCTGGCGCCGGCAACCTGAGCTCCCCCTTCCCATCCATCTCTCTCCATCTCTCTCCCCCCTTTCTCGCTCTCTCTCCCTGTCTCACACCGATTACCATCAACTACGCTACCATGGGTGCCAATGAATCTCAAAATGGTCATTGAACCAGCCAGGGTCAATTGAATCCATCCAATCAGGACACCCTGGACCAGGACTCCAACGAGGAAGACCTTTACCAAAGTTTGGCCCTTGATCATCCTTCTGTTTGATTGATTCATCTCATTTACCCACTCATGCTGATCAATCAATCCATCCTTGACTGCCCATCAAATCGTTCAAAACTTGCAGTCTTACAAGTCAAACCCAACGCCACAACTGAGGAGATTAAAAAGGCCTTCAGGAAACTGGCCCTTATTCATCATCGGGATAAGAACCATGATAACATCAAAAGTGCCACCAGGAGGTTTGCCAAGATTCAGCAAGCTTACGAGGTATGCTCTCAATCGGAATTGAACGTCCGTTGCATCCCCCAGAGTTTAGCCATCTTCCAGCTGTTGAAAAACACGATTGAAGGTATTTTTCTTCTTATTCCATTTCCTTCTTGTTCCCATGCCGATTAGATGTTGAGCGATGACAACGAGCGGGCGTTTTACGATTGACATTGTGATGAGTTATTACATTTGAACGATGATGGTCAGTCTATGTCTTTCCATCTGCTGACTTTCACAAAATACCCAGCTATCGTCATGGTGCTCACAATCATTCACCCCCACCAACCTAGACAACTTTGATCCCACCCATCTCAAACCTCATACATCCCGCTCCTCCTTAAATCCTGGTCTTACCACTAAACAACTGCTCAAGTTTTTTGACTCAACCCTTTGGAAGGGTGACTTTTCCGATTCCAAAACCTCGTTCTTCACCATCTACCAAAACCTCTTTAATCAATTATCCGCCGACAAAAAAATTGCAAGAAAGGATACCACGATTGTATACCCTTCATTTGGCACCAGCAAGTCCAGATAAGATCAAGATTTAGATGGGGCTTGAGCTCTAAGACATTTCTATTCAGTTTGGGGCAACTTTGCCACCCAGAAAACCTTTGACTGGATCGAACCCCATCACACCAATCACCAGGTTGACCGCAGAGTCAAACGGCTGATCGAGAAAGAGAACCAACGTTCACAAGAGGCCTCTCGTAGGGAGTACAATGAAACAATCCAATGTCTTGTCAGCTTTATCAAAAAATGTGATCCCCGCTTTGCATCTAGTACTGCTTGTAACCCAGAAAAATGGAAAGCCCAAGAAATTCAAAGAATAAAACGTGAACTGAGGGAAGTCGCTGAGCAGAGGGCCAAGGAGAGAGAGAATGAGGCACAGCAATACCGGGAACAAGCTTGGCAACGACTTCAATCTGATAAGAGCCGAGAGTCAGAGTTGGACCTCAAACATGAAAATTCAAATGTTGAAGACAATTCAGAAGATGAAGAACCTGATCCTGCCATCAGCAATTGGTATTGCGCCGCTTGTAGTAAAGAGTTCAATAGTCAAGGGGCATGGGACAATCACGAACGTAGTAAGAAACACCGACAGAATGCGCAGAGGTGAATTATTCCAGTTATGTCCAATGTTCCTGGTCTAGGCACACCTCATGGTTACCATCCAACTTATTAACAATCATTTTGTTTTTTACAGATTACGGAAAAAGATGCTTAAGGAGGACGCAGATTTAGCTATTTCCACCCCAATTTCAACCGCCCTACCCTCAACTGTTGGGAGCCCAAAAGTGACGCCAAGTGTTCAAGACCCAGGAGGGCCAGTGAAGGAGCAAATTGATCCAAAGTTCAATCCGCAAGATATCGGAAAACTTGACCTCCAAGATTTTAACAACAAACCCATTGACTGCAAGAATGATCTTGCAGTATTGAAGGATGCCAATGTCCAATCCATTGACTCCAATGGTTTTTGAAAATCCAACCAACCAAACTCCCCCGAAGCACCTGAACATCCTGAATCAGAAAAACATTGTCCAGCCTTTCATCCTTGTTGTTCGGAACCTATTTAGTAACCTGGACCACACCAACACCAACCACCACCAACCACCACCCACCACCCACCACCACCCACCACCACCCACCACCACCCACCTCATCCACCCTAAAAGGTGCTTTGGTTTTTCAACCAAAGCATGCCGGAGATTGAATGCCTTGCATGAATGCGTCCATTAAGGAAACCATGCGAAGTGCTTTCTAATCAATGATGGTATTTGATTGATTGGGCTGTGGCCGCGCCATGCCTGAAACGTCAATCCTTTTGTTTCACCACCACCCACCACCACCCACCTCATCCACCCTAAAAGTTGCTTTGGTTTTTCAACCAAAGCATGCCGGAGATTGAATGCCTTGCATGAATGCGTCCATTAAGGAAACCATGCAAAGTGCTTTCTAATCAATGATGGTATTTGATTGATTGGGCTGTGGCCGCGCCATGCCTGAAACATCAATCCTTTTGTTTATTTTCCCCTTGGTTTTCATAATGTCACCATCTCATTCCAATAAAATACCCCCAAAATTGGCAATCAATTGCTCAATCAATGAGAGGAGGAATTGGAGGAGGGGAGGGGCTCACCTTGAAGGATAGAGAAATGGATCCAGGGGGGGACTAAAGGTTGAATGATCAAAGGATCAGCAACTGGTGAGGGGAAGGAAGAGGAAGAGGGTGGAGGGGGCTTACCAGGATTAGGAGGAGGGGATTCAGTGAGTGAGGTGAGATGAGGTGGTGGTGGTGAGTAAGGTGGTGGTGATGAGTGAGGTGGTTTGGTGAGGAGGAGGCAGGGTTTGACAGGTGAGTGAGTGGGGTGAGGTTGAAGGGGTTGAGTGGTGAGGGGGAGGGGGGTGGCATTTGGTGAGTGGCAGGGTTTGAGGTGGAGGTGTTTTTGGATTCAAGTCCACTAAAAAAAAAATAAAATAAAAACTCAGCCTATGAATCTTGGGTGAACAACCAAAACCAAAAAAATACGGTGAAGGGAATTTTTACCAATTTCAAAATCAAAAATTACTCATCAAAGCGAGCAAGGGTGAGAGGAAGAATCTGCTCTCTCATAGAAGAAGATGAGGGACCAGATGAGACAGGGATGACTTGAGGTGGATCAGGAATATCATCTTGGAATATTTCGTCCCATTAATCTTTGATGTTAGCCAAAAGGTTGTGAAGGATTACACAAGTGATAATCCAGTTGATGAGGAACCTCATATCTTTGGAACATTGGAGCTGGTTTCCCATCTCCCATAAGCTGGCCCATCTTCCTTTCAGAATTTCTATGGCATGCTCAATCCAAACTTGTGATTGGGCAAGATGATAGTTAAAATCAGTTTTTCCTTGATCATTGGACAAAACATTCCAGTATGCTGGAACTACATATTCCCCACTAGCATAAGCCAAATTGGCCAGAAGGTATTGATCTTGGTCAAAGTAGATCTCTGGTTGTTGGGAAATCCACATCCGATTGAAAACATATGAATCATGACAAGAACCTGGAAGGCCAGCATGGAGGGAGATGAACTTCTTGTTGTTATTGCAAACAAGTTGTAGTGCCACGGAGTATCTAAACAAAGAGATGGAACATATTTGTTCAGTGTGTGATCCAAAGTTTTATCATAGCGATTGGAAAAGAAATGAATCAATTGCCTTTTTTTTATGATCAAAATAGTGGTTGCCATCTAGGTTGGGTTTTTGACTCAAGGGGATGGTGGTTCCATCAACAAAACCAATGCAACCAGGAGAGCCTTCTGTCTCCATTACTTGAGATATCTCCTTGCTTTCTTCTTTGGTTGCCCATGAAAGGACCAAGCGACGGAAAGATAGGATAGCAATCATGACTCTTTTGGTGTATAAGTCAATGCTTCCGTAACTGACTGAGAATAGATTTTCCAATTGATGGATTGCTACTCCATTTCCATTTGACCCCAATCTACAAAGAGCAACGGCAAGTTGGATGGCTGGATCACGTTGAGGATTGCAAGAATTGTTCTGGAAGATGTGGTGGTCTTCAATCATTGCCAAAAGTTTCATGAAAGAAGGCAACAAAGTTCAGAACAGTTGCTGGAAGCTTAAGTCAGGGATGAGATGAAGCTTTTGCCTTTCATACATAGGGTTATGGAGAGTGTGTATTCTTGGAACCATGTATCGCTTTGCCAAAAGAGAATTCAAAGCTAACCAAGTTGATTCCAAATCAGAGTCTGAATCAGAGTCTGAATGGGAGTCAAACAGTAGCAAAATTTTAGTCAGCTTTTTTGCGTTTTCAACTTGCTGGCGGGATGTTTGATTGGACATGTTGAGAAAGGTGGTGAGTGATGTGGGGTGATGAGATGATGATGGGATTTGTGTGAAGATGGGTATGTGAAGGTATGTGAAAAACAATAGAGATGTGTGTGATGCGATGGAGATGGGACCGGTATGGATTTGCTGATGTGGATGGGTTTTTTTGATGTGATGGATGGTGGATGGATGATGATGCATAAATGGTGGGCTTAATGGCGTGTTTGATGATTCAAATCCGCCATTTTCATGAAACACACCATTTTGAAATACACCAGTTAGGGGGTATGTGTATTTCAGAAACCCGCCATTAAAAATGGCGGGTTTGTCAAAAAAAATGGCAGGTTTCTAATGGCGGGTTTGCTAACTTTTATACGCCCTATTGTCACATATAGGTTTCACAAATAAAATTTAGTCAGAATTGAGGTGTTGTGTATATTTTAGGAGTTACGGGCGGAAATGTGTTTTGTCACAATTCCTGCACGCAGCCGCAGCAGCCAATGCACCCGCGCGCGGCTGAGATACAGCCCTGTCACCCCGTCAAGGTTGTGTACGCAGCCCCGGGCCTCTGTCAAGTACGCAGCCAGGGGACTATGGGTTGACAGAGTGACAGGCCGCCTGAGAGGCTTAGGTACCGTGTAAACATGCTACAACCCACACAGGAACATTCTACATATGTAATAAATGTTCCTGCGGATAGTACATAGTCTAAAAGTACGTAATATTATATAAAAATACTTAAATAACCCTTATACGTATTTTTTATTAAATATGATTCAAAGTACCAAGAATGTCGAAAATAAGACAATGACAACTTCTAAAAATATATTAAAATACTTTAATATAATTTTATGAGAATTTCTAGACATCAATATCTTCTTGAAATACTAAAAAAAACTAATGATGTAAAAATATTACATCAATTCCCATGACTTATATTTTTAAGTAATTATTTTTAGTAAATCAACTGGAACTCGAAAATAATGAGTAAAATCAATATCATGACTTTACTCCAGTTATTGAATACATAATGAGAACTCACCTTACATCTGGCTTTCCATAGAAATTTCTATTTAAATAATGATTAACTTCCTGGGAAAATTTACTAAGGATAATTAATTAAATAATACATAAATAGGACAGATCAGTGTTATTCACACGTTGTAATATCAATGATAAAGTTGAATAATTCCCATACCATGAGGAATTAGATTCTACCTGTGCTATAGGACCAAGAACACGTGACAGGCTACCACTGGTTACCCTGCTAGCCTTAGGGTCTGTCCCTTTGATCCCCTGTACCCCTCAGAAGGATAGTATTGGGACTCCAAAAGCTATAAATAAAGAGCTATTTTGAGGATATTGATGGGCAGAGACCCAGTTATATTTATACCCAGACACTGTGCCAAGGTAATCAAGTACTTATAAGAGATAATTAAGTGATTTATGACTAAGTCTGATCAATAATATCCATCCTCAACCTCTTTTTATCAATTAAAACTGCTGAACAACCTTATAACCCCAGTATACAGGTTTAACCCATCAGTGCACGTCCCAAACAGATACCCAAAGGATTTAATAATACAACAGTAATTTTTATTATCCTTTCTCTTTTGTTTCAGCTTGGTTACAAGGCCCTGCCACTCCACCATGTATTTTATATACATATTATCTTTGGGTAAAATATCCTTTAAACTAAAGAGCCCAAAGTAACCAGGACTACGTGTTCTCATACTGAAATACCTGAACAGAGGTGTTAAAGATCCCCAATAGAATTGTGGCCCCTCTATAAAAATATTTACTAATCAATTTATTCAGATTGATTTATAAAAATAAACTATAACCAAACCAATTAACCTTGCAATAAGCTTAATCCATATATTTTACAGATTTTTGCTGCATTTATTAAATAATATATTTATTATTTATTCTATCACCTCTGGTAGCTAAAGGATAGAAAGGGTCTTGGCATCCAGGAGGCTGACAGATACCCCTCTTGGTTAATTCCATCTTCTTTGATTGCCTCAAGGTGACACCAATATGGTTGCAGTCTATCAGGCCCAGATGATATGGATCCTCCAGGATAAAATTCCTGATCATGCTGGGATCTTTGTTGACAAAGGCAGAATTTAAGGTCCAGTGTCTGATTATGATAATGAGCTTTTATCTTGGCATTCAGGGATTTGTTGATTCATTTTGGAATAAGCTACGACTATGGAAAGGATTCTGTTTCAAATTGAAGAATCTGGCCTGACTGTTTCTGGATCCAAATTGGCTGCTTGTGTCCCCGCTCTAAAAATTGTTGGTTATGTGGTCTGCAAGGAAGGAAGAAGGATGGCATCATCCAAAGTTAACAAGATCATCTATTGGCCCACTCCAATCAATCCCACTGAATTTAGAGGCTTTCTAGGTGTTTTTGCTTATTTTTGAGTCTTCATTCCATCTTTTTCCAAAATCTGTGCCCCTTTGCAATGTCTAACCAGGAATGAAGATGAATATATTTGGACCCAAGATTGTGAAAAGTCTTTTCATTTGCTCAAAATGATTTTTGGTAAAGACATAGTCTTGAAAAATATTTCTTATGGACCTGGAGCTGGCAAGATCAAGCTGACATTCAATTCTAGTTATCAATTTGTTGGGGCTGTTCTTACTCAGAAAGATGAAAATGTTTGGGACCTTCATGCTCTTTATGAATCTTTTTTATTTTCAGATGTGGAATCCAGATACTCTCAACCAAAACTGGAACTCTGCAGCGTGGCTCAAATGTTGAAGAATCTTCAAATGGTCCTCTGGGGTCAACATTTTGAATTACAAGTAGACGCTCAATCCATCATTGAATTTATCAATGCTCCTATGACTTTTTGGGTGGCTTTCATTCATTTTTTCTCTTTTGATATTGTTCACAGGCCTGGAAAATCTTTCACCATGCCTGATGGTTCATGTCAAAGTCCTTGGGGAGATGATGAATTGGATGTTGTAATGGATTTCAACAAGGAGTAACCTATAATTTGAACTGTCTTCTTTTTCTCCTCTCAAGATTATTCCGTCTTTCAGCAGGGTTTATGGCTTAAATTAGAGCAGTAACTTTCAACAATCCAAAGACCCCCTGATCTTTCTGTCAAATGATTTTAATCCCTTAAAAGAAAGTCCTCTAATTTCTTTGTCCAAGGTTTTAGTCTTATTAAAAGAGGAAATCCTTGTGCTCCCATTGTTGTTAATATCCCTTCTAAGCAATATTTGATCCTTGGGAGTCTCCACAAACGTCTTGGTCATTTTGGGGAAACCAAAACTTATCAATGTATATCCAAATAATTCTGGTGGCCATCACTGAAGAAATATGTCTCTCAATGGTGCAGGATTTGTGAAGTTTGTCAGAAAGGTCACCTTAGGTGCCCAGCTGAAATTTTTTATCCTACTGGTGAGTCCACTATCTTTGGAAGGATTTCTATGGATGTGGTTCATACTAAGGCAGGTGGTGCTAAGTATCTCATTGTGGCTATAGATGATTTTTCTGGATGGGTTGAAGCAAAATTTCTTAAGAATCTCAGCTCAGAATCAGTGGCAGCTTTCATTTATGAGAACTGGACAATGCTTTATGGCTTGGCTTGGTCTTATTCTACTGATGGTGGCTCTGAATTTGGTGGCAAGATTGCTGAAATGATCCAATCACTTCCTGGAAAACATTGGTTTATACTCCTTATTATCCCAGAGGCCAAGGCATGGTGGAACAAGGCCATGCTCCTTGGAAGGCTGCTCTTGTCAAACTGGCTGGTGAGAGTGCAAAGAATTGTTGCAAATTTCCTCCTCTGGTTCTCTTCTCTGATCAAATCTCATTTTAAAAAAACCACGGCTACTCACCTTACTAAATTATTTTAGCTAGAGGGCTGTCCTTCCTCTTGATCTTGAAATGGAATATTTCTTGGGTATCTCATGGGAGCAGGTTTCCTCAACCATTTGTCTATAAGTTGCCAGATCCAAGCAACTGGAGAAAAGTGAAGGCATTTGTGACAAATCTTATCAGAAAATGATGGAATCAAGATAAAAATCAGTTCAGTATTTGTAAGATAAGCATGCAAATCTAATCAGGGATTCCTTAAATACTGGTGATCTAGTCTTAGCTTATAATTGATCCTTGGAGACTCAGTGGGGAAAGCTCATTTGAAATTGTTGGAATGGTCCTGATTGGGTGGTCTGTGAAGTCAGGGGAGGATCCTATGTTTTGGAAGAACTGGTTGGTACTCAGTTGGCCAGAAGGTTCTCTGCTGATCAACTCAAGAGGTTTTATTTTTGTGGGGGAAATTTGGGGTCAAGGCAAGTCCTCCCAATTGTGCACTACCAGGGTCATTTGCTGCATTTTTGTTGTGAAACTCTACTGTATGCCACATACATGAGCACCTGGGACAGCCTGTTTTGTTTATCTCTGCGCTTCCAGGGCTCTTTTGGATGGATCAAGATATTTCAGCTTGCTATTTGATAAGAGCAACCTTTCAAAGCAGATCAAAAACAGGAAATAAAGAATAAAATTAGAGGGAGTGGGAAATCCATATATATATTATCTCAGAAATGGTTTTCCCACCTAAAAATTGGTTGGGTCACTTAATGACCCCACCCTTGAATTCCAACTTCTTACATTTTTAAATAATTTCAGAAGAAAAGACCAATAAACCACGGTACCACTATGGCACTTTTTGGCCATTCTAATATTTCACACACCATGCCACGTATATTTTTCACACCTAAAATTCATTTTTGATTGAGGTTTTGTGTATATTTTAGGAGTTACAGGTTGATTTGTGTTATGACACGATTCCCGTGCCTGCATTCATATAGCAAGAGTACACACGCCTGACACCCAGTCTGTAGGCGCATGTCAAAAAAAACCCACATGCAAAATGACTGATGATGGATTCCTGCACACAGCTGTCAATCCTGCGTGCGTCAACATCAGTCGTGCTAATTCCAACAGCCAGGTACCACAGGAACATGCTACAACTTGCATGCATACATCACGCATATGTAACAAGTTGACTGACGGATAGGGAGATGTTTGAGACCTAAGAAAATTGAATAAAAATATGAAAATCAAAACATTAAAGCAAATAAATTGTGAGAAAAAATAATGAATGTTGTCACGTAAATGAGATTTCCAAATCTTTATGAACCACAAAGCACACCAAGAAGTTTACCAAAAAATGATTAAAAATTATCAACATGTGCAGAAGATGGCGTAAAATATACAAATACCCACTTTTATCCATCCCACTCAAAAGAAAGTAATACAAAATAAGGAAATATGTCTGAACCATAAAAAAAATTAATATTTAATACCTTCTGACAATTATTTCACATAAAAATATGACACATGCAAGGCTAGCCAGTTGACAGAACCAAGACTACATGACAAACTAGCCCTGGTTAGCCTTCCAGCCTCAGAAAACAAGCGCAAACCTCTCTATATGCCCTGAGAAGATCTTATTACCCCAGAAAAGTATATAAACAACCCCTTTCAGATGTTTTAAACCCCAGTAAATTTTAAATAATCAATCCAGACCCCTTTCCATCCGTGATCAAGTGTTTATTCAAGATAAACAAGTGATTTATGGCCTCAGTCTGATAGTTTAATCATTAATTCTAACCCATTGTTAATTCCTTTGAAGAATATCAGCAATAATCCCCAAAAATTGTCCTCAGAACCTTTCAAGTGTGAATTTCTGCAAGTTTCTTGGAGTTTCTGGTTAAATTAGTAAGTTATCTCCTCCTTGCCTCCAGGGATAAGTTCTGTTATTCAACCAGCCCACCCAATCCCCTTGAGAAAACCCCTTTTGAGTAATCACTTAGGACCTCATTTTCCAAAGGTCTTCACACAGTTCAAAAGAGCCCCTTGAAGAGAGGTCGTTATACAATAAAGATCCCCTGTTTGCAGAAACTATGGGCCCTCTTGAAAAATATATTTAAATCAATTTAATCCAACCAAACCACTCCAAATTTGCACTTGCTTCTGAATTAATCAACTGAGCATTTTATGTAATTTTTTTGGAATTATTATTCCAAAGCCAATATCACTTGCTGTAGCAAAAGGATATAAATTTTCCTGGTATCTGTAAGCTGAAAAATGGGGTCTGGCCGGGAAATATCCCTGAATAATTAATTTTTAATTAGTTCATTTCTTTGGACCAGATAATCTATGTAAATATAAGTAAAAATACTTATGGGTTTTTATTGTTATTCTTTCAGTGGATCTTAAGACCAAGGGGAAATTAATCATTGTTATTATTATCTTCTTAAACAGAGAAAAGAAGAGAGAATCTGTAATTTTGTACCTGTTATCATAACTCCTGAGCAACAACAAGCAAAATTAAACCATTGTAAACTACAAGCTTTAAAAGATAAAGAATTAGAACTTGAAAGGCTTATTAATTTTAATTCTTTACTAAGGCAGCACACAGCCCGGAAGAAGTATCAGAGAGAACTTTATTTCTTTATAAAAGATAAAGAAAATAAAGAAAGTAAGCTCAAAATATTTTTTA
The DNA here is from genome assembly GCA_025617555.3 of Puccinia polysora. Taxonomy (NCBI): domain Eukaryota; kingdom Fungi; phylum Basidiomycota; class Pucciniomycetes; order Pucciniales; family Pucciniaceae; genus Puccinia; species Puccinia polysora. The sequence continues at coordinate 22,305,122 of CM062620.1, read as the reverse complement.
TATTTTTTTTTCAAAAAAATTCAAGAAAAATCAAAAATTAATAAAAAATTAATAAAAATTCATAAAACTATAATAAACCAAAAAACTTATTAAATTTAATTTTTTTACCTTATTTTCAGTGGAAAGAACCTTTTCCCTTTCTGATTTTATTGATCATGATCTGTTAGAAAACAGTTCTCACCACGGATCTTGGGATTTAAGCAAGGACCTCATTGGTACCCACAAGGACCCCCCTGGATTACCCACCAAGGACTCCTTCAGCCCTAACAAAGCCTTATTACCGTTGAATTTAAGTATAAGTAAGCTTAATTAATTTAAAAATAAAATAGAAATATTTTTATTTTTTTTATCATTTTTAGTAAGTTTTGACAAAAACTTATACTCATTTTTTTGCACAATGTCGCAAAACAGGCCCAATGTCCATGCAACCGGAAAAGCCCTGTCCTATGGACCTCTGCCCGGGGGAACTCAGGCCCGTAGGAGTGCCTGTAGCGAGCACAATGAGGGGGCTCAAACCTGAAACTCTAGTGCCGCAAAATCCGCCAGCACCCGCGCCCGCCAAGTCAACCAACAAACTTTTGGAGGTGAGCCCTTTGCCTGGAAAGATTTCCCGCAAATCTACTCCTCCTCCTAAGCCTCCCAGTCCAGACTTGGCCAAGGAGTCCAAGATAAAAGATCTGGTGAAGGATCATGTGAGTCATTGGGAAGCATACAAGCTAGCCCAGGAGCAGGGGGACCCAGCAGCCATGATAAAGGCTATTTCACGGGCCAAGTCCTCTCAAATAGCCCTTCAAAAATTAATTCCCAGAGCAGAAGTAGAGAAATATGTAGACAAATGGAACCCTTGGGATCAACTAGCCAAATTAAAGGGAAACAACCCGAAAAAGTTTAGGTCCTCAAAACATCAAATGTTGAGGAACCCAAAAGATTGGGACAACATAATATCTCTAGCTGAGAAATGGAAGAGAGTCTATCACAATTAGATTCTGATGATATAACCCCATTGTTTAACAAATTTTCTGACATTTTTTTCCATAAATTCAACATCTTGAGTAAGAATTGAGACAATATTCACAAACGACTTGACAAATCAATCCAAATAATGCAAAACCAAACTAACCATCTGAGAGCCAATGAGTCTGAAATCAAATTGTTAATTAACACCATTGTTCTAAATAAAGCATCTTTAATTGATCATGTTGGTACCACCTGTTCTTCCAGACAGGAAGAGATAATCCTTCTCCTTGAGCAACTCAAAGGAGAAATAAGAAACAAAACTGATACTCCTTCTGTTCATCTTGTTAATAAAATTGACTTATTAGCAAAAAAATGGATTTGGAACTAGTTATGATTAAGGATGATTTAAGAGACCTACAAATTGAATCAACTGCTCCTCCTTTAGTCAATTTAGAAGAATCAAAACCCACCAGGACAAGTATCACTCCTAACATATCTCTTAATTCTGGAGTGAATAGGAATGAGTCTTACCGGCCTATTCCTACCCCTGAAGTTGAAAAAGCTTTAAAACTCTTTCCCCCTTTAACTGAATTGCCTAAATTCTCAGGAGAAGGGGAATACAACCATATCAGCTTCATTAAATTCTTTGACTATACCCTTGCCTCTTATGGACTGCCAGATACTATAGCTGTAGTGAGACTACCCAGGCTTTAGAAGGAGTAGCACTGGATTGGTTTATCAACAAAAGAGGAGAAGTAGGAACTCAAACTTGGAACTCTTGGAATTTTCTTATCAAAGAAAAGTTTGGTACCACAATCTTGAAAAGAAAGATGATGAAAACTTTTCAGAACTCACTTTTTGACCCTTTAAAGGACAAACCCCACAAGTGGTGTTTGGAACAAAAGAAGAGGCTGGATTGTTTCTATCCTGAATCTGATAAAGAGGAAATCAATGAAAGGCTCCTCAATCTGTTTCCTGGACACCTTAATCACAGTGTGAGGTGTAGAATGCCTATGGATGCTGATCTCTTCACCCTCATTGGTATTCTAGAAGAAACCATTGATATGAAAGGTCTTGGCAAAACAAACAATAGACCTAAGGAACCCACTATCAATACTTGAGAAGAATACAATCCCAAAACCAAAGAATCTACCACTACCCAACTAGAAGCTAAGAAAACTTCTCATACTAAGGAAAAGGTATGCTGGAATTGTATCCAAACTGGGCATGTGAGACCCAATTGCCCCCAGCCCAGGAGAAAGATCAATCTCATTGAAGGAGAAGTGAATCAAAATGATCCTGACCCTCAACTTGATGACACTGATGGATTTTTATCTGAGTAAAAATTAATGATCACTAACCCTATCAATGTAATTGAGGGAAGTATAAAATCTTCCTTAGAAATTAACTCTGTTAATAAAGATTTCCACTTACCTCAACAATGGAATCCCAATATGAAAATTCACCATGTTTCTGAAGCCAAAACTTTTGCTCTTAAACCTTCTTCTGGTAAAAGTTAAACCTCTGGTAAGATCTGCTATGCTTCTGGATTGATCCAAGGTTCCCCTGTTAAGTTTCTCTTAGACAGTGGAGCCTTTTTCTCTTGTTTTAGTTTAACTTATTTGGAACAGCAAGATTCAAATTGGAAATTGAAACTATTACCAGTACCGCAGGCTAAGTTCAGCAGTTGTAACTCTTCCCTTTATACCATTAGATTTTGGTCTTCTGATATCATTTTGCCTCACTCAAAAGGGTCACTCAAACTAAAAATTGAATTTTTAGCACTCCAGAATGGAGTCTGTGATTACTTTAATCTAGGGAATTATTCTCTTTTCTTATATGGTATTGATGTATTCTAAAGTAAGGGAATATATTTTACCGTAGGAGGAGACTGGAAAAATAAGTTCCAAATATGCCATGTCAATGCTCAAACTTCTGATTCAATTATGAAAAACACTTAGAGAAGTTCAACCAAGAGTACTTCTCCCAAGCAGCCATGAACCCCCTGGTGAGTGAAGACCAAAGACAGGACATTGTCCAAGTCTGCTTTGAAAATCAGAATGCCTTCTGCACCAAGGATCATCCAATTGTTCACATCAAAGGACATGACATGATTCTAACTTTAACCATTAAGCCTCCTTAACCTCCCAACCTCAGGAGACCTGCTTACCCTTCTAGTCCAAAATCTAGGACATCTCTGTAAAAAACATATCCAAGAATTGATTGACTGACAAGTCTTAAGGAAAGCAGGACACAATGAACAAGTGGAAATTACTACTCCAGTAATTATAGCTTGGCACAATGATGATTCTAGGATTTTTCGAGACTTTAGAATTCTGAACAACTATACCCAAGGTGATTATTACCCTATTCCACAAATTGGCCATGCTCTACATACACTCTTTAAGGCTAAGTTCATCACTACTATGGATATGCTGAAAGTTTTTCACCAAATACCAATCAGTCCTGATAGCCAGAAATTTATGAGGATCATATCTCATTGGGGCATTTATGAGGACCTTAGTATGCCTTTTGGTATCAAGAATTCTCCTTCTCATTTCCAAAGAATGATGGATACAGTTTTAGGATCATTCATCAGGCAAGGATGGATGATGGTATTCATTGATGATTTTATCATTTATTCTGATAATTGGAATGCCCACATTGACAAAGTAAGGCTAGTCCTTAAAACCATCTCTGCTGTGAGATTTAAAGTATCAATGAAGAAATGTAACTTTGTGTATGGAGAACTGAAAGCTTTAGGGAACATTATTTCAGGACTAAACTTAACTGCTGACCAGAGCAAAATAGCAGCTGTGATGAATAGGCCAATACCTCAGAATAAGACTGAACTCCTATCCTTTATCAGCTTTTGCAGCTCCCAAAGGAAGTATCTACCTAATTTTTCCCTTCTCACCAAATGTTTGTATGAAATCTGCAACAACATCACTGTGTTTGAAATGACTCATGAAAGGGTCAAGAACTATGAAGAACTTAAGCTGGCTATGACCTCAGCTCCATTATTGATTCAACCTGACTATTCTAAAACTTTCAAACTCTATTTAAATTCTAGCATGGAAGAGCTAGGAGCTTCTTTACACCAAGAAGTGATAGAAAATGATAAACCAGTGGAGAAGCCAATACTCTTCTTATCCAGACAAGTAAAGGAAACTGAGAAAAGGTATGGTGCAAGCCAAATGGAATGCCTTGACTTATTTTGGGCTCTGGAGAAACTTCATTACTACTTAGAAGGTACAAAGTTCATGGTAATTACTGATTGCAATGCTTTCAGGACTTTAATGAACATGAAAACCCCTAGTAGGCATATTTTAAGGTGGCAGATAGCCATTCAACAGTATAGAGGTCAGATGACCATATTCCATATCACGCAGGTGCTAAACACCAGAACGCTGTTAGTTTGAGTAGGAATGCTCTACCCAATGATCCAATTAAGGCAGCTTACAACCTGGAATATTATGACATATTTCCCATACTGCACATTAACATGATGAATATTGAGGCTCCTATTCTAGGAATCCACATCTGTGAACTGGATGAATCCCTGTTCAACTCCATCAAGGAAGCTTACAGCCCTAGTATGAAGACTCTAATCACCATTATGGAAAGCACCTATCAACCATCTGAACTGATTAAAAGTCTACCTGAAACTTTCCTGAAACCTTAAAAATCAGGAAGGTTCACTGTATGGGATGGTCTAGTATACTATAGACTTCAACATTCCAGTGTTATAGTCTTAACCAAAGAAGACCATATCAAACATATTCTAGCTGAGTGCCATGATAACTGTTCAGCTGGTCACCTATCCACTGATAGAACCCTAGAAAAGGTCAAACAAACAGCTTGGTGGATCAATTGGAGAGATTCCCCAGTCCAGTATGTCACCAGTTGTGAAACTTGTCAGAAGTCCAACAGGACCACTGGAAAAAGGTTTGGTCTACTACAGAGAATTACTGAACCTAACAAAAGATGGGAAATCATCAACATAGACTTTGTAAATGGATTACCCCCAGGAGGAGCCTATTCCTACAACTCAGTCCTGATCATAGTGGACAGGTTTTCCAAGAAAGCTAAATTCCTGCCCAACCATAAGGAGGACACTTCCATGGAAGTAGCATTACTGTTTTGGAATAGAATCATAGCTGATGTGGGAGTCCCCAAGATCATCATCAGTGATAGGGATCGCAAGTTCCCTTCGGAATTTTGGAGGAATCTCCATGACATGTTGGGCACTACCTTAGCCTTCTCTACAGCTTATCACCCCCAGAAAGATGGATTAGCTGAATGAATTATTCAGACCTTTGAAGACATGCTCAGAAGTTTCTGTTTCTTTTTTCTAGAATACAAGAATACTGATGTGTATTTCCATGATTGGGTTAGCCTTTTACCTGCCCTAGAAAATGCCTACAACAGCAGCAAGCATTCTACCATTAAAGAATCACCCTATGTGCTAGAAAAAGGATGGATTCCTAAACTACCCAAGGATAACCTGGACCAGCAGCTAACCAATATTCACCCCACATCACTTGAATTTAAGAACATGATAGATATATCCAACAAACACACTCCTAAATGTGTTCAAAGAGCTGTTAAGTATAAACAAAAAAGATGGGATAAAAGCCACAAATAACCTGTTTTCAAGATTGGTGACCAAGTCTTAGTCTCTGCTACCAACTTTACCAACTTAGCTGGGAACAGGAAACTCAGACCTGCATTTTTTTGACCATTAACTATCAAGAAACTCAATGGGAAGAGCACAGTAGAAGTAATTCTTAGTGATGAAATTTCCAGAAAGCACACAGTTTTTCCAGTAAGTCTTATCAAACACTACCATCCCAGAGAAGGAAAGAAAACCCCGTCACCAGCAATAGCTCTTGCAGAAGAAACTGAGAAAGACAAAGGAAAAATAATTTAAATTCTTAAAGACTAGAAAGGAAGGATAAATGGGAAAGATGTCAGACTCTATCTAGTCAGATACAAAGAACAATCTGCTGACAAGAATGAATGTTTACCAGAAAACAACATCCCCAATGGACCTATACACTTAAGAAATTACAGGGAAAATAAGAGACAATGAGCCCCAAAGATTTTTTCAGATATAGACATATCTTGGAGTGGGGAAATGTCAGCTTGCTAGTTGACAAGAGCAACCTTTCAAAGCAGATTAAAAGCAGAAAAAAAATAATAACATTAGAAGGATTGTGAAATCCGTATTTATTATTGCGGAAATAGATTCCACACCCAAAAATAGGTAGGGTCACTCACTGACCCCACCCTTGAATTCCAACTCCTTACATTTTTAAATAATTTCAGAAGAAAAGACCAATAAACCACGGCACCACTATGGCACTTTTTGGCCATTCTAATATTTCACACATAATTCCAGGGATATTTTTCACACCTAAAATTAAGTAAGAATTGAGGTGTTTTGTATATTTTAGGAGTTACAGGCAGATTTGTGTTATGAAACAATTCCTGCTTGCAGCCCCGCATTCATATATCAAAGGTACACACGCCTGACACCCAGTATGTAGGCGCATGTCAAAAAAACCCGCATGCAAAATGACTGATGATGGATTCCTGCACGTAGATTTCAAGCCTGCGCATGTCAACATCAATTGTGCTAATTTCAACAGCCAGGCACTGCAGGAACATGCTACAACTTACATGCATACATCACGCATATGTAACAAGTTGACTGACGGATAGGGAGATGTTTGAAACCTAAGAAAATTGAATAAAAATATGAAAATCAAAACATTGAAGCAAATAAATTGTGAGAAACAATAATGAATGTTTTCACATAGATGAGAATTCCAAATCTTTATGAACCACAAAACACACCAAGAAGTTTACCAAAAAATTATTAAAAATTATCAACATGTGCAGAAGATGGCTTAAAATATACAAATACCCACTTTTATCCATCCCACTCAAAAGAAAGTAATACAAAATAAGGAAATATGCCTGAACCATAAAAATAACAAATTAATATTTAATACCTTCTGACAATTATTTCACATATAAATATGACACAGGCAAGGAAAGCCAGTAAAAAGCACCAAGACTATGTTCCAAACTAGCCCTGGTCAGCCTTCCAGCCTCAGAAAACAAGCACAATCCTCTCTACATTCCCTGAGAAGATCTTATTACCAAAGAAAAGTATATTTAAAAACCCCTTTTAGATGGTTTAAACCCCAGTAAATTTTAAATAATCAATCCCGACCCCTTGCCATCCGTGTCAAGTGTTTATTCAAGATAAACAAGTGATTTATGGCCTCAGTATGATAGTATAATTATTAATTCTAGCCCATTGTTAATTCCATTGAAGAATATCAGCAATATCCCCAACAATTGTCCTGAGACCCTTTCAACCATGAATTTCTGCAAGTTTCTTGGAGTGTCTTCTTGAGTTAGTCAGTTATCTCCTCCTTGCCTCTAGGCATAAGTGCTGTGAGTCAGCCAGTCCACCCAATCCCCTTGAGTAAACCCCTTTTGAGTAATCACTTAGTACCTCATTGTCCCAAGGTCTTCACATGGTTCAAAAGAGCCCCTTGAAGAGAGGTTTTTATCCAATAAAGATCCCCTTTTTGCATAAAATGTGGCTCCTCTTGAAAAATATATTTAAATCAATTTAATCAAACCAAACAACTCAAACTTTTGCTTGCTTCTGAATCAATCAACTGAGCATTTTAAGTAATTTTCTTTTAATTATTATTCCAACACCAATATCACTTTCTGTAGCTAAAGGACGGCAAAGTTCCTGGTATCAGTAAGCTGACAAGATATTTTTCAAATTTTCAATCACTCTCAAGATCAAGAATTGGCCATTCTTCTGTCTCAATTCCTTTGTATTTCTCTTTTCCTTAATATCTTCAAATTTGAGATGCAGACTAGAGACAGTCTGTAAGTTGGGGAGAGATTTGGTGACCAAATTAGTGCACCTCAAGAAAAGTTGGCAAAAATTAAAAAAAATTCTTAGTTTTTTATCTGAGCAAAAAATATATATATATTTCCACTTTCATTTGAAGTCATCCTCTTGTAAGTAGTCTACAGGGTCTCTTGCCCATAAAAGGTGGGGATCTCCCCTGCCTTTTTGCCCCATCATCCATCCATGGAGCTTATCATCCAATCCATCATCATCTATGTAATCAACCTGTGGGGCCCTTCCCCTTTCTGAGCATCCTTATCCTGGGTATATCTTTTGATTGACCCTTGATCCTTTGAGCTTACATACTCAAATCCTTTCATCTTTCCTCTGTGACCTGATCCTTATCACCAAACAATAGCCTTGCTGGTTGAAGATTAATTCATTGGGTTGAATTCTTGAGTGTGTTAAGCAACTCCTTTGATCCCTTTCTCTGACCACTTTTGTCTTGATCATTCATTTGATTTCCTTTCTGGAACCATTCAAGTTTGACTGAGAGGTTTCTTTAAGCTTGAGAAATGGAGTTTTAAACCTCCCTTTATTTCTTTGAAGTTGAATTCCGCCACCCTATTCTTGAGTCCCTTGAGAAGTGCTGGGTTATTCTTGTTCTAATCTGTTACTTTTTTTCTTCTAGAGCTTCATAAAACAAATTTCTTTGTTTTTTAAAGGCACCCGCAGTTGTCTTGTACCCTTCAAGCGCTTGATTGCGGAGAGTTTGGAAGGTTCATTGAGGACCTGGAGTTTGGTTGGGATTTAGTTGATCTTTCTTAATCTTCTGCTGACAACCAGAGTTATTAGCTTGTGAGCCTTGTTACTTACAACTGCCTTGTTCTATTGAACTCTTAACAAAACTTTGAATTATTTGTTCAAGTATTTTCCTGCACCATCTTGTCTCAGATAGTGTTGTTTCCATTGCTACCAACTACTATCAAGACTCATCCTTCTCATTGATTCCTTATTTACAAGGTCCTGGATCTTGATTCTGGTTACATATAAATATTTTTGTAACACTCAGGAGGGCAGCCTAAACTGCATCTTTTCTCCTCCACAGAACTGCCTTTGGCTCAGCACCATTTGGAGTCTTAAAACAAGCCAGGGCTGTTGGATTTGATGATTGGATCAGGGACTCTTACTCAACTCAGAAAGTTGAGGGCCTGATTTGTAAGAAACAAAGTCAATGAGTTAATTGCAAGTTCCTGGAAAAGGCCATTTTAAGTAGACAACTAGAGAGCCCCTCAAAGGGGGCCTAAGGCACTTGATGACTAATTAACCATGGCAGAAATTATATGGATAAATGACAAGTTGATTAAATATGGAGTAAGCCAATGAGAGAGGATTTATGAGTCAATAAAGGACTAGCTGGAGGGATCATGGCTAGCAGAAGAAAACATAATACTCCAACAAGGCCCACCTCACTCCCCACAATCAAATGGTGTTTCAAAACAATCAAATAAAACTATTTTGAATCTCATTTGCTGTGCTCTTATGTCTTCTTATCTCCCCAAATCCTACTGGGCCAACGCTTGTTGTCACTTGCTCTTCCCCTTCAACTCTTTTCCATGTAGAACACCCCTGGTTTTCACCTCCCCCAACTCTATCTTAAAACAGGAAGATATTCCGCCCGCCTATCTACACCCCTTTGGGTGTCTTGCTTGGTACAAAATACCCAAACACAACAGGCAAAAGTTGTTTCCCAAAGCTTGCCCTTCCATCCTCCTTTCTTACCTTCATCAAGTAAACAGGTATTATCTTCTTGATATTATTGACAAGAAGGTTGTGAAATTTATAGATTGTATCTTTAACAACACTACTTTTCCCTATGGATCCTCTTCTTGAGAAGCAAGAAAAGATCATCTCCCTGCCTGTTCAGAACTACTGTGGCCTTGTTCTCCTCCATCCCCTTCCAGTTTATTCATCCTGTCCATCCCATTTTGATTCTCCCTCTTCATCCCAATAACCTTTCCCATCTTTTCCTCAGTCTCCTCCCCAAACCCTTGTCTTGAATGATCTCTCTCCCTCTTCTGTGGTGCCATCAATCATAAATCCTCCCTGCCCTCCCCTTCCCTACCGTTCCGCTCAATCTGCTGTGCCTGGTGTCATTACTGTGCTTCCCTCTCCCAGGCCATCTTTTCCTTCAGAAGATAAAATCATTGCCTCTGGTCATTTTCAAGCTTCTCATTTTCACTTTACTGCCAGCCCCTTTCCCTCCAATGAATCTGTTTTCCCCCCTCCCCTCCTCCACCAGTGTGAAACCCACCATTTTCTCACCCTCTCCCCTTTTCCTTGTTGTTTGTCTCCCTCTTCTCCTCCTCCTCCTCCACATTGTTCAGCTTTACCAACCCGCCCTCCTTTGCGTTTTGGAAACTACTCCCAATCTGCAAAAGTCAAAGACAATCTTCTCACACCCAAGACTTGAAAACAACTATTGAAGTCACCTCATCAGCATTTTTGGATTGCCTCTGCACACAAAGAAATTTCCTCCCTCTGTGGCATAAAAACGTGGGTTCTGGTACCTCCTCCTAAGGGTCACAAAGCCATATGTTGGAAATGGGTTTTCAAGGTCAAGCGCCAAGCAGACACTTGAATAATCAAACTTAAGGCTTTCCTGGTCGAAATGGGCTTCTCACAAGTCCATGGAATTGATTTCTCAGAAGTTTTCTCTTCAACTGTTTGCCTCAAAACCCTCTGGATGCTTCTAAGTCTGCTGGTAAACAAAGGGTGGGTTGGTCACCAAGTAGATTTCAAAACAGTTTTCCTAAATGGCCACCTGGACCAGCCTGTCTACATGTCTCAGCCTCCTGGTTTTGAGGATCCAAATTGGCCTGACTGGGTCTGTAAGGTCTCCAGAGCCATTTATTGGTTAAAGAAATTCCCCTGACAATGGAATATTGAGCTGAACTTGGCACTCCTCTCTCTTGGCCTGTCTCAATCAGCATACAACCCTTCTCTATACTTTAAGCGGTGTGGAAAGAATAAAGGTTTTCCCCCAATAATTGTCCCGAGGTTCGGAAGTTAACGTTTCCCTGCTTCTGAAAGGAGATGAGGATGCCCAAAGTTGCACTTAAATGAGAAATAGAAATAAGGAGATAAAGAAAAATAGAGAGAGAGTTAAATCGCCAATCCTTCAATCCTAAGAACTTTCCACCTGGATGTGTATCTGGTATGAGTTCCTTTAATCTCTTGGTGAGATGATTGATCCAATCCAATGATATGATGGTCTGATTCCCTCCCCCCCCCCTCCTAACCCAGAGTTGAGAGTGAGGATAAGTCCTCCCTCTCAACACTAACCTAAGTACAAGCGCAAATAACAGTATGACAAAGAAACAGAAAACAATCCCAAAACAGAAACCCTAGCCTCCTCTCCCCACCTCCGTACCAAACTTCCCCCGACGTCTGTACGCCATTCTGTCCATCCGGTTTGTCCTTCTCATGACCCGGTCCTTGCACCGCGCCCTACTCGGATCCCCCCGCGCCTGTCCGTATCCATTTGTCCGCGCCTGTCGTGGATGTCTGGTATTATCTGGCATGATCCGCGCGCTTGCACGCATGCTCCATCCGTTCCTTTATAGCCCGCGGATTTCTCCGTTCCTACGTATCAAAATTGGCGCTCCTGCAAACCTAGTCAAGCGCATTACCTTCCGAATCCGATCTCCGGCGCGGATCGCCGCCCACACCGCATTCAATGCTGAGCCCAACCTGTCCACTAGGTGCGGAGCCAAACAGCGGCTGCCGCTGCTGAGCACTCCGCATACCCTAATTCTGAGCCCGCTTGCCTCCAATGCTGAGCGCGCAGCCGCGAAGCAGTTCCCAATCCGTGTCTATAAATTGACACCACAGCGGTCAAATGGCTCCCTTGTTGGTGCAATCACTCCACATGTGGACAATATTTCCATTGTGGGTTCCTCTGACTTTTTCAACTCCTTCATCTCAAACATTGGCAACCATTTCTGAATTGGGGCAAATAAGGATCTTTGCCTGTTTCTATCCATTTCCATCCGTCAAGAACTTTTGTCCTGCACTGCATCCATTGGAAAAGACCACTACATCTCAACTTTTGTCTCCTCCTTCCTATTTTCAACTCCAACTGGAGCTTCCTCTCCAACTGATGTGTGCTTTAAACTCCTATCCAAGCACTCCCCATGCTCCCCAGAGTCTCCTCCACAGTACAATCAGCTCATTGGCTTTTTAATCTGGATCTCTCAATGCACTTTTCCGGACCTCTCTTTTGCTGTCAACAACCTGTCTCAGTTTCCACAAGACCCCTCCATTGACAACTGGAACGCTGTGATCTGCATCCTCCGCTACCTCCAAGCCACCAAGGACTACCTTCCCACTCTGGGTGGCAACAATCTTTCTCTTGTTGGCTACTTGGACTCTGACTAGACAGAAGACTGTGATGACCAATGCTCCATATCTGGCTACACTTTTTGCCTTGGATCCAGTGCAATCTTGTGGAGGTCAAAGAAGCAACCAAACATCTCCCTCTCCAGCTCTGAAGAAGATTATAAAGCTCTGTCCAACTCCTGCAAGGAAGGCATGTGGTTGCAGACTGTTCTTTGCAAAATCTGCCTGCATGATAATAGGCCTGTGCCTATCTTTGTCAACAACAAATGGGCCAAATCCCTTGCAAAGAATCCCAAACATCACTCCCAAACAAAACACATTTATGCGCGTCACCACTTCATTTGCAAATGTGTGTCTCAAAATTTATTCAAATTTTGGCATGTTGGCACTAAGGGCATGATTGTGGATATGCTAACCAAGCCAACATGGCGGTTTATCCTCAACACCCATCAGCGTCTTTATGGTCTCATTGGCTGTGGCTAGCAAGGGGGGGTTTTGGATTATATCACTATCTCCATACTGTTTGTTCTCCCCTTTCTCTATTTCCTCTTTATCTCTAATTCTCACATTCTTCCTGTCACTATTGATGTCTATTTTATTCTTCATTTTTATCTCCTTTTTATTCCATTCCTAGCCATGTCCCACTCTGAATGTGCCTCAAACCAATCCCTGCTCAATCTCTTGAATTTTGTTGATCCCTGTATTTCATATTTAATATTTAATACACACTTTTCATGTCACATCATGTGTGAAATCTAAACTATTTTTGTCTACCTGAGGGCAGATCTCATAAAAATTAGAAGGATTATATCTCCTCATCCTTCTGCTTCTGCTCTCACTCTTCTATCCCTCAGGTATGAATTGTTTCCTCTTCTAGTTCCTTTTTTGCTATCACTTTCTTTTTCTCTTACTCATGAAATTTATCCTTCTTCTTCTCCTCTTACTCTGCTATCCCTCAGCCATCAGTGCAAAAAATTTGACCAAAATCAATCCCTTATCCCATACCATCACCATCAACATCCTCATCATCATCAATCATCACCATCCAACATCATCCACCACCATTACCTTTGACCATCCATTATCATTACCCCATATTTTGACCATGAACCCACCCAATAACCCATACTTATGACCATCACCCATCACCACCATTATTAACCCAATATCCCATACCTTGGGAATCATCATTGATCATCATCCATCACTATCACCCATAACCATTAACCTCCACCATCAACATCACCATCCATTACCATTACCCCATACCTTTGAAAATCACCACCATTTCCCCATAACTTGAATATCATCAAACCATTAACCCATACCTTCACCATCACCTACCTCCATCATCACCCATCACCATCCATCATCATCATCACCTACCATCATCACCACCCACCACCATCCATTATCTTGATCAACCTTCAACATCATCAATCATCATCATCATCCACCATCATCACCCATCAACATCCATCAGCATCATCACCTACCTTACCATCAATCATCATCACTTTCTTCAATCACCATCATCCATCCATACTGTCATCATAATCTATGATCATCAAACATCCACCCATACTATCATCATCTACCTCCATCACCATTATTTATCAACTATAGCCTCAACCATTTCAACCTTTATCAATCACCACCTGTAACATCAAAGGAGCATTAATCAGGAACCAAAAAAAGAAGATAAAATACATTAAGGATAAAACTAGATAAAGGATTCTTCCCTTACTCATCTTCTACCCTCCAAGTCACCCACCTGTTCCACCACTTCTTCCTTATCAAGATTGAAGATATTTATCCTAAGTCTGGTAGGGACTACTATAGTAGCAGCTTTATCTGAAAATCAGCCACCAAACTCTTTTCTTTTATTTTTGTGAGCCTTACTATAGGAATCAGAGGGGCAGGCAATTCAAAACCATCCTTAGTATTCCTCTATCATATTAATAGTTGTATTACAAAATTCTCCCCTGAGTGACTGCCCGCAATCTATTTTCTAAACTTTACCCATTCCCAAAGGAGTCTATAAACCAATCAAGAATGAAACAGAGGCAAAACATTGACCACAATTTTTAATTTATAAATAACAATCTTCTGCATTGGCAGCCTTGGGTTGAAATGGGTCAAACAATGCAAGCAAATTTCCAATGTCCTGAAAAGGGTGCTGGCCAAAATAAAACACCTAGATTTTTGACATGGTTTCTTTTTGTGATTCAAGTTATTTCTATTTTTTGTTCTTTCCTTTTTTTTACTACCTTGTTTGCTTCCAATTTTTTTTTCTTCTTCTTCTTCCAAAAAACTTTTTTTTCTTGTTTCTTTTGTTCATAATTCATCATCATCAGCCAATACATGGTGGGGGGTTTGGGGGAATGTGAAGAATATTGATAGAAATTATAGATAGAACACTCCAGAAGAACAAAATATTGATTTACACGCCATGGAAACCCATTTTATATTCTAGAAAAACATATAGAAACACTATATAAAAAAGCAAAATTCCTAAATTGAAAAGCTTACAACCTGGGGGAATGTACATACACTATCATTTTTTGTTTATTCCCTCTTTACACACATCATGTCACCCACAAGACAAATAGATGTGTCCAAATGTCTGCACAACTCATATTTCTTTTTGGTATAGTGGCTATAAAACTGGGGTCCTCCTCTGTTACTTGATACCAAGGTCACTGTTTCAACCCACCATAGAGACAAGAATCAGAAATTTTGACTAATTTTATAATTTTATATTAAATTTTGATAATATTTTATAATTATTTGTAAGTATTTTTTTATGATTATTGATTATGGAATTAAAAACTTGATAATATAAATTATCAAGAAGGGGATCCAATATAACTTTAAATTAAGTTATGAGGACTCAGATGCGTCCAAACTATTGATATATAATTCCCAAAGTGTTCCATCCCTTTGGGAAGGAGTTATAGTAATTATATTAATCCTTACTCCATACTCTCTATATATTAATTAGGTATTTAATCTTATCCCCCTTTGGGATGTATTAATACTTTAAAATACTTCTCTGAGCCTTTAGTGCGTCTACACAGAGGTCCCAGATTTAAGTTGTGATTTATGGTAATTATATTGATCTATAATCTCTACTCATGGATAAATTGCATATTTTAATCTTATCCCTCTTTGGGATGTAATTATACTTTAATAAACTCAATATATACTTTAATACACTATACTGAGCCTTGTGTGCATCCAATCTGAGTGCTTAGAGCTTAGTTGCAAGTCTTAAAACTTATAAAATTATTTCAAAGAGTATAAATACTCTGTATGTACAGTATAAGCATAGTTAAATTTCTTAATTTAATCTTATCCCCTTTGGGATGTATTAATCCTTTTATATACTTTACTGAGCCTGCAGTTCTTCTAATAAGAGGTCTCAGAGCTCAGATGTAATTTCAAACCTTTTCATAGCATTGGCAAGAGTATGCATACTCCATATGTATAGTATTAGCCAAGACATTTGGAATTAACAGTTAATTACATGCCAAGGTATCAATTTATATTTAAATGAATGTATGAAATGATTATGAGGGGCTCTAGGACTTCCATACTTTCCATATGAATTATGTCTAAGTCTTATGACCAATTAACTAACCTTTTGGGTATGTAAAATGAAAACCCTACCTTGAAAATCCAACCCAATGAGTACTAGTTCCTTATTACTCATTAGGTATGATGTCATGGTGTTTTGAGCCCTTGAGGAAAAATACCAGGGAGAGCCTTGAACTCCCCTGATGGTTCATTGAGTCCCCTGAGGGCTCCTGTTACCTTTAAAGAGGGAGGTGTTTACCCTATAGCACCTTCCACAGTCATTTATTATTTATTGTTGATTCAGTATAGAGCAAGAGTTAACAAGCCCACTCACCTTAATCTCCAGAAGAATATTTACTGGGGCTCTAAACTTGAGTATAAAAATCATCAAATAATCAAATCCTCAACTCCAAGTTTGTGTGGAAATTTTTTTTTTATTTGTAACATTTATTGTTACTTTAAAGGGTGTGAGTATACTTTTTAATCAAAGCTCCTTTAGGCTTTATTCAGTTGAAGCCAGGTCCCTTGTCTCTCTATAGAGATTAAGTTGTGGCCTTTATTATTTTTTTTATTGCATTCTAAAATGTTTAGTGTTTTAATAAGTCATTAACTGATTTTGAAATTGGTTTTGTCTTGTTTTTTGCAGGTTTAACCACAGCCCAGTGTAGCAATAGAGGTTAAATTCCTGACAATTGGGGGCCTGATCAAATTTTGAATCCTTGAAAAGTGTTTTTTGTAATTAAATTAAGCATTTTTGTGGACCTTTTTCCATCTTTTGATCAATTTATATATTTTTTTGAAAAAAATATAACAAAATAGAAAAAATGAGAAATTTTCAAATTTTTTGAAATTCTTGTCAGAAGGGTTGAGGCTTTTCCATTGCCACATTTATAATTTTTTTTTGAGAAGTTGAGTTCAAAATACTATAAATCATGTTCTATAGAATGAAAAATGTTTTGGAAATGTATTGTCTTTAATTTTCAAATGCACATAAAATAGGACAAAAATAAGGATTTTTTTTTGGAAATTTTTTTTTAAATCTTATATCCTGTCATTACTAAAGAATGTATTATTTTTATACCCCCTTAGGTTAAAATTATGAAAATTTCAGATCATGGATATTTTTATTTAGATTAAAGATTTTTTTGCCATGAAAATCTTTGAAATTTTCTTCTTTTAAAAAAAAATCAAAAAAAAAAATCAATTTTTTTTTGGAATAGATTTTTTTCTCTCAAATTGGATAGGTGCAAGTGGTTGATGCACCAACAGGATCACCTAGTATTCTAGTTGATTTGCGCGTACATTGTGGTAGTTCCTTATATTATTCATCTTATCCTTTGATTGGAATCCTGGCAGCTGAAAGATTGACCAATGAGGGTGTTGCACAACGGCTTTGGGGGATCAAAAAAACAAAATATTTCTTTTCTGCAATCTTTGAGCATTTTCATGCAAATAAGGACCATTTTTGTAGAATAGAATTAGACCAATCCAGTGAATGGGCACATTTACTCAAGCAACATGGTTTCCATGGTGTAGTAACTCATCTTCTCTTGCCAGATGTTGTTGATTTTGGCCTAGGCACGTAATAGCATCCCAGGTCTGCTTTGGAACAAGGAGACCAGATAAATTTTTGTGATGAAGGTTCAGCTTGATGGCTCCTTGGTGCCTAGGATCATTTGAATTTGATGAGTGTGGTGATTGGCATAGAATGATTGGAGTTTGCATTATGGGCTATTGTCTCTAGTTCAAATTTACCAGTTCAATGTTTCAAAGCACTGCACTAACTTTATTCCTAATACAGTATAATGATAGAAAACCTGTTGCATATGATGGCGGTCTCTGCAAGATTGAGCACAGAAAAAATGCCAGGATTAATTTTCCAAGGCCTTGCCAATCAGATAATGATTCATGGAGGACTTGACAATCTGATTGAGATTTTTCAAGGTGCACATAGTGCCGCGTGATGCCAAAATGATCAAGCCTTTCTTCTTGGGATCCAAAAAAACAGAAAAATGTTTAAGAAGATTGTTACAGAATGGAATAATCACTTGGTTGAGGCTGACCTCTAAACAAATACCAAAGGTCCATCTCTCCAGTATAATGAGGGAGGCAATTGAATTGTCATGTGTAATTGGAAGTATTAAGGAGGTATGGTTTGAGTTAATATGGCATTCCAGTACAACTCCTGAAAAAAAATTGAAATTTGTTGATTGACCTTAGCATTATGGTTGCAAAGCTTGTTGCAAGGTTCTCTCAGTGGAGATAGATCTTGCTTGACTCAAAGATTGAGCTTGCAAGTTGCATCTCAAAGCTTGATCTCAAAACTCAAAGCTCAGAAATATACTTGAATATCAGAGCTTGAGTTCAAAAGTTGGAGTTTCACGCTTGATCAGCTTAACACTCAAAACCCAATATTTGGACTTTGGTCAAAGCCATCTATAGCAAAACATTTGATGTTGATCAGGTATTCTTTTCCTTTTCTTTGGATCAATTTCAATTAAATTAAGTTCTGTACTGAGAACAGCACAGATATTGTAATTGAAGGGTATTAAGTCAAAGGGTTTGCAGTTGCTATCACAAGGAGTTAGTATTCTTGTATATTTGTTTTTTCCTTTTTAAAGAAAAAGAGGAGATATAATAGGCGGTATATGTAATGATGATACCCAAGTAAATGAAATAAATATAAAATAGAAATATTTTTGAGTAATTTTCTTTGAAGATATGTTTCTGGAAGATTGTTTTTGACTACTTTTAAGAATAACTGGAAACAAAATAGTCTTAATTGTCATTATTGAATCACATGAATCCTTTAAAAATATTTTTCTTTTTCAATTGAGAAGTTTACTACAAGAATTAAAAAAATTTTTAGATGACAATATTATACCAATTCAGAAATAATGGCTGATTAAAAAGTCTCAAATCAAAATGAAAGAAATTTGATAAAAAATGATTTTTCAGCATTCTAAAATGAATGAGAGTATGGGAAAAAGAATGTCAAATTATTTCAACTAAATTTTACTTTTTGTTTTGTGATAAGTGGAGAATCAGGAAAAACTTCTAGTACATGAAACTATGAAAATGGTTGGTAGAGTAAATATACCATATACATCAATAGAACATAAGAAAAAAATTTCAATTATTTAAAAAATGAAAAAAATAAAAAAATGTCTTAAAGATTAATTTGAAAATACCTTTTGGTAAATGTTTTTTTTTTCAGTAATTGAAAGTTTCACAACATGAGTAGTTGATCTCTTTGGATATATCAAACCAAAATTGCAGCTATCTTATTGAACTAATTTCCATTAATTTTGGGGTGAATTCCAATTTTTTTAAGTTTTCAAGATATTGCAGATTCTATATTGAGGCCTTTGATTAAAGATTTCCTTTTGTATGAAGTGGGGTCCAAGCTTTCTTTTATGATTACTAATTAAAATTATGAGCTTATGATTTAATGAAAAGTTGCTTGACCATAGCACCATTTCTGTTTCATCTGTACACTAAGAAAGCCTTCAAGTTGTATGTAAATGTATTTATCAAGGATATAGCTGCCTTAAAGCAGGTAAAGATTGTAGATGACAAACAAGTTAAAGCACCAATTAATTTTATATCCAGAAAAATTAAGAAATTAAAGATGGATATTTTGCATCACAGTTACAGTGTTTGTGTTTCATTTGATCTTTATTGAAATTTTATTATTGCTTACATTGATCTTAGCTGGAATCAATTCATGAATTTGGATGTCAGAATTTCTTTTAAACCTGAAGACACCCAACATGCATATATTGAGATGGAAGATTGCCATCCAGCAATAGATATTTTCTATGAATATAGTAAACATGGAGATTGAAAAATAATGAGGTAGATGTTCCATCAGGAGGGGCTGTGCCTAATGATATACAAAATCATGCTTATGAACCTGGATAAAATGTAGGATTTTGAAGATACATAATGAGTGATAGAGATGCAAAATTTTCTTATATGTTTTGGAGGATTTTGTTTGATCTAGTAGGAGCTAAATTTTATTTCTCAAAAGCTTATCACGCAGGCTGATTTCCTAGCTGATTGCTCAATACAGAATTTAGAAGACATGTTCAGAAGATATTGTGCATATGGGATTTATTTCAAGGAAAGTGATGCTTACAGTCATGATTTGGTATCATTGTTGCCAGCTTTATAGTTTGATTATAAATCCAGAAATAATTCTACCACTAACATGTCACCTTTTGAATTAGAAAGAGGTTAGATTCCACACATGGCCAAGCATATGCTCCTCAGAAAAATTATCACACTACATCCATCTGCTGATTTTTTTAGAGAAATTATCATTAATGCTGAGAACTTTTCAAGCAGAATTGTCAAAGAGGCAGTAGAATACAACAAGAATACATGGGATAGAACTCACAAAGATCATGAAATTAAGATTTGGGAAATTGTCTTGGTTACAACAGTGTAAATTTCTAACATAGAAGGAAATATAAATCTGGAAGACTCATTTTTTGGACCATTTGTAGTGAAGGATTTTGAAGAAATTTGCCCTTGAATTGAATTAAAAATAGAGACAATAATCAGCCTGAAGGCAAGAGGTAACAGTTTTAGGAACAGGTTGATAGACAAAATCAATAAGAAAGAGAAGCAGTAGATATAAGGTAATAAAAGTGTCATAGGACCAGTTGACTGAGAATGTGGGTTAGCTTAGAGGCTAAAGGAGAGAAAAACCTGAAGAAGAACAAATTAAGAGTAAATTGTGGCTAAGGCTGGTGGTGTGGGTGACAACTAGAAATAGAAGCGGTCAGATTGTAGAGATACAAAATCAAATTCAATAGTCACTCTTCTCACCAGATGAAAGAGACAAGTCTGATATTGAAGGCAGCCCACAAAGGCTGAATAGAGTAGATGTGCTTTAGAGGACAAAGAGCCCATAAAGGCTGAAGAGAGTAGGCTTGTTTAGAAGATGAAGATTCCTAGAGATTGCAGAAGTTGGTGAGGTTGACGGAGTATAT
Organism: Puccinia polysora; assembly: GCA_025617555.3. NCBI lineage: Eukaryota > Fungi > Basidiomycota > Pucciniomycetes > Pucciniales > Pucciniaceae > Puccinia > Puccinia polysora. Next base: position 22,284,296 of record CM062620.1, on the reverse strand, counting down.
ATTGGAGGAAAACATGTGAGGGCATAGAAGTGGAGGATGAGAGAAGAGAAGAAGAGAAAGGAATAGGATAAAGAGAAGAGGATTTGGCTAAGAAAGAGAAGGATTGAAGAAAAGAAGGATAGTGACACCATGGAAATAATAGTAGACACATTGTAAATAAGAATAGACAGTAACAGGAAAGTGACATGTAGTTGGAGCGCTGTGACTTGGTAAGCAAAGAATTTCAACATTTTCAACGGCTTTGGATGGGAAGAATTCAATGGAAGTTATTCTTAGCAAAGAATTTGGTAGGAAAAATCCAAATTTACCCATCAGTCTAGCAAAGAAGCTGTAGAACCTACAGAGAAGTTTCCAATGAGAAAAGCACAGTTAGTTTTGATCCCACCTCTGCAGGATGTTGAGGATGAACTACCTTGCAGGATATTGGACCAAAAAATTATTAGAAGAGATGGGAAAGATGCAATACTTTATCTAGTCAGGTTTAAGAATAAATGAGCTGATATTGACTTATAGTTAGAAGATAAATACATCAATTACTCCAATATGGTATTGAGGAAATATAGAGCCTCTAAGAGAGGTAAAAATTCCTTGGAAGGGTAATTATTCTTTTGGTGGTAGGGAGTGCCAGCCAAAAGGCAAATACAGGTTCCCAAATGTCTGCAAAACTCATATTTCTTGTTGGTATAGTGGCTAAGAGCTGCACTCCTCCTCCAATATCAGATACCAAGTTCACTGGTTCAACTCACCATGGAGACAAGAATCAGCAATGGTGAAAAGTCTTATGATTATTTATTAAATCTTTATAATCTATAAATACAAAAATATTGCCTTTTCAAGTGTTGGCAAATACTTATTTTGCCCTCCTTGGGAAACCTCCCTCAAAAATCCATTGACTAGCCGGTGTTGTTCTCCGCAATCTTATGGTGCACCACTTGCATGCAGTTCAGTCCACCTTTTTTTCATTTTTTTTTGTCGGCTTTTTTTTTGGTTTTGTTTTCTTTCTCTGTCCACTTTTTTTTTCTTTGTCTGCTTTTGTTTCTCTGTTTGCTTTTTTTTTCAGGCTGCTTTTTTCAACTAATGTGTGTAGATAGATTTTAAGTTTCAATACTTTTCAACTTCTGTGTCTGGGTTTGTGTGATGTATGTATATATGTAAGGTTTGTGTTTATTTCTTTTTAATACTTTTTGACTACCTCTTTTTATGTAGTTAGGTTGGTGTGATGTATTTAAATGTTTAAAATTTGTGTTTATTTCTGTTTAATACTGTTCAAATACCTCTTTGTATGTATATATTAGTTTTATGTATAAATTGGTTTTATGTATATATCAGTTTCATGCACCACTGAAATCTGCATGTCACTTGCTAGCAAGTGCGGTCAAAGAGCTCCTGCCCACTGTATTGCCAAGCTCAGTTGAACCTCCTTCCAAGCTCAGGTAAAGATTTATCAACACTGCAATGCACACTCACTGACTGTGCAGAATTCATAGTGACTGTGCACAATGCACAGTGACTGTGAAAAATGAATAGTGACTGTGCACAATGCACAGCAACTGCGCACTTAAACAGAAATTGTGCACAATGCACAGCAACTGTGCACAATGCACAGCAACTGTGCACAATGCACAGCAACTGTGCACAATGCACAGCAACTGTGCACAATGCACAGCAACTGTGCACAAAGTCCTTCAACTGTGCACAATGCACAGCAACTGTGCAAAATGCACAGCAACTGTTCACAATGCACAGCAACTGTGCACAATGCACAGAAACTGTGCAAAATGCATCCCAATTGGGCACAACTCACAGCAACTGTGCACAATACAGAGCAAATGTGCACAATGCACACCAACTGTGCACAATGCACAGCAACTGTTCACAATGCATAGAAAATTTGCGCAATTAACAGCAACTCTGTACAATGCACAGCAACTGTGCAAAATTCACAGCAGCAACTGTGCAAAATTCACAGAAAATGTACACAATGCACAGCAAATGTGCAAAATGAAAGCAACTGTGTACAATGCACAGCAAATGTGAAAAATGCACAGCAACTATGCGCAATGCACAGCAACTGTGCAAAGGCACAGCAACTGTTCACAATGCACAGCAACTGTGCACAATGCACAGCAACTGTGCAAAATGCACAGCGACTGTGCACAATGCACAGCAACTGTGCATTGTGAACAGTTGCTGTGCCTCTGCACAGTTTCTGTGCATTGTGCACAGTTGCTGCGCATTTTTCACATTTGCTGTGCATTGTACACAGTTGCTTTCATTTTGCACATTTGCTGTGCATTGTGTACGTTTTCTGTGAATTTTGCACAGTTGCTGCTGTGAATTTTGCACAGTTGCTGTGCATTGTACAGAGTTGCTGTTAATTGCGCAAATTTTCTATGCATTGTGAACAGTTGCTGTGCATTGTGCACAGTTGGTGTGCATTGTGCACATTTGCTCTGTATTGTGCACAGTTGCTGTGAGTTGTGCACAATTACGATGCATTTTGCACAGTTTCTGTGCATTGTGCACAGTTGCTGTGCATTGTGCACAGTTGCTGTGCATTGTGCACAGTTGCAGGACTTTGTGCACAGTTGCTGTGCATTGTGCACAATTGCTGTTTATTTTGCGCAGTTGCTGTGCATTGTGCACAGTCACTATGCATTTTTCACAGTAACTGTGCATTGTGCACAGTCACTATGAATTCTGCACAGTCAGTGAGTGTGCATTGCAGTGTTGATAAATATTTACCTGAGCTTGGAAGGAGCTTCAACTGAGCTTGGCAATACAGTGGGCAAGAGCTCTTTGACCGCACTTGCTAGCAAGTGACATGCAGATTTCAGTGGTGCATGAAACTGATATATACATAAAACCAATTTATACATAAAACTAATATATACATACAAAGAGGTATTTGAACAGTATTAAAAAGAAATAAACACAAATTTTAAACATGTACATACATCACACCAACCTAACTACATAAAAAGAGGTAGTCAAAAAGTATTAAAAAGAAATAAACACAAACCTTACATATATACATACATCACACAAACCCAGACACAGAAGTTGAAAAGTATTGAAACTTAAAATCTATGTACATGCATTAGTTGAAAAAAGCAGCCTGAAAAAAAAAGCAAACAGAGAAACAAAAGCAGACAAAGAAAAAAAAGTGGACAGAGAAAGAAAAAGAAACCAAAAAAAAAAGCCGACAAAAAAAAATGAAAAAAAGGTGGACTGAACTGGATGCAAGTGGTGCACCACAAGATTGCGGAGAACAACACTGGCTAGTCAATGGATTTTTGAGGGAGGTTTCCCAAGCAGGGCAAAATCAGTATTTGCCAACACTTGAAAAGGCAATATTTTTGTATTTATAGATTATCAAGATTTAATAAATAATCATAAAACTTGTCACCATTGCTGATTCTTGTCTCCATGGTGAGTTGAACCAGTGAACTTGGTATCAGATATTGGAGGAGGAGTGCAGCTCTTGCTGTGCTTTGTGCACAGTTGCTGTGCATTGTGCAAAGTTGCTTTGCATTGTGCACAGTTGCTGTGCATTTTGCACAGTTGCTGTGCATTGTGCACAGTTGCTGTGCATTGTGCACTCCAGAATGGATCATGGAGGGTTAAAACCCCTCCAGAATGGATGATGGAGGGTTAAAACCCCTCCAGAATGGATGATGGAGGGTTAAAACCCCTCCAGAATGGATGATGGAGGGTTAAAACCCCTCCAGAATGGATGATGGAGGGTTAAAACCCCTCCAGAATGGATGATGGAGGGTTAAAACCCCTCCAGAATGGATGATGGAGGGTTAAAACCCCTCCAGAATGGATGATGGAGGGTTAAAACCCCTCCAGAATGGATGATGGAGGGTTAAAACCCCTCCAGAATGGATGATGGAGGGTTAAAACCCCTCCAGAATGGATGATGGAGGGTTAAAACCCCTCCAGAATGGATGATGGAGGGTTAAAACCCCTCCAGAATGGATGATGGAGGGTTAAAACCCCTCCAGAATGGATGATGGAGGGTTAAAACCCCTCCAGAATGGATGATGGAGGGTTAAAACCCCTCCAGAATGGATGATGGAGGGTTAAAACCCCTCCAGAATGGATGATGGAGGGTTAAAACCCCTCCAGAATGGATGATGGAGGGTTAAAACCCCTCCAGAATGGATGATGGAGGGTTAACAGTCAATGTGCCAGAGTTGCTATGCATTGTGAACGGTTGGTCTGCATTTTGCATAGTTGCTGTGCATTTTACACAGTTGCTATGCATTCTGCACATTTGCTGTGCATTTTGCACAATTTCTGTGCATTGTGTACAGTTGCTGTGCATTTTGCACAGTGGCTGTGCATTGCGCATAGTTTCTGTGCATTGTGCACAGTTGCCATGTATTGTGCACAGTTGCTGTGCATTGTGAACAGTTCCTGTGCATTGTGCACAGTTGCTATGTATTGTGCACAGTTGCTGTGCATTGTGGACAGTTGATGTATGTTGTGCAAAGTTGCTGTGCATTGTGCACAGTTGCTGTGAATTTTTCACAGTTTCTGTGCATTCTGCACACTTGCTGTGCATTTTGCACAGTTGCTGTGCATTTTGCATAGTTGCTGTGCATTGTACACAGTTGCTGTGCATTGGGAGAAGTTCCTGTGCATTGTGCACAGTTGCTATGCATTGTGCACAGTTGCTGTGCATATTGCACCATTGGTGTGCATTTTCCACTGTTTCTTTGCATTGTGCACAGTTCCTGTGCATTGTGAACAGTTGCAGTGCATTGTGCACAGTTGCTTTGACGTGTGCAGAGTAACTTTGCATTTTGCACAGTTGCTGTGCATTGTGCATAGTTGCTGTGCATGGTGCACAGTCACTGTGCATTGTGCAAACTCACTGTTCATTGTGCACAGTCACTCTGAATTGTGCACAGTCACTCTGAATTGTGCACAGTCACTGTGCATGCTGCATTGTGGACAGCAACTGTGCAGAATGCAAGGGAACTGTGCCCAATGCACAGAAACTGTGCACAATGAACAGCAACTCTGCACAATATACAGCAACTGTGCGCAGTGCACAGAAACTTTGTACAATACACAGTAAAAAGGCACAATATTTATCCAAGCTCCAATGCACAATGCACCATGACTGTTCACAATATTTATCCAAGCTCCAATGGACAGTTTCTGTGCAATGTGCACAGTTGCGGTGCACTATGCACAGTTTCTGTGCACTGTGAACAGTTGCTGTTGATTGTGCACAGTTGCTGTTCATTTTGCACAGTTGCTGTTCATTGTGCACAGTTGCTGTGCATTGTGCACATTTTCTGTGCATTGTGCACAGTTGGTTAGATTTACACCAAATGAGAGCCGGTATTTTTAGCTGAAGTTGGAGCTTTGAGGGGTCACTAAGATTGTGCAGAGGTTGCAGCATTTGCTATGGGGGATTCACCTCATGCTTCTGGTGGATGCCAAGGGGCTGGTGCGGATTATCAATTTGGCAAAGCTGCCAAATGTGCCTATGACCAGGTGGGTTTTGTTCCTTCAGTTGTTCTCTTTCACAGTGGTGCATGTTCCAGGGAAGGCCTTTACAATGCTGGAAGTGCTGTCTTGGCACCCTGCGGGATGATCCTTACAAAGGTGCGGAATGATTGGATGTGGAGGCCCCAATGGTTAAGGTAGTGGTGGTGGAAGTAGGTGTGCAACTTCCGCTCCAGCAGTCTGGGAGGTATGCAGTCCCCATTTTGTATTTGCGGGATCTTTGGTTTCCGGATGACACACCAGCCAAGGTTTTTCAATGGATTTGGCGGCAAGTGGGAATTTTCTACCTGCAGGAAGGACAGCTATGGTGGCGGAGCGTGCCGGTATCTCTTGTGGTCAGCATGTCAAGGGGGGATCAGGAGGTAATTCTGGGAAGTCTGCATGACAATCTTGGCCATTGCGGGGAGCTTGAAATTCAGAAGCGGGTGCAAGAGAGGTTCTGGTGGCCGGGGGTAGTACGCGCGGTGCAGGAGTGGGTATGGTTGTGCAAAGCGTGTCAGAAGCGGAGCACAACGTTACCTTGCAAAGTAGGCATCCCCACTGGAAAGGAGGCCTTTTTTGGGCGTGTTTCTCTAGATGTTGTGCACATCAAGGCAGGTAAGTTTGCATACCTCCTTGTTGCACAGGACAATCTGTTGGGATGGGTTGAAGCGCGGCCGCTGGTGAAGCTTTTGGCAGAAAAATTTGGTCAGTTTCTGGAGGAAGATTGGTTTGGGCATTATGGATCACTTTGGCTGATAATGGTTGATGGGGGTGCGGAGTTCCGGGGATGGTTGGTGGAGTTGGTACAAAGTTGCGGAGCAAATTTCAGGTAAGTGACAGAGTACCATCCGTAAGGCGCGGGGATGATTTAGCATGGTCACCAGCCAATCAAAGGCACAATGGTGAAGATGTGCAGCAAGGATGGCAAGCAGTAGCAGGAAACCCTTCTGGTAGTTCTTTTTGTGGATTGGATTTTGGAAAAGAGATCAATGGGTTATTTGCAGTACAAGCTACTATTTGGGCAGCAACCTGTGCTGCCAATTGACATCGAGCTGGAAACCTTTCTGGGTATTGATTGGTGGAAGGTTAAGATGGCCGCAGATCTAGTGGAGGCCCACACCAAGCAACTGCTGCAAAGGGACAGGATGCTGTAGAAAGCGGCTGGAAGACTGAAGGCAACCTGCACAAAGTCTGTCTGCTAATTGGACAAGCGCTGCGCTCATAAACTCTGGCATCTGTTGCTGAAGCAGGACTTGGTTCTGCTTTACAACCAGAGCCTGGAAACTCAATGGGGGAGGCTGTTTTCTAATCAATGTAATGGACCTTTCTGCATGATGTCCAAGTTCCCTGGAGGTAGCTACCATTTGGAGGAATTGGATGGAACTCTGCTCAAGCGGAAGGCTGCGGCTTTGCACGTGAAACAATTCTTTGCACGGGGCTCAACTTCATTTGAAAAGATGGCTGGTTTGGATAGCAAATGGGACAAAAAGATGGATCCTTCCTCCAAGGACAAGCCCACGCGCGCTTTGCGTCTGGCAAAGGAAACAACTGCATACCCCTGGGGCAGCAGCCAAGTTTGGGGGAAGCAATGGATGTATAGGGGATATCATTGGATTTGGTGAGGGGGTGTTCTAGCCGGTTTACAGCCGCAATAACTAGACACCCCAGAATGTTTGTTTTCTTATTTTTGTCTCTCTGGATTGGCTTTTCAGATTATTGCTGGCTATGGATGGTTTCTTTTAGGTATGGGCATGGCGCAAAGCAGGGTCTGCCAACCCAAGGATGAGCCCCGCATTCCGGATGCAAATGCATGGACAATTTCCAAGGGATGATTCAGGGAACTAGGAAAGCGCGTGGCGCGGAACGTTTATGGGTTGAAGAGAAAAGGAACAGGCTTGGCAAGGGGTTGGTTTTTTAAAAAAAATCTTTTTAAGTTTTCTTGGTTATCTTTTAGATGGCAGGTGCAAATGGTTTTGGGAAGAGTCTTTTTCTTTCTCTCTCTAAAGGTTGTGCGCGTGCAGCTTTTTTTCTTTGTAATCTCTCTGTTATGTAGATGGGTGAAGGGAAAGGTGTGGCAGTTTGTCTGGGGCGGTCCAGGTACCTGGAGCGGATACTTCTCACTCTTGCGGGTTGCTCTCAAAAGCGCAGATCTTGCATGTGGATTTTCTCACTCTCACCGGATACTCTCAGTTGTCCAGATTTCTCACTCTCGCGGGTTGCTCTCAAAGCGCAGATCTTGTGCCCTGCTCTTATTTCTCTCAAGGTTCTCACAAAGCCCAAAGGCTGCTCAGGATGGCGCGGCAAAATTCCTTATCTTTGCATAGGCGGGGGGATGAAAACAAGATGGAAGGAAGAAAGGAAGAAAAGGGGGTCAATCCGCCTACATCAGCCAAGTCCTAATCACTTCTTCTGCGTCCGCGTGAGCCGCCGCGGCTAGGGATTGGAAAGCTGCCAAGACCTTGTGTTGCGCATTGGAAGTGTGCGCATAGGGAACTGCTAGAAATTGCCGGAGTAGTTTGTCCGCATTGTTCACCATTGCGTTGAACCTTTCCAAGGGAAGTGCTGGAACTAGAGGGATCTCTGGGAATCTTGGGAGTTGTGGCCAGAGGGGTTGCAGCTGCCGTGGGTTCTGGTGACAACTTGATCACCATGGGAGAAGGTGCGCAGCAGGCTCCGGTGATGGTGATGGTGGTGGTGGAGATGAAACCGGAGGAGTAGGGGGATGCGGTGGCAGCGGAGGAGGAGCTGGCCTCAGTGGTGAGGGAGGAGGCGCGGCCAGACGGTTTGGGATCCTTGGGTCCATTGCTGGTACATTCATTTTTACCCCCCAGCCCACTCATTGGCGGTGTTCCGGAAGGCTTCAAAGTCTGGAAAGTCCTGGCACCCCAGGGGTCCAGCCCGGCGGAACTGTCAGCTTGCTACTATTGCAGAGCAAGCTGAAAAATTAACAGAAATAACTTAAAAATAATAATAATTAAATTAAACTAAGAAGGAGTAGGAAAAACATAAATATTATTGCAAGAATGGATTCTCCACAAAACATGAGGTAGGTTCACCCACTGACCCCACCCTTGAAATCCAACTCCTTATATTTTTAAATAATTAAGGAAAGAAAGACCAAAATACCACGGCTCCACGATTGAACTTTTTGGCCAATTAAATATTTCACATGTATTGTCATGTATAGGTTTCACACCTAAAATTCAGTCAGAATTGAGGTGTTGTGTATATTTTAGGAGTTACAGATGGAAATGTGTTCTGTTGCAATTCCCACACGCAGCCGCGGCAGCCAATACACCCAGGCGCAGCTGAGCTACAGCACTGTCACTCTGTCAAAGCCCTGTAAGCATCCCCAGGCCTCTGAAAATTATGCAGCCACGGGACTACGGGTTGACAAAGTGAGAGGCAGCCTGAGAAACCTAGGTACTGTGTAAACATGCTACAACCTAAACAGGAACATTCTAAATTTGTAATAAATGTTTCTGTGGATAGGAGATAGTCTAAAAATACATAAAATTATATAAAAATACCTAAATAAACTTTATACGTATTTTTTATTAAATATAATTCAAAGTACCAAAAATGTTGAAAATAAGATAATGACTTCTTCTAAAAGCATATTAATATACTTTGATATACTATTATGACAATTTCTAGACATCAATATTTTCGTGAAATACTAAGGAAACTAATGATTCAAAAATATTCCATGAATACCCATGAATTACATTTTTAAGTAATTATTATAGTAAATCAACTGAATTTTGAAAATAAGGAGTAAAATCAATATCATGACTTTACTCCAATTATTTAATACATAATGAGAACTCACCTGACATCAGAATATCTTTAGGAATTTATGTTAAAATAATTATTAACTTACTGGGAACATTTACTAAGGGTAATTAATTAAATTAAAATAAAAAGGACAGATTAGTGTTATTCACACATGCAAACATCAATTATAAATTAGAATAATTCCCATACCCTGTGGAATTAGATGCTACCCGTGCTACAGCACCAAACAAAGGTGACAGGATTCCACTGGTTACCCTGCTAGGCTCAGTTTCTGTGCCTTTTTGCCCCTCAGAAGGACAATATTGGGACTCAAAAAGCTATAAATAAAGAGCTCTCTTGAGGATATTGATACCCAGAGACCCAGTTATATTTACATCCAGACACCATTCCAAGGTAATCAAATACTTAAAAGAGATAAGTAAGTAATTCATGGCTTTATTCTGATTAATAATATCCATCCACAACCGTTTTTATCAATTTAAACTGCTGGGCAACCTTATAACCCCAGTATACAGGTTTAACCCGTCAGTGCACATCCCAAACAGGTACCCAAAGGACTTAATAATATACCAGTGAGTCTTATTATATTTTCTCTTTCGTGACAGCTTGGTTACAAAGCACTGCCACTCCACCATGTATTTTATATACATATTATCTTTGGGCAAAATATCCTTTAAGAACATAAATTGAAGGTTCCAAAGTAACCAGGCCTACATGTTTTCATACTGAATTCCCTGAACAGAGGTGTTAAAGATCCCCAATATAATTGTGGCCCCTCTATAAAAATATCTAATAATTGATTTATCTATATTTATTTATAACAATAAACCATATCCAAACCAATTGACCTTGCAATAAGCTTTATCCAAATATTTGACAGATTTTTGCTTCATTTATTGAATAATATATTTATTATTTATTCTATCACCTCTGGTAGCTAAAGGATAGCAAGGATCTTGGCATCCAGGAGGCTGACAGGAATGGCGATCCCAAGTAGTGACTCTTGCACAATGGAGGATTCTGGGCAGCATGTTGTCAACGGTTGCAAAGTGTGCCAGGCGGGGTCCACTCATTGGTTGAGATCTCATTGTTGCTTGAGATCACAAAGTAGTCACGCCGGGTCCTCTTGCACGGGGAACCTTGAGGGAAGTTGCGTGGCATGCCCTCCAATAGGGAGCAGTGGCCGTGTCCAGTTCAGCACGGGACACAGGTGTGCCGCCCTGGAAGGATACGGCACAAAAGGCCGTTCCAGCTGCAGTATGTGCAGGACATGGCTGGCAAAGATTGGAGGATGAGAGGTGTTTTCTTTCTTTGGTCTGATGAAGGGGTGCAGAGGGGAAGGTGGGATAGCTGTGGTATAATTGGTGGCAGGTGAGATAGTGGTGGATCCCTGGGGAGAGAACTCAAGTTGAGGGGGATGTAGTGATCTTTTATAGACACGAGTCAGAATTGGCTGCGTGTTGCCCGCTCAGAAGTAGCCACGGGCTCAGCAGGGGTAGTGCACTCAGAAATGGGGGCAGCTTTGCTGCAGCAAATTGCGCGGCGGGCTAAGAAGCACTCAAATTGGGCTCAGCATCTGGAGACGCGGGATGGATTGGATGGATTGCGCATTGCAAGACGCGGATTGGATTGCGCAGACATAGCTTGGATATCTGCAATGGCGTGTTGGGCCAATACGGACATGCGCAGGGGTCTCTGAGTTGGGCGCGGCGCAAGGGCTGCGTCATGAGAAGGACAAACCCGGTGGATGTAATGGCAGGCGGGCAGTGCAGATTGTTAAAATTATGGCCAGCAATTAGCTTAGGAAAATGAGCATTAATTAAAGCAAAAGAAATGCTGGACACTCTGGGTCAATAATTGCTTGATGGGCTGTCACAACGGGGAAATAGGTTGGATGATATTGTTGATGAATTTGATTGGATGATGAATGGATGATGGAAAACAGCAGGGAGAAGAGCTCCTTAAGTACAAAAGATTGGCCTCTTGTGAGCCCATGATACAACAAGCCAAAAGGCAAATTTTTGGCCCCAAAAGAGCTCTACAGGCTCTACAGGCCTTGTTACTTGGTTTGGACTACATCAGCCCACATGGCATCAGTCCCTCTACCCTTACAACCAGCCTATTCCGGTTATTTCTGGTTTTTCAACCTCAATGGGGCTGAACCAGCCCCTTAGCTGTTCAAAACCCTGGCTGTTTGTCTATTAAAACCAGCCTGTTACCTCACATGCTGGCTGGTTGCCTCATGCAACCAGCCCCTGGCCATACAAATGGCCAGGAGGGACCCAGGACACACCTGGGTCCAGTCTCAGACACACTTGGGGGGGGTGACCAGCAGACATGCTGTCCCCCCCCCCTCTTTCTCACAGGACCTTGGAGGGGGCAGTCAAATCCCCCTACCAGGGGCCCTGGGGGTCAATATCCCCAGGGCCTTGCTACAGTAGGTGGGCTGGGTGGTGGTCAGGTCCCCTCCAGCCCATTGCTCCTCCCCCTTGGTAAAGGGGGGGAGAGAGCACCCCTTTGTTGGTGGGGGGTGGTCAATTCCCCCCCACCTCCGGTTGATTTGATGCAACTGGCCCAGCCATCACCTTTGGTGGGGGGGTGATCAAGTCCCCCCCACCATGACCGGTTGCAGGCTGGTTCAACCCAGCCAACCTTCCCCCTCCCCCTTGCAATGGGAAGCGAGGGGAGGGGGAGGAGCCGGGGCCTTTGGCCCCAGCCCCGCGGCTCCAACAACTGGCCGCCAGCCCCCGCGGTAGCCGCGCTGCCCCCCTACGACAGCCCTGTGCGGGCCGTCAGGCGCTGGAAACGGGCCGTAGGCCAAAACAGCGGCCCCAAGCGGGCGGCAACACAGGCGGCGGCCCCAATGGGCCGCCCCAAGCCCAAAAACTAAGTAAAACATACTTTGGCGGGCCAGCCAGTCTGGCCAAGTATGTCCAAAATAAACCTTGGGCCAAATTATGCCCATACAAGCCCATCTGGCTGTATTTGCCCATATACCTCACTGGGCCCATTAGGGCCCGTGTACCAATGACCCTGTTTCACGCGTTTTGAGGCCAGTTTCCCCAAATCCATGACATCCACACAGGCCCATATGGTCCGTGTGAGTGTACAATGGGCCAGAGAGGTCCATATGTACATCCCATTTGGATTTTACTTATACGTAGCACACGGGTAAGTGCATACGTATTTTAACACACCCCCTTAATCCAAAAGGGGTGAAATCTGCATGTTAGTCACAAAGCCATGTTGCTTGTTCCTATCTAAAGCCTTAGTCAAGATATCTGCAATAATCACTCCAGTGGGCATGTACCTCAACACAATCTCCTTGCAGTTAACTGCATTGCAAATATAGTTATAGTTAACATCATTATGTTTTGTTCTTGAATGGAAAACTTGTTTTTGCCCCAACGCAATGGCACTCTGATTATCAGAATACAAAAACGCAAACACTTGTGGCTTATGTGTATCCTCTAAGACTTTTCTCAACCATTTTGCTTCCTGTGAAGCTGCTAAGTAAGCTCTATACTCAGCCTCTGTTCTTGAAAGACTTCTTGCTGATACCTTCTTGGACATCCATTACACCAGATTCTGACCTAATAAGAATACAAAACCACTTGTTGATTCCCTAGTTTTACCATCTGCCCAACTTGCATTGGAATAACCAACCAAATGAAATTTTGCTGACTTTGTAAAGAACAGTCCCAGACTGTGTGTTCCTTTAAGATACCTCATAACTCTCTTAAACGCTTACCAATGCCTCATGCTTGGCTTCTCTAAGTGTTGTGACAAGACACAAATTGCAAAAGCAATATTGGGCCTTGTACACTGCCCCAAATAATTCAGCAATCCAATAGCTGACCTGTAGTCATTCCCAGATTGAACAAACTCCAGATACTCCTCATCTGTAGACTTCTCTAAACAAATGTTTGGCTGCATGGGAGTACCAAACTCCTTTGCATCCTCTAAGCCATATTGCTTAAGAAGAGCTGCCACGTAATGACTCTGGTCTAACCTAATACCATTCTTGCTCTTACTGACTTTCATTCCTAGCACCTGTTGCGCCAGACCAAGATCTTTTATTTGGAATTCCTTCTTGAGTGTCTCCATGACTCTCTCTTTACCATTTCCAATAATGATAATTTCATTGACCCATAAAAACAAAATTGCATCCTTTCTTACAAAAAACAAGGGTTTCCCTCAGGCGTGTTGAAACCAATCTGTATCAATTTCTCACTCATGGTATTATAACACAACCTAGCTGCTTGCTTCAATCCATAAAGGGATCTACACAGCTTGAGGACATATTCCCCTTTATCTGCTGAAAGAAAACTTCTTACACAGATTTTCTTCATGTTTTCTGGTTTATTCTCTACCAACCATTCACAAAAGCCATCAGGGATTGACATATAAACAGTCTCCTCCTCTCCAAGTTTTGCATTCAAGTATGCTGTTACAAAATCAGCTTGTCTGATTTCTTCTCCCAACTCCACTTCCACAGCAATGATTTACCTGAAGGTGGACAGCCTTCCAGTTGGTGAGAAAGTTTCTTGGTAATTGATACCCTCTCTCTGCTTGAAACCCTGTACAATGCATCTAGCTTTGAATCTTTTCAAAACTCCATTTGTTTCAAACTTCTTGTTTAGCACCAATCTAGACCCCACAATGGTCTTTCCTTTTGGAAAAGAATCCCGCTTAACCACTTCAAAGACACTATTATTTTCTAGAGAGTTAAATTCCTCAAAAATAGTGCTCTTCCAGTTGGCTCTCTCATCAGAATTCATAGCTTGGCCAAAGCTATTTGGGTTAACCCTGTTACCCATTTCTGAACTCAACTCAAGGACTTCATTGAGCATACACTGTTCCTAAAATGTATCCTCCTCATATCCTGCGGCAGCATAATGGGACTTCCATTCCCCCTACCTATCTGCTTGTACTCTAACCCTACCACTCCTTCTTACTGGAGGTGGAGTCTCATCAGGTTCCAAATGAATGGACTCCCCTGAAGCGGGCACTGAACCCTCTGGTAGCACGTCTGCCATCTCTTCATCTTCTGTAACCACATGTTCCTCAGAATTTGCTGGTGAAATAGGTGCTAATTCTATTTCTTGCTGTGACTTATTCACAACAACATCTTCACTTCTTTTGAGTGGAAAGGTACTTTCATCAAATTTTACATACGTACTACGGATAACCTTTCTTGTCCCTGGACAATAGATCCTATATGATTTACTTATTAAATAATAGCCTACAAGTTCCCCTTTTCTGGATCTAGGGTCTAACTTTCCAACCATCTCATTATGGTGGACACTATAATTCACCAAGCAACCAATTGTTCTTAGGTGTGATGTTTTGGGTTACAACTTCCAAAACTGATAATGAGGACTCTTCCCATTAACAATTACAATTTTATGCAACAGACAGACTGTACACATCAACTCAGCCCATAAGAACTTTGGTAGACCAGATTGAGACATAATAGTTCTGACCTTGTCCAGTAAATTTCTATTCATTTTCTAAACTACTCCATTATGGAGTACTTGCAGTATTGACTATATGAATGATACCATAATCTTTCAATAACCTCTCAAATTCTTTACTCACAAATTCACCACCTCCATCAGTGATAACCCTCTTGATCTCATTCATTAGAGCATTATGTTTCCAGACTTTGAAGATTACAGAAACCTCCTCTGTGGTCTGATCCTTATATTGAATTGGTTTAACCCAAAAATAATTAGTTGCAGTATCAACTAAATCAATGAAGTATCTTGCCCCACAAAGCAACTTTGTTGTGAATGTCCCTGCCAAATCAATAGAAAATTCCTCTCTAGGAACATCAGTGCAATCTCTACTATTTGAGAACACATTTCTAGTCTTAGCCCCTAAGGTAAAACTCTCACAGTTTCTGTCCTTTACCTTATGGCCACTTCTATTGTGAGCAACAGTGCTCAAAGCTGAGATTTTGAACAAGCTTGCACACAAAAGCTTGTTCCAAACCTGTCCACTAAGAACAGTTCTCCCATTCATATCAATAGAAAACTTATGTTCTTTAAGATAAAAAATCTGGAAACCTTTTTTCCACAGCACTCCAAGGGACACAAGGTTATAAGGCAACTCTGGTACATAGAACACTTTCTCAAAAGAAATTTTGAAACCCAAGTGATTTTCAAGAACAACTTTTCCATTTCCTTTAATCTGAATTGTTCTGCCTTTCTGACCAATATTTACAACTCCATCATAATCACTAAGATTTGAAAATAAATTTGGTTCAAAGAACATTTGATTGGTACAGCCAGAATCAATCAAAACAAGAACATCCTCCTTCAATCCTCCTAATAGGAAAGAAGATTTATCATTTACTGATAAGTTCTCATCTTTCAGGTTAAGATTACTCACTTCATAATCAATCAAGTCCATTTCTTGATCCTCATCAATTTTTTCCTTTTTGTTGGGACCTTCTTCCCCAACAACCATTTCCATTGGACCATCAAACGCCACCATTGCAACATTTTCAGTGGTGAGGTTGACCTCCTTGTAATTCTCTTTGGACTTCTTCGTCTTCTTGGGCTCCTTGCAATCCTTAGCATAATGCCCCTTATTCTGACAATTATAGCATAAGACCTTGGACTAATCCTTTTTTGCCTTCTTGCGAGATTTTCCAGTCTTTCCAAAAAGGGCTGTTCCAGAACTCCCCTTCATCTTGAACTGAAGATCATCCTTTTCAATCCTTTTAAGCACATCATCCTCCCCAGGAAGAGGATCAAATTGAGAAATAATTCTGACTAAAGAATCAAACTCTTTTGGTAGCTTCTGAAGGATTAAGAGTGACAAACACCCAGGATCCATGTTAACTCCTGATGACTTAAACTTGGCTATGCTACACCTAGCCTCTGCAACAAACTGCTTAAAATTTGAATATTGTAACTTGAACAGTTTATTGAAAGCTATACCCTTCTGGTGAACAGAATCACCAGCATACTTGGACTTAAGAAACTTCCAAAGGATGCTGCCCCTCCTTCTCTCATCTTCCCTAAGAGTATTGGCAACCCATGTCACATGATTCTCATCAAGATTCCTAAGGATAAGATGATAAGACTTTTTCTCCACTTCTGAACTGATCAAAGTGTCATCTGCATCCATTATCTCCCCACAACAGCTGTTGTCCAGCTCACTATCCATAAGGAAAGCCCAAGAACTATAATTCTGACTGTTCAGAACTATCTTGGTGGAGCTAACATCAGGGATATAGGACATCTTCTTGGAAAAATTGAGGTCTTTGAGGTTCTCCAGAGTAAGTTCAAAGGGTCCAGATGGCTTGGAAGCAATGATGATTTTGGTACTGATGACTCGTTATAATTATGGCCAGCAATTAGCTTAGGCAAATGAGCAGTATTTAAAGAAAAAGAAATGCTGGACACCTTGTTTCAATAATTGCTTGATGGGCTCTCACAATGGGGAAATACTTTGAATGATATTGTTGATTAATTTGATTTAATGATGAATGGATGATGGAAAACAGCAGGGAGAAGAGCTCCTTAAGTACAAAAGATTGGCCTCTTGTGAGCCCATGATACAACAAGCCAAAAGGCAAATTCTCCGCCCCAAAAGAGCTCTACAGGCTCTACAGGCCTTGTTACTTGGTTTGGACTACATCAGCCCACATTGCATCAGTCCCTCTACCCTTACAACCAGCCTATTCCGGTTATTTCTGGTTTTTCCCCCTCAATGGGGCTGAGCCAGCCCCTTAGCTTTTCAAAACCCTGGCCGGTTGTCTATTACAACCAGCCTTTTACCTCACATGCTGGCTGGTTGCCTCATGCAACCAGCCCCTGGCCATACAAATGGCCAGGAGAGACCCAGGAAACACCTGGGTCCAGTCTCAGACACACTTGGGGGGGGTGACCAGCAGACATGCTTTCCCCCCCCTCTTTCTCACAGTTTCCTGGAGGGGGCGGTCAAATCCCCCTACCAGGGGCCCTAGGGGTTGATACCCCCAGGGCATTGCTACAGTAGGTAGGCTGGGAGGTGGTCAGGTCCCCTCCAGCCTGTTGCTCCTCCCCCTTGGTAAAGGGGGGGGGAGCGCCCCTTCATTAGTGGGGGGGTGGTCAATTCCCCCCCACAGCCGGTTGCTTTGATGCAACTGGCCTAGCCGTCACCTTTGGTGGGAGGGTGATCAAGTCCCCCCCATCATGAACTGTTGCTCCTTGCAACCGGTTGCTGGCTGGTTCAACCCAGCAAGCCTTCTACTTCCCCCTTGCAACGGGGAGCAAGGGGAGGGGGAGGAGCTGGGGCCATTGGCCCCAGCCCCGCAGCTTCAACAACCAGCTGCCACCCCGCGCAGTAGCGGTGCTGCCCCCCTACAATGGCCCCACGCAGGCCATTGGGCCCTGCAAACGGGCCGTAGGCCAAAATAGCGGCCCCAAGCGGGATGCAACATGGGCGGCAGTCCCAACCGGGCTGTGACACGGGCCGCCCCAAGCCCAAAAACTAAGTAAAACATACTTTGGCGGGCCAGCCCGTCTGGCCAAGTATGTCCAAAATAAACCTTGGGCCCAATTATGCCCATACAAGCCCATCTGGCTGTATTTGCCCATATACCTCACTGGGCCCATTAGGGCCCATGTACCAATGAGCCTGTTTCAGGCATTTTGAGGCCAGTTTCCCCAAATCCGTGACATCCACACAGGCCCGTATGGTCCGTGTGAGTGTACAATGGGCCGGAGAGGTCCATATGTGCATCCCATTTGGATTATACTTATACGTAGCACATGCCTAAGTGCATACATATTTTAACACAGATGGATATGGGGTATGGGTTGTGGATAATGGTATGGAAAGGATAGGGTTGGGGCTAGGGTTCTGTGCTTAGGGGTTGTATTTCATTATTCCTGCTTGTTTCTGGTTTTACTTAGGTTAGGGTTGAGGGGGAGGTTACTGAAGCCACACCCTCAACCTGGTTGGAGGAGGAGGATCACATTTGGTCATTATAGGTTTTGGAAGGATCTTTACTCTCAATTCTCTATCTCTCAGTCAAAGGGTGAACGGTTGCACTCAGGGTTTACACAGGCAAGGGATCAATAACTTCCAAACTTGGGGACCATTAAAGGAGAAGTTCTCTTCTGAATTCCACAGCATTGTGCACAGTCAGAGTGCATTTTGCACAGTTGCTGTGCATTTTGCACAGTTGCTGTGCATTTTGCACAGTTGCTGTGCATTTTGCACAGTTGCTGTGCATTTTGCACAGTTGCTGTGCATTTTGCACAGTTGCTGTGCATTTTGCACAGTTGTTGTGCATTTTGCACAGTTGTTGTGCATTTTGCACAGTTGTTGTGCATTTTGCACAGTTTTTGTGCATTTTGCACAGTTTTTGTGCATTGTGCACAGTTGTTGTGCATGGTGTACAGTTGTTGTGCATGGTGCACAATTTCTGTGCATTGTAGATAGTTTCTGTGCATTGTGCACAGTTGCTGTGCATTTTGCACAGTTTCTGTGCATTGTGCTCAGTTGCTGTGCATTTTGCACAGTTGCTGTGTATTTTGCACAGTTGCTGCACATTGTGCACATTGCTGTGCATTGTGCACAGTTGCTGTGCATTCTGAACAGTTGCTGTGCATTGTGCACAGTTGCTGTGCATTGTGCACATTTGCTGTGCATTGTGCACATTTGCTGTGCATTGTGCACAGTTGCTGTGCATTGTGCACAGTTGCTGTGCATTGTGCACAGTTGCTGTGCATTGTGCACAGTTGCTGTGCATTGTGCACAGTTGCTGTGCATTGTTCACAGTTGCTGTTTATTGTGCACAGTTGCTGTTTATTGTGCACAGTCACTGTGAACCAAAAAATCCTAGAGAATGAACATACCTTCAACTAGAGATTGGACTGAGCTTCAACCAGAGCTTCCTTGATGGCACTTGCTAGCAAGTGCCACTACTTTTTTTGTGGTGATGTATATATTAGTTTTCTTTTGTACTATCACACACATACACGGCCAACAAATTTAACAAAGATACAAGGACTGTAACAGAGGAAATTCAACAGAGGAAATTGACAACACATGTAATAAACACTAATTTGTCATGTAGTTCAAGCTCTTTTTTTGTTAGTTTTCTTTTTTACTATCACAAACATGCAGGTCCAACAAATGTAACAAGGACATGAAGTCTCTAACAGAGGACATTGACAACACATGTAATAAACACTCATTGCTCATGTAGTTCAAGCTTTTTTTTGGAACATCAAAAATTTATATAAACCCCCTTCCGTTCCAACTTTATTTGATGTACTTCCCCCCCCCAAACCAGAAATTAACACACTTCAGTTTTTCACTTATAAATTTCATAAGGCTTTGTCACTTCCAAAATTCATTACATAGAAGAATGCTCTCCTCCCCTTACTTTGTGGTTCCAAATTTGCTACATGTTTTTTACAATTGGGGGTTAAAGTAGTCATCTCATATATAGAAAACACCAGAATGGGACTACCATTTCACCAAGGAGGAATCATACAAAATTCCTCATTGGTAATTTGTGTGTTGTTTCTAACAATCCTTAACTTTTAACAAAGTACCAATGCCCTGCATCAGTGTTAAAATATGTGCAGGTATAGGTTGGATTTTCATCTTCCTGGCCATCAACAAGTTCTTTTGATTCAGGTGAAGCCCTGGATGAATTTATTCAAAGATTAACCCAAGGAACAACTATGCTCACATAATAGTTCAAAAAAATCCAATTAATGGTTTTGCAAGGAGAATAAAATATTCTGAATTTCTACAATACTTCACATTCCATTCACTCAGAATAGAATAAAGGCACTTTTAGGGTGGTTTTTCAATGGTGAAAATTTACACTTTTGATCCTTCAGATTTATAAAGGTGGTTTCTTAGGTTGTTGTTGAATAATTCTGTTGTTGATACTCCATTTGAGAACCTAAAGAAAGTCAATAGAATTGCTTATCCAACTTTCAGGGAGACATATTTGACCATGGGCTTACTTGAGGTTGATCATCATTTCAAAAAAACAAATGCAAGAAGCCAATGAAAACATTCGCCCTTTCAAACTCAGAAAGTTGTTTGGAATTCCATTGGCACTTTTTCAGCCAGAAAACTGAATTTTACTATAAAATTCTTGCTTCAATTTCACATTGGAAGATTTAATTCACTCTGGTATTACATATCCAAGAGTTCTTGCAAATGAAATATTAACATCAATCACCACAATTATATTTCAAACATGTGGAAAAACTATTCAATAAGATTTTCCAGACTTTCCAATATTTGATCAAACAATCAAGGCTAAAAGATTCCACAGGGACTGAATCTTTTCTGAATAAAAAAATCCTGCTATCAATCAATCATATCTGCAAAAAATAAGTCAAAAGAAGCATATTAAATCATGCATACAAGTACTCTCAACCCTCTTCGTTATTTATTCATGGCCCAGTGGGTCAGTAAAAAACTTTTTGTATGTGCTTGAAATGGAATATCAGCCATGAATCTCCCAAATGGAAGAACAAGTCTTATCACCTTTGTAATTCTCTTGGAGATCAAAATTATGCTTCAAAAATATCAAATAATTCCAAAAAGTATCAATATCCCAAAAAATATTCTTTTATAATCTGTGATGAAGCACCTATGACTCATATGCATGCTCTTTAGTTGCCTCACACACTACTTCAAGATGTAATGGATTCTATTATACCTTTTAAGGTAAATTTACTTTTTGTTGGTGGTGAATTTAGGAAATGTTTTTCTTTTTTTCAAAAGGTGACACATCCTCAAGTAGTTGATGAAAATTTGGAAAATGTTGCATGCTGCTGATATTTCCAAATTTTGAAACTTGCTTCAAATTTGTGTGTGGCAGGTTATCCTTATTTTCAAAATTCTCCAATTTCTGTTGGGGATTGTCTCAACTTTATAAAAGTTTCAAATAGAATAATTCTCCCTCAGCACAAAATTATCCATGAAAATAAGAAATATCATTCTTGAGAAAGATTAATCAATATTTTATTCCCAAAATTACAAAACCACTGCCTTGGTACCAGTTACCTAATTGATTGTGTTATTCTATGTTTCCAAAATACCAATGTTGGTATTTGAAATTGAAAATGATTGATTCTGGTCAGATTGGTAACAGAAGTGATATTTTCCAAGATGCTACAGGTGATGGATTCCTTAGGAAGAGTGATGGAAATTCTATGGGTAACCTTGATTTCTGACCCAGATGAATTTTTTCTACCTTTAAAAATTATTTTAAAACAGTTCCAATTCAATTTGGAATTCTCATTGAAAAATAACAAACCAAAAGTTTATAAAATTTCAAACTTTGGTCTTTATATTCAAGATCCAGTGCCCTCCCATGGTTAGTTAAATTTTGAATGTTCAAGGTGTAGATCTGGAAATTTTACAAAGGACATGGTTGCAACTTGGAAAAAAGATTTCATTCAAAACTGACAACATTTTTTTATCATAAGTTCTTGAATGCCATCCATCACTGAAATTAAATACAGATATTTCAATGATATATATAATTTTTTTTAATTCCTTACCTGTTTAAATACTTGAGGAATTGTTCATTTCCTTTTTCTTCTAACCTATTGCCCAGATTTCCCACATTTAAATAGCATCCAATTTTTTCAAATCAATGTTTTTTATTCATTCCATTACCCTAATTTGAGGTCAATAAACTACAGCCCATTTGTTTCATCCATTTCCTAGATTTCCAATTTTATTGAAATTATTTAAAAATATCACATTTTCACATTAAACCAGGGTCAATTTTTTTAATTCATCACATTTTCAAATTACACCAGGGTCAATTTTTTTAATTAATTCCACATATTTGCTACTTGATTTTAATCATTTAAAAAATTTGAATTCAAATCAGTCCCCAAATTTGGGGGCAATACTCTAGTATTTTATAATGATTTGTAAGTATGTTTTTATGAGTATGTATTATGGAATTAAAACCTTGATAATATATATTATTGAGAAGGGGATCCCATATAACTTTAAATTAAGTTATGAGGACTCAGATGCGTCCTAACTATTGATATAGAATTACAAAAGTTTTCCATCCCTTTGGGAAGGAGTTATAGTAATTATATTAATCCTTACTCTCTGCTCTCTATATATTAATTACATATTTAATCTTATCCCCCTTTGGGATGCATTAATACTTTAAGATAATGCTCTGATCATTGATTGCGTCCACACAGAGAGCCCAGATTTCAGTTGTGAGTTATGGTAATTATATTGATCTATAATCTCTACTCATGGATAAATTGCATATTTTGATCTTATACCTCTTTGGGATGTAATTATACTTTAATAAACTCCATATATACTTTAATACACTCTACTGAGACTTGAGTGCTTCCAATTTGAGGGCTCAGAGCTTATTTGAAAGGTTTAAACCTTATAAAATTATTGCCAAGAGTATACATACTCTATATGTACAGTATAAGTATAAGTAAATTGCTTGATTTAATCTTATTCCCTTTGGGATTTATTAATCCTTGAATATATTTTACTGAGCCTTGCCTTTTTCCAATCAGATGTCTCAGAGCTCATATTTAATGTGTAAAACTTTTAATAGCATTGACAAGAGTATACACACTCCATATGTATAGTATAAGCCAAGACACTTGGGATCAACAATTAATTACATGCCAAGGTATCAATTTATATTTAAATGAATGTATGAAATGATTATGAGGGGCTCTAGGACTTCCATACTGTCCATCTGAATTATTTATAAGTCTTATGGCCAATTAACTAACCTTTTGGGTATGTTAAATGAAAACCTTACCTTGAAAAGCCAACCCAATGAGTGCTAGTTCCTTTTTACTCATTAGGTATGATTTCATGGTATTTTGAGCCCTTGAGGACAAAACTAGGGAGAGCTTTGAACTGCCCTGATGGTTCCTTGAGTCCCCTGAGGGCTCCTGTTACCTTAAAAGAGGGAGGTATTTACCCTATATCCCCTTCCTCAGTCATTTATTAATTATTATTTCTTCAGTATACAGCTAGAGTTAACAAGCCCACTCACCTTAATCTCAAGAAGAAGATTGACTGGGGCTCTAAACATGAGTATAAAAATAATCAAATCATTGACTCCTCAACTCCAAGTTTGTGTGGAAATTCCTGTTCAATTTGTAAAATTTATTGTTACTTTAAAGGGTGGGAGTTCACTTTGTAAACAAAGCTCCTTTAGGCTTTATTCAGTTTAAGACAGGTCCCTTATCTCTTTAAAGAGCTCAATTTTTGGCCTTTTACTCACAATCCTCTGTTATTATTTGATTTTTATTGCCTTTTAACAGTTTTACTGTTGTAATAAGTCATTAACTGATTCTAAAATTGGTTTTATCTTGTTTTTTGAAGGTTTAACCACAGCCCAGTTTGGCAACAGAGTTCAAACCCCTGACAGATCCCCCGCACACAACAATACTAAGATGGCCTATAAGACCCCCCAGGGGACACAACCAGGAGGCCTTGATATAAGTCACCCCGGTCTTCCAGAAAAAATTATATTGGACAGAAGCACTACTGTCACACAACCACCCCACGTACTATAGGGCAATCTTAGATGATTGTGAGCCCAAAGGAGACTGAGTGCAAGGGCAAGTGCAAGGCAGCAAAGCTAACTGCAAAGTGCAAACTTATGGTTGGGTAACTCAACACACAGTGAGAGAGATGAATTTTTCCAACAGAAAGGAAACTAAAGCCAAGTCCAATGTGATGACTGGATCTAGCAAAATGCATAAAACATATGAAATTAACTAACTGAGGAGACAATCTTCAGGCAAGTGGCATAGCCTTTATAAGGTAATCCAAAGTGACTAGATACAACCTTGATGGAAGGCCAACTACAGCTAAGAGGCAATGGGGCAATGAATGACATTAAACAGATTGGGAAATGAAATAACAGTATAGGCGTTTCCAAGTTCATAACATAGATGCGAGGCAATAGAGTCTGGGCCTACAAGGGAGTAAGGGATGAGATAAGAAGGAGTGAAGTGAGAGACAATGCAAATATGAGGATATATTTTATGCAGGGTAAGGGACTAGTCCAATTGCAAACTATACAGTTGGTGTGGCTAACTAGCATGTGTGCAAGCTAGTGAGAGTGCATGACTGGGAATGGGAACCCAAGGGCTATTGATACACAGGGTGAAAGAGCGGAGCTTGAATGGATGGTTAACTGGAGTAGAGTAAACTGAAAGGTTTGCAAGTAGTTGCTGAGTCAGTTTCCAAGAATGGAAGGTTGTTATGCAAGCCAGATTTGATAAGCCAAAGGCACCATTGATGTTGTGTTTCTATTTGTATCATGCGTATGGACTGAGGTAGATGGTACTGAGGAAATGATATGTTGAAGCAAGAGAGACAATAATCCTTAAGCTTGAAGTGTGAAAATTGCCCAGGTATAAAGACGCAAGCTCCTGCAAGCATTCAGATGATTTTCCCATCAATTCCAAAGTTTTTTGCAAGTACTGTATACCCCTAGTTGTTATCCTACTTCTTTGCCTCTCAAATAAATTTATAATTAAATATGTCATCATTGTCATCCCATTGCTGTGAAAACTGTATTTTTCAAAATGAACCGTGTGTTCCTTGTACTGCCGCAAGAAGTATCCAGGGCAAATGCAATAAATTTTTTCTGCGCAAAGTTGCTTGTACTTTCCCTATAAATAGCAAACCAATAGTGGATACCCCCGTAGCATCTTGGAGTGAGGTGCAAAGCCAAAGGCCTGTGCCGCAAATGAACTACCATCTACAGCCAGTCCTGGAGATCAAATTCTTAGGCGTCCAAAACCCTGGTAAGTTTAAGAAATAGGAACTAACAATAAAGAAAATAAAAAGAAATGGAACTAATATAATTCTTGTTGTTGATAGTACTACCACAATTCCAAAGGTAAACTAATAATATGCCTCCGCCTCCACCACCTTATATTGGACCCTTGTCCCAATTTGAGCTGAACCCAATGAATCCCAAGGTGCAAGGCAAGGTGCAAGTTGAGGAATTGGGGGTAGTTGAAGAAGCAAGGGAGGAAGGGATAATGACTGAAGGAGAGGTTGATACGGAGTGGAGGGAAGGAAATGAAGGAGAAGGAGACAGGACAGAGGGAAGGGATGGGAAAGAAAGGGGTGGAATGGAAGGCCCAGATGGAGGGAACCGGGTGCAAGTTGAAGAGCCCATCAAAACTGATGCAAGGAAATTAACTTTCAAGGTTGGAGAAGGTTCATCAAGGGGCCAAAGAAGGAGAGCATATGAGGAGCTCTTGTAGGAAGGGGGATGGAATGCCCAGCCAAAGAGTGCTTGGACTGCAAGGTGCATAGAGATTTTTTCAAGGCACCTGGTGACGCAAGTAATGGTGTTGCAGAGGATGTCTTCTTTGATAAAAAACAAGGATTTGGATGAATTCAGGTCAATGGTAGAGGAATTGACAAAAAATTGGGAGGAAGCAGAGAGAGAAGTAAAGGAAAATTTGTAAAATGTATTTTATTTTTAATCTCATTTTATTATAATATGTTTTTTATTATTATTATTATATATATATATATATATATATATTATATTATTTTAAATAAACAAACGTGAATGAATAAAAGATTTTGAGAAGAAACTGGATAATTTTTAGCAATTGAAAAGTAGATAAAGTAAGGAAATGGGATGAGATTGATAGGATGGAATGAGATGGAGGTGGGGAGTGGGATTGGAGTCATGATTTGCAAGGTTTGCAAGGGTAACTTGCATTAAAGTCTTGAACCAAATCAGGAGAGTTGCAAAGGTGATGGGCTGGTTCCCATGAGTTGCAATCTTTTTTGGACTGGAAGCCAGTCCTTTCAACAAGGTATTGAGGTTTTCCTTTGTGTAACCTTGAATCCAGAATACAACTTACTTCCTACTCTAACTGATCTTGGATTTTGATTGTTTCAGGAGGGGGACAAGTCTTTCCTGGGTATAAGACTTGAGCTGGCTCTAGGAGAGACACATGAAAGACCGGGTGGATACCTTTCCATTTTGGAGGTAACGTGAGTTTAAAAGCATTAGGGGAAATGACTGGTTTGACTTTGAAGGTGCCAAGTTTCCTTTCAGAGAGTTTTTGGGTTGGGCAAGTACTGAAAATATTTCAAGCATCAAGCCATACCTGATCTCCTACTGTGAAGGTTGGGGCCAAAGTGTGAAGTCCATCTACTTGTTCCTTGTATCACTGGTTTGCCACTTTGAGGTTGGTTCAAAGTTTCATTTGAAGAGAATGAATGTGATTAAGTTAATTGGTAGCAGGTTGAGAAGGTGATACATGAATAGAAGAGAAAGTTGGGTTTCTACCATAAAGATTCTGGAAGGGCAACTGCTTGGTGGAGGAATTAGTGGAATTGTTGTAGGCAAACTTGGCTCATAGGAGCCATTGCAACCAGTCTTCCTGTTTGTAGGCAATGTACATTCAAAGGTACTGTTTGAGAATCTGATTGACTGGCTTGGTTTGCCCATCCGTTTCCAGGTGGTAAGCCATTCATAAATTGCAAGTGATCTTCAAATTTTGGCAAAGCAAGGTCCAGAAGCTAGAGACAAACAAAGATCCAAGATCACTTATTATGTTATCAGGTAGGCCATGTTTTGATAATACATATTCTATGAATAAATTAGCTAAGTCTTCTGAGGAGGCCATCACATTACTGCAAAGGAATAAAGCCCTCTTTGAGAATTGATCTACTACTACTAAAATAGCATCATAACCACTAGAAATTTGTAATTGCAAAATGAAATCAATAGACAGAAAGTGCCAAGGAATAGGAGGAATTGGAAGTGGCTGGAGCAGTTCATACTTCTGGCGCTTTGATGTTATTACAATCATAGCATGTGTTAACATAGTCTTTTACTTCCTTGGTCATACCAGGCCAGTAGAAGTCTTGTGCAATCAATTGGTAGGTTTTATCCTGACCATGATGACCAGCAAGCAGGGAATCATTCCTTGACTCAAAGATATCTAACTTAATCAAAGGATTATCTGGTACTACTATACATTCCTTATAAACTAAATAACAATTTTTGTCAATACTGTAACCACTATCTAAGAGATTAGCACTCTTGAAAAGTTTGGTACACTTGGGATCATTGAGTTGAGCTTGTTGTAGTTTTGAAGCTGTATCTCAAAGGTGAGTGATGATCAAACTGAGTTGGGCAGATTGGGTTGAGAAGAGCTTCCTAACGTTTTCAGGTTTGTTGTTGGCAAAGTTGCTCCCCCCCCCCTGGGTAAACATTGTCCCAATGTGATAAATAATCACGGACTACCGCTTGTTTCCCAGGACATTATGTGATTGTAAAGTTGAACTTGGGGAGGTATTTGGCCCATTTTGTCTGTCTGTGTGTAAGGGCTTTTGAGCTCATGAAATATTTTAAAGAATTCTGATCAGTTAGGACCTCAAAGGGTTCCATAAGACTCAAAAGGTATGAAAACTATTCTTTCAAGCAAAAAACAATTGCAAGAAGTTCCTTGTCATGGATCTTGTAATTAAGCTCTGCAGAAAGCAATTTGCAAGACTCAAAATCTACAGGATGAAAGAGGGAAGAAGAGGAAGAAAACTGTGAGATTACTCCTGCAACTGCATAGTTGCTTGCATCTGTTTCTACAATAGTGCAAGCTAGCTTTTTGAAGTGAGCAAGTATTGGAGCAGTAGTGAATGCTTCCTTTGGAGCTTTGAAATCTAAAGCAGCTGGCTCTGTAAAAACAAAATGAGTGTCTTTTTGAAGAAGTTTAGTAAGTTTTACAGTTTTCTTGGCGTAATTCTCAATAAAACTCCTGTAAAAATTAAGGAAAGCAAGGAAAACTTGAAGGGATTTGACAGAAGAAGTTCTGGGCCAGTCCAATATGCGCTGGCTCTTGGCTTGTCCAATGATAGTCCTTGCTGCAAGAATATGACACCTAGAAACTGAAGAGAAGGAGTATGGAATTTTCACTTAAAGGCTTTTGCAAACAGGTAATTCTTTCAAAGTTTCTGTAGCACCTCTTGCACATTTTCAATGTTATCCTCAAGAGTCTTTGAGTAGACTAGTATATTGTCCAGATACACCACAAGTTATTTCTCTATAAGGTCAGAAAAAATGTTGTTTACAAAGTGTTGAAAAGTGGAAGGAGAATTGCAGAGGCTGAAAGGCATGATGTTATACTCATAATTGCCAAACCGTGTTCTCATTGCGGTCTAATATTCATGACCTTCTCAACAAAAACTAGGTTATAGGCGCCTCAAAGGTCTAAATTTGAGAAATAAGAATCTCCATGGAAGAGAGTGAGGAGGTTGGTTATAGGCAGTACTGGATAGGCATTCTTCCGGGTTACCTGGTTCAGTTTCCTGTAGCCAAAAAACAGGAAAAGTCCGCTGTCTTTCTTCAGAACTAATAGGAAAGGTCAACCGGTATTCAAATTGCTTGGTCAAAGAAATCCTTTCAATACATTTTCTGCGATTTATTCTTGAAGCGCTGTGGAAAGCAAAGGAGAGGTACGCTCCTAAGTTGTCCGCAAGTCCGGAAGTTATTGATCTAGGCGTCTGTAAGGAGGTTGGATGCAATGAGTTCTTAAGCGTAGTGAGATAAAAGAGAGATAATGAGATGTATTCTTCTTCCTTCAATCCTTCCCCTTCCTTTCCTTTCCTTCTCCAATGGATTTATTGATAGATTCCTTCATGGATGATCATAACCCAACCCAGAGTTGAGGGTGAGGACTTGGATCCCCCCCTTCAACCCTAACCTAAGTACAACCACAAATGCAAAAGAACGATGAAACACAACCCCTAACCTGCCCCTCCATTCCTTGCCCCATAACCCGTGCCCCTCAATATCAACATACGCCCAGTTTGTCCTTCTCATGGCACGGCCCTCCGCCGGGCCCTACTTGAAGCCCCCCGGTTTGCCCGCCCGCGTGCGTCCGCAAAACTTGCTGTCCGCAAGTCGGCCCACGCGCGCCTAACCCCCAATTTCCCCGCCCTTGCTTTCCGGACTAGCCACCCGCAAGCTTGGTCGGGCCGGCTCCATCACTTGGTCCGCGTTTCCTGGGAGGGTTGCGGCCCGGCGCCCTTGGAGTAGGCCTGACCCGCACCTGGTGCTGAGCCCCGCAATCCCTACTGCTGAGCCCGCAGCGGCTGCTGCTGAGCCCTCAGCAGGCACTTCTGAGACCGCGGGCACCCAAATGCTGAGCCCGACCTACCCAACTGCTGAGCGCGCAGCCCGCAACGCAGCTCTCGACCCAATGTTATAAATATGACACCACATCCCCCCCCCAAGTTGAGTTCTGTCCCCAGAGGTCTCCCATCGCTGCCTCACTTCCATCACACTACCGATCCACCACTCCCCTACCCACCCCAACTCACCCCAGCCCCTCCTCCCCTTCCGCTCCTTTGCCACCATTGTCCCCTGCAACTTCTGGGCCCGGAACGGGCTTGCGTGCTTGATTATTCCCGGTTAACGCGCTTGCACTTCTTGCTGTGGTGGCCATTGCCGCTGCTCGCTTGGTGAGGGAATGCCGCGCCCTCCTCCTCAATCCGGTTCCCGTCCCCCTCCGCGCAAGAGTGCCCGTCCGGACCCGTTTGTGGTTTTGGATCATGAAACAATCTCCAAGGACTCATGGACTCCGCCTGGATCGCCTTGTGCCCGCCCCCCCCAGGACCAATTTGGGACTCTGCCTCCCCATTCCGCCATGCAGGGCCCCCACAGAAGGAGGACTACCCAAAATTTGTGGCTTATTGGTCCGCCTTACGGCTCTGGGCGGACCGCATTTGGGTCACGCAAGGCGCAAGGGACCCGCGCATCAATGAAATCCTCCGACGCCACGCTGGCCCTCCTCCGGTCCCTACCCCAGCCCCGGCTCCTCCCCCAACTCCGGCTCCTCCGTACTCGTCGGACTCAGAAAAGAGGCCCCCAACCCCGCGGGACACCCCTCCGCCACCCGTGTTGCCAGTTTTCATCTCGTTGTCGCCTCCCGCTGGACCAAGCCCCCCCGATGGTCCGCCGGGGACCCCTTCTTTGCCAGCCCACCTGAGATTTGGGATATCCCCGTTTTCCCGGCTGTTTGGCTTGCGAGGTTCAATGTGATGGTGGACGACGCGGACAAACTCCTTCGGTGATTCCTGGCGGCCCCTCGCGCCCACACCACCGGCAACCAACGGGAACTCTTGGCGGCCTTCCAGACTTTAGTTACGGCGGCTTGCGCGGACGCGGAGGAGGTGATGAGGACTCATCCAAAGTAGACGGATTGCCCCCCCCCTTTTCTTCCTTTTCATCTTGTATCCTTTTCCGCGCCTCTTTGAGAAGAAATAAACCTTTGCCGCGCCATCCTGAGTAGCCTCTGGGCTTGTGAGAACCTTTGCGCATGACATCCGCGTCTTGAAAGCAATCCGCGCGATTGAGAGCAAGAGTAAGTGAGGTAGAGGTCTGCGCCGGCGTCCTGAGTGAGAGTGGGAGTGAGAATAAAGGGGGAGTTAAGAGTGAGGATGAGTGAAATTAAAGTCCACGCCCGCGTCCTGAGCCAACAAAGTTCCCCTGGAAGGTACCTGGACCGCCCCAGCCACACTGCCACACAGTTCCCCGTACCCAATCCTGCAACAAATGCAACAATCCTACACCAGCACGCGCACAGTCACCCAAGAGAGGCAAAGAAGGAAGTTGAGAAAGCAAACATTCTGGGGTGTCTAGTTATTCCGGCTGTGAGCCAGCTAGGACACCCCCTTACCAAATCAGACCTGTCCTGTACGTGTCCCGCGCCAAGAGGAGACAAGGAAAAGAACCAAGCCAATAAAAAAAGGAAACCAAAACCCCAAGAAAAGAGAAAAAAAATTCTTTTTTTTTTTTTTCAGGGCCTCCATAGGGCCTCCGCTCCTTCCGCTCCTCATCCTGCATTGCCCAATCCACGGGGATTTTCCTTGCGTTTACAGACCCGGCTAGCGCCGCTCCCCCGTCCCTGTGATCAATTATAACCAAAACCAGTACCAATCCAAGAGCCAATCAAATATAAAAGAAGTAGGAGAACGGACATTCTGGGGTGTCTAGTTATTCCAGCTGTGAACCGGCTAGGACACCCCCTCACCAAATCAGACCTTTACCCTACTCATGTTCCCCCCCCCAAGTTGACAGCTGTCCCCAGCGGTTTGTAGCCTTTCACTCCTCCAAGGTGGGGTGTTGCGCGCGGGCTCCTCCTCAGACAAAGGATCCGGCCTGTCCAATGATCCTGAACTTCCGATGCCGTCCTCTGCGTTTGCGCCATCCCTGGCCGTCTTGTCAAAGGAGGTGGAACCGTGCGCAAAGAAACGCTTCACGTGCAAGGCCGCGGCCTTGCATTTGAGTGGCGCCCCGTCCAATTCCTCGAGCTGGTAGCTCCCGCCCTAAAACTTGGATGCCACACGGAAGGGGCCGTTCCATTGGTTGGCAAAAAGCTTTCCCCACTGAGATTCCAGACTCCGGTTGCACAACAAAACCAAGTCACCCTTCCGCAGCGGATCCCGGAGGCGGTGGGAACAGCGCTTGTCCCAATAGCGGACCAAAGCCGTCCTTGTCTTCCGCAACCTTTCAGCGGCCTTTGCAAGGGTCTTGTCCCGTTGGAGAAGCTGTTTGGCGCGCGCTTCCACGAGTTCTGCGGAGGTCTTCACCTTCCACCGGTCCACGCCCAAGAAGGTTTTGACCTCGATGTCCACCGGGAGCACCGGACGCTGTCCATAGAGAAGTTTGTAAGGCAAGTAGCCCGTCAAGCGTTTAACCAAGATCCTGTCTGCAAAAAGAACTGCCGGAAGGAGCTCCTGCCACCGTTTACTGTCCTCCCCACACATCTTTACCAGGGCGTCCTTAATGGGCTGAAGGCCGTGTTCAATCATCCCGGAACCCTCCGGATAGTATTCTGTGACCCACCCAAACTTAGCTCTGCAACTCCAAACCAGTGCCATCAAGCGCCCCCAGAACTCCACGCCTCCATCAACAGTGACCAAGCAAAGCAAACAGTACCGCGCGAACTAATCTTCCTCCAAGAACTGAGAACCCTTCTCTGCCAACAACTTCACCAGAGGACAAGCCTCAACCCAACCTGACAGATCATCCCGCGCAACCAGCAGGTACGCAAACTTCCCTGCCTTTATGTGGACCATGTCAAGGGAGACCCACCCGAACAACGCGTCCTCCCCCGTAGGGTGACCCACCTCCCTGGGCAGCCTAGAACTCCGCCGTTGGCATGCTTTGCAAGACTTCACCCATTCCCGTACCACGCGCACCACACCCGGCCACCAGAACCTTGCCTTCACCCGCCTTGGTGTTTCGATCTTGCCCCGGTGCCCAAGGTTGTTGTGGAGACACCTCAGAATCATTTCCTGGTCCCTCCTTGATGTTGCAACCACCAAAGGCACTGGGGTGCTTTGTTGCCACAGTTTACCGTCCTGCATGTAGAAGTTGGTCGTCTGCCGCTTTGCCCACCAAATTTCGGTTCCTGTCGCGTCCTTGGGAAACCGGAGATCCCGCAAGAAGGATCACAAGATTGAGTAGTGCCTGGACTGCTGCAGCGGAAGGGCAACCTCCGTCTCCATCATACCCACGCAAATAACCGGAGACTCCACATCCAAATGCTCCGCCCCCTCAAACGGATCCTCCCGCGGATACCGCAACAGCGCATCGGGCATTGTGAACGCCTTCCCTGGAACATGAACCACGCCAAAAGTGAAGAGCTGGAGAAACGCCACCCACCTAGTCATAGGAGCGTTTGGCAGCGTTGGAGAATTGATCATCCTTGCCAGGGCCTCCGCGTCAACCAGAAGCTTGAAGTGCACCCCCCAGAGCAGGTGCTGAAGCCTCCGCACAATTTTGGTGACTCCGCATAATTCTAGCTTTGGCTGCGAGTACCAACTCCCCATTGCGGTAAAAGTCATGGACTCGTAGAGAACCAGCCTCTCCTTACCATACTCCTCC
Organism: Puccinia polysora; assembly: GCA_025617555.3. Lineage (NCBI taxonomy): Eukaryota > Fungi > Basidiomycota > Pucciniomycetes > Pucciniales > Pucciniaceae > Puccinia > Puccinia polysora. The sequence goes on along the minus strand of CM062620.1, from coordinate 22,251,055 downwards.
TGCGTCAGGACACCGTCCGCGCCAAACTCACTAGAGTCAATGGCCAAGCAGATCCCTCCCGCATCGTAGTCAAGGTTGCAGAGGACAATTTTGCGGCCCACAATCTCCTTGAGTTTCGCAAAGGCAGCGTCACACTGCGCCGTCCATTCCCATGCCGCGCCTTTCTGGGTCAGCGCCCGCAGCGGACTTGCAACTTCTGCAAACCGTTCGATGAACATGCAAACATAGCTGCAAAGTCCCAGAAATTGGAGAATATGCAAGGGCGTCTGCGGGGTTGGCCATTCAAGAACTTTGTTTTGTTTCTTTGCCGCAATTCTCCTGCTGTTGAAAGCCACCACATGACCTAGCACTTTCAACGCCGGAACACAAACTGCCAAATTACCCCCCAATACCGTAAGCCCTGCCTCCTCAATTCAAAACAAGACCCACTCTAATTTCTGCACGTACTCCCAGATGAAGCGGCGGATGTTTGGGGCCTCCTCTAGCACCGCACCCCCGTAATCCATCTTTGGTCCTTTGATACCGGTGTTGTCGATGAAGATCAGAACCCCGTCCGGTATGTTGTCCCGCAGGATCCACGTCATCTGGGCTTGATAGACCGCCACCGAGTTTGTTTCCCCCTGCGGCAACGGCGTCAACTGCATCCTTCCCAATCCTGTCTCAAACGCGGTCAGCGGCCGCAAGTTGGCATGGAGCTTGCGCTGATCATACCCCCCATTACATCAACCAAACCGTAACACGCGCGCCCCGCCATTGATTCCAGGAACTCGTCCACACGCGGAGGCAATCCTGCGTCCCGGATAGTGAACGAGTTAAGCTGCTGCAGGTCGTGAACAATCCTAAGCAACTTCCCTTCCTGTTTGACAACCGCAAAAATTGAGCTAGAGTAGCTTGATGTCGACTGCTTGTACAACCCCGTCCTCACACGCTTCCGGACCAGTTCCAAGAAGGGTTCCCGCACGGTCCGAGGGATTGGAATCAGCTTGATTTTCCGGGGCTTGCGCGGCACCGTGGGAATTACATAGGGGTTGCCAACCTTGCCCTTCAGCAATCCGCGCTCATCGGGCCCAAAGGCAAGGGCCTTCTTGCGGAGCACCAAAACCAATGGTAACAAATCCTTCTCCTCCGTACTCAACCACCCTGCCGGCCAAAAATTCAGCGCCTCAATTTGCTCGTCTGTGATCTGCGCCGACTGTGTTACCCACCTGAACTTCCTCAATGGACTCACCCAGGGATCCCAAGACCAGGAGATTGGCCTCAGAGGCCCGTTCAGCCCCTGCGGCATGGGCTCATTCCAGGGCCAGACCTTTCGCGCCACAGGCTTGTATTGCCCCGCGTTGCACCTAACCATCCTCAAGCGCCTGCCGTCATTGTTGTGAATCCTGGAAACAATCAACCCGCGGATCTCGCCTTTGCTCACAAGCGTGGCACTATGGTAGGGGTTTTGAAACACAGTACCTCCCGGTGGTGCAAACTGAGGAAAGGGACTTACTTCTGCCGCTTGCGCCCTCCGGGCACTTCCTTCCACCTTTTGCTCCTCCCTAGTCAACCGCCCGCACAAGGCCGGAGCTTGCCGCGCGCAGTACCCATGGTTGACTAGGGAAAACCCTCTGCAGGGCGGCCCTCGCGGTTGTCCCCACTGTTGGACTCTGCCTCTTTGCCAACCGCCGCCAATGGCACCCATTTCCCCTTCCCGTGGTCAGAGATTGTAGTCTTGAACCTTGCCCTGGACGCGCCCTCCACCTTCAGCGCCTCCTTCCCTTCCTCTGCGTTGAACGTCATTTGGGCCTGGAATCCAAACATGAACGGCCGACCCAAAATCACGTCACCGCACTCAACCAAGAGGAACAACAGCGGTGTGGTGACCAATCCGGGACACCACGGCAAAAAAAAAAAAAAAAAAAAAAAAAAAAAAAAAAAAAAAATTGGATTTCAGTTGTACCCCTATGGTTACCTTCATTTCCCCCCCATCTCTCAACTCCTCCCTGTCCTAGCGGTCTAGGACAGGCCTCTTGCCTGTCTCTCCGCTTTGCTTCCCTCTTCCTATGTTCAACTCCCACTTGTTGCGCTCACGGCCCTGACTTTTGGCGACGCAAGCAATCGTCAAACCACTTTTGACAATCCCATCCACCACCAATTCCCTCTCCATCACTTTCAAAGATCCCATCTTCTTCCTACCCCCCATCCTACCTCCGATCCTCCCTACGATCCCAACCATCCTAACTCAATCACTCATGAGTGGGTGAGTGCTAAGACTAGGGAGGAACTTGAAGCGCTCCTCTTGGCCGCCGATTGGGTCATCCGCGAACGCGAACAAGATCTCGGCATCGCCGCTTCAATTGGTAAATCCTTACTCAAAAACAATATCGCCCTCCATGCCAGGCAGCAGAAACTCCTCGAGCGCGTCGCCTCCTCCTCACCCTCTTCCCCCACTCGTGATCATTGTCCCTTTGACGATGTGACCAATCGATCTGAGTACATCAAAGCCCGTCCTCCTCCCTCCCCGAGTGATTATGAACCTCATCACCATCTACCCTTCCAACTAACCTCAAAGTTCAATCCATCATCATCATCATCATCATCTCATCTTCCTCCCAAGCACTCCTTCCTCATCTCCTCCGATGAACCATCCACACCAGCTCCTCATCCTTGCTTCCCCTACTGTTTCCGCCCCGAGTCATCTCCCCCATCGACCATCTCATCCTCATCATCCGATCCGACTGACGACCACGAGCGACCGCTCGCGGCTGTTGGGACTTTCACCCCGTTGTCGCCGCCGATCGGGCGACGACAACCGTTGTCAACACCCGCGACCGCTGTCGCGGGTGTCCATCTGGTTGCCCGCAGGCGACATCTCTTTTTTCTCTCATTTAATTTTTTTTTTTTTTTATTTTTCATTTTTTTTATGTTTTCATTTTTTTTCCGCACCTATTTGTAAATCTCTCTTGTACATAGTATACAGGGCCTCATGTCTATAAAAGGAGGGGCTCTCCCCTGCCTTTTGTCCTATCATCAGAGCATCCCAGAACATCAGAGGATCCCATCATCCTATCAGACCATCATCAGTAATCAACTTATCTGTGGGTATCCTTCCCCACCTATCTGAGCCATTTATTTGGGTATATCTAGGATTGCCCCTTGATCTTTTGAGCCTCCATACTCAAACTCTGTCCCTTGTGGCCTTGATCCTTATCACCAACCAATAGCCTTGCTGGTTGAAGAAGAATTCCTGTCTGTCTGAATTCTTGAGTGTGTTATACCACTCTGATCCCTTTTTCCAACCATACTGGTCTCGATCTCTCCTTGATCATCTTTCCGGAGCCAATCATGTTTGATTGAAGAGGTTTTATTAAGCTTAAAACCTGTAGTGTTATACCTCCCTTCTTCTTTGAGGTTGAATTTTGCCACGCTATTCTTGAGTCCCTTGAGAAGTGTTGGGATATTCTTGCTCAAATTCGTTATTGATTTGCTTCTAGAGCTTCATAAACAAATTTTCTTTGTTTCTTTCAGCCTCCCACAGTTATCTGGTACCCTTCAAGCGCTTGATTGCGGAGAGTTGGGCAGGTTCATTGAGAACCTGGAGGTTGGTTGGGATTGAGTTGATCTTTCCTAATCAGCTGCTGACGACCAGAGTTATTAGCTTGTGGGTGTTGTTACTTACAACTGCCTTGTTCTATTTAACTCTGAACAAACCTTGACTTATTTGTTCAAGTCTTTACCTGCACCATCTTGCCTCAGATAGTGTTGTTTCCATTGCTACCGACAACTCTTATCCTCTTCCCTTATTTTGATTTCTCATCCATAAGGTTCTGGACCTTGATTCCGGTTACATTTAAATATTATTGTAACTCCTAGGAGGGCAGCCTAAACAGCACCTTTCCCCTCCACAGAACTGCCACGGCTTAGCACCGTTTGGAGTCTTACATTTGGTCCCCCGGGCCGGGATCAAACCAGCAACCTTGGGATTTACAGTCCCAACTTGAAGAATCAACTCCAAAATCCTATCCGATTTCTCTTTCTTTTTCTGTTTGTTCTTTTTTTTTTTAGATCTGATCTGTGGAGGCAGCTTGGTCTAGAAGTAAGTCCTCCCAATTTGTGAACTGCTTGGGCAAGATACTTGTCGTTTTTGGCGAAACCCTACTCTTTCCACACTCGTGAGCCACTTCGGAAATCTGCTCTTCGGATCCCCTAGGAACTCTGTTATTCGATATGGCATCTCCCGCTACTCCAACCACCTCTGTCCGACCTAAGATGGTAAAGATCAAACCCCAGAACAAGAACTTAGGCTTCAATGGTACAAATGTCAAGCGATTCCTGGACTCCTACAAAATGGCTGCTGAAGTGGATGGAGCTAGTGAATTCGATATGGCTTATCAGTAGCGGTTCTTTATCTCCTCTGATGAAGTTATGGAGGTAATCGAGTCTTTCGAGGGATTTGAATCCCACAACTGGACGCTTCTCAGGGAGGCTATGTTGGCATACTGGGGTAAAATAGATGTGGCTAGGTTTACTCTGCAAGATTTGGATGCTCTGGTTTCTCAGTGGATCTCCAAGGGTGGTATTTCTTCAGCCTCTGACTATCAGATTTTTAGAAAATCTTGGGATCCCATTCAAAACTATCTTATCCAAAACAATCACATTGACACAGTGGACGAAATTTGAGCAAAGTTCTTCCAATCTTTCTCTTCGGCTGTGCAGGAAAGGATTAAAGAAGAACTGGTCAAATCTGGATCCATGATTACCACCAGGGATAATCAATTCAAGCTCCCTGTTTTTCTCACCCTTAGGAGTACTGTGGATAAAGTCATGAAAGGTCAAACTGCTCTTACCTTTGAAAAGCCTAGAACTACTGAACCAGTCCATGCTCCTTCTTTTAAAGAGTCAAACGATATTATGATTAAAATGGAGGCAGATCGTAGGCCTAAAGCAGATCCTAATTCCAATCGGGAACCTACTACTATAGATGAAATCACCAAGTTACTTAGGGCCTTTGAGAACAAAATAGATCAAAAGATTTCCTCGCTAGCTACGCCTAAAGCTCCTTCTTCTGTCCCCAAATCAACTCTGGTCTGTTACTACTGTCATAGGGAAGGCCATGGAACCGGACGATGTCAAGAACTTCAGAAGGACCTAAAGGAAAAGTTGGTAGAGCAGAGGGGAAACAATTACTTCCTCCCTAATGGTGCCCTAATCCCTTTTGACTCGTCTTGTCCTATCCAACATGTGGTGGCCTCTTACCAGCCATCACCCCCTGTGAAAGCATCTCTTGCTTCCTTTGAATTTTGATCATCCTGTGGTACCCTCCAACCTTGGTATCCTCCAGCTATTTCTTCCTCTAGTCTTGCTGGGACTACTTATCAATCTGATCCAGCCAGGAAACGACATGAGGAACCTAAACCTCATAAGGCTCCTTCCTTGCCAACTTCAATCCTTTGAAAACCCGTTAAACGTCGATCATCACTTGAGCCTCCTTCCTCTGATGTAGAAGACATGGAGGTGGAAAAGGAACCACTCATGGAAAGGTTCCCAGATCACCCTGATCCTTCTCCCTCACCTCAACCTTCTAATCCTATCTTAGATTCTGCATCACCTGAACTTCCTCCCTCCACCCAGCCCAAAGTTTGATTTGAAAGGGGCATCTCCAAGGATCACCCCAATGCTGTGGAGGGAGTATTAAAGAAAATCTCTGATCTCAAAATTGCTGATCTATCTGTGGCTGAACTCCTATCAATCTCTCCATCTGTTGCTGAAGGAATGAAGAAATGGGTCTCTTGTCAACATGTGGAAATTGGCCCTGAAGAACTCAAAGTCTCCTCTGGCACTTTAATGGAGGACTCTGGTGGAACCAGTCCTTCTATAGAAGCCAATCTTTATTCCTTTCCCCTTGGCTTTCTTCCTTGTTATCTTGGTGACTCAGCTAAAACTGTTTCTCCTCTTGTGGATTCTGGATCTCAGCTTAACTTAATCTTGGATGCTATGGCCTGCAAGCTCAAACTTAGTCCTAGGGTCAGCTTCAACTCGGCAGTGTATGGGATAGGAAATCAAGCTTGTGAACTGGTTGGTATTGCTGAAGATGTACCGGTCAGGATTGGTCAAAATATTGTGGGAACCTGCCACTTTTGGATCACTCGTTTGGACAGTCCTATGATCTTGGGACGACCCTTCTTAATGGACTTTGGTGCAACCCTGATGTTTTCTGATCAAGTTGGGGAGAGAATTCTTCTCCCTGATGCTGATGGCAGAAAAATTGAAGTTCCTCTTTGCTCCTTGGATTTTGGTCGTTGGGAAAGAGATTTTCCTGGTCATTCTCCCAAATTCTCTTTTAAGGGGAAGCAGAAGGATAACTCTAGTTCCTCTCATTTTTTAGGGGAATAGTTGATCCTACCAATGGTTGTAGTTCTTTTCAGCCTCAGACTGCAACTCAAGGGTCAACTCCAATCCCTCAGGCTTATTTTTCATTCCTTTCATCATTCTCTTCTGAGCTCAAGAATATTAAAAAACAAAAACATATCAAAAAAGAAAAATCCAAAAATATTTCTTCTCCATCTCCTTCTCTCTCTGGATCTGTTGTGTCTTCTTTTCCTTCTACTTTTGAGTCTGGTCAATCTTCTCTCAGTTCCGGTACAAATCTCCGCAATGAGCTTAAACTAGATCCTAACTGCAATTCCGTTTTTGGTGGTTTTGGTATGAAGGAATATGGGCTTCAGTGGAGGCAATTTGGGGTACAAGTAAGTCCTCCCAATTGTGCACTGCCAGGGCAATCTTTTACCGTAATTTTCAAAACCCTACCTTGTGCCGCACATGTGAGCAACGTATTATCTCCTGGTTCTCCTTTTATGGAAAAGGCACCCTTCAAGGATATTGCAGAACATTGGACTTGGAAGATGTTGGAACTTGGACTCAGCTTTTGTAATCAAGTCTCTCTGGTCAACTCTTGGATAAAACAAGAACTTCTCTCTTTTGCCACTAAGTATAAACCAGTTGCTAAGAAGATCCAACCATTCAACCAGCCTATGCCTCTCAACCTCAATCCTCCCCTTATGCGTCCTCCTCTATCTTGCAATCCTTACTGTGGTCTTCCTCAATCTCTTACTGGCCCCTTTGTGCCTAATGGACGGGTCACTGAAGAACGTCTGAAGGTGGTCAACTTTGGTCCAGATGGATGGCTTCTTCCTGATGAGTTAAATTTAATCAAAAATGTCTTATCTCTAAGAGAAAAATCTATTGCTTTCTGTGAAGAAGAGAGAGGTCTCTTGCGGGAATCCTATGGCCTCCCTTATATCATCCCTGTAGTTGAACATGATCCTTGGCAAAAGAAAAAAGATCCCGATCCCTGCTGCTAAAGTTGACAAATTCATCAAGTTGGTCCGGGAACGAGTTCAAACTGGCCTGTATGAACAGTCAACTTCTAGTTACTCCAGCCCCGTCTTCTGTGTCCTCAAGAGTAATGGTAAACTTAGAATAGTTCATGATCTTCAACCTCTTAATAAAGTTACTATTAAAGACTCTGGTATCCCTCCTGCTACTGAAGAATTTGTTGAATCCTTTGCGGGAAGAGCTTGCTATTGTCTAGGGGATATTATGGGTGGCTATGACGAGCGATCCTTACATCCTATTTCTCGTCCTCTCACTACTTTCAATACTCCTCTTGGTTGATTTCAACTTACTCGATTGCCTCAAGGAGCCACCAACTCGGTTGCAGTCTATCAGGCTCAGATGATGTGGATCCTCCAGGATGAAATCCCTGATCATGCTGGTATCTTTATTGACAATGGCGGAATTAAAGGTCCAGTATCTGACTATGATAATGAGCTCTTACCTTGGCATTCAGGAATTTGTCGTTTTATCTGGGAATATGCTACTACCTTGGAGAGGATTCTGTTTCGAATCGAGGAATCTGGCCTTACTGTCTCTGGATCTAAACTGGCGGCTTTTGTCCCTGCTCTGGAAATTGTTGGTCATGTGGTCTGCAAGGAAGGAAGAAGGATGGCACCAGCCAAAGTCAACAAGATCATCTCTTGGCCTACCCCAATCAATCCAACTGAAGTTAGGGGCTTTCTAGGTGTTGTCACTTATGTTAGAATCTTTATCCCATCTTTATCCAAAATCTGTGCACCCTTGCGTCGTCTAACTAGAAAAGATGCTGAATGGATTTGGACCCAAGATTGTGAATGTGCTTTCCAGCTACTCAAAGGGATAGTTGGTAAAGACATAGTTTTGAAAAAGATCTCTTATGGACCTGGAGCTGGCAAGATCAAGCTGGCTGTCGATTCTAGTTATCAATCTGTTGGGGCTGTCCTTACTCAGGAAGATGAGAATGGTTGGGACCGTCCTGCTCTTTATGAATCTTTGTTGTTTTCAGATGTAGAATCTAGATACTCCCAGTCCAAACTGGAACTCTGTGGTGTGGCTCGAACGATGAAGAAACTTCAAACCATTCTCTGGGGCCAACATTTTGAATTGCAAGTTGATGCTCGATCCATCATTGAAATGATCAATGCTCCCAGTCTTCCCAATGCTCCTATGACTCGTTGGGTGGCCTTTATTCAGCTTTTCTCTTTTGATATTGTTCACAGGCCGGGAAAATCTTTCACCATGCCTGATGGTTTATCTTGACAACCTCTTGGGGACAACGAATCTGATGTTGGAACCAATTTCAATGAAGAGGAACCTTTAATTCAACCTATTTTCTCTTTTTCTTCCCAAAATTATTCTGGCTTTCAACAAGACTTCTGGTTTAAATTAGAGCAGTACCTTTCAACTCTTCAAAAACCTCCCAATCTCTCTGCTAAGGAATTTTGATTTCTTAAACAAAAGTCTTCTAATTTTTTTTGTTCAAGGTTCTAGAATTATGAAGAGAGGCAATCCTTGTGCTCTTATTGTTGTTACTATTCCCTCTAAACAAGATTCTATCCTTGAAAGTCTCCATGAAGGCCTTGGTCATTGTGGGGAAACTGAAACTTATCGACGACTATCCAAACGGTTCTGGTGGCCATCTTTGAATAAATCCGTCTCCCAATGGTGCAAGAGTTGTGAAGTTTGTCAAAAGCGTGATCTTAGGCGCCCAGCTGAAATTCCTTATCCTACTGGGGAGTCCACTGTCTTTGGAAGGATTGCTATGGATGTGGTTCATATTAAGGCAGGTGGTGCTAAGTACCTCATTGTTGCTAGAGATGATTTTTCTGGATGGGTTGAAGCAAAATTTCTTAAGAACCTTAGCTCTGAATCAGTGGCAGCTTTCCTCTACAAGACTTGGACAATGCGTTATGGCCTGGCTTGATCTTACTCTACTGATGGTGGCTCTGAATTTGGGGGCAAGCTTGCTGAAATGATCCGATCCCTTCCTGGACAACATAGAGTTACTACTCCTTATTATCCTGAAGGCCAAGGCATGGTGGAACGAGGCCATGCCCCTTTGAAGGCTGCACTTGTTAAACTGGCTGGTGAAAGTGGCAAGAATTGTTGCAAATTCCTTCCTCTTGTTCTCTTCTCTGATCAAATCTCAACCAAAAGAACTACTGGCTACTCACATTATGAAATCATCTTTGGTCAAAGAGCAGTCCTTCCTTTGGATCTGGAAATGGAATCTTTCTTGGGCATCTCTTGGGAAGAGGTGTCCTCAACCACTGATCTGTTAGTTGCTAGATCCAAGCAACTGGAGCGAAGTGAAGACGTTTGTGATGAAGCTTATCAAAAAATGATGGAGGCCAGAGCAAAATCCGTCCAGTATTGGGAGGACAAGCACTCTAATTGAATCAGGGAGCCCTTGAACCCTGGTGACCTAGTTTTAGCTTATAATCGATCTTTGGAAACCCAGTGGGGCAAGCTTTTCTCTAATCTTTGGAATGGCCCTTATCAAGTGATTCATCAAGTTAGGGGTGGATCTTATGTTTTGGAGGAGCTGGATGGTACTCTGTTGGCCAGAAGGTTCTCTGCTGATCAAGTCAAGAAGTTTCATTGTTGTGGGGGCAACTTATCTCAGAAGTAAGTCCTCCCAATTGTGCACCACCAGGGTCATTTGCTGCGTTTTTGTTGTAAAACTCTACTGTATGCCACATATGTGAGCATCTGGGACGCCCTCCTTGTTCTATTCCTGCCGCTTCTAGGGTTCATTTGGAAGAATCAAGATATTTTCCTCAACTCTTCAATTGCTCTCAAGATCAAGAAATGGCCAATCTTTGCTTCAATTTCTTTTGTTCCCTGCTATTCTCTTTTTAATCCCTTCAAATTTTAGATGCAGACTAGGGACAGTCTGTAAGTTTGGGAGAGATGTGGTGACCAATCCGGGACACCACGGCAAAAACAAAAAAAAAAAAAAAAAAAAAATTGGATTTCAGTTGTACCCCTATGGTTACCTTCATTTCCCCCCCATCTCTCAACTCCTCCCTGTCCTAGCGGTCTAGGACAGGCCTCTTGCCTGTCTCTCTGCTTCGCTTCCCTCTTCCTATGTTCAACTCCCACTATTTGCGCTCGCGGCCCTGACTTTTGGCGACGCGAGCAATTGTTGAACCACTTTTGACAATCCCATCCACCACCAATTCCCTCTCCATCACTTTTGACGATCCCATCTTCTTCCTACCCCCCATCCTACCTCCGATCCTCCCTACGATCCCGACCATCCTAACTCAATCACTCATGAGTGGGTGAGTGCTAAGACTAGGGAGGAACTTGAAGCGCTCCTCTTGGCCGCCAATCGGGTCATCCGCGAACGCGAACGAGATCTCGGCATCGCCGCTTCAATTGGTAAATCCTTACTCAAAAACAATATTGCCCTCCGTGCCAGGCAGCAGAAACTCCTCGAGCGCGTCGCCTCCTCCTCACCCTCTTCCCCCACTCGTGATCATTGTCCCTTTGACAATGTGACCAATCGATCTGAGTACATCAAAGCCCGTCCTCCTCCCTCCCCAAGTGATTATGAACCTCATCACCATCTACCCTTCCAACTAACCTCAAAGTTTGATCCATCATCATCATCATCTTCATCTCATCTTCCTCCCAAGCACTCCTTCCTCATCTCCTCCGATGAACCATCCACACCAGCTCCTCATCCTTGCTTCCCCTACTGTTTCCGCCCCGAGTCATCTCCCCCATCGACCATCTCATCCTCATCATCCGATCCGACCGACAACCGCAAGCAACCGCTCGCGGCCGTCGGGACTTTCACCCCGTTGTTGCCGCCAATCGGGCAATGACAACCGTTGTCAACACCTGCGATTGCTGTTGCGGGTGTCCATCTGGTTGCCCGCGGTCATTCTTGACACGGGCGACATCTCTTTTTTCTCTCATGTAATTTTTTTTTTTTTTTATTTTTCATTTTTTTTATGTTTTCATTTTTTTTCCGCACCTATTTGTAAATCTCTCTTGTACATAGTATACAGGGCCTCATGTCTATAAAAGGAGGGTCTCACCCTGCCTTTTGTCCTATCATCAGAGCATCCCAGAACATCAGAGGATCCCATCATCCTATCAGACCATCATCAGTAATCAACTTATCTGTGGGTATCCTTCCCCACCTATCTGAGCCATTTATCCGGGTATATCTAGGATTGCCCCTTGATCTTTTGAGCCTCCATACTCAAACTCTGTCCCTTGTGGCCTTGATCCTTATCACCAACCAATAGCCTTGCTGGTTGAAGAAGAATTCCTGTCTGTCTGAATTCTTGAGTGTGTTATACCACTCTGATCCCTTTTTCCGACCATACTGGTCTTGATCTCTCCTTGATCATCTTTCCGGAGCCAATCACGTTTGATTGAAGAGGTTTTATTAAGCTTAAAACCTGTAGTGTTATACCTCCCTTCTTCTTTGAGGTTGAATTTTGCCACGCTATTCTTGAGTCCCTTGAGAAGTGTTGGGATATTCTTGCTCAAATTTGTTATTGATTTGCTTCTAGAGCTTCATAAACAAATTTTCTTTGTTTTGTTCAGCCTCCCACAGTTATCTGGTACCCTTCAAGCGCTTGATTGCGGAGAGTTGGGCAGGTTCATTGAGAACCTGGAGGTTGGTTGGGATTGAGTTGATCTTTCCTAATCAGCTGCTGACGACCAGAGTTATTAGCTTGTGGGCGTTTTTACTTACAACTGCCTTGTTCTATTGAACTCTGAACAAACCTTGACTTATTTGTTCAAGTCTTTACCTGCACCATCTTGCCTCAGATAGTGTTGTTTCCATTGCTACCGACAACTCTTATCCTCTTCCCTTATTTTGATTTCTCATCCATAAGGTTCTGGACCTTGATTCTGGTTACATTTAAATATTATTGTAACTCCTAGGAGGGCAGCCTAAACAGCACCTTTCCCCTCCACAGAACTGCCACGGCTTAGCACTGTTTGGAGTCTTACAGCGGCTTCCAAACCTTTGTGACCTCTACCTCTTCTTCCTCCACCACCCCATCTACCCAACATTCCCCCCCATTGAGTGCCCGCAAACCCATGACACACTTCATCCGCACCAAGCCCAACTCATCCACCAGTTTCAAAGGGAGCAGGTTGACCATCAACCCGCTGTCCACCATTGCCCACACTTTCCTTCCCGCAATCTTCAGTGAGACATAGGCGAGCGGCACCGACACGGCTTTGGATCGGCACAACTCCCGTTCCGCTTCCTCCGTCACCGCATTCACGCGCTGCACTGTTGCCGGGATCCTGCGGCCTCCGTGCTCCTTCAGCGCCTGGATCATTTCCTCGACAACCACCGGAGAGACCGTGACCAGCTCCCGTAGCGTGAGAGGTATCGGTACCTCACTCCCCATCACTTTCCAAACAATTTCCAAGGCCTTCCTTCTTCCTCCGGAGCTGTTAGCCGGCGCGTCGCCCCCCAACCCTTGGAGCATGATTTAATGGCCGCTCCTTGGCATCCACATCCATTTTTTCCGACACAATCCGCTTGTTTGCGGCCAACGTCCTAACTTTGGCCTCCACACGTGGTGCCTGCCACATTTTGGGCCCAGTGACAATCCCAAGGGACACCTGAGCGGCCCCTGCAGGTTGGGCCCTTGCCCTAACCTGCTCCACCGGCGGTGGCTGACCAACCCCCAGTTCCACCGGTTTGCCCAACGGCAATATGTAGGTCCCCCTGGACGCGCAAACCAACCCTTTGTTCATGTCCTTGGTCAGATCCGCGCAACCAGACTTCCAATGACTTTTATCGCAGCAAAATGTGCACTGACAAACCAAAAACCCCCGTTGGTCCGCTACTGGGCTTAAAGCCCCCTCTTGCATGGGGAAGCAGATTGCGCAAGAAAGCCGGAGGGGGAGCCGTTGGCTGGGCCGCCATCCGATTCATGAGTATCCGCAAGTCCTGTAGCATGTCCGTTACCTCGTTCACCGGTACTCCCATTGATTTCAAAGGGGCCACGGGCCGTTCCGTTGTTGGCGGATCCGCGAGCGGTACCGGCGTTGGGGCCGGGGTGGAAAAGGCCGTTGGCTTCCTTGAACTCGCCGGGAATGACTGGGCCGTATCCTTGATCAGCTCTTCAAAGTCAATCTTGCTCCCAACCGCCTGGTTGATTACGCCCAGGCTCGGAAGGAGATCGATGCTCCCATTCACTGACCGTGTTACCAACCCGCGCTCAAATATGTAAAGCTGGACCCGCGCGCAAAGTTGCGGCGCAAGCCCGCCTAGGAATGCCCGCTTCATGGCCCCCGTCTGACCCACCACCACCTGGTTCTTTTCTAGGTAAACATTAATTTGGTCAAACTGGGACTTGTACTTGAATAGATTGCTCCGCATCCGCACCCCACCTTGGGAAATTGCCTCTCCCGCCACTCGCTCAAAGTCTGTCTCCCAAAAGCGGGGCTTGAGCTTCCCCCACCTTGCCATCATCTTGCCCCAGAGCCTTCCCCAGTCGCGAGCCTCATACCCTGCCATATCCTCCACGTCCCGGAGCGTATCCTTGTCCGCAATGAAGAGAACAACCGTGCGGACCTTGTTCTCACCCGTCGCGTTTTTGGAGTCCGCAATATCCTCAAATCTTGCCATAAAGCGCCCAATGTCCAAGGTGTCAAATCGGAGATGGGGGAAGTTCTGAGGCCTAAGCCACACCCGTGGCGGAACCTCAGCCGCCTCCGAAGGCTCCAACCAAGGAGGAGCAAAACCGCCGGACCAAGTAGTCAGCAGTGGTGGAGGTGTTGGCCTGCCAGCTCCCGGCCGGAGAGGGAACAAGGGTGGAACATTCGATCCTTGGTGAATTGTGGGCAGCATTGCACCTGATAGCTTTGAGAGACCTAGACAAAAGATTAATTCCCAGCCAGACCCCCAGATGTGGAAAGCAAAGGAGAGGTACGCTCCTAAGTTGTCTGCAAGTCCGTAAGTTATTGATCTAGGCGTCTGTAAGGAGGTTGGATGCAATGAGTTCTTAAGCGTAGTGAGATAAAAGAGAGATAATGGGATGTATTCTTCTTCCTTCAATTCTTTGCCTTCCTTTCCTTTCCTTCTCCAATGGATTGATAGATAGATTACTTCATGGATGATCATAACCCAACCCAGATTTGAGGGTGAGGACTTGGATCCCCCCCCTTCAACCCTAACCTAAGTACAACCACAAATGCAAAAGAACAATGAAACACAACCCCTAAGCACAGAACCCTAGCCCAACCCTGCCCCTCCATTCCTTGCCCCATAACCCGTGCCCCTCAATATCAACGTACGCCTGGTTCGTCATTCTCATGGCGTGGCCCTCCCCTGCGCCCTACTTGGAGCCCCCCGGTTTGCCCGCCCGCACGCGTCTGCAAACCTTGCGGTCCGTAAGTCGGCCCGCGCACGCCTAACCCCCAATCGCCCTGCCCTTGCTTTCCGGACTAGCCACCCGCGAGCTTGGTCGGGCCGGCTCCATCACTTGGTCCGCGTTTCCTGGGCGGGTCGCGGCCCGGCGCCCTTGGAGTAGGCCCGAACCGCACCTGGTGCTGATCCCCGCAATCCCTACTGCTGAGCCCTCATCAGGCACTGCTGAGACCGCATGCACACAAATGCTGAGCCCGACCTACCCAACTGCTGAGCGCGCAGCCTGCAACGCAGCTCTCGACCCAATGTTATAAATACAACACCACAGCGCGGTAGATTTTTGCTTTGAGAGAGAGTATACTGGTCCAGGTGCCAGAGGTGGGCCAGTAAGTTTGATCCTGTGATCATAAGAATGGGATGGGGGAATTTTATCTGACTTTAAATCTGAAAAGGCATCAGCAAAGTCATGATAAACCAGAGCTAAAGACTTTTGAAGGTTTCCTAGATCTTCAACCTTGTCATCTTCAAGCACAGGGTTTGAAGTGCTTGCATGATGCAAGAGGATTAAGGAGCTCAAAATACACCATTTGGTTGGTGCATTTTTCTCTTTGAAGAAAAAAGGAAAGGTTAAGTTGGAAAAATAAGCAAGAACTCCTAAATCTGAAGAGGGAACTTGGGAATGGAGGTCATGATATTGCAAATCTCCTGGCGGAAAAGTGTCATCCAACTCAATGACAGTGTCAGGTAGGTTGTTTAATTCCTGTTTGATGGAAGTTTTAGCATCCTGGGGTTGCAAGGTTCAAAGTTTAATTACTCCTTCTTGCCAATTCACATCCAGATTCCAGTAAACTAGCAAGTTGTGGCCTAGAATGGTATCATCCATTCCGGGAATATCCAAGACAAATAAGTCCCATTCAAAGTTGGGGAAATTGGAGAATGCAAAGATCCATTTCTCTTTTTGGGAAACCCAATGAGAGGGCTTGGTTGCACTACTTACTAAATAGATGGGAAATGTATCTATCTTGGAACACATAAGATTTTTGAAAGTGGCAAAATATTCACTTATAAAAGAAACATTAGCGCCAGAATCAATCAAAACTCAATAAGGGGAGTTGTTGGAATGAAGAACAACAAATCTGAAACTTGGAGCACCTAGTAACTTGCAAGTGCAAAGATTGACTTGCTGTAATTTAGATAATTTGTAGTTCTCCTTTCAAGTATTAGAAAAAGTACAAGCTAATTTTTTGAATGTCTATCCACTTAACGCGCTAGCCGCTTTGCACAACTATAAACATCAGTTTTACCTCCACAATACATACATAACCAATTCTTTTCCCTCCTTAGCTGTTCCTTGTTCCAGAGCATCCCAGTTTCCTTTTCCAGGAAATTTGGAGTTTTGGCAACAGCCTTCCCTTTCAGGTTGGAGTGCAAGGTTGGATTTGGTTTGGATTGTTTTGGATTCTTCAAAGATTTTTTTGAGGATTTTTCCGCCTTTGGAGACAAGGTTGACAGTCCATGGTCCTTTTTTCAAGAGCAGTTCTTGTCATTATAGCCATTATCAAGCTAAATCACCCGGTTGATTAACTGCTGAAGGGAGGTTGTCTTATGTCCCCCAACTGCAAGCTTCTTGATTAGGTGTGCTGGTAAACCTTTTCAGAAATGAAATAGAAGAGCTTCCTTGTTCCATTGGATGCAAGACTGCAAAGTTTGGAAATTGTAGATATAAACAGAAACTCTACTATTCTCTTTCATTACTAAGTTATTAAGTTTGTATTCTGTTTTTTAGACTTCATTAGGGTTTCCAAACAGGGTGAAAAATTGCTGCTCAAACTTTTCCCAGTTGTCAAGGATACAAGTGGGGCTAGTGCTATCTAATATTTTGAGGTAAGGTTCAAACCACTGCAAGGCTCAACCACCAAGGAAGGAAGAAGCACACATAACTCTATGTCTATCAGTAGGAAAATTATGAGGATTGTTCAAGAAGATGATTTTTCAGGACTGTAAGTAGGCTCTAAGTTTATGGGGGTGTTCCCCAGTAAAATGATCAGGCTGCTTCATGCCCGGAGTACAAAAGCTAGGACCACTTGGGCCAGATTGCAAGGCAGTTTGGTTAAGAGCCTGGATCTGGGTTGAGAGCAAGTTTGAAGCGTTGGGTTTGGGAGCATTAGTGCAAGCCCTTGATCTACCACAAGTTGAGGTTTCATTGGAAGAGTGGTTGGAGTCTTTGATTTCTTTGAGGGGATTCACTGCTTCCCAAGAAGGAGAAAAGGGATCATCAAGAGTTTCAACCAAAGGGGATTTAGAAGAAGGAAAAGGTTCTAAAGGTTTTCTGGCCCAAGAATTGCTGTATCTCCCTACCCAATGGATATCATCATTGTAGGGGGTGAGGGAAGCTTTCCTGGTTGAGCAACTATGTGACATTGTAAAAGAAATCTATTATAGGTTGGCAAACTACAATAGATGAGTTGAGTTAGTTGGTTTACTTTCACACAACTACCCCACGCACTACAGGGCAATCTTACATGATTGTGAGCACAAAGGATACTGAGTGCAAGGGCAAGTGTGAGGCAGCAAATCCAACTGCAAAGTGCAAATTTATGTTTGGGTAACTCAACACACAGCAAGAGGGATGAATTGTTCCAATGGAAAGGAAACTAAAGCCAAGCCTGATGTGATGACTGGATTTAGCAAAATTCAAGAATTTATGAAATTAACTAACTGAGGAGAAAATCTTCAGGCAAGCAGCATAGCCTTTATAAGGTAATTCAAAGTGACTAGATACAAACTGATGGATGGCCAACTACAGTTAAGAAGAGATGAGGGAATGAATGACGTGAAACAGATTGGGAAATGAAATAACAGTATAGACTTTTCCAAGTTCTTAACATAGATGCAAGGCAATAGAGTCTGAGTGTACAAGGGTGTAATGGATGAGATAGGAAGGATTGACATGAGAGACAATGCAAATATGAGGATATAGTTTATTCAGGGTAAGGGACTAGTCCAATTGCAAACTATACAGTTGGTGTGGCTAACTAGCATGGGTGCAAGCTAGGGATAGTGCATGACTGGGAATGGGAACCCAAGGGCTATTAATACCCAGGGTGAAAGAGCAAAGCTTGAATGGAGGGTTGACTGGAGTAGATTTAACTGCAAGGTTTGCAAGTAGGTTCTGAGTCAGTTTCCCAGAATGGAAGGTTTTTATGTGAGCCAGATTTGATAAGCGGAGGGAACCATTGATGTTGTTCTTCTATTTGTGTCACACATATGGACTGAGGTAGATGTTTCTGAGGAAAGGATATGTCAAAGTGAGAGAGACAATAATCCTTAAGCTTGAAGCATGACAACCACATTTTATCCAAATTTTAGCGGAGCCTAATGGCTTTCCTTCAAACTGTTACAGGCTTCTCAACCACATTCCACCCACAAACCAATGGCAAGACTGAGAAAACAAATGCCATCTTAGAATCCTATATGTGCCATTTCTGTAACCAAAAACATGAAAACTGGTCTGAATTGAAAGCATGTGCCAAAATTTTGTGGTCAAACAGCATATCCCCTACCACCAGCTTCTCACCATTCTATTTATAAAGAGGTTTTAAACCCCAAATCAATGCTCATTCCAAAGCCTTGCAGATACCAACAGTGGAAAATCTTGTAGAGCTCCTGATGGACAACCGGAGGATGGATACCACTCACAGTCTACAAGCAAAAACTTTGCAATCAAGGAACTTTGATAAGAGCAAAGGCTGGCTTCCTTCCTACAACTTAGGCCAATGGTTTTGGGTTTAACAACAAAATATTAAAACCAGGAAATCCTCAAATAAGTTAGAATCCAAGCTTATTGGTCCCTTCCAAATAACCCGCTTTATTGGTACCCATGTGGTGGAACTGAAGCTCAATTTGCCATTCAATTAACTGCACCCAGTCTTCAATACCAATCTCATCTTACCCTTCTTTTGTAATAGCATGTAAGGGAGGGCTCTATTGTAACACTCCATTTCCATTATAACCTATGTATCTCCAGGCACCCATTCTATTGTGTATCTGAGGACTACTCCAAATTCAGATTGGGGCAGGGACATCCTCCCCAAAGGGAAATATTGTTTTGGGAAGAAATTTCACAAGCTCCGCTGTGTCCCTCTCTCCTTTTGTATATAATCCTTTGTTCCAATGAAGGAAAATTTCCTCATTGGTTCAACTTGTTTTATAAATAATAAATAAGTAATCTATGATACATAATATAGTCATGTTTTTGTGACATTATGAACCAATCTTAAAAAGAAAGCAAATAAAGAAAAAATGCAATATCCTCAAACAATAAAATAAATAAGAAAATGGATGTTCATCCTAATAAAAAAAACTAAAAAAGAAAAGAAAAAGGGATGTGTCATCCTAATAGAAAAATCCTAATAGAAAAAACTAAGGAATAACTGTAGGAAAAATCAGAAACCAAGAGAAAGCCCTCAGAGGACTCCAATATATTTAAAGATCTTCAAGTAATTAATCCAGAAAACCACCCTATATCAGATATAACCGCACTGCACCAGATTATCACAGGAAAACTATCACTAACAATTATCACAGGAAAACTATCACTAACACTAGCAAACCCATACCACATAAAGATTTGTCCATAACACACCTCTTATTCTCCGGTAAAGCAGAGTAACTGGCCTAATTCTTAGATAATATATGTGACCATATACACATGCATGGCCATTGCTTTGCTTCTGAACCCAGAAAAATAAATTTCATCTCCCTTGATTTTAGAGAACAAAGCAATAAACCAACAGCAGCCAATACATGGTATACCAGCTTGCTGTCACACAATGCCAAAGCAAACAGGAACAAACCTACATATTGGGTGTTAAGGTGCCTCCCATTCCTGATTCTTGAACTAAGCTTGCTAGAACTCTTTTTTAATGCACTGTTCACAACATTTGGGGACAGGCAGGCAAAAAAAAAGAATTAACCACAAGTTTGACTCATGCAAGCAAGGTAAAAAATTGGTCTCCAACTTTAACCCATCACTTACAGCCTTGGCTGCTATGGTGGATCTGTCAGAAGCATCAAAGATCAAACAATATTTGGCTGCATTGGACCAAGAAGTAGCATCAACAACAATAATGCTACCCACATGGGAAACAACAGAAGACCTTCAAGGAAAAATGGAACTGGTGGTGCTAGCTGCCAAAAAATAAGAACAAATACAAAAAAACCAAGGAAAATAAACACCCTGTGCTATGAAAACTCCCCAACTCAGCACTACCCGCAACCCACACCCAGATGCAATGGACCTCAACATGATCAACACCCACACCAATAAATTTACAATCAAGAAACAATGCACACAAAAATTCAACATCACCCCCATATTTGCATTCAGACAAGAGTGCAGATTAAGGGGACTCTGCTTCAACTGCACAAAACAGCTGGACAAGTCTCACTGGGGAGAAAACAGCTACTGCTGCCCAAACCAAAAACTCTTGATCAACAAAAAAATGAACTGGCACCGCAAGCAACTGGAAAAGCCCACTACCCAAGTCCAAACAACAGAAACCATGGAACAAGAAGTGAAAGGCCAGGAGTCAACTATCTCCTCCCTGAGCCTTGCACCACTCAAAAATACAAACAACGGCCACTTCATACTTACCTTCTCATTATCATCTACACATGGAAGCTTTGTGGGAAATTCCCTGCTGGACACAGGGGCAGCTGGCAACTTTTTTGGTTCAAGGCTGGTTGAGGAACTATCCCTCCCAAGGACCAAGCTCCAGAACCTACTGAGCTGTGTGGAATTTAATTGGGCTGTCACTGTATCCAAATCCTCCTTGGAGGGCCCCTTTACTATAAGCAACAGTTCTGCCTCAAAAGAAATGTTGAAAAGCTTTTTGTGCACCACCCTAAAGGGGTGCAACATGATCCTGGGCACAAACTGGATGAAAAAGGACAATGTTAGCTTTCACTTTGCTGATAACAAGATCACCTTGGTACTCAACTCTAAAGAAAACAAACATTCAAGTGAGCATTATGTAGCCACTGTGGGACCTCAACTTTATCCCTTTCCAGTCTGGAATTATGCTGATGTCTTTGCACCACAGCCTTTAAAATTCTTACCTCCTCACTGAGATATGGAAATGACAATTGACTTGAAAGAGGGAAACACCCCCTGTTTGGTAAGTTATACCCTCTAGCTCCATCAGAAACGGCCAAACTGCAATCATATGTCTCAAATCTGCTAGCTAAAGGTTTAATAGAACCCTCATTCTCTCCCGCATGTGCACCCACATTTCTTGCTGAACAGGTGGGGAAGAAGAACCGTCCCTGTGTGCACTATAGGTCATTGAGTAAAATAACCGTCAGAGACTCTTACCCCCTTCCCCTAGTGACTAGCCTGCTGGGAATTCTTAGTGGATGCAAGGTCTTCTCAAAAATTGACCTGAAGGCAGCCTTTAATCTACTTTGTATCAAGGAAGGAAAAAATTGGAAAACTCCTTTCTGGATGGATTTTGGGTTATATGAGTACTTAGTCATGCCTTTGGGGCTGGCCAATGCTCCAGCAGCATTCCAAGGCTTCATAAGCTGGGTCCTTCAACAAATCATGGAATTTCTTTTGTTTAGATCAATGAAATCTTAATATTTTCCTGCAATGAAGAAGAGCATGCCAACCAATTGAGAGCAGTCCTCTCAAAATTAACAGAAAACCAGCTATATGCATCCCTGTAAACATGCTACTTCTTTGCCCCCTCAGTCAAATTCCTAGGCTTTGTAATAGAAATATCAGGGATCCGCATGGATCAAGCCAAAACAGACCTTGTCACAAAGTGGGAAACCCCCTACAATATACAGGAGGTTCAATGCTTCTTGGGGTTTTCAAATTTTTATAGAAATTTGATACATTGCTTTGCACTCTTAGCTTCCCCCCTACACTGCCTCACAAAGAAAGGAACCAATTTTGTGTTATCCATTCAATCTCTGCCTGCACGCAAATCTTTCACAAAGCCAAAAGAGGCCTTCCTGAACAAAGTAATTCTCCATCATTTTGACTTTTCAAAACGACAAATCCTCTACACTTATGCCTCTTCTATAGCTATCTCTGCTATCCTTTGCCAAACAGATAGTAAAGGAAACATCTTACCATTCTGTTTCTTCTCAAGAACCCTCACCAAATCAGAAAAACAATTGAATTGGGCTAGGAGCCATTTTTATGGCCTTCCAGGAATGGAGGCCATGGTTGATGGATAAGAATGAACCAGTAAGAGTCTACTTGGACAATCAGAATCTCTGGTACTTTATGAACTCAAAAACACTCTTACCAAGACAAGCCCATTGGGCCTCATTCCTGTCAAATTTTAACTTCACTATCAGCTAAATTAAAGTTTCTTACAACCCAGCTGACCCACAGAGCAGACCTGTTTTGCAAGGGGACTGCCCAGAAATCATCCTGCCCCACTTCAGACCAGAAATGACCAGGGAAGAAATTTCTGAATTAGAGCTACCAGGATACAGCAAGTACTCCGCTGGCCATGCAACTACCATCTCCTCCATCTCTATAGGTGTGACTGACCAATCTTTGGGCATGACTGACCAATTTTGCCCCCCTTTGGATGAGATTGCTACTCAACTGCGGGCGCTGCTTCCAAAAGCCACCTATGAAACCATTTTGACCGCTTATATCAGGCAAAAAAAGGACTTCTTGTGGTACAGAGATTGTATGTCAGCTTGCTACTATTGCAGAGCAAGCTGCAAAAGTAAAAAAAAAAAAAAAAAAAAAAAAAAAAAAAAAAAAAAAAAAAACATAAAAATAATAATAATACAATAAACTTAAGAAGGAGTGGGAAAACCATTAATATTATTACAGAAATGGATTCTCCACCCAAAATCAGGTAGGGTCACTCACTCACCCCACCCTTGAAATCCAACTCCTTATATTTTTAAATAATTAAGGAAAGAAAAACAAAAATACTACGGCTCCATTATTGAGCTTTTTTGCCAATTAAATATTTCACACACATTTTCAAATTGTTTTTCCCCATCCTGGAAACCCTGGCCAGTGCGGAGATTTTGATTTTTTATGATTTTTCCTTATCATCTTTCATAGGTATCATTATCAAAAAAAAAAAAAAAAAAAAAAAAAAAAAAAAAAAAAAAAAAAAAAACCATACACCATTGTCTCCATCTTCCTCAATCCTACCCAATTGGGTCCTTCAAAGGATCTTGCCAGTTATCCCTTCACCCTCGAGGCTGATCTTGAGAAACTGGCCACTCTCAGGGTCTTGCCTGGTTCCTACCAGATCCCTCATGATGGCTTCAATCAATGGATCCCAACAGCCTCCCCAATCCTCTCTTTGGCCTCCATCAGTCATCCTCCAAGTTCTTCTCCTCAAGTTCCTTCCAACAAACAAGATCTTCCTCAAACTGTCTCTGCGGTATTCCTTCCCACAAAGGAGATAATCTATCCATCCAAGATTCCAACCAACGCTCATCATCTTTGTGGAACCTTCGTCACCGTCCATGGATTATCCAAGCAACTCAAGGGCGCTCGTTGTCCCGGTTTCTTTCGTGGTGTGGCCACGGTTGTCTTGAAATTATTCTTGATCATTGAACCGTCAATTGCCTTCTTCAGGCAGAAGGACCTTCAACAGTGTCTATTGATTTGACAACTAGTCAAAGATCTACACGTTGTTTGACCTCACTCCATTGTTGCAATCCCAATTGTCCAGGAATCTTCCAACGGCTTGGCGCTCAGTAGCCATAATAGTTATCTATCCCTGGATGAGATCAATCATTCTAAGATCCTCTTTACCTTTCTCCGTCAATGTGCCAATAGGTTGATGTCCTCCAAATCAACCCCCTTGATCTACCTCCCGTGACAACAACCGTCTCAAGCGGCCGTCTACCTTGTTCTTACCACCTCCTAGCTTACTGATCTCCCGCGCGGGTCTCTTCTGTTGCCGGTGCCCGTCAGACACCTGCCGGTGGTCATCCGCAGCCTCGGCAGTCGCCCATGCCCATTGGACACCTGCCGGCGGTCATCTGCCGCCTTGGCAGTCGCCCGGGCCCATCAGGATGCCCGCAGGCGTCCCTCTTTGGTTTTTTTTTCTCCGAGTGCTTTTTTGTTTCTTTTTTTTTCTTTTGTTTTCTCATGAAAGTGATCCTTAAAAAAAAAAAAAAAATTGGCTCTATTTGTAAATCTCTCTTGTAAATAGTCTACAGGCCTCAGGTCTATAAAAGGAGGGGCTCTCCCCTGCTTTATCATATCACATCATCAGTTAATAGAATCATCCACGGGAGTTTGTGCCTGTGTCCCCCCATCATTGTGAAATTTGATCCTGATCCTTATCCTGGGTATATCTCTGATTGCCCCCTGGTCCATTTTGACCCTGAGTCTTTGCCCCTCTGTGGCCTGATCTTTATCACCAACCAATAGCCTTTCTGGTTGAAGAAAAATTCTGTCTTTTGGAATTTTTGAGTGTGTTATACCACTCCTTGATCCCTTTCTCTGACCATACTGGTCCTGATCCTTGATCATCTTTCTGGAGCCAATCACAATTGATTGAAGAGGTCTTATTAAGCGTAAGACCTGGAGTGTTATACCTCCCTTTATTTTCTTTGGAGTTGCATTCTGCCAGCCTATTCTTGAGTCCCTTGAGAAGTGTTGAGGTTATCATTGCTTCAAATCAGTTACTGTTTGCCTTGGAGCTTCTTAAACATTGTGCTTTGTCTTGTACAGCCACCCTCAGTTATCTGGTACCCTTCAAGCGCTTGATTGCGGAGAGTTGGGCAGGTTCATTGAGAACCTGGAGGTTGCTTGGGTTTGAGTTGATCATCCCCAATCTTCTGCTGACGACCAGAGTTATTAGCTTGTGGGTGTTGTTTACATACAACAGCTTTTGTTCCTTGAACTCCAAGCAGACTTTAACTTCTTTTGTTCAAGTTTTTCCCTGCATAATCTTGTCTCAGATAGTGCTGTTCCATTGCTACCAAACCATTTTCATCTTTATCCTCAACTCCCTGATTCCTCATTTACCAGGTTCTGGACCTTGATCTTGGTTACATTTAAATATTTTTGTAACACTCAGGAGGGCAGCCTAAACAGCACCTTTCCCCTCCACAGAACTGCCACGGCCTAGCACCGTTTGGATTCTTACAACGTATAGGTTTCACACCTAAAATTCAGTCAGAATTGAGGTGTTGTGTATATTTTAGGAGTTACGGGCGGAAATGTGTTTTGTCACAATTCCCGCATGCAGCCGCGGCAGCCAATGCACCCACGCGCAGCTGAGATACAGCCTTGTCATTCCGTCGAGGTTGTGTACGCAGCCCCAAACGCCTGACAAGTACGCAGCTGCGGGACTATGGGTTGACAGAGTGACAGGCTACCTGAGAGGCTCAGGTACCGCGTAAACATGCTACAACCTACACGGGAACTTTTTACATAAGTAATAAATGTTCCCGTGGATATTAGACAGTCTAAAAATACATAATATTATATAAAAATACATAAATAATCCTTATACGTATTTTTTATTTAATATAATTCAAAGTACCAAGAATGTCAAAAATAAGACAATGACAACTTCTAAAAATATATTAAAATACTTTAATATACTTTTATGAGGATTTCTAGACATCAATATCCTTGTGACATACTAAGGAAACCAATGATGAAGAAATATTACATGAATTCACATGACTTATATTTTTAAGTAATTATCTTAGTAAATCAACTGGAACTCGAAAATAAGGAGTAAAATCAATATTATGACTTTTACTCCAGTTATATAATACATAATGAGAACTTACCTGACATCAAGATGTCTGCAGAAATATCTATTTATATAATTATTAAATTACTGGGAACATTTACTAAGGATAATTAATTAAATAATACATAAATAGGACAGATTAGTGTTACTCACACGTCCTAATGTCTATTATAAAGTGGAATAATTCCCATACCCTGTGGAATTAGATGCTACCCGTGCTATAGCACCAAGAACACATGACAGGCTACCCCTGGTTACCCTGCTAGCCTTGGTGTCCGTCCCTTTGAGCACCTACAACCCTCAGAAGGACAATATTGGGACTCCAAAAGCTATAAATAAAGAGCTCTTTTGAGGATATTGATGGGCAGAGACCCAGTTATATTCATATCCAGACACAGTACCAAGGTAATCAAGTACTTATAAGAGATAAGTTAGTGATTTATGGCAATTTCTGATCAGTAATATCCGTCCTCAACCTCTTTTTATCAATCAAAACTGCTGAACAACCTTATAACCCCAGTATACAGGTTTAACCCATCAGTAAACGTCTCAAACAGATACCTGAAGGATTTAATAATATACCAGTAAGTCTTATTATCCTTTCTCTGTTGTGGTAGCTTGGCTAAAAGGCCCCGCAACTCCACTGTGTATTTTATATACATATTATCTTTGGGTAAAATATTCTTTAAACTAAAGAGCCCAAAGTAAACAGGACTACGTGTTTTCATACTGAAATCCCTGAAGAGAGGTGTTAAAGATCCCCAATATAATTGTGGCCCCTCTATAAAAATATTTAATAATCAATTTATTCATATTGATTTAAAACAATAAACAATAACCAAACTACTTAACCTTGCAATAAGCTTAATCCAAATATTCTACGGATTTTTGCTGCATTTATTAAATAATATATTTATTATTTACTCTATCACCTCTGGTAGCTAAAGGATAGCAAGGGTCTTGGCATCCAGGAGGCTGACATTGTATTTATGCCCCAAAACAATTGTGGAAGAGTGTAATGGCATTGGCCCACAACCCCATCCTTATGGGACACTGGGGTAGCCTAAAAACCTATGATTTGCTGAAACTGACATTCAATTGGCCAAAAATGAGAGACAAAGTGGTCCTGTACATCAGGTCATGCATCTCCTGTCTAGAGAATAAAACCCAAAATAGGAAGGGAAACCCTCTCAAACCCTTGGGAACTCCTGACAGACCATGATTGGTTATTTTGATGCACTACATGGTGAAGCTCCCCATAAGTAATGGCTTTGATGCAATTTTAGTGATTGTTGACCATCTTACCAAATATTCTCACTTCATCCCAGCTAGCAAGCGCTAGTCTCCAGAAGATTCAGCATCTTGCTTCCTATATTGGTTTATACATCACCATTGTCTGCCAGACAAAATTATATTGGACCACAGCACAAGATTTTTTTCCCAATTTTGGCAGAGCCTAATGCCTTGCCTTCAAATTTTTACAGGCTTCTCAACTGCATTCCACCCACAAACCAATTGCCAGACCAAGCAAACAAATGCTGTGTTATAATCCTATTTGCACCATTTCTGTAACCAATTACATGACAACTGGTCTGAGTTGACAGTCTGTGCCAAAATATCTTGGTCAAACACCATATCCTCTACCACAGGCTTCTCACCATTCTATTTAGAAATAGTTTTTTACCCCCAACTCAATGCTAATTCCAAAGCCTTGCAGATACCAACAGTGGACAAGTTTATAGAGCTCCTGCCGGACAACCAGAGGACAGTGTGGAAAGTCAGAGGGAAAAACTCTCCTAGTTTTCCTTGAGTTCTGCAATCAATGGTCCTAGCATCTGTAAGGATAAGGATTCTCCAGTAAAGAGAGAGAGAGAGAGAGAGAGATGAATAAAGAGATGGATTTCCTTTCCTTTGCCATATCCTTTGCCCTCCATTCATCCATCCATCTTTGAATCCATGCCTACAACCCAGAGTTGAGAGTGAGGTTTCTAAGTCCTCCCTCTCAACCCTAACCCAAGTACAAGCGCAAAAACAAATAGAAAAGAAACCCTAAAAACCAGAACCCTAGCCAAACCCTAACCCTTTCTCATGCCGCAATCACCCTCCAGCCCACCTACCCTTACACACACCCGGTTTGCCGTTCTCATGATGCGGCCCTCTGCCCCATCCTACTTGGAGCATCCCGCGTTTTCTGTATCTGCCCAGTGTGGAAACCAAGAGGGGGCTACTCCCTTAGTTATCCTCAAGTTCCGGTATCAATGGTCCTAGTGTCTGTAAGGATAAGGATGCTCCAGTAAATAGAGAGAGAGAGAGATGAATTTCCTTTCCTTTCTGCATCCTTTATCCATCCATCCATTCCATTTGATTCCCTGCTTCAATGATATGATATATATATATCCCTCAGAGCTGGGGTTGAGAGTGCGTACTTTATGGCCACACTCTCAACCCTAACCTAAGTACAAGCCCAATGACAGCCCAAGAACAAATTTAAAAAAAATACTGAGCCCAGAACCCTAGCCTAACCCTAATCTGTTCCCTGCCTACCTACTGTTATTTACAACCAGTTCATCCTTCTCATGATGCGGCCCTCCGCTGCGCCCTACTTGGAGCCCTCCGCTTGTCTGTATCTGACCCGCGGGTTGGCCCGCACCTATAGCCCCAATTGCCCCGCCCCATCTCCCCAAACTAGCTTCCTGCAAACCTGGTTGGGCCAGCTCCATTCTTGGGTCCATAATGCCTGAGCGGGCGGTGGCCTGCCACATTCAATAAAGCCCAACCCATGCCTGGTATGCCAAGCCCTGCGGTGCCTACTGCTGAGCCTGCAGCAGCCACTGCTGAGACTGCACGCATCCAAGTGCTGAGCCTGACCTACCAAATGCTTAGCGCCCCGACCACGGCGTGGTTCCTGATCCAAGGCTATATAATGACACCACACCGGCGCCCCGCGTGATTTCCTGCCCAGCGGGTTGGCCCACACTTGCCCAAGCCTGGCCTGCTCCTATAGCCTTTCCCATACCACAACCACCCTCAAGCCTGCCTACCATTACACACACCCAGTTTGCCCTTCTCATGATGCGGCCCTCCACTGCGCCCTACTCAGAGCCCCCTGTGTTGTCTGTATCCGCCTGGTGTGCCGCATGATTTCCTGCCCCGCGGGTTGGCCTGCGCTTGCACGCGCTGTGGTGTTGTATTTATAACCTTGGATTGGGAGCTGCATTGCGGGCTGCGCACTCAGCAGTTGGGTAGGTCGGGCTTGGCATTTGGTGTGCGCGCAGTCTCAGCAGTGCCTGCTGTGGGCTCAGCAGCAGCGGTTGAGGGCTCAGCGGCAGGGATTGCAGGGCTCAGCACCAGGTGGGGGTTGGGCCTACTCTGGGGGGGGCACTGGGCCGCAACCCGCCCAGGGAACACAGACCAAGTGATGGAGCTGGCCTGACCAAGCTTGTGGGGGGCTAGTCTGGAAGGCAAGGGCGGGGCAATTGGGGGTTATAGGCGCCAGGGAGGTTTGCGCGGGCATAAGCACGGGCCGACTCACGGATCACAGGATCCGTGGGCGCGTGCAGACGGATAAAGCCGGGGGGCTCCGAGTAGGGTGCAGCCCTCCGTGGCGCCATGAGAAGGACAAACCGGACGTTCGTGATATTGAAGGGGAGGGTTTTGGACGGGGTGGGTGGTACGGGGTAGGGTTAGGGTGGAGCTAGGGTTCTGTACTTGGGGTTATGTTTTCATCTATCTTGCTTCTTGTGGTTGTACCTAGGTTAGGGTTGAGAGGGAGGACTCAAAAATACCTCACTCTCAACTCCGGGTTGGGGGGGAGGCTATCAGATTACAATACATATCATATAGTTCATATCACCAGACTTCCAGGAAATGGTATAAGAAGGATTGGAGGGAAGGAATTTATCTTATCATCACTCTCTTTATTCTTAAACTCATTGCATCCAATCTCCTTAAAGACGCTTAGACAAATAACTTCCGGAACTTGAGGACAACTGTGGGGTATCACTGCTCTTGTTTCCACATCTGGGGGCCTGGCTGTGAAAAATCTTTTGTCTAGGTCTCTCAAAGTTAGCTGGTGCAATGTTGCCAACAATTACTCCAGGATCAAACGTTCCACCTTCCTTCCCTCTCCATTCGGGAGCTGGCGGGCCGACACCTCCACCACTGCCAACTACTTGGTCCAGCGGTTTTGCTCGTCCTTGGTTGGAGCCTTTGGAGGCGGCTGAGGCTCCACAACAGGTATGGCTTAGGCCGCAGAACTTCCCTCATCTCCAGTTTGAAACCGCAGATATTGGATGCTTTCTGGCGAGGTTTGAGGATATTGCAGACTCCAAACATGCGATGGGCAAGGATAAGGTCCGTAGGGTTGTCCTCTTTATCACGGAAAAGAATAAACTCCAGGATGTGGAGGATATTTCTGGATGCAAGGCCCAAGACTGGGAAAGGCTCCGGAACAAGATGATGGCAAGGTGGGGGACGCATGAGCCCTGCTTCTGGGAGATGGACTTTGAGTGGGCGGTGGAAGAGGCAATTTTGCAAGGTGGGGTGTGGACCCGGAGTGATTTGTCCAAATACAAATCTACGTTTGACCGCATCTACATTTACCTAGAGAAGAACCAGGTGGTAGCGGGTCAAACAGGGGCAATGAAGCGGGTGTTTCTAGGCGGGCTTGCGCCGCAACTTTGTGGGTGGGTCCAGCGGTATCTATTCAAACATGGGTTGGTATTGCGGTCAGTGGATTGGAGTGTCGCGCTTCTTCCAAACCTAAGCGTGATCAACCAGGAGGTAGAAAGCAAGATCAATTTGGAAGAACTGATCAAGGATACGGCAAGGTCATTCCCGGCAGTTTCAAGGCAACAAAAGGCCTCTTCCACTCCGGCTCCAACGCAGGTACCGCCCGCAGGCCCACCAGCAACGGAGCAGCGGGCAGCCCCTTTGCAGTCAATGGAAGTACCAGTGAACAAGGTAACGGATATGTTATGGGACCTATGGATACTTCTGAATCGGATAGCGGCCCCACCAACGGCTCTGCCTCCTCCTCCTCCGCGTGGAGTGCTGCCTCACATGGGGGGGGCTTCCAGCCCAGTAGCGGGCTGTCAAGCGGGTTTTTGGTTTGTTTGTGCACCTATTGCAGCAATAAAGGTCACTGGAAGTCTGGTTGCGCAGAACTGACCAAGGACATGGACAAGGGGTTGGTCTGCATGTATGGGCCAACTTACATATTCCCAACGGGCAAGCTGGTGGATCTGGGGGCCAGTCAGCCACCTCTGGTGGAGCAGGTTAGGGCAAGATCCCAGCCCGCAGGGGCCGCTTGGGTGTCACTTGGGATTGTTACCCAGCCCAATACGTGGCAAGCTCCGCGTGTGGAGGCGGAGGTTAGGGCATTGGCATTGAACAAGCGGATTGTGTCAGAGAAGATGGATGTGGATGTCAGAGAGCCGCCGTCAACCCACACCCCAAAAACTGGAACGCAAGGGCCGGTAGGCAATGCTCCGTTGACCAGTTCCAGAGGAAGGAGAAAGGCCGCGGAAATCATGCAACAGCTGATGGGGAGCAAGGCACCAATACCCCTCACGCTGCAAGAGCTGGCCGCAGTCTCCCCAGTGGTTGTCAAGGAAATGGTTCAGGCGCTGAGGGAGCACGGGGGCAGCAGGGTTCCGGCAATGGTGCAGCGCCTAAACATGGCGGGGGAGGAAGGGGAACGCAAGTTGTGCTGATCCAAAGCCGTGTCGGTGCCGCTTGCCTATGTCCCAATGAAGAACTTGGGCAGGAAGGTGTGGGAAATGGTGGAAAGTGGGTCAATGGTCAATCTGCTTCCGTCAAAATTGGTGGATGAGTTGGGGCTGGTTTGAAGGTAGTGCGCTATGGGACTACGGGCACTCAACAGAGAGGAATGTTGGGTGGATGGGGTGGTGGAGGAAGAGGAGGTGGAGGTTGCAAAGATCTGGAAGTTTCTGTTGTTTCTCTTGGTTGATTGCGGAGACGTAATTTTGGGTCGGCCGTTTATGTTTGGGTTGCGGGCCCAAATGGTGTTTAACACGGAGGAATTGATGGAGGCGCTGACAGTGGAAGACGCGTCCGGGGCAAGGTTCAAAATGACAATCTGCAACCACGGGAAGGGGATATGGGTGTGGCCAGCAGTGACCGGCAAAGAGGCAGGATCCGACGGGGGGGACGACTGTGAGGGTTGCCCTGCGGAGGATTTTGCCTAGTCAACCGCAGGTACCGCATGGGACAGGCTCCGGTTTTTTGCGGGCATTCGACTAGGAAGAAGCAGGAGGGGGAAGGAAGCGCGCAGAGGGCGCGGGCGGCAGAAGTAAGTCCTCTTCCTCAGTATGCGTCATTGGAAGGTACTGTGTTTCAAAAATCCTACCATAGTGCCACACTTGTAAGCAAAGGCAAGAGCTGCGGGTTGATTATTGCCAGGAATCACGAGGACAACGGTGGACGGGTGAGGATGGTCAGGTGCAACGTGGGGCAATACAAGCCTGTGGCATGAAAGGTTTGGCCCTAGAACAAGCCAATGCCGCAGGGACTGAATGGGCCTCTAAGGCCAATCTCCTGGTCTTGGGACCCCTGGGTAAGTCTGTTAAAAAAGTCCGGGTGGGTAACAAGGTTGGCGCAGATCACGGATGAGTGGATTGAGGTGCTTAATTTAGGACCAACGGAGTGTTTTAGTGTGGAGGAGAAGGATTTGCTGGCATCGGTGTTGGTGCTCTGCAAAAAAGCCCTTGCCTTTGGGCCTGAAAAGCGTGGATTGCTGAGGAACAAGGTCAGTGATCCCTATGTGATCCCCATGGTGCTGCACAAGCCCTGGAAGATCAAGTCAATCCCAATCCCTTGGACCATGCAGGAACCCTTCTTGGAACTAGTCTGGGAGTGCATGAGGACGGGGCTGTACAAGCAGTCCACATCAAGCTACTCTAGCCCAATCTTTGGGATTGTTAAGCAGGACGGAAAGCTGCTTGGAATTGTTCACAACCTGCAGTGGCTTAACTCATTCACCATCCGGGACGCAGGATTGCCGCTGCGTGTGGACAAGTTCCTGGAATCAATGGCAGGGCGCGCGTGTTATGGATTGGTCAATGTAATGGGGGGGTATGATCAGCGCAAGCTCCATCCCGACTCGCGGCCGTTGACTGCATTTGAGACAGGATTGAGGATGATGCAGCTAATGCGGCTGCTGCAGGGTGCAACAAACTTGGTGGTGGTTTATCAGGCCCAGATGATGTGGATTCTGCTGGAGGACATTCCGGACGGGGTTCTGATTTTCATTGACAACGCGGGAATTAAGGGACCCAAGATGGATTACGGGGGCGCGGTGTTGGAAGAAGCCCCAAAGATCCCCCGCTTCATCTGGGAGTACGCGCAGATGTTAGAGTGGGTCTTGTTCTGGATCAAGGAAGCAGGGCTTACAGTGTTGGGGAGCAAGTTGGCAGTTTGTGTTCCGGTGCTGGAAGTGCTAGGACCTGTGGTGCTTTGCAAAAGCAGAAGAATCACAGAGAAGAAACGGAACAAAGTCCTCAAATGGCCAACACCGCGGAGGCCTTTGCATATCCTCCAATTCCTGGCACTGTGCAGTTACTTTTGCATGTTCATTGAGCGGTTTGCGGAAGTTGCAAGTCTGCTGCGGGCGCCAACACAGAAGGGTGCAGCGTGGGAATGGATGGCAAGGTGTGACGCTGCCTTTGCAAAGCTCAAAGAGACTGTGGGCTGCAACATTGTCCTCCGGGACCTTGACTACAACGCAGGAGGGATCTGCTTGGCCATTGACTCTAGCAAGTTTGGTGCGCGCGGAGTCCTGATGCAGGAAGAGGATGGTAAGGACAGGCTGGTTCTCTACAAGTCCATGATGTTTACTGCAACGGAGAGTTGGTATTTGCAGCCAAAACTGGAATTATGCGGGGTCACCAAAATTGTGCAGAGGCTTCAGCACCTTGGGGGGTACACTTTGAGCTGTTGGTTGATGCGGAGGCCCTGGCGCGGATGATCAATTCTCCAACTCTGCCAAACGCTCCTATGACTAGGTGGGTGGCATTTCTTCAGCTCTTCACTTTTGGCGTGGTTCATGTTCCGGGGAAGGCATTCACAATGCCCAATGTGCTGTTGCGGTATCCGCGGGAGGACCCATTTGAGGGGGTGGAACCCCTGGACGTGGAGTCTCTGGTTATCCGCATAGGTATGGTGGAGGCAGAGGTCATTCTTCCGCTGCAGCAGTCTAGGCGTTACACAACCTTGTGCTCCTTTTTGCAGGATCTTTGGTTTCCCAAGGGTACATCAGGGGCGGTAATTTGATGGGTGAAGCGGCGGATGACCAACTTCTACTTGCAGGAAGGGCAGCTGTGGCAGCGGAGTACCCCAGTGCCTTTGGTGGTTGCAACATCAAGTAAGGACCAGGAAATGATTCTGAGGTGTCTTCACAATAACCTTGGCCACCGGGGCAAGATCAAAATGCAGAGGCGGGTGAAAGCAAGGTTCTGGTGGCGGGGGGGGTGCGCGTGGTGCGTGAATGGGTGAAGTCTTGTGAAGCGTGTCAACGGCGGAGCTCTAGGCTGCCCAGGGAGGTGGGTCACCCTACGGGGGAGGATGCGTTGTTTGGGCAGGTCTCCCTCAAAGTAGTCCACATAAAGGCGGGAAAGTTTGCATACCTGCTGGTCGTGCGGGACAATCTATTGGGTTGGGTCAAGGCTTGTCCTCTGGTGAAGTTGTCGGCGGAGAAGGTTGCTCAGTTTGTAGAGGAACATTGGTTTGCGCGGTACGGTTTGCTTTGCCTGGTCACCGTCAACAAAGGCGCGGAGTTCTGGGGTCATCTGATGACGCTTGTCCCAAATTGTGGAGCTAAGTTTGGGCGGGTCACAGAGTACTATTCGGAGGGCGCCGGGATGATTGAGCGCCGTCATCAGCCTATCAAGGACGCCCTGGTAAAAATGTGCAGTGAGGACGGCAAGCGGTGGCAGGAGGCCCTTCCGGCGGTCCTCTTTGCGGACAGGAACTTGGTCAAACGCTTGACGGGCTACTTGCCTTATGAACTTCTCTATGGACAGTGTCTGGTGCTTCCGGTGGACATTAAGCTGGAAACCTTCTTGGGCGTGGACTGGTGGAAGGTGAAGACCTCCGCGGAGCTTGTGGAGGCGCGTGCCAAACAGCTTCTCTGAGGGGACAAGACCCTGGAAAAGGCCGTGGAAAGGTTGCGGAAGACTAGGACGGCATTGGTCTGCTATTGGGACAAGCATTGTTCCCATTGCCTCCGGGATACGTTGCGGAAGGGGGACTTGGTCTTGCTTTACAACCGGAGTCTGGAGTCCCAGTGGGGTAAGCTTTTTGCCAACCAATGGAACGGCCCCTTCTGCATGGCATCCAAGTTCAAGGGTGGGAGTTATCAGCTTGAGGAATTGGACGGGGTGCCACTCAAACGGAAGGCCGCGGCTTTGCACGTGAAGCGCTTCTTTGCATGCGGCTCCACCTCCTTTGACAAGACAGTGGATGGTGCCGGTGGTTCAGGATTGGTAGACGAATTGGGCTCTTTGGCTGAGGAGGAGCCCGTGCCCAACGCGCCGCCTCGAAGGAGCAAGAGGCTACAAACCGCTGGGGACAGCCATCAAGCCGGGGGGGCGCAAGTAGGGTAAAAGGTTTATTTGGTGAGGGGGTGCTCTAGCGGGTTCACAGCTGGAATAACTAGACACCCCAGAATGTTTGTTTTCTTATTTCTTGAATACATTGCTTTGCAAGTTGGTACTGGTTTTTGTTATGATTGGTTGCAGGAATGTGGGCGCAGCGCAAGCCAGGTCCATAAACGCAAGGACAATCCCTGCGGCTGGGTAATGCGGGATGAGGAGCAGAGGCCTGGTGCTAGCAAAAAAAAAATTCTTGGTCTTCTTATTATCAGTTGTCTTCTCCTACAGCGTAATGGGTGCGGAGTATGTGTGGGACACATACGGGAAAGGTCTGATTTGGTGAGGGGGTTTTCTAGCCGGTTCACAGCCAGAACAGCTAGACACCCCAGAGTGTTTTTTTCCTCAACTTCTTTTCCTTTCTTGGATGACTGTGTGCACGCGCTGGTGGGGGGTGGTTGTGTTTGTTGCAGGTTGGGTACGGGGAACTTTGTGGCAGTTTGGCTGAGGTGGTCCAGGTACCTTCCGGGGAACTTAGTTGGCTCAGGATGCGGGCGCCAATTTCAATCTCACTCTCATTCTCACCAGGAGGTGGGTGCGGATCTCAATCTCATTCTCATGCTGACCAGGATGTGGGTGTGGATCTCAATCTTGTTCTCATTCTCACCAGGACGCCGGCGCGGATCTCAATCTCACTCTGAAACTCACTCGGGACGCGGGGATTTGTCTGCAGGACAACCTGCTGGGAAAGGAAGCGCGTGCAGAAGACGTGTATTTCTCTCAACAAGGGAAGCACGGTACAAAGGGAAGGAAAACACAGAAAAAGGGAAGGGGGAGAGGGAGGGCAATGCGCCTAAGCCCTTCTCATCATTTCCTCCATGTCCGCCTGCAACAATGCCAGTAAGGCCCGGAAAGACACCAAGAGCTCGCACCGGGATTCCAAGGATTGAGTGCCAGGGGTTGCTAGGAAGTTGCGGAGCATTGCGGTTGACCTCTCAGCAAAGATTTTGAATCTGGCTGCCAGGAGTGCCAACACGACAGGGATTTCTGGGATCTTGGGTGGGCTGGGGGGAGGCGGGACCAATGAGAAGGGGACCTCTGGAGGACCATCTGGGGGGCTTGGTCCAACGGGAGGCAACAACAGGACAACAATGGGTGATGCGGGTGGTGGAAAGGTGCCTTGCGGAGCCAGGGAAGGGGCCGGGGCAGGGGCCGGAGGAGGAGCCGGGGAAGTGGCCAGAGGAGGAGCCAGGGCAGGGGCCAGAGTAGGAGCTCAAGGAGGAGCCGCGCGACATCAAAGGATTTCATTGATAGGCGGGTCCCTTGCACCTTGCGTGACCCGGACGCGGTCCGCCCAGAATTGGATAGCCACTTGGTAAGCCGCAAAGTTTGGGAATTCCTCCTTCCAGGGAGGTCCTGCGTGGCAGAACGGCAAAGAGGAATCACGGATTGAGCTTGGGGCAGAACGGCAATGGGGTGATCTGGGCGGAGTCCACAAGTCCTCCAAGATGGTTTCATTTTCCAATACCACAAACAGGCCTGGACGGGCCCTCTTGCGCGGGAGGGAATGGGAGCCAGATTGAGGGGGAGGGAACGGGAGCCAGATTGAGGGGGAGGGAACGGGAGCCAGATTGAGGGGGAGGTAACGGGAGCCAGATTGAGGGGGAGGGAACGGGAGCCAGATTGAGGGGGAGGCTGGGGCATTCCCTCACTAAGCAAGCAGCGACGGTGGCCGCAACAGCAAGTGCTGCAGGTGCGTTGACCAGGAGCAATCAAACATGCGTGCCCGTTCTGGGTGCAGAAATTGCAGGGGATCATCACGTTGTCAAAAGGTGTAAGGAGGGGCCGGGCTAGTAGCTTGGGTGGTCTGGTAGCGCGGTGTGGTGCTCTTTTATGGACGCGAGTCAGGAAAGGGCTGCAGGCGGCGCGCTCAGAAATGGGAAGGGCCTTGTCGCAGCTAGCCGCGCTGCGGGCTCAGCAGCAGTCAGGTAGGCCCAGCAGCGGTTGGGTTGGGCTCAGAACCTGGAGACGGGAGACGACGGATCGCGCGGACCAGAAAGCTTGCGCGGATCGGAAAGCTTGCGCGGATCGGAAGGCTTGCACGGATTGGAAGGCTTGCGCAGATCAGAAGGCTTGCGCGGATTGGAAGGCTTGCGCGGATTGGAAAGCTTGCTTGGGTCGGAAGGCTTGCGTGGATTGGAAAGCTTGCGCGGATCGGAAGGCTTGCGCGGATTGGAAAGCTTGCTTGGGTCGGAAGGCTTGCGTGGATTGGAAAGCTTGCGCGGATCGGACGGCTCGCGCAGACCAGGCGGACTGCGCATTGCAAGACGCGCGGATTGGGTCACGCGGGTACGCGGATACCTGGAACGGGTTGTTGGGCGGACGCGCGCGGGCAGGCAAGCTGGGCGTACGTTGATATTGAGGGGCATGGGTTATGGGGCAAGGGATGGAGGGGTAGGATTGGGCTAGTGTTCTGTGCTTAGGGGTTGTATTTCATCATTCTTGCTTACTTGTGGTTGTACTTAGGTTAGGTTTGAGAGGGAGGACTTAAATACTTTGCTCTCAACTCTGGGTTGTAGGGGGGGAAAAGGGGGGACTTCACTTCACTTCACGGACTGGACTGCACTCTAGGATATCACTTTTTATGGCATCGGATTGGATTGGATTGGAAAGGAAGGAATTCATCTTATTATTTCTCTCTCTCTCTCCCTCTCTCTCTCTTGAACGGCTGCATCCAATCTCCTTACAGACGCTTTGACCAATAACTTTCGGAACTCAAGGACAACTTCTGGGGTGTTGCTCCCTTTAGTTTCCACATCTGGGGGTCTGGCCGGGAAAGATCTTTTGTCAAAGTCTCTCGAAGGTACTCAAGGATGCTACCAACAGCCGCTTCTCTTCCTTCCTCCTCCAACGGCTTCCGCGCTACTCCATGGATTTACCCGCATATTCGACTCAACATTGCGGAGGTGGAGCGATTCATCTCACGTTATGAAACAATTGCGGACTCTGAAGGCGTTTTGGATTTTGAGAAGGTGCCCCATGTCGTCCTGTTCATCGAGGACGTGGAAGCGCGTCGGGAAGTGGAGGAGATGGGAGGATACCTGAACCTGGATTGGCCGGAACTGAAGGAGGACATGCTGGCAAGATGGGGGAGGCACGGTTCTTGCTTTTGGAAGGACGATCTCAAGCCATCCGCGTAATTGGGTTACAAGGCAGGCGCGCGCGACGGGACCCAGTTGCAAGCGGAAGTGGACTACGCGGAACTGGAGTACTACAGGGCAGAGTATGTTCTGGTCCCACCACCGGCAACCATCTCTTGGGCTAGCGAACTTGCAGAGGTGGCAAGGGGCCTTGAGGCCTATCTGGAGAGTATTCAGTCTCCCAGCGCATCTGCGCCCCGCATGTGCGCAAATGGGGAGGACGACGACCATTGGCGGACGGGAAAAAGGGACCAGAAAGTGGATTCAAACGCGGAATTGGTTTCCCCAGTGGGGGCTAAGAACGTGTTGGGGAAGCGGGACTCAATGGAACCGGTGCGGCCTACTGACAGGAAGCGGGCAAGGACAACGGAACGGGAAATGGATGCTCCGTGCGGACTGGAAATTGGCAAGCGGCGGACGGATCTTGCAAAGAAGGTACACGCGGCGGCGGAAGAGACGGACCACGCGTTGAAGAATCACGACCCGAGCTGGACCTCTTTGATGGCAGGGAGCGCGCATTTGGAAAGGGTAGTGGCAGCAATGGAAAGGACGGGCGCGGAATGGACAGACGGTGGGGCGGAGCGGAAGGGTCAAGTGGTCACGTGCGGTCTGGCGAGCAGGGAGCGGTCAGAAATCTCCGGAGGGGAGAACAAGGCCGCAAGAAGGGAAAAGGGCAAAGGATGTTGTGTGGACGGGGTGGGGAAGAAGAGAGCTGGGATTGAAAGGGTTTCAAAGCCTCTTTCCTCCTCCACGGCGGGTTGTTGTAAGGACGTCTGGGGGTGTTTGCTTTTGTTTGGGTTTTGTGCGCAGATGGGCTCAAATTTCAAAGGATGCAGGAGGGTCTTGGCAGCGGGAGGTGCACCTAGGCGGTCTGGGACAACAATTTGCAAACAAGGTCCCTGCGGGATTGGTTGAGGCAACGCTCCGCGGATCTGGCGATGGGTGGGGCGCGGTTGGCTGAGGACAGCGGCAAAGTTGGGGGGGAGCTAGCGCGGGGTGGAAGGTTGGAGTTGGGACGCAGGACGCGGGCTCAAAAAAAAAAAAAAAAAAAAAAAATCTCTTGTTCCTTCTTATCTATTCATTCTTCCTTTTCTGTCTCCCCATGTACTCTTGCGGATACTCTCACTGGCGCAGATTTCTCACCTTTTCCGACTTCTCACTGGCGCTGATCTTCTCTCTCCAAGGCGCGGATATTGCGCGCGGTTCTTATTCTTGCTCAGGGACTCAAAAGCCCAAAGGCTACTCAATCGTGCACAACGTATGTCTTTTTTTTTTTGTGTATAGGCACTAAATACAAAGGAGAAAGGATAACTAGGGAAGGTGAGATGGTGGGAGATCTCTGGGGACAGAACTCAAGTTGAGGGGGGATGTGGTGCTCTTTTATGGACGCAAGTCAGGAAAGGGCTGCAGGCGGCGCGCTCAGAAATGGGAAGGGCCTTGTCGCAGCTAGCCGCGCTGCGGGCTCAGCAGCAGTCAGGTAGGCCCAGCAGCGGTTGGGTTGGGCTCAGCACCTGGAGATGGGAGACAACGGATTGCGCGGACCAGAAAGCTTGCGCGGATCAGAAAGCTTGCGCGGATTGGAAGGCTTGCGCGGATCGGAAGGCTTGCGTGGATCAGAAGGCTTGCGCGGATTGGAAGGCTTGCGCGGATTGGAAAGCTTGCTTGGGTCGGAAGGCTTGCGTGGATCGGAAGGCTTGCGCGGATTGGAAAGCTTGCTTGGGTCGGAAGGCTTGCGTGGATTGGAAAGCTTGCGCAGATCGGACGGCTCGCGCGGACCAGGCGGACCGCGGATTGGGTCACGCGGGTACGCGGATACCTGGAACGGGTTGTTGGGCGGACGCGCGCGGGCAGGCAAGCTGGGCATACGTTGATATTGAGGGGCATGGGTTATGGGGCAAGGGATGGAGGGGTAGGATTGGGCTAGTGTTCTGTGCTTAGGGGTTGTATTTCATCATTCTTGCTTACTTGTGGTTGTACTTAGGTTAGGTTTGAGAGGGAGGACTTAAATACTTTGCTCTCAACTCTGGGTTGTAGGGGGGGAAAAGGGGGGACTTCACTTCACTTCACAGACTGGACTGCACTCTAGGATATCACTTTTTATGGCATCGGATTGGATTGGATTGGAAAGGAAGGAATTCATCTTATTATTTCTCTCTCTCTTGAACGGCTGCATCCAATCTCCTTACAGACGCTTTGACCAATAACTTCCAGAACTCGAGGACAACTTCTGGGGTGTTGCTCCCTTTAGTTTCCACAGCGGTAAGGTCAAGGTAGTGATGGAAGGACCTCTGGGGACAGAACTCAACTTTGGGGGGGGATGTGGTGTCGTATTTATGACCTCCAATTGGGAGCTGCGTTGCGGGCTGCATGCTCAGCAGTTGGGTAGGTTGGGCTCAGCATTTGGGGTGCGCGCGGTCTCAGCAGTGCCTGCTGCAGGCTCAGCAGCAGCGGTTGAGGGCTCAGCGGCAGGGATTGCGGGGCTTGGCACCAGGTGCAGGTTGGGCCTACTCTGGGGGGGGCCAGGCCGCGACCCGCCCAGGGAACACAGACCAAGTGATGGAGCCGGCCCAACCAAGCTTGGGGGGGGCTATTCCGGAAGGCAAGGGCGGGGCAATTGGGGGTTATACGTGCCAGGGAGGTTTGCGCAGGCATAAGCGTGGGCCAACTCACAGATCGCGGGATCCGCGGGCGCACGCGGACGGATAAACCCGGGGGGCTCCGAGTAGGGCGCGGCCCTCCTCTGGGCCATGAGAAGGACAAACCGGACGTTTGTGATATTGAAGGGGAGGGTTTTGGATGGGGTGGGTGGTAGGGGGTAGGGTTAGGGTGGAGCTAGGGTTCTGTACTTGGGGTTATGTTTTCATCTATCTTGCTGCTTGTGGTTTTACCTAGGTTAGGGTTGAGAGGGAGGACTCAAAAATACCTCACTCTCAACTCCAGGTTGGGGGGGAGGCTATCAGATTACAATACGTATTATATAGTTCATATCACCAGACTGCCAGGAAATGGTATAAGAAGGATTGGAGGGAAGGAATTTATCTTATCATCACTCTCTCTATTCTTAAACTCATCACATCCAATCTCCTTACAGACGCTTAGACCAATAACTTCTGGAACTTGAGGACAACTTTGGGGGTATCACCGCTCTTGTTTCCACAGTGCCTGCCCCAATCCTATAGCTACCTGCAAACCTGGTTGGGCCGGCTCCATTCTTGGTTCTCCAATGTCTGAGTGGGCTGCAAGGAGCGAGCCAACAATGGCACAGTTCCCAATCCAAGGCTATATAACAACACCACAACAGCTACCACTCATGGTCTACAAGCAAAAATTTCTGCAATCAAGGAACTTTGATAGGAACAAAGGCCAGCTTCCTTCCTACAACGTAGGCCAATGGGTATGGATTTCACAACAAAATATCAAAACCAGGAAAGCCTCAAATAAGTTACACTCCAAGCTCATTGGTCCCTTCCAAATAACCTGCTTGATTAGGTACCCATGCTGTGGAACTGAAGCTCAATGCATCATTCAATAAACTGCACCCAGTCTTCAATACCAATCTCATCCTTCCCTTCTTTTGTAATAGCACGTAAGGGAGGGCACTATTGTAACACTCTGTCTCCCTTATAACCTATGTATCTCTGGGCCCCCATTCTATTGTTTCTCCCAGGACTACTCCCAATTCAGATTGGTGCAGGGAAATCCTTACCAAAGAGAAATATTGTTTTGGGAAGAACTTTCACAAGCTCTGCTTTGTCCCTCTCTCCTTTTGTATATAAGCCTTTGTTCCCAATGAAAGAAAACTTCCTCATTGGTTCAACTTGTTTTATAAATAAGAAATAAGTAATCTATGATATGTAAGATAGTCATATTTTTGTGACAGGAAGGGGGGGGGGTGGCAAGCACTCAACCAGCCAGCTGGGAATACTTCACTCAGGGGCTCACAAGTTGCCATCAGGTGAATTCCACACTGGGTTCAAGCAAGGGAACTAGCCACTGAAAACAGTTTGACAACACTTGCTAGCAAGAATCCTCAAGGAGCTCAGGCCCAACCTATGACCAAGCGCAGGTCAAGCCTTCAGTAAGCTTAGGTCAAGCTTTGACCAAGCTTCACTACACAGTTGCTCTGCATGGTGCACAGTGATTGTGCACCGACTCTTTGATTCAAGGTTGGAGATAGATTTGATTAGAGAATGGAGAAAGCTTTGACTAGAGCTTCCTTGATGACGCTTGCTAGCAAGCAACGCAGAAACTACTCTGATGAGCCTGACGAGGGAGAGTGTTGGTGGATTTGACGATGGATCTTTGATTGTGGGGGGGCGGGGGCGTGAGTAGAGGGTAAACCATCCATACGCTCATCACGATCAGGGGGATTGATGATGTGTTTGATCTCTTTTTTGTTTTGTTCTTACGTATACGACCAAGGTTTGGTGGCAGGGATGAGTTGGATGGGATTGATGGTCCATGGTGAGAGATGTGGAAGGGAACGATGGATGCCGGAGTAGGGGGTAGATGTCCAGTCGCGTAGCTCTTACGGGCACCTGGCTCTTGTTCCCATCACCATCAGGTTGATGGGTTTGAAGATCATGAGTCGTCAGGTCGGTCGTTGACCGATGGATAATAGATCCAGAGAGTGGTGGCGATGGTGGTCAGGGTGGCTGGAATCTGAGCTCGTGATGTGATTGCGGGGGACTGCCCTGGAGAGAAGATCTATATTGCCGATGGGAAATAATTATTACTTACATATTGATCTCATCAACAATCATTGTCCGGACCTGTCAGCAGACTGATGGTGAGATGTCCTGGAGATGTCATGAGGAAGGCAGATTGGATTGAGGTATAGATCCTTTAATATATGTAGAGGCGGCGATCGATAGAACTGTGTTCAAGTTGATTGATTCGGCTGGTTTATGATGATGATGATCCACCTCATCATCATCATGTAGGCCTGCCTCTTTAACAGCTCGCTTGGTGACCGGTGAAGCCGTGCTCTACTCTAGTCCATACATACTTGTCACGTTGTTGGGCTCATCATCATTGGTTGCTGCTGGGTCGGTCGAATGAGCCAGTGATGAGCGATGAGCTCCCCAACAACTTGCAGGAGATGGATGGGGTGATTCTGGTTGAAAGTAAAGATTGACTAGGTCTAGAGGAGCGCTCCAAAGAGGAGATGGAGAGTCATCCGCTGGAAGCTTGAACTCAAGCCTGGCCAGTGTGAATTGACAGCTGGGTGTTGATGCTGTAATAGATACATATGTACATATATTGCAGATGAGCATAGATCTAATGTATTCTGAT
Organism: Puccinia polysora; assembly: GCA_025617555.3. Taxonomy (NCBI): domain Eukaryota; kingdom Fungi; phylum Basidiomycota; class Pucciniomycetes; order Pucciniales; family Pucciniaceae; genus Puccinia; species Puccinia polysora. The sequence goes on along the minus strand of CM062620.1, from coordinate 22,207,461 downwards.
TCAAATTTTTGAGGAAAGCAAAGAGTTCTTGGTGGTGATTTCAGGCAGATTTGACCTGATTTTCAAATCGGTAAACATATTATTCCTCAGATAGTTGATATCAGTTTGGGGAACTCAACAACATGATGGAGTTCTTTTTAAGTTCCCCCGCCCCCCCTCCCTTGATTCAAATATCTGTGTTACAGGTGATCCTGATGATCAATCTAATATTTTATTTTGGGGATGGTCTTAATTTTATACAAGATTCAAATAGAATAATTATGCTTCAACCACATGGTTATTCATGAAGAAAATGATGTAGATCATTCTTTAGAGATATTCATTGATACTTGATTACAAAACTCACAAGACCACCATCTTGATACCAGTGACCTGATTGATTGTGTTATTCTAGGTTGCAAGAATACCTAAGCATACATTAATTACTGCTAACTTCACCACCTGGGAGTGAGGAAGATAACATCATGAATATTCACTCAAGCCATGGTTCTCTTGAGGATGTCAGTCAAGATTTATGCCAAACAAGAGTTCCTTGCTTCATCATTCCTTCCAAAACATTCTACTGATAACTCAAAAAAAAAAAAAAAAAATCACAAGTTCAGAAGATTTCAAACATTAGTCTTTACATTCATGATGATTGAGCTTTCAGCCATGGGAAGTTCTTATACATAGGATTTATTGATCCACAAGTTCAACATGGGTAGTGGTTGAAGATAAACCAAAGAAAAAAAAAAATTCATTTCATCTGAGACTGATATGTAACATGGTTTACCATGCATGAGTGATGAAATGCTATCCAGTACTGAAATGACATGCCAAGGTTTCCATGTTATATCGTTTTGTTTTAATCGCTTATCCTTTTTGAAATCCTGGAACGATTTTTTGATGTCCTTATTATTTGTTTTTTTTTTTTTTTTTTTTTTTTTTTAAAAAAAAAAAATCTGTTTCCCAAATCTTTCACTTGATTGAAATTTATTTCAATAAATATCCAAACTTGGTTCATGTCATATTTTTTTTATTTTTTATTATTATTTAATCGAACGGTTTACTATAAGGTGTTGAATTGTAAGCATTACTGAGATGATATACCAATTAGATTTCTGTGATCCATACTTACTTATCTGTTGAAATACTTGAACGATTGTTCATGTCATCATATTTTATGATTTCAACCACATCACCTCTTCTCATGTTGATTTCTTCTTATTTAAGACATTCCCCAGCTTTGGGGGCAAAAGCCTGGTCAAACAAGATGTGGATGAGCATGATGATCCATCGGCTCGATGGTTATCATTCAGAGCATGATAGGTACGGTAGATACTGACGAGCGGGAGGAGCAGAAGTGGGGTCGTGGTATGGTTATGCGGCTGTCGATTAGGATTGCCGGGGACGACGACCGGGGATGGCGTGGATGAGGGGGTCCGGAGAGGCTTTTGGCCAGATGGGATGGGATGGGATGGGATGGGATGGGATGGCGGCCGTCAAGGAGGACCGATAAGCATCGGCGAGGCGGCGATCAGTGAGGATAGAGAGACTCAACCTAGGCCACGGCTACCGCGTTGCTGGCGACTCGCAGCCTTGGGCTTGCGATTGGAGTGCCATCGAAGCTGCCAGCTAGCCGGTTGGTCTTGCAATCCTAACTAGCGATGGCCACTCACCACTGCCTGCTCATCGAGCCTTGTGTGTCTGTGTCTGTGTGTGTGTCTGTGTGTCTCTCATGTATCTCTCTCTCATGTATCTCTCTCTCATGTATCTCTCTCTCATGTATCTCTCATGTGTCTCTGTGTCTCTCATGCGTCTCTAGCCTTGGCTCGATCGAATCGCATCCCATCGCTCTCAGCCTCGAATCGAAACTGACTTGCCATCCCATCTCCTGGTTGCTTGATGGCTCCATCATGCGTTCCACTACTAGCTCCATTCCATCCTCCTCTCTCCCCTTCCCCACTCCTGCTCGACGAATATAGCCAGCCCCTCCTCATCCCGACTTACTGCCCTTGATCCTTCTCTCTGCATGGCTACTCACCCCCGTGCGATCATCCTAGGAGAACCAGTCACCGCCCATGCCTTCCCTCGACCCCTCCGAGCTCCTCCCCAAGTCCTCCTCCTCCTCAACGCTCCCGAGCACCCAGTCTGCCATCGGCACCATGACCCCCCGCGAGCTCTCCTCCAAGCCTACCCTCGCCCGCACTCCTCATCCCAGGCACCGGCTGCTCCAAGCCTCGGACCGCCAAGGCCCCTCTCGTCGTGAGTCTCGCTCCCCCCGCCTCCCTCGCCCATCTCTCCAGACTCATCCTGCTCCTCATCCGCCCACCAGCTACCCCGATCGCTGCCCAGAACAACCTCCTACACTCCTCCGCCGCTGCGCCCAGGCAGAGTGAAGCCTTCAAGCGTCTCGGCCAGGCCAGTCTGGTGTCCTCCTCCATCTTCAAGTCTGCCCTCCCTTCGACCTCCAATCCTCCCCGCCATCCTCCCACCCCCTCCGGCAAGCCATCCAGCGTTCCTTCGGCTCATCCACCGCCCCCCCCACCGAGCTCCCGGCCCGCCTCAAACCACCCACGCGTCCCGGGTCGACAGAGTCAGATGGCAGCCGCCCTACAGGGTCTTGGGATCACCTCCCAAGTCATCACCACCTCTGACTTCCCCAGGCCGACGATCTACAACCCACCTCCACCTCCACCTCCTACTCGCTCGACCCCTTCCACCATCGCTCAAGCCTCCAAGAGCTCTGGCACCAAACGTAAGAGCGACGAGAACCTACCCTTACCCCCTCGTCCACCCCCAAACCTCTCTCTCAACACCATCGACCCATCGACCCCCGCCCAGAAACCTCGTCCTCCTCCTCGTCAGAGCCTGGCCTTCAATGCCCTGACGCGTAACGCCTTAGTTAGCTCTTCTCCCTTCAAGGCCCCCGGCTCGAGTACTCCAGCCACCAAGAACTCCCCAAGCCTTGCCAACCACTCTCGTCCGACTGGCCCCGTCACCTGCTCGGCCACCTCTCAAGCCGATCCACCCTCTTCACCCCATCGCTCCCCCATCATCACCCCCGGTACTCCACCCTCCCCTGATCGTCTCATTCACCCCCTCCCCTCCCGTCCATCGCCCCCCCGTCCGAGTGGTCCTGCGAACGGGGTCCTGAAGAGTCAAAGGCTCGGTGGTCCTCGAAGCTTCACCCCTCCCCATTCGCCCCTATCACCTAGCCATCCGAGCGATACCGAGGACCATCGGATGATCCATCCCGTCCCCTCTGCCCTCAGTAATACCTCAAGGCGGCACGAGCGCCGGAAGACGGTCACCTGGGGTGGTGAAGATGTTCTCGAATTCGAATGGGAGGAGGAATGGCGTCGTAGCAGTCTGACCTCCTCCTCAGATTCGGCTTCCCCCGGCTCGGATACCAAGTCTACCAACTCATCATCCGATAGTAGCTCCGATTTCGAAACCAGAGATCCTCCACGTTCAACATCAGATCCCTTTCAAGCTCGACGCCCTCCTCACCAATCTGAATCGTGGAGCGATTCCGCTAGTCCGACCCACCAATCTAGTCTCAAGCTTGACGACCCAGACGGCTTCGAGCCATCGTCAACTCGAGATGAAGATGATACCTCCTTAGATCATCAATCTCATGATTCGCTCGTCATCCGTGACGATTCCCAGGATTCGCCCTCTACTGATCATCACGACTTATCCCGGGCTGAGGATAGTTTCTCGACCGATACCGATCCGGTCGATCAAATGGTCAACGAGCTCTTAACCTCACCTGATCTCGCCGCTCACATCAATTCTCAAGCCACTCGGTCGTGGCCTATCTCGAACTTCCTCCCTGGACCTGATCCAATCGTTCCCACTGGATCCAACGTTAGCCCTCCTGACGTAATTACCCAGAGTAGTCGTCAGCCCACCAACCCTCAACCCTCCTCGTCTGGTGATCATCACCACCACCATTCTCGTTTTCCCTATTTTCGAACGGAGACCTCCCTTCCGCCTCCGGAGCAAGATCGGCCTATGACCGCGGGTGATGCTCGTACCATACCAGACACCATCATGATCACCGAGGATGAATCATCGGATCAAGTGTCTTTCTTCCAGCCGATCTCGTTGCCCAGTTTGGGACTTGAGGATAGTCTGTGTGAGTCATTTGAAGTCAACTAGACCATCTGTCGTCGATGATTGATGGGATCTCGTACCTTTCCAGTCGCTGAAGCCTCGATGATCTCATCTGTCCTCGAATCCTCGACCTTGAACGTCGAGTCCTTGGAAACCGCCTCCTCAGCCGCCTCTCAACCCATGTTGTCTTCCACTCCTCGAGCATCTTACACCGATCAACTCCCATCCCCAAACCCATCTTCACCCTCTCAATACCCACCTTCCTCCGCGGTTCCGATGGAAGTCGAAGATACCTCTTCCAAAACGATCACTCATACGAGTCCTAGGCGACCACTGCCTAGGCCCCCACCATCGTCCCTCAGTCCCCAAACCGCTCAATCCTCCTCCCTTCCAGGTTCATCAACCTCCGTCTCATCCGCCCAACCGCTACCAGAAGTCCATCATGGCCGGGTTCGCCCAGGAGCCGAAGGTATGACATCAGAATCAGATGCAGGATGTGAGAGTAATCCTAACAGCCCCGGTGGGACTAGGCCAAGAATAACTCGTCAGAGGATTCACGATCGGATGCGAGATTCGGATCGCGTCGTGAAATCCGGGGATGAATCCCTAGAATCCACCCGTTGTTTCTTACCGCGTGAACCCACCTCACATTCGGCCTCGATTCACAAGCTTGGCCCTAACGGAGAGGAAGAAAGGCTCGAGCTGGGATTAGACGTCGTGATGGATTCAGATCGGCCCACTATTTCGACCGTCACCTTAGGTCCCTCGAAGGAGATTCAAGCTAGGCCTCCCCTTCGGGCGCAGCAGGTTCAATTGCCCGATTCGGTCATGCAGGACGGTAATCGAGTTCAGGAAACCGTTAGCGAATCCGACAAGATGGGTCAAATCTCTAGTGGGCTCGATAAACTCGCGCGCGCCTTTCAGGATTTAGAAGATGGTAGTAAGTCTTGCGACTCTTCGACCTCGATCGGTGGACCCGACCGGCTTGTCGTCAATACCCATCAAGTCGCTTCTGTACCAAGCAAGACGATCATGATTAAAGGAGCTGGGCGACGGCGACGGAGTCTGTCCACGGGTGGTGCCGATTTAGATGAGACGGGAACCGGTACTGGTGCAAAAGCTGTCGTTAAGGTCTGTTGACGTTTCTCATCATGTTGCATTCAAGAAAGCTTGCTGATCGTTCGAGACCTTTCGAACTGCTACTCAGTCCACTCCCGTCAAACGATACAACTTGGCCGTAGATAAGGAAGCTTCACAGATTACATCTGCATTATTGTTCAACACCATTCAACCGGGGATGTCAAGAACTGATCTACAGGAACCCCTGAATAAAGTATTGCAAAAGGCAAACGACTCGGTTGGTTGTTTTGATCCGTGCCTCGATTACTCCCTCGCTCCTTTCTCGTCATTTTGACTATTCGTCCTGCCTGCGAAATCTTTTCTCAGAGATCGTACCACGTCAGTGAATCGGATGAAGTCGTGATTGCATCGGACCACACCATGACAGCTGGTCTGGCTGGTGATGTCGCGGCCAATCGCAACTGGCGTAAGTTGCGAAAAGTTTCCGATATCAACCAACATGCCGCGCAGTTGAAAGCTTTCTGGGCGCAGAATGATAATCTCAACAGGATCGGCAGAGTTTTCGTCAAGAGTAAGTTTACCCCATACCTCATGGGTTCTGACGATCTGATTCGAAATCGAAATAGATATCTAACCATCTCTCTCGTCCGTCTAGTGTCCAAATTGGTCTTTCCATCACTACCCCCATCACAGCCCCCTGCCCATTTCCAGGTCATCATCGACAACGGTCTCCATCAAGTCAAGACTCCCTTCTACAAGCTCGAACCTGAAGTCACCATCGGTGTAGAGTTTGAGCTCGTGAGAGCGAAAAAGCTCGAGTTTAGCCTCGCATTCAGTATTCCATTGAATGAGCCCCTCAACGCTCACCTCAAGCCTTTACCACCTCCTCGACCGGTTTCACCCCCTCGTCGGCCAGTGGCTCAGCCAGTCCCTCCTCCTACCTCAGGTAGTCCGAAACGGTTGTTTGGATTTCTTGGGGCCAATTCCAAGCGTAGCTCGAAGCATCAAGGATCTCAACAAAAGCAGCAACAGATTCAAGACATGGAACGTGAGAGAGCCTCTTTGGCCCGTCAGTTAGCTTCCTCACGACAAGCCGTTCATCCGCTAGTCTCTCTCCTCGATCGACATCATGTCCTCGCGACCGCCCTGGTGAATTTTGAACATTACGCCCACGAATGTTTGGGCAAATGGAAACAGGCGGTAGTACCGTGCGTGTCGACCCTGGAGGATCCCGTGAAAGCACAAATGCAAAGGAGACCCACGTTTACCGGGCCGATCGGTCAAGTTAGTCTCGAGTTCTTGTCACTCCCTCCGATTCCCAAGTTACCCCATGCAACCATCCCGAATTCGGGTTCAGAGTGTTTGAAGGGTTTGAAGATAGCTGAATGGTGGCAAGAGGTTTGGCACGAAGGGGTATTGAGCCAACTAGGCGCTGATTGTCCGGTGAGTAGTTTGATCTGGTTCATCTTTTCTTCAAGCTTCCTCGAACGCTGGAGATAGATCTTCTAATTGAAACGTGTTTTATTCCCAGACTTGGAGAAGAAGGACTTTTAAAGCTACCGGAGGATCTCTATTCGCTTATAATGATATCATGAAAAAGTTATCGGCGGAGATTCGATTAACAGAGGTCGTTTCCCTCGAAGATTGCGGTCAAGTAACCAATGACGAAAACCTCGCGCCCAAGAATAGCTTTATCAACGATCAGGGCGAGGTCCTACCGCCGTTTACCTTTCGATTGGTGTTCAAAGACGGGTCTGAGATTCTGTTCCATGCAGACAATCAATCTGATTTCAAGCGTTGGAAGAGTGTACTTCGGCAACTCTTGGGCAAGATTCAGCCCCTACCAGCTTGGGTTAGTTGATGCTCTCAAGTAAACACGAAAAAAGGGATGATGCTCCTATGATCTCTGTTCAGTCGCATTGATGCCTCCTAATGTTTTTAATGTAGGCTGAATTGCTCCGGCTACAAATTGCCGCCCGTCGCAGTGGCTTTGAGACTGAATCATCGGAGAAACAGGAGAAAAGCTCACGGGATGATGTTGGGGGTCATACTGAAAAGCCAAGGCCCGTTGGCCATCGACTACCGGGTCGACGGCCCCGATCACCGCAATCTCACCCGGTAGGACATCCGATCTCGACGAGTTCCTCGGAAGAATCAGAACTTTCGGAGCAAACCATGGAGTCTGGTACCACAGTAGCCTTTCCTCTACTACCCGCAACGACGAAAGATAGTCATTCTACTCATCCTCCTGGATCTTCGATCATGAACTCGGATCGACTTGACTCACATCAACCCAAGTTATCTAGAACGATCTCCGATGCAGCTTCCTCGCCTCGACCCACGTCATCCTTACTCACCTCGGATACTAGGACGACGACTACCTCTTATCGTCCCACCTTATCTGCCATGTCAGCAACGACCGCATGTTCTGGTAGCACGCCTGCCTCATCGGTCCTATCGAGACTAACTTCCTCCTCGATGGTTACTTCGAATCCTACCACTAGGACGTCCTCTCTCATCACTGCTCCATCCTCGAGACCTGTACAATCTCAAATGAAACGATCCAAAGGGCCCGTCAAGCTCTAGTTGTTACTCCATCGGCCTTCATCCAACCATCAATCCTCACGATACCTCATCGAGATCAATAAAACACCTTCTTTGTCTTCCGGCTCGTTCGTGATCCTACTCTTCCCCCTCAAGATGAGGTGTTCCCCCCCCCCCTCCTTTGCTCCTCTCTCTAAATTATGTATCCTAACCTTTGGGCTGTTCGCTCCAAGTCGAACTCGATTCAAAAAAAAAAAAAAAAAACCATCCAAGCTCGGAACTCTCGATCCTTCATCACCACCACCACCACCATCAGGTCGATTTTCAATTTTATTTTATTTTTTTTCTCTTTTTCAAAAGATTTTTTTTTTTTAAAAAAAAAAATTATTATTACTTTTCGTGATTTTTGTTTGTTTTTTTTCTTGGTCAATTTTCTCTTCTTCTTGAATGATAATGATCTGGTTTGGTATGATTTTGATTCTTTTGATTTGTTATTGTTATGACTCCTGTTGACTACTTGCTCGTTTTTTTTTTCTTTTCTTTGGTCGGTTGGTCTTTCTTGTTAAGCCCTTATCAGTTGTATTTTTTTTTTGGTTTGTTTTTTCCTCTAATTCTTGATTTAATTTTTTTCGTATTCTCTGTTTTTTTTTATGATGCTGAAAGGTCTTGGGCTTCTGAGTAGCTTCGTCATCTTGCTCTCCTCGAGCGAGGAAGGATGATGAGCTCGATGAGTGAAGGCCATGAGCGAGTTGAGAGCGTAGGGATGATGATGATGAGCCCTGCAAGAAGAGCAAGATCAAGTCGATCAAAACTTTTCCTCTTTTTTTTTTTTTTTTTTTTTTTTTTTGTGGGGGGAGCAGGGAGGTTGAGAGTGAAGATGAAGGAGTAGAGCTTAGTTGGTGATGAGTAGTAGGAGTAGGAGGAGTACTAAGAAGTCTGAAGAGTTTTGGAAGTAAGAGCAGAGAGACGATCGAATGGGTGTGCTAGATGGGTCTTGGATCGATGAGATCGAAGAAGCAGAGACTATTTTTTTTTTTGATGATGATGTTGAGATGATTATAATGAAGTCTTGCTTTTTGGGGGGGGGTGGGGGGGGGGGGGTTGATACCCTTGAGAGCTTGACAGAAAAGCTCGATAGATGTAGAGTGGGTAGACGAAAAAAATTATGGGACTGATGCCCTTCTTTTTTTGCTCGACCCCCGAGGTTATTGTTATTGTTGTTGTTGTTGTTTTTTTTTTTTTTTCATCTTAACTTTTCTTGCAGCGTATAATAATACCTATGTATCCAGAGAAAAAAAAACAAGGGGGGGAGGGGGTTAAATTATTTTTTTTTTTTTCTTTAAATTTTTTTTTTTTTTTTTTTTTTTTTTTTTTTTTTTTTTTTTTTTTTTTTGGGGGTAGGGGGGGGGGGGAGTATATTTCAGTCATTGAGCATTCAAACCTTAAGATACAATATAGAGTTTTTTTTTTTTTTTTTTTTTTTTTTGGGGGGGGGGAATTTTTTTTTTTTTTTTTTTAAAAAAAAAAAAATAAAAATAAAACTCAAACATTCAAAATATGAAAAAAAAAGTGTTATGAATTGGCTTAAAATTAAAATACATATATATATATAAATAGAATGAGATAAATGAATAATAAATTGATTGATTAAATTAAAAATATAAATATAAATAAATAAATTTAAATAAAATGAAATGAATAAAAAAAGAAACAAATATATCAAAAATAAAATTAATTAATTCAATTAAATTAAAAATAAAACAAAAATGTATGTAAATAAAATAACATAAATAATTAAATTAATTTTTTTTTTTTTTTTTTTGCCATTCACTACCCAAAATGGGTGACAAATGGCCATTCACAACTGTCAGCTTGCTACTATTGCAGAGCAAGCTGCAAAAGTAACAGAAATGAAATAAAATAAGAATATTAAATTTAACTTAATAAGTAGTTGGAAATCCATAAATATTATTCCAGAAACAGATTGTCCACCCAAAAATTAGGTAGGGTCACTCACTGATCCCACCCTTGAAATCCAACTCCTTATATTCTTAATAATTAAAGAAAGAAAAAAATCAAAATTCCATGGCAACACTATGGGACTTTTTGGCCAAATTGAATATTTCACACAGATTGTCACCTGTAGGTTTCAAACCTAAAATTCATTCAGAATTGAGGTGTTGTGTATATTTTAAGAGTTACACACACAGAAATGTGTTCTGTCACAATTCCCACACACAGCTGCAGCAACCAATACACCCTTTCCCAGCTGAGCAGCAGCACTACCACCCTGTCAGCAAACCCTGGCAAGCCATGTACCCAGCCCCAGGAATCTGAAAAGTATGCAGCCACAGGACTACGGGCTGACAAAGTGACAGGCAGCTTGAGAAGCCCAGGTACCACCTAAAGGTGCTACAATCTAGGTGGGGACATACTACATATGTTATAAGGGTAAAGTTAAATTCACGGCTCCAGCCTGGTGGGAGCCATGTACATGGCTCCAGTTGTGTAGGAGCCATGTACACGGCTCCAGTTGTGTAGGAGCCCTGTACAAGCTCCCACACGGCCTGTGAGAGCCATGTAGGGTCCCACACAACCTGTGGGAGTTGTGTAGGGTCCCTCAATGCATGGGGGCCCATACACTACTCCATATAACTTATAATTGATTATTTATTAATTATTATTTATTATAAAATACATAAAAGAAATAAAAAAGAAATAAAAGAAATAAAAGAAATAAAAAATAAATAAAATAAATATAAATGAATGAAAATAAATGAAAGAAATGAAAGAAATGAAAGAAATAAAAGAAATAAAAGAAATGAAAGAAATGAAAGAAATAAAATAAATGAAATAAATAAAAGAAATAATAGAAATAATAGAAATAATAGAAATGAAAGAAATGAAAGAAATAAAATAAATGAAAGAAATAAAAGAAATAAAAGCAATAAAATACATAAAATAAATGAAAGAAATAAAAGAAATAAAATAAATAAAAGAGATAAAAGAGATAAAAGAGATAAAAGAAATAAAAGAAATAAAATGAATAAAAAGTTGTTTAGCATGCCACACAACTCAAATGGGCCATGTAGCATGCCACACGGCCCATTTCAGCCGTGTAGCTTGCCACACGGCCCATTTCAGCTGTGTAGCTTGCCGCACGGCTCAAATCAGCCGTGTAAAGTGCCACATGGCTCATTTGAGTGGTGTAGGGTACCACATGGCTCATTGAACCATGTAAATGGCTCAAAAAACCAAGTAAAGATCCATGAATTTAACATTTCCCATCTAATAATTGTCCCCATGGATAGGTGATAATCTAAAAATACATCAAAGTTTATAAAAATACTTAAATAAGCTTTCTACATGTTTTTTATAAAATATAATTAAAAAGGGTGATGTTAAATTCACGGATCCAGTCGTGTGGGAGTTTTTTAGGGCCCTCCAATGCATGGGGGCCCATAGACTACTCCATATAATTTATAATTTATAATTTATAATTTATAATTTATAATTTATAATTTATAATTTATAATTTATAATTTATAATTTATAATTTATAATTTATTATTGATTATTATTTATTATTTATTATTTATTATTTATTATTTATTATTTATTATTTATTATTTATTATTTATTATTTATTATTTATTATTTATTATTTATTATTTATTATTTATTATTTATTATTTATTATTTATTATTTATTATTTATTATTTATTATTTATTATTTATTATTTATTATTTATTATTTATTATTTATTATTTATGATTTATGATTTATTATTTATTATTTATTATTTATTATTTATTATTTATTATTTATGATTTATTATTTATTATTTATTATTTATTATTTATGATTTATTATTTATGATTTATTATTTATTATTTATTATTTATTATTTATTATTTATTATTTATTATTTATTATTTATTATTTATTATTTATTATTTATTATTTATTATTTATTATTTATTATTTATTATTTATTATATATAATTTATTATATATAAATTATTATTTATTATAATTTATAATTTATTGTTTATGCTTTATCATTTATCATTTATTATTTATTATTTATTATTTATTATTTATTATTTATTTTTTATTTTTTATTTTCTATTTTTTATTGTTTATTGTTTATTATTTATTATTTATTATTTTTTATTTTTTATTTTTTATTTTTATTTTGTATTTATTATATATAATTTATTATTTATTATTTATTATTTATTATTTATCATTCATTATTTATGATTAAGTGGAGTCTACACAACTTGATTTTAGTTGTTTAGCATGCCGTACAACTCAAATGGGACGAGTAGCATGCCATACAGCCCATTTGAGCTGTGTAGCATGCCACCCGGCCCATTTGAGCCGTGTAGCATGCCACACGGCTCATTTGAGTTTTGTAGGGTTCCACAAGGCCCATTGAGCCGTGTACACGGCTCAATGAGCCATGAATTTAACATTTCCCAATTAAAAATACCAAATATGTTGAAAATAAGATAACTACTATTTGTAAAATATCTTAAAATACTTTAAATATACAATTGTGAGAACTTCAAGACATCAGTATATCCGTGAAATAATAAGGGAACTGATGATGTCAAAATATTACATGAATAATCATAGCTTATATTTTTCATTGATTATTTTAAGTAAATCAACAGAATTTTGAAAATAAGGAGTAAAATCAATATCATGATTTTACTCCAATCAGCTAATACATAATGAGAAATCACTTGACATCAGATTAACCGTAGGAATTTCTACTAAAAGACTTCTTAAAATCTTGGGAATATTTACTAAGGATAATTAATTAAATAATAAATCATGTGGACAGATTAGTGTTATTCACACGTCTAAACATCAATCAAAAGGTGGAATAATTCCCATAACCTGTGAAATTAGATGTTACCTGTGCTAAAGCACCAAGAAAACGTGGAAAGCTTCGACTGGCTGCCCTGCTATCTTTAGCACCCGTCCCTTTGATCCCCTGTATCCCTCATAAGGACAGAATTGGGGCTCAAAAAGCTATAAATATAGAGCTCTTTTGAGGATATTGATACCCAGAGACCCAGTTATATTTACATCCAGACACCTTTCCAAGGTAATAAAATACTTATAAGAGATAGGTAAGTGATTTATGGCTTAGTCTGATTGATAATATCCGTCCCCAACCCTTTTTATCAATTTAAACTTCTGAACAACCATTTTAACCCCAGTAATAGGTTTAACTCATCAGTACATGTCCCAAACAGGTACCAAAAGGATTTAATAAAATACCAGTGAGTCTTATTATCTTTTTTCTGTTGTGGCATCTTGGCTAAAAGGCCCTGTCACACCACCATATATTTTATATAGATATTATCTTTGGTCAATATCTCCTTTAAGAATTTAAATTAAAGGTTCCAAAGTAACCAGGTATATGTGTTTTCAAAGTGAATTCCCTGAAGAGAGGTGTTGAAGATTTCCAATATTATTGTGGCCCCTCTATTAATTTATTTAATAATCAATTTATTAATATTGATTAATAATATTAAACCATAACCAAACCAATCAACCTTGCAATAGCTTTATCCAAATATTTTACGGATTTTTGCTGCATTTATTGAGTAATATATTTATTATTTATTCTATCACCTCTGGTAGCTAAAGGATAGCAAGGGTCTTGGCATCCAGGAGGCTGACAACAACCCACCTGAGTTGCAAATGGCCATTTGTGACCCAAAATGGGTTGCAAATTGGGCCACACAACCCGTTTTGGGTAGTGAACGGGGGTTGCAAGGTTGCAAATTTAACATTGGCCTAAAAAAAGGGTAAGGTTAAATTCAAAACTCAAATTGGCCGTGTGGCACGCCAAAAAAATAGAGTCAAGTTGTGTAGCCTCCACACAACTTGACTGCAGTTGTGTAGCCCCTACATGATGGTTCAGTTTTGTGTGGCACCACGCACGACTACATTCAAGTTGTGTGGGGTTGTACATAACTCAAATCTAGTTGTTTTTCCATGCCACACAACCAAAAGCATTGCGGACCAAAAAAAAAAACCAAAATAAAATAAATAAAAATACAAAAAAAAAAAAAAAACAGAAATCAACCAAAAGATCAAAAAATGTTGGTTTTTTGGTTTTTGTTTTCAAAAAAAAATAAAGTATAAAGTATAAAATAAAATAAAAAATGGGTGATGTTAAATTCAAAGCTCAAATGAGCCATGTGGCACAGATACACGGCTATACCTGAGCCATGCAGACCCCACACAATGTAAGTGTGGTTGGGCTGTACTCCACACAGCACCGGACCGCCATGTGGTAGCCGCACAACTACATTTGAGCCATTTAGAGCCCCACATGGCTCAAATGTAGTTGTGTTGCCATGCCACACGGCCAGCCTGACCACATAAAAGCCATTTGGGGCTCTAAATGGCTCAAATCTAGTCCTGTAGCCATGCCACACTGCTTCAAGTCTGATGGGCAAAAAAAAATAATAGGGCATATCAAAGTTAAGCAAACCTGCCATTAAAAATCAAAAAAACCCACTTATTTTAGATCAGATGTGTCAAAGTTAACATGAAATAAGTGGGATTTTTCAGGTAAAGTATATAAAGGATCTCACTGGCTCAACCACACATCATTCTACATCATCACCCCTGTTTTCATCCTCTGACCTCATTGGAACACTTCATTGCTATCCTCATCACTTCATCACTCTCATTGCTTCCATTGCTTCATTGCTATCCTCATCACCTCATCACTCTCATTACTTCCATTGCTTCATTGCTATCCTCATCACTTCATCACTCTCATTGCTTCATCAATCTCATTGATTCACCACTCTCATTGCTTCTATTGCTTCATTGCTATCCTCATCACTTCATCACTCTCATGACCTCATCACTCTCTTTGCTTCATAACTCTCATTACCTCATCACTTCATCACTCTCACCACTTAAACGCTCTCATAGCCCTTCATCCCTTCATCCCTCTTATTCTTTCTAAATGGCCACTCAGAAAACCTCCTCCGCAAGTCCATTAAACAATCCAATGGACCAAAGGGAATATCCCCCAGGAACTCCACATCCAACAATCCTCCCCCATCAGCTTCCAAAGGCTCAAGTCAGCTCAAGAGAGCTGATCACATCATCCAGGTAAACTGGCTCAAAATTCCATCCAACTACAATGCTTGCTTTGGATCCAACAATGAAACAAAGTTTGGACCACCTCCATCCTCTAAGGTTAATGTTTATTGATCCAGAAATCAATTGCCAATCAATTGCTCAATCAATTCATGATTGATTGAGAGTTTGATCAGAGATTGATTAAGAGATCAATTGGCTATGGGATGGCAATTCAAAGTCTCTATTTGTTTTTCAAATCATCTCCTCCCATCTTGTTCCCTCCCAGCCGTATACTTTGATTGGTGTGAGGATCAACAAGGAATTAAATTTTCTGTATAAAATTTTGAGATTGTTTGATTGATTGGAAATCAATCCAGAAATCACATGCCAATCAATTGCTAAATCAATTCATGATTGAGATATTGATTGGAGATTGATTGGAAATTCCACGTCTCTATATGTTTTTCAAATCATCTCCTCCCATGTTGTTCCCTCCCAACCATATACTTTGATTGGCGTGAGGATCAACAAGTAATCCAATTTTTTGTATAAAATTTTGAGGGTAGCGACAGATCTACAATCCAAAATTTTGCACACTATGAGATTTGAAACCATGACCTCAACATCAATGAGTGACGCTTTAACTACTAAGCTAAGTGTGCCATTGCCAGATGGGCCAATTTACCTGTCCTAACAACTATACCTTCAATGGTCATATCACCCATTGGCACTCATCCCCGCAATCAAATGTGTCCATCAAATTCCGCCTCCCGCAATCAATCCATCAATTTCTGGTGGAAAAGAGGAGGAGGTGGTGGTGGAGGCTCCTGCCCAAAATCAATCGCTGGCAGCACCAGAGGAGGAGGCCACCTGCAATCAATTGCCAGCAGCAGCAGTGGCCTCCAGTGGCAGCAGAAATCAATTGCCAGCGGCGGCCTCCTCCTCCTCTGCTGCCACCTGCAATTGATCAATCACTTTTGGGCGGCAGCAGAGGAGAAGGGGGAGGGGGCCACTGCTGCCAATCAATTGCTTGCGGGCGGCGGCAGAGGAGGAGGAGGAGGAGGAGGGGGACACTGCTGGCAATAAATTGCTTTCCGGCGGCAGAAGAGGGGGGGAGGGCCGCAATTGATTGATTGTTGGCAGAGGCCTCCTCCTCCTCCTCTGCTGTCGCCGGCAAGCAATAAATTGATTGCAGCTGGCGGCAGAGGAGGAGGAGGAGGGGGCCTCCGGAAATCAATCAATCAATTACCAGTGGCAGAAGAAGAGGACAAGGAGGGGGCCTCTGGCAATCAATTGATTGATTTCCAGTGGCGGCAGAGGAGGAGGACAAGGGGTCCACAGGCAATCAATTGATTGATTTCTGGCAGCGGCAGAGAAGGAGGAGGAGGAGGAGAAGGAGGAGGCCGCTGGCAATCAATCAATCAATTTCTGGTGGCAGCAGAGGGGGAGGAGGAGGAGGCCACCGGCAATCAATTGATTGATTTCCTGTGGGGAAGAATAAGTTTGAGCATTAGTTTTCCCAGGTATTGTTGCAAGATTCACACAAGCCTGGGGTTGAGTTCAGGACTGGTTTCCTGTAGGTAGTATGAGGGTTCATTTTTTAGCTCTTTGACTGGTTGCCAGAAAAGGGGATGAAGATTAGGACACAAGGAGAGAGTGAGTTGGTTCTTACAGGTAACCAGGGAAGTGCCAATTGAACTGGTTAGTTCTTGGGCCCTTGCACCCCCTGGCTGAATGCAAGATGGCCAGGGTGGTAAGGGCTGCATGATGAACGGATTTCTGACGGAGGCTGCCGCCTGCAATTGATCAATCAATTGGGGGCAGCTGCAGAGGAGGAGGCGGCCAGCAATCAATCAATTGATTTCTGGCAGCGATAGAGGGGGAAAAGGAGGAGGAGGCCACCGGAGGGGGGGACCTTACCTGGAGGATTGAGCAAGGAGGTGTGGGGGGACCTAGAGATTGAATGATAAAAGGATCAGCAACCAATGAGGGGCAGGAAGAGGCGGAGGATGAGGAGGAGGGGGGGGCTTACCAGGGGTGCTGACCAAACAAGGAGGGGAGGTGGTGGGTGAGGATGTTTGGTGAGCAGGAGGAAGGAGTGGACAAGTGGTTAAAATTTCAGTCAGCTTTTTTGTGTTTTCAACTTGCTGCGGGGAAATTTGATTGGACATGATGAGAAGGATGGTGATGTGATGTGGGTTGATGAGATGATGATAAGATTTGTGTGAAGCAATGGAGATGTGAAGCAATGGAGATGAGATGTGTGTGATGCGATGGAGATGGGATCAGTATGGATTTTCTGAGGTGGAGGTGTGGATGGGTGTTTTTCATGGGATGGATGGTGGATGGATGATGGTGCATAATGGCAGGTTTGATGTTTGAAATCCGTCATTTTCATGAAACCAGCCATTTTGAAATACACCAGTTAGGGGGTATGTGTATTTCAGAAACCCGCCATTAAAAATGGCGGGTTTGGTCAAAAAAAAATGGTGGGTTTCTAATGGCGGTTTTTCTAAATTTGATACGCTCTAATAAAAAAAATAATGGGTATAAAATAAACAAAAATAAACTAAATAAAAATACAAAAAAGAAAAAAAAATGTTTGGTTAAAAAAAAACAAAAAAAAATAAATAAAATAAAAATAAGTAAAATTAAATTAATAGAAATAAAAACAATAAAAACTGAAGAAAACCAACCGGTTGTCTTCAGATTCAAGTAAAAAATTCAAGTTCAACTTGACTAGCCCTATAGTAAAAGGGCCAAAAAATGCAAGAAGTCTTTTGACAAGCCCTAAAGTAAAAGTGCCAAAAAAATACCAGTCTTTTGACCAGCCAAAAAACACAAGAAGTCTTTTGACCAGCCCTAAAGTAACAGTGCCAAAAAAAAATTCAAGTCTTTTGACCAGCCCTAAAGTAAAAACACCAAATAAAAAACAAGTTCAACTTGTGTTAAGCTGATCCCATCACAAGTTGAACTGACTTACCATTAAAATTTCATTCAAAAAACTCATCATAATGATGTTAACTCAAAACAATCAACATAATGATGTTCAAAATTTGATAACCCTTTATATTAATAGAATTACAATATCAGCATGTTAGACCCAACCCAAATGATGAAATTAATCTATAATTTAGAATAAAACTCAAGTTGATCTTTGAGGTGATCAACCCAACAAGCTTCTTTTTTAGAAATCATGGAACATGGTTTGGAAACTATGGGTGGGATTGGAATAACATCTCTCTTAAGTACAAGCTGGACCCCATGGTTATTGTTAACAAAGAAAATTAAAATAGGATCTGATTTTTCTTTTACACCCATTTTCTTAGGAGTGAAAGAACAACATGATTCCAATGAAATGAAACATATTGTTCTTCCATAAGTATCAGCTATTATTTGACCCATGTCAAGCTTTGAAAGCCATTTCAAAGAGGGAATCTTTTCATTTATTTCATTGAAATCAAGTCTTTGTTCTATCTTTTCAAAATCTTTACTGCCGCCAAGGATCTTAGAATAGCAGCCCTTACTTTTACTCAATGTTTCAAGCCTTTCTTTCCAAAATTTAAACTATCAATCCTCATCATACCCAAGTTATTTAGCAATGAACCTAAAACCAAAATTTCCATCACCAACTTGGTCCCAAACCTCACCCAAGAACTTATGTAAGTTCTCAGGTATTTGATTGAGGTAATTTACTTCCTAAAATCAAAAATTATTCAGCCAAAATTCTGATCTCATCAAAGGAATCACCACTCACCAAAGATGAGCTTCTTTTTGACTCCTCCATTGGGTCTGCTTTATCCTTTCAAAAGGAATCAGATTCCAATAGCACCAAACCCAATGAAATTTCAGTCTCTTCCACTGAACTATGAAATTCAGATGAAGAGCACGACTCTGACTATAAAAATTTCTCAATCAGTTCATTAAACCAAAAAAATGAACATTTCACAAAAGAAAATACTTAAAACCATTCATCTTTTCTTCTTTGGTACCCTTATACTTCTCTTTTCCCGCTTAAGATCCTTTTCAATGTGTTCAAATCAAGAAGGATCTGGCCGTTTATCTGTCAAATTTGGACGGCCTCTGCTTGATTGCAAGACTTTAGGTTCAAGTCTTGGATCTTATTTTAAATTGGCCATCTCCTTCATCAAGTGCTTCAACAGCCCGCAATAATCTTGATCAGGATGATTCAAGATCATTGCATTGAGCTTCTCATTTAAATGAGAATTGTTGAGCAGTTCATCAACATTGACCTTTAAAAATTCAAAAGGATCAAATATTAGTCAAGTAGAAATCATCATTTTAGTCAGGTAGGAATCATCATTTTAGTCAAGTAGGAATCATCATTTTAGTCAAGTAGGAATCATCATTTTAGTCAAGTAGGAATCATCATTCAAAAAGCATTTATAAAAAAGCATTAATCAAAAAGTGATTTGAAAAATCCAACTTAAACCAACTTACAGAACAAAAACTGCAAGGGTCATAATCCAACCTCCACTGAGGATGAACATCTTCAGGCAAAACATTGCCTCTTGACACTAGTAGGTCCCCTATTTGGTGCAAACAGGGAAAACCCATAGTTATTGAGTATGACTTGGTGCACACTTCCCCATCATGGTTCTGCTTCAACCTCTCAAATTGATCCTCAACAAGTTTGATTGCTTGTAAAGAAACCTTGTGTCCCAATGGTAAAAGTTAAGTAGGAAGAAATATTCCAATCTTTATTCAAGAGTTGTAAAGAGCAGCCCAAACCAATTTAATTTGATTGGAAACTGTGCCCTCTAGGTTTTGCCAAACATCCAACATGTTTCCTGACAAGTTTGCAAGGAATTTTTTGAGAGTAGCATTGGCCCCTTCAACCCAAGACATTTTTTTATGCCCAAAGTCCGTGTTTTCCCAAGTCCAAGCCATTACAAACATCTCTTTGATACGTAAGATAGTATGATCCATATACTTGAGTACATCCTCATGGTCTGCCAAAAAAAAATTTATACAAGTCACAATGCAAGCAAACCAAAACTAGGAATATTGACAGTAGAGGTAGTGATTTGGCACTTAATCTAAGTCCTGAATCATTGACCTCTTCCTCCTCCTTGGTTTTTGAGGTCCCATACTTAGCCCACAGAGACATAAAGCTTTGACACCCTTCAAATTCATTATTAAAGCACACTTTACAGTTTGCTTGTATGTTTTTAGACAAGTTCCATTGATAGCACTGTCTTTTTAACTCAGGGAATGTTTATTCTAGAGCATGTATCAAAGCTTTTTCATGGTTCATCACAAATACTTTTGGAAGTCTCTCAGGATCATAAGCCAACTCCTTTAGCCCATTTACAGACCAACTGTAGAACTCAAAAGTTTCTCTTTTTATAAAAACAAGATCTGTTTTGAAATTTTTCTGGTTGTAAGTAATTCCTACAACATGCAATAGGGGGATGTTGTACTTATTTTTCTTATAAGTACAATCCATCATAGCTATATGATGGAATTGCTTGCAAAGCTTCTATTACTCTGGGTGAGCCAAGGATAGGGCCTCCAAGTGAACCTCTCCATTGAATTTTGCTTGATGAACCCAACATGAATTACCAAGTTGTTCAAATAGGACCTCCATAACACTTTTCCCCTTCAGTTCTTCAAGCTTTACCTTACGCTTAGTGTTATAGATTGTTTGGTCATCAACATATTTGCCACCATCAATCTTTCTTAAGTTTCTTTTGATTTGAATTGTATTGAGCCCATCATTCATTCCTTCTTTTAGATTTTCTAAGGATACCCAAGAGATTCTCCTCAGGTGAGGATGCACTGAGGGGTGTGGAGATGGTTCATGGTTATTTTGATCATTCTTGTAGGAGATTGGCAACAAGGGATCCACCTTTGTGTGAATAGCACAGATTAAAAACTTGCAACCAACCTTCCTTGTGTGAGTTTGCCTTGACTGTTTGGTGAGCAATTTCCCAGAATAAAAACCATGTCTATCACAGGCTAAATCCACATATTTATCATGCTTTGAGTTGAAAACTTTTAAAGCATAACCATGCTTCATTGCCCATGTTTTACAATACTTTTGTGCCTCTTCCCTAGTAGGAAAAGCTCTCACAGGAGGTGGGGCAAGTTGATCTTTAATATTTAAATAGTTATATTGATGGCATGCACTCCATCAATTTCAATCAAATTAAATACAGCAAAGACCAGTAACATAAAATGTTAATCACCACCAGAGGTCATTTCCATTTGTGAAACATTTTGTTCCTGAATTTTCACCCTTGATGAGGATGCAATTGGGGCTTCCAATGATTCATTACCCCAATCCTTCTTTTTTGCAGCTTTGTTCATTGCACCAATTTAGTCCTTGAAAAACGCCATGCTAAAAGGAGGGCTTTCCACTGTTCCCATAATGCAAAAAAAATGCAATGCTACTTCAGTATTCAATCCAACTTTCAATTGAACAACTACAAAGTTTGCTCACTTTCAAGTTGAGAAAGATAAATTTTGTGGGATGTTTTATTTGCAGTTTCCTATAGTTTCACTTTAATTTCACTTTAATTTCACTTGATTTCCCTCTAATTTCACTTGATTTCATTTTAATTTCACTTTATTGTCAATTTATGATTGCTAGATGTGGAACAACAGTCCCAAATAGTAAGCATTGATCCCAAATTTGGGTTGATGGAACCAAAATGTGGTCCAGGGGGACCCAAAAAGTTTGGCATGGACCCCGGGGGGCCATGTACCCCCCCAACACAGCTCAAAACCACCATGTAAGGGGGTACACCACTTAAATACGCCATGTATGGGGTGTATAAGGCCCCCTGGGGGTCGCGCCAGTTTGAGACAACCCCTTGGGCGCATCTAGACGCGTTTTTGGGCCTGCACGCATGTATGGGCCCCCACACATCCATTTGGCCATGTAGGGCCGTACACAACTCCCACATCACTGGGAGTTGTGAATTTAACATCACCCAATAAAAATAAGTAAATTCTTGCACAACCCCAGGGGGGTTGTATACACCCATACACAGGTCTAAATGGTTGTGTATGGGGATACAAAAATTTAAAATGCCCATTACAGGGGGTATATGCCCCCCCAGGGGTTGCGCGTGTTTGGTACAACCCTTTGGAGTAGTGTACGGGCCCCCACGCATTGATTGGGTCATGTGGGGCCCTACACAGCTCCCACACAACTGGGAGTTGTGAATTTATCATCACCCCTAAAAAAATATCAAAAAATAGTGTACCATTGAAAAATGATGGGAGTTTTAGAAAACAGTAATAAGATGATAAGGAATTAGAAAAGGTAAAAAAAACATAAAATTGATTCTACCATTGGGTAGAACCAACAGGAGCCTTGATGAAAGCCTCTATACAATCAGGCATGTAATTTAAAAGATTTTTGAGTTTTAAACACGGAAATTTGTCCCAGGCTCTTTGGAGAGCTCTTTCCATCTCTGGGGAGGTCTTTGGTTGGTAAAGTTGTTGGATGTTGCATTTTAAAATTTTCCTTAAGTTCTTTATTGGATTGAGGTTGGTTGATTGAGCTGGCCAAACAATTTTTTGATGCCTTTGGAGCATTTCCAGTCTTTGCTTATTTTGGCCTTATGGAATGGGGCCCTATCTTCCATTAAAAAAATCAGAGTGATTGAAATTCTTGATCCATGGGCAAATACCCCCTTCATAAACAATTTTGATGAAATCCTTTGCTGTTTGTTGTTTGATAGGAATGATGATGAGTGGGGAGGTGCTTTCACCAATGAAAGAACCCCAGACCATAATGGAAGACCTCCCACTCTTGAATGTGGGGGCTAAGCATTCCAGTTTGAATTTTTCTTGAGGGTTTCTCCAGACCATGAATTGCTGCAAGTTCTTGCCAACTTAAAAGCTCAATTTGTTGGTACAAATCACCTTCATCCAATCTTCTACCATCCAATGGATTTTCTTTCAAGAAAAGGTGAGTTGTCTTTTCTTTTTTTAATTGGTCAAATTGGGATTCTTGGCATTCACTATTGAGTAGAAAACCAATTCATGGGCTCTTTGTTGAATTGTCCAAGTTGATACATCTTGCACAATCAAAGCAGTGATATTGGGTGCCTTCAAATTCTGGTGGCTCTTGATGATTTGGCCCAGCTCACAAAGATCTTTTTCTGTTAGCTTTTGAGGTCTTTGGGGTTTTTTTGAAGATTTGATGGTCCCTCAATCATGGAAGCGTTTTAGGATGTTATAAATTGTCATCCTTGGAATCACCAATTTTGACGCAACTTTGTTCCCCAAAGAGGCGGCATCATAAATAACGCCAATCCTGGCCTTGACATCATCCTCTAAGTTTTTTTGTTGGTTTTGATTTGTTAACTACAAGTAAAAAATGAAATAAAAAGAAAAAGAAAAAATGAGTAAAAATTTAAGAAAAAAAAGACACAATAAGAAAAAAACTTACTAAATTCATCTGTTGAGGTGATTGGAAGAGGTAATGGTGGAGGATGGAGAGGGGATGGAGGGGAAGCAACCAATGTGGCCAAGAGGAAGAGGTAAAGCCTGGTTGTTGAATGTAGTTGTGCAAGGAGATTGGTTTGGTTTGGAGTGGGTGGGTGTGAGCACTTTAAAAATCAGTCCCACAATATTTGTCCACCCACTGTCCACCTACTCAATTGGTTAGATGAAATCTACCCCTCTTTCTTCTTCATTTTTTTTTCTTTTGGATTATTCTGCTCAGCTCCTTTGATTTTTCTAGCTCGCCTTGCTGGCTGAACCCCTACCAAGAAATGTAAAAATTTCAAAAATTTAAACCAGATAGTTTATTTTTATTTTTTACTTTTCTCTTTTTCATGGGTTTTCAAGAACTTTAAAAAAAATCAAATCCTGTTTATAAATATTGAGAAAACAGTAAAAAAAAGAAAGAAAGAAAGAAAAACAGAAAAACAGAAAAAAAAATGCCATCATTATTTTTTCTTGGTATGATTTTTTTTTGGTCTTAGTTATCTTTACCTCTGTGCTTATTTTTTTTTTTTTTTTTTTGAAGAAGGGGGGTGGTGATTTTGAATTGAAAAGTTTTGAAATTGATTCAAGATCTCAAATGTAACTCAATTAAATCTGAATCTCTTTTGGATGTCTCCTTTCTTCCCATCTCAAAATTCAACTCCAATCTTCACCTCACTTCAAAAAAAAACTGCTTTCAGAATGTCTCAACAAAACATTCACCAAGTTCTCAAAACTTTTTCTCCAGCTCCATTTGCTCCTCTAATAAAATTAGTGATTCCAAGCTTCTGGCCCCACCTCCTGAACTCTCATATGGTCGAAACTGGGAGCTGGTTGAGGCTATCCAATCATGAGCAAAGTCCCATGGGTATGTCAAATCTACCCCAAAGTCTTAAAATGCAAGGAATAAAGTTACAGATACCAATTCAATAAATCAGGGGAATAAAGAACTCAAATGATGATGCCAAAAAGTTTTTTTTCAAGAACAAGAAAGACTGAGTTGCCTTTCAGATTATCTTGGAAGAATTTTTTATTCATAATAAATTCAATTGAGTGTCTGAAAGTTTAAGATCCTCTTTCCAGAAAAAAAAAGCATCCTTGAGCTCAGCCATCTAGTGCACAGAGTGATTCAAGGTTGGAATTATTAGATGGTAAGGACTTTAAAAAAAACTCTGGTCTTCCAGCCTTGAAAATGATTAGATGCTCTTCTGAAAGCCTACCCATCTGTTGTTTTCATAAAATTCTCAGTACACTTAAGAATAAAAGAACCAAAGATTCATAAAAAAACCAAAAAGCCAAAAAGCCAAAAAAATGGCTTTATCTTCATGGGAAATTTCAAACCAAAGCCTTTCAAGACTAGAACATTTTAAATTCTGATTTTGGTTTAAAGAATTGATGACATGGATAGTCACATGATCTCCTTGTTGATGTCACACACTTAGTCTCTCAAAATTCTCCAAGATTTTTAATCCTGTTCTGATGATCAACCACAACTGCAAATCAATCCAGTTTGGAATCCCACTCATTCAATTTTTTTTTGGCTTCAATTATCTTTCCAGAAATTTCTCAGTTGGTTTCTTTTTTTTTATCTCAAGAAAAAGAAAGAAAAAAAACTATCTATGGGCTCTCAATCCATTTCAGAATTTATTACAAGATTAAGAACCTAGTTCAAGTTTTACAACAGAAAGAAAAAAAGCATGAATTAGTTCCTTTGAAGATTTTGACCATCTTCTTATCATCTTCAACATATCTGGTAGATTTTTAAGAAAAATTTCAAAATCATTTCAGGAAAATTTTCAAATCTTAAGAAGCCTGGAAAAGTTTTCAAGCAACACTTTCATCCACAAGTTTTTCAATTCAAAATACAAATCAGCTTCTCAGTGATTTTATCTTTTTACCCCCAAGATTTATATAGTCTGAAATTCAAATGCCACTACTTCCAATGACCTCCCCTTCAAGACTGGATCCTTAACAAAGAAAAAAAAAATGTTTTCAATTCTTTGGTCAACAGAAATTTTGATTTTTTGAAACACTAGTGAGTACTTTAAAAATTGAAGGACTTGACTCTTATATTAAGAGATTCATTGATTC
Organism: Puccinia polysora; assembly: GCA_025617555.3. NCBI lineage: Eukaryota > Fungi > Basidiomycota > Pucciniomycetes > Pucciniales > Pucciniaceae > Puccinia > Puccinia polysora. The sequence goes on along the minus strand of CM062620.1, from coordinate 22,182,049 downwards.
ATCTACTGATTCTTTTGCTAATCTAATTCATAAATTCTATTGTTTCATAACCATCCAAGTCTATTGAATTTAAGCCTCTCATCAAGCTTTCAATCAGCTGATCAAATTACCTTCTGTTGTGGATCATCCTTCTTGAAAAAACCAACTACTACACCATCAAAATCTTTCATTCATTCCAACCAGTATCTGAATCTTCTGCTTCTTTCTTTGAATTTGATCACTCATTTTATATGGCTGTACCATGTATTTACAAATTTAAATCAGATATCATCAAGGGTGAACTCTTCAAAATTCAGAATTTCAATCTTCAATGGAATCTCAAACCCTCCTTTATATTTTTTTTTTCAATTCAAACTCAATATTTCTCTGATTGATCCAGTCAACTGGTTGACGTGATACTAATGAAAATTCCCAAAATCCTGAATTAATTTCAAGCCCAACCAATGAACATAGTTACCTAAATTGAATTGTTTAAAGATATTGAAAATTTACAATCTGGTGTTTAAATTGTATTATCTTGGTGAAACAAAGAGGATTTTTAGAGGGAAGGATCAACTTTTTAAGATTCAAGCCCCCAATCTTGCTCAACAGTTCCAAAATTTGGGGAGGACCAAATGAATCAGAACCTGAGAGATAAATTCTCTAAATCATAAACCAAAAGAGTTCCTTTTTGGTTTTGAATATTTAGAGGTAAAAAATAGGAGAAGGAATCCAAGTAAGAAAGTTGTGAAAATTTTGATTTTCAGTAATTAACTATTTTCCTTTTTTTAGAAAAAACAAAACCATAAAGTTTCAAAATTGAGATTTTTTTTGTGTATTTATCCAAGTTTTGAGAAATAAGAATTTAAAAAATGAAAAATGGAATGGGAAGAAGAAGAAGGAATCAGAGGAAGAGGTCAATCTATATGTGTATGAATTCTTTCTTCTTCTGAATATAAACAGATTTCTTGAATACATTTTTCTTTTTACCTTTCTTATGAAAATGGATAAAATTTATGACAGAAGAAGAATTTTCGGAAATTGAATAGCTAAAATATTTGGATTTTATTAAGATGCACCATGAAAAAAACAATGATCACCTGATTACAAGTGATATTTTTTTTTCATGGTGATGGTGAGATCTAATTCAATTTTTTATTTGAGTTTATCTTTTATTAACTTTTTACTTTCATCTTGTTTTGGAGGTCTGGAACCATGTTTGATTGGTGGATTTTTGTTTTTGTTTTGCCTAATTACACTCCTGGTACAAGAATCAAGAGAGAAAAAAAATATGATGATGATGATGATGATGAAGCTCCATAAAATTATCCTGGAAATCATGCATTTTAAAAATCAGAAACAACTGAAAGCAATCAAGTTATTCAATTGATTAATTTTTCAATGGCTGAATTTTTTCAGTTTATTGGAATTTGTTATTATTATTCTCATTATTTTATTTTAGCTTTCCTGTGAATGATCTGTTTCTTATTCTGAAATTTTTTAGATTTTTTCAATTCATGAAATGAGCAAAACATTCCAAACAAAATTTGTTCCATTAATAATCCTGATTCTTGCCTTCAGCCCCAATGCACAGACTTTGTTTCCCAAGTAAATTATATTCCAAAAAGATCCCAATTAAAAGATTTTATTGGATATGGAAAGTGTGATTTCAGAGAATTAGATTTTGGCTTGGGAAGGAATTCTAAAGATTGGACATAAACAGAAAATAAATTATCAAAGAACTTGATTCTAATCCAATGTTCAAGCAACTCATATTACTGCATGAAATATAAATTGAAAAGTTTTACATAGCAAGAAGGCAACTCAACCACCATTCTGGCCCTGCTTCAATTTCTTCCTGGATCACATTTCCATAGCATGGTTTCCTTCTTTCTGAAACATATAAGTGTCCAGTGGTTTTATATTATTCCTTGATTACTGCTACTTCTCATCCTCTTAATTCCCCATCCACTTCAAGTTCCTAATCTTCTCCTACCCGCCTGATTGTTTTAGAAAAATTCAAACATATTTTTACTTCAACTTCAAACCTGTGAATCTTCCACCCCCAAAATTAGATCTGGTAAAGAAAATCTTTTCAACCAAAAATACCAAATTTTGGAAGAGAATTTCTCAAAAGTATTTGAACATTTTTAATGAGACCCTGATCCCTACAAAGCACTCTAGCAGAAAAGTAAAAAAAATGGAAGTGGATTAAGTATTTTAGTCATATACATTTCACATATTTTTATTTTGGCCAAGGATAAACTGAAACCTTCAAAATTACTAAATCCACACCCTTCTTCAAGGAAATTTGTAATTTCAGCAGTTTTGTTTCTAAATTCAAGCCTTTTTTGAAGAAAAGCATGATTATGGTAACTTTATTTTTACTGAAATCATGCCTTCTGGTGTGATTTCCTACCCCTGGAAGGCATATAAATCTTGAAAACCTTTCCAATACACAAAATGCATGATTTTAGAAATTTAAGGTTTCAAACACCTTTTTAAGGTTTATAGGAGTTTTGGGGGTGGGAGAACAGACCTTTTGAGGGTTTTGTGGGCCCCCAAGGCCCTTAAAAACTAATGGAGGCATTGGGGGGCTAAAGTCAGGCCCCAAGACTCCCTACAGCGCCTTTCTGGGGCAGAATTTTGTGGAAAATTAAATGATGGACATAAATTGAGAGAATGTGAAATTTAAATATTCAATAAATATCAATTTCCGGCAAGGTAATCAAATCTGAGGTCATAGTTTTTTTTTTGAAAAAAAAAAATTATGCAGGATGAGAAAGTTAAGAAACATGATAAGAATTCATTTTCTTTACACAAAATGAAATATATATGACGTTGTACCCCAAACATAAAAAAACAGAGGAAAAGCTACATATAACTCTTTGATGAGGCAAAGTAACAGGTTTTGAAACATCTAAAAAAAATATCCTCCAGCACATAGATAATTATAAAGAATATGAGAAGCATATTTCTTTGAAGAATACTCAATATTTCTGATGGAATTTAAACACCTTTGTACCAAAAATAAAAAAATATATAAAAATTTTTTGCATATCTATATCAGGAGTGAAATTGAAATATTTTGAAATATTCTAATGAAAGCTTCATAAATTACAAAAATCACAAAAATTCTTTCTTATTTTTCTCATGAATGGAAAATCTACTTTTTGGAATTTTTGAAATATTTTTATTCCTCTCTAAAGATGATTATGTTTAGAAATTTTAGAAATTTTTTTAATCTGGCACAAAGCCATCTACAGGGGGGGGGAAGTAAATCTTCCCACTGATTGGCCAAAATCAATAGTTTGATTCTTAGGCACATTTTCAAGGCCAAATTTTCCAGTCCAAAAAAACCATGTGTTTATTTTGAATTTGATCATGTTTCATCTTAGCATCTGTTCTTCAAGATGGAAATTGATTGAATAGTAAAATGATTGAACTATCAGTTTTTGAAAAATAATACAAAATGGTATAAAATACCCCAAAATAGATGTTTGATAAAGGGACAAAATGAAACCATTCTTTTGCAGTTAATGTTATCTTTAAAATATTTAATTTTAGGGAAGAATCAAAATAGCACCATAAAAAGGAAAACTAATGAAATTTTATTTTTCTATTCATGAGAAAAGCAAATTAGATTAATGTGAATTTTTGTGGGTTTGATGATAATTTGATTAAATAATCAAGATGGTTATCTGAAAACTCATAAAATTCAAGCAATATTTCTGATGCTGTTCAATTTCTGAAGTATAATTAAATTTGGATCTTTTCCATTTTTAGAGCTTCAAGAATTTTGTGATTTTTTTTTTGTTTTTTTGGTTATGAGGAGGGGCTCATCCCATTGCTTGAAAACCAATTAAAATTGTAAAATTAAATGAAATAATTTAGTTAATGAATTTTCTTCATCTGTTCAATGATTTTCCACCTCAAAAAGAAAATGAAAATCCAAGAAAAATAAAATTTTAAATGTTGAAAATGATGGGGAAAAGAATATGAAAAACTTCTGAGCAGAATATTTTCTTATTTTTCAGGCAGAGATTACTCTATATTCAAAGATGAAGATTGGGAAATTGTCACTATTTTTCATATCTATGCTGATTCAAAAGGGTTTTAGTTAAATTGAACTCATTCATTTTCATATTAATTTTCAAAAACAATAAAATTTCCTGGTTTTTTGATTTTACACATGAGTGTGAAGAATTACTTCCGCCCCCTGTACATTCCATCAGAAAAATTGAATTTTATTCAAAGAAATTAATTTTTGATTTCTTCTATATTATTCTTGTACTTCATTGATTTGTTTTCAAGAAATTTAGGAAAATTTGAATTCTTTCCATAAAGCATGCTTTTTTACAGTTTCTTTCATTTTATTTACATGTTTTTGAAAATCCTTTGTTAATTTCTATCTAAGGAAATCAATTCATGATATTTATTTGATTATTCTTGCACTTGATGCAGTTTTTTTGTAATTTTTAATTATTTTTGAATCACTCTCATTCAATAGGTTTATTGATGGTTTTTTCTAGTTTTTAATTTTTGCAAAAAATATATTTACATTGTTTAGAAATGTTAGGTCATATTAGGGAATATCAAAGTTAATAAAAACCACCATTTTTTAATCATAGGTTTCAACCCAAATCTTCCATTTCAAACCCGCCATTAAAAATCAAAAAAACCCACTTATTTCACATCAGACATGTCAAATTTACCTGAAAATAAATGGGTTTTTTCAAATAAATTATTCAAAGGCTTTCAATGCCCCAACCCATAATTCCACATCATCACCCCTGGTTTCAACCACTCTGACATCATTGGAAAAATTCTACCTCCAACATCATCCAAAAATTTTATTCATTGCTCTTCATTGCTTTGTTGCTATCCTCATAACTTCATCACTCTCATCACTTCATCACTCTCATCACTTTCTCAACTCATCACTTCATCACTCTAATTGCTTCATCACTCTCATCACTTTCTCACACATTATTTCTTTAATCACATCCATCCTCTCATTACTTCATTACTCCATCCCCACTTTAATCAAAGCCTAACTCTCATTGCTTCATTTCTTCATCACTTCATCCCCACTTTCAACAAATCCCTTCATCACTTCATTGCTTCATTGCTTCATCCCTTCATCCCTCTTACTCTTTTTAAATGGCCCCTCAGCAATCCTCCCCCCTCAAGTCCATCAAAAAATCCAATGGAGCAAAGTAAACATCCCCCAGGAAGTCAAAATCCAAAAATCCTCCCCCATCAGCCTCCAAAGGCTCAAGTCAGTTCAAGAGAGCTGATCACATAATTCTGGTAAACTGGCTCAAAATTTCCTCCCACTATGACACTTGCTTTGGATCCAACAATGAAAAATGAGTTGGCCAACCTCCATCCTCTAAGGTTAATGGTTATCTCCTGATGGCCAATAAACTGAAGAATAAAGCCAAAGGTAGGCTGGATCTTTCATCAAAACAGATGTGGGAGAAATTCAAGAGCTATCAAACCAAGTACAAAAAAGCCCACTCAATTTCAATCTCCACTGGCTTTGGTATCACCAACTCCAATAAAGCAAAGGGAATCAACTCAGTAATCAACTTGGTGGCTGATAAGTTGGACTTCATTTGTCCTTTTTATAATCAAATTTATTAAATATTTGGAAAGAAGGCCAATATCACCCCTTTAGCGGCTTTTGATTCCCAACAATGAGATTCAGTTGATGCCAAGGACCTGGCTGTGGATTCTTAGCCTAGCAATGATGATCCCAATGAAACCTATGAGTGGCCCCAATCTGATGTTGAGGAGGATATTCCAACAGAACCAGCTCCAATCACATCTACACCAGCATTGATCAACAATTCAAACCCTTCCTTGGACCCCTCACTTCCTTCTTTGGATTGCTCTCTTCCTGGGGTGGAAGAACTTAACAACTTGGCCAATGACAAGCAATTTATTCATGTATTTCCACTAAAATTAACATCTTCTCAAGTAAGGAAACAGTTTCTGTTCTCTTCTTTCTGTTTAATTCTGACTGATTAGGGCCTATCAAAGTTAGCAAAACAGCCATTAGAAAACTGCCATTTATTTTGAGCAAACCCATAATGTTTAATGGCGGGTTTCTGAAATACACATACCCCCTAACTGGTTTAGTTTAAAATGGAAGGTTTGATTAAAATGGAGGATTTCAAACATCAAACCTGCCATTATGAACCATCATCCATGAACCATCCATCCCATGCAAAACACCCATCCAAACCTCCACCTCAGAAAATCCATAACAATGCCATCTCCATTGAATCACAGGATGGGTGTTTTGCATGTCATGGATGGTGGATGGATGATGATGGTGGGTTTTATGTTTGAAACCCACCATTTTCATCAAACCCACCATTTTCATCAAACCCACCATTTTGAAATACACCAGTCAGGGGGTATGTGTATTTCAGAAACCCGCCATTAAAAATGGGGGGTTTGGTCAAAACAAATGGTGGTTTTGCTAACTTTGATAAGCCCTATTCAAAGAAATCATTTTCTGATTTCATCATTCTTATGTTACTCAATAAATTTTATTTTTGAATATTTCAGCATATTTGGAATTCTTCAGGTTTATTTAGAATCTTGATATGTTTTTTTATTTTTTGTATAAGTTAGTTTGCCACTGTAAATTTAAATTATTATTCAAAGAGATAAATATCATATTTATTTATTTATTTATTTTTACTTGATGAATGCTTTATTGGAATTTTCTCAAAAGATTTGGATTCCCCTCATCAAACAGATTTTCATAGCATTTTTTTGGTGGGGGGGCTACAAAGGTATTTACATTCCACCAGAAATAAGCAATCTTCTTCAAATAATTTTTTTCATGCTTTTTATCATTATCTATGTACTGGATGATAATTTTATTAAGATTTTGGAATATTCCATTTTATATAGAGAATTAAAGAATATGAACTCAGATTTTAATTCCCTGCACAAAATTGATATTTGTTGAATTTTTACATTCAAAATTCACTCAATTGATGTCCATCACTGAATTGTTCACAAATTTGTACCCCAGAAAGACACCACAAGGGGTCTGGGGGCCTTATTTTAGCTCCCCAAGTCCTCAATCAATGTTTACAGGCATTGGGAGAACCAAAATGTTGCCAAAAGATGTGTTCTGCAACCCCAGGCACTCCTTAAAAGCTTAAAAATGGTTCCCAAACCTTAATTTTCTGAATTCATGCCTTTCTTTCAATGGCACAACTTTTGAAGGTTTACATGCCTTCCTTGGGTGGGAAAACACACCAGAATGTGTGAATCTATTAAAAATTTACTGTAATCACACCTTTTTGTTGAGTGTTGAGTTTGAGCTACATTGGCTTCAGTCCTCTCAGATCATCAAACCTACGCGCTACGCAGTAAGTCCAGTCTAAGTAAGCGCAGGCGCGCAAGGTGGCAGCATGCGCCTGCTACCCAGGCATACACCACAGAATGCCGGTGTCCGCACTCCATTTTTACCAGCCTGTCTCAGTTTATCTAGAGGGCCTTGCCGGCTCAGGTCTGGAGAAGTTTTCCTTGTACGACCTTGCACTTGTACCACCACCTTCTCGTGAACTTGAGCCTGGTAAGCCAAGTTTCCTTCCCTCTGTTTCTTCATTCTTCTATGCACCTGACATGCCTGCAAACTTCCGTCTTAGCTTATCTCATTCAATAAGATTCACCTTTTTCCTTACTACAATCCTTATACCTCCAGCTGTTACACTGAGTCTTCTTTTAAGGTGTGATAATCTTTTCAGCTACTCTCTTTGTTTCTTTGTTACCTCATGAACTTTTTGTCCTGCTCTTTCATTGAAATAAAATCTTCTTTTAAGCCCAAAATTTTTCAGATTTACAGTCCCAAACCGGCTCTCAAGAAGACTCTCCATGACAGACCAGGAGGACAACAATCCCAAACTGAACATACCATTGCTCACTGAATCAAACTACCTCTCTTGGTTTTTGCATCTCAAAAGCTACCTGTGCAAAAAAGGGCTACTTGAAATCATTGATGAGTTTGACTTCACTCAGATCCCCAATGCTTCTCAAAAGAAGAACATCTACAAAGCAGTGGACATCATAATTCAACATCTTGGTGACACCGCTTTCAAAGCTGTCATCAATCACTCTAACAAAGCCAACCCCAAAGCAATTCTTGAAGCAATCAGTGAAAGATACGCCTCTCAGTCTTCCAAAAACCAAGGACTCCTGTGGCTCAGCTTCATCCAATACCAATACAAGGGTGATCTTAATCAATACATCAACGAGTTTTGCAAACTCATGAACAAACTCTCAATAGTCAAACTGGACATGCCGCATGACATCCTAAGCTACACCATCCTTGCCAAACTCCCAAGCCCTTTTTATCACATTGTGGACACAATTCTCCTCAATGACAAGATGCTCAAAAGCCCAACGGCCGTCCTGAACAAACTGAGAGAAGTCATTCACCTGGAATCCACTCAAATAGAGGATTTACCAGATCAATCCACATCCAACAACTCCACCGTTGCTCTCCATAAGACCAGCTCCTCTCATAGGAGAGGCAAGCCCAAGAATCCCTGCTCAAAGGGTAGACATAACCCAATCGCAGAAAACCCTGAAGAAAGCTGCTGGCAGTTACATCCTGAGCTGAGACCAGATCATTCAAAGACAAGAGCTCAATCCCAATCTCATTTTCACTCCGCTCAAAAAAAACATGAGAATGAAGACTCCAACCCTCCCAGTCAACCTCAAGCCTTTCTCAATGCCCAACTTTACCTGAATCCCGTGTACTCAACTGAGTCACTCCTGCCGGTCCTGGACTCAGGTTTTACGCACCATATAGTCAGCAAAATGGAGTACCTGTTCAACTTGCAACCCACATCAGTGAGTATTGGCACCGGTAGCAAAGGCTCCACTCTGCTTGCGACAGCCATTGGCAAGTCCGTGCTAAAGAATCACCTAGGCAAGACCATCAAACTGGAAGAAGTACTTCTAGTGCCAACCCTCAACAGATGCCTTGTTTCCATGTCAAGACTTACCAAGAAGGCAGCAATTTTCAATCAAGTTGGGTACTCAGGCTATGAGATTGCTTTGGACGGTTTTGCCCTACTAGGCCTGTCAACCAACCACCTGGTGGAACTGTGCAGCACCAAATTCAAAGGTCAGCCTACAAAAAGACTAATCCATCTGAAACAACCGGTCAACAGCCACTGACACACAAGATTAGGACACCCCAGTGACAAGATACTCAGGTTTCTATTCCCGCATCAACCTCCAACCACTAACTGCGAGGTGTTTCAAAGCTGCAAAATGACTGCTACACCGTTCAACAACCACTTCAAAGCTGTCTCTTGAATGCTTGAAGTGATACATCTTGATGTTGTGGGTCCCTTTCCACTTCAGTCTAATGGCGGTTGCAGGTTCTTTCTCACCATAGTAGACCAACACTTGGGCTTCAAATCTGTCTCCATTCTCTGAACCAAGGACCAAGTACCTGACGCCGTCAAGGACTTCATTCAGACCGCCAAAAGAAAGCTTGGCAACAAATTCAGCACAATTGTTTCAGACAATGGCGGCGAGTTTGTGAATGAACGACTCTCCCAGTACCTGAAGGAACTTGGAATAGAACATCATCAATCTCCCCCTTACACTCCACAGAAAAATGGTCTAGCCAAATGGGCAAATCAAACCATTCTTGACAAGGCTCGCTGCCTGCTGGTTCAGAGCAAGCTTCCTCCAAGCTACTGGGCAGAAGCGGTAAATACATCTACAGATCTTCTTAATCTCCTTCCAATTGCCTCCAAGAACTTTGCAATCCCATACAAAATGTGGACTGGTAAAGACTTCAATTACAACTGTCTCAAACCATTTGGATGCACAACTTACTCTCTCATTCCAAAAGCAAAGAAGGATTCAAAACTGGGCATCAATGGAGAAAAAGGGACTCTGCTTGGGTATGTTAATGATTTCTTGTCATACAAAATTTTAGATCATTGCACTGGCCGCACCTACATTAGTTCAAATGTCACCTTTCTCAAAGGGACTTTTGCATGTTGTTGCACTACATCTACAAACCCTAAAGACTACCAGGACCCTTTCCCTACTCAAATCACAAACACCCCGGACTGCTCACTCCCTATCTCAAGTAGCGATGATGCCACACCTCAAATTCAGAGTGTTGGCCCACTTGTCTCCCCTGACCACAGCATTATTTCCGATCGCAACATTTTACCCCCCCCCCCCCCAACCAACACCAGCGCCGGACTGCTGCAGAGGCAAACTTCAATGAAGGTCAGCCCAAAGATCCCAGGACGCTGGAGCAGGCACTCGCAAGTCTGCACAGACTGGAATGGGTGGCTGCGATGGAGAAAGAAATTCTGAATCTGCTCACCTATGGAGTCTGGGAGGAATGCAAGCCCTGTCCGGACATCAAGCCACTGAAATGCATATGGGTGTTTTGAACCAAGCGCCACAAAGATAATAAGATCATTGAGTTCAAGGCAAGGCTATGTGCCCAGGGGTTTCATCAAGAGTTTGGGGTTGACTACTCAAGTGTCTTTGCACCTACTGGCAACAAATCCTCCCTCCGCCTGCTCATTGCATACTCTGTTCAGCACGGGTACAAATTCCACCAACTTGATGTCAAGTCGGCCTTCCTCAACGCTCCGCTCAAAGAAACTATCCATGTCAGCTTGCCCAAAAATGTTCCAGTTGCCCCGGGAAAGGCTGTCTCCCTCAAAAAGGCGCTCTACAGACTCAAACAGGCCCCGCAAATGTGGTACCAAACCCTAAGCAACTGGCTGCTTGAGGAAGGATTTCTCAGGAGCGAGGCGGACAGGTGTGTATTCTGGAAAGGGGACACTTATTTGTACATTCATGTGGACGACATTGCCGTCTTCAGCCCTAATCCAGTCAAATTTGTGGAAGCTATCTCTAAGAAATTCAAAATCAAGGATCTTGGACCTGCCATGCTTCTTCTTGGCATGAACGTGGAGCAAAAGGCGAACGCAATTCATCTCAGTCACAAGACGCACATAGAGAGACTTGCACCTCAATACAACCTCCCTGCACACAAGATGTGCTCCACGCCTTTCAAACCCTTTGAAAAGCTTCTACCTGCGTCAGAGGAGGAGCAAAAGGCCTTTGCAGCAACTGGAGGAAACTACAGAAAACTTGTAGGCGAGCTTAACTATATCAGCTGCAACACTCGCCCCAACATCACCTTTGCCATAAACTACCTTTCCCAATTCCTCAACGCGCCTGGCTTAACCCACTTCAACGCGGCGCTCATGGTACTTAGCTATTTGACTCACACAAGCTTGCTGGGGCTCAACTTCACAAAGAAGCCGACCGAATCAGATCTCAGCGCTCATGTGGACGCGGACTGGGCCACCTGTCCCTTGACCAGGCAATCTGTCAGCGGCTTTGTGGTTCTGTGGAACAACAACATCATCAACTGGAAATCCAGGAAGCAAGCAACTGTTACACTCTCAACCACTGAAGCCAAATACAAGGCGGCCGGGGAAGCAGTCAAGGAAGTGCTCTGGTCGCAGTTCCTTGCCGAGGAAATTTTCCAACATCCGGTAAAGTCACCAATCCCAATCCACGAAAACAACAACAGTTGTGTCAAGTTGGCCTCAAGTGGGGCGAATCATGCAAACTTCAAGACAAAACACATGGAGCTACGCTACCACTTCTTATGTGAGGAAGCGGAAAAGGGGACAATTTTGATCAAGCGGATCAATTCAAAAAACAACCCTGCGGATTTCCTCACCAAACCTGTCTCTCAACTATTGTTAGCGCGGCAGCTCAAGATTCTCAATTTTGGCCCTCCTTGCAAAGAGGCCTAAAGGCAGGGTGGGTGTTGAGTGTTGAGTTTGAGCTACATTGGCTTCAGTCCTCTCAGATCATCAAACCTACGCGCTACGCAGTAAGTCCAGTCTAAGTAAGCGCAGGCGCACAAGGTGGCAGCACGCGCCTGCTACCCAGGCATACACCACAGAATGCTGGTGTCCGCACTCCATTTTCACCAGCCTGTCTCAGTTTATCTAGAGGGCCTTGCCGGCTCAGGTCTTGAGAAGTGTTCCTTGTACTACCTTGCACTTGTACCACCACCTTCTTGTGAACCTGAGCCCGGTAAGCCAAGTTTCCTTCCCTCTGTTTCTTCATTCTTCTATGCACCTGACATGCCTGCGACCTTCTGTCTTAGCTTATCTCATTCAATAAGATTCACCTTTTTCCTTACTGCAATCCTTGTACCTCCAGCTGTTACGCTGAGTCTTCTTTCAAGGTGTGATAATCTTTTCAGATACTCTCTTTGTTTCTTTGTTACCTCATGAACTTTTTGTCCTGCTCTTTCATTGAAAGAAAATCTTCTTTTAAGCCCAAAATTTATCACTTTTATTGAAGATGGCATGAACTTAGAAAAAAAATGCTAAAGTCACATCTTTCTTGAAAGGAGGATGTAGATTCAGGAATATTTAAGTTGTGCTTCTAGCCTTGGCCCTTTTCTTTTTATTTATTAAAACAGAAAAAGAAATGATTCAAAAATGTGGACCATCCCCCCTTATTTTTTGAATTATCTCAACTGTAAGCAATATTTTTGGAGGTAAAAAAACTCAGAAAGATTAAGAATTTTGTTTCTTTTATTCTTTTACTGGTATTTTAAAAGCCTGGAAAAATAAAATTGAAAGAAATCTTGAAACCTGATTTTTTTTAAAAAAAAAAAAAATATTGAAAAGGTTGTGTTTCATTTTTGTTTTTTTATTTTCTGAATTCTTTCTAATTTTCAGAGGCCAAAACCTTTTTCCAAAAAAAGATAAAAATAAAGGCATTTAAGCTCTTCAATTAATTGGAAAACTCTTTTCTGAATTCAAAAATATAAAAAACACAAATTAAGCAAGAAGGCAAAGGAATTGTTCCAAAAGTTTGTTGTGGAATAATTGTTTTTTTGAGTTTTCTAATCTTTTGATGGAATTTTGAAGGCCTTAAAATACTTCCACAAAGGGTGATGATAAATTCATGACCCCCAGTTGTTTGGGAGCCGTGTAGGGCCCTACACAACCCATTTGACGCGTGGGGGCCCATACACAACTCCAAAGGGTTGTTCCAAACACAACCATTTAGACCTATGTATTGGGGTTGCGTGTGTTTGAAACTGCCCTATGAATAAAGAAAAATAAACAGTTTTAAATTTTTTCAAAAAACCAAAAAAATGTGCCCAAAAAAAATAAAAAAAATGGAAAAATTAAAAAAATGGAATAATCAAAAAAAAGGAAAAAGATAAATACAAAACATTCCTCAAATAAAAATCCAAGACAATATGATGTTTGAATAAGATACAATCAAATACAAAAATCAATATGATATATGAAGACAGAGGAGGTGGGGTGGCATGTCCGCCAGTTACATCCCCCCATGTGAGGATGAGACTGGAACCAGGTGAGCCCTGGGTCCCACCAATTTTTATTTGTTTATTTTAGTTTTTCATTCTTTCATTTTTTATTTTTTATTTTATTTTTGGCTTTTTTTTTGGCCCACAAAGGTTGGTAGGCGTGTGGCATGCTAAACAACTACATTTGAGCCGTGTACAACCCCACATGACTCAAATGTAGTTGTTTGTGGTGCCACACAACTACAAACCATTGTGTGGGGGCTACACAACTCAATTGAGTTGTTGAGAGGCCACACAACTCAATAAGAGTTGTTTAGCATGCCACACTGCCCATTTTAGTTGTGTACAGAGGCCACACAACTCAATAAGAGTTGTGTAGCGTGCCACACAACTCAATAAGAGTTGTGTAGCGTGCCACACGTGCCATTTTAGTCGTGTAAAGAGGCCACAAAACTCAATAAGAGTTGTGTAGCGTGCCACACGGCCCATTTTAGTGGTGTAAACAACTCAAATGGGTTGTCAATTTAACATTACCCTTCCAAAAATCTGAATAATTTTTTATAGGGTTTTTAGACACCAATATTCATAGCCAATGCAGCAAATTTTCCAGAAATAAAAAATAAATAAAAAGGATGTAAATTCAAGGGAAAGGAGGTGTATTCAAGATGTTGTTTTGGAATCCAAAGGGCAGCAATTTAAGTTTTTAGGGGTGAAATAAAATACCTATGCTTATATAAATATGTGGTTTATCCAGTGAGTTCTTTTAGCTTTTCAACTCCTGCTGGTCATATTATAGGCTGTGGTTGAACCAAATTGGTTGATGGGCAATAGCCAAGGGGGCTGCATATTTTTGGATCATCAACCAACTTGGCAATTGATGAACTCAGAGAGAAAAGCAGTGACTTTTCTGCTCCTGTGATTCTCATGACTGTTATGACCAACAGGATAACCACTAGTAAATGCCAAACCCTTGGTAGCTTCAGTTTAAAGCCTCCATTTCCAAGGTGATGGTACACTCCCATTGGTTGACCACCAGGCTAGTGGTGGTTTACTAACTGTCACATGGCTTTGAGAACCCACCAACCATGGTTTTAAAAAAAAAAACTGGGTTGAAAACCCAACCAAACTCTGTGGATAAATCATATATACTAAGATGAAACTGAATAAAAAAAAAATAAAGAAAGAAAGAAAAACAAGGAAATCAGGTTGTATTTTTTGGTTGTATTTTTTTTTTTGAGAGAGAGGGAAACTTGAAAGTCAAAAGATGTGATTTTTCTTTGTTTGATCTTTTGGTTAGATTTGATTGGTTGATGAATAAAAATGTTAGATTCAAATATTTATACATAAATAAATTATTAAAATCAATTAATAAGAGATGAATAAAAAACATCATATATTTTAATTTTCATGAGTGGAGGAGAGTGGTGGGAAGGGTAATTGAAAATTGTAATATCTCTTCTCTCTCTCTCTCTCTCTCTCTCTCTCTCTCTCTCTCTCTCTCTCTCTCTCTCTCTCTCTCTCTCTCTCTCTCTCTCTCTCTCTCTCTCTCTCTCTATCTATCTATCTATCTCTCTCTCTCTCTATTTTTTTAGTTTATTTTTGTAGTTTTTTTTTTTTTTTACATTATGGAAGTAAATTGGAGATAAAATCCATCCTTAATGACACTTATGAAAGAAGAACTAAAATTAATTGCTTCTTTCAAAAATATTTCAATCTAAAAACTGTATTTCAAACTTGATGTTAATTTGAGCCTGGATTTTTTTTAAATTGTGGAATTATGATTGGGCATTATCTTTTTCACGGGTGCTACCCTTTCCCAGGGGTACTACGTCCCTGCAACATCCAGTATACACAGACAAATCCTTGTTTACACAGGCATTTCAAGAACTTTTTTTTTCAACATTCTAAAAAAGCAGGCCTGTATATAGGTGTCTTAAAACCTTATAGCTAATCTTTTATAGTTTTGGGACCAGTTAAATGCCTTCAAAAATCCAAAAAAAAAAAAAAAAAAAAAAAACTCATTTTTGGAGCTATTCCTTTGGCTTTTGGCCTAAGTTTTTTTTGGCACTTTGAACTCTCACAAGATTTATAAATCAGCTGAAAAGCTTTAAAATATTTTTTTGAGATTTTTTGGATGTATCCTTGGCCTTCAAAAGTTGGATCCAATGTAAAAAAACTTCAAAATAGCATATCCTTTTCAAGTTTTTTTTTCACTTTTTGAATCAATGTTTCTCTCATTTTTTTTGGCAAAACTTAAGACTAACATCCGAAAATTGAATTGAAAATTTGGCTGAGCTTTGATTACAGGGTTTAACCCAAAAATTATTCACAATAATGAAAATAATGGAAAATAAAAGGTGTGGTGCACAATTTTGGTTCTAATTTTTGTTCTGTTTTAATAAATACAAATACAAAATGTTATTAAAAAAATTATAGAAATCATTTTAGTTGATATTATTCCATTAATATGTTTTATTTTTCTGCTGGATTTCCTCCTTGGGAACAAAACCTCATCACCAAGCTCTAAATTCTTCTGAATAATGGTCATCCAAGCTTTGGAATTCTTGGTCACAAAGCTTCTCCACTGTGGATCCAATTTGGGGGCTGGCCAATGATGAGACTTGAAATTTAATGAGACCATATGTTTGAAATCTTCTAAAAGAATTAAGCAAATAGGAGATGATTTGGGATTTGGAGTGGGAGGGGAATTCAGAGGAAGATAAGTGCAAGGCATTAAAGAAGAAAACAGAACCACTGGACACTTATAAGTTTCAGCAAGAAGAAAGCCATGGCATGGAAACTTCATCCACATGTTTATTGGAGCTGGTCCAGAGAGCTGGTTGAGTTGCCTCCTTGCCTCTTGAAAGGTTTAAACCCAGATTTCATGCATTCATTTTGAATCTTGGAAGATTGGTTTGGTGTCCATCTCTTTGATCATTTCTTTCCTGATTTCAATCCAGTCTTCAGATTTCCATCCCAAACCAACAGCTGCTGCTCTGAAACCACAGTTACCATCTCCCAGAACATCTTGACAGTGGGATATATGTGAAATAGCTGTTGCTGGGCAAATGAAGTCTTTTTATTTGAACTAAAATAAAAAATCAGAATTGATTCTAAAATTAAACATTTTGGAAAAATTCCACTCAATTTTTCTATTGAAAATTTCTCAAAGATTCCAGAAGAAGAATATGATAATGTGCAGGAAACCTATAAACAAATTCCAAAAAAAATCAGAAAAACTTCAAAAATCAGGTATTATCAAATTCACTCACTTTATCACTTATCTTTGTTGCTGTTTGAGCAAAACATGCTTTCCAGGTGGGTGGTAAGGGGCTTCATCATCTTAAATTTTGTGCTTTTTTCTCTTGATTCTAGTCCCAGTATTTTAATCAGGGGAAGGATCCCTCTTAGTGAAAACAGTTCCAGACTTCTAAAAAAAGATTAAATGGGAAAATTGATAAAAATTCACTCAATACAAAAAGCAAAGGTAATCTCACCATCTTAATAACATCCAAATCTGGGAGCTCCTCATCTTCTGAAGTATCTTCTTCTGTCACAAAATCATCCTATGTTGAAAAAAAGAAATATTCAGTTGATATTAAGATTATTATGTATAAATATAAATTTACCTCTTCATATGATTCCTCCTTTGCTTTCCCTTCCCTTTTTCCTTTTTTGCCTTTCCCTTTCTAAAAAACTGAATGATTACATAAAAACAATGAGTTATATTTTTTTTTCTTTCTCAAAGAGTGATTAATTAATGACCACTGAATTTGCTGAAAATTTCCTCCTTGGCCTTCCTCTCCTCTTTGGTGCTTCTAAATATTCAAATCCAGATGGATCCCTTTTACTTGAGGATTGAGAGATCTTCTTGAACTTATTTGTTTCTCCTTTGGTTCTTCCTCTTATTTTGGATCTTTGAGTAGAATTGGGTTCTTGAATCAGAACAAGTTGATACTTTACAGTGTAAGGATTCTGTGTTTCACCCAGATAATAATGTTGTTCTTCAGGTGGCATTTTTCGGAATTCTTCAAACAATTCAGTAAGATATCTATGTTCATTGGTTGATCTTGAGGGCTTTTCAAGGCTGGGTATTCTTCAGTTGATTCAGGGCTGGCAGTTAACTGCAGAAAGAAAGTTAGAAATTAATCAGAATATTATTCATTTGAACTTGTATAAAAAAAGAAACTTACTGAAAAGGGGGGTTTGACACGCCATTGAGTATGGAAATCCTCAATTTGCAAAAGTTCACCCTTGAAGATAGCTGATTTTACTTTGTGAACACAAGGTACACCCATATAAGAAGAGTAATTACAGTTGATGCAAGTGGTTGAAGAATCAGAGACTAGATTGAATGAGTGAATGTTCTTGAGGGCATAATGGCTGGTCTTTCCAGAAAGATGCTCCAAACAGTGAGGCAAACCAATGAGCTGCTTGAAACCTTTCTGGGAGGCTTCAATAGCTCTTTCATGAATTTTGGTGCTAATAGAATTATATATCTTATCAACAACATTGGAAAAGGAGCCAGAAGAGGAAGTGTGGAAGTATTTGATGTAAGAATGAATGCCTTCTATTCTTGATGTACTTGTATTTCCAAAATGAGAGTATTTTTTGGCCAAGTAAGAGACATTTTTTTTTTTTGAGTGGGACCCAGTTTTCAAGGAGGCATTCTGATGTGGGAGCATTCCAGACTAGAGAAAGTTTTGTGAAATTTTCCTGATAAATAGCTTCATATTTGGATTTGACCAATTGGTTCCAGTGTTTCTGAAAGAGCTTCCATTCATCTTCAGACTTGAAATGCTTCCTACAGTGGGTTTGAATATTTTTGAAAATATTCCAGGGACAGAGAAGGTGATGAGAAGATGGTAAAACTTTTTCTATGGCAATAATTAAAGCTTCTTCTTTATCTGTCACAATAACCCTGGGTTCTTGATGTTCTAATATTTCCTGAAGTTGATTGAGGGTCCATTCATAGTTATCTTTTTTTTCTTTGGATAAAAACCAGAAAGCAACTGAGAAATTTCTTGAAGAATTGTTTACCCCAACAATATGAAGAAGAGGCATCCCAAATTTATTTGTTTTATATGTGCATTCCATCATGAGAAGATTAGGAAATGTTTATGAAGTTTTCATGGAATCAGGATGTGAAATGAATAAAGAAGTTATGTTTCCATCCATATTGTTGATTCTGTACAAAAAAAAAGAATTTTGGAGTTCCAGTATTAAAGCTTGAATTGGGACTTTTCCATCAATATAATTTTTTTGGATTTCAGATCTTTTATTATAAATAGTACTGAGGTTTGTATGAACTGGAGTTGAAGAGTTTTTCATAAGAGAATTTCAAATTTTTAATGGGGGAACACCAGCATTGGTTAAGTTTTCTACAGCCTTCTGTTGCTTTCCATGAATTCTTCTATGGATTGGATGAGTAGAAGGATAATCTGGGGGGGCATGATTGTGGTCTAGAAATATAACTTTAAACTTCCAGAGACCTAATCTTTTGGAGAAATTTCCAGATAATGTAAAAGGGAATTTGGTTTCCTTGTTGTTTGAAATTCTTTGGGATCCTTACTGGGTTTATATTCTCCAGATTTATTGCATTGATATGTGTAGGTATGTCTCTTCAAGTTTGATACTCTAGTAGAAATGGCATATCCATGGGACTTTGCCCATGATTGGATAGCATCAACTCACTAATCCTTTTTATTATATGATAGTTCAGGAGGAGGGGCCAGAGGAGTGGTATCATTAGATTGAGTAGATGAGGAAAGGGCCAGAGGAGTAGAAACACTAGTTTGGTTAGATGAGGTGATGGAGGATGGGCCAGGTGAGACAGTTCTGAAAAGTGGGTTGATGTTTTGTTGAGACATTTTGAAAAGGGATTTTTTGTTTAGAAAGGAATTTGAGATTTGAGTTGATGATTCAGAAAGATTTTGAGTAGAAATGGAGTAAGGAGAGTTTTTGGTTCAGGAGGTTTGATTTGGTAGTGGTAGGTTTGGAGTGTGTTGTTTTGTGTTGTGTTTTTTTTTTTGTTTTGTTGTGTTTTGTTTTTTTGTGTTGTGTTGTGTTGTGTTTTGTTGTGTTGTGTTGTGTTGTGTTGTGGTGTGTTGTGTTGTGTTGTGTTGTGTTGTGTTGTGTTGTGTTGTGTTGTGTTGTGTTGTGTTGTGTTGTGTTGTGTTGTGTTGTGTTGTGTTGTGTTGTGTTGTGTTGTGTTGTGTTGTGTTGTGTTGTGTTGTGTTGTGTTGTGTTGTGTTGTGTTGTGTTGTGTTGTGTTGTGTTGTGTTGTGTTGTGTTGTGTTGTGTTGTGTTGTGTTGTGTTGTGTTGTGTTGTGTTGTGTTGTGTTGTGTTGTGTTGTGTTGTGTTGTGTTGTGTTGTGTTGTGTTGTGTTGTGTTGTGTTGTGCTGTGCTGTGTTGTGTTGTGTTGTGTTGTGTTTTGTTGTATTTTATTTTATTGTGTTGCGTTGTTTTGGTGTGGTGTTGTGTTTTGTTGTATTTTATTTTATTGTGTTGCGTTGTTTTGTGTGGTGTTGTGTTTTTTTGTGTTGTGTGGAGTGGTATGGTGTGGTGTGGTGTGGTAATGGGGGAAGTGGAGTGGTGTGGTGATGGGGGTTGATGGGTGGGGGTGGGTGGGTGGAGGAGGTTTCTTTTATGGATTATGGGAAGATGAGAGCGCTCTAAAATGGCCTGGAAAAATTTCAAACTCATATTGAATAGGAATGGTTAGGGTTTTATGCATGGAGGGCTCAAAAAAGCGGAGCCCAGCCCAGAGGGTGGTTTGTTGCCCTCCTTTTTGGATTTGGTTTTTAGGGCACAAATAGTGCTTCAGAAATTAAGAAAAAACAATATTTGAAAACCTTGAGAGTCCTGTTTCTAACTTTCAAGGTCACATACTTCAAATTCTCATAGTTAAACACAACAAAGAATGCATAAATAAGGAAAGACCACCCCTTTTATTTTCAATTATTTTCATGGTGATGAATATTTGGTGGGGTAAAACCTGTAATTAAAGCTCAGAAAAATTTTTCATTCAATGTTTGAATGATAATCTTAATTTTTGCAAAAACAAATTGAGAGAAACATTGATTCAAGAAGTGAAAAAAAAATGAAAAGAATGTGTTATTTTGAAGTATTTTTACATTGGATCCAATTTTTGGAGGCCAAGGATACATCCAAAAAATCTCAAAAAAATATCTTAAAGCTCTTCAGCTGATTTATAAATATTGTGAGAGTTCAAAGTGCCAAAAAAACTTAAGCCAAAAGCCAAAGGAATAGCTCCAAAAATCAGATTTTTTTTTGGATTTTGTTAATTTTTTGACTGGATTTTGAAGGGTTTTAACTGGTCCCAAAATTATAAAAGATTAGCCATAAGTTTTTAAGACACCTATCTAAAGGCCTGCTGTGTTAGAATGTCAAAAAACAAATTTATTGAAAAGCCTGTGTAAACAAGGATTTGTCCATGTATACTGGAAGTCACGGGGATGTAGTACCCCCATGAGTTTAAGGGTAGCACCCGTGAAAAAAATAAGGGTAATTTTAAATTCATGGCTCATTGAGCCATGCACAAATTTCAAATGGGGTCCTGTGGCACTCCACACGGTCCAATCCAAGCCGTGTACAACCCCCCACGGCTCAATGAGTTGCGCGGCCAACCCAGCCTGGTCTGCCACCGTGTGGGATACCACACAACTACATTCAAGCTGTGTGGAGTTGTACATGGCTCAAATGTAGTCGTGTGGCATCCCACATGCCACTGGATTGGGGTGAGCCAAAAAAAAAAAAAAATAAGGAATGAAAGGGTACTAACATAACCCATAAACTAAATAAACCTTTCAAAAAAACAGAAATCAACCAAAAAATCAAAGAATGTTCATTTTTTGGTTAAAAAAAAACAAAAAATAAATAAAAAACAAAAAAACTGGCACTATCCAATGGACTAGCCCTAAAGTAAAAAGACCCAAAAACACACAAGTAACTGGACTAGCCCTAAACTAAAAACACCAAAAAAAGACAAGTAACTTGAGAAGCCCTAAAGTAAAAACACCAAAAAAAAGACAAGTAAATTGACAAGCCCTAAAGTAAAAACACCAAAAAAAGACAAGTAACTTGACAAGCCCTAAAGTAAAAAAACCAAAAAAATACAAGTAACTTGACAAGCCCTAAAGTAAGTTCAACTTGACTAGCCCTAAAGTAAAAGGGCCCAAAAATTAAAGAAGTCTTTTGACCAGCCCTAAAGTAAAAGTGCCCAAAAAATACAAGTCTTTTGACCAGCCCTAAACTAAAAACACCAAAAAAACATGTTCAACTTGTGTTAAGCTTGTGATGGAATCAGCCCAACACAAGTTGAACTGACTTACCATTAAACTCTCATTCAAAACACTCAATATAATGATGTTAACTTAAAACACTTAAAATAATGATGTTCAAAATGTGATAACCCTTTATATTAATAGAACTTGTTAGCTGCATTAGAATTAAAATTCATATGAAACCCAATGATGAAATGAAGTCAAAGTCTATTACAATCTAAAATACATTTTCAGTTGATCTTTGAGATGATCAACCCAACCAGAGGCTTTTTTAGAAATCAAGGAACCTGGTTTTGCTACAATGGGCAGGATTGGAATCATTTCTCCCTCAAGTACTAATAGAACCCAGTGGTTATTGTTTAAAAAGGAAATGAAAATTGTATCTGATTGATCAGTAACACCATTTTTCATTGGAGTATAAGTATCAAATGACTCCAATGAAATGAAACATATAGGTCTGGAATATGTGTCTGCTATGATTTGACCCGTATCTAATTTAGCCAGCCATTTTGAGGAGGGAATATTTTCATTGATGTCTTCAACATCAAGTCTTTTTTTAATCTTTTCAACCTCCTTTTCACCACCAAGCATCTTGATGTAGCATGATTTATGTTTCTCTAATGTTTCAATCATTTACTTCCTAACTTTAAACCAACCATTTTCTTCATAACCAAGAGATTTAGCAATGACTCTAAATCCACAATTCCCATATCCAATTGGATCCCAAACCTCACCCAAGAACTTATGGAATTTCTTGTTTATTTGATTGAGGTATTTCACGTTTTTTTCCTATCATGAAAACTAAATTATTATTTATTTCTTTAATCAGATCAATTAAATGAATAATCACCAAAGATGAGCTTCTGGTTGAGCTTTTCTGCACGTTCTCTTCCTCTGAAGAGGATTCTGATTCCAAATTAATTTATCCCAGTTAACTTTCAGTCTCTTTCTCTGAACTATGAAATTCAGATTCAGATTCTGCCAACTTTGACTAACAATTCATCATTAGTTGGTAAATAAGTTCATTAAACCAAAAAAATGAACATATCCAAAAAGAAAAGACTTAAAATCTTTTGTCTTTTCTTGTTTGGAGCCATTCTAGTCCTTTTTTCCCCCTTGAGTTGTTTTTCAACATGCTCAAACCAAGATGTTTCTTGCCGCGTATCTGTCAATTTTGACCTGCCCCTACTTGATTTTAAGACTTTAGGTTCAAGTCTTGGCTTTGATTGATATTTTTTAATCTTCTGAATGATATACTTCAATAGGATGCTTTGCTCATGATCTGGAGATTCCAAGATCATTGCATTCACTTTTTCACGTAACTTAGGAATGCTTAGCATTTCATCAACATTGCACTGGAAAAATTCAAAATTATCAACCATCAGTGAATTAGGGTTCATTAATCAAAAGGCATTAATCACATAGTGATTTGAACAATCCAACTTGAACAATCCAACTTGAGCCAACTTACAGAACTAGAACTGCAAGGGTCATAGTCCAACCTCCACTGAGGATGGACATCTTTGGGTACCACAGATCCTCTGAATGCTAGACAGTCACATATTTGGTGGGAACAGGGCAAACCCATAGTCTTGGAATATGACTTGGTGCACACTTTGCCATCATGATGACGTTTGAATTTCTCAAATTTTTCCCTAATAAGATGAATTGCCTCTAAAGAAAATTTTTAACCCAATCGTAACAGTTCAGGTGGAAGAACTTTCCCTAACTTAATTCAAGAGTTATAAAGTGACGCATTAACCAATTTAATTTGATTCAAAAATTTTCCATCAAGGCTTTTCCAAACATCAAATAGGTTTCCCAAAGAGTTTTCAAGGAATCTTTTGAGAGTTGCATGGGCCCCTTCAACCCAAGATGTTGTTTTGTTTCCAAAATCTGGGTTTATACAATTCCACGCTGTTACAAACTTCTCTTTGATAGGGAAAATGTTATTTTCCATATACTTAAGCACATCCTCATATTCTTTCAAGAAACACTATAAAAGTCAAAAGGTCAGAACCCAAAACTAGGAAGAATAAGAAGCAGTGATTTGGACCTACTCTGAGTTTGGCATCATTGACATCTGCCTCCTCCTTGGTCTTTGAGGCCCCATACTTTGCCCACAGATTCATAAAGCTTTTCCATTGTTCAACTTCATTAACAAAGTCCACTTTAGAGTTTGCTTGTATGTTTTTAGACAAGTGCCAAGTGCAAAATTGTCTTGATGACTCAGGGAAACTAGATTCAATAGCACAAATCAGAGCTTTTTCATGGTCTGTCACAAAGACTTTTGGAAGTCTCTCAGGATCATAAGCCAATTACTTTAATGCATTTACAGATCAACTTTAGAACTCAAATGTTTCTTTTGTTATAAAACCAAGAGATTTTGTGAAAGTTTTCCAATTGTCTGTCATTCCTAAAACATGCAATAGTGGGTTTTTATACTTATTTTTTTTATAAGTACAATCCAAAATAGCAATATGATGGAATTTTTTTGAAAGCTTTACTGCCTCTGGATGTGCTAAGTACAGGGCCTCCAAGTGACCCTCTCCACTGAACTTTGACCAGTGAATTCAACTTGTTTCTTCAAGCTGTTCATAGAGTACCTCCATAACATGTTTCCCCTTTAGTTCTGCAAGCTTTACCTTCCGCTTAGTGTTATAGATTGTTTGGTCATCAACATAATCCCGCCCATCAATCTTGCTCAATTTTCTCTTAAGTTGTAATGTATTTAGCCCATCTTTCATGCCTTCCTTAAGTAAATCCAAGGCTTTCCCAGAGATTCTCCGTAGTTGAGGATGCACAGATGGATTTTCAAATGGTTGATGGTTATGTTGCATTTCTTTAAAGGAGATTTGCCACAAGGGGTCTGCCTTTGTGCAACTTGCATGGATTAAAAACTTGCACCCAACCTTCCTTGTGTGAGTTTGTCTAGACCGTTTGGTAAGAATTTTTCCTGAATAGGAACCATTTCTATCACAGGCTAAATCCACATATTGGTCAAGCTTTGAGTTGGAAACTGTTAAAGCATAACCATGCTTCATTTCCCATATTTGACAATAGTTTTTTGCCTCTTCCCTAGTAGGAAAAGCTCTCACAGGAGGTGGGTCAAGTGGATCTGTCATAGTTAAATATTTATATTGATGGCATGCACTCCATCAGTTTCAATCAAATTAAATACGGCAAAGACCAGTAACATAAAATTTCACTCACAAACAGAGGTCAAATCCCACTGTGAAACATTTTTTTCCTCAATTGTCACCCTTGATGAGGATGCAATTGGGGCTTCCAATTTTTCATTACCCAAATCCTTTGTTTCTTTTTCCAAAGCTTTGTTGATGGCACTATCAATTTAGACCTTCCACGCAGCCATGTCAGAATAAGGAGGGCTTTCCACTGTTCCCATGCAAAAAAAATTCAATGGTATACTTAAGTATTCAATCCAACTTTCAATTGAACAAACAATGCTTGCTAAATTTTGAGTTGAGAAAGAATTGTTTTCTGATTTTTATATGATTTCAATTTTCACTTTAATTTCACTTTTGTTTCACTTTAAAGTCTCTTTGGGATTTCTAGGTGTGGAACAACAGTCCCACAAAGTATGGATTGATCCCAAATTTGGGTTGATGGAACACAAGGGTGGTCCAGGGGGTGCCCAAAATTCTGGCACAACTTCTGGGGGTTACATGGCTCCTACAAAAACCCCGGGGGGTTGCGCGTGTTTGGAACAGCCCTTTGTAGTCGTCTTTGGGCCCCCATGGCTCATTTGAGCCATGTAGGGCCCTACACAACTACCGCAAGGTTGGAGCCATGAATTTAACATCACCCAAAAAATAATTCTCTTATGATTTTTTTTTTCTATCTCTTGAATTCTATTTGAGGATCAAAAAATATGCTTGAAATTAAAATACTACTACAAAGGATGAATTTGTAATTCCCATTGAAAGCTTGATCATAATCATCCAATGAATCATTTTTGATATTTATTTCTATTAATTTTTGATGAACTGCCACCTTATTGTTATGGATAAAGTTTGAGTGAATTATTGAATTGTTCATATGCCTGTTAATTTTCAAATTATTTTTGTTTTTTGTTTCATTAAAATAATATGAATTAGTTATATTTAAAGTGACTAATCTATCATAATCATAGTGACCATAGAATTTTTCTTCAGGTTTAGTTTAGTTAGACTGAGAGAGATTTTAGTGGTACCAGTTTTATTCTTCATCATTTCATATTTTTAATATCCTCAATGTCTATATCTCTGATTCATAAAATTTCTTATTAATTATCCATCATATTCATTTATTATAAACCAATTTTTGCCACTTTTGATAAGTCTACTTGAGCTTGTGCTATTCAAGTTAAGAATAATAATTTGTTCATCAATAAATCAATACATAGTGTCCCCCAAGGTCCTCTCCAGTCCCATCTAAATTGAACTCTCAAGTTTTTCACTATACACCTTTCTCATCAGGAAGCTGAGTGGTGAAATCTATAAAACTTATCAGCCACAGTGTTCCATTTTTTATTGTTTCTAATTCTGCATATCCACCATGATTTCAGCATATTTATTTACTCAATTTGGTCTAATTGACTGTTCAAAATCATTTATATGTTCTTTTTTTGTGTGATTCCAAGATATAGCATAAAATAAGTATCTGCTAGAAAATATATTGAATCAAAAATAAACAGGAATAATTAATTAAAAATTAAAACCAATTTGAATTAAAATTTCTCATGACTCCTGCCCAATTGAGGGGTTGGGGGGTTCAGGGATTGAGAATTGAGTTGGAAATCAGGGACTGGAATCATTTTTTAATACCAAAACACTATCCCAAAGGTTGGGGTGATTATTGGGGAAGGTGGAAGGAATTTTTTGGTCCTAAATTATGAGCAACTTGTCTCATGAGGAAAGGGTGCTGAGAGGCATTTCTCACACTGTAAATTTGAGAAAGGTGGGAATGAAAGAGGATTCAAGAGTAAAGAGGCTGCAGAGCTTATTGAAAATATGCATTGGGGGTAGGGAATGATGTGGCTTTAAAATTTTATGTGTTATTTAGCATAAAGAATGCCTGAATTCAATGTGCATGGATGAAAATGGGAGGGATTATTTTACTATGGAGGGGGTGCAGATGGAGATTTTTGGCCTGGTTGGTTAAATGGATGAAGATAATTTTTTTAGGGAAGATTAATGTGAAAATGTTTTGAGGGGGAGGGGTTGGGTTTTTTTGTGCTTAAGGAGGTTTGAGAATGTGGTTATGGGGGTGGAGGGTCAAAATGGAGCTTTATCAGGTAGGGAGTGTGAGGTGGTGGTGTTGAGGATCTAATTTTAAAGTATGAGGAGTGATCAACTGGGGAAGAAAGTGATGATTTGGAGTGTAAATAATTTCACTGATTAAATTTTAAACAAGATTCAAAAGAAACTAACACATTAAATTCAATTGAGATCAAAAAAAACTCAGTTTCTAAGGATTGCAATCAATATAATCAATATATTACCCAATGGTAATGTGATTATTTAATGAGGAAATATTCAGAATGAAGGAAATGATGAGATGAAAAACTAATTGTAATAGGAGATAAAATTAGATGGAAGATGAAATAGATTCATAGTCAAATATTCTTGATACTTTAATAAAACCCTTGAGGAAATCACATTTGTATAAAGAGATCAAATTATTGTGATTGAAGTATTAATATATTTTTTAACTGAATCAAAGGATGAGTTGAGATTAATATAATGGGGTTGAATCAGAATGAATGACTAAATTAGAAAAACAAAATGATGATTAGATTCTTAAAAGAGGTAATTTTTATTAAAAATTATTTATTAGAAGATTATAGAAATAAATTTAAAGGACAAGAAGATGACTTGAGCTAAAGGTATTAAATTTTTAATCAATCACAGAGCTCAAAGAATATAAATAAAAATGAATTGAGAGGATTTTTACTATCAATTTCACCCTGTATAATTTTACATTTGAAAACCCAGCTTCAAAGGATTTATTTGCAGTTTTAGAAAGTGAAATTAAAAATAGATGGAGTCTCCTCTTATAAATATTTCACTCAAAATAATTTATTTCAAATTAAAAATAAAAATAAAAACTGAATTTTAATGTTGTTTTTTTTTCCTTGATGAATTTGATGTATTTTCAAAAAAGGAAGAAAAATTTTCAGGTTATATTTGGTGTTGATAAACATCTTTAAAATTAATGAAGGAATGTTAATTTTTCAAGTAAATCACAAGGGTAATAGGGATCATCAACTCTTTCATAAAAAATGATTCTGGATAAGCAAAGGCATAAATTGTTATAGCAAGATTCAGAGTATCATATTCAAAAAATTTTACATTCATCTTTAACATTTTTCAATAATTTATGAATATTAACATATAATTTAATTGGATTAATGAGTAGCTAAATTTATTTTGAGTTTTGAATCTGATTCTGAATCTTTCCCAAGTTCCCTTACTTATTCCCAGAATCCCAATTTTGCTCTTTATATTTACCTCCGGTTGACAAAGATGGTAGTTTAAATCATTCATTTCTTCATATTTGAGACAAAATTCCAGTATTCTTCCAGAAAACCTTTTTTATATTTATAAAGCAACTTTTTCAGAAGATATTCATCTTCATATACCTATTATTGAGGCTCTTCTGAAACCATCATTCTATTAAAATATGATTGATCATGACAGAAAACAGGTAGATCATTGAGAAGCAAGATCAATTTTGTTTGTGGAAAAAAATTTGAGTTGCAAATGCTCATCAATTTGAAAATAATCATAATGTTTTTTCAAGTATTTTTTTCAAATATATTTTCCAAAATGGAATTCCTCTTATTCAAATCAATATTTAGTTTGAATCAGCAGCTGGCATTTTTAAATGGGATGGGATTGTGATCCCAAAAAAATTCAAATTCAATCAGGAAATCCATAATCCTTACTTATGTGAGACATACATTCTTATAATTTTTAGTTTTCAAGCAACAGGATGAACTCCAATATCCTACGGTAGATATCATAAACCCTAATTGTTCAATGGGCAGGCATTTAAATTAGAGAAATAAGTGAGTGAGGGAGGCCAAAAAAACAAAATGATCTGATTGGAATAAAGACCACAAATCCCAAAAAAAAGAAAAGAAAAAAAATATTGGGAGATTACTTAAAGGCTGGATCAAGGTATGGGTCAATTTGATGACTGTTTTGGAAATATGAGCTGAAAAAGATTTGAAAATTTTCACAAGGGAACCACCAGGATAGTATTCTAACTATTCAGAGACTTTCCTTTTCCTCAAAAATCCAATACTTCTTGTAACTGAAAAATATATAACTTTTCCTAGCCTGATGGGTTTTTTGACAATGATTGGAAAAGAGATGGTTGCACTGAAATCAATCAAAGTTGGAGATAAAACATTGGGGGGGAGGTTGTTTTCATTCATTTTTTTTTAGACAAAAAACCCCACTTTTTGCATGTGGGACACCTTATTACAGGTGTGGAAGAGTGAATTTTTAGTATCTTGAAAAGATAAAATGAGAGAGATAATTTATGCACCAATATCTTGCTTGAGATGAATCTATGAGGATTATTTTATAGCACAGGATAGAACAATATTGGTATACATTTCAAGTTGAACAAGGCCAAGATAAACTTGGTGAGTGAATCAGGGAAGGGAGGGGGGGGGTGTAACAAAGGTGAATAAGCTAAAGTGTGAAAGGGGAGGGAGGGAGCTCATCAGGCAGGTGGTATGGCCTACTAAAAAATAGGTTGGCATTTGTTGGGGAAAAAAATACAGGGGCTTTTTGGGGGAAGGATCAAAAGGGTGGGGGGCTTGTTTGGGGTTGATATGAGACTAGAGGGTGGTGTGGATATTGAGGAGATGGTGAGGTTGTTGTAGTAGCAACAAGGTGATGGGTGGAGTGGTTGTCAAGTTGGTGGTGTGGATGAAGAAGTAAGAAGGGTTTTGACCAGTCAAGAAATGAATTGATCTCATTTTAAATCAAACCAAAGCTTGGAAATAAGAGGAGAACTCAGTTCAAGACATAAGAGGAGAACTCAGTTCAAGACATAAGGCAAGAATTCAGTTCAAGATAAAATAGTTATGATGCTTTGTTTTTTTTATGGTAAATCAGTTTGAACAAAGTTGGAACACAAGATATCTTCTGTCTACAGATCAAAATGGGTATGAAACTGATTTCTTTTTCAAGTTGGTAAAACATGACTCAAGTAGGTACAAGCCAAGAAGCCTACAACAATCATTAAGAATTGGACAGCATCTTCAGGTTCAAAACACTTAAATATGAGGTCCCCCACAAGTCAGCCTTGGCCCTGTAAATCCAAAGGATGTGTGGTCACGTCACAAGGTGAATGGATGATAATAACAGTGCTAGTTGCACCTTACATCTTTCTTTCTTCTAGGTATGGTTACTTCATTTCAATAAATATTTATTTGTTTTACATTTTGTAGTTACTTATGTATTTGCAAAGGTTTGGCTAAACAAGTGTCTATAGGCTGAGACCGCTGTGAAGGAGCTGGTGAAATGTGTAGGGACTGGTTGGTGAAAGGAAGTTGTCGGCCGCCAGACGGAGAGTATGACTATCATCCGCCAGAAGTATCGGGATACCCCAGCCCTTGACTTGTTCGGAACCAACCTCATGAACGAAAACTTCCGACGATGGATGGGCGACTACCAAGTATTCTGGACCAGATCGAAATCATCGATCGATCTCAGGTTACGAGACCACTTCGACGAACGGATGATGATACGAATCTTGATGAATTGATCGAAAGCGTACAAGTCACCTCTGAATCGTTAAAGCTGAAATTTCTATCGCAACCCACCGATTCCAGCGATGGTTCTCAAAATACTAAAACCCACCCTCGAGTAACCTCCCCGATCGACAAACAACTTGGATCGAATCCACAACAGAAGCTCAAACTTCAGGGAATGATGGCTGCTACCTTGGATAACTTAGTGTACGGTATGTAGTTTTCTTATCCATCCTTCTGCTCGATCCACATTTATCTTATCGAGATTATTCGGTGTGATCGAACCGATGTGATCGGCAATTGCAAGTTTATTCTAACCTCACAACGGGCTCAGCAGAGGATCGGCTGATGAAACCTGAGTTGGTTAAGTAGACGAGCCAGATATATGTATCTTTTACGTTTGAGAGCTTTCACTTGAACCTAATGTAACTTGATCTCTTTGACTCTCCCCTCTTTGTCTATTTTTTTTTCTTTAAATGATCGATTTCTCCTTGACAAATCGCTTTTGAACATTCAGGATAACCTGAGATCATACTTGAAAAGAGTCATCAAAAAATCGGATGATGATCGAAGAAGAAACCAAATTTCGCAACCCTCGACAAAAAGGTTTATTCTGAATGGGATCGGTGGTAGTAGCAGTAGTAGTAGTCGCATGAATCGGCTTCAAGCCTCAACGGATCATTCGGATATTAACCACCGTGATCATCACAACCCTGTCGATAACCAAAGTG
The DNA here is from genome assembly GCA_025617555.3 of Puccinia polysora. Taxonomy (NCBI): domain Eukaryota; kingdom Fungi; phylum Basidiomycota; class Pucciniomycetes; order Pucciniales; family Pucciniaceae; genus Puccinia; species Puccinia polysora. The sequence continues at coordinate 22,150,863 of CM062620.1, read as the reverse complement.
CAACTCCTAAAAAAATCAAGCTGACCGAATCTGAAATCGAGGACAAGATAGAATCCTACAAGAATCTACCCCCTGATCAAAAAATTAGGTTACCCGAAATCAGGCAAGTGATCAAAAACCCTCAAAGCGATACTCATCAGAACCTTGGTCATGGTGACGATGATGATGATGAACTAAAAGTATACGATGATTAAGAGTGAAATCCATCAACTTAGAGAAAGAAACCCCCTAACCGCCAAGCAAGTGGCTGAAAATCAAGGAATTTTGAAAAAGGAAAATAATCATACTTGAAAGGTGTTTTTTCGTAGTTACGAATTTGGAGTTGAACCCGTCGTTCATGAATGATGCATGTACAGCTTAATGTTGTAACTTCGTTCGATTGGCACGTAGGCTAAATAGAACAAAAAATATTGATTCGGGGCATGAACGTATGAGATCGACCCTAGGGCCCAGCATTCGACGGCTAGCTGAGTCGGACGGTAACGGACCTGGGTAGCGTTGGCATCAAATGATCATATCGAAACTTAATGCTGAGCCTATACATTGTTGTCGTACCCGTAGAAACAAAACATCGACCATGTGTGTGTGGGGGGAAGGGCGGCAATTATGATACCTGATTGGTCTCAAGTATTGAACAGGGCTAAGGATTCCACGACAGCCCATCTGGCCCCACTGATCGACTGGCATTGACGATCTTGTTTTTTTTCTTCATTTTTGTATTTACTATTCTCGTCTCCCACTTGTTTTTCAACAACGTCTGCGAGAGGTACTCAGCCTCTTAGTCTCCTCGAATTCCCACCCATTTTGAGCCCTTCGCTCATCCTCACTGGCCATTCCTGTGGAGAACAATCATCCTGTCCTCCCCAACGATCCGCGCCATTTTTGACTCCCAAATCCAAGTCGGCCTCTTGGTTATTACTCTCCAATCCGACAAGGTTCTTACTCTCACTCTTTGATCCCACTCACTACCTGCGAGCAATGGCCCAAAATGAATCAGGTTGTCTTGAACTAATGAAGTGGATCAAACGGTCCATTCCTTAGCTTTCTATCGAAAACACAACCCGGATTCGGCATCCGGCTCTATGCAGGAGCCAGGAATTGACGACCTCTCCCGTCGAATGGGAAAATTATTCTAGCATACGGTGGGGATCGATAAGCCCTAAGTGATTCAATGTAGTACATACACGGAAGGTAATCGTCCCAAGCTAGTTTGGTTGTGGCCAATCTCCTAGTGCTTAGTAGCATGTAGAGAAAAGAGGGTGAAAAGGCACAACCCGCCGCTAGGTCATCCTAGTCGGCATTTGCGGACTCCCGCCTTCTCTAGCCTCAACATGTAGTTTTACAGACTCAAAGGTCATAAATACGTTGACTTGATAGAGTGTGATGGTTTACCAAAACTCCGACTATTAATTACGAGACCGAGATAGGAAAAGTAGCCAAGGGAGTTTCAGTACCACAGTCCCAAGTACTGAGACCAAGAGCCTCAAACTGAGCACTGGTGTTCAAAAACTGTCTAACCCAAAGAGTCCGTGCATGCATTCAAGACCGGAAGCCACTCCCACTATGAGGGAAGTGAAGAAAATGATGAACAATCTAGCCCGATAGTTTCTCACAGCAATTAGAGTTGTGTGAATGTCAAATGATAAAGGGAATGTTGCTAGTACATACTATTAAGAGCAAATGCATGATTAAGATCAATGGGATAAAGAAAAAATGCATCAAGACATAATTACAAATTACGAAGTTGTATTCATTTCAAATATTACTTTTCCCGGTAAACCTGTCCACCAGGTTCGCATTTTTTCCAGCGGACAGGTTTCCAGCGAATGATAGACAGCGGGGAGGAAAATCAAAAAAAGAAAGAAAGAAAAAATCCCGAATTTTTGTCATCCATGTCCCCGGTTTGTCTGTCTACTTCCCGCAAAAGAGACAGATGGGTGCGGGTTGGTTTTCAGTTCACCTCGCTTAACCTGACCCATCCCCTTTCAATCCGCCCCATCAATGTCAACCACTTTGCTGATCCCCGCCAAATTGCTGATTCATCATTCACACTCAACAATCAATCAATATACTTTTTTTTTTTAAAAAAAAAAAATTGTTTTGTTAGTCCAAATGTTTGTCTGCCCTCTTTGCGGGAAAGTCAACAGGCAACCTGGGCAAAGTAGCCAATAATGTGGGCGGTACAACAAGAATTTTAGGCCACTTAGGTAGACAGAGAATGCAAAAAATGTACTCACTAGAACTAGGAACATCAAATTCTCAGTGGGAAGGGTGGACATAAAATCAGGCTTGTAGATGTTTTTCCCACAAAAATTATACAGTCTCACTGGGAAAAGAAATATGTGTTATAGATCAAGCTTGTCTGGGCACACTCCCAAGTCCCACTTGGCACTTTTCCTAGGGTGGTTTGGAGGATGCCCAGTGGGCTTGATTTGTGCACCTGGTTGTGTGGCAGATCTTGGTGCACAGCCAAGTCCCACTTATCCAAAGCCAAGCTGTTGGTATCCCCCCCCCTTGCTCCCCCCCTCCCCCCATTGATTTTGGCAGGTGTGGCTAAGCTGAGCTTGAGCCCAACCCACCCAAACTAGGGAAGCTTCCAAATTGTGCTTGGCTAAGTGCAATGCAAGCTTCAGTGGGTGCCATGCAGGCTTTGGAAGGTTCAAAGCAAGCTTTAGGGATTTTTCTCCAAGTTTGGTTGGGTGCCTAGATGGGCTTGATGGACCATATATATTTTAAATTTGTTTGGTCACCCTTCATGGTGAATTTGGCCAAAAGGATCCCTGGAAAGCTTCCAAATTGTGTCTCTTTTCAAGATGATTATTTTCCTTGATCTAGTTCTCAACCTTCAAGATGTTCTTTCACATCACCCTCTTTAACTTCCCTACCTTCAAATTCATCAAACTTGTTCCAAAAACTGAAGACCATGAATGCAGACATGTCAATTGACTTAAAAAGCTCCTCCTCTGATGCCTCTTGACAAGATGGCCTTGGTTCCTTCTTGGCAAGCAGCAGGGAATCACATCCAGCTCTTCCCCCTGAAAAAAATGCTGGCCTCCATGGGGATGACCCTATGGCAGCTTTGGACAGAAATCTTGTCAGGGAAATGCTGGACAAGTTTTTTCTTTACTATCCTTCCACTTTTTCCATTTTAATCTGAGAAAGACTATTTCCAACTTGAGTAGGAAACTGATAAAATTTATATTTTCTGCTGAATTTTCATGATAATTAATAGTCTAATCACTTCAATTTTTAAAAAGAAGAGAAAAATTCTTTGGAAAAGACCCTTTTTGTTTTTATTGTTCTGAATAAATATTTTTTTTTTTTGGAAATTTTCAATGCTTTGATGAATTTTCTATTAAACCATTTATTACTTGATTGCTGGGTGTTTTTTCTTTTATTCATTTTTTCCTTCTAATGTTAATTTTATGAATTTATGAATTTTTATGTTATTGAATTAATTCAAGTTGGTTTTAATTTCAATTCAATTCAATCCAATCCAAGCCTTTTATGTGCTTTTACTTCTTGATATCTATTTATTGGATATTGTTATGTTTGTGAAATTTTTTTATGATTTCATTTACCTTTATTTATATGTCAAATTTGGAAAATATGTTGTTTTGTGCGCCTCAAATTCTGAAAATCTTTATTTCAGGAGGTTTTCAAGATTTTTTTCCACTTTTTTTTCTTTAAATTTCAATCAATAAATTTAGATCCAAGATTTTTAAGAATCAATAGCTCTATGATCCTAGACATGTTTATTGAGATTATTTCCAAAACAATTTACTCAATTTCTTGATGCCTTTAAGTATAAGGTCTAGCTAAAAAAAAAAATCAAACCTGGTAAAAATGACCTTTTTAAGGAGTGTACTGTAAAAAAATAAGAAATAAAAACTCATCAAGAGATCCCTTTTGACTTTTTTTTCAGAGATGATGAATATTTTCACAATAAATTTTAAATTTATTAGATTATTATTCTCATTCTTTTTTCTCATTTTTGAGAAGAGAAACACTTCTTCTTCCTTATCTAATTCCATTTATTTTTCCAAATAAAAAAACAAAAAAAATCTTTTCAGGTTTTTAAAATACTCCTTAACATGCAAAGATTGACATATATTGTTATTTTTTATAATTTCCATTTTTATTCTATCCCAGTTGTTAGAAAAATTTGTGAAATTAAGGATGTGTTGATTAACCTGGACCAGGCTGTTTGTATTTCAAGGATCAGATGAGCTTACTACAAACAACCAGTAAGGGAAAACAACCAAGGAGGAAGACAAATAACAAACAGAAGCGCTACCTCTACAGGCTGGGTGATGGCCTTGAGCAGACTAAGTATAGAGGGTAAGACACGTTGATAGACAGACCAATCCTTCCAGGACAGCTTGAAGACTACAGGGTTTCAAGATATTCAGCTCCTGATGTTGAGTTGACAACTTAGTTGGAATCTACTGCAGGTTGGAAAGATTGTGATGTGGTTATTGAGTTCGAGACGTGTTCGAGTCGAGAAGCAATAGGCTGATTAGCCTGATGATCCAATTGTGATGTCAAAGTAGCTGGTGGAGGTTGAGAGTCTGAGTGCAATGAACAACGGTGCAATGAGCAACAATGGGGCAAATCAAGATAGAGACTGAAGAAATTAAAGAGACAGGACAAGAGTAGAAGACATGAATGGAAGGGGTTATGGACCAAGGGAAGTTGTTCCCACGGTTCAGTCAGGAGCTGGTCGGACAGTTGACAGTGACGTTACAGTTGAATGTATTGGAAACTTCTCATCCTCATGCGCAATTGTGGAGGTAGCCACTACTTGGGAAATGGAAGATTTGAAGAAATGACAAGTGAGATGAGAACAAACATCTCTGACAAATATCCTCAACAAAATTGGGTGGAAAAATGGCTAGATTCCCTCAAAGCCATGATTCAAATGGAGAAATATATTGGTGGTCTCAAGAATAATTTTGCCTTTTTTGAATTATTTTTACTTCATTTTTGATTTCATCATTTGATCAATTGTTTAATTTTTGATTTTTTGTGAATTCTGTGATTTTTCCCCCCTTTCTTCTTCAGTTTTGAACTTCCTGTTGGCACTCTGGTCAAATTAGCCTAATTTGAACAGGGTTGTGGCCAAGATTCACCCACAGGTCATCCACCCTTTCAGGATGAATTTTGCAGGTGTTGTTTTTGCAGGGAATAAACCACATGGGTAACCCCCATTTCCAACCTTGTTGACCTAGGATAAGTCTACCAGGGTGCAGGATCTAACAAAATTGCTGGTCTGCACCCCTGGTCAAGTTTGGCATGTTTCAGAAGAATCTGGCTGCATGTCTGTAACCAATTGTGGCAAGCCATTTTGCAGGTTGTTCTCAAAGGTAAAAACATACAGTTGAAGCTTGGGATGCACCCTGGTTCAACCTAATTCAATGGGCTGGGCCAAAAGGGACTTGACCAATAAAAAAATAAAAAGAAATAACAAGAAAATAAAAATTAAATAAAAAAAAGGCCCATCCCTCCTTTGAAGAAAGGTGTGATTTTAGCATTTTTTTTCTAAATTCATTCCCTCTTCAAAGAAAGGTGTGATTTTAGTAATTTTTTACTGAATTCAAAAATTCTGGTGTGTTTTCCCACCCAAGGAAGGAATGCAAACCTTCAAAATTGGTGTGATTACAAAAATAGTATGACTTTAGGAAATTAAGTTTTGGAACACCTTTCTAAGGTGTACAGGAGTTTCTTTGGTGGGATAACACACCTTTTGAAGACATTTTAGGCACACCAAGGCCTGCAAACATTGATTGAGGTTGGGGGTCTAAGTTAGGTTACCCATACATCCTGTAGGGTCTGGTCTATCTGGGGTAAAATATTTCTGAGAATTCAATGATTAAAATCACTTGAGTTAATGTGACAGGTATAAATAGAAAAATTATATTTATTTTTGCAAGGAATTGTTGATAGAGTTAAGGGCAGAGAGGTCAAATGTTTGGTTTTGGGGAAACAGGCTTGGAGGGGCTTAAGTGCTGTTGAGCTAGTTCTCCAGGTGGGGCTAAAGTGCCACTGGGAGGACAAATGGTCTCAGAATCAATGATTTATTTCAATGGGCCAGTCTAATCCAGCTTTTAAATAGACTAGATAAAATTGAACAACTTGTGGGTCTGTTGGAGACAATGATAGGAAAATCAATCAATATTCAAAAAGAAGGAAAGCAAAAAGATGGGCAATTGGAGACAAGTGAAATTTCAACAATTGGAGTATGAGGTCAGATTTGAAAAAAAATTTTATTTAGCATGAGAAAAATGATCAAAATTCATTTTCTCTACACAAAATGCAATATTTATGTTTGAATATAAATACCTTTGTACCAAAAATAGAAAAATATTGAAAAATTCTGCATATACCTTATTGATGAGGGCAATTCAAATAGTTCCATATTTTTCTACCAAAATATCATCAAGTACAGAAATAACTATAAAGAATAGGAAAACTTTTTCTTTGAGGAAAGTTTTAGATTTCTAATGGAATTTAAATACCTTTTTACCAAAGATAAAAAAGATAGAAAAATAATAAATATATCTCTTTCATAATTAGAATTCAAAGAGTTTGAAAAAATTTAACAAAGGCTTCATGAAGTACAACAATCAAAACATCAAATATGAAAAACTGATTTATTTGAATAAGAATTGAAATTTCCAGTGAGATGTAAATACCTTCTACAAAACATAGAAATTTTTTTAAAAATTCTACATATACCCATAGTGGAAGGGTAATTAAAATATGCTGAAATATACCAGAAAATAATTGATGAGAAAAATAAAATCAAAAACCAATTTGTTTGATTTAAAATTATTATTTCATATGGAATGTAAATATCTTTTTCCCAAACAAAAAAACAAAAATACAACCATGAAACATCCACCTATTTAATGAAAAAAAATCAAAAATCATATAAAATCCCAAAATCAATTCCACAAAGTCTAAGAATAATGAAAGAAATATGAAAAATTGATTTCTTTGACTTAAAATTGGCATTGCTAATGGGATTTAATTTGATGTTTCTGATGGGAAGTATATGAATTTTTACCAAGTTTGAAAAATTATTCAAACATGCTACATATACTTTCCTTTATAGAGGAATTCAAATATTTTTAATTATTCCAAATAGAATTTTTTCAATCATAAGAAAAATATGAAAGATTTGTTTCCCTTTATTCAAAGAGATACAATTTTGATATTTCTTTAATTGTTCCTGCACTTTATTTATCTTATTTTTTAAATCTATATTATATTTGAGTTCCTTTCATCAAAAATTTGTATAAGCCATTTTTTGATTTTTTTATGTTTTTTTTTTTATTCTTGGTAACAAGATATTGACATTCTATCAGAAATGCTAAATTTTATTTAAAGACATCAATTTTCAATTTTATTATTACAAATATGTTGCTCAATGAATTTTTGTTGGAATATTTTGAAATATTTGTATTCCCTTCATACTATAGGTGTATGTATAATTTTTGTATGTCTTGTTATGTTTGGCGTAAGGTATTTAAATTTCACTGGAAATTTCAATCCTTATTCAAAGAATCAATTTTTCATATTTGATGTTTTTATATTTGTAATTGATGAAGATCCTTTGGGAATATTCAAACATATTTTAACTCTCCTTGTGAAATATATGCCCAGGATATCTTCCTATTTTTGATTTTTGGAACAAATTTATTTACATTCCATCAAAAATCTCAAATTTTCTTCAAATAAATGTGTTTTTCAATATTTTTTGAAATTATTATTTTACTGGATGATATTTTTTGTTAAACATTTGGAAAACTTGAAAACACCCTCATCACATAGGAATATGTACCATTTTTATGGTTTTTTTATTTTTGGTACAAGGGTATCTATATTCCATTGTAAATATTCCATTTTATGTAAATAAAATTAATTTTTATCTTTTTTTTATTTTTCTTACATCGGAAAAAGATTTCTCAAAAAATCTTGGTTAAAATTTGAATCCCTTTTCAAAAAAATTATATTTTTTTCATTTTCACATATCAAATTAACTCAAATTGGTGTCCATATTTGGATTCTCCAAAGCATTCTATGCCAGGCAGGCCCCACAGCAGTTTTGAAGGTCTTTTTTTAGCCCCTCATTTCCTCAATTAATGTCTACACGCCTTAGGAATCCCAGAAAGTACTCACAAGGTTGGTCCTACCATCCTAGGCACTCTTGTAAACATTAAAAAGGCATGCCAAACCTCAATCATTTATATTCACATATTTTTTGTATGGGCACATCTTTAAAAGGTTTAAAAACCTTCCTGGGGGGGGAACCATGTGAAAACGCATTAATTTAATAGAAAGATTAATCTATTCATACCTTTCTTCAAAATAGGCATGATTTTAGCCAAAAATAAATCCAAAATCATGCCTTTTTCAAAAAAAGGCATGGTTTTAGTAATTTTTAAGGGGTGAATTTAGCCTGGTTCAACAATGAAGGCACACCCATTGGGTAAGGCAAGCCTGTGAAAGGGCAATTTTTCAGAATGAAACATCCAAAACATTTAAAAGAAGAAAATAAGTGAACATAGTAATAATAATAATAATAATATTTGGGTTCATTGGAACCATGATACAGGCCCAGGAGACTAGTATTTTTGGGTCAGTCCCTGGAATTTCTTTTCCCCTCAGTGTTTAGTTTGGAGAAAAATATGTATCAACAAAAAAAAGAAGCAAGACAAGAGATAGAGAAAAAAATTCAAGAAATTCAAAAATGCCAATAAAAAATCAAAACATTAAGGATAATAACTAAAATCAAAAACCATCTGATATAAACAAATCATTTAATTTTGGTAATTATTATTTCCTTACCTCAAACCCTTAAACTCACACCCTTTTTAAATTGCCCCAAGATTGGGCATACACTGGCTTTTCCTTGAATTTTTATTTTTGAGAAGCTGATTCCACAGATATTTAGCTTGGGGGTCTAAAACCCTCAGAAAATTTCCTTCAGATTTTTCCCAGTATTTTAAGGCCTTCAAGAAACTTTCCAAAATAAAAATCAAATATCAAATATTTCACCGTGCATCTTTGGACCAATGGCTTTAACTTTTTGCTGACTAAATATATATATATATTTGGTGTTTTGAATTGAAAGCTAGTTTGGGAATCAATTGAAGAACTCAAACAAACTTTTTTTAGATGATTTGTTGGATGTATTTTAGGCCTCCAAAAGTGGGAACAAATGCAAAAAAATGAAAAAAAAATATATATATAACATCCTTTTCAATATTTTACTTTACCATCAGACTTAAAGATTTCTTTCAATTCTATTTTGGATTTGATATTGGAAAATAATTAAAGAAGAAAATTGAAAGATTGATTAAAAAAAACAGTGGAATGTTAAATTTACAATTCTTCACTTTTGTTTTTGATAAACTAGTCAAGCACAAAAGTGAGTTTATAGGACACAGAATTACATATTTTCTCAAGGCAGATAATATTTTTCAACACAAAGCAAGTTCAAAATCATATTAGAAGCTTCTAATTTCTGAAAAAAAAAGAAAAAAAAAATCACATTCATATGTCCCACTGGGATGAATTTTATTCTTTGAGGAGAAAGAAAATAAATAAAAAATAGTCTATGAATAATAAGCAGGCTTTTAATTTTTTTTTCAATAGAAACAATATACTGGAATTTTTGAGTCTGATACCAATGGGAACAAAGGTCAATAGAAGACATCCAGCTCTGAATCAAATTTCTCAACAGTGCTAAAAAAAAAAAAAAAAAAAAAAAAAAAAACATGGCATCAGAAAGGGATAACTAAATTCCCAATTCTTCCTGTTATGTGAATTTTTTCAATTCAATTCATGAATTGGGTAAATGTGGTGCAGGAAAACTGTGAGACCATCTGCAAATCAATTTGAATTTTGACTCCAAAACCCCAGCATGCTCAAAACAGGTTTCAATCACAATCCCAGGTTCTAAAACTACCAGAAGTTTCATCCTCCCTTTTTTTTTTGTTTTTTCTTTTCTTTCTTTCTTTTTTTTTTTTGTGGTGATTGATGGTATCACTTGTATGTCTTGTTCTACCACTCTAAATCAATTTTTCATGCAAAAAAAAAAAAACTTTGATCAAGGACTACCTTGACTCTAATAGGTCTGTTTTTGATAATGGCACCTTGAATTCTTTTTTTTTTTTTTTTTGCTCCTCAAGAACTCCATCAAAAAAGCTCTATGCACCTTGATTATGGGCATGAAAGCCCATGGGGCTCATATGCCTTTGAAGATTTTCTTCTACTCACAATTTGGTTGTCTATCTTGTCTCACTTTCCAGAGGCCTTGGCTCTTTCTGCCCATCACAGAATAACCAAGGCCAGCCTTGGTGACCTGGAAAGCCATGTTGAATGGCTAATGGTGGAAAACCTGATAGCACTAATTTTTCATACCAGCCTTGTGGGCCTCTATTAGATCCCATGGTAAATATGCTGGATGCAAGGATTTCAATCAAACCAAATATTGTGACTTCTGATGTGCATGGTTCAGTGGTGGCTATGGAGATGCAGCAGTTCTCTTGATTTAATCAGATTACTAAAAATTTGGGAATATCTGGCTTGCCCAGTTGGGATCTTTGATATGGGGGCCACTGGGGATTTCAAAAGAAGGGTAAAGAGGTTTCTGAAACTTCTCCCTCCACTGGTTTGGATTCTGTAAATTCACCAGCTTCTGGATAAAATCGGTGGCTGATGACAGAGTTTCCATGCACAAATTTGTTGATGCTGGAGAATCCCAGGAACAGGGATCCAAGGTGGACTCCTAGTAAGTCATTCAATTTTTCCAGAATTTTTGTTCACTCAGAAGGCAGTGGTTCTAAGATTCCCAGGTGGATTTAATATGTGAAATTGGTGTTACTTAACAAATTTGGGGAATTATGCATCTCCAATGTGTCTTTTTTTTCCCACCTGTGTACTGAAGGATAATTCATCTCCTCGTCTTATTTTGACAAGGTTTTATGGGGACATTCCCTCTACTAGGGGTTATTCTTGCTCAAACCAGGACTCATTTACCTTCTAAACTGTTACAAAGAATCACTTTTGTTTTCTCCTTTTTTCCAAAATAAGATGTACTCCTATCATATTGGTGATGGTTTACTCCATTGATTTGTGCCTTTGGAATTCAAGGCCTGTTCATCTGAGCATTAGAAGTCTGAATAAGACCATCCCAAACTTACTTGTGGATGGTTTTCCTACCCACAAGATAAGCCAGACCAATTTTCTGTTTGAAGCTTGCTCTTTGAACCAGAGAACCCACCAATTAATAGTTTTAGAGTTCTGGGTGATTGCACAAGCTCCTGGATATTTTATTCATGTGGAACTGGTGGGGCTTCATAGGAGCATTCTTTAACTTGTCATCCTGGATGATTTTCTTGCTTTGTGCACACCATTGGCCTTGAGGCCAAGGGTCAGGTGGCCAGTGGCCCATAAACTACAGCTTTGGTTTTGGAATTTTGATACAGGTGTGAGGATTTGAATTGGAGACCAGAACCAAGATGTATTTCATGAAGAAAGGGTTTTGAGAATGAAGGAAAGTAAAATAACCACATAAGAGATGATAAATGAAAAATGACCAACGGAGAACAATCTGGCTGAGACAAGCAAGTCTTATAGATAATAATCTGGGACTAGAGAGACTTGTGAGAAGCAGTCAGGTGGAGCGGAGCAAGCCAGTTTGGGATAATGGATTGAGAGAACTGAAACTAAAAAGGAATCATAAGTTCCAGCACTGATTGACGAGTTGCCAGTGAGAAATCTTACAATGATTGGGCTGGCTCGTCTTGTCAATTCAATATTAAAAAGGGTTTGAAAGAAGGAGAGGGTAAGTTGTCTCCGATATTGATTGATCTTGAGTATTGGGTTGAGGTATTGATTGATGAGCAATTGATTGATTGGTTGATTGGTTGACATTAATTGATTGTTGGCCGATTGACAAAAGGATTTGGTCCTTTGGATTGTGCGGTAGGTTGACTAGCAAATTCTTGAGTGCGGCAAGAGCAAGAGTGAAGATAGCACGCGCAGACGCAGCGCTCGGATTAGAACAATTGAGCCGCGCATGAAAGCACTTTACATATGAGACACAACATTGGGAACTTTATGAATGGAAAATAAAGGAGACAAAAGGAAAGAAAGCATTGGAAAGAGATTGAGAATATAGGAGAGACAACAGTAGAAGGAAAGAAGAGAGTCAGAATATTAACACCCCCCCCACAACTCAGAGATCAGTGGAAGAGAGAGCTAAAGGCATTTACAAGCCTTGTGACTGACGTTTTTTTGGCCGCCTTAGTGAGTGCTTCTGCAGTCATGGATTGTGATTTGACCAATTTAACATCAATTAGATTTTGTTTAAAGTCTTTGCAAAGGCTTTTTGTCTTGATGTCAATATGTTTCACTTTGGAATTGGATCCGAATTTCTTGATTTTGTCGTCCAAGCCTTTATTTTCAATGAGGTGAAGCGGACATTTGAAAGAACGCCAATAGATATCCTTGATAAGCTGTTGAAGCCAACAAGCTTCACAATGCCAGCTGGACAGTGCGACTCACTCCGATTCAGTCAAGGAGTGAGTGATTGATTGTTGGCGCCTGCTGGTCCAATATAGCGGACTGCCTTTGAAAGAGCAGATGAACCCACTCTGGGAGACCCTAGAATCTGGATTTTCTGCCCAAGTTGCATTTCTGAAGCATATGAGTCAATTGGATACCAACCAAGGTCCAAGCATCAACGTCATGTCTTTGGTGTTGCCCAAATACCTCCATACTTTCAGTACTTCATTCCAATGGCTCATACCTAGTTCTTGACAGTGTCTTGCCAGGCTCAAAACAGCAAAGCTGATGTCAGGTCTGGTAAGACTAGCTATGAAATTGAGTCAGCCTATGGCGGAACAATAATTGACTTTCAGAGCAAGGAATTTATCCCTATCTTCCTTATCGGCCTTGCCAAGATGGAGGCCAGGAGTGAGCGAAGTTGATATTGGTCAGCTTTGTTGAAGACCGAGTTCTTCTATCCCTTTTTCAATATGCAGTGGCAGTGAAAGGTGGATCAGACCATCCTTTTGTTCTATCTTCATTCCGAGGAGCATGTTTGGCTTGTGGGCGGAGGAATGATTGAATTTGGAAAGGAATTTGGTTTTGAATTCCTTGACGTTCCCCGCGACTAGGAGATCATCAACGTGAAAGAAAATGACACTTGTTTTGTCATTGCCTATGTACAGGCATGGATTGCACACAGACTCTTGGAATCCTTGTGCTTTGATCCATTTGCTCAGCATACAGTAGCAATTCCTAGGCGCTTGTTTCAATCTGTACAGCAACTGCTTGAGTTTAAGATATTTAGACAACCGACCACAGCCTATGGGAGTTTTGATGAAGACCTGCTTGTCGAGTTTGGAGTGTAGGAACGCTCCTTTCACGTCGAGCTGAAGCATTTCTAGATTTTTGTCAGCGACGTATGCTAAGACCGCTCTCAGAGACACTACTTTCCCAGTGGGTGCGTAGGTTTCTAATTAATTGAGTCCATACCGTTGATTAAAGCCTTGTACACATAACCTTGTTTTGAGTACAGGAGCTTCACCAATGGCGTTATATTTGATCTTGAATACGGGAACGGTATTGAGAGGGTTTGTGACTATTTTTTCATCAACTTCCTCCCAGACGTCCTGATCCTTGATTGTTTGGAATTCTTTCAACGCAGATTCTTTCCATCCTGGGATATTCATTGCTCCCGCAAGCGTGGCAGGGATCTTATCAGAAATGAACCTGTAGCGATCTGGTTTGGACAAGGTCTCACAGTTTCTCAGCTTTGGTCTAAGATTTTCTTTGATGGCTGAGTCTGAGTCTGAGAACTTTTCTGAGTCCTCTCCGTCGGATTTGGTCTTAACGTCAACGCCCGCAGAGTTTGTAAAGTTGAATTCAGCAGCAGATGGATCCATAGAAGAGGAATTGGCGGATTGGTTGATGTTGGAGTGTGTGATCAGCGGCTTGGAGATCTGGTTATTGGTTGTGTCATCTATGCACATGATGGGGGCGGGTTCCTGTTGATTGAACTTGACATGTTTAGTTTCTATTATCTTGCCGGCAGGTGTCAGTATCTTGTATGAGAGTAGCAAAGGGTTGAATCCCAGTAGCACACCGGAAGTGCCTTTCTTGCTCAGCTTCAATGTGATGTCAGTATCATTGATCCTGTAGGTCAGGCTCAAACCGATGGGTTTGATGTAATTGTCAGGCAGAAGTTTCTGATGCATTTTCTTCCATGGAGAGTCTTCTCCTTTTTGTTTTGGTATCTGGTTGAGCATCAGACAACAGCCTTTGACTACTTTGTGCCAGCACGATTTGGGGATGTTTGAATCCAACAACGTATCTCAAACAGCTTCCATCAGGGTCCTATTTGCCCTTTCCGCACGGCCGTTGTGTTGAGAGTGGTAGGGTTTGCTCACGACTTGATTGATGTGATGAATCTTGTAGTATTTTTGCAGTTTAAGATTAACGAATTCGCCGCCTCCATCAGAGCAGACGTCCATCGGATATTGGCCATTTTTTCTGTTTTGATTCTCTATTATGAAGATCAGCACATCAGCGGTATTGCTTTTAGATTTTAGAGGAAAACCCCCAATGTATCCAGATTACGAGTCTATGAGAGTTAGAATATATTGAAATCCACCTTTTGACGTAGGATTGATTGGTCCAATGAGATCTAGATGATTTTTTTTGAAGCTGTTCAGAGCAGTTTCTTGTTGATTGTTGAAAGACACACAAGTGATCTTGGCTTTATCACAGCTAAGACATTTGAATGAGTTTCTTTGTGATTTGGAGAGATTTAAATTGAGGAAATTTTCCATTTGTGATAGACTGGCATGGCCCAAAGAACAATGGATGGTAGAGAGTTCTGCGCTTGAGAAGTAGGAACACCGCGCTTTGTTGGCCATGTTGATCACAAACAGATTGTTCACTATTGAGCCGGAAAGTATGGAGGTGCCCTCTGCCAAGGAAAGCTCAAAGGTGTGAGGATGATTGCTCCTGTCCACACAAAGATTAGCCCCCTGACTCATAAGCGCCCCTAGTGATATTAGATTGACAGTGGATTTGGGTACCCAGGCAACGTTGGACAAGATCAGGTTAGTGTCTTTAGTGGACAAGGCAACTTTCCCACATCCTTCAATCCTAATATCAGCATCCCTTTTTCCAGTTTGTATTTGTTTGGTACCATTGCCTTTTTTGAAGGTAGTGAAGGAGTCCCAATCAACAATCATATGTATTGAACATCCAGAATTGAGTATGAAACAACTTTGATTGATTGGATCTGAGGAGGCATTGGAGCTGAGTCCGCAGAAGAAATTGTAAAAATGAGCTTTGTCCTTTACTTTTGGTTTGGTTTTTTTTGGTCCTCAATTTTTCGAGTTTGTGGGCTTGAGTTTGGGGAATTTGAACCAGCATGAGCTAGCCGGGTGTGAAGTTACCGCTGGGTTGTGCTTCCCATTTTCGCATCACGGTCCTCTGTACAAGGCCACATTTACAGGTTCAGCTTGTTCTCCTTCCGCAATTGACTCATTCTTATGTTGTATCAGGTGGTTGAGCACAACTTCTACTTTCATATTGGTGGTGGAGTGCATAATCTGAGATTTCATATGTTGCATCAATGAAGGAAATTTAAAAAGAACAAGGTAGGCGTTAATATTGGAGGGAACCTCAATCCCTACTTCTGTCATCTTCTTGAGGTATATCTTCACCGTTGTAACAAAAGCTTTGATATTGCTTTCCATCAAGAGATTTAAGAAAGCGTTAAAGACGCGTGCCCTATTAGCTGATTGTGATGACGCAAAGTGTTCCTGAGTTGAGATCCAGATCAGCTTGGCATCATCCTTGTTGGAGTCATCAATAATATTGTTGTATGAGTTGGTGTCTAGTTTAGCAAGAATGTGGGCCACAAACTCCTGGTTTGTGTTGTCATCCAGGCAGGACAAGTCGTTTGTATTCATGATGTCAAATATCCCGCGCAGCTTGAAGAGTTTCTCAAACTTCTTCCTCCACATGCTGTAATTATTGGCGGTTAGAAGGGGCGTGGATTCAATGAGAGATTTGATTGCTAGTGATTTGTAGTTGGTGCTGTCCCCCCCTGGTCCTGGTGTGGATGAGGTACCCGGTCAATCCATTGTGTTGCAGTTGGTGCAGGCTTTTAACCGTTTGAGGATTTGAATTGGAGACCAGAACCAAGCTGTATTTCATGAAGAAAGGGTTGTGAGAATGAAGGAAAGTAAAATAACCACATAAGAGATGATAAATGAAAAATGACCAACAGAGAACAATCTGGCTGAGACAAGCAAGTCTTATAGATAATAATCTGGGACTAGAGAGACTTGTGAGAAGCAGCCGGGTGGAGCGGAGCAAGCCAGTTTGGGATAATGGATTGAGAGAACTGAAACTAAAAAGGAATCGTAAGTTCCAGAACTGATTGGCAAGTTGCCGGTGAGAAATCTTACAATGATCAGGCTGGCTTGTCTTGTCAATTTGATATTGGAATGGGTTTGAAAGAAGGAGAGGGTAAGTTGTCTCTGATATTGATTGATCTTGAGTATTGGGCTGAGGTATTGATTGATGAGCAATTGATTGATTGGTTGATTTTGATTGATTAATTGATTGGTCAATTCTGTTGAGAGATGAATGACTCACTCAAGTGAGTTTCCCCACTCCCGCTCTGACCTCAAATGCAAATACTCCAAATCTAGACATGAGCTTCAACAACCCTCAATCCTACTCTCTCTGATCCCATGAACAAAGACCTCGGATCTCCTTCCCTTCTCTGATTCCTCATCCTTGATCATCCGCTCCTCATCCACCATTGATCCGCTCCTCATCCACCATCAATCCACTCCTCATCAACCATCCATCTGATCCTCATTCATCATCATCCAATCCTGCTCCCCTTCGTCAACTCTTCTATCCATTTCTTTCCTGCTCTCAATCATTCCCCTCGTCCTTGATCCTCAACTCATTGTCCTCCTTGTCCTCAATCCTCAACTCATTGTCCTTGATTCCACCAACTCATCATTCCTATTCAAACCAACTCAACCCGTTGTCCTCAAATCTCCTTGTCCTCAACTCACCCTTGTCAATCTTATCATCAACTCTCAATCACTCAAGTCACCACTCATCTCCAGCTCTGTCCAGCAGTGAGGCTTCCTATCAATCCGATTCATACGCTTTACTTCCTATTTCCTAACTTTGACATTCCATTTCTTCATTCCTTCCTTGTAACTACGACCTCAGCACGCTCTGTGCTTCTTCATCTATTGGTCCTTTGTTGCAATCAAATCATTCCATTTTTCAGATTGACAAAAGGATTTGGTCCTTTGGGTTGCGCGGTAGGTTGACTAGCAAAGTCTTGAGTGCCGCGAGAGCAAGAGTGAAGATAGCACGCGCAGACGCAGCGCTTGGATTAGAACAATTGAGCCCTGCATGAAAGTGCTTTACATATGAGACACAACATTGGGAACTTTATGAATGGAAAATAAAGGAGACAAAAGGAAAGAAAGCATTGGAAAGAGATTGGAAAGAGATTGGAAAGAGATTGAGAATATAGGAGAGACAACAGTAGAAGGAAAGAAGAGATTCAGAATATTAACAACAGGGACAGGTCATACCTTCAAGGCAGTGCACTCCAATAATTGTTGGGAGCTCAAATCCAAGGTTTTAAACTCATTTCTGTTTCACCATGGAGTCAGGGATGAGCTCATAGTCCCATAGGAACATCACCAGAATGTGGGCATCAAGAGGAAAAATTTCACCCTTCTGGATATGGCTTGTTTGCTTCTGTTCCATGCAAGGCTGTCAGTTAAACTCTGGTTTATGGTTCTGTCTCAATCTGCTTAAATTTCCAAAAAAAAAAAAAAAAAAAAAAAAAAAAAAAATGGAGCATGCCAAAAAAGAAAAATACTCTGTAAAAATTCATCCATGATAAGGTTCCTTGCTGGGACCTGGTCTGTGTTTTTGGTTTTAGGGATTAAATGCATGTCCCTTTGCATCTCAAGAAATTTGTGCCAACTTTGCATGCCCTGATTCATGATTGTGTGTCTGATGTTTTGCATGGTTGGGTTTTGAGTGATATTTTATCAAATAAACAATTGAGGAGTGCCTTAGATTTTGTTATGAGTGCAGATTTCCTTCAAATCTTACCACTTAAAACCTCAACTAATAGCCTGCTTTAATATCTGCAGTTTTTTTTTTTTTTTTTTTTTTTTTTTTTTTTTTTTTTGAGACCTTGGTGATTATAACCTTCAAAAGTAATTTGAGATTCAAGACATGCCTATTCATTTGATCTGGGTAGTTTCCCACCACTTCACTGATGCTTCCCCCAGTTATGATGAGACCAGCTGGTGTGCTGATTGGCCTGGGTGTGATGCTGCTAACCGGGTTAAGTTCCAGATGATGCATGATTTGGAGGCTGTGACTCAGGGTTTCAAGAAAGTGCATGGTTTCAAATTTGAGGAGAATTTGTCTCCTATGCATACCTTTGATGGTTTGAGGGCTGTCTTTCCTTTAGTGTTGCACTTCTCATGGCCTTTGGCTTCTTTTGATGTTTTTGTGCTTTTCTAAACTCTCCCATTGATTATGATGTCTATGTGTGCCCTCCACAGGGCCTGTAAGTACTTCAGGATCATGTATTGAAGCACAAGAAGGCCCTGTATGACACAAAGCAGGTAGGGTGGTTTTTGTGGATTTATCTGAGGAGTTGGTTGGCAGTGATTGGTTTCAAGTCTAATCTGGAAGACCAATTGACTGTAGCTTCAAGTTACAGTTACATCCAA
Organism: Puccinia polysora; assembly: GCA_025617555.3. NCBI lineage: Eukaryota > Fungi > Basidiomycota > Pucciniomycetes > Pucciniales > Pucciniaceae > Puccinia > Puccinia polysora. The sequence continues at coordinate 22,132,030 of CM062620.1, read as the reverse complement.
GTTACAAGGCCTCAAGGTTGCCAAATGGATTGCACAATTGCAGGTTTTGTCTGACCTCGCATCCTTTTTCCCCTGGCAAGGGACGGGAGGGAGGTTGAACTGTAGCGCACGCGATTTCATCATTCTGCATCTTGGCAAGAAAATGTTTGGAGACTGATGATGCACGTCACAATACTATAGGATCGCTCACTTCGACTGGCAGGGAAGCCATCGTAGCTCATGATTCCCCAAGCTCGAAAAAAAAAACCTCGCGGGGGGCAGTGGACTGTTTGCCGATCATCTGTTGACGTCTTGCTCCTTATGGTGAAAAAGACCCAAAGAAAAGAACGAGAAAAAAAATAACAATTGACTGCGATGGCGGCTCTGCTAGTTTGGTGTATGAACACAACATCAGAAGAAAGACGAAAGGTTCCCCATTTTTTTATATGCATAATTTCTTTTTTACAGAAAACAAAGACGAGCTTAGGCGGATATAAGAACGAAATTTGATCGTGTCATATCTTATAAGAAGGTCCAACTCCATTGGAATTGTGGGTATTTAGGATAGCATAAGCTGAGGATTGGGCCGTTGAAAGTGTTGACATCCCCGAGAAAAGGAGACGACCAATTCAAGAGATAATGCACGTCATGATGCCGATATGGGAGAAATGCCAGAATCGTCTGCATCGATCGATCTGTTAAGCCTACACCTGTATGAAAAACAGAGCAAAAAAACGAGCAAAGAGAGATCAGATGTGTCGCCAGAGGATTCTATGGTTCGTATCAAATCGAAACTCACCAGTTAAGAATATGATGGTGGGAGACAATTTCTTGCTGCAGCACTTTAGTTAACTATCATTAAAAGTGGTCAATCAAAGTTGCTATGTTTGAGAAAGCTTACTAAATCGACGAAGAACGCTACAGTACCTTCAAGGCTTCCGCTATGTCCTTTCGTGCGGCAATCGAGCTCGGAGGGGGTCTCTCATCCTCTGGCAGGACCCATCGAAGATGGGTACCTGGCATCGACTTGTTGGCAAGCCCGTCAGCTGCGGTTGGTTCAGAATCAATCGAAGCTTCGGTCACTATGCTGCTGCGGTTTTCAGGTTGCGATGAGGACTGAGCGGGACGAGGAAAACTACGATTCGTTCGTTGAGGCGATTGGCGACAAGAGTACGCAGACAGGTTCGACTTCTTTTTTCCAGGTGGCTCCTTCTGCGCGGACTTTGCCAACTTCTTGAAGGCCTGATTGCTCCGTCTATTCCATAACCACCGTTGCGGGAAAGATAACATAAGCAAGTTCCCAAATAATCATTATAGACGGAAAATAAACGACAAATCGGTCCTTCTTGAAATGGGTGAGGAACTCAACTGGTTGCATCGCTTGAAGTACCTCTCACGTTGGGCTTGGATTTTCTTGTATCTGTTCATGAATCTGAAAAAGCCATCAAGAGAAAGACCCCATGAGCTTCAAAAGCCAGCTCCACCAGTTGAAGTGGAAAGGTTGGATAAACCATTCACTTGTGATCAAACGACTTTCTTCCTTCCGCCCATCTTCTGATTGGACCTTCCTTAATGACACCCAATTCTTCAGGGGAGATTTTCAGAATATCAACCTCTGCCTCATCTTCCAAGGCACGTATCTTACCATCAACCGCCACACGCTCCCTAATCATGCCATCAGCAAATGATGGCCGCCGATCTGGAAGCAGGTGATGGTAGATAGTCTGATCCAACTCAATAAGGGTAGCTTCGGGAAGAGAATTGTAGATTGCTTCAGGCGGCTTGATAGGAGTGAGGTTTTGAGGAGTCATTCGCAAAACAGGGGAAGGGGCTGGCGTAAGAACTGGAAGCGACAATGTGGACACGCGGAGCTGACGAGATGTTGTGAGCTGTGGTGGCGTGAGCTGCTCAATGGAAGCATTTGCTGGCAAGCACGTTGGTAAATCAACAGATAATTGAGGAATCCTGGGTTGGGCTTCGTGGGATGAAACGTGATTTGCGTCCTGCGAGATGCGTTGCCAAGATTTAGCAAACAAGGAACAATAGGCGGGTTGAGTAGCGCGCAAACAATTAGCCTACCAAACTAGTGCTTGGATGGTTATGTGATTGGACAGCGGGCAAACTCAAAAGTGTTTCATTCTCGGGCTTCGTAACATAACGACAAAAGGAACCAATTGCCCTGTAGCAATATTTAGCAGGCCGGAGGAATGAGAACATGGGCAGAACTGTGCAGAAAAGAGACCAATTAGTTAGTCAAACTATCTTCAAGCCTAAACTCATCGCCATCGATAAAAAAGACCAACCATGAAACATCTCATCTGGGCGTAGTGAAACGTGGCAGATAGAATGTCAAGTCAGTCAACAAAATGGAGTCAAGCGAGAGCTGCGGCCTCGCTGACCATAAACCTGTAAGTGAACCTTCGTGGAGGGATATTCAGTGGCCTTGGCTTTCCTTTCCAAGTTAGCATTCAACAAATCTTCCCTAAGCGGATATCGCTCGGGGTGGGCGGCGCGATGGGCAACCTGGACAGGAATTCCAATTAGTACAAAAAATAGACTTCGGCAAATTTCGGAGGGGACAACACACGTAAATAATTTCATCTCTCAGAACCTCATTTTCACCAGCGAGCTACGCGTCGCAAGGGCAAAACGGTCGATGAGTATCAGCCAGGTTTGACTTGGTTTGAGGGAAAAGGAGTTTATAATTAACAATCAGTAACGGTGGTAATCCCCCTAGACTAGGCGAAAAAAGAGGTGAGCAATATGGATGGGTGAGTTGATCATTGGTCGCATAACTGCAGCCGTTCGAATAGGACCATGAGATCAAGACACGTGCAAAGAGATGGCAGAAATCAGTACCAGGGTTATAAAGGAGCGAACGGTTGATAGAAATAATTACAGTTGAATTTGCTGATCGATCACTACTTTCTCTCCGTCATCGAATTCGATGACTGGTGTGATGCATTGGGCGGCATCAAAAGAGGATTTCAAGTTGGAAGATATCTTGGGTCTGAAGGGGCTGAGAACTTGAGGCGCGATTCCAGCAGCCTCAACTTGTAGATCGTTAGTTGATTGAGATTGAGAGGTATGAGAGGTCTTGGATGGTGAGTTGGAGCCAGGAGAAGGGGGGGGCCAAAGCACGCTGGGCTGATGCATGAAGCCGTATGGTGCTGGATAGATCATTCACAAAGGATCAACGCCAAATTTATTGAAAGACAAGTGAGAGAACACCTACGTATGATATCTTTGGCAGCATTGGTCATGATTGATGGAAACGAGTGTGTGAGATCCACCCAGGGTGAAATGAGGACAGCACCGGCTGGCAACGGAAGTCCAATATCCCGTATCAACGTCAACAGAGCAAGACTCAGACCCCCACCAGCGGAATCGCCGGCAAACACAATCTTAGACGGATCGACCGCTCTATGCCTGCGGACAACAGGCACGAGACGCGCATAAGCATTGGTCATAGCCTTTTCGGGATTAAGCAAGTAAAAAAAGTATGTATTCTCAACTTGGCACCTTCCGGCGGTCGAATTAGATAAAGATAAGCTGCTAGACAATCGGCCAATGCGCACGGAAATGGATATTGAGGAGCAAGTCGATAGTTTACCGCAAATGCTCGGCCGCCCATCTTGCGAGCGTACCTCCAGATGGTGTAGCTAGTTGGAAACAAGTTGGACAAAAACGTTCACTCGGTATTTCCATGAAATCGAACTGTTGGGTAAGCAAAGCTCACCGATGAGTATTGATGCTACCAAAATAATAGGCTGAATTTTAATACCGATAGGGCGTTCTGAATCAGCTTTGGTCATAACGCACGAGTTCGGATTCACATTGCGAAATAACGAGAGCAAGTATTAGCAATAGATGACAAACCTCCGCCATGAATGTAAAGCATGCAAGGCATTTTGTCCAGATCGTCCTCGTACGAATCACTGGGTAACTGTTCATGATTGGAAGTATGAGCATCCGAGTTATTAGGATCGATATCCGGACTGGATCCTAGAGTCGGATTGTGATTGAACCCATGGGTGGAGCGAGGAGAATTGGATTCCTGGCTTGATTCTTGAAAGGCAGCAGGAGGTTGATTATCACTGTGATGGGCCGAGTGAAAGGTAGTCTGACGGAGAGGACCAAAGAAAGATTTCGGACGACCTGGGGAAGTAACTTGAGGTGACTTGGCGGGAGAGCGCTCGCCGGATAGAGGTGATGATTTGGAAGGTGAAGCAGAGCGGGATCGCCGAGAAGGCGATCGAGGTAGATCTCGTTTCATGGCAATCCACTCGGCCTCCACGGAACCATCCTTATTACCTCGGAGTTGCCACCATTGGCGTCCACCAATTACATTCTTCAGCTCGGCAGGACCGAAGGCGCTGATAAGATGTTGGGCAGCAGCGGAACAAGTCGAAACAGGGATTGAAATTCTGATGACTCTAACGGTCCAAGGTGCGGGCTGGAATGAGTTGGCAAAACGCTGCGGGACATGCCAAGGGGCTAAATTTAACATGGTCGATACAGCGACGCCGGAGTGATGTGAGGTCACCGGAAATCTGAGGCAAATCCTAACCGTTACTCACTTGAATGTCTTCAACAGTGTATTGGGTAAACCGTTGGGACATGGCTCGCGCGACCGAAAGTGCCTCATCAGATTTCAAGTCGGGACGATTTGAATGATCGCCGTCCTTGGAGCTAAGGCAATGTTTGAAGAAAGTACCAACGATGGTGGGCACTGCCATTGAGCAAGCGGTGAGTCCATTGAGAGGCAGCAAGGGGCCCGACATACTGATGCTGTGAAAGGATTGGCAGCGGTCGGAAGCAGAGGAGGTGAGAAGATACGAATTCTGCCGAGGAAGATGAATGGGCTGAACCCAAGATGATGGAAGGGTCAAGATAGGACGAGGGGTGTGAAGTCAGGTTGGAGGATGAGGGCGTGATTGGAAGGAAACCGACGGTTGGCTCGAGAGAATGCTAGGGGTGAGGTTTGAGCGAGGGGAATCGGAGGATGAAACTGAGACCCCAGGGGGTTGAGGCTTGGCTTGCGCGATATCTGCTGGTGGGGGTGAGACGATAAGCGGTCGAGACCACGAAGAAGCTAAGCTGTTAAGGGAGGTAAGATGGCATGAAACACACCGGTGAGGTGCCTAGAATGATCAAGATGTTGCCGGGGGGGGGGCTAGGGTGCTGAGCGTGACGGACTAGACCGAAGTCGGCCAAGAGGGCTGAAGGGATGCTAAATACTTTACAGCCAAAACATCCATGGAGCACATCAGCGATTGAGCGATTAGACGAATGATGTGGTTATCTGAGTGGTGGTCAAGATGATGATCGGACGACGGTGGATGCGAGCTGACTTACCGACGAGCTGAGCTGGTAACGATAGACAGTCTGGGGGATGATCTCTGATCGGTTCCAAAGACTATGCCGAATCGGGATCGACCAGCCTAATGGGATTGATGAATTGACTAGCGTGTTGAGGGGTACTTACGCTTGGGATGACAACGGGGGTAGGAGGAACAAAGGAGGGTGGGGAGAGAAGATGTATGATGTCAAGATGTGAGGCAGGCTGGGGCATGGCGAGGCTGCTCGGCTGAGGGGGATTAGGGAGAGCAAGGAGCAAGACAGGCTGTGGGGATCGAAGGATGGAGGGCGCCAGTGGGCATTGGGCATGACGAGAGCATGTCATCATCAGTGGCTGGCAAAGGGTCGAAACATGCCCAGGAAGGGGCGAGGGGGTGCTCGTGGTGGACTGGGAGTGGGACCCTTTCGGAAGGCAAGAAGAGTCCGTCCGACCTTAAGCCGGGAAGAAGGCTCGGAGCCTGGTGGGAAGGTCCTACCAGCTACATAATATTTACATACAGACCTATCCTATGTGCTTGTAGGTAACTACTACATATCTACATCCACGGACATCGGTCGCGGAACTTGGCAGCGGATGGAGAAACGAATAGAACCGTAGACGTTCAAGCAGGTGAGCTGCATCGATCGTAGAGGCCAATCGATAGTTATAATATCCTCATGACAGATTCGATATCAGCACGATAGAGTGGTGGAGGAAGGAAGGTCGCTGTCGAACTAGTTAGTAGTAGGGATGGAGCAACCCCATTCCATCGATAGCTGCCAATCACTGGGCGATGACATCATAAGTACCTGATCTGTCTGCTAGGTACAGTAATACCTCATAAGACAATGTTTTTTTTTTTTTTTTTTTTTTTTTTTTATAGTGGTATTTTGCATTGCGCACGGACCACTTTGCATATTCAAAGAGTCATGAGGAAGGTACAAGCTTTTGTGAGGGCGTCTCAGTGTTGGACCCCTTGAAGTAACTGCAGGATGAGGATAGCACAAGAAGGAGAGGAAGAAGAAGAAAACGAGAAAGTGAGAGCAGAGAAGAAGGAAAAGAAAACAATAAGTAACAGCGTCGTAGGTTTGCTTGTATACTGGGTCATTGGGATAATTGGGAATCAGTGGGGCGGGTGCGCCTCCGGCCTCTCCGGGATGGGGATGTCGGAGTTCGGTAATCCTGCTTCAAATCGTCTCGTTGTCCTAGTGAATTTCGCGAGGGCCGGCCATGCTTTCAGGTTCGTTAAGGAGGAGCTGAGATTGTCAGGGTTGTGTGCCACTTTGTTCTTCCATAAGTCACGTCGTAATTCCCGTCGTGCTATCCGGTACGCTGGGCAGAATTGGAAGAGGTGAGTGACTGTTTCCTTTCGGTAGCCACACCTCGGGCAAGAGGGGATCAGGACTTTCCTCAGCTGATACAAGTATCCGTTCAGTGGGCTGCTCCCTGACGCAAGCTGGCTTAGTAAAGCCGAGTCTCCAATTGCCATTTGTGGGGTGCGTCGGTTTAGGATTCTGGCTGGGGTGGTTCGGTCTTTCAGAATGGTTCTCTTGACTTTTGAGATGTTTCCAAATAATGGGAAATCTAATGTTTGACCAGAGGTAGTCGCTTCTCGTGCTTTGGTGTCAGCCATTTCGTTCCCGCTAATGTTTGCATGCCCTGGGCACCAAACAAAGGCTATGTCGTGCTGCGTGCGTAAGGAAGAAACGTCCTTGATCAGTTCTCTGAAAATGTATGGGCCAGGCTTCTCAGCCAGGGGGTTTAAAGATTGCAGTAGAACGCCTTTGTTGTCTGTGAAGATTTTGATGCTGTCGTAAGGCTCATTCGCTAAATGGTTTATCAGCCGTATCGCAGCTATGAGTCCCAGGGCCTCGCATTCGTGGTTTGAGTGGATGACTTCTTTTCCTGTCCTGAATAACAGAGTATTGTCAGCGTTTAAAACTAAGGCCGCTGCTCCTCCTCCTTTGTCCTCGTTATAGGATCCGTCGGTGAATATGAGTGCCTCCCTCTTGGGTGCATTACTGATGAGTGCCTCAGTTGATGAGATTGCATCCTGCTTTGATAAGGATAAGTTGTGGTAGGTGATCGGGCGTTGTTGAAGATCTATGAGCTTCCTCCTCTCCTGTCCGCGCGTCCCTACCTGTCTCACCTGAATGTCACAAACCTGTCCATCCTATTAGTCTGGTCCAACGGACCGCTTGGCTTCCCTTTCTCCCTTTCCGAGCACTAATCCTTCCTCACATTCTGAAATCACCTCTATTCTAAATCTCTTCGATCGCCTTTCTCAAGACTATTCTCCTCTTCCTTCTCGCCCTCTCCCTTATCCTGCGTCTTTCTCCCCTCTTCTCAATTCCATCTTCGCGAAACGCCTCCTCCTTAAATAACTCATAAATCCTCAAAACTCATCTCTGGCCGACTCCCGAACTACCGCCTTAATCACTGATCCAGTTTGGTATGAACTCCACAATCTTTTCCAATTCCCTTTTCTGCCCTTATGATCATCCTCTAAACTGCCTTCTGATCTGTATGCAGAGGTGGATCTTTGATTTGCTCTTTGGAAAACTCCTTGTGCCTTTTTCCGTCTCGACCACTTACTCAGAACCACATCCTATTCTTCCTTAAACTCTTGCGGCATAGTACCTTTTGTGGAGCCTGTCATGGTGGTGGGACTTTTCTTCTTCTTCTTTTCCTCATGTCTTCCTTTTGGTTGTTGTGTCCTTCCTTGTTGTTTTGCTCTCCATCTCACTCAAAGTGTTTCTCTTCCCAATACACTCAGTCTTTGAACTCTCATTCAAACAGGCGTGGCAGGCCGGATATCTGGGCTTTTGTTTGGACGGCAATTAGTTCTGGGTTAGATTGGATGAACAATAGCGTCATGTCTTTGCTTATGGAGGAGTTGACGGCCGTCATGTCTGAGTTTTGCTGATTGGAGATGCAATCCAATAATTTGGCCCTGATGCTTTGGGAAAAGTCAATCTGCGTTAGTTTTCTTGCAAAGAATAGGAAGGCAGTTTTGGTGATTGCCTCATATGTTGGCATATGGGTTATGTTTTGCTTTGTCCACTCTACCCTTGTTGTTCTGAAGACACCTTTTGCCCACACCGTGCTTGACCTGTCAATTTTGTCTGCTATGGCTTTCAATTTGGCTCTATTTTGTATGGTGGCCCATAAGTGGGCCGCGTAGGTAATTCTGGGCAAGAAGACTGAGTTTAGAAGCTTTGACCGGTTTTTTTCCAATATCCCCCATCGAGTGTTTCCAAGTCTGGTTAACATCTTAAGGGTTTGTTGGCTTCTGGACAGCAGGTTCCCTATGTGTGAGTGGTAGGAGAGGTTGCAATCAATGGTTATGCCTAGCCAGGTAGCTGTGGAGGAAAAAGGTATTAGTGTTCCGCCAAAGTCAAAATGAAGCGGGGACTCAGGGGGGGGTCCTGGCGTTGGACAAGACCAGGACTTGAGATTTGCGCTTGTCAAAGGTTGCTCCATGTTTTAGGGTCCATTGACATGACCCTTCCGCTAGCTTCTTCATTTGTTCAAGGGCGTCCTGAGTTGTCCGGCCAGCTGTCAGATGTATGACATCGTCAACGTACCCAATCGAGGTTGTTGTTGAGAGCAGTAGTTTGGTGAGGCAAAGCAGGTCTGCATTATATAATATGTACATTATTACCAAGAGCGGTGAGCCCTGCGGGAGGCCTCCTGGGAGTACCTTTGGGGGTGAAATGTAGTCATCAAGGCGTATTGTTGTGCTTCTTCCTTGCAGGAAGTCCCGTATCAATACCCATAGGTATGCCGGGCATCCATTGGAGCGTAGCAGGTGGATGAGTTTGTCTGGATGAACTGTTGGATATGCTGACTGGACATCCAGGAGCAAGGCTACAACCACTTTTTTCTCCTTCCATCTGTCTTGCACCCACGTGTCTAGCTTATATATTGCATTGTCCATTCCTACTCCCTTTCGTCCTCCATAGTGTTGGTCTGGAAGAGCCCCTGACTTCATTGCCCACTCAGATAGGCGTTTTGCTAATATCAGCTACAAGGTCTTGCCCAATGTGTTGAGCAAGGCAATGGGTTGGTAGGCGTTGGGGGATGTGTAGTCTGGTTTATGTGCTTTCCGGATTATAGTTGTCTCCCCTTGCTTCCAGCACAAGGGATATGTGCCTCGGCTTAGTATACGGTTGTATAGGAGAACTAGCCTAGGAATTAAGGCTTTGCTAGCGAGTTTTAAGGTTTCATTTTGTACTTTGTCCGGACCTGGGGCCTTCCCTAGAGCTAGCTTGTGGATGGCCCTGGCAACCTTGCTGGCGGTGACTTTGAAGTACGTTGCTGGCCGATACTCGCCATTTACGTCCACATCAGATAGATCGATGGGAGTTGTAATCAGGGACGTGCCCGCGGATAGTAGATCTGCTTGTTCCGTTTTTGCTGTTGCGTAAAGACCTTCTGGCTTCTTGAGCGGGACTACCTGGCCATGGGCCCTTGGTTTGACTCTGTGTAAGGCATTGAATATATCATTTCCTGTGGATTCCAAGTAGGATCACCAGTGTGATTGTTTGGCATGCTGGACAACCGCGCGGAAGTAGTCATGCCATTCCTTATAACATGCGCATGCTTTGTCTGACTTAGATAACATCATCCAGCGGCGTGCTTGATTTCGTGTCTTCAAGATGGGATTGAGGACGCTGTCATACTGACACCAAACTCAGTCTAACCTCAGTCTTACCCTCAGGCCTGATCTACTTTCTTAGGAACTTCAACCTCAGGGCTCAGGAGACTTACATCAATATGTCTCCAGTAACTATATACCTCAGGATCTTCATGCAGTACATATCTACATATAGTCTAACCTCATACTATACACAGATAGACTCCATAGGCTTGCACATACTCAATCTCCCAGGCTCTACTCTACCTCTCTGTCTAACCCATACCTCTTTGGGTTACCTCTCTGTCTAACCCATACCTCTTTGGGTTATCTCTCTGTCTAACCCATACCTCCTCTGTGTGGTTTATCCTTTGGGAATCTTTATGTACATCCTCCTGCAGATTGTATTACATACTCTCTCTACTTAGTACATAGTGTCATGACTCCCATGTACACTGTACATCCTTCAACTGTACTCTCCCAACTTAGACAGCTCAGACCTGGAACCTTGTCCCAATGTAGAAGCAGCCTAACCTAATGTAGTAGCATCCCTGATCAGCCCTCTCTGTTACTTAGACTGTTCCCATGACATCATGTGTGTAGTCTGAGCCCCAATCACTTGTACCTCTGTTGTAGTTCCAACCTCTTGTCTATTTAATAGGCCTCCTCTTTCCTCTTCCTGATGCTTCCCCCAAGAAATCAGTTTACTACTTCTTACTAGGAGATCTTTCCCAGCAAGTGTCATTCAGCACCATTCAACCCAATCCTCCTCTGCTCCTGTTAGCCTCCTTCAGTAACCTTGCCCCCAAGCCTGCTGTGGGTAGAGACCCCTCTGTGCCAAGCCCTGCTTGCATGTCAGCAGCCCTTGTGACATTAAACTGATTTCTTCCCCAATAACCCCTTCTTCACCAACCACCCTCCCTATCCTTTTAGACAGCAACAAATTTTGCTATTGAGTTGTGGCAATTTTTGTTTGCTTTATTTCTGTCCCTACCTTGAACTTGGCTATTTGATTTGTGGCCATTTTCATTGCTTCCCTTACCTTACTGTCAAACCTACTCAGAGCTCCAGCTCTCCACCCTCTAAGTATCACTTTGACGCTTTGACGCTTTGACACTTCGACACTTTGAGGCTTTGATGCTTTGACGCTTCGACGCTTCAACACTTTGACACTTTGACGCTTTGACACTTCGACACTTCAACACTTAGACAAGGTATAGTAACCAGTATTTGACTGTCCCATAAAGGTAATCAGAGGAAGAAAAAATTCCTTTTTTAATCATTTTATTCTTGCTCCAAGGTGTAGAACAACTTTTGGGTAACTAATTATTCTTAGAAGTAAGAATGCCCCCACAAAGTGCTCTTTTTTCTCACATTTCTAGCCCAGCAGTCACACGCAGCTCTAGGGGGAGAGGTACCACTGAACCTACTGACCATTCTACCCCTAGATCTCGTGGAACAGGTAGGACCTTTTCTAACCTGATTGCACCAGTGGCTACCACTTCCACTCCTATGGATACAGGTTTATTGGAACCTATTCCCCAAGTATCCCTTTCTACTATTCCTTCTTCTGACAATGCTAGCCTCCACAGGATCACAGGTCAGTTTCCAAGCCCAGGTTACCATGGTTTGGACTCTCCTGCCTATGATTCAAGCATGGTCCCAATCCCAGGAGAAGGTGAGGAAGATGAAGAGGATGAAGACTCAGGATTTGATTCCAGAATCTTGAGTGGCCTGGGTTCACCATCCCCAGAGGGTAATCCTAGTCAAACTTCTAATGCAACAGCAGTCCCTTCACCTTCCCTGCACACCAACCTTCCTTCCACCACTCAGGCTCCTTCAATTGACCCTGCCCTGCTGGCCATTCTTCAGCAAATGACCACTGCAATGACTCAACTTTCTAAACCTGCTGACCATGGACCCTCTGCTAACTTTAAATCTCCATCTATCAATGCCCCAGATAAATTTGATGGAACTAACCCAACCAAGCTTAGACCTTTCCTTCAAGCTTGTGAACTCATTTTTGCAAATGATGAGAGAGTTTTTTCTAATGACAGAAAGAAAGTATTTTTTACAGTCTCTTACCTTTCAGGAAATGCCAGTCAATGGATCCAACCTTATCTTGCTCACATTGGTAATCATGAGACAGACTTCATACTTAACTCCTGGCTTCTATTCACTCAACAGCTTCATACCCTTTTTGGGGATTGTCTAGAAATCCAGCGTGCTGAGAAGGAGTTAACCCTCCTTAAGATGAAAGACAGTGGTTATGCTACTAACTATATCACTGAATTCAGGACACTTATGACCAAGGTCTCTGGGTGGGGTGATAAATCCTTTTTCTTTCATTTTAGACAGGGTCTCCCAGCCAGATTACTGGACCAACTAGCTGGTTATGATGGAACTCAAGAAACCTTGCAAGACCTAATGGATACTGTTCTTAAGTATGACACTTGTTACCATGAAAGGATCCGGGAGAAGTCCTTCACTCTCCCTCAGACCTCAAGACCTGGACCCAGTCTTCCAAATCCTCAGAAATCTCAACAGACCAGCCAACCAGGTAGGTTTAAGGGGAAGACCAAGCCAACCCCTACTAATTCTACTCCAACCTATGTCCCTAATCCAAACGTAGGAGAGGATGGACACCTCAAGGCTGAAGAAAAAGCTAGACGAGAAAGAGAGGGTTTGTGTAACTACTGTGGAGGAACTCACAAAATTAGCCTCTGCAGGAAACGTCCAGATTTTCAACCTGGCCAGAAACCCAATCCTATGAAGCCAAAAAAGGGAAAATACTAGGTGATGGGAATGTGGTACTCCTTGACCATCAACCTCCTAATATTTGAGTAGAAACTTTGGAAAGAAAAGACTCTAACCCTCCTTCTAAAGACTTACGTTTTGTTTGCTTGTCCAATAACCAGGCTTACAGTGTACTCATTGACTCTGGAGCAAATCAATCTGTTATTTCAAAATCTATGGTTTCAAAGTTTTCTCTGCCACTCAAACCTCTGACCACTCCTATCTTCTTATTTACCTTCAGTCCTTCTGACTCACCTTCCCAGGAAATCACCCATAAGGTTTCCTTCAAATTCTCTTTTCCCTCTTTTCCCAACTTAGAATGGGATTTCTTGGTTGTTGATACTCCCCCCAAAGAAGACATTATTCTAGGTATTGACTTCCTCCATTTCTGGAACCCAGAGGTAAATTGGCAACTGGGATTGATCACCCCGAGACACCAACCAACTTTGGATCATTCCTGTTCCGTTGAACTCTCCTTGGCCACTACTTCCTTTCCGCCAGTGAACCTGCAGGTCACTGCTCCTGTCCCCTTTTCAGAATCTATGCACTCACAACACTTCCCTTTGAGTTCAACAACTACTTCTGTGAACAGGATATTCTTTGGACATTCTCTGAAATTCTTGGAGGATATGGAGGATGATCTATCCGTTCAAGTTTTGCATATGATTATTTCCACTTCTGACTCTGACCCAAAGCAGGCTACTGCAGGAGGTTTGGATGAAGATGAGGAAACTGATGAAATTGAAACTGTGATGGAGAGAGTTCCTGATGCTTATCATACCTTTTTAGATGTTTTTTCCAAGGTCAAAGCTGATAAAATCCCTCCTCATTGCGCTTACGACCATCATATCAAACTGGAAGGCCCTATGCCTCCAGTTGGGCCTATCTACTCCCTTAGTCACCATGAGAAGGAGGCCCTACAAGCCTATATAGCGGAAAATATAGAGAAAGGTTTCATTTGCCCCAGCACTTCCAGAACTGGAGCACCTGTCCTCTTTGTAAGAAAGAAGGATGGTGGGTTGCGATTGTGTGTTGACTATCGCAAACTCAACGCTGTGACTCAAAAGAACCGGTATCCCATTCCTCCCATGAATCAATTATTAACAGTCTTTTCTGGTTCTACCATTTTTTCCAAAATTGACCTCAGGGGTGCTTATAATCTCCTTCAAATTAAGGAAGGGGATGAACATCTTACAGCATTCAGAACTCAGTTTGGGAGTTTTGAATATTTGGTAATGCCTTTTGGACTCACCAATGCTCCTGCCTCTTTTCAATGTCTTGTTAATGACATTTTTGCAGACCTTCTGACCATCTGTGTGGTGGTATACCTTGATGAAATTCTTATTTTTTCCAAAAACTTAACAGAACATACAGCTCATGTGTGTGAAGTCTTGAACAGACTTTGGAAGAACAACTTATATGCAAAAGCTTCTAAGTGTGAATTTCATGCCTCCTCAGTGGACTATCTAGGATATGTCATTTCCAGAAGTGGCATTGAAATGGACAACTCCAAGGTCCAGAAGATCTTGGACTGGCCACCACCAACAAACAAAAAGGCCTTGCAACAGTTTTTGGGTTTTTCTAATTTTTATCGCAGGTTTATCATTAACTATTCCAGAAAGGTGCACCTCCTCACTGCTCTAACTGGAGCAGACCCCATCTTTCCTTTATCCCCAGGGGCTCTGCAGCAGTTTGAGGACCTAAAGGTAGCCTTTACTAAAGCTCCTATACTCAGACATTTTGATTTTTCCTTACAAACCTTTTTGGAGACTGATGCCAGTAACTATGCCCTAGGGACTGTCCTCACCCAAGTCTCTCTTGATGGATCCAAACACCCAATTGCTTTTGACAGCAGGAAATTGCGTAGTGCTGAACTGAACTATTAAATCCACAATAAGGAACTCCTGGCCATTGTATGGGCCATCAAGATCTGGAGAGCTTACCTCCTCAGTCTTTCTTCTCCCTTTGAAGTTCTCACTGATCACTTATCTCTTAAATATTTCATGACCTCCAAAGTCTTGACTCGTCGCCAAGCCCGTTGGGCTGAGTTTCTGTCTGAATTTGACTTCACTATAGTCTATAGACCTGGAAAGCAATCAATAGTGCCTGATGTCTTGTCACGTCAAGACGACGTTTATCCCAAAGGGGGGATGCCCTATGCAGAAGAGAATCCAGAAAATGTCAAACAACTCGTGAAACAGACTGACTTTGAACCTTCTAGAATTTTCTTTATCTCTGCAAAACAGGTTGACAAACAATTGGAAACCTTAATTCAGTCCCAGTACTCCAACAAATCAACCCAGCAGATTATTCAGAAACTACATAAAAAGGAACAAGTAAAGAGTTACCTTATAGACCCAGACACTGGACTCCTTATTTTCCAAAACAGAATAGCAATCCCCAAGGAGGATGAACAACTCCAACTTTAAATACTTCAAAAAAGACATGACTCTCCCCTCTCTGGCCACCCTGGACAAGACAAAACAGCTGATCTAGTCAAAAGAGATTTCCATTGGGAAAATATGACTTCCTTTATCCAAGATTATTTTTCTTCTTGTTAACTTTGCAGCAGAAAAAAATCCAGTCACCACAAAAATTTTGGACTCCTCCAACCCTTACCAATTCCAGATTCTCCCTGGACTTCACTCTCTATGGACTTCATCTCACAACTGCCCTACTTTACTTCAAGACTTCCATACACTTTATCCCTCAAAACCAAAGTCATCCTTAAAATAAAAACAATACAAACCTTACTCTCCTTTTCAAAAATATATATATATATATATCAATAACATGATAAAAAAAAATAAATAAAAGATTCTTTCTCCTTTTTCCCTTTCTTCAACCTTAGCAAAAAAAAAAGATCAATTACGCCCCTCTAAGAAAATATAAATAAAAAAAAACAAAATAAAATAAAATAATAATAAAATAAAACAAATTTTATATCAACAACTTTTTAGATAGCTTCACACATCAATTCTTCCAACTCTTTTACTCTAGACATCCAAGTATTCACTAATTTTAACTTGGCAACTTGATAAGAATTTGGCCCCCTTATAGTAGTCCCTACTTCAAAAGTATGCCCAGCTAAAGCCAAAATATCAGCTAGTCTTTTCTTTATCTCTAAAACTTTTTTCTTTCTAGCTTCTAAAAAACCATACTTCTCTTTTCTTATCTCACTACCCCAACCCTTCTTTAAACCTTCCTGAAAATTTGAATTTAAAGTTCTAGAATTCCTACTATAAATCTCCAAAGATTGATTAACTTGATCTTCATTTAAAACATAATCTTCTCTGAATCTTCTTCCTTCCATCATCTCCAATAACCTTTCCCCACTTTCCAATTCCTCCAACCAGACCTCAGTTTCACCTCTTCTTTCAATTCCTTTCCTTCTATTCCTTCTGTCTTCCACCACCTTCATCTTTACCTCCAAATCCTTCATCTTGTTCCTCAAATATTCTAACTCCAAAGATTCATCTGATCTGCCCCCTTCTGCAACAATGATCTCTCTTCCTTTTCCTTTAACAATCTCTTTGGTGGTTCCTCTATCTTCCTCCATATCACTTAATTCCATCTCCAAACTCCCTTTGGCGTCTTCATCATCATCCCCTCTTTGACAATCCGCTTTGGCGCTTCAATGGTTTGCTTCGACGTTTCGACGGTGGGCTTCAATGCTTCAACGGTGGGCTTCAATGCTTTGACAGTGGGCTTCAATGCTTCAACGGTGGGCTTTGACGCTTTGAAAATTTGCTTCAACGCTTCGACCAACCCCTTCGACGCTTCGACGACTTCCTTCGACGGGTTCAACGGATTCCAAAATGCCTTTGTTTTGTACCCTTTTTGGGGGGACCTCGACCACCTTCTCATCCAAATCTACGTGAGGGGTTCCCCATTGTATAAATGCCTCACCGCACTCCTCCTGCGGACGCCTCGACGTACCATCTGTGGCCAAATTACCGGTTCAACGCAGTGCCTCCCTCTTTTCTTGCGTTTTCTTCAATCTCTCCTGC
Source organism: Puccinia polysora (assembly GCA_025617555.3). Classification (NCBI taxonomy): domain Eukaryota; kingdom Fungi; phylum Basidiomycota; class Pucciniomycetes; order Pucciniales; family Pucciniaceae; genus Puccinia; species Puccinia polysora. Next base: position 22,115,265 of record CM062620.1, on the reverse strand, counting down.
ATCAAACGGACTATTGCAAACCTTTATCAGAACTCCAGCACCTCCAATACTAAATCCAGAAGCACTTACCTGAAGATTCATCAAGTCTGGATGAGTAACCAAAGGTCATGGCATCATCATCTGGAGCCTATTTTACTTCAAAAGGTTGACTCTTCTCCAGGACCCATAAGGTTGGCCCCAAGGCCTTTCTGACTTGCTTATCCATATCACAAATTCTTCCATACTGCCTACAACTTTCACATTTGGCAGAATTGTGCTTGATACTGGTGGTGCAGATTCTTCCAAGCTTGACGCACCTATCACAACTTGGGTAGTATTGCTGGACTGGATGATAATTGTTGGTCTTCTCCATTGGATAGGTTGGTGTAGGTGATCTGGTGTAAGGAGATAAAGGTGGTAATGGGGTGGATGGTGGTGATGGTTGTGGGTAAGGGGAAGGAAAACTCAAGTTAGACATGGCTGAAGGACAACCTGGATGGCCTCTTCAACCTCTCCTTTTATGGTCATCAGGAGATGCCCTCTTCTTCACCAGGGGGTACTGTCATACTGACACCAAACTCAGTCTAACCTCAGTCTTACCCTCAGGCCTGATCTACTTTCTTAGGAACTTCAACCTCAGGGCTCAGGAGACTTACATCAATATGTCTCCAGTAACTATATACCTCAGGATCTTCATGCAGTACATATCTACATATAGTCTAACCTCATACTATACACAGATAGACTCCATAGGCTTGCACATACTCAATCTCCCAGGCTCTACTCTACCTCTCTGTCTAACCCATACCTCTTTGGGTTACCTCTCTGTCTAACCCATACATCTTTGGGTTATCTCTCTGTCTAACCCATACCTCCTCTGTGTGGTTTATCCTTTGGGAATCTTTATGTACATCCTCCTGCAGATTGTATTACATACTCTCTCTACTTAGTACATAGTGTCATGACTCCCATGTACACTGTACATCCTTCAACTGTACTCTCCCAACTTAGACAGCTCAGACCTGGAACCTTGTCCCAATGTAGAAGCAGCCTAACCTAATGTAGTAGCATCCCTGATCAGCCCTCTCTGTTACTTAGACTGTTCCCATGACATCATGTGTGTAGTCTGAGCCCCAATCACTTGTACCTCTGTTGTAGTTCCAACCTCTTGTCTATTTAATAAGCCTCCTCTTTCCTCTTCCTGATGCTTCCCCCAAGAAATCAGTTTACTACTTCTTACTAGGAGATCTTTCCCAGCAAGTGTCATTCAGCACCATTCAACCCAATCCTCCTCTGCTCCTGTTAGCCTCCTTCAGTAACCTTGCCCCCAAGCCTGCTGTGGGTAGAGACCCCTCTGTGCCAAGCCCTGCTTGCATGTCAGCAGCCCTTGTGACAGACGCGAGGGTCCCACCACAATTTAGAACAAGTCGCATCCTGGTTCACCATTCTTCCCAGGTTGGATTTTGTTTGATGCAGGGCGTTGGATAGTGCCAATGCCATCTCATTCGTTTCTAATTCATCCAGCCTCAATGGAACCAAGTCATTGAATTTATCGCTCACCTTCTGTTGGTCTATTGTATTCCATACTGGTTGTGCCCAATGTTTGGGTCTAACGTATCCTTTCAACACCAGAGACCCCTTCAGGACTTGGTTATTGGATCCGTAGTTATTGTCTGATATCTGTATATCTGAGATTTTGCTTGTTGCTTTGTAATTGGCCCAAGTCAGGTCTATGGCGGTGCCTCGCCCTCTAGTCGTGTAAAAAGTAGGGGTGTGGCGTGGTGAGATTAGTCTTTGCATTGCACGCATTCGCTAATTTCCGACCTCTTGTCTGGGCAATCCTTGGTCATGTGCTCCTTGTTGCATTTACCGCATCTTGATTTTTGGCGGCACCATTTGCCGTAGTGTCCCATTTGTAGGCATTTGAAACATTGAGCCAGGTAGGGTTTGAATCGCGTTACCCAATGATAATCATAGTCTAGAAATAAGCTTGTGTAAGCAATTTGGTTAGCCAGTTCCTGAGTTGCAAAAGATAAGACAAGAGATCCCGCTTTTTTGGCTGTATTCATATTGTCGGATAGCCATCTCATCCGTATTAGGTCTTCTTTCTTGAAATGGTTGGCTAGTGCTATCTTTGTTTTGTTATGTTCTGATGTTGGATCAAACTCTTTAGGTACACCATGAGCCAAAACTGACCACACACTGGGTGTCGCCTCCAGGTCGGGGTGAACTTGCTTGGACCATAAATGCTTGTTATCCATCAACCATTTTTGGTGGAATTTGTTTTTAGTATAAAATACGACATCACCGGAATTCATGACGTGTGCGCCTGTCACCGTGACCATCTCATCTTGTACTTTGGCGTTCAGCTGCAATAAAGCTTTGTTGGCTCTCTGGACAAAAAGGGCCTTTGGTAACTTGTCGATCTGGTTATTGAGAGGGTTGGAATGGATTATGGCTCTGCCTGGCTTGTATAGCTTCATTCCATACCTTGTTGGCGGGGAGGTGCTGGGTCGCAAGGCAATGAGAGGGTTCCTAGTCGCTGTGCGTTTGGCATACGTTGGTTTTGATGGTAAGGTTGTTGGTCGGGGTTTGCTGGTGGGGTGTTTGTTTGCTGACTGCATTGCCACTAAACTGTCTAAGCGGCTTGCCATCTGTTGGAGTTTTTCCTCCCTTCTCTTCTTGGTTTGTATTAGGACTCAGAAGAGTTCCAGCATAGTCTTGCTTATGATCAGTTCGCCATCAGCAGTATAGTTCTCTCTATCTTCCATTAATCGAGTCAGCAATAAGGTCACACTGCTAGCTCCATCTTTGTCCGGGGGGGCTATTGGCTTATCGTTTTCGACATTCATTTCTTCGTCAATGATTCCCTCCATTCTTGGAGGGTTGGGGGGGCGGAGAGGGGCCATTCGGCCCAATTGGGAGAGAGGTTTAGGAAGGAACAGCTTCTCAAATATTGATTTGTAGAAAGGAGAGTTGTTGTTTGGGGGATTTGTGGGTTTGGTAGTGAGGTAGTGGTATGGAAGCAGATCCTCCTTATAAGACAATGTTGAAGGATTTCTTTTCCTTGGGCGGAACATACATTTATTAGTATCTCGCTAACAACCCAGACCACCCTAATGACCAGCACATTTGGGTCTTGATCAAGAGCACCTCTAGTCATGACATCACAGATTCAGACACATATGTAACATACACAGGAGTAGATGTATAGTGTTGTGTTCAATTGTGTTTGGGATCTGACCTGTTATGCGTTACCAAACTGCCCAATACATGTCATGGCCAGGATGTCACATATCTGTGACAATTGTATATACTATTACTATCTGCGCGCGACCCAATTGGAATATACACATGGATCCTGACTTCTACCACTCTACAGGTTAAAAGCCGGCTCATCAGAACAAGCAACGACTAACCTCTTGATTTTTTGTTATATGGTACCATGGCGCGGGCAAGCAAGACCAGGACAACCGGGATTTGATCACAACAGCGAAGACAACACACAAACGAACAATCAGGCGGTGACCAACGGGGGTGAGAACATTGCGGACGAACGTACTTGAATGGTAGATAGCACAATGGAATCAAAAGATACGGTAGCGCAGACCCGATCATTTGAGACCACGGTTAAAGCGAGATTTATGTCTAATCCGACCAAATATGTTTTGACGGTAGAACAATTAAAATGGGGTGGAAGCAATATTGACAAATGGATTGAGGGAATTAATACCATCGGCCTTCTTGTTTTTGGTATCAACAAATTCACTCACAATATGGCAAATTTACAAGCATTGAACAAAAACAAGAGCGTCGTAGTCCGTGTATTTTTCATCTTAACCATTGATCAAGAGCTTCGTACCCTGATAGCAAAGGACAATACCACGGCGGAGGCCTTTTGGAACAATTAAAAAGAACTTTCAACTGTTGACGCGGACTCGCCAAATAAAATTGTGGGACGAGTTGTTTTACAAACTGACAACAATGGAAGGGAGCATATCATCTCATCTCAGCCGGATTTCAAACGTATTTATTGAATTAGGGCGACTTGGCAAACCGGTCCCGGATTCTTGCGTATTGTTGGTCATGCAGGTGCTTACCCCACCCCCCCTGGTACCTCTCGAACCCAGATGTTACAGAGTGTTGGCCCTCAGCTCAAAAGAATCAAAACCCCATCAGCATCCAACACTCAATCAATTCTTACGTCTTATTAAGCCAAAATTACGAGGGGGAACTCATCCAACAATCCCTATTCCGTTGCGGCTGTGAATCCTTGGGCTTGGCCAGACCCCAATTGTCCTTGTTGTCAGGATGGTTCTCACGCTTCCGACCCAAATTGTCCTCCTGGTACTCGAGCTGCACGTTGTCAACCTACTGCCGCCAATATACAAGCGGCCCAGACAGTAATCGCCCTGTGCCTGCCAATGTCCGCGCCAGGGTTGGAGGCACATGCATTTACTGTAACTCCCCCAACCACTGGCGGGGGGACTGTCCAATCCTCCGGTCCAACGCCCACCTCCCTCCCCCCAATGTCCCGAACCCACCAGCACCAGCTGCTCCCCATCTACGTTATCCTCCGAACCAAACGCCAAACCCTTTCCGCCCAGACAGAGTGCATGCCGTGGCGGGACCTGATCAATCGATGACCAATGAGGCTTGCCCCGAGACTCGCACGGTCAAATCAGTGACAGCTCCCAATACTTTAGTGCTAGACTCAGGGGCAACCTCAACGGTGAGCGGTTGTTTCTCCTCTTTTGTTTCCCTCTCTTACTTCTCGTCCCCTCTACCCTTAACCCTTGCAGATCCTCACGCCGAGATGCTTGCAATTGGCAGGGGGATGATACGACTGATGACGGCCAGGTCTGGGGACCATGGGGCCCCATTACTGAATAACGTCCTATACTGCCCTTGGGTGAACGGTACGCTACTGTCCCTTGGTCACCTTGTTGACACTGGTTATTGTCCCACCTTCATTGGGAACAACATTTCACTTGCCTCTTCCTCTTCACGTCTCCTTGCTTCATATTGTAATTGTACCTGGACTGTCACTTTGTCTTCACGTGCCCCTCTACCTCATTCCCTTGCTTTTCCCTCTCTCCGTTCCGTTTCTGCTCCTCCTCTTTCTCTTTCCCCCCTCCCTTATGTTTCCCCCTCTTATTTCTATCACTGCGCACTTGGTCACGTATCGGATCAAATTGTGAAAGCCTACCTCCGAAAACATGTTCCGTCTTTTGACATCAAGTCTTGGACGCCTTTCTTCTGCGAATCTTGCAAAAGGGCAAAAAGCATTTGGCGTTGCAAGGCCCTGGCTGAAACGATCCCTCTAGAAAAGCCTCTCAATCTTCTGGTGACTGACGTGCTTGGGCCCCTACCCTCCGATGTATCTGGTAATCAATATCTCCTCACAATCCGCAACCACCATTCCACGTTTATCTTTGTACACGCGTTCAAGCTCCGATCCAAGGTTCCCAAACTCCTGATGAAAACCGTTAAGTATCTAAAGAATTGCCTTGGTAAAGTGCCTACCCATATCCGGTCGGACAATGCAAGAGAGTACCATTCTAACGCTTTGGAGGAACAGCTGTCCGCGGTTGGCTCCCTGGCTGAAACAATCCCTCTAGAAAAGCCTCTCAATCTTCTGGTGACTGACGTGCTTGGGCCCCTACCCTCCGATGTATCTGGTAATCAATATCTCCTCACAATCCGCAACCACCATTCCACGTTTATCTTTGTACACGCGTTCAAGCTCCGATCCAAGGTTCCCAAACTCCTGATGAAAACCGTTAAGTATCTAAAGAATTGCCTTGGTAAAGTGCCTACCCATATCCGGTCGGACAATGCAAGAGAGTACCATTCTAACGCTTTGGAGGAACAGCTGTCCGCAGTTGGCTCAAAAATCCTCTTCACTTCTCCATACACACCCAAACAGAACGGCAAGGCTGAACGGGTAAATCGGACACTGGGTGACATGGCCCAGACTATGCTCACCTACACCCAATTGCCTGATTGTTTTTGGTTTTTGCTTATTGGCACGCCTGTTTCCTCCATAATCATCTTGCTAATTCCTGGTCCAACCCCAAAACCCCTTCCAAAATGCTATACAATACGTCCAACAAAGAGATTCCCTTCCATCCTTTTGGCTCTATAGCTCTCACACATGTCCCAAAAGAAAAACGCCTGAAACTTGACGATCAAGCAAAAAAAATGGTATTCCTGGGCTACCAAGGCGACCAGAAAGGTTTTCTTTTCTGCAATGTTGATGAGGAGTCCTTATCTTATACCAATGTTGCCAAGTTCCCGGACTCTCAGCCTGCCCCATTCATTGCGATCCCAACTCCAATCAAAGCGATAGAAGACCCTTGCTTACGGGCATTGGATCTTTGCCTGGGTGAGTTCCCTAGCAAGGAAATCTGTGCCAAGCAAGACCAACAGATCGACAATATCCCCGCATGCCCCAACCTCAATCTGCCGACATCTATTGGCCACGCGCTGTCTGATCCCATGTGGAAAACGTGGGTAGTGCCCATCACGGCGGAGATTGATCAACTATTTGATATGGATGTCTGGACCCCTGTGAAGCGGGAACCCGGTATGAAGGTCATCAGGGCAAAATACGTCTTTGCCGTCAAGCAAGCTCCCAATGGTTCAATTGCAACGCCAAAGGTTTGATACGTGGCAAAAGGTTTCCGCCAACGCCTTGGCGTTGACTGTTACGAGACTTTTTCTCCCATGGCTTCTCTGTCTGCGCTTCAACTAATACTGGCAATGGCAATCTTGAATGGTTGGTTGATCCAAAGTTTTGATGTTTTGGCGGCGTATCTCCACTCCCCAATCACCAAAACAGTTTACGTGGAACCACCAGTACACGTCCGACCAGAGCTACGAGGCCAAGTAATGCTCCTGAAGAAGTCATTGTATGGTACAAGGCAAGCGGCGAGGTGTTGGTGGATTTTTTTCAAAGAAATTCTGGCGGATCTTGGTTTTGACGGTGGTTTGATCAAACAAACGGTTTACATATATTGGAAGGGGGAGAAGGTGGTAGCGATATGGTTGCATGTTGATGATGGGCTGGTGGTTGCAAATGATGTCAAGGTCCTAGCGAGTCTTTGGGAGCGGATGGCGTTGAAGGTCCGTTTGAAATGGGATGAGAAGTGCAATAGAATTGTCGGTATAAATTTAAATAAACAAAACGGTGATTTGCTCCTTGATCAAACGCTATTAGCCAAGCAGATTGTGTCAAAATGGGAACTGTTGGGCCGGCATAGACTTATATCGTCAGCCACAACGCTACCAGATATACCCCTGGTCACTAACGACTCATCTAACGCCATTGACGTGCAACTTTACCAGTCTTACGTGGGGTCAATCAACTACCTTGCCTTGGGGGCTTGTCCGGACTTATCATTTGCAATCAACTACCTCTCACGCTTTAGTAAATCCCCGGATGCCCAACACTGGGCTGCTCTGGAGCATTTGGTGAGCTATATTTCTTCAACGATTGGGCGGCATTTGATTTTTCAACCCAAATCTGCGGGACTGCAGTTATGGGTAGATGCGGACTGGGGGGGTGAGTTTCATTGATTGACTTCTGGGTTTATAATCCTGCTTGATGGCTGCCCTATCGCTTGGGCATCAAAACGACAAAAGACGGTGGGCACTTCTACTTGCAATTCAGAATTCATATCACTAGGTTTGGCAGTCAAATTTTTTGTGCCCATCCATTCAATGGTAACCAATCTTGGGTCCTCTGCAAAATCAACTCTCTATTGCGATAACCGCGGCGCAGTCCTGGTGGCAAAGGACAATGGCTTGAGATCCAAGATGAGACACATTGCTCAAAATTTCTTTTTTGTTAATGATGTAATTAGAAGTTTAAAATTAGAGGTACAATGGGTGGATACAACGGAACAATTGGCAGATATTATGACTAAACTACTTGGCGCGCAGAAACAAGTTGTGTTTTGTGATCGTTTCCTTTCTTCTTGATTGATTGTGTGGTCATTTCCTTACTTCTTTTCTTCTTGATTGGTTAGTTTGTGGGGGGGTGTTATGCGTTACCAAACTGCCCAATACATGTCATGGACAGGATGTCACATATCTGTGACAATTGTATATACTATTACTATCTGCGCGCAACCCAATTGGAATATACACATGGATCCTGACTTCTACCACTCTACATGCCCGAATCCCAATGCCACAGTATTAGCTTAACCCGCCGCTGGTTCTGGAGTCAAACTCTGATGGGGAAGAGTTTGCTCAGGTCGGCGGGTTGAGCTAGCTTATATACATGATGATTTTCCTTTAGTAGCATAACCTACTAATTATGTCTATAATCTATAATATGGTCTTAACTGTGGTTATGGTTTATGCAATTGTAAAACATGTCTATACAGTTCATGACACCCCCCCACCTGTTTTAAAAATTTTACCGCCTTGAGCCGTAAGTTACCGAGTGCCGGGGCGATTTTGTTGGGGCCTAGGCGCTTGGTTAGTATGTCAGCAAGCTGGTCATGGGTGCTGGTCCACTTCAACTTCACGTTGTGTTGCCGTACAAAGTCTTTTACAAAGTAAAACGCCCTCAAGAGATACCTGGTTTGCTTCTTTGATGAGTTGTTGCCTGCAATCAGGATGGCGGCTTTGTTATCACACATGATGGACACCTCAGGGCAATCTATTGCCGCAATGATGTTCTGGAGGTAGGCCAGCTGTTGTGTCCCGTTGGAAAGCGCCACGTATTCCGCGGCACAAGTTGAGAGGGCAACAATTTGTTGTCTCCTTGACCCCCATGCCATGGGGTTACCATAGTATTTTATGACGTGACCCAACGTGGATTGCTTGTGCTCCCCTCCCCAGTTTGCATCACTCCAAAGTTCCAGCCCTGGCTGGCCCTTCTTTAGTTGAAGCTTGAGATCCTTTGTGTATTTAACAAACCCAATCAGCCAGTCTAATACTTCCCAGTGGGCAGCGGATGGTGAGTTTGTGTATTGGGACAGGAGATTCACCGGGTAAGATAGATCCAGTCTGGTCCCGGCTGCTAAGTACATCAGGGAACCAATGAAGTGTTTGAATTTATCAGTTTCTACCATTTCCCCCTTGTTTATTTCTAGGGGAACTTCCAGCAGCGCACTTCTTTTTGGGTGTGCAGCACAATTGTAGTCAGATAGGATCTGGTTTGCTAGCACTTGTTGAGACAAAGAAACAGAGCCAGGTGACCGCGACAAGCTGATACCAACAATTTTCTTTGGTGCCGCTTGCCACTTCAACTTGACCTTGTGTTCCATTCCCTCTTTGAGTACTGCTAATAGCTGCGCAGATGACCCTACAACAAACCTATCATCCACGTGCATCCAAACAATAAAAAAATTGCCGCCCTTCTTCAACAAGTAGAGCAAAGGCCAGCTCTTGCGCAACAAAGCCAAGTTCTGACATCATCTGATCAAAGAATTTCCACCAGCACCTAGCCGCCTGCTTGGTGCCATAGATTGCCTTTTTTAATTGCATGACTAGAACTTTCCATTCCGGTCAGATCTCAGTTGGGGGCTGAGCATAAGTTTCTTCACTGATTGGGCTATAGAGGTAGGCAGAGCTTACGTCAAATGTTGCCATGGGTAGCTCCATATTCACTGCCATCAAGATAAGAACACAAAGGACATTCAGGCTTGCCGTCGGAGCATATGTTTCATGGATGTCCTTGCCCATCCGCTGATTGAAGCCTTTTAAAACAAGTCAAGATTGGATTTCGATCAGTTTGCTGTCTTTGTCAAGCTTGTTGGCAAGAACCCAGCGCATTCCAAGCACCTTCATCCCCGGGTGTGGCTTGACTGGTGTAAAAGATAAAAAGAGCTGAAGATCAAATTGGATGAAGGGATTAATAAATGAGTGAAAGGAGCTTGTAACGTCAAGCGTAACGGACCTGAGATCAGGAGGAAAGGGGCACTCCAGTTGATGTGTTGGCTGAACAGATGATGAATTCCACTTGAGAGCACTGGTGTTTATATAGACTAAATACACTATAGGCTGACAAGTGGTTGAGTACAAAATGAATAAGGTAAAATTAGCATAAGCAGTTTAAGTGACATGGTAAGTGAAATGCTATGACTAAAGATTCTGATAGCCATGACTAAACAGTGTGATAATCAAAATACTACAACACAGCCCAGTTACATTTTACCTGTTGTTTTAGTACTTGAAGGTTAAAAATAATAAGATCAAATCAATCCAATCAATGGTACTCTGAACTCCAGTGAAAGTCACATAAATGAAAACTCAAACTCTAACAACTGGTTCCCATACATCTAGCTTGTTGAATTTGTCAACTTTGTATGTTGCGGATGCCCGCCATTCTTTGCCAAATTCCCCTTGCAAGGCCTCTGGCAGTGAACACGGTAGATGGTGATCTGTCTTCACTGGCATTGAATGTATTAATGCCCGCTCTGCTTCTGCAATCTCGTCGGTCTGCTCTTGACCCAGGTGGAGCGTTAGCTGGTTGAGGAGGAAGTCAATACTTGCCTTGTTTGGCTTGGATTTGACTGGTAGATGTTGGAAGTCGGGAAAGACGTCCGCTGTTGAGGGGATTACCCTGCATTCAGCAGGCAACCAAAAGAGCCAACCGGCCCCTGCAACTGGATACGCAAGTAGCCAGCAATGATGCCCATGCTCATCCAGTTTGGAGGTACGCTTTTCCTTGGGAATGTGTACAATTGCCCGGGCACCAAATGGGTACAGAGCATTGGGATCACACTCAATGCCAAAGAGCGCCTTCAACGGTGAGATTCCATCAGTTCTGGTGTTTGGTAGCCTATTATGGATGTATGTGGCAGTATGGTATGCATAACTCCAATACTGACCCACCATCTTGCTCTCATTGAGCATTGTCCTTGCAACATCACCAATTGTTCTGTTCACATGCTCAGCTTCTCCATTCTGCTCTGGTTGGAAGGGTGGTACAGTTGCCAACCTGATGCCTAGCGGTTCTAATCTTTTCCAGAGGGGGCCAGTATACTCTGCCGCATTGTCCGATCAAACATGCGTTGGTGTAATGCCAGTGGAGTTCTTGAGGTATTCAATCCAGCACATGAATTTGGCGGGCACTTTGCTCCTTGATTGAAGCGCCGCGCCAAAGGTGTATGTTGTTGCATGATCTCGGAAAGTCAACCAGAAGCAAGCTCCATTTAAATCTTTCTCAAAGGGGCCAACTACATCGGTGATACATAGTTGAAGCGGCTCATGATGTTGTATCTGAGAATCAGCGCCAGATGACTTTTGGTCAACTGACTTTGATATTGCGCAGCGTTTGCAGAAGTAATCCTTCCAAGTTCCTCTTGGTTGTTTATCAAAATGAGATTCAATGAAAGATTTGACAATACGCGCGGAAGCATGGCCCAGTCTGAGGTGCCACAGGTAGGGGTCAAACAATGGCTTTTCAGTAATAGCTAGACAAGATTCATGCATTGCAGCTGGTATCGTCCATCAGTAGTTGCGGAACATGGTATCATATGTTTGCCCCTCTGGGTCTTTGATCACCAGGTTGGTACCATGGTGGAGTAGCTCCCATCCTTCCTTTACCAAACTCCCTGTTGACAAGATTGTACCTTTGACTCCCTTGCAATAGTATACGTCGTTCACTCAGAGAATCCCTGTGTTTGTTGGCATTGTCAGTCTACCAACACATTGTAAAATAGCGCAGTTGGATGGGACGGCCATTGTTAGACTTATTGGGACCTTCAATTGCCAAGTTATTTCAAAGAATTGTGATCTCCCACTTACGTGCAAAGTAGATCCTGAGTCAAGGAGGATTTGACCTTTGGATATGGCGTCAACATCCAATTGTCTGATGTGGCCTCTAGGCGTCGGGGAATTAGATGGCCAGGAGGGCAGTACGTAACACGATACTCTTTCAGCATGGTCGTTTGGCGGTGGTGTAACACCCATCCTGAAGTGATCCCAGAAGTCATCGCAATCGGCGTACCAGTGCCCTTGCTTACCACAGTAGTGGCAAGAGCACCCAAATTTGCAAAGTAGGGAGTCATTGGGTTGTCGTCCTTTGAATTGGTTGGCCTTATCAATGGATAATTTGGTGGTACCACCTCCGCGGTTGTCACCTTGGGTTGGTTGTCTACGCGCAGGGGGCACGTATTTGGCTGGATGATGATGTTTGACTGCTTGTACCAACATCTCAATGTCAGAGGGTATCGTGCCAGCCGTCAATGAGACTCTTGACTTGAGTTTGTTGAGACATGTCTGGATGACCGTAGACACTTCCGTAAAGGTGGGTGGTTTGGCAGCGTTGTCAAGACTCTGGCCCAGTGCGTATTCAAAGTTCTGCTGATCAACTCCAGGCAGAGGCGTTGCGCTGGCCTGAATAATCAGGCCATAAAGCTTGTCAAATGATACATCAACTCGGCTGAGGTCGGCAATGATTTTGTGCCATCCATCCAGAGGTTGTTGGCGCCTGATTTATCATTTATTGCTGCAAGGAAGCGGTCAATGATGGCCAACTTATGTCTACGGTCGGTCTTGCTGCTTTTTTTCTTCAGCAAGTCAATCAGGGCTTGAGCATCTTTTGTCCCCAAACCTTCAACAACACTCAGAAGAGTGTCATCAATGGTATTTCTTATGATGATGGTGATTGACTCCTTGTGGTCGCGCATAAGTTGGTCAAATGCCCTTGGATTGTTGACAAAGCTGGTGTCACGGCGGAGTGCCCTTTGCAAAGTTCAATCAAGTGCCACCTCCCACTGGGAGTAGTTGGAACCATCAAATAAGAGAGATGCTCTCTTTGGGTTCATTGTGTTGTGGACTGCAACAGGATCCTCTAAGAATTTCTTCATTATTGGGTCAAAATTGTTCATTTCAGGGTGCTGATTTGGGAAATGGGGGGGGGGGTTATTACGTTCAGATTGCTCTGCCCAAGCTTGCAGGTTGTTAATCACTTCTAAGAGTGATTCTATGGAGGGGGCACTCATGTTTGTTCTATTGGGCACAAATTGCTCTTCTTGCGCCAAATACAATGATGACTCTTCCGAACCTTGCCGTCTTTGGACCTTGTCAGATTTGTTTCTGTCCTCAAGTATGTTGCGGAAAATGCCATCCACCTACCGGCGGATCAACTTACGGCCTACCGGCGGTGGACTCCGGTATGACTTATGCCAACTCAGCGGCAAAGCGGTTAGCCAGCTTTTAACCTGTTGTGTTCAATTGTGTTTGGGATCTTCCCAAATCCCAATGCCACAGTATTAGCTTAACCTGCCGCCGGTTCTGGAGTCAAACTCTGATCGTAGATTATTAACCTGCCCAAATCCCAATGCCACAGTATTAGCTTAACCCACCGCCGGTTCTGGAGTCAAACTCTGATGGGGAAGAGTTTGCTCAGGTCGGCGGGTTGAGCTAGATTATATGCATGATGATTTTCCTTTAGTAGCATAATCTACTAATTATGTCTATACTCTATAATATGGTCTTAACTGTGGTTATGGTTTATGCAATTTGTAAAACATGTCTATACGGTTCATTACATATAGTACCTACACCACGGGTCCACTTTGAACGGTTGAGGACCACGGAGCCAACGACAAGGGTCAAATTGACGGCCCGCACGTCGACCGCCTGATATTTTGACGACCGGGTTGGCCAACGGTCTACCAACCAACAAATGACGGTTGACAAACAGATGCGTTAGTTTGACAGTCCAACGGTTGGTGACTGGCAGTCAGGGTTGTGGCAACGTCAGGGGATCATCATCCATACCACAACATCACCATCAAACCCCCAAAACACCCAATCTTCCAAAATCATCATCCCATCATCCTCAGACCGTGAATTGATCCTTGTTTTTACCACTCTCATCTGGGTGGCTTCATGCCCCTTCCCCACCCCCCCAAACCACCAATCCAGGTGGGAACACCCAATGCCAAAATGGGCATCAAAAACAATGAAATTTCACCCTCAAACGGCCAACCCCCAAAAAAAGATGGCGCCAGTGGCCTACTACTGTTCATGACTCAACTGATCAAGGATCCGACTAATTACAATGCTGATGGTAACATTCTCATTAATAAAACTATGATAGAGCTAATCCGCATCCTAATTTGTACAGAAAGGAACCGTGTCAAAGCAGACAAAAGGCAAGATGAGCAAATCACGGAAATAAAGAAAATGGTCGCGTCTCAACATTCAGGCCCCTGAAATAATCCCAATGCAATACAACCTACCTTACTCCACCTGCCCACCTAAGCAGACCCAGCAGAAACAAAGAAAACTCCAATAGGAAAGAAGCCCAGCATCCTCCCACCAGAGAAGGAGGACCTCCGATTGCTTTGGCCCGGCAGAGCAGTAATCCACTCCAACCCCCTCAATAATCAAATTGACAAAATACCAAGGGCTCTGTTTGTGCAGAGAGCAAACAAAGCTTTAGCAATGATGAATGCAAAGGTCCAAGGGAAAATGGTCACTGTAACCGGCGCTCATGTGATGAACTCCGGTGATGTGGTTTTCTATACTAAAAACAAATTACACCAAAAATGGTTGATGGACAATAAACATCTCTGGTTGAAACAGGTACATCAGGATTTAGAAGCGACTTTGAGCACATGGTTTGTCCTAGTACATGGCATACCCAAGGAATTTGATCCAACTTCACCACTCAACAAGGCTAACCTAGCCATAGAGAATCATTTAAACAAGGAAGATACCATTTGCATGAGATGGCTGTCAGACAACATCAACACTGCAAAGAAGGCAGGATCATTAGTTTTATCTTTATCAAGTAAGGACATTGCTGAAAAATTAACACATTCAGGAATCTTTTTAGACTACAATTACCACAGGGTGACAAAATTTAAATATTATACCGCGCAGTGCTTCAAATGCCTGCAAATGGGACATTACGGAAAATGGTGCAGAAAACCAGCTAGATGTGGCAGATGCGATGAAGGCCACATGACAAGAGATTGCTCTCAAGGCAAAGAAGACATTAAGGAATGTGTTTGATGCAAGGAGGGGCTGCAAAATGGAGAGGAGGGCGTGAAAGACATCCAGCACTCCGTTTTCAGCACCTTCTGCCCTTTCAAACAATCATGGATCCAAGCTAAACGGCCTAACTTTATCTCTCACAGATGGTAGAAAATCTCCAACAAAACACAAAGACTGATACACATGACTCTTCTCCCTCTTCCAGCCGCAATAAACGTAAAATGATCCCAGTAATGTCACTCACTCCCACCTTAAACACTTATGAATCTGTAACCTTCCTCAAACTAAATTGTCATTTGTTCAAAGAAATCATGCTCACTCTCCTAAATCATTCCCACAACGCAACAATCATTTTCCTTCAAGAACCATGGGTAAACCCCCACACCCTCCTACCCCCCTCCCATCCCAAATGGCGCATGTACGCTGGATATGAACATCAACCCAAAAACTGGCAAGACAGACACAAGAGCTGTATATATATCAGCAGCACTCTCCCATCAGAGGATTTAATACAGATCCCAACAAAATCCAAACACTTAACCTGCCTAAAAATCCAGACAACACCCAATCACGGTATAACATTAGTAAACCTATATAACCCGCCAAAAACCAATGAAGGTCTAAAGGACTTATCTTCTTGGCTCCTACTTCATAATGACCGGCAAAACCCCATCATAATATTCATGGATTCAAACCTACATCACAGAATGTGGAACCCTACAGGTCAGAATTCCTCTCACCGCGAAGCAAACACACTTGTTGAATTATGTGGTAGACACGGTTACTGCTTGATTTCCACAAAACATGTCCCAACCTTCTATACGTTTAAAGGTAAGGGAACAACAATTGACCTCATATGGTCCAACTATAAGGCGTCTGCCCTGCTACAAAACATCCACGTATTGGAAGAAAATTTTGGATTGGACAACCAAGCCCTGCGAGGAACACTAAGCCTGAAGGGCCACTCTTACTCTTACCACTGGGCTAAACCGGAATGGAATAACCAAAACCAAGAGGCGGTATGCAATGCCTTAGACCAAGCCATAGGCAAAACTCAGTTAAAAGGTGAGGTAAATAAAGATGCTGTGACACTCACACACGCCTTACAACTCACCCAACAGAACCTAGGCAGAATGGTCAAACATAACAAAACACAATCCAAGGCCTGGTGGGATGCCAAAGTACTTGACCCAATCCTGGAAATTAGAAGAAGAGCGCAACAATGGATGATCCAAACCAAAACCAAGGAGGCATGTAGGTGTTACAAAGAATGGAATCAATATTTCCGCCATCTCATTCAGCAAGTAAAGTTTAACCACTGGAAGAAGTACCTAGAACAGCCCGGCTCCCAACTTGCCTACCAGGCCTTATGACAAATCAAGCCAATCTCAAACGGACAGGTATTGCCTCTCCGCAGACCGGACGGTTCCTTTGCAACAGGAAAAGCAGAACAAGCAGATATGCTCTTTGAAGGCACCTCCAATATCCAACTGAATGTCAACCTATCAGATCTAGAAACTGTAGAGGTAACCCAAGCGGCCATATACAATGAGGTCACTCAAGGAGAGGTAAACCAAGCTATAAACCAATTGGCCGTTGGCAAAGCACCAGGCCCAGATGCTATCTACAAAAAAATGATTAAGCTAACGTCTCCAACCCTAGGCCCCAAGCTTGTCTCTTTGTACAACACAATCCTGCACTGAGGAACATACCCAAGCTGCTGGAAAGACACTGTCACCACTATCATTTGGAAAGCAAACAAACCCAACTATACTAAACCAGGAGCTTACAGACCTATTGCCTTACTGAACACCCTGGGTAAGACGCTGGAACTCATCTTGGCCAGAAGACTAGTCAAGTGGGCAACAACAACAGGAGCCTTACCCCCCAAACACTATGGTGGACGCAAAGGTGTGGGAACCAAGGATGCTGTCCTGGACCTGGAATCCTGGACAAGAGACCAATGGGCAGAACGTAAAGTAGTTGTGGCTTCATTCTTAGATGTACAATCAGCTTACCCCACAGTTCACCCCGACAGGCTTATACAGGTACTACAATCCAAAGGTTGCCCAGCATACCTCTGGATAATAATCCAAGACTTCCTCAAAGGCCAAAAAACAACCATGAGATTTGATGATTACACATCCACCGCCAAGACCATCTCCAAAGGATTACCCCAAGGGTCCCCCCTTTCTGTTATACTATACATCCTTTACAACGCTGACCTACTAAACTTACTAAACCACTCATGTGATTCAACATCCATAGGCTACATTGACAACGTGGTCCATTTAACAGCGGGAAAATCCCTTGATGACGCCCTCAACCTCATGACAACCCTTGCCAACCGCTCCCTATCCTGGGGCCACCGTCAAGCGGCAGTCTTTGACAAAAACAAAGCTCAAATAATCATCCTCTCAAAGGCCAGAAGCCCGCTATCCACAAACACACCCTTCTCATTTGGTAACGTACCTTTAAACTTCACAAAATTGGTTAAATGGTTAGGTGTCATAATTGATGAAAGAATCTCCTATCATCAGCACATTGGAGACCTCCTATCAAAGGGCCAAACCACCTTACGTTCTCTAGGATGCCTGGGCAACTCTCACTGGGGATTATCCGAACATAACAGAGTAAAACTCATGAATGCAGTCGCTCTCCCGAGAATTACCTATGCAGCAAACGTATGGGCCCAATCCAAAAACAAAACAAGGCTGAAGAATCTGTCAGATAAGTTAGACAGAAACTATGCGAAATACGCTAAGGGCATATTTAGGACTACTGACTCTACGTGGCTTGAAAGTAATGTCACCCACAGACCCATCAAAAAGACCGCCTTCTTCTACTTCTCCAGAAAACTCACACAATCAGGAGGACCCACCGACATCAAACACACACTCCTGAAACGCCTATCAATCGGATACAAACACAACAAGACAGCAGTTAATGAAGTCCTCTGCAAAGAACAGATCCAGGAATTCATCTCTTTGCAAGCCAAAGTGATAAAGGTCCAAACAACAGCAACACCCGCACCACTTCCAACCCCAATCTCCTATCACAATGTCCGCTTACCCAAAGAAAAGGCAATCAAAGCCACCAAGACCCTCATCAGCCAAGCAACCCAGATAGAGGCCCTCATCTTCACAGATGGCTCTTTTGACTCTGACAAAGGAGGAGGCGTGGCGGCCGTTTGCATAAATACTAACGCATCTCTCCTTCTATCCACAGGCAAAACAGTTTGTCATTCCAATCACAAATGCAAAATACTAGGCCTCTTAGCGGCCTTCATCTTAATTACTCAATTCCAACCCAACACATTCAGCCGCCATTACATCTTCACAGACAAACAAGGGGTCATCTTAAGATCAATGAATCCGCTCCTAGCAAAGCCAGGACAATACCTTTACAAGGAACTGCTCAAAGTATGGTCATGTTTAGACCCCAACACAAAAATCGACATTGTATGGTGCCCGGGCCACTTGAGGATAAAAGGAAACGAACTAGCTGATAGGAAGGCCAATGAAGCAGTTACCCTGGGACAAACACTCCCCTTCCCTCTGTTTAGCAGCCTTACAAAAGCCAAACGCCTCATCTTATATAAGATGATCACCAAATTGCCAGCTTCAAAACTGCATCCCAACTGGAGACATTTGACTGACCTCAGTCCTAAGCCAGCTTGCCTTGGGGTGCAGCAGCCTCCACGGTTATCTATTCCGAATAAGGAAAGTTCCCGACCCCTCCTGCCCCAAATGCGGATACCATAAAGAAATGGTTACTCATCTTTTCCAATTTTGCCCAGCCTACGTTATGCAACGGAAAGCATTAAGGAGAGATTTAGGAAAGAAAAAAATAAGATGCAACCCCAGCAATTTGAGCTCCGCCCTGAAGAACCTGAAGGCCTGGCCCAGCTTGGGAAACTTTGTTCAAACAATAAATTGCTTCTCTTTCTTATCCAATAGTATAGACACCCCAACAATAGATCACCCCTCACCCTTCTCCATTCTCCGCCCACCATAACACTCACAGAAACAACAACATAACCTACGCACATACCCACCAAACAACTTGTTCCATCTCTCAGTTTTTTTAATCTATCCCCTTTTTTCTTTCCTTTTCTCAATCCTCTTTTTGACCCCCTTTTTTCCCCTTCTCCTTAAGCCGTCACGCACATAAGTAGACAATATATGGGGAATGCCACAGAGCCCTGTGATTTTTTGTACTCTACTATCAACACTTTGCATATCCAAAGTGACCCATGCAAAATGCAAATGTTCACTATATATATATAAAAAAAAAAAAAAAAAAAAAACCCAGACCACCCTAATGACCAGCACATTTGGGTCTCAATCGAGAGCACCTCTATTCATGACATCACAGATGCAGACACATATGTAACATACACAGGAGTAGATGTATAGTACCTACACCACGGGTCCACTTTGAACGGTTGAGGACCGCAGAGCCAACGACAAGGGTCAAATCAACGGCCTGCGCGTTGACCGCCTGATATTTCAACGACCGGGTCTGCCGACGGTCTACCAACCGACAAATGACGGTTGGCCGACCAATGCATTAGTTTGACAGTCCAAGGCTCGGTGACTGGCGGTCAGGGTTGTGGCAATGTCAATTTGACCCCACGGTTGACTCACCAGTGGGGGCGCCTGTTGGTAACTTGCCGTCGGGGTTGTTGCAACGTCACCTTGACCCCGTTGTCAAATCACCAGCGGGGCGTGTTGGGCAGTTCACCACGGCAAAAATGGGGGATATGGCTGACCAGTGACATGATTTCACCATTGATGGCCCATTTTGTCTCCAGCAAGTCTCCAAATTTCACCAAGTACAGAAAAAGATGGAATCAGAATTTCAGAATGGTGTAAACTGGAATTTCTCTGGAGGTCAGCGGTGTTGGAGGGCATTCAGGTGTATGAATATGCAATTTTTACTCATTAAGTGGGAGGGTAAAAGAAACCTAGACCACACTTGGGTTTGTGCAGCTCAAATTTCTGGTCCTGCCCTACTGTAGGAAGTGTGCTGACCCGGCACTGGCCAAAGTGAAACTACACCATGCTACAAGATGTTGTACCTCCTCATCCCACCCTACCATGTGAATTGAATACACACTGTGCAGTGTCTTTAAAGTATTTCACCCCTCTATACAAGGGATTGATATCAAATGAAATTTTTATTCTTCCAACCACCAATTAATCTACTTTGATATGACCTATCAAGGTTTGTTCCTATCATCTATAAAGGGGCACTCATTTTATAGACAGTTGAACAAATGACCCCCCCCCTTACTCCAGCAGCTCCTGAATCAAACAGTGCACTGTAT
The DNA here is from genome assembly GCA_025617555.3 of Puccinia polysora. NCBI lineage: Eukaryota > Fungi > Basidiomycota > Pucciniomycetes > Pucciniales > Pucciniaceae > Puccinia > Puccinia polysora. Next base: position 22,094,981 of record CM062620.1, on the reverse strand, counting down.
TACTTCTCTATATTTTATTAATATTTCAATAAAGGTGTTCCTGGTCTACGGGGACATGCCAGAGGTTAGAGATTGTGCATGAATGAGGCCAGAAGGGAGCCCATGCAACATAACAATCTTGGACCATTGATGGTATTTGGGTTATTGGGCTGTGGCAAGTCCACGCTTGATTTCTCAATCCTTTGAAATATTGAAAATTGATGGTACCTGTTCAGATTTTCAACTTATTTGTTTTTTTCTTTGAGAACATTCACAAAGTTTTGTTGAATGGGAACCTCCATGCATATGTTCCATTAATGGCCTGTTTTTATCTCAAATATCTGTTTTTCAGGTATAAAGAGGGAATAGATACACCCATGTGGAACATCATTTACACCAAAGTGATTAAAACCATTATTTAACATTTTAATCAAGTCCACATCACATAAAACACTGATCAAAATTCAGATCTTATACCCAGTATTTGTGGTGAAAACATCCAAGGCACTTTTCTGGTCTGTTTCCAGTCGCAGTGTTTTAAATTATTTATTTGTAGATTTTTTTGAAATTTGATTGCTTCTAGGTCCTTGTGAAAAAAAAAGAAAAAGAAAAATTATTCCTGTTGGGCTGGGGGCGACTATGAAAATCCTTCTTTGTATTGACTCTGTTCAGCTACCTTATCTTTTGAAAATGGAAAATCCCAGCTTGCTTCCAGGTGAATTATTGTGGAAATCTGGGTGAATTCATGTTTTTTCATTGGTGAACTCCCAGTCAAGTAATGTTTTTTCCAATTTGATTTCCAATTAGACCTTTTTTTTTGAAAGGAAATTTTGGTGACTCCAATGAATTTTTTTGTAAGCCCATGTTTCTTCTCAAGTCCAAAAGGAGGCCTTCAAATGGGAGCAGATGGTGACACAAAGTCACTAAAAAGCCAGAACCCCAACTTTTGCTGTGGTGGATCCATGCCACTTGGGTCCTGGGGAACTGGTCTGTGGTTCTATACTGAAGTTGATGCCTATAGTTCTTACACATTTTTTCTGTCTGCAATGTTCCAATTTTTCAGTCATTTGAAACTTAAAATTAATTTTTAAAAAAGGAACTCTTCATTGAAACAGTGCACTGCTTCAAATATATTATTTTTTAATCTTTATTTTCTTTAATTTTTCAACTTCAGTTATTTTTAATATTGCATTGTTAATTTTTTTTTCTTGATTCCACTTGTAATGGATGTGATTATTGAATTAAAAAAAAAAATTAAAGCATCACTTGTGAAGTGCTGGCCTCAACAGTCAAGGGAAGTTGTCTTGGCTCACCCCACCTGGCTATGGCTGAGGTCATACACTCAACCCATTGGCCTGGTTCAATGGGTGGAATGATCAACCTGGCTACTGACCTGTGCCCCTCAGCTGCATGCAATGCACCCAAGTTAAGAACCCAGTGATTGTAGCTTTACTGGATAACTTCCATTTTTCTTTGAGAGATATCTTGATGCTCAACTTGGAAAATGTGTCAGCTTACTGATACCAGGAACTTTTCCATCCTTTAGCTACAGCAAGTAATATTGGTGTTGGAATAATAATTCCAAGAAAATTATGTAAAATGCTCAAATGGTTGATTTAGAAGCAAGTGCAAATTTTTAGTGTTTTGGTTGGATTAAATTGATTTAAATATATTTTTCAAGAGGGGCCACAGTTTATGCAAACAGGGGATCTTTATTGGATAACAACCTCTCTTCAAGGGGCTCTTTTGAACCATGTGAAGACCTTGGGACAATGAGGTCCTAAGTGATTAATCAAAAGGGGTTTACTCAAGGGGATTAAGAGGACTGGCTGACTCACAGCACTTATGCCTAGAGGCAAGGAGGAGATAACTGACTAACTCAAGCAGACACTCCAAGAAACTTGCAGAAATTCACGGTTGAAAGGGTCTCAGGACAATTGTTGGGGATATTGCTGATATTCTTCAATGGAATTTACAATGGGTTTAGAATTAATAATTATGCTATCAGACTGAGGCCATAAATCAATTTTTTATCTTGAATCAATACTTGATCACGGATGGAAAGGGGTCTGGATTGATTAATTAAAAATTAATGGGGTTTTAAACCATCTCAAAGGGGCTGTTTATATACCTTTCTGGGGTAATAAGACCTTCTAAGGGCAAGTAGAGAGGTTTTTGCTTGTATGCTGAGGCTGGAAGGCTATCCAAGGTAATTTTTGCATGTAGTCTTGGTGCTTTCAGCTGGTTAGCCTTGTCTGTGTCATATTTCCATGTGAAATAATTGTCAGAAGGTATTTAAATATTAAAATGTTATTTTTATGGTTCAGACACATTTCCTCATTTTGTATTACTTTCCCTGGAGTGGCATGGGTAGAAGTGGGTATTTTTAGATTCTATGCCATCTTCTGCACATGTTGGTAATTTTTAATAATTTTTTGGTAGACTTCTTGGTGTGTTTTGTGGTTCATCAAGATTTGGAAATCTCATTTATGTTAAAACCTTCATTATTGTTTCTCACAATTTATTTGCTTTAATGTTTTGATTTTCATATTTTTATTCAATTTTCTTAGGTTTCAAACATCTCCCTATCTATCAGTCAACTTTTTACATATGCAAGATGTATGCATGCAAGTTGTAGCATTTTCCTGCCATACCTAGCTGTTGGAATTAGCACAACTGATGTTCACGCGCGCAGGCATGACAGCTGCATGCAGCAATACATCATCAGTCATTTTGCATCTGAGTTTCTTTGACATGCGCCTACATACTGGGTGTCAGGCATGTGTACCCTTGCTATATGAATGCAGGGCTGCATGCGGGAATTGTGACATAACACAAATCCGCCTGTAACTCCTAAAATATACACAACAACTCAATTCTGACTGAATTTTAGGTGTGAAACCTATACGTGGAATTATGTGTGAATTATGAAAATGGCCAAAAAGTGCCATAGTGGTGTTGTGGTTTATTGGTCTTTTTCTTCTGTAATTATTTAAAAATAAAAGGAGTTGGAATTCAAGGGTGGGGTCAGTGAGTGACCCTACCTATTTTTGGGTGGGAAATCCATTTCTACAACAATATATATGTATTTCCCACTCTTTCTAATTTTATTATTTATTTTCTGTTTTTGATCTGCTTTGACAGGTTGCTCTTGTCAACTAGCAAGCTGACAAAATGTGGGTTTTTTGAAGCTGGAAACTCCCATCATGGCAATTGTGCCGCAGTTTCAAGCAGGATTTGATGGACTGTATTAAATTCAAATCAAGTTTTGTTAAGAAATGAATCTCTTTAATCTGAAACAAAAAAATGAAGGATTTGATAACCTGACAATTTAATGTGCATTCTGAGTTTGTTTCAACAAATTCCCTCATGTTGTAGAATGGATTGATTCCCATGGGTTCAAGCTTGTTTACTTGGACAAAATATTTGGTGGTTATAATTCCATGAGTCTGCCATAATGAAGTGATCTTGCCAATAAAATCCACTGAGGTTGGGAGATTCAACCTGATTCCAAAAAAAAAGAAAAAAATGTTAATGTTTTGAATTTGTTTATTTCAAGTAAAGCCAAAAACTTGCCAAGATGTGGTAATTCTTCTGGATGATATCATGCTTGTTTAATTGAATTTGGTTAATTTTTTCAACATTTGAAGGGAATTTTTCTGAGTATCTGAGTAACTTGCACTCTTTCTTCATTTGGAACAGATTTTCTTTTAGAAAAGGGATATTGGTTGAGGGTATGATAAATATGGCTATTATAGCCCATGGAATGTTGAATAACTGGATTATCTTCAAATATTCTGGTAATTTTTGAACTGCTTTGAAAAGTTGTTTGAGTCTCTGGATTGTATACCACACCAGCAGAGAGAAGAAAACGTAGAGACTGATAATTGCTGAAGCTGATGGCCAAATCATGTCCTGGACTGATCTTTTTTGAATGAATTGAAGCTTTGCCTAAAATTCCATTGTAAATTTTAAATTTTTCAGTTGAAAACAGACCATCTGGGCCAAAACGCAAAATTGAGTCTGGGAGGTGAAGAAGCATGTGAATCTTGGGTTTGTTGATCCATTGGCCAGACATCTTGATCAAATGATATAAAAAGTGTTTTATTTGTGCCTTCAGTTGAGTTTGGTATTAATTCATGTCTTTGATGTGAGTCTGAAATATAAAGGTGCACAGTTGACAAAGGGAGCTCCACAGAATTCTTGGTTCAGATTTCATAAAGTGGAAAAAAGTGAAGGGTTCTGCTTGAATTAATATTTTGAAATCTTTTCCAACCAGACTGAGTGAATGTTTGATTAAATAGTTTGGCTGAAGGGATGGGATGTTGAGTGAATTGGTGTTGAAAGACTGGATGTATCCACTTAGTAATTGTAGTTCAGATTTCTTCAATGATTGAATAAAATCTTGGACCAAGTATTTGACAATACCAAGAAGAACCACATGGAGAATTTCAACTGGAGTGTCCAGGCAGCCATCAAATCCTGTTAAATTTGGGGGAAAACAATAAAAAAAGTACAAATGTCTGATTATCATGAAAATGTCATAAATTTAATGAGAAAAAGACTTTCAAGCTTCAAAAATGGGTTGAATAGTTTGGAGTAGTCTGTTTCTTCCAGTTCTCTGATTTTTTTGGAGGATTGATGGTTCTCTCTTTTGTTCAATAAATTTTTTGTTAATTGAATCCACAAGACCATAGGATGAAGACATTATTTGAAAGGATTTTTGGTTTATCTTTGAAAGTTCATAGAGATGATGGGTGTTTTCAATGGTTTCAGTCAAAAATTCAATGGAATTAGGGGCCTAGAATTATATCAAAAAATATTATCAATGGTGATTGATTTTATTCAAATAATTAAAGAATTCACCTCAAAGCCATTCCTATCAATTTGAAGAAAATTTTGCAGATAAGCTATTGTTTGCTTATTTTTCCTATTGGGTGCAGATAATTTGCAAATTTGACATGGCTTGAGTGATATTCCAGGAACTGGAGTCTTGGTGACTTCCGCATGCATTGGAGAATCTGCCAAAAAACATAAGACAGTGGTGATAACTAAAACTGGTTCAGAAATGGTAATATCAAAAGCAGAAAATCCTTGGGTGGCCATTTGACTGTTTTCCAAACATAAATGTCAATATCATTCCATTGTATGATTCATTTTGGGACTAACTTGATCTCTTCAACTATTTGATCTGCCATTTCAAGTACTCCAGCTCTGTTGGATGTTGAAAAAAAATGAAAATTATATTCTTGGTTGGATAAGTGAGGAGGAAGACCGGATAGTGTCAAGTAGAATGATTGGTGTTTGTTGAATTGCTTTGAGATATTTCCTGAAGTATCATCTGAATATAATGTTATTGGTACATGTCTAATAATCTTTCCCTGTGCCTTAACATGCCATGGATTAGGGAGGCTGATGATATTTTCACTGTCTTCATCAATTTCTATGAAATGGCATAATTTAATTTGAAGAATGGTCAGAAATTAATTCTCATGATCATTTTATTTTCATAAATCAACTTACCATACAATTTGTTGTCACAGATGTCTGATAATAAAAATCCACCTTGTCCTATTTTGGTGTACTCCTTCAGGAATTGATCACTGCAAATGTCCATCAAATTTGCATTCATGAACTTTTCTTGAAAATGAATGATCATCTTCACTGTGGTTGAATTGAGCTTGGAACATTCCAGTGGGGCACATTTGGTGTATATTTTTGATTCCAAAGAGTAAATAAAAGCGGGAACCAAAATTTCTTGGGAAATCAATTGCGCTGGTTCAAATATATAAAAATGTTTGGGGTCTTTAATAAAAATTTGGTTTCTTAGGTTGGGTGAAAGAAGTTCCTGCCATTTATTGGATTGAGACAGCTTGAAATGATCCAATACATGGTTCTATTCTGGATAGAATTCTAAAAAGGGGGCCATGTATGGATTTGAAAGCTCCTGAAATGGTAAAAAAAATAAAAATAAATTAATAAAATAAATTCTAAAATTCTAAAAATTGTAAATGATGGAATTTTAATTTATTATAAAATAGAAAACACATCCAAAAAGACCTACACGGGACATGATCCCCCTCAACTTGAGTGAGAAGCATGGAATCCCTAAGACTGAGGTTTGAGATTCTGTGGGGAAGTCCAAGAATTGGTGAACGCACGTGCGCGCCCTCCGGATGGCATTCCACCCAGGTAATTTGACCCTGCATAGGTTTAGGATCCCCCAAATCTGCCCATAGAGAGACCGCAAGACAATGTGGTGTGTATAACTGTTGAGATTTCATGGCAGAGGAATCACGTCTCACCTGGGGCCACTCGCCTGATGCTCTCACCCCCGGGACTGTTACAACCGGGGATTCAATTCTCACTCAATTACTACCCTCTCAGTCAAGGACGGGGGGAATCTCAGGGATCTTGGCACCAACTCACTCCAACCCTGATCAAACTCACCCTGATCCTACCTACACTCACCCTGATCCTCATCAAACTCGACCAACTGAACCAACTTACCAAAAGTCATCATTTCCCAATCAACGTCTTCAGCCTCATCCTCATCCAACCAGAATAGTCTCTCAAGTGCATCTCATTTCTTTCATTTCTTTTCCTCTTCATTTTTATTTTCTTTGTTTCTTGTTCTTCAACCTCCCTTGACTCGCTCCTGCCTGAAATCATGCCTGGTGAGATTCCTCTTGTACTGCTCAAAACATATATATGGCTTGACAAATCACTTTACGCTCTGTTCTAGCTTGCCCTACTCTAACCTCACTTTGAACTCAAGAACCAGCCAACTAAATGGTCTGCTTCCACTTTAGACTCTGATAATGACTATTGCAGTCTTGTTTTCCTGTTTGTCGTCCTCTCTCAAGTCATTTTCTGTCACTCCTGATCTGTTCTAATCTTTTCTTATCTTTTGAGTTCTCAGCTCTCAGCACAGTAATCAATACAACATCCCATCATCCAGTTTACGGTTAAAAGCCAAAGGACAGATTCGATCAAGTACAACCAACCAACAAATATTCTTCTGAGAGAGGATCCTAACTGGGCGCTATGGAAGTCTTCAAAAAAACCATGCTCAAGACTGCTCTCAAAACAATTCCACTACTCAGAGACAACAATTACGGCATCTGGAGAGATAAGATGGACGCCGTTCTTGATTTCAGAGGATGCACAACTGCCATGAACAACAAGACCACCTCACTGGAAGCCTCTGTGAACAACAAGCTTAAACTTCTCATCATCTAAAAACTCGACTCCACTGCTCATGAGAACATTGTCACGGATGAAAACAGAAACTTGGCAAAACTCCTATGGAAGGCTATCATTCACAAATTTGCATCATCTCAAGCATCAAACCAAGCCAGAGTGTTCAATGGCCTTCTTTATCTCTCATTCAATCCCAAAGATATTGTTGAGTTCATTAAAAAGGTGAAGGTGTGTCTCAAGAAGATGTCCAAGGTTGGAATCAAGTTACCAGACAACATCCTAGTGTACCTTATCCTCTTCAAGTTCCTGAACTCTATGGACAATTTCAAAAGGCAAATAATGCACTCAGATAAGGAACTCTCCATTGAGTTTGTTCTGAATCACCTGACTCAACTGAACAACAAATTGATGGCCCAATCCTCCATCTCTAACTCAAGGTCAAAGGGTGACATTGCCCTCTTTGGAGGAAAGACCGCTTTGAACGCAACTTCAATCAAAAAACCCAACCCAAAGCAATGTGTGGAAGTTTATCACCACCCTGGTCTTTACAAGAATCACTCGGCCGGAGAGTTTTGGCATCTTCATCCGGAAGTAGCACCTGAGTGGTGGAGAGAGAATCAATCAAAGTGGAAAGCAAAAAGGAGCGGATCAAAAGGCAAGCCCGAGTCTCACTCTGCGCACTACTTAGCTTTTCTCAATCTGTGGATTGAACACAGGGATCCAAATTGGCGTTTCCTGCTCAATAGTGGAGCTTTGGTTCATATGATCAACAATAGCCGTTACTTCACCAAGATGGAACCATACTCCGGAGATCCCATCAAGACAGGAAAGGAAGGAGCAAGCTTACCAATAAAAGGAAAGGTTACCGCAATACTTCACTGGGAAAGCCTCACGCTCAAACTTGGAAAGGAATTCTACGTGCCGGATGTGACTATCAACCTGATAAGCGCCGGTGCCTTGAACGTAAAGGGCTGCAAGATTAGTTCAAGAGGCAGCAAATTCTTGGTCTCACACGCTGGAAGAACTGTACTGATTGGACTAATCAAGGACAATCTGTATACTCTCCCGACTCCATCTCACGGCAAGGTCTCCTCCTCAAAGTCTCTCTTCTCATCTATCTCCTTGACGCCAGAAGAAGCTCTACTTGAGATCCACCAAAAATATGGACATTCCTCCCTTTCAAGACTTGCTCCTCTCATCCAAAACATTCCGTCCAAAGCTAAAAAAAAATTTCAGTGTGTAGATTGTGTCAAGAGCAAAATAACAAAAGCATCTTTCAAACTCACTTCTACAAGATCCACTAAAGCTTTTGATTGAATACACTTGGATCTCATGGGACCTATTCAACCATCCTCCAAGTGCGGTCATAGATTCATACTCTCCTTAGTTGACAACGCAAGTGGATACTTGGCCCCCTTCCCCATCGCTTCAAAAGATGAGACGGCCGACATTATCATCAGTCTGCTCAAAAAAGAACATCACCATCGCGGGGTATATCCGTCCAAGGTTTGCTCCGACGGAGGAACCAAATTTTTCAACAAAAATCTATCATCCTTTCTAGAAGAACAACACATCACTCATATCGTCTCAGAACCGTATCATCCAGAGCACAATGGCCGAGCCAAGCGTGCAAATCAAACCATTATTGAATCAACCCAAGCGACCATTAAAGATGGCCATCTGCCCCCCTCTGTGTGGCATGAAGTTGTCAAGGGATGTTGCTTGATGCTCAATCACATTCCCCTGAAAGGCGAGACGGTGACTCCTTGGGAGAAGATCCACGGTCAAGCTCTTCCTTCCACTTTCTTGAAACCCATTGGAAATCCTTGTATCTACCTCATCAACAAAAGGCAGAAAGGACTCAAATTTGATTCAAAAGGGGAAGAGGGCACACTTGTAGGCTTCAATCAGCTTCTCATGTCATACCAAATTCTGACTAAAAATGGTTCTATTATATCATCTAAGCATGTCAGATTCCTGCGCATGCCTCCACCCAAAGTTTACGGACCACATTTCAACATTGACTCCATTGATTCCAAGACGGACAACTCTGACCCTGCGCCAGCTCCGAATCAAACCCCTGAAGAACATCCTAATTGTCAAGTACAATGGACGGGGTATAGAGACAGATCCAACAAATCAACAAGCTCAGACAATGATGCTGAATCAATCAGTCAATCGTCTGATGACTCAAACTTGAGCTCTCCTGCTTGTGCAGCGCAAGAAATTCCTACAAAGTTCCAGGAGGCTGGTCAATCAGTTGAGCAAGCTACCACTTTGACGGGGCGAACCCTTTGGGATAGGTTGAGGATTAAACCTCCGCAACACTATGGGTTCTTTCATTTCTACGAGCCCAAGACTTAAAAGGATGCTCTTCGCTGTGATGAACATCTAGAATGGATCAAAGCAATGGACCTTGAACTTGGATCAATCGAGGATATCAGTGTGTGGGAAGAATATGATGGTCCTGATCCGACCAATGCGCTCAAGACCACTTGGATCTACAAAATAAAACTTGATTGCCATGGCGACCCAATTAGATATAAGGCCAGGCTCTGTGTGCAAGGGCTCAATCAAGTCCAGGGTTTAGATTACTCTGAGACCTTTGCGCCAACTGGTAAACCGGCAACTCTACAAATGTTGCTTCTCTATGCGCTGAAATCAAGCCAGAAGATCTGGCAATTTGACGTCAAGAGCGCTTTTCTTCACTCACCAATCAACAAGGATGTAATCATCCAAACTCCAAAATGCTCAAAAAGAAAATGTTGATTCCTCAAGTTATGGAAATATCTTTACAGCCTTAAGCAGGTGCCCAAGAGCTGGTATGAGACTCTGATGGCTTGGTTTGGGGAAGTAGGTTTTAAAGAATCAGGATCCGACCCGTGTCTCTATCTATCTGAAGACGGCAAATCTTGAATCTTCTTCCATGTGGACAACCTAGTTCTGGTTGGAGACGGCAAGGATTTCAAAAGGAAATTTCTAAAGCGTTTTGCAGGGTTGACAGCAAAGGATCCGGACACCATTCTGGGAATGCGGATAGAGGTAAAGGAAGATGAAATCCTTCTCAGCCAACCCAAGCATATCCAGCGCGGTCTCAAGGAATTAGGTCTGGAAGACGCAAAAACCAGCAAAACTCCACTCACTCCTAATTTGCAACTCAAACTGGCGACTGACTACAAGCATGAGTGATTTAGGGCCTTGAATTTGAACTACCGATTGGCTATTGGCTTACTCAATCACATTGCTTGCTTCTCTTGGCCTGATGTAAGTTTTGCCGTTTTGAGCCTGTCAAGATTCAATGTCAAGCCAGGCATAAATCACTGGAACAAACTCAAAAAGACTTGGAAATATCTAAAAGAAACTTCTTCCATCAAGCTTTGTTTAAGGTTAAATGGCGCGGACTCCTTGACCTCAGCCTTTTCCGATGCATCCTGGGCCAATGATCCTGACACCAGAAGATCCCAAACAGGGTACCTGTTTGCGGTTTATGATTGCGTGGTGTTGTGGAACAGCTGCAAGCAGAAAAACATCACCTACAGTTCTACAGATGCCAAGCTCAATGCTCTTGTTGACTCATTTCACAAATCCACCTGGATTTGTTCTCTCGCGTGCAAAATTTTCTCAACCGGAATCTCACCCATTGCTCTTCACATGGATAATAGTGGTTTAATTGAAAAACTTGAGAAATTTGGGTCTAACTCAAAGACTTGTCATCTGGATCTAAAGACCAAAGGAATGAGGGAGGAGCTGAAGTCTGGAAACATCTCCGTCAAACTTGTCAAGTCTGATCAAATGCCGGCTGATGCTCTCACTAAGAGTTCCAATCTGGGGAGCTTAAAACAACTCCAACTATCCTTCTCCTCCGTAGCTTTGGCGTGACTCCAGTTTTCTCTTCTCTTTTTCTTTTGCTCATTTCTTTGGTTTTGTTTTGTTTTCTTTTTCTACACTCTCTGAAGGGCTTCCAGGAATCCTCATCTCTCCAGGCATGGGGCATGTTGAGATTTCATGGCAGAGGAATCACGTATCACCCGGGGCCACTCGCCTGATGCTCTCACCCCCGGGACTGTTACAACCAGGGATTCAATTCTCACTCAATTACTACCCTCTCATTCAAGGAGGGGGGAATCTCAGGGATCTTGGCACCAACTCACTCCAACCCTGATCCTACCTACACTCACCCTGATCCTCATCAAACTCAACCAACTGAACCAACTTACCAAAAGTCATCATTTCCCAATCAATGTCTTCAGCCTTGTCCTCATCCAACCAGAATAGTCTCTCAAGCGCATCTCATTTCTTTCATTTCTTTTCCTCTTCATTGTTATTTTCTTTGTTTCTTGTTCTTCAACCTCCCTAGACTTGCTCCTGCATGAAATCATGCCTGGTGAGATTCCTCTCATACTGCTCAAAACATATATATAGCTTGACAACTCACTTTATGCGCTGTTCTAGCTTGCCCTACTCTAACCTCACTTTGAACTCAAGAACCAGCCAACTAAATGATCTGCTTCCACTTTAGACTCTGATAATGACTCTTGCAGTCTTTTTTTCCTGTTTGTCGTCCTCTCTCAAGTCATTTTCTGTCACTCCTGATTTGTTCTAATCTTTTCTTGTCTTTCAAGTTCTCAGCTCTCAGAACAGTAATCAATACAACATCCCATCATCCCTTTAATAACCCACCAGCATCAAACTGACCAACTCCTACAACAAAGGATTGACACAAATTTTAAGTTTTCTCACATTAGTTCAGTCTTACTGGTTTCCTGTATCATTTGATTTCATTGTTATTTTTTGCTGAATAAAATAACCTACCTCTTTATTCCTAAAAGGAAACCATCCATCTTCCACCCACTCCCAAGATCAATCAAGCTCCTCATCATCTTCAACATCCACATCCCCAGGGCCTGAGGCAAACAATTTGGTAAGTATCTGATTCACCTTGGAATTGATGAACTCTTCCCATTGATCCTCATCATCCATTGAATCCTCCTCTTCAATTGGCTTCAATTGCATGCCTACAGGACTCATTTCAAAGGCTCCAATTGTTGGATCAATTTCAACGGGCAAATCCAGGCATCCTCCATCAATATCAATCAACAACTCATTGTTCAACTCTTGATTCTCCAAGTGCAAGGTGGAATCCCAGTACAGATGGTCTTGGTTAGTTTCTTTGGCCAAATTTCTAACTCTTACTTGATGACTACAAATTCTGACATGTTTTTGTACATTTTCTCTATTCATTGGCCTTCCTTGACAGATTAAGCAACAATATTTGAAACCACTTTAGGTAGGAATGACTTCAAAGCCTTCAACTCCTTTTTTCCCAAAGCCAAAAAAAAAAACAAGTTAGACTCTCCAAAGAATTCCTCTGTGCAATAGTGTGACAATGAAAACTAACCTGGGTCCATTTTTGGATTGATATCAATTCCTTACGTTGAGAAGGTGCCAATAGGTAATTTATGAAGATTGGAAAGTTCAGAGACAGGATTCTGAAGCGTGGAAAGCAACCTTTGTCCCCTGGCCACCACAGCAAGTAAAACCCAATGACATCATCAAGCCCTGATTGTAAGCCATAACCATTGTGCACTGCATGACTGTTGAATAAATTAATTGTTTTGACACCCCAACTTTTTCTTCTTGTCTCAGAACAATTTTCACAATTTCCAATTTCATTTTCCTACTCTCCTATTAGTTTTCCCTTGTTCATCATCATTTTCCCCTTGATCAACCCCTTTTCCTTCTGCCCCCATCCCAAACCACCCTCACCATGCCCCCATCATTCCGTAACCCCTTCCAAACTCAAAACAAATTGGCCAAATCAGCCACCCCTAAATCATCCCAGAACCATCCTGCAAAGCAAAGGCATCTCAAAGATGCCAACAAGGACAACATGGACTCCCCCAACCATTCCAGCTTACCCATGCAATCTTGCCATACAAGCCCCAACTCAGACAATCAAACTCACCCTCATTCAACCAATGCATCCGTGGACAACTCAACAAATTTCTTGCTGAGCAAACTAAGGGAATTTTTCCCCCTTTCCAATGATGGAAAGGCACTTCTGGACCAATTCAATGACTTAAGTTCCATCCTCTTCCAAATCCACTGAATCAAAAACCCCTTCTCTCAGACTGAATCATCATCTTTGTTTTACCTCAATTGATCTCCATTCTATATATTGAATAGGAAGATGAGTGACCATCAACTCATGATGGTCCTCATTCATATGAATATGAGTCTTCAACATCAAGGCCAAGAAAACCCTGCTTCCATCCCTTGACCATCCCATGTGATCCATGACTCCAATAGGCAATTAAGATAACTGAACAAAATAAAATGCTACCAATACAGTGAATACATCCGGGTAAGCATCTTCTTTCTCATTTATTACCATCCTTCATTACACTAATAAATTTTCCCACAGACATTGGTCTGAGAAAAAATTTGAGCCAAGATACTCCGATGCAATATTGAGGAATATGGCAAGACCAACACTTCAATTGGTGAGCCAATTAAAGGCTTGCTACTAATCTCAACTATTTTATGTTTATCTTTCTCCACTTTTAATTGATATCAAGACTGATACAAATTTATTGATTAGTTTTTTGTTTCCAAACAATCAAAGACCGTCAAAAACAAGTACCTCTCCCCGGGTTATGACAGAAACAATCCAACAGCACAAAAAGTTGTGGCATTGTTTGTTGGAAAACTTGTCAAGGATGAAAAATCAAGTTTAAGGAATGTGGTGAGTTAAATATCAAGATCACGCTCTCTTTTCATACAATTTTAACTGACCTGTTCCCATATCCGTCTTGAGCTCCTCTACAATATTTCAGATAAAAGTACTCACCTTAGGAATGGGCCAATTCCCAAGTTGTCCAAACTATTGGTCAAGGTAAATTTTTTACTTTTTCCTTAAATCAGTTCTCATTCTCAGCTGAATTTTTTGGTGACCTCATGGAAGATTTACCAAGTTTTTGGACCAAAGAACAGAAACAACTTGGCTGACAGTTTCATTTTTAAGGAACCCCTTCAAGCAAAGGTCAGATTTGCATTCTTACGCCTCTGAATTTCCATTCATATGGCAACCCCAATGCGTGGGGATCACATGCACTGGAAGCCTATCAATTGGGACTTGCAAGAATGAAAACAACAGTCAATACCAACTATGACCACATAAGCATAATTTTTTTAAATGTTTTTGGGATGAATCATTGTTTTGTTGAATTGTTTTCATTCATTCTAAAATCTGGGAAACAGCTGCACCAAGGAAATTTTGAAGAAAGACAAAGATTTATTTGATGAAAACACTATGGTTGATGATATCTCTTGCAAGAGATTGATCATTCCAAGTGATGCAGAAATTCTCAACTTGGAATGACTTTTTTGTCTTTCTTTCTCTTGAGACAAAAAAAAATATCTCTCTCAAATTTAGTGTTAAAAAATTATTGTAAATTTCTTCCTATCTAAAAGAATTGTGTAAAATAATTTATTGAAGGCTATGATTAATTTGATTAAAATTATGATAAAAATAAAAAAGTTTTAATTAATCTTATTCAAATACTGTGCCAACGAGGGAAACCATTTTTTTTTAAAAAAAAGGAAATTGGAAACCCTAAGAAAAACCCAAACCCCCCCCCAAAAAAAGTCAAATCATTGTGGAGAATGACAATGATTTGACCCGCGGGGACCCTCTTGTTGGAGCTTTATGTTTATATTTTTCATAGCTGTTATCATCATTCTTGTTCTCATGGTATTAATAGTGTTTGGACTATGGTGGAGTATCTTCATGTGTAACCTACTTAGGTTTATGGATTATACTCCTTATAGGTTACAACACTCCCCCCAAGACCATACTCCTGACTAGTTACTTGGTCCTAACAATGCAGGTTGGCATACAACATATTGGGAAGAAAGAAAGGAGGAAACACAGGGTGAAAATTGTTTGCAAACAGTCAACAGGTGAATTTGGGTTGCGGGTAGGGCCCAGCTGGCGTAGGTTATGGCTTCCCCATTATCAGCCCACGCAAGCAGACAAAGATGTTGGGTGGGACCGGATTTGTTAGTAAATTGGAAAGCTGTTCTCTTTTACTCACCCAAGTCACCTCTATCTCTCCCTTAAAAAGGGTGTTGTTGGTGATGTGGAAATCCCTGTTGGTGTGCCTTGTCCGCTTGTTGGCAACATCTTTGCACGCAATATTGATGGCCGCTTTATTTCCACACAGGATGTGGCCTACAAAACTAGAGGGCAGGAATTCAGTCAGTAAGTTACACACCCACAGGACCTGTCTGGTGGTAACACCCAGGGCCATATATTTGGCATGGCACGTGGACGCTGTGACAGACTGTTGTTGCCATGATAGCCATAGCATGGGGCATCCCATGAAGGTCAGAAGGATGCCATGCGTGGATTGGGAGCATTCTCCCCCCCAAAAAAAGTCGCAGTATGCCTTGAGTGCCTTGCCATTGTCATAGGGGAACAGCTCCAGGGCCAGCATGAAGCTACTGGCAAGGTACCCTAGAAAGTGTTGTATCCCTTTCCAGTGAGCATTGGTGGGATGAAATGTGAACCGTGCCAGCAAGTTGACGGAAAAGGAAATGTTGGGTCTGGTACCCACTGAAAGGTAGCTAAGGGAGGCAACAACCCTCAGGTAGCGGTCCTTATCAACCAGCAGGCTCTTGGAATTGGATGTAGGGTTGTAGTTGCCTGGGAGCTGGGACTTGCATTGGTGCGTTCTGTCCCAGTTTTCCTTGAGTATCCCTGCAATTAGCCAGTCCTGCCGCAAACTGAAGCCTCTTGGACCGCAGGTGATGTTGACTTTGACAATGGAATCAAGCTCCCGGGACCATTTGATCTTTAAAATTTCATGGAGGTCAGCTTCTAAGTGTTGCAGGACCTCTGGTGAGGATCCCATGACAACCCCGTCATCCACATGTATACAGATGATACCCTTTTGCCTTGTGTGCTTGAG
This sequence comes from Puccinia polysora, assembly GCA_025617555.3. Lineage (NCBI taxonomy): Eukaryota > Fungi > Basidiomycota > Pucciniomycetes > Pucciniales > Pucciniaceae > Puccinia > Puccinia polysora. Next base: position 22,078,827 of record CM062620.1, on the reverse strand, counting down.
AATGTATAGCAACGTATCGTAATGGGAGGGAATTTAGCCTAGGCCTTCCAATACAGACCGTAGGTGCAGCCACCAGCACCTTTCTGCTTGTCTAGTGCCATACAATGCCTTCTTCATCCGTAGGGAAAATCCTGCAGGGGAAGTCACACCTGGAGGCGGCTTGAACCAGACTTCTTCATTGATTGGTGAGTGGAGGTATGCTGCAACAAAGTCAAAACTGTGGACAGGCCACTGGAAACAAGCTGCAATGGTTAGTAGTATAAGGAGTGAAACAAATGTGGCTGTGGGGGCAAAGGTCTCATTGTGGTCAACACCCTCCACCTGTTTGTACCCCTTTGCCACACAGCATGCCTTGAAGATGGTGTTTTTGGTTGCAAAAGCCTTCTTGATGGCATAGACCCATTGGCAATCCAGGGCAACTCAGCCCTCTGGGAGGCGGGCCAGCTCCCACACCCCCATCTCTTCTAACTTGGTTAGTTTGGCTGACATTTCCAAGTTCCAGTTGGGCCAATAGCCTGATTGTTTTGCATCTGTAAAGGAAAGTGGCACAGAAATGTTGTAAAACTCACACATGCATAGTAACTCATCAATCAATAGTTCCTGCTGCTGGAATTTTTTCTTGGCAGAGAAGTTGCCCAGCTTCAAGTGTTGCACATCAACAGGATTGGGCATTGGTGTGAAAACTGTTGGTTGGTCAACAAAGGAGGCCATTGCCAAGCGGAAAAAATGGTTCTTGGCCATTTCCCAGAAAAGCCAACCCTTGCTGGCCTCCAAGTGTGCAATTTCCCGTCCAACCACCGCTTGGTCGTCAAGCTTGGAGCAAACTTTGCCAGGTATGTGGACAAAAGCCACCGTGCCAAAGATACTGAAGCTTTCAAAAAAGGGCTTCTGTGCAAAGAGAGCCTCATAAGGCATAAGTACGCCCAAGGCCTTGTTTGGTATCAAGTTCAGAACAAAAGTAGCCCAGGAAAACACAAATCCCCAGAAGCATTTGGGGAGCTTACTCTTGTTCATAATGGTCCATGGCATATTTCTGACAGTCCTGTTGAAACGCTCTATGAGCCCGTTCTGGTAGTGGTGGTAGGGCAGTGACCATTCTGTCCGGATACCCTTGGCCTTGCAGTAGTTGGCCAGTGGCTTGTTTGAAAATTCACCCCCATTGTTGCTTTGGATGGTCTTCACCAAAAGGCCTGTTTGTGTAGCTAAGAACTCTACGGTGGAGATGATGTTGTCAGTAGCATGGGATTTGTGCTCAAGCACTTTGACAATGGAAAAACCAGTACTGGCATTGCGCATGGTCAGTAGGAAGCGCCCGTTGTTGAAAGTGGGTACTTGGAAAGGACCCATTAGGTCCACAGCTAGAAAATACAGTTTTTCTAGCTTATGGGAGGAGGGAAGCAGCCCGTTGGTAAGCGTGCTATTGCTGATTTGGCAGACTGGACAAAGAATTTTCCCTTCAGGAATTGTTGTCAGGAGCCCAATGCCCAGCTGGTGTTTGATTAAGAAGCATATTTGTTGCAGCCCAACATGGCCAAACGCTTGGTGCCAGAAAATGAGGGTCTTCTCTGCCAGGGTGAGGTGGTTGGCATCCCACTGAAAAGGTGTCCCCCATTCTAACAGGGCAATAAAGATATCACCGTAGTCCGGTCCCTTGGCAACTGTGTTGCAGGACGCATTGGCAGGCAGGTTCTCACCCAGCGTACCCAGGTCGGGGGCACGGGGAATAGTTCTCAAGGGAAGGGTCCATTGGTTGTTTGGGGAATCAAATGGGCAGAGAAACAAGAGGGAGTGGTCAGGGCGTAGAATCAAAAAAACTGCCATTGCAGGTGTCATAGTAGAAAAAGTGGTCCACTTTGCACAGAGCGGCCAGCAAGATCAAGGTTGCTCTGGCGGAAGGGCTGTAAAAAACATTTTTTATAGCTAGGTTTCCTCCCTTGCCTTCATCAAACCTCAGCTCTCAAATTCCAGTGATGGAAGCTGCGTTCTTAGCTGTAGCAACTGAGAGTGGAATGGGATGGTTGAGTAAATGGAAGGATTGAAGGATGCTCTGATTGCGGCACGGGCAGTGGGAGGCACCAGAGTCAATGATGATGGGAGCGCTCACGTTTTCTGCATCAATTTGTGCTGCGTTAAAACTTGGTAGACCAGTTTTGCCACCCTCCTCTCCAACGTCACATTGCTTTGGGCTTGCTCTTTCTTGGAAATGGACCATCTGGCTGGGGCATTACGGGGTGGGACAATAGTAGTCCGCCCTTTGGTTGTTTGGAGGTGGGGTGGCTGCTTGCGGTTGGAAATATTGAGTTGGCTGTGTTGGCTGGTGGTGGGCTGTTGTAGGTAGACCCACCGGCGGATAGACTGCTCCCACAAATGGATAGAACATTGCCTTTCCCCCATTGGTCAATGGCTTGTTGAAGAAACAACTGGGCTGTGCTGGCCAGGTATTGGTTCCACCGCGTTTTGGGCACTCCCGTTTTTGATGGCCGTCAGCGCCCCAGTTCCAGAACTGGTTTGCCCGGGTCGCGTAGAACGCTAGCGCATTGGACCATTCTTCTTCTGGTACAGACCCAAGGTAAGTACTCACGGGGTAGATGATGGGTGGGAAAGGCAGGGAAGGAATTCCGGGGTTACCAACCATGGCGGCCGCTGTTGGGTACAATGGCTGATTGGATTTGAGGGTTTGGTTTTTTCTGACCATTTCCACTGTTTGGAGGACTTGTGCAAGAGTTGGTGGGTGCAAGTTGTTTGCCTGGACCATTTTCTCAATCCATCTATCAACTTTGTCCCGCAATTTTGATGCTACAGGGATGCTGTTTTGTGCAATCAGTGAGAGGAGGGTGTCATCATTGATGGTGAGGTTGACTGTCTTCCACTTGCGGAGCCAGTCTTTCAGCATTGTTGAGATGCCCACAGTGGTGAAAGCATCATCAAACTTGAAAGACAGGCGTTTGCGCCAGATTTGAAGTTGGGCTGCCCTGCTAATTGACTTAAATTGGTGTTTCAGAGTCTTAAACATGTTTTGGCAGCTGAATTTCTACTGGAATTTGTAAACTAATGAACCTTTGGTTGACACAAGGAAAATTGCTTGTCCAATATTCTTGTAGATATGGTTGGTGTTGGCTGTCCAGAAGAATTCCCTGTTATTGAGGTGATCCCTGCTGAGCTCCCTCAGGTCACAAACCCATTGACTGAAGTTCTTCCCATTGGGGTTCAGCAGGCGGTCTGTTTGGATACATGCAATAGATGAGGTGATCACTTGGTTGCACAAGTTCTAGCTTAACTGCCTCAAAATTGGCTTGTTGTTGGATGTGTTGGGGTCTTTTCTTGGTTTTATGTGGTGCTCTTGGTTTGGGGTTTTGGCCGTTTCCTCTGCGGCCTTGATTTTTGGGTCCAGGGATGATGGAGTTGAAGACTTGCTCCATTTTCTGCCGCCTTGCCGAAGAGGCCCGTAGGGTGCCCTCAATGTTGGGATTGTCCGCTGCATCTTCCCCGCTGTCAAGGTGTTTGGCAGACAATGTTGAGGCTGCTTGTGTCAAGCCGGTCATGCTCAGCAGGATCCGTCAGTTGGAGTCCATGAGTCAGATGAAGGGGGGTAAATAAAGGTGTGTTGGTTGATGATCTGTCACGTGAAAAAGTAGGCAGATTGTGACCCAGAAAGAAGAACAATGGAAAGGAAAGATGGGGAAAAGGGGAGGCGTGCCTTATTGGCCAACCACTACCACATGCAATGGTAGGTAGAAGAGGTATAAGTAGTAGAGATAGCTGGTTTCCAGTCATCCCGTATGCCCCCAGTGTGATCAAGCGCAAGGGTACCCCAGATGGCCAGTCTAGGGTGTGCCAGAATTTGCGGTCCTCGCACTCAATACAGATAAGGAATGGGGGTAGGGAGGTGGATGTTTTTTCTTTTTTTTTTTGAGCATGGGCAGGGTAGCGTCAAGGTAGCCAAGGGGAAACCAGGTGCAAAGGAAAGAAAAAAAAAGGAGGAGGAAGAGGGGTGTTTAGAAAATGTGTCTTGCGTGCAGATTTATTGGCGTGTTGTTGCCTAACGTAGAGTGTAATGTGAGAAAGGGGCTCATAACCTGTTGGAGTTTTATGTATATATTGTTCATTGCTGTTATCATCATTCTTGTTCTCATGTTATTAATAGTGTTTGGAGTATGGTGGAGTATCTTCATGGGTAACCTAGTTAGGTTTATGGATTATACTCCGTATAGGTTACAACACCTCTGACCCTCATGTCAATTTGCTGTCAAGATGACCTTGAAAGCAAATCAACGGGGTGCCAACAGTTCCAAAGGTGGAATCCCCATTGGGCTTTCAGCAACGCTTTTACCACCTTCAATGTTATGGCACTCCAATGTTTTTTTGACAGGCCCACTCCCACTAAGGGAGTGTGGTAAAATTGGAGTTGCGCTAGCCATTGGTTCAAGGGTGAAATTAACCCATTTAATAGTGTTTGGAGTATGGTGGAGTATCTTCATGGGTAACCTAGTTAGGCTTATGGATTATACTCCGTATAGGTTACAACACCTCTGACCCTCACGTCAATTTGCTGTCAAGATGACCTTGGCAGCAAATCAAGGGGGTGCCAACAGTTCCAAAGGTGGAATCCCCATTGGGCTTTCAGCAACGCTTTTACCACCTTCAATGTTATGGCACTCCAATGTTTTTTTGACAGGCCCACTCCCACTAAGGGAGTGTGGTAAAATTGGAGTTGCGCTAGCCATTGGTTCAAGGGTGAAATTAACCCATGGTGTACAGCACATTTGTCAATTTTCATGGGGCACAGGCAGTTTGTTGCTATCATCCAATGGACTTCCAGAGGAGAGCATGATCTGCCAATTTGAGCTGAAACTCAGATGGGTGGATAGAGGACTGGCTCATGACAAGCCTGAAAAGGATTGGTGAGATTCAACGATTGGGTCCCATGCTCAGAAGGAGGCTTGGAATGGCAGGCGCAAGGACCTGGAGCAGATCAGATGGCCCAAGACAACCTTCACGCTGTTCTCTTGACAGTCATACAGACAGAAGTGCTCAAGGCCATGCCAACACTCTTATGCTCAGGCTGGCAATCTGGGGTGACAAGATAAAGTTTTTATTGTTTGTATTGGAATGATACAATGGTTATCAATAAATTTTTGACAACCCTTTTTTTTCTTTTTTTTCTTATATCAAATGATTATTTTTTAAGAAAGATTGCTTACCTGGGGTGACAAGATAAGGTTTTTATTGTTTGTATCCAAATGATAAAATGGTGATTATCTTCTTGACCTGGGTTCATGTTCTTGTAAGCAATGGAAAGAATATTCTAGAAGTAGAAGATGAATGGAAGAAAAGGAAAAATGGGAAGGTAAGAGTTTGATTTTGAATATTCTCCTGTTTAAAGCATATTCATTCTTTTTGGAGTTGTAACACCCACCCCCACGTAAAAACGCCTTTAACTGTGGCAAGAGCCCCAAAGAAATCAAAAGAAGTGAAATGGGAACTGGAAAGAAAAGAAAGCAAAAAGAAAGGACACAAGAGAAGTGCAAAGAAAGTTGAGGAGAGGAGAGAGGCAGCAAAGGAGGGCAATTTGTTGAGGCACAAAAAAAAAATTTGGGAAAGAGGGAAAAAAAAGAGTAGAAAAGGAGAAAAGAAAAAAAATGAGCTAATGGAAATGGAAGGAAAAACAAGCCAGTCAATGTTTTGGTTTTCAAGTTTTGCAGAGGCAAAGGACGTCAAGGGCCTGCGCTAGTTGTGTTGGTCCCAGTGCCTTGGTCATGCAATCACTCAGATGCTCCTTGGTGTTCACCCACCTGATTGCGATCCGGTCAGTGTTGATTTCTTTGTTGACATAGAAGAAGTTCCTCTTGGAGTGCCTCATCCTCTTGTTAGCCGTGTTTTCTCTTGCAATCTTCACAGCAGACTCTTTGTTTCAGAGCAGCATGGTTTTGATCTGTCCATCTCCCATCATGTCTTCCAACAGTTCCTTGACCCAGACCCCTTGCCGCGTTGCCCAGCTTAGAGCCATTAATTCTGCATGGAAGGTGGAGATTGATACTGAGGTCTGCTGCTTGCTTTCCCACAGAACTGGGCAGCTGAGGAAGGTGACCACCAGTCCCTGGGTGGCTTGTGCAAACTCCCCACCCCAGCTTGCATCCACCCAAATCCGGAGTGGTTTGTCTGACTTGTGTGGCGTGATGCTTAGATTCAACACTCCCATGTGCCACACATAGCCCAACATGTGGTGTAGTGCTGCCAAGTTTTGTTTGGATGGGGACTTGGAGAAGCGGGAGAGAAATCCTACCACATGGGCCAGGTCTGGTCTGGTTGCCACAGCTAGGTAGTTGACTGATCCAAGTACAGCAAGATAGCTGTTGGGATTGATGATGTCCTCACCTTCCTTGATGGAGTGGATATAATTGGTGTTTGGCAAGGGGGATATCCCATCTCTTGTGGACTCCTTTGTGAATGTCTGTATGATCTTCCCAGTGAGCTGTGGTTGTGATAGCTCATAGCCCCCTTCAGTCTTCTCAACCTTGATCCCCACAATGGTGTCAACAGAGTACTCTCACTTGAACATTAATTTCTGTTGCATGGCGCCCCAGAAAGCGGCCAGGATATCCTTGCTTAATGTTTCCACCATGCCTTTGTCCACATGTATCCAGACCAGGCAGCAATTTCTGCCTTGTTGTAGGTAGTAAAAAGAGTCATTGTAAAAGCTCACGGTGAAGCCAGCATTTTTTAGGAACTAAAAGAAAAACTTCCACCAGCATTTCCCGCCCTGTTTGGCCCCGTAAAACCCCTTTTCCAGCTTCAGTACCTTTCTGGCATGTTCCTCCAGTACAACCATGCCTTTGGGTGGCTTCACCCATATGTCTGGATTGATTGGTCCTGGGAGATAGGTGGAGGTGATGTCAAAAGATGTCAACCTTCAGTTGGGCTTGGCCTCTAGGGTCAGGAGCATCCTCAGCAACATGAAAGTTGCTGTTGGGGCAAAGGTCTCATAGTAATCCTCCCCCTGACCTGCATGAATCATCTGACAATGTATTGTGCCTTTGGTTCTTTTACCATTGTGGAAACAAGAGGGGGATACTCCCCTAAGTTTTCCTCAAGGTTGGAAGTTATTGGTCCAAGCACCTGTAAGGAGGTTGAGTGTTGATGGGTTTTGAGAATGATAGATGGTCATAAGAAAAAGATGGATAACAAAAATGATGTTGTATATTCCTGCCCTTCAATCCTTCACTGATACTTTGGTGATGAGATGTGATGATATGATCCTACAACCCGGAGTGGAGAGTGAGGTTTTTAAGTCCTCCCTCTCAAACCTAACTTTCACAACTTTCCCTGGCGTGCAAGGGGCTGGAGGCACAGGAACTACTGCTCACAGAACTCAGGATAGAGATGAAGGGATGGATTTCAGAGGAAGATGGTATGTAGTGTAAGGACAATGATAAAGAGAAGAATCCAGGAGAAAGGCTCTGAAGGATGTGGGTAAGGGAATCCTGTAAAAGTAACACCAGAAGGGCAGGTGAGATGAGTAAGGTAGGTTGGTTGGCTTTCTTGTGCTGAGATGACACCTATTGGATGGGGGACTAACCAATAAGAAGTATTATACTAATTCCTTGGGGGAATTAGTCCAAGAAGGGGAGAGAGGCAAGTATATGTGAGAACTGAGAAGGCCTTGAGGAGGGATGACTGGTGCTGGGCTGGGATGCCCCATGGCGTTACAAATTGGCAAATTGGGCTGGAGGTTGTAGCTTGACAGATTGAGTAATGGTCCTGTACTGAACTGGAGTATGGGCTATCCAGCCAGGGGTATGTACTATGGATTTACTGTACGTACTTCCCATGCCAGATAGAGTTTTTTTTTTTTTTTTTTTTTTAAGTGCAGTTAGGTTTGACATTGCACACTATGTGTAGCCATTCATGGTAAGGCCACAGGGGCCAGTGTGCTGGTAACAGTTAGGAGACAGGAGAGCTTGGTACAAATGTATCTCAGATGAGTGTGAATAGGGGGGCGTGGCGGGATTGAAAAAATTGGGAGTGTACAATCTGAGGTCAAAAGAAGGAAAGGAAGCAAAGAAAGGAAAGAAGATTGGAAGACAAAGGGACTGAGAAAGGGAGGCGAGAGGGGGGCCGGACGAGGAGGACACATCAGGGGGGCAAGAGACCAGAAGCGGGAGAAATTTTAGTTGTTGGCTTCCTGGTGGGGCTGCTTGGGGGTATAGTAGACCCTAGAAGTTGCAGGTAGCTGGGAATTCTGTTTGATGTAGATTGTGAGAGGGACATAAGCTTTGGGGTTATTGAGTAAGTCATTGAGAGCCAAGTATTGTGAGCGGAGGCGGCAGTTCTTGAGTGCTGCACAAAGTGTATCTCATTCCTTTGTGAAGAGTTTGCAGGAGGATATATAGTGGTTCACATTTTACACTGCTCCACAACGTTTGCAGATTGGGTAATGCACTTGCTTGAATTGGAAAAGCTGGGAGTTGAGGCAAACATGACCGGAAAGGAGTTGGTGGACTATGGCCAAGATTGGGAAGTCAATCAGGGTGGCAAGACTTTGTTGCTTCTTCTGAGGAGGGGGGGGGGCAGTGTGGAGACTCCTTTGGGATTGGGTAAAAAAGTAGCAAATAGCTTGCTGGAAGGCACTTGAGGGGGAATTTAGTATTGCAACTACAAATAAGATAGAGGAATACTAAGGGTGGTTTTGAATTGCCTGCCCCTCTGAGTACTATAGTAGTCTCACAACAATAAAAGAAAAAGAGAAATGGTGGCTGATTTTCAAATAGAGTTGCTACTATAGTAGTCTCTATCAGACCTAGGATCAATGTATTCAAGCTTGATGAGGAAGAAATGATGGAACAGATAGGTGACCTGGTGGATAGAAGCTGAGTAAGGGAAGATTCCTTTCTCCAGTCTTTTCCTTTATATATTTTTATATTTATTTTATTGGTTACTGATTGATACTCCTTTGGTGATACAGGTGATGATTTGAATAAAGCTTGAAATGGTTGGGCCTATAGTTGATGACTGATGATGATGTTTGATGATGATGATGATTGATGAAGTAGGTGATGATGATGGATGATGATGGATGAGGTAGGTGATGCTGATGACTGATGATGGTCAAGGTAGGTGATGATGATGGATGATGATGATGACTGATGATGATGATGGTGAGTGATGATGATGATGGATGATGGTCAAGGTAGGTGATGTTGATGATGGATGGTGATGATGATGATGACCAATGGTGACCATTGTAGGTGATGATGATGACTGATGATGATGATGGTAGGTGATGATGATGACTGATGATGATGATGATGGTAGGTGATGATTTTCAGGTTATGGGCACATGGTGGTGATGTTCACAGGTATGGGTTATGGAGTAAATAATGGTGGTGGTGGATGGTCAAAAGTATGGGTTATTGGATTGGGTCATGGTCAAAAGTATGTGTTGATGATGGTGATGGTGATGGTGATGGCTGATGGTGATGATGATGGTGATGGTGATAGTGATGATATGGGATATGGTATTGGTGATGATGATAGTATGGGTTATGGGATAATGGTTGAGGGTAGTAAAGTATGGGTTAAGGGTGCCTAAGAGGCATGGTGGTCCCTTGGAGGGAAGGATGGGGCAAACTGATGGGACCTGGATGGGGGAGAGAGGCCCTCAATTTATAGAAAATCCTGCCCTCAGGGCTGCCCCTGAGGGTCTCCCTGATACAGTGAATACATTTCATGAGGCATTTTTGCTGGTCAGAAGAGGAGGCTGTGCAGGATCTACATGCATTTACACCCTTGCATGCATTGCTGTGCTGCATAGATACAGGTGCCCCCTGCATAAATTACTTCTGTATAGTGTCCTGTATGATGCTGTACAGCCTCTGCATGCAGTGTCTTGCATATATTGCTGTGTTTACAGGTGATTTGTTTGGTTCTCCATGCAGTGCCTTGCATATATTGCTTCTGTATTATGTCCTGTATGCTGCTGTACAGCCTCTGCATGCAGTGTCTTGCATATATTGCTGTGTATACAGGTGATTTGTTTGGTTCTTCATGCAGTGCCTTGCATATATTAATTATGTATGCTGTTGAAGGTTTGTTTGGTGCTGTATGGTTGTACTGTATGGGGTATGTACTTGAAGGCATCCAGGGTATGTCCATGAACCTTCACTGGTCTGTGACACCTGGTAGGGGTATGGGTAGGCCAGGGTTGATTTAAGCTGTATCTTCTAAACCATGAGAGATAGAGGGGTACTTTGGCTGAGTGACTAGGGGTTATTTTTGGTTTAGAATCCATTTTTGAGTTCTGTTTGATGATTGGAGCTGTCCTTATACTAGAAAAGTGAGTCTGATGGCTATAGGTCAGGTTTTGGAGCACCACATCCCCCCCAAATTAATGCTGTCCACAGCATTCCTGCCTATAGACATCAGACTCTCTTTTCAACAACTGTGGCTCCTTCTTCTTCTCTTCTTCTCTTCTCTTGATCCAAAATTAAATAATTATATAGTAATTAATAAGAAAGGCCAGAGTTGAAAGGAATCTTAGGTGATCCAGTTGGTCCTGTTGACTTTTTTGATGATTTATCTACAGATCTTCTTCTCTTCATTCATCCTTGATTTATCCATGTAACAATTCCGAGCATAGTTGATCCCTTCCATTCTTCTAGATTGTTGATTTATAGTTTGGTTCTCCTTGGAAAAAGACAGGTTCTGCATTGTTCTTCACACTTCCTTTCCCTTCTCCATATCCATCTATGATATGGTACCTCCTGGACAAGGACAGATACCCCAATGACCTTTTTTCTTAAACTTTTAACTTTATTCCTAATCTTCACCAATTTTAAACCTTGATGCCCTTTTTACATCTATTCCATCTTGATATATTCCTTTTCCTTGGTATACCCGCTATAACATCTTCATTCTGAATTTTCTGGTTAAAGATGAATTATCCCTTGTTACTTGCTACCTTGACACATCTTGAAATCTTGAATTGGATTCAATTTGGAGTTAAGCCAATTTTGAGGTCTTCAGGTCCTTCCTTCTTCCTAGTATTCCATTTCCCTTGTTTTAAGTTTAAAAATTTATAATATCCTTGATTTTTTTATATTTTATAGTTTTATATCACATATTTTTTTTGGTGTGGGCAGTTTAAGGTCTTACCAAGGACCAAGATCAGTTTTTTATATCAAGTTTTATTATCATTTGTTTATTCATTTTATTATTTCTTTTATTCCTTTTATTTTAATTTTTGTTTATGAGTGTAGGCAGTTTCAGGTTTTACCAAGGACCAAGATGATTTTTTTATTTGTTTATTATCATATTTTATGCCTTTTTATTGTTATTGTCTTTGAGTGTAGGCAGTTTCAGGTCTTACCAAGGACCACATGATGGTTTTATTTTATTTTATTTTTATTTTATTTTATTTTATTTTATATTTTATTTTATATTTTATTTTATATTTTATTTTATATTTTATTTTTTTTATTTTTCAATATTTGAGAGGAAGAATTGGTTGTGTTCTGCAGTTTAAGATCTTACAGGGGACCATCAAGGTGTTTGCTGTTGAATGGTGCCCAGGCGTGGTGTGCGCAATCCAGTTGCGGGAGGGATTTTTTGGTGCAAGGTGTGGAAGGGCACGCAAGGTGCGCGGCAGTTTGCATGGTAGTCGTTTCTGGAATTCATATCTGGCCATTGATTGCTGCAACTCCAATTGACCTAAATCTTTGCGGCCATCACTCAATGTTGGATTGCAAAGGATACAGGGATGAGGCATTTTTTAATTATTTGGTAAGTCCCACGTTTGTTCTTCCATTCCTGTATTCTTCTTCACTTTACTTATTCATTCTTTTATTTATCTTATAATTAATATTATTATTAATTAATTTTTTTGTTTTTGGCATTTAGCCGGTTTTCATGTTGTGCCTTGGGTTCAATAGCACGTAGCTGGCAAAGATCACTTGGGCGGTCCAATTGGATGCAGGCTCAAATTTCCCTTTACAACCGGGGTCTTTGCAGGCGGTGCAAGTAAGTGTTCCATACTTTATCTGTTGATCAATTGATATTTTCATCTTATTTTTTTTATTTATTTTTCTATTAATATACATTTTTTTTTTGGAACCCTTCCGATTGAGGTAGGATGCTTCGATTGCGCATGATTGCCAACGACCACTTGGGCAATCCGATTGGATGCAAGATCAAATTTTCCTAGTCAACCAGGGTTGTCGTGGGCAGTGTATGGCAGCAGGTGATTGTGAGTACTGTTTGGTTTCATATTCACTTGTCTAAAGTTTTAATTTGTCTAGTTGTATTTATTTTCTTCTTCTTCCTAATGAAGCGCATGACTAGATTTCATTAACTGATTGACTTCTTCTTCCAATTTGAGGCAGGTTCTGCAGCAAACCGCGTGGCCGACCGGTTGATCTTCAATGGAATTAGTCATTCCGATCGACCAACCGCCCGGATCATTGACATTTTACTAGGCGACTGGGGTCATCAAGGGCGGTGTATGGAATTATTTGATTGTAAGATTTGTTTGGTCCAATCTTCTTTTTTTTACAGTTTCAATTTATCTGGTTGTATTTATTAATCTTCTTCTTTTTTCTCGGTCCTTCCGATCGGCGGACAGGAGGATTAGATTGACTGATTGACTTGTGCGATTGGTAGAGGTGGGAGTGTTGCTGTATTGCGCATGATTACCAACGGCCGCTTGCGCGATCGGACCGGATGCAAGCTAAGTAATCTTTTACTTTTTTTTTAATTAATATATATTTTTTTATTATATAATTTTTTTCTTCTTCTCAATCCTTCCAATCAATGCAGGACCTGCAGGGACCAAGTTACACAAATTGCAAGATTGATTGGACAATCTCCGGTCGCATTTATTTATTTGGTCAGCCAATTTTCTTGTATGATCGACATTCTTCCTCTTCCTTCCAAACAACGTGGCTTGGCAGCAATAAGGCCCGCAAAATGCAAGATCGGTCGGTCGATCTTTAGCTGCATTACTTAATCAGATTGACCGATTGCTTGCATCATTGATTCATTGGTGCATGGGAACAGGCCAATTGCAATTGGAGGGTCCCCCACTTTTTTTTAATTAATTCCTTTCTCTTTTCTTCTCAATCCTTCCCATCGGTAGATGGGCAGAGGTTGAGTTGCAGCCATTGGTGTTTTTTTGTCCGATCAGATCGGGGTTGCCACGACAACGGTTGCGCTTTCTTCTGGTATGCCTCGTTCTTTCTTCTTTTTTTTTTCTTCTTTCTTTTTCTTTTCTTCCAATTTTTCTTCCTTCTCCTTCTTATTGATACAGATGGGCAGGAGCCCACTTGCGCGATTGATGCAAGGTGAGTTTCTTCTTCCCTCTTTGTTTTCTTCTCCGACCGGCGGATGATCAATATTGCCGCTCGGACCTGTCCGAGATCGTCGGACTATTGCGGTTGGAGAAGTTGGCGGTTGGGAGCAAGGTCCTCCCCTCCTACCAATGTCTTTAAAAAGACAACGGGGTGGAGCCTGTTTTTTCTCCATCCATCCATCACTCCCCCGGCTTTTATATGCTGCGCGGCCCAACATGATGAAGGGCGTTAATGATAGCGCCAACTGGTTTATGTCACAGTTTTTGTAAGCCGTCAATTGTTCATTCATCCGTTTTTTTTAAATCAATCACCGTCTTGTCGCCATCACTGATCCCCTTTTTTTTTCGATCTTAGGGTACAAGCAAACGCATTGTTCCCGACGTCTTGGCTTCTTTGATTGTACTTGTTTGGCTGGTCTTATGGTGAGTCTGATTCTTTTGTTGGTTTTATATATATATAAGGGTAAACTTGTTGCTGATTACTCAATATTGTTTTTTTTGACATGTATTGTACAGCAATAATAAATTGCCCACCCATTCCCTCAGCTCATTGAAGGAAACCAATGGCCTACTACTGCATCAATCATGTTATTTTTTTTTGTTACACTTTGTTTTAAGATGAAATAAAAAAATATTGTGAGTCTCTTTTTTTTATTATTTTCTTCTTATGACCTGGGGAATGAACTCAAACTGATTTTTTTTTTGTGTGTTTTAGGTTTATGTGGTATTCTAATAGTATGATCCTTCTTAATATTTTTTTTGCAATGAATACCCTTGGTTTGTCAAGACCATGAGTTTTTTTTTTTTTTAATGGTAATTAATTTTTTTATGAGGTTGAGGTGATGAATACTGTGAGTTTTCTTTTCTTCTTTCTTTTTTTTTATTATATTTTTTTTTATGGAGGAAAGCCAATACTGAAATGATTTTTTTCTTTTTTTATTTGTTTCTTATTCTAGGAGCACAGATAAGAGAGAGCTTTGCAGTTTAATGTCATGCTGGACATTAAAATACTTCATATTCATATTGTTCCAGGAGGTGGTGAGGTATCTCCTTGAAGTGCTCCCAGTATCTTTGGATACTTTCTTCTCTCCAGAGGATTAGTCCTTCAACCCAATACTCTGCCCAGGGCTCCTGATAATATAACCCTACCCTGAACTCTGGTGAGATATATCCATAGTCTGAGTCCCAATCACCATTTTTGAGAAAACCAAGAGATCCAGTGCCTGTAAGTAAGTCCATGAATTCTAAGTTGGTAAGTCCCCAGCCAGGTAAGTTGTCCATTGCTGTTTTGTTTGCTGGATTTTCTTCTTGAATGAACCAGTCTGAAAAAACTCTTTGAAACAAGTTTCCTGGTTGGTCATTTGATGTCCATTCCTCCCAGGGGATTTCTGTGGTATCATCCAGTTCTTCTGTCTCTTCCAGACTCCTTCCCCATTCCATTTCTTGACACTGAGTTAGTGACTGGTCCAGTTCCATCTTGGTTTCACCTTCATCCCTCTTGAAGTCTTCCTTGAGTTCTCCTTCTTCCATTTCCTCATCTGTTTCAATCAAGTCTTCCCACTGAAATTTCCTGAGGGTCATTCCAGCCCTGTTAAGTCTTCTTGGTGGTTCCATTTCCCACCCTGCTTGACCTAGCTTGCAAATTGGTATACATAACCTCTCCCCTCCAGGTAGTTCATAACTGAGGATTTCACCCCTCTTTTGAGACAGCTCCAACCTGACCTTATAGTCAGCAAAGAAGGGTCTCCCAAGAACAGTATGAACACTCCCTTTTGCTACAAAAAAGTTGGCAAGTCTTGGTTCCCCTGGGTTGATTTCAAATGGGATCCTCTCTGCTAGTCCAATCAGAGGTGTTGAGTGTCCTCCAATTACAGTAATGTTCATCAACATTTCTTTGGTTACCAATCCTACTTGGTTGGCCAGGTGTTCAGGTATGACGTTGAGTTCAGCTCCACTATCCACCAAGGCTCTTACCTTCCTTTTCTTGATCCAAATGTCTATGAATCCAAGAGGACAAGCATAGGTAAGATTCTGCCTGGGTCCAAACCATTCATCTTCATCCTCTGGATCCAAATGGTGTTGACAAGCTTTGACCTTCCTACTTTCTGGTACAGGTACTTTTGCTGTAGTCCCCTCCTCAATGTTGGTACTCTGAAGTTGTTGGAGAATTTTTGGTGAAATGGCCAAAAGTTCCTCCATGGTAAGTGTGAAAGTTTGCTTGAGTATCTTCCTTTTTAAATTTGTCCCAATCTTGAACTCATCCATATTTTTTGCTGTTTCCAGGTCTCTTGAGGTTCTCTCACCTTCAGGTTCCACATCTTCATTGATTTCCCTTGCCCTTCTGGTAAATTTTTCTTGGGTGGGCTGGACTTCTTCCTCTGAAGTTGAATCTTCCTGGTCATCCTCTATCCAGGCTCCAGGGTAGCTTGGTTTCCTCTTTCTTGGGGCCTTTCCTTCCTTCTTCTTCTTTGATCCATCTGCTTCATCCTCTGGTCCTCCATGGTTGTTTTGAGAGGGGTTAAGTCTAGGAGATCTCCTAATACCAAACTGAATCTGCTGTAGGTTTTCTGGAATGTTGACTTCTGGTGGCTGCCAGGATCCCCATTCTCCAACTTGAAGGACTGCAGTTACTGGAACTGCCTTCTCCTCTGGTTTTGGTTGGTTAGTGGTTTCCTCTTTTGGTTGGTTTGAGGCATGAAACTTGTTTACCAATTCCTTCAATGTTTCAGGTGTATTATTTGGGATGGGTTGTTGGTTTGGATAGTAGTAGTTTGGACCTAGCTTGATAACTTTCTTAGATTTTATATCCTCACTAAGGTCTGTACAAGTATAGGAAGTGTGAGTTTCATCTCTGCAATAATAACATTTTGGAGGCCATCTTGATGCAAGAGTTGGGACTCCTGGTGGTCTATAGGGTTGTTGTCCTATTGACCTGTCAAAATGTGGTGGGGTTGGTTTTTGATTGTTGAGAGAAGTGGTGAGCTTATTGACTTGGTCCTTTAGTTGTTTGATTTCTTCCTTGTTGTCCACAGGTTGCTGAAATTTAACCTCTTTCTTAACTTCCTTCTTTTCTTAGATTGGTTCATTTCCTTCAGAAATATCCCACAGGGCCAGAGCTGTTTCCACATGTTCCTTCAATATTTCCAATTCTGGAGCCAAATAACATCCATCAAGGGACTTCCTAATTTTCCTGGCTTGAACCAGTCCTCTGGTGACTTCCCTCTTGAGTTCCAATGATAAGGCATTCCAAAGTATGTCACCCTTTTCCCAGTTGGTATTATCATACCCCATCCTAATGAAGTAGACAACCATTTCTTCATAGTTTCCAATAAACTTTCTGTATTCTTCCTTAGTGCTGATTCCTCCTCTCTCCTGTGTGTGTTTGAGTAGGTTTGGTATGGACTGTTCATTGAATCTTCTGTGGGGTGTGGATCTTCCCCACTTCCTCTTCATTTCTTTCTTGAGGAGCTCCCAGTCCCTGGTTTCATGCCCCTCCATGTTTTCCACAGACTCCCTGAGTTTTATGTCTTTGATGATAAAAGGTAACTGCAAGGCCAAGTCCTTCCCTCCAGCACCATGAAGTTCTGCCAATTTTTCAATCCAGTTAATAAAGAGTTCCACTTCAGTTCCATTGAACTCAAGCTGGGCTTTGGAAGTATCTAAAAATACTCCATTCTGGACATCCTTGATCCTAGAGTTTGTTGGAGAGGGGAGGTCCATAGTGGTGTTCCTTGGGTGATGGTCCATAGGAATGAACTGGGAGTGCTGATGGTTTCTTTCTTCTTCAGTGTGACCCAGGAATGTGGTAACCTCTGGACTATCTTCTGGTGGGTCTGATTCTGAAAATATTCTGACTGGGACTTGTCTGATTCCAGTCCTGGGGGTAGAGGTGAACCTAACTGATTGGGTATATGGGGTTTCTGGCATTCCTTGCATGGTTCTTTCTTGAGTACTTTCCATGAAGGCTTTGAACATTTGGGACATATTATCCAGTGAGTCTTGCATTGATTTCATTTGATCCCTAGTCTCTTTGAGTTCCTTTTGGGTGGTCTTCATTTCCTTGGACTGATCCATGATCTTTTGTTCTTGTTCCTTTATCCTATCCATGGTGGTATCTGCTATGGTAGGCTCTTCTGAGGCCATGTTGTCTTGATCCAATGAGAGGGTTTCCTGTATTTTACTGACTAGATCCTTGATTATCTCCCTAGCAGGTGCTTCAAATCCTTGGTCTTGAATGGTTCCTGGTATCATTCTTGCTTGTTAATGCTTGAGGTTATTGATCCAAAATATGATGATTATCACAACTGTTGGGACACCAGATGTGGAGACTCCTTTGGGATTGGGTAAAAAAGTAGCAAATAGCTTGCTGGCAGGCACTTGAGGGGGAATTTAGTATTGCAACTACAAATAAGATAGAGGAATACTAAGGGTGGTTTTAAATTGCCTGCCCCTCTGAGTACTATAGTAGTCTCACAACAATAAAAGAAAAAGAGAAATGGTGGCTGATTTTCAAATAGATTTGCTACTATAGTAGTCTCTATCAGACATAGGATCAATGTATTCAAGCTTGATAAGGAAGAAATGATGGAAAAGATAGGTGACCTGGTGGATAGAAGCTGAGTAAGGGAAGATTCCTTTCTCCAGTCTTTTACTTTATATATTTTTATATTTATTTTATTGGTTACTGATTGATACTCCTTTGGTGATACAGGTGATGATTTGAATAAAGCTTGAAATGGTTGGGCCTATAGTTGATGACTGATGATGATGTTTGATGATGATGATGATGATTGATGAAGTAGGTGATGATGATGGATGATGATGGATGAGGTAGGTGATTCTGATGACTGATGATGGTCAAGGTAGGTGATGATGATGGATGATGATGATTACTGATGATGATGATGGTGAGTGATGATGATTATGGATGATGTTCAAGGTAGGTGATGTTGATGATGGATGGTGATGATGATGATGACCAATGTTGATGATGGTAGGTGATGATGATGACTGATGATGATGATGGTAGGTGATGATGATGACTGATGATGATGATGATGATGGTAGGTGATGATGTTCAGGTTATGGGCACATGGTGGTGATTTTCACAGGTATGGGTTATGGAGTAAATAATGGCCGTGGTGGATGGTCAAAAGTATGGGTTATTGGATTGGGTCATGGTCAAAAGTATGTGTTGATGATGGTGATGGTGATGGTGATGGTTGATGGTGATGATGATGGTGATGGTGATGGTGATGATATGGGATATGTTATTGGTGATGATGATAGTAAGGGTTATGGGATAATGGTTGAGGGTAGTAAAGTATGGGTTAAGGGTGCCTAAGAGGCATGGTGGTCACTTGGAGGGAAGGATGGGGGGAACTGATGGGACCTGGATGGGGGAGAGAGGCCTTCAATTTATAGAAAATCCTGCCCTCAGGGCTTCCCCTGAGGGTCTCCCTGATACAGTGAATATAGTTCATGAGGCATTTTTGCTGGTCAGAGGAGGAGGCTGTGCAGGATCTACATGCATGTACACCCTTGCATGCATTGCTGTGCTGCATAGATACAGGTGCCCCCTGCATAAATTACTTCTGTATAGTGTCCTGTATGATGCTGTACAGCCTCTGCATGCAGTGTCATGCATATATTTCTGTGTTTACAGGTGATTTGTTTGGTTCTCCATGCAGTGCCTTGCATATATTGCTTCTGTATTATGTCCTGTATGCTGCTGTACAGCCTCTGCATGCAGTGTCTTGCATATATTGCTGTGTATACAGGTGATTTGTTTGGTTCTTCATGCAGTGCCTTGCATGTATTAATTATGTATGCTGTTGAAGGTTTGTTTGGTGCTGTATGGTTGTACTGTATGGGGTATGTAATTGAAGGCATCCAGGGTATGTCCATGAACCTTCACTGGTATGTGACACCTGGTAGGGGTATGGGTAGGCCAGGGTTGATTTAAGCTGTATCTTCTAAACCATGAGAGATAGAGGGGTACTTTGGCTGAGTGACTAGGGGTTATTTTTGGTTTAGAATCCATTTTTGAGTTCTGTTTGATGATTGGAGCTGTCCTTATACTAGAAAAGTGAGTCTGATGGCTATAGGTTAGGTTTTGGAGCACCACAGCAGTTGAAGGCTTTCAAGACGTTTAGTTGGAGGGGGGGAGGGGTTTTTCTTCCCAGAAGAGTCTGCAAGCAGGTTGGCTGCTTTATTGATCAGGCACCACTTAAGCTGGATGTCAGTGGCTGCTGGTGCCTGAGAGATCAGGTTGAGTAGTTGGAGGAAAATGTACTGCCCTGGTTTGGGTATTTGGGGGAGTAAAGCGCAACCCAGGGCCGCCTGGCTGTCAGACAGGATCAGGATACTGGTTGTAAGTCCTTTGGAAATTAAATCCAGGCCCAGCCCCAAACCAAGAAGGAGGTCTTTTGCTTTTCAATCAAAATTTGGGGCCAAAGCAGTGCTTCCAAGATAAGCTTTCCTGGAATGTTGGCCATCCTCTGTTGTGGCTGCTGCTCTTAGTCCCTTTTCAGGGTTGTCAGAGCCATCCGTGTAAATGATGGCATTTCTTTGCGGATGGGATTTGATTAATTTTGCAATTGGGTTGAGTTTGGCTGACTTTCTTTGGTTCCCCAGGTCCACCTTGATTGAGGGAGGAGCTTACCAGGGGGGTTTGTCAAGGTGGAAGAAATGAATCTGTTCAATGCCACACCGGCAGAAAATTTCAAAGGAGTCTTTTAAAATACAGGCATGAATAGGGTTTTGGAACTTGCTCACCCAAGTGAGTAGGTCCATAGCCACCTGGTTTTCCCGTGGAAATTTCTGGAGAGAGCAAGGTGAGAGTTTCCTTGTTAGATACCTGCCTATCCAGTGCTCCTCTGCCACCAGCAGTGGAGCAAAGGGTTGATGGGTATGGAGGAAGACTGTTGGGGTGGTCGGGAGGCATCCAAGTGCAAACCTGGCTGCTGAATTGTTGATGATCTCAAGGAGGTTGGTGACTTTCTTCTTGTTGCTGTTAGTGAACCATATGGGGGCGCAATATAGTAATTGTGTGGTGAGGAGGCCCCACTCTTGTTCTTTGAGGCACCAGCTGGCCTTACCTATGGCTTGTAACTGCTCTAGGGTGGATTTGGCCGCCTTTTGGAGAGATGCAACATGGACTGAGAAGTTGAGTTTTGGGTTGAGGAGGATCCCCAGCCACTTCAATTTTGGTTGGGGGGATAGTGAGAGGGGGCCAAAAGGTAGAGAGTGCAGAGCGGGGGGAGAATGGGTGAAGACCATGAACTGTGATTTCTTGCAATAAAAGGCTGCTCCATGGCGCATGCCCCATTGTAAAGACAAGGTGCCTAGGGGTGTAAGTTGGGCAGAGCTTCAGTGGGGGACTTGTCAGCTGTTAAGTGGACAAAATTGTTGATGAAGCCAATGGAAGCTGTCTCACTACCAAAAGAGAAGGATTGAGTCAGTAATTTTGAGTTTAAGATGATTTATAGTATCACCAATAATGGAGAGCCCTGTGGGAGGCCCCGGGGTATGTCAAATTCCTTGGACACATAATTTCCAAGTCAGAGGCTGGTCCTACGTCCTCTGAGGAAATACTTTAGGGTCATCCACAAGTATGTGGGGCACTGAAGCTTCCAAAGTGTATCTATAAGTCTTGTTGATGAGACAGAAGGGTAAGCTGATTTCACATTGAGGAATAAGGCCATGGCAGTTTTAACCTATCTCCATTTTTGTTTGACCCACATGGTCAGGGCAAGGAGGGAGTCTTCACCCCCTCACCCCCTCCTACCTCCCATGTGCCCTTTGGGAAAAATACCTTTGGTTTCCGCCCAGTGGGTCAGGCGGTTGGCAAGAATTGCCTCAAATGCCTTTCCAGTTGAGTTAAGAAGTTCAATGGGCCTATAAGATCTTGGATCCATATAATTGGTCTTGTTGAATTTTCTGATGAAGGAAGTGGTTGCAATTTTCCATTGGGGTGGAAGATGGGAGGATCTCAGGCAGCTGTTGAATATTTTAGTGAGAGGTGGGGCTAGTATTTCCAATCCCATGCTGAGGATCTTGTTTAGCAGGCCATCTGGGCCGCTGGCATTTTTCCTAGCCAGACGGGAAAGGCCTCTGAAAGTTTTGCCAACCCTGATTGGGGGGGGGGAGTGAAAAATTGAGATAGGTACTCATCTGGGACATCTTGGTGGTTGCACTCAGCATTTGGGGTGCAGGTTCCCTCAAACAGTAGTTGGGAAATCTCCTCCCTGTTCGAAGTGATGGAGCCGTTGGGTCTCTGGAATGGGAGAACACTGCCTCTGCTATGTGGTATGGTGTATTTCAAGGCTTGAAAGACAGACGTGGAGTTGGTGTTAGCTAGGAAGCCACGCCAACGCATTTGTTTGAGCTCAAGGACTTTGTCTTGGAACTTGGAATTCCAATGCTTGAAGTGTTTGTGATCTATTTCAGCCCTGGTAAGCAGGTAGAGTTGTCTGCAGGCGTTTCTCTAATTAACTAGCAGGTTGAGGACTGCGCTGTCCCAGCACTTCTTGGCCCTGGTTTCATTGATTTTAACTACTTTACCTTGCTAGTGCCAGACATTTGTAATGATTTGGTTCAGGAGGGACTTGGCGCAGTTGGTGTCAGTTGGGAGTTTGAGGTGGTTGAGTTGGTTGGCTGCCCTCCTTAGGGCGGAGGCCAAAGTGGGGAGATTCAAATTGTTGGGTTTTGGAGGGATGAAACGTGACAGCGGTGGATTTTTTTGGAGGCTCAGGGTCACCACCAGTCACTGGTGATCCAAGCCATGATTGTTGTCCAAGGTGGATACCTGGCGCACCAATTTTTTTTCCAGGACTTTTGATCAGATGAGGTTGATGATAGTTCTGGAGCCCCAGGGGGAGATGAAGGTGGGGAGGTTGGGGTCAATTTGAAGGCGGAAGCCTGCCTTGCCGCAGGTCTTGAGTAGTGAGGATGAGTCTCTGTGGATGTGGGAATATCCAGGGGGGTTCCAGGAGCGGCGGTGGAGGTTGGCCTCCATAGTGATAAGGGTGGGAATGCAGCGGTTGTTGGATTGGAGGAGGAAGGTGGACAGATCAAGGACCCCTAAGATGGTGCCAGGGGGGTTGTACATGTTGATGATGTGAAGAGTGATGGATGGGCTGAGTTTGATGTTGGCTGCCACAAGGAACTGGCTTCTTGGGCTGAGGGAGAGGATTTCAGCCAAATTGATGCTTTTGCAGGCATACATTGTTGTTTGGTGTTTGTTGGCAAGATCCACTGGGGAATTTTTGGGGCTAAAGTGGGTCCACCAGGATTCATGGTCTGGAGGGAGGAGGGTTAGTGGATTGATCAAGGTTTCTTGTAGTGACAGGATAAGGGTCTCATTGCTAGAGGAGTTGAGCACCCTGAGGGTGGTAACTCAACTGTTATGGCAGTTTAAGTGGGACACAACTAGGCATGGGGGTTGGAGAGGGGCCAGGGGGTTCTGAGGAGTAGCCCAGGGGGAGTCATGGACAGGTGGGATGGGGTCTTGAGGAAAAGACCGGGATAAGGGATGGAGGGGAGGGGAGGGGGAGGGAGGTGCCTGTGAGTGGAGGTGATGGGTGTCTTATAAATTACAGCTGACTGGTTGGTGTGATGATTGGATGGTGAGCCAGTCAGAATTTGACAGACAATCTTTACTGAAAGTTTGGTGAGATGTCCAGATGGGAGTTGGTTTGCCATTTTCCTTGCAGACCATGCAGATTGATTTGTTGCCTTTTCTGGTTTCTACGCACTCCAAGGTGTCATGATTCCTGCTGCATTGGGGGGGGGGGGGGGGGTTCTTGCACCACCTGCTGAAGTGCCACATTGCCAGACAGCCAAAACATTGGGGGGGTTGGTGTTTGAAGTGTTCCATCCTGTAGTAGCTACCTTCCAAGAAGAGGCCTGTTTTGACTAGTTTGTTGACTAAAGAGGGTTCAGTGAAGGAGATTACCACAGTGCCCGCCTTCCTGGTGGACTGGCGGGGGTTAGAGCTACGTAACCATCTGATTTGGTTGATGGAGTCTGAGGGGAGGTTGTTGTTGCCTATCATTTGTTCCTTAGCCAGGTTGGTGTCTAGGTCACAGTCAAGGGGGATGCAATGCGCAAGGACTGAGTAGGTGCTGGGGGTAGCTTCCAAGTTGGGGTGGACAAGCTTGCTCAATTTGTGTTTGTGAGAGTTGAGCCATGCGTTCTGGCATTGGTTGGGGGCGTAGAAGCTGACGTTTCCTGAGGGGAGAATCCTGATTCCCTTGACGCTGACCTTTTCACCATTGGTCTTATCCTAGAGGGACTGCAATACTTTGTTTGTCTTTCTGACTACATTAGTTAGGTTAGCTGAGTGGAGTGGGTTTGTAACTACCTTGGCGTGGATGATGGTTTGGCCCAACCTGGCCAAGGTCAGTTCCTTCCTTGTGGGGACGGAGGTGAGGTTGTGGGGGATTTGTGGGAGGGCCATGGTAGCTTTTGCTTAATTCCGGTGAGGGGTTGGTGTAGAGGAGAGGCTTGCCAGCTCCAGTCATTCCATTCTTGCACTCAGGGCTTGATTCTGCTGGATGATATGGAGTTGCATGTGTTGGTGTTTGGCGTTGCTGTCAATGAGGTGGAGGAGGGAACCGGTCATGAAGGAGTCTCAGTGCAGGGATTTGGAGCCTGTTTTGCTTGAATTCTTGATTGCATTGCAGAGAAAGCTCAGCAAGGGTGATTTGGTGAACGCGGCCAATTCTGGTTTGTTTGGGAGGGGGGCTGGGACCAGGCTGACTTCATCTGGGATATCCATTGCTTTGTCCATTAACCGGGTTGTTGGGGCCTGTCTAGCGCAAGCTTCCATGAGGTGCTGGAAGGCATTAGGTCAGAGGGGGGATTGTGAGTTTTAGGGTCCAGAGGGATGGGGACCGGGGGGGGCATGGGGGAGGGAGGGGGGTGGGGTGGAGCTTTATGGCAGTTGAAAGTTAGTATTTGGGGGAGAATGATGGGGGGACCAGAGTGGTAGCGGAGAGCTGTGTGCCAGATAGAGTTGAAGGAGAGATGAGGATGCAACAAGCCATCGAGAGGTGGAGGGTATGCCTGGGAGATTACCTGAGGGCTTCAGGGCATGCAGGACAATACTTCAGGATGTACAGCATCTGGATCCAGGGGTGGAAGGTAGATTGTACTGGACTGTGAATGGCTGAGGGCTGAGTATGGCTGAGGAGACTGAGTCAAATTGTGGTTATGACAGTACCCCCCCAGAAGAGGAAGGGGTAGCTCCTGATACCCATAAGAAGATGTGAGAGTAGATTGAGATCTTCACCATGACTTAATTTTCCTTCCCTTCACCATATCCATTACCATCACCACCTAACAGCTGTCCATCACTTTCATCCTACAATAGATCATCCACCCCCCCATTCATGATGAAGATTACCAACAGCTTTCACCCTGTCAACCAATACTTCCCCCCTTGCTCCAGATGTGTAGAGACTGACAAGATCTGAATCACCAGCATGACCCCCAAATCAGGGAAGTGTGATTACTGTCAAAGATACAAGAGGCCGTGTTCTGGATCCCATGACGCAGGAAGGAAGGTGCTTGGACCTGTTGTTTGGGTGAGGGATGAAAGTTGTACCCAATTTGAGGTGAAAGAGGCACCTGAAAACTTGAGTAGGTCCCTAGGAGTGGACAGTAGGGTAGGTCCATCAGATGGTGAGTGGTACTTGATCTTCCAATTGCTGGAGGGTTTGTCTGACAGGTGTGACTTATTCTTTATATCTGTTCCCAGTGGAGGAGTTGAAGGAGGAGATGAAAAGGTTGGAGAAGCGCCGGTTGGAGTTGAGGAGGAAGGGAAAGTTGGCCTTAGATTGCATGTTGAAGAAGGGCGCAACAAGTTTGAAGTCAACGGACAATTGTCGGGGGACCCCCTTTTTGTCTTCAATCAGTTTTCTTGCAGATTCAATGGGTATAGGGGGCCAATCAAACCTTCTTTGAAGAAAAATAAAAGCGGTTGAAGCTAATTGAACCACTGTCAAAGCGGTCAAAGCAATTTGAAGCACTCACCATGAAAGAAATGGTGGCACCTGCCAGCAGGTGTAGCACCTGGGTTTGTGATTGAAACCTGTTTTGACTTTGTTGATGTTTTGGGTTAAAAGATCAGATTGATTTCTGGATGAACTCAGAATATTAATGCAGAATATTTATGCAATGCATAGATTGAATTGAAATTCATTACATAAAAGGAAGCATTGAGAATTCTTCATTTAAATGTAAGACCATACTTTGATTGAACAACTTTTCAGCAGTTATGATTGGAATTGTATATCATGGGCCATGATTTCCAATGTTACAAATTTCCAAAATGAGAAGAATCAGATTTTTAGATAATGATCATTTCAAATAATTGGTGCAAACAGAGATTTCCAATTTGCTGTTAGGATTGATGCTTCAGTTTTCTGAGATTAAATCCAATTTATATTTTTGAATTCTGTACCTTATACATGGGTTTTAGATAGATATGTGACACGATACCAATTCCTCTGATTTCATCTTTTACCAATATCCAGTAAAGTAAAAAATTAGTCCATGTGACTTTTTATATTTCCTCCTGTTTTGTAAGGAAATACCAGTCAGAAAAATCAATAATGACATTTCTTCAGAAATTAGTATTTTTGATATCAAATTACCAAAGATTCAATTTCCGCAACACAATAAACATCCTTTGAAGTTTGTGCTTTTTTTTCTTAATAAGCCATGCTTGCCACAAAACCTAATCTGTTATCTTTATGTATCACAGATATTGATCCAAATTCTTGATTAACCATTTGGGAATTGAGATAATCAAGGCCAAGGTAGGGATTTCTTGAAGTATCAATTTGTTCCATAGGGGAAAAGTTTTCAACAATGAGGAAATATTGTGCCAGTTTTTTTCATGAAAGATGGAAAATACATTACCCATCTCACAAGGGCCTTGATTTGATTGGGATGAAAAGTAAATCCGAGAATTAATTTTATTGTAGCAATGGGGTGTTATGTGATGACCATGCAAGAGCATTGATTTGCAAGGCAACCACTCCAGTTGGTCCCATGGCAAGACATTGTATGTTGAGTTATTTTCAGTGAATCTTTTTAATTTTTCTTCTTCCAAAACATTAATCTCTTTTTTAGCCCTTGAAATATCACCTTTCCTGGAAGAGTAGAAAAAACTTTGCAGATCTGGGAGTAGGTCAGAATTGATCCACCAAACATTCCAATTGGATCCAATTTGTTCAACCAAGCCTTTAAGTTTTGCTTTTTCAAGGAATCCATTCAAGAGGGACTTATCAAGGAAATTTTAAAATTAAAATAAAAATCAGTTCAAATTGTGCCATCAAGAATCTACTTTTTATAAATCTGTGTTACCTACATGTATTTTTATTTTTTTTTAATCAAGTTAAAGATGTGATTCAGCCTTTATCCTGAACAACATGAAAATATTGAGGGAGGACCATAGAGCTTGATCATCTTAGTCATATGCTGATCAAAATGGATTGTTGGCTTGGGTTTGATTTGAGACACCCAATGAAGCAATAATTCCTCCTGGTAATCCAGAATTAATTCATCCAATTGGCACAACTGGTGATCTGTAAGTTGATGAGACTTTACCAAGTTGATGATACCAATAATTTTAGAAGTAGTGGAGGCAAGCTTTTGCTCCCGCAAGCTGTTGGCTGAGTTCCAATTACATCTTGGAATCAAAAAAAGAAATATATGAATGGTGTACAAAACCAACCATTCAGCAGCCTTAGGAGTACCAGAAGCAGGAAAACCTATGTTTCTGGGCAACCTAGTAATCCAAAATGGAAATTTGATTGAATTGGTAACCTCTTGAAGACTTCTGAGCTCTTGAGTAGTTAGGCACAATTCATTTGATGCAATACTTGTCTCTTCTATCAATGAACCCACTTGATGTGGATTGCTTTTATCTTCAAAAGAGCAGTAGGAGCTTTCCTGAATGGAGCTTTGCTTGCTCTTCCAAGATTCATTTTGGCTTCCTGATTTTCTTCTAATAGATCTACTTGGATTTGTTCCTGGTGAGGTATCTTTTTGCTTTCCTTTGTCTTTAGATTGGGACCCAGAATTGCATGAGCAGCTTGTTAATTCATTCTCAAGAAGCCTTGGAGAACATCTTAAAGTTGGTTGAAGGAGTTCAGAAGCAGAATTTTCCCAACTTCTTGAGGAGCTGGGAGGATGGAGCCCTGGGATTGTCTGCACTACAACAATTGGCACAGAATTTCTATGATGAATATTTGATGAGCCTTCTTGCTTCTGATTTGCCCAATGTTTAGCCTTTTCAATTGGATTGGCAGCAATATCTGGGTTTTTTGAGGAGCTAACTAAAAAATTTTGAACTCTCCTCCTGGTGACTCTTTGGGTATTTTCTGGTGAAAAATAGTGCTTTCTTTTGGATCCAGATTTCAGGCTGCTGACTTGACTAATTGTTACACTTTTTGGGCCAGTTTTTTTCCTTCTTTCCAAATTTTGAAGACTTTGGCCAGCAGTGATTATTCCAAGGTAGGTGATGCTGTAATCCCATAGCATTCCCAAGATAAAGGTATGCATTGGATCAATTTTTGTCATGTTTGTTGGTTCCCAGTATGGTAGAGTTGGGAAAATTTTGAAACGGGCACCATGTAGCTTGAGAATGTTGGTTTTCTCATTGAATGATTGAACATTATTCCAATTCTCTGCCCATTTGATGTGATCCTGATTATTTTTTACTGGCCAAGTCTCCTTTTTGTTACTCCAAATATCATTCAGCTTGAGTTTACAGTGGGCACAGAAGATTGTGGTCAAGTGGGATGCAAATCCACCCATTTTACATAAGGCAGGTGTATCACCAATTAGTGGTAATATGAAAGCACGTATTACTCTTCCGTATGGATATTTTTTGGTTTCTGTGAAGAATAATCCTTTAAAAAGATCCAATAGCTCAGAAAAAAGAGGCTTGAATATATTATTCAGTTGGAATGAGGTGCATTCCTTGGGTGTTGGTGTGAAGCCATACACAAAAATATTTTGTGGCTTGTAACGCACACTAGGTGGAAGATTGAAACATATTGAAAAAATTACTCCAAGAGAGATTCTTTTTCCACTGGTCTTTATTCCATGGGGATTCATCCAATCAATGTAAATTCCAAAGACCAGGTTACCTCCTTCAGCTGTATTAATATGATTGTTTTCATCCTTTAATTCTTTCCACATAGCTCCATCCCAAATATCAGAAAGTTTAGTAGGATGACTGCCTTGATGCTGTTGCTTTGCCAGGAGTAATTCTTCAAAACATGGGAGCATTGATTGCCTAGCAATCCACTTCTTGAGAAATTGGTTTCCAAACTGCTTCAGAGGATAAAATTTGGATTTGTTCTTGTCTTGATGCCAGAGTTTGGATCCACATGCAACAGGCTCTACAGCTATTGAATTAACAATATTATGGCATGTTGGATAATTCCTGTGTTGTTGACTTTCTTCACCAGTTTGGGTTTCTGAAGACAAAAATTCAAAGGATAAAGTTGGTAAAAATTTTAACAAAAGACATTTTGAACAAGATCATTTGTAATTGAAAATATTTTTTTTAATGTTGCAAGACTTTTGGGTATTTCTGCTGAATATTTGGGCTGGCCACTGAGAATTGAGTTCATGCAGATTTTATAATTCTCCATCTTGATATATTTCTGACATGCATGGTGTGGTGAAAAAATCTGGATACCCTGGACCAGATGCAGAAAAATTCAAAATTTTTTTTACGATTCTTTTATTTAGGTATAAATCAAAAAAAAAAAAATTGGAATTTTTTTTTGGTATCACTCCTCTAATTTCCTCATCCTTCCAAGCATTCCTCTGTCCTAGTGGTCTAGGGAAGGCCTCTCTTGGCCTCACCATCTAGGCATTGCGTTTGATCCCTTCTCTCTTTGTTCCCCCCTTCCTTTTGGCCAAACGCGCGGGCCAAGACACGCTTGGACCAAACATCCCTCATCCAATCAATACCATCCTACAATCCCTCATCTCCTCCCTCAAACCCCCTCCTCTCAATCAAAACCACCATCCAATTGCCCCCTTGGCGATTGTCTACGATCAACTGGCCTTGATCCTAAGGCATCCATCCCCCTCGGACCAAACATCCATCCATCTCCCTCCTCAACTCATTTTCCACCATCCATCAACTTGTCCCAACCCACTCTCCACCTTCATCGCCCTGGTTATCCCTGTTCTTCACATCTCCAATTGGATCTAAATTCCCAACAATTGGCCTGCCCAACACCCTCACGCGTCTCTCCACTAAGCCAGACCTTGCTCATTCCTCTCAATCCTATCATCTGAACTCTTCCCCTACTTTTAGTCACTACCCTTCAGGCAAAGACCTTGACAACTTTGTCTGGGATGTTGACTATACATCCAGCTCCTCGAGGACCTCAAACAACACTGAAGAATTGCACCAAATTGCTCTGCCATCCAAGCCATTGATTATCAACCATCCCATCCTTGTCCACTTCTCCCCCACAATCTGATCCCCATTCCAATCAATCAGATTGTTACTTGGTTCACCGACGTACACAATCCCTCGTTGGATGAACTAGATCAAGAGCACGTCTGACCATCTACCATCCTCATCCTTGCCATCCATCAATCCATTGCTCATCATCATCTTCCACTCTCCCACCCCCTTCCATCTTTGGGTGGGTGTGGGAAAGCGTTGTCTAATGCCTGCGGACATCCGCGGGTGGTCTAGTCCATATCTTTTCCCACCCCTTCTGCCTTTGGGTGAGGGGTGGGTGATCCCGGTGTTGTCGCGCGCGCCCTTCTGCGGACAGAAACAAGAGATGGTGAAGGGATGAGAAGGATCCCACCCCAGTCAGAGAGGTCGGATTTCCACTGGCCTGCATGGTCAATTTTTCTGATCACCTGAAACATCTGAGAAAAAAAAAATTCCACTCTATTTGTAGAATCCTTTGTACATAGTCAAACAGGGCCTCCTGCCCATATAAGGAGGGGCTCTCCCCTGCCTTTTGGAGGTGTATCATATGGTACCTTACCAGAGAGGAACATCATCACTACCATCTTGAAATATATTATCTGTGGGGTCTCATTCCCCTTTATCTGAGACTAAAATTTGGGTATATCTATGATTGCCCCTTGATCCTTGAGCCTCCATACTCAAACCCTGATCCTTGATCTTTATCACCAACCAATAGCTTTGCTGTTTGAAGAAGAATTTGACTGATTGAATTCTTGAGTGTGTTACACCACTCCTGATCCCTTTATCCGACCATACTGGTCCTGATCATCCTTTGATTATCTTTCTGGAACCAGTCACGTTTGACTGAAGAGGTTTTATTTAGCTTAAAACCTGGAGTGTTAAACCTCCCTCTGTTTCCTTTGAAGTTGAATTCTGCCATGCTACTCTTGAGTCCCTTGAGAAGTTTTGAGTTATTCTTGTTTGAATCAGTTATTGTTTTGCCTCTAGAGCATCATCAAAACAATTAGCTTTGTCCTGTGCTGCCACCCACAGTTATCTGGTACCCTTCAAGCGCTTGATTGCGGAGAGTAGGGCAGGTTAATTGAGAACCTGGAGGTTGTTTGGGATTGAGTTGATCTTTCCTAAGCTTCTTCTGACGACCAGAGCTATTAGCTTGTGGGCATTTTCATTTACAATTGCGTTGTCTTGTTGAACTCTGAACAAACCTTGACTTCTTCTATTCAAGTTTTCCCTAGCATCATCTTGTCTCAGATAGTGTTGTTTCCCCAGCTACCAACTACTATCATCTTTATCCTCTTACTTTTGGTCCCCCGTTTACCAGGTTCTGGACTTTGATCTTGGTTACATTTAAATATTTTTGTAACACTCAGGAGGGAAGCCTAAACAGCACCTTTCCCCTCCACAGAACTGCCACAGCCTATCACCGTTTGCAGTCTTACATTTGGTCCCCCGGGCCGGGATTGAACCAGAAACCTTGAGAGTTACAGTCCCAGAAATCATCAACTTCAAAATCCAATCTCTTTATTTTTTTCTGTCATCATCTAGATCTGTGGAGGCAAATTGTTCTAGAAGTAAGTCCTCCCAATTGTGCAGGACCTGGGCAAGATACTTGTTGTTTTTTGAGAAACCCTACTCTTGCCACATTTGTGAGCCACTTTGGAAATCTGCTCATTGGATCTTTTAGGAAACTTTGTTGAAATGGAATCTACCAGCAACTCTTCTACTTGTCCTAAGATGATTAAGATCAAGCACCAGAACAAGAACTTAGGATTCAATGGGAAAAATGTGGAAAGCTTCTTGGACTTGTAAAAGATGGCTGCTTTGGTGGATGGGGCTAGCAAATTTGATATGGCCTACCAGTTACCATTTTTTATCTCCTCTGATAAAGTTATGGAAATCATCAAGTTGTTTGAAGGTTTTGAACGGCATAACTGGGCCCTGCTGCGGGAGCTATGTTGGCCTATTGGGGAGACATAGATGTAGCACAATTTACTTTGCAGGATCTAGATAACCTTGTCTCCCAGTGGATCTCCAATGGTGGTGTGGCTTCAGCTTCTGATTATCAGTCTTTTAGGAAATCTTGGGATCCCATCCAATCCTACCTTGTCCAAAACAATGAAATCGACACAGTGGACAAAATTTGAGTCCAATTTTTCCAATCTTTTTCTCTTGGAGTGCAGGAAAGGATTAAGGACAAACTGGTCAAGTCTGGATCCATGATCACTACCAGGTCCATGATCACTACCAGGTCCATGATCACTACCAGGTCCATGATCACTACCAGGGATAATTGATTCAAGCTCCCTGGTTTCCTTATCCTTAGGGGAGTGGTGGATAAAGTTATTAAAGGTCAAACAGCCCTCACATTTGAAAAATCAAAAACCACTGAACCAGTCCATGCTCCCTCTTTCAAAGAGTCAAACAAGATTATGAATAAAATGGAATCTGATTGCAGGCCCAAGAACCCTCAGCCTAACCAAGAAACCACTACAATGGACAAGATCACTAAACTGCTCAAAGTCTTTGACAACAAAATGGATCAAAAGATTTCCTCTCTTGCTGTTCCTAAACCTTCTAGTGCTGTTCCTAAAAATACTCTAGTCTGCTATTATTGCCACAGGGAATGCCATGAAACCGGTTGATGTCTCAAAATCAAGAAGGACAAAAACAAGAAATTGGTAGAGAAAAAAGGGAATAACTTTTTTCTTCCTAATGGTGCCCTAATCCCCTTCAATTCATCTTGCCCTATTTGTCATGTGGTGGCCTCTTACCAGCCACCCCCTTCTATGAAGGCATCCTTGGCTTCTGTGGATTTCCAATCTTCTTGTGGTACTCTTCCACCCTGGTATCCCCCAGCTATTTCCTCCTCTTCTCTGGTTGGAACTTACCAATCCAATCCAGCTAGGAAGCAACATGAGGAGCCCAAACCTCATAAAGCTCCTTCCTTGCGAACCTTGATCCTCTAAAAACCACCCAAACAACAATCCTCACCTGAGCCCCCTTCTGATTTAGAAGACATGGAGGTGGAAAAAGAACCACTCATGGAAAGGTCTCAAGATCACCCTGATCCTTATCCCTCATCTATTAAACCTCCTCAATCCCCTGATCCTGTTCCTGCTTCACCCAATCTTCCTCCCTCCACCCAGCCCAAAGTTCAGTTTGAGAGGGGAATTTCCAAAGATCACCCCAATGCTGTGTAAGGGGTATTAAAGAAAATTTCTGATCTTAAAATTCCTGATCTATCTGTGGCTGAACTCCTGTCAATCTCTCCATCTGTTGCTGAAGGAATGAAGAAATGGTTTTCTTATTGAAATGTGGAAATTGGTCCTGAGGAACTCAAGGTCTCCTCTGGAAATTTGATAGAGGATTCTGGTGGAACAGATCCCTCTTCTGAGTCTATTCTTTACTCATGTCCTCTTGGTTTTCTTCCCCGCCATCTTTGTGAATCAGCAAAAATGGTCTCACTCCTTGTTGATTCTGGCTCTCAGCTCAACTTGATCTCAGATGCTATGGCCTGCAAACTGAAACTCAGCCCTAGGGTCAGCTTCACCTCCTTAGTGTATGGAATAGGAAACCAGTCTTGCAAATTGGTTGTAATTGTTGAAGATGTTCCAGTCCGGATTGGCCAAAACATTTTTGGAACTTGTCATTTCTGGATCACACGCTTTGATGGACCTATGATCTTGGGTCAACCTTTCTTAATCAATTTTGGAGAAACTCTTATGTTTTCTGATCAAGTTGGGGAGAGAATTGTCCTCCCTGATTCAGATGGTAGGAAAATTGAGGTTCCTCTTTATTCTTTGGATTCTGGTTTCTGGGAAAGAGATTTCCCCAGTCATCTTCCTAAGTCATCTCTAAGAGGAAATTAGAAGGATAATTCCAGTTCCTCTCATTTTTTATGGAAGTAGTTGATCCTACTAATAGTTTTAGTTCTTTTCAGCCTCAAACTTCAACTCAAGGGTCAACTCTCATCCCAGAGGCTTATTTCTCTTTATTTTCAACGTTTTCTTCTGATCTCAAAAATATCAAAAATCAAAAACAAATCAAAATGGAAAAATCCAAAAATATTTATTCTTCATCTTTTGTTTCTTTTTTTCCTTGTACTCTTATCCCTAATCAACCTTCTCTCAGTTCCGGTTCAAATCTCTGCAATGAGTCTAAACTAGATCCTGATCTCAATCCTATTTTTGGTGGCCTTGGTATGGAAGAATATGGGCTTCAGTGGAGGCAAATTGGGGTAGAAGTAAGTCCTCCCAATTGTGCACCACCAGGGTATCCTAATACTATCATTTTCAAAACCCTACCTTGTGCCACACATGTGAGCAATGTATTATCTTCTGGGACTTCTTTTATGGAAAAGGCGCCTTTTGAAAACATTGCGGAACATCAAACTTGGAAGGCGTTAGAACTTGGTCTCAACCCTTGTAGTCAGATCTGTCTAGTCAACTCTTGGCAAAAACAAGAACTGCTATCTTTTGCCTGCAAATATAAACCAGTTGCTAGGAAAATCCAACCAGTCAACCAACAAATGCCTCTCAACCTCAACCCTCCTCTTAGGCATCCCCCTCTATCCCGCCATCCTTACCGTGGTTTACCTTGATCTCTTGCTGGTCCATTCATCCCCTCTGGCCGTGTCACTGAAGAACATCTGGGAGTAGTCAACTTTGGACCAGATGGATGGCTTCTATCTGATGAGTTGTATTTGATCAAAAATTTCTTGGCTCTTAGGGAAAAAGCTATTGCTTTCTGTGAAGAAGAGAGAGGTCTCTTGAAAGAATCCTATGATCTGCCTTCTATCATTCCTGTAGTAGAACATGATCCCTGGTAAAAGAAAAAAATCCCAATCCCTGCTGCCAAAGTCAACTAATTCATCAAGTTGGTCTGGGAACAAGTCCAAACAAGTTTATAATAACAGTCAACTTCTAGCTATTCCAGTCCTGTTTTTCTGTGTCCTTAAAAGTAACGGTAATGTCAGCTTGCTACTATTGCAGAGAAAGCTGCAAAAGTAACAAAAATAACATAAATAATAATAATAATAATACAATTAACCTAAGAAGGAGTAGGAAAACCATGAATATTATTACAGAAATGGGTTCTCCACCCAAAATTAGGTAGGGTCACTCACTGACCCCACCCTTGAAATCCAACTCCTTATATTTTTAAATAATTAAGGAAAGAAAAACCAAAATACTACGGCTCCATCATTGAGCTTTTTTGCCAATTAAATACTTCACACACATTGTCACGTATAGGTTTTACACCTTAAATTCAGTCAGAATTGAGGTGTTTTGTATATTTTAGGATTTACGGGCGGAAATGTGTTTTGTAACAATTCCCGCATGCAGCCGCGGCAGCCAATGCACCCGCGCGCGGCTGAGATATAGCCCTTTCACCCCCTCGAGGTCGTGTACGCAGCCCCAGGCCTCTGAAAAGTACGCAGCCACGGGACTACGGGTTGACAGAGTGACAGGCGGCCTGAGAGGCTCAGGTACTGCGTAAACATACTAAAACCTGCACAGGAACATTCTACATATGTAATAAATGTTCCCGTGGATAGTAGAAAGTCTAAAAAAACATAATATTATATAAAAATACATAAATAATCCTTATACGTATTTTTTATTTAATATAATTCAAAGTACCAAGAATTTCGAAAATAAGACAATGAAAACTTCTAAAAATATATTAAAATACTTTAATACACTTTTATGAGAATTTCTAGAAGTCAAAATCTTCGTGACATACTAAGAAAACTAATGATGTAAAAATATTACATTAATTCACATGACTTATATTTTTAATTAATTATCTTAGTAAATCAACTGGAACTCGAAAATAAGGAGTAAAATCAATATTATGACTTTTACTCCAGTTATATAATACATAATGAGAACTTACCTGACATCAAGATGTCCGTAGAAATGTCTATTAATATAATTATTCAATTACTGGGAAAATTTAATAAGTATAATTAATTAAATAATACATAAATAGGACAGATTAGTGTTATGCACACGTCCTAA
Organism: Puccinia polysora; assembly: GCA_025617555.3. Classification (NCBI taxonomy): domain Eukaryota; kingdom Fungi; phylum Basidiomycota; class Pucciniomycetes; order Pucciniales; family Pucciniaceae; genus Puccinia; species Puccinia polysora. The sequence goes on along the minus strand of CM062620.1, from coordinate 22,042,970 downwards.
TGTCTGTTATAAAGTGGAATAATTTCCATACCCTGAGGAATTATATGCTACCCGTGCTATAGCACCAAGAACACATGACAGGATACCCCTGGTTACCCTGCTAGCCTTAGTGTCCATCCCTTTGAGCACCTACAACCCTCAGAAGGACAATATTGGGACTCCAAAAGCTATAAATAAAGAGCTCTTTTGAAGATATTGATGGGCAGAGACCCAGTTATATTCATATCCAGACACTGTGCCAAGGTAATCAAGTACTTATAAGAGACAGGTAAGTGATTTATGGAAATATCTGATCATTAGTATCCGTCCTCAACCTCTTTTTATCCACTATAACTGCTGAAGAACCTTATAACCCCAGTATACAGGTTTAACACATCAGTACACGTCTCAAACAGATACCCAAAGGATTTGATAATATACCAGTAAGTTTTATTATCCTTTCTCTGTTGTGGTAACTTGGCTACAAGGCCCTACCACTCCAATGTGTATTTTATATACATATTATCTTTTGGTAAAATATTCTCTAAACTAAAGAGTCCAAAGTAACCAGGACTACATGTTTTCATACTGAAATCCCTGAAGAGAGGTGTTAAAGATCCCCAATATAATTGTGGCCCCTCTAAAAAAATATTTCATAATCAATTTATTCATATTGATTTAAATCAATAAACAATAACCAAACCACTTAACCTTGCAATAAGCTTAATCCAAATATTTTACGGATTTTTGCTTTATCTATTAAATAATATATTTATTATTTATTATATCACCTCTGGTAGCTAAAGGATAGCAAGGGTTTTGGCATCCAGGAGGCTGACAGGTAACTTAGAATAGTTCATGATCTCCAGCCTTTAAATAAGGTTACTATTAAAGACTCCGGTATTCCCCCTGTTACTGAAGAATTTTTTAAATCCTTCTCTGGGAGAGCTTGGTATGGTCTGGGTGACATTATGGGTGGCTATGACAAACGGTCCTTACATCCAATTTCTTGCCCTCTCACTACATTCAATAATCCCCTTTGTCATTTCCAACTTACTCGATTGCCTCAAGGTGCCACCAACTTGGTTGCAGTCTATCAGGCTCAGATGGTTTGGATCATCCAGGATGAAATCCCTGATCATGCTGGTATATTTATTGATGATGGCAGAATTAAAGGACCAGTTTCTGATTATAACAATGAGCTCTTACCCTGGCATTCAGGAATCCGTTTATTTATCTGAAAATATGCGACCACTTTGGAAAGGATCTTGTTTCAAATCAAAGAATCTGGCCTCACTGTCTCCGGATCCAAATTGGCTGACTGTGTCCCTGATTTGGAAATTGTTTCTCATGTGGTCTGCAAGGAAGGAAGAAGGATGGCTCCATCCAAAGTCAAAAAAATCCTCTCTTGGCCTACTCCCATCAATCCAACTGAAGTCAGGGGTTTTCTAGGTGTTTTTACTTATGTTTTAATCTTTATCCCATCTCTATCCAAAATCTGTGCTCCTCTACGTTGCCTGACCAGAAAAGATGCTGAGTGGATCTGGACTCAAGATTGCAAAAATTCTTTTCAGCTACTTAAAATGATGGTTGGCAAAGACATAGTCTTGAAAAAGATTGCTTATGGACCGGGAGCTGGCAAGATCAAACTGGCTGTTGATTCTAGTTATCAATCTGTTGGGGCTGTCCTCACTCAGGAAGATGAAAATGGTCAGGAACCTCCTGCTCTCTATTAATCCTTGTTATTTTTAGATTTAGAATCCAGGTACTCCCAACCAAAACTGGAACTCTGTGGCATGGCTCAAATGTTGAAGAAACTCCAAACTGTCCTCTGGGGTAAACACTTTGAGTTACAAGTTGACGCACGATTCATCATTGAAATGATCAATGCCCCCAGCCTCCCAAATGCTCCTATGACTTGTTGGGTGGCCTTTATCCAACTTTTCTCTTTTGATATTGTTCATAGGCCTGGAAAATGCTTCACCATGCCTGATGGTTTATCTCAACGCCCCCTTGGAGATGAAGAATCAGATGTTGGAGCCAACTTTGATGAGGAGGAGCCTTTAATTCTTCCAGTTTTCACCTTTTACTCCCAAGATTATTCTGGCTTCCAACAAGTTGTCTGGCTAAAATTAGAGCAGTACCTTTCCACTCTCCAAAGGCCTCCTGATCTCTCCGCTAAAGATTTTCAATAACTCAAAAGGAAGTCCTCCAATTTCTTTGTCCAAGGTACTAGGCTTATGAAAAGAGGGGATCCTTGTGCTCTTATTGTTGTCACTATCCCTTCTAAACAAGATTAAATCCTCAAAAGTCTCCATGAAGGCCTTGTGAATCATGGGGAAACCAAAACCTATTGACGTATATCCAAACAATTCTGGTGGCCATCTTTGAAGAAATCAGTCTCTCAATGGTGCAAGAGTTGCGAGGTATGTCAGAAACGTGACCTTAGGCGCCTGGCTGAAATTTTTTATCCCACTGGAGAGTCCACTGTCTTTGGAAGGATTGCTATGGATGTGGTTCACATTAAGGCTGGTGGAGCTAAGTACCTCATTGTGGCTAGAGATGATTTTTCTGGATGAGTTGAAGCAAAATTTCTTAAGAAACTCAGTTCTAAATCAGTAGCAGCCTTCCTTTATGAAACTTGGACAATGCGTTATGGCTTGGCTTGATCTTATTCAACTGACGGTGGCTCTGAGTTTGGTGGCAAACTGGCCAAAATGATCCAATTGCTTCCTGGTCAATATAGGGTGACCACTCCTTATTATCCTGAAGGACAAGGCATGGTGGAAAGAGGCCATGCCCCTTTGAAGGCTGCTCTTGTCAAGTTGGCTGGTGAAAGTGGAAAGAATTGTTGCAAATATCTTCCTCTGGTCCTCTTCTTTGATCAAATTTCAACTAAAAAAACCACTGGCTACTCACCTTACAAAATCCTCTTTGGTCAAAGGGCTGTCCTTCCTCTTGATCTGGAAATGGAATCTTTCTTAGGTATTTCTTGGGAAAAGGTTTCTTCCACCACTGATCTATTAGTTGCCAGATCCAAGCAACTGGAGCAAAGTGAAGATGTTTGTGAAGAAGCTTATCAGAAAATGATGGAGTCAAGGGAAAATTCAGTCCAGTATTGGGAGGATAAGCATTCCAATTGAGTAAGGGACCCCTTGAATCCTGGTGATCTAGTTTGAGCTTATAACCAATCCTTGATAACCAATCCTTGAAAACTCAGTGGGGAAAGCTTTTTTCCAATTGCTGGAATGGTCCTTATTGAGTGGTCCGTCAAGTCAGAGGTGGATCATATCTTTTGGAGGAACTTGATGGTACTCAGATGTCCAGAATCTTCTCTGCTGATCAGGTCAAGAAATTTCATTGTCGTGGAGGCAACTTTGATCAGAAGTAAGTCCTCCCAATTGTGCACCACCAGGGTCATCTGCTGCGTTTTGTTGTGAAACTCTACTGTATTCCACATACATGAGCACCTGGGACGCCTTCTTCATTTCATTGCAGTCAACTCTAGGATTTTCTTTGGATGTATCAAGATATTCTTTTCAATCACCCTCAAGATCAAATGGCCATTTCTTGTGTTCAATCACCTGTCCTTTCTTTTTTATGACATCAAGCTCAGATGCAGACTAGGGAAAGTATGTACATTGGGGAGAGATGTGGTGACCAAATCTGGAAACCCTGGACCAGATGCAGAAAAATTCAAATTTTTTTTACAATTCTTTTATTTAGGTGTAAATCAAAAAAAAAAAAAATTGGAATTTTTTTTGGCATCACTCCTCAAATTTCCTCATCCTTCCAAGCATACCTCTTTCCTAGTGGTCTAGGGCAGGTCTCTCTTGGCCTCACCATCTAGGCATTGTATTCAATCCCTGTCCTCTTTGCTCCCCCTTCCTTTTGGCCAAACACCCGGGCCAAGACCCGCTTGGCCCAAAAATCCGTGATCCCATTGATCCCATCCTACAATCCCTCATCTCCTCCCTCAAACCCCCTCCTCTCAATCACAACCACCATCCAATTGCCCCCTCAGTGATTGTCTACAATCAACTGGCCTTGATCCCCCTCGGACCAAACATCCATCCATCTCCCTCCTCAACTCATTGTCCACCATCCATTGACTTGTCCCAACCCACTCTCCACCTCAATTGCACTGGTTATCCCTGTTCTTCACATCTCCAATCCAATCTAAATTCCCAACAATTGGCCTGCCCAAAACCCTCACGCGTCTCTCCAATAAGCCAGATCTTGCTTGTTCCTCTCAATCCTATCATCCAAACTCTTCCCCTACTTTCAGTCACTACCCTTCTGGCCAAGACCTCAAAAACTTTGTCTGGGATGTTGACTATCCATCTGGCTCCTCAAGGACCTCAAATGACACCAAAGAATCCCACCTAATTGCTTGGCCATCCAAGCCATTGATCATCAACCATCCCATCCTTGTCCACTTCTCCCCCACAATCTGATCCCCATTCCAATCAATCAGATTTTTACTTGGTTCACCAACATACCCAATCCCTTGTTGGATGAACTAGATCCAGAGCACGTCTTACAATCTACCATCCTCATCCTTCCCATCCAACAATCCATTGCTCATCATCATCTTCCACTCTCCCACCCCCTTCCATCTTTGGGTGGGGGTGGGAAAGCGTTGTCTACCACCTGCAGACATCCGCGGGCAGTCTGGTCCATTTCTTTCCCCACCCCTTCCTCCTTTGGGTGAGGGGTGGGTGATCCCAGTGTTGTTGCGTGCGCCCGTCCGCGGACGGACAAAAGAGATGGTGAAGGGATGAGAAGGATCCCACCCCAGTCAGAGAGGCCGGATTTCCACCGGCCTGCATGGTCAATTTTTCTGATCACCTGAAACATTTGAGAAAAAAAAATTCCACTCTATTTGTAGAATCCCTGGTACATAGTCTAACAGGGCCTCCTGCCCATATAAGGAGGGGCTCTCCCCTGCCTTTTGGAGGGGTATCACATGGTACCTTACCAGAGAGGAACATCATCACTACCATCTTGAAATATATTATCTGTGGGGTCTCATTCCCCTTTATCTGAGACTACAATTTGGGTATATCTATGATTTCCACTTGATCCTTGAGCCTCCATACTCAAACCCTGATCCTTGATCTTTATCACCAACCAATAGCTTTTCTGGTTGAAGAAGAATTTGACTGATTGAATTCTTGACTGTGTTACACCACTCCTGATCCCTTTATCCGACCATACTGGTCCTGATCATCCTTTGATTATCTTTCTGGAACCAGTCACGTTTGACTGAAGAGGTTTTATTTAGCTTAAAACCTGGAGTGTTAAACCTCCCTCTGTTTCCTTTGAATTTGAATTCCGCCACGCTACTCTTGAGTCCCTTGAGAAGTGTTGGGTTATTCTTGTTTGAATCAGTTATTGTTTTGCTTCTAGAGCATCATCAAAATAATTAGCTTTGTCGTGTGCTGCCACCCACAGTTATCTGGTACCCTTCAAGCGCTTGATTGCGGAGAGTTGGGCAGGTTCATTGAGAACCTGGAGGTTGTTTGGGATTGAGTTGATCTTTCCTAAGCTTCTGCTGACGACCAGAGCTATTAGCTTGTGGGCGTTGTCACTTTCAATTGCCTTGTCTTGTTGAACTCTGAACAAACCTTGACTTCTTCTATTCAAGTTTTCCCCGGCATCATTTTGTCTCAAATCGTGTTGTTTCCCCAGCTACCAACTACTACCATCTTTATCCTCTTACTTTTGGTCCCCCGTTTACCAGGTTCTGGACTTTGATCTTGGTTACATTTAAATATTTTTGTAACACTCAGGAGGGCAGCCTAAACAGCACCTTTCCCCTCCACAGAACTGCCACAGCCTAGCACCGTTTGGAGTCTTACAATGGTCACAAATTTTTTTCCTCAATAGTTTGGTGAAGGATTTGGAGTGATGCAATTAGGGCGCTTGGAGTATGATAGAGAAATTGAAGAGGTTTCATCCCAGATGTATTATAAATTTCCATATTTGCTGGTGGGGAGTATTGTTGTATTTCACCATAGGAAGGATCTCTTTCAGGGTTTGGCTGTGCATTGGAATCTTCAATGGATATCTTGAATGTGAAGAATGATGAGATTAATAAGAAAATGCACCCCAATAGAAGTATGAATCAAGAAATGTACTTTTGTGAAAGATGTTCACTTACAGCCCTGATGTTTGCTTGTAGTGGTTCCCTGGTGGGGTTCCTTCTGATAGTGGATTGGAAAATGGTTGGTGTCTTTGGGGTTATGTTTGGCAAAAATAGATATTCATCAGTGACCTTTTAACTATTGATAAAATGCAGGAAAGATTCAGTCACATAAATTTCTAGAATCATTTGATTGCATTATATGGGTATGGTGTGCTTTTTTGGATCTTCCAACACCATTGTATAGATTGCTTCCATGTTCAAAAGTCCTTTGAGAACATTTGGGACGTTGGAATATCCAAATGTTTTCAACTCTGGTAGTGTTCTCCATAGTTTTGATTGATTTGTATGTTGTGGTAATTTAGATTTTTGGAGGGTTTCTGAGATTTATTATTTCAAAGGGAAATATAAATGAATCTGAATTTAATTTTTGATTTGATCTCATACCTCCTGGTGAGCTTAAGTATCCAAAAAAAAGCTTTCATTTTGAATATTCATATTCTCTTCAATGGGCAAGGCATTGAAAAGTAGATTTTGTATTTTGGAAAAGGTTTCAAACCAATAGATTGTATCAACTTCTCATGGTTAGCCCACCTAAAATACTTGGCAAATCCCAAGTTTTTTTGATTCAAATGCAATGTCCATTGCCTTGATGGAACATAACATATTTTTTCTTAAAACTAATTATCTTATTACAAAACCATGATTTGAAATCACATTTTGGTAACAAAAATTGCTAATAATGCACAGTTTTACCAGGAAAATCCCAATGCCTAGATTTAGTACGTTTTTCTAAAATGGCACAATTCACATCTAGGAATGTGTATTTTATATCTAATTCTTTCATGAAAAGGTATTTGGGAATGTTTAACAAGTGGGTGATCTCAACGTGACAGCTGCAAATTTAAAAAATGCATTTAGGATGTTTTGATTGAAAAAAGAATTTCATTTAGCTTTCCAAAAGGTTGTGCATCAAATATACTTTACTCAAAATTTTTCAATGAGATTGTGTATTCTGTGCACATGTGGATGTTGGTTTTTTCCACTCTTACTTCAATTTCTGTTTGGATGTAACAACTTGTTAGAGGTTTATTTATTTGAAAATTTCAAGAGTTTTACAGTGTAACCTACACTGTTAACCTCTTCAAGTCAAGGTGACCCCACCTCATTGGATTTAGTAGATTCATTTAATCTAGCTTTAAATATAATTACAAGTTTCTTTTTGGCAAAACAAGAATGGGATTAAAATAAAAATACATGTAGTACTCAAGAAAAATTTCACCAAAGCCAATGTTTCATCCAAACATACTCCTCCATATTTTTTAAATTAATGATAAAATATTAAAATATTTGGAATATTTTCACAATGTTTGTGTGGTTTCCATTAAGCTAGAGGGCTTGGAAACTTGGGTCCTGAGATATGAAACTGCCTCTGTGAAATCAACTTCTGGAAGTAAACCCAAGGCTCTTTTTTTCAACTGGAGTTATATCCTCCAGGGCCTCCTCACTTAACCAGTTTTGAGGTATTGAAGTAGGAAGTGTTGGTGGGTGATCACCTCTTGGTGAATTATTTGGTTGAGCAAATTGACTAATTTTCAATTGTCTATCCCTTTTGATGCGCGGGTTTCTGGCCAGTTGAATGTATGCTTCATCCAGGTAGTAATATATTTGGGAGACATGTTGAGCCCTCCAAACATTTGCATTATTGAATAAGTCCTCATCTTCACCCTCAACATCAGATATGAATCAAATTTCCAAGAATAGAGCAGAAGTTTCTGGGAAAATTTCCATCATTTCCAGCTCCACTGCCGTGGTCTCTTGAATTTCCTTCTTGTTATTTTGATTTCAAAACATCATAAGCAGTTAGTCATTGATCATGAAGAGAAAATTACAAAAGATTGATTTGACACACTTTCTTCTTGTTGAGACTTTGAGATGCAGAAACATTCAATTTTCTGCTTCTGGAGCCTCCTTCTGCCTTGTGCTCCTTCTTCCAAATAGCCTTTTCTGAGACAAGCCAACAATTGATTATGGCAACCCTGTTGGCCCGGGTGTAGTCATTCTAATTTATTGAATAGGAAGCAGTCCCCCTGCTTTTGTGACCCATCTCCCATGTTCTGATTATTATTGCAGTGAGAGACAAATTCCAGCAAGATGTTGGATTCTGTTCCCAGTGATAGGTGCATCTGGGAATACTGGAATTTTGGATCAAGGCCCGGGCATGGGCTATCCATGTCTCATCATGAGACTGAATTTGGCCCAAAGCAGTGATTTTGAGGGATTGAGATCTTGAAGTAATATTTTGTTGTAATTGGCGCAGGGCATCCTTCTTCACAAGTTTCAGCTCCTTTTCTTGCAGTTTTGAATTGGAGCTGTACTGGTTTTGCTCTCCAGTATTTGATGCAATGGCATCATGAATGGATGCCTTCTTTTTGCCATGTAATTTTTGAGGAATGCTAGTTCAGCACCAGTTGGAGGATAAGGAAGTTTGTTGTTGTTGGAATCCATTCCAAGAATTGATTTTTTCCAATCAAGTAAGGACTTGGAAATACCACTTGAAGAAGCACGTATTCCATGATTGCGTGCATGACAAGAGATAGAATAGTGTTCTTGGGCCAAACATTTTTGCTTCTTTTGGTGTTTGTGGGATTGAGAGAGTTATTGTGCAATAATGAAGTAGGATGGGGAAGCAGAGTTGTCAAAATCTTCATCTTCCTCAACACCAGGCATATTGACTTGGTCATCTGGAAGGGGGACTCTTGATGGCTTGGGGGTTGATGATGTTGGGTTAGCTGGGATTTTGGAATTTTAGTAACATAAAATAAACACCATGATTTAGCAATGGGTTTTTATTATTGTCATGGAGATCTTATACTGGGGTGATTAGTTCTTAGTGGGTTCCATATCTAATTTTCCAACTTAGTAACCAGATGAAAATGTTCCTGATTTTGTGATTTTGTATCAATTTTTCACAAACTGATAAATAGGAAGTCAGATTTACTTTTAATGACCTTCTGATAATTTTCAGAAATGAAGATATTATATATTATGATTCCCCTTTGTTCTCAAATTTTTCTTCCAAGTGGGAAAAGGGTATGCACATAAGAATACTTGGAGATTTGAATAGAATCTTCTTCAACAAGGGAAGAGCTCAATGAGAAATCAATTCATGATTGACATAGAAAAGAGACTCTGGGGCTACCATCTGGCCCCAAGAGCATGATGACCTTTTTTTGTGGCACTTATGCGTGATTCATAAAAATAAAAAGGGATCATGCAGTCAAACTTCAGTTATTTATTCTTGGGATTTTTTCAGATAATAGATATGAAGAGCTTCCTACTCATCTTGAGATTCTAATAATCACAAAAAATTTCCACAGATAGCATTCTTGACCATTATGTGTTTCCAAAAAATTCCTCATTCTCATATTTATGGAATTGACCAATAATTATTGAACAAGAGAATGAGCTCAAGAATTCCAGCCACGATGAAGAAGAGCTGGAGTGGAAATATATCAAGGTCAAATCTTCCATAATATGGAATTCAGACTACCCCTTTCCAATCTTATTGATTTGTATGAAATGCTAATTGAATAATATATCAAGCACAGATGGATAATACTGGGATGGGTTCAATAGCTTGTTGAATTGCTGTGTTTTTATTATAAGATTGTTGAAATCTCCAATCAATTAAAGTGCAATGCTGGGTAACACACAGATGTAGGTTTACTGCATGGATGGATATTCAGTGGTAATTAATTGCTGAGAGTTCAATTTTTTAAACTGAATAATAGAGAAATATGATGAATCAGGTTTCAGATTTTGCATGGTGCTAATTCTTGGAAATGAGGATTATAATTTTCCCCTTTCCTAAATTGATTTTGACTAAATCTCCTCAGATCATATTAGATAAATAGTAAAGGGAAAGAAGAACAATGCATGGTTTTCAATTTCATTCTTTTGAAAATGGTTTGATATTAATTCTTGCTAGTTCTTGTAAAGAAGTTAGAGCTCTTTCAAATTACTGGCTGTTCATACAGAAGCAATAAGGATAAATGATTTAACTAAAAATTCTAAATCATGATTTCAAAAGAATATATGAGAATTCAAAATGCCTGAATCACTTAGCTCAAAACAATAAATAAAGATGTAACAGGGGTGCATAATATCATGGAGAGATGGAATTAGACAGGATTCAGCTGGTTGATTTGTTGGAATTGGCAGGTGTGTATCACCAAAGTTTCTGCATTACAACATAAAGAAAATTTGAGTCATGTGCAGGGAGGTGGACAACTTATGATAAGTTGTCCACCACTCCAGAGCCATGGGTATGCAGGGATGAGATGTCAAGGGAGAATCATATTGGAAAGGGCGGACAACTTGTGCTCATTTTTCCCCCTCCCTGCAACCACATGGGAGCATGAATTTGAATATGCCAAATGATTGATGATTTCTGGGAAAGTGGATGACTTAGCATAAGGCATCCACCTCCCCAGCCTCCCCACCAGGATTTCTCATGTCATGTGATTCCCACATGCAAGCAAGTCCAGGGAGGTGGACAACTTATCATAAGTCGTCCACCTCCCTTGACACTACCTATACATGTAATATGCAGTAAAGCTACATCTAATCCAACAGGGAGGTGGACAACTTAGCCTTAGTTGTCCATCAATCAAAAGACATCCCATCCTGCATTCTAACTAGTACAAATTTTGTACAACTCATGCACACTTTGAGATTTTTTCATGAAACAAATGGTAAGCATTTCAGCACAAAGAGGTGATTTTTGAATTATATAAACTGAAGTACATGTTTAACCATATCTGGCTTTTTTCCATTAACTCAAGTTACAATTTAACAAGGAGGAAAATTTTGGAGTTTGATAGAAGCATTGGCTATGATTTTTTTTTGGGGGGGGGGAATGAGCAAATAAAATTAGTAGGTTTTTCTGTTGTTTGAAGAGCCAATGTAGGGAAAGTAGTTTGATTTGGAAAACAAGATCAACCTTACTGAAAACTTTGAGCTCCCAAGTGCTTTTAGATCTGCAATTTTGGGGTGGTTCCTCCTGGTGAGGTAGTGCACTTAGCTCAAGTGGAACACCTTACCAGGAAAAACTGAAGAACATTGTTGGTTAATTGCTTTAAATGATGAATGCATTTTCAGGTACAGGTCATTGAATTTCTGAAGATCTGTCTTCAAATTTTGTGCATTCAAATGGTTTCACCCTGTTCCCTCCCTGCCTCTATCAACATATAAGAATTGGTAGTATGGTAAGGCACTTAGTCTAACTGTGCCATCCTCTGACAATAGTTAGAAATCATTGTCAAACTACCAGATAAGATTTCTTTTCCATTCATGCTTGAGCATCAATGAGATTGTGAAGAGTTTAACTTGCAAGAAATTTATATTGAGTAGGAATGCAACTGACTTTCTTGTTCAAGAAATACACAATATTTTCTTGTTTTTTTTCAGAACATGAGCATTTTTTTGGAAAAAATACAATGATTTCAAATCCTAATGCCACTTTCCAAAAAAATAATCTTTTGTCCAGTCTCTAATTATATGTAAAACCTCTCAACTTGGTAAATTTTTCCAATTGGTCATGCTCCAGAACATTTTTGGGTCTCTAAAATAGAAATGGCCTTACAAAGGATGCATTGTACTGTAATTGGAAAAAAACTCAAAAATAAGGGTTCTCCACCCAAAGCTTTCAATGAATCATTAGTCTTAATCAATCACTCCATCTTAATAGAATTAGCCAAAGATCATTTTAATTCAATCCCATGCCATTGGGGTCTCAATTGTGGTCCAACAACACATCTGTGGTGATGAGGCCACTCTCTGTTGCCCAAATGATTTCTGCCAGTGACCCTTATACATTTTTGGTAATATTCTTTATTTTCTTATGTTTCACTTGTTGCCTGGTTCCAAAAATTGGGTTTTAGAACTTCAAGTGATTATTCTGGAAGCTCAACTTGATTTACCTCCAAAAACCCTTGCAGAATATCATATCTTGAGTTAGCAAAGTAAATTGACGTAAATGTGTGTGCAAATGAAACATTAATATAAATTTGAAATTTAATTGAGTATGATCATCCTTCTATCTTCAATAAAATTTCTGGTTTGGGGCAAAGAATTGCCCCAAAACAAGCAAATTGATACAGAAAGTGGGAAAAACCATCTCCACTCCTGAGAACAGTTGAATCACCTTTTGGTACCGCTAACATCTTTGTTAGGCTTTTTCATGAAGTTTTTCAGATATTCGGGGCTCTTGTGCTTTCAATTGATTTTCAAGGAAGCCATCAAGGGGAAATTTGGGCTGCTAAAAACCCTCCAAATAAATATAAATCAGCATGGAAGATTCGAATGGTTCCAAAAAACAATGGATTTGCATCTTTTTGTGGTTGTAAAGATTTTTGAGTGGGCATGAGGGGTTCCAAGGAAATGTTATGATGATGAATGAATGCATTATGTAAAAAAAAGAATAAAACAGCTTTTGTATGAAATATGAATAAGATTTGCGCCGAAAATTGTCAGTCATGTTCCAATCAAGAGCTCAAAACATCAAACAAGTGTTTGAGTCATGGCATACAGAACTATTGAGCCTCTCAAATGGTGCAAGAGCAGTGGCTGAATTCAAATTTTTTTGAGACTCCACAAGTGCCTGCAAAGTATTTTCTACTTCTCAAGTTGTTGATTTTTCAAAGTGGTTATTACTCACTTGCTTTGAAATCATAAATAGGTTAAATTTATCCAGCTTGGAGTGATATTTTTTGGAATCCATTATCAAATAATATGCATGAGAAGATCTTTTTTGTTGTGGTGAGAGACAGTCCAGTTTGTAATTCCCATCAGCTGCCAGCAAAGTAATATTAATATGATCCAGTTCTCTAGGAAATCCAGAGAATACCAACCAGGGGTAAAGCTGAAGGATGAGGGTGATTATAAAGTACATGGGTTTGTCCGGTTTTTGAAGATACATTAAATCCACAAACCCCTTAAGGAAATCATTGGTTTTCAAAATAAAGATTCACACATATAATTGTGTCCTCACAGACCCAGACGGAATGCACCAAAAAATAATTGATTTCCATATAATAAAGTGGATGGTGGCCAAGGGAGGTGGAAGACTTAGCCTAAGTCGTCCACCTTGCAATGAAAATTTCATAATTTCCCCACATTAGCTGGGTCTTAGTCCATTGTGCAGGGAAGTGGAAAACTTTGCATAACAAGTCCACCATGTTTGTTTCAGGAAAAAACGAGCTGGTACTGAAATGCCCATGCTGGAAAATATCTTTCATCCAAGAAGATGAATCACAACATGGCCATATGGAAAAATAATTTGGTAGAGGAACAGATTTTTCTAATCCTTGCATGTCCCTGACAATATTTTATTCACATTGATCAATCATTGAACCCAGCCTCAAAAAAATGATGGTAGGATTAAGGCTCCAAGAATTAATTGTGGTGAGTTGTGATCACTATTTTTCAGTGGGGAGACAGTGAAATATTTCTGGCTCAGGCCAATATCCTTCAAATGATTGGTCATGCTAGCTTATAAATTATAAGTTTTGAAAGTTCATTGTGACATACATGTGAAAAAACTCTACATTCATGAATGGTAAATATTTCTTGAGAGAAAATTGATTTTGTGTCACAGTGGAAGTTGTGGTTGATTCAAGAAGAAATCAATACGTTGGAAAGTGACACAGCAAAATTGATAGTTTTCAGCCTGCAGAATCACAGCTAAGCCTATTTTGTGCAAAACTCAGACATAATGTAAAAAGATAACATAAATTTTTCAATAATAAAGGGTGAGGTGGCACAGGTAGGTGGAAAACTTAGCCTAAGTGGTCCACCCCCCTTCAAAATATTCCAATTGGCCAAAGCAATTGGCTCTTCATCATTAGTTTGGGGAGGTGGACAACTTCGCATAACTCCACCACCATGTTTTTTTCACAAAATAGTTGTTACTAAAATGCCCATGTTGGCAAATACCTTTCATCAAAAAAGATAAATAACATGGAAATATATCAAAGAAATTTGGTAGAGGTAAATGATTTGGTGATTCTTGCATGGCCCTGAAAAACTTTATTCATCTTGCTCATTGGTTGAAGAAACTTCCCATAATTCAAAAGATTCCATATTTCTCATGTGCCAAAGTTCCAAGATATTTTGGTAATTGTTGATGAATTACACCCAACAGTTCACAGTAGGAAGTGACCGTTTCAATACTTAAGAACAAAATTTTCCAGCATGAGGGCAAGGAGGATCAAGAATGGCCACCATTTCATATAGGTTTGTGGTGACCCAAGACCACCACCAACTGGTTGTCTGAAGGGACATGGGAATAAATGACTAGCATTCAATAGCAGATTTTGTCCAGTCATTCCAAAGAATATAAACCATAACATGTATTTTGAATACCAAAATGTTTATCCTCAAGAGCAATTGAATGAATTTTAATGTAGTTTTACATTGTTGTTCCATACATTACAACCCCACCTTGATCAATAGAACTATTTCCCAAATTTGATGGTAAATTGAGCAATGTCATTACTCTTTATGAATCCTATAATCAGGAAGATGCAAAGGCACCCAAAAATATGAAAAATTTCATGTATTTTTTATTCTGAACATTTAGAGTAAAAAATTATAAGGATACAGGTTTTATTGAAATATTCAAATTATAAAATTTTGGAAACTAGTTCCAGTTATTCATTTTGAGTTTAAAAAAAGTGAAAGAACCATTCGAAAAAATTTTCTTTGGAAAAAATTATTTAAAAATAACCTTGTCTGTATCAAAACAAAAATCATTATTATAAATAAATTTTCACAGGAATGCACCTAAATGAAAAAATTATTGCTTACTTTCATCATTATTTTGAGACAAACAGGAAATCTTGGTTTCATCAGATATCTCCTTCAAAGTTGGAAGTATCATTTTGAACCTTTTCAGAAGTGGAATTGACAAGGGATCATATATAGAAGCCTTCAATTATCAAACATTAAAGCCATTGCTCCACTCCTTGTCTATACTCATGAATTCTACAAAAATAGTATCAAATTATCACAAAGCAATTCTCAAAATATCTTATTCAAATTCACTAAGATCCTCCGGATCTTTCCATATCACATTTGGCAGATGAATACCTCTTAAATTCATGCATACTTCTAATTGTAAAATTCATGCTCACTTCTCATGCATGACCTTTCCCCCTATGAGGCTTGAATCATAGCCATATTGAAAAGGAAACACATGGCATGGTATATCCATGCCATGTGTTTTTATTCCCAAAGGCCCACCTCCCTCTCATGGGTTTTGGCCTTTCAATACGGCCAAAACCCATTGGCACTTTCCCTGGGATCTCCATGGAAATGGCTCTGATGGGCTTGAGGAGCTCCAGGCCCTGGAGGAGCCAACATTGGGCCTGAACCCCTTGGCCAATGCCCAGGTCGCCCGCTTTCCTCCTGGGAAACACAAGGACCCAAAATTGGGTCCATTTGCGCGAGGGTGGCCGAACGCAACCCAGGGGCTTTCTTCCAGATTTCCAGGGCCCTGGGAGACGTCTGTGCGCCTCAATTGGCCCTGGAAACCCGACCTGTTGCTTGATTTCGCCAGCAACGGTTGGTATGCTTGGTTTTGCTAAGCAAGCAAACCCAAGCAAGGCCGCTGACGCGGCCTTGCGCCAATGCAGCAAGCCTTGCTGGTTGATTTGTAAGAGAATCTGCGAGCGCCTGCAAATTGACTGGCTCTTCCTTTGCCCCTGCAAACCACCCAAAAAACCAAGGAAATTCCAGCAGCTCCAAGCGACTCCAGCAGGTCCATCCAGGTAAGGTTCCATCCAGTTTTTCAATTTTTGAAAATCTGAACAGTTAGACTGATTTTTTTTTTCTCTACTGCCTTCTAAAACCTTTAAATCATCTCTCACTATTCCAATAATCAAACTGTCCTCAAATAAACCTGATCACAAAAAATAAACACTCCATTCAAATCCTGCTATTACCCATTGATTCCGAGGCATCTCTTCCACCTCTCACTCATCATCACTACATTTCAAGGGTAAGAACTCATGCACCTATTTCAATATCTTGAATCCTTCATCTTCATCAGTCCAAAACTGACTTCATTCTTTCTCTTCCTCACCATTCTTTTTTCTTCTTCTTCCAATCATAGCACGTTTCTTCACCAAATCAACGCAACTTTGATTGTCACATATCAGCATCAATACCATCCATCCTTGTATTCATCTTTACTGTAAGAAGCAATGAATTCATTAACCTATCATCCATGGAACCTCTGATTCATTCCTGTGTGTCCTTGAACCCATTTTTGAACTATGAATCCCTTCATGATCATCAAGTGAAAAAATAGTAAACCATGGATAAAGTCAACTCCAATGCATGCTTCCAATCTCAATCCCACTTGTTGCAGTTGAAAACCAATAATGAGGATGTGTCTTTGAAAGTGGTGAAAGGTAGAAAAATGTATGTATTTCAACGATCATAAAGGGTTTCATATTACTGACTTCAACCTTTTGCTTTTATCTCAATCCTTGTCACTTGTATTCCTGTTGGTGCTTTTGAGAAAACGTTTGTAGTGATGATGAGCCCTTGAATCTAAAGTATCAACAGGAATCAAGCCAAGATTTTTCTGTTCTTGGGCCACCACCACAACCCTTAATTCCATCCATCCCATCCTTATCAAAAGCACATAAAAAGAATTAAAAAGCTAAGCGTGATTATTGAAATAAGGAGTGTGTATCTGAGTCAATCTACTTTGTCACCCTGAAGAAGGGTCTAATTCCATGCCAAGTAGTACTGCCAAATGTAGTACTTCCAATAAATCTACAAGTGGTTTGCAGAAGAAAGTACCAGCCCTATGTGGTGGTCAAGTATCATTCATTGCAGCAACAAAAATATACATTGCTGGCAACTCAATTTTATGAGATGGTACAAGATCTCTATGTGATGGAAAAAAATTGACAGAACCTGAAAAAAAAACAATAGAAACACTAAGAATGGATCAATGTTTGCAATAGGCTTTTGGCAGGGAACTTACCAAGGATATTCTTCAGGTAATTGGGAATCAATACAAACTTGCTACTCATGTCTTTGTTCACTGATTGCCATCAAAATATATTTCAAAATAGGAGTATATGCAAGGAGAAAAGATATGAACCCAGAACAAATAGCAAATGATGATCTTTTGTGTTCTAAGCTTCCAGTCCATAACCAACTGATTTTCAATAGAATCCAAGTTTTATCCAACACTGCTCATGTGAAGAACAAGGAAGTACCAGAAGAGTTCAAAATTCCAAACTGGACATCTCCAGAGTGGAATGACCAAAGGGATTATTTTATTCATTCTTCTAATGTCATTGTCATTTGTGATGACTTTTCAAATTTTCCTCATACAGATCAGGATGACTTGAATTGTTATACTTATGGTTTATTATCTTATATTGAAAAAACTACTGGAACCCCAATCCCTCCTCCCTCCAAAGAAACAGGCCATGGTATCTCCTTCCCAACTCTTGGTTTCATAATTGATTATGCAAAAGCTGGGGGAATTATAGAAATTTTATGGCATACTTCTGTTTTTCCTCATCAAACTACTTTTCCTCCACCCAGGCTTCAAACAACTGAGCATCATAATCATTTTGGTTGCTCCTTCCAAATTAAAAAAAAAACTAGCAGAGGCTTCTCTTAAACTTCAAACTTTTTCTCCTTTTAAAATTGTAACAAGAGTTAATGGAAAGAAAGCCAGATATGGTTAACATTTTCTTCAATTTAAATAATTCAAACATCACCTCTTTGTGCCAAAATGCTTACAATTTATTTAATTAAATGATGTCAAAGTGTGCATGAGTTGGAAAAAATTTGTACTTGTTGGAATGTAAGATGGGATGACTTAGGCTAGGTTGTCCACCTTCCTGTTGGATTATATGTAGCTTTACTGAATAGTACATTTATAGGTAGTGTTAAGGGAGGTGGATGACTTTTGATAAGTTTTCCACCTCCCTGGACTTGTTTGCATGCGGGAATCACATGAAATGTGAAATCCTTGTGGGGAGGCTGGGGAGGTGGACAACTTATGCTATGTTTTCCACTGTCCCAGAAATAATTGATGATTTGGAATATTCAAAATCAAGCAACCATGTGAATGAAGGGAAGTGGACAACTTACCAAAACTCATCCACCTCCCCAGCCAATTAAAAACGTTTTCCTGTGTCACATGTTACATGTCAAGGGAGGTGGAAAACTCATCATAAGTTTTCCACCTCCCTTCAAATGACATACACAAATATGTAATGTGCAGGGAAGTGGAAAATTTGGTGATACTGGAGGCTATTTACACAAATGACCTATGTAGATTGTACTCAATGAGCAACTGTCATTCATCTTACACACACATGTAATGTGTGACTAGGTTTTCAGGGTATATAATCCATGGCTTATTCAACCAGAGGTCTTGGTTCATTCTGCTCTTTACCGCATCATACCCCTCAGATTTCAACAGCATCATCTCAAGCGTCTTGACCTTGAAAAATACCTTGATTTTACCATGGCTGATTTCCCTGGTAAGTGTTTGAATTGCCTATTCCCCGTCTGGTATAATACTTACTTGAGCTGGCATGATCAGTTTTTAAAAAAATGTGCTTTTAATCAATTGAATGCACTCCTTTGTGAGGAATATGTGGAAAGGTCCCATAAACAAGTATTGCAGTCAATGCTTGATTTTTATCAGAAAACGTACAACACAAAGGTGGAACAGCTGAGGTTCCAAACCTCCATAGATATTGGTTTGCTTGAGGCTTCAACTGAAGAAAAACAACAGCCAACAATAGGGGTTGGTTCAAATTTCCAATCAACTCACAAGGAACCATCAGTGGATGATGAAACAGCAAATGCTCAAGATTGGCCTGCCCCCTGTTGGTATTCAAGTACTTGCTCAAAATATTTTCTCACACCATTTTCTTCATTCCTATTGTATTCATTTTGTCTTCATTTGTCTCTCGGTTTATTTTCTCTGTCTCCCAGTTTATTTCATTTTCCATTTTATTTCTTTCTAAGTTCTCAAACCACTGTCTTCATCCTTCCCACACGCGTCCCTCATAATCAACCGCTGCCAAAGCTCCAATTCTGAAGGCCTGAAAGCCTTCTCCCCAGGATCTATCAAACCCCCATCCTCATTCACCCCGAAGCGCCATCACTCTCATCAACAAAAAGTCCTCCTACACCTCAACAAGTTCAATCACCAGCTACTGCTACAGCTCAAGCTCAAGCTCACCCAAATTACACCGGATCAACACTCCTATATTCTTTCTTTCTCCCTTTTCTTTTCTCCATTATTGCTCTGTCTAGTCAACACGCTATCTGGTCCTTTTAAGGTGTCTACTCAACCATGTTCTCTTTTCCTCTGATTCTTTTCCTTGATCACTCCTTACTGAAATCAAACCTTCCTTTTAAGTCCATTATTCTTTCAGATTTACAGTCCCAGCTCACTTACTGGACCAGATAGGCTCTATGTCCAACTCAGAAGAACAACCTAATCTGTCAAAGCTCAACATCCCCCTTCTAAACAACTCAAACTTCCCATCTGGGAGTCTCAGGATCAAGAGCTATCTCTGCAGGAAAAGACTTCTTGAGTTGACCGTTGAACCTCCTCCATCACCCATGACCGGGCCTCAAAAGAAGAAGATATACAAAGCCGCAGACATAATCATCCAACCTCTTGGCAAATCTTCCTTTGAATCCATTGTCAACAATGTCAAAAATGGTAATCCCCACGCCATCTGGCAGGCAATTCTTGAACAATACGCCTTGCAATCCTCAAATAATGGCGGCCGCATCTGGCTGAATTTCATCCACTATTTCTTCAAAGGAAATCTAACAACCTACATCAAGGACTGCAGAAAACTCATGAACAAACTCACAGTTGTTAGACTTGAAGTTCCCCCCAATATCCTTAGCTACACCATCCTTGCCAAACTTCCCAGCTCATTCTACCACATTGTTGACTCAATGATTCTTAACAACTCCCTCCTTCAGAATCCAACTGAGATCTTGAACAATATTTGCAAGGTTCTTCACCACAAATATTCTCAACTGCCTGACAACAACCCAACTATAGATAAAACACCATCAGTCTCACTACACAAGTCCACAGCAAAGTCCACAGCAAAGAAACAGCCCAAGAACCCTGGCTCAAAAGGACACCACAACCCCTTAGCCGAGCACCCAGAGAGTAAATGTTGGTTTTTTCATCCCAATCTCAGACCTGAATGGAACAAGACTCCCTCATCCAATCTTCACTCAGTCAATGGAAGCCCACCTGCTGAAGATGAAAGCAGCTCCAAAGGCGCCAAGCTTCACTTCAACCCTCAAATTTACCTGTTGTCCAACAGAAAATACTCTCACATTCCAGTCCTGGACTCCGGCGCAAGCCACCAAATAGTCAATGAACCCCAGTTTCTGTTTGAATGTACTCCAATCCATTTTGAGGTAGGAACAGGCTCTCCAAAAAACTCTCTTACAGCTACACATTCTGGATCAGCCAAGCTCATCAATCATCTTGGCTCAACCATTGTCCTTCAAAATGTTCTACTCATTCAATCCATTAACCGGTGTCTTATCTCCCTCACCAAACTAAACTTGTCTAAGGCAAACTTCTCAAAAATTGGAAACTCAGGCTTTGAAGTGAAGCTGGATAAGATCAGCTTTGTGGGCACCACCAACAACAAATTAATGGAACTCTGTGGAACCAAATTTCTGCAATGGGATCAGTCCACAATGCTCCTCAAGGCTCCAGAAAATCTCTGGCATCTGCGTCTTGGTCACGCTAGTGCTCAATCCCTCAAGACCCTCAATCTATGCTCTGACAACTCTGACACTTGATCCACCTTTGGTCAAATCTGCAAGACCTGCAAGCAAGTCTCAACTCCTTTCAATCATAAATTCAAAAGGGCCACCAACCTCCTTGAAGCTGTCCATCTGGACGTTGTTGGACCTCTCTCCATCACCTCAAAATTGGGGTTCTCCTACTTCCTCTCCCTCACAGATCAGTTCTCCAGATATTGCTCTGTGGCCCTCCTCAAACATAAAAGTGAGGCGCTTTCCGCTATCAAAGACTTTGTGGCTTGAGCCGAACGTCAAACTGGGCACAACGTGAAGCTTCTGATCTCTGACAACGGCGGCGAGTTCATCTCCTCCAATCTTCACGCCTTCTGTATCAAAAAAGGAATCTCTCAGCATTTCTCTCCCCCTTACACTCCTCAGTAAAACGGACTAGCCGAGAGATCAAATTGCCTTATTCTGGAGAAGGCACGCTGCCTGCTAAATCAAAGTAGCTTACCGCTGAAATTATGGGATGAGGCTGTCAACACTGCTACCCACATTCTTAACGCTGTCCCTTCAACATCCAGTGGCAACATTGTTCCTTACAAAGTTTGGCACAGACAATTGTTCAACCTCAACTGCTTACGGCCATTTGGTTGGGCCGCCTTTGCTATCATTCCCAAAGCTGATTGGAATTTCAAACTCCTCCCCACCAGAAAAAGAGCTATTCTGCTCAGGTACGTCAATGAATTTTTGTCATTCAGACTGCTTGACCTGGACTCCTCCAAAATCTTCATCTCCGCAAATGCTTCATTTGACAAGCTCTCCTTTCCTTCTCTATCCGGCTTGAAATCATCTCCCTGTTATACCAGCTCCAACCTCATGCTGACTCCTTCTTCTCCTCTCCCTACTCCCACCAACAACTCTTTGGACCCCCTTTCTGTTCCTCTTCCTTCTTCCCTGAACTCCTCCAATTCCCCTCCTGCCATCTCTCCTCCTGCGCCTGTATTCTATCATACCTCTCCTCACTCTATCACCCCATCTTCTGTCAATTCCCCTCTCCCCGCTCATCAACTGTCTCACAATAGGCTAACTCAAAAAAATATCATCCCTTATCCACGTTGTCTCAACTCAAAAATAGGTCTTCCCGCCATCTATCTCATTGTCAACAATAGCTATTCTGACCCCAAGTCAGTCCAGGAGGCTCTCAACTACAAATAGCAAGAAGAATGGCTTGAAGCAATGAAGAACAAAGAGCTCAACATTCTTGATTATCAAGTCTGGGAAGAATCCCGCCTCCCTGATGGCAAGCTAGGACTCAAGTGCGTATGGGTCTTTCATAAAAAACAAGGTGACCAAAACCGGATTGTTGAGTTCAAAGCCCGTCTATGTGTTCAAGGCTTCAGCCAGAAGTATGGCATCAAATTCACCTCCAACTTCTCACCCACTGGAGACAAGACCTCCCTCCGTATGCTCATTGCCCTTGCTGCCCATCAAAAATTGAAATTCCACCAAGTTGACGTGAAAGCCGCTTTTCTAAACGCTCCGCTGCACAAAGAAGTCTACCTCAATCTTCCTCCCTACATCTCCGTGGCTAGTGGAAAGCACCTCAAGCTGAAGAAGGCCTTGTAAGGTCTCAAGCAGGCACCAGTGGCCTGGTATGAAACGCTAAGCAGCTGGCTACTTGATCTTGGTTTCCACAAGAGCAAGGCAGATCAATGTGTTTTCTGGAAAGACTCCACCTACCTCTACGTTCATGTTGACAATATTGCAATATTCAGCAACCAAACAGAAGTTTTTGTTGGCAAACTCAGCTCCAAGTTCAAAATAAAGGACCTAGGACTGGCCTCCGTACTGCTTGGAATGAATGTTAGTCACCTACCAAATGGATTCAAGCTCTCCCACAGCTTGTACATCAATCAAGTGTGTGCATAATATTCGCTTCCGTTGCACAAATCATTCTTGACTCCCTTCAAACCTCACAGCAAGCTATACACCTCAAGCAAGGAAGACCACAAAAAGTTTCTACAGTCTTGCGCTAACTACAGAAAGATTGTTGGTGAGCTAAATCATATCAGTATATGCACAAGACCCAAAATTACTTTTCCTGTAAATTATCTGGCTCAATTCCTCGTCAAACCAAATCTTCACCACTTTCAAGCAGCCCTAAAAGTCCTCCAATACTTCCAGCACAGCTCAAGCCAGGGAATAGCTTTCATCTCCTCCTCCTCTGCCACTCACCTTGAAGCGTATGTTGATGCCAACTGGGCAACCTGTCCCACCACTAGGAGGTCAGTCTCTGGATTGTTTGTTTGCTGGCTTGGAAGCATCATCACCTGGAAATGCAGGAAAAAGCCAACCCTATCCTTATACACCACTGAAGCCAAATACAAGGCGCTGGGCAACCCCATCAAGGAAGTGAGCTGGGTGAAATTGCTCATGAGCAAGTTCTTGCTGGGAGAAGTGGCCAGACCAGCCATCATCCACAAGTACAACAAAGGCTGTATTAAATTAGCACTTAAACAATTCAATCACGCCACATTTCACAAAAAACACATGGAATTGAGGTTCCACTATGTACGTAGCCAAATTGTCAAAAATTCTGTCAAGCTTCAGAAAGTGTCTTCCAAGAAGAATCTGGCGGATTTTCTCACCAAACAGGTAACCCGAGTAGCGCTTTGCCTTGCCTTAGAAGCTCTAAACATATCAAAATAATTTAAGCAAGGGAGGTTGTTTGTATTCAAGTACTTGCTCAAACTATTTTCTCACACCATTTTCTTCATTCCTATTGTCTTCATTTTGTCTTCATTTGTCTCTCAGTTTTTTTTCTCTGTCTCCCAGTTTATTTTATTTTCCATTTTATTTCTTTCTAAGTTCTCAAACAGTTGTCTTCATCCTTCCCACACGCATCCCTCACAATCAACCGCTGGCAAAGCTCCAATTCTGAAGGTTTCAGCTCTCTGATACCAGGAACCTTTCAGTCCTTTAGCTACAGAGAGTGATAAAAATGCTGGAATAATAATAATTATTATTTTTCCAATAATAAACACTTAGAAGCTCAAATAAATGATGTAATAAGAGCAGTTGCAAGGTTTAATTGGTTTGGTAATAAATGGTTTTCAATATAATATAGAAGAGGGGACACAGTATTATACTACTGGGGATATTTACAGACTAGCAACCTATCTTCAAGGGGCCTCCTTAGGCAGTTTAAGAACCTTGGAATAAAGATGGGTGCCTGAGAAAAGACTTATTGCACTAATGGCTGGGAGTAACAGCACAAATGACCAAGACAGGAAGGGTAACACTCACTCTGAGAACTTTACCACAAGAATCCTGGAATAATTGGAAGGGTTTCAGAGCAGATGGGGTAGATTGCTTGACTAAACTTCAAGGGTTGATTGGTTAATAAGGAGAAATAATACTACTACCGACTAAGTCATAAATCACTTGCTTACCTTCATATAAGCACTTGATCAACAATGACACGGTTTTTGATTGATAATAATTAATTCCTGGTAACTGATCCTGGAATAATGGATCAAAAGAGGTCTGTATAAATACCTTTTTGGGTGATTTTGAGCTTCTCAGGGCACGTAGAAAGGGTTCTGCTCATGGGATGAGGCTAGCAACCCAGTCAGGGAAATATTGGCACGTCCAATTGGTTCTGTCAATCAGCTTTCCTTGGATCTGCTGGATTTCTGTACTATTTTAGCCACAGGATCTGTTAATCTGTTATGGTGTTAATTTGATCATTCTGTACTCATTCTTCATTTGTACTATTGATATTGCTTTAAAACGGGAAGATGTGGATGTTTACTGATTTTGAATCATCTGCTGATCATGTAGATAATTTTTAATAATTTTTATGAACACTCCTTGTACTGTTTCATGGTCTTGAAAGATCAGGGTCAGTGATTTACGTGGTAATCCTTGATCTTTGATTTATTATTAAAAATGTTTTAAACTCAATTTTCATTAATTTTATTTGAGTTTTTATCTTTTTAGCTCATTAGTAATGCATATGTCAGTTTGTTACATATACTATGCAACTCTAACTAGGTTGTAGCTCTTCTGAGCGGTACCTGGTTGTCAGATTAGTCACAACGGATCCAGACGCGGGGATCAGTTAGTACAGATGCGCGCAGGGAAGGATCCGCTGCGTGCGTGGCAGAATCAGCTGCGCGCGGGTCTCTAGTACGCGAGAATCTGCTACTACAAGTACGTAGGGATATGTAATGATGCGGGGCTGTGCGCCGGAATTGTGACATAACACATTTCCGCGTGTAACTCCTAAAATATACACAACACCTCAATTATGAGTGAATTTTAGGTGTAAACCCTATACGTGTCAATACGTGTGAAATATTAGAATGGCAAAAAAGTGCCATACTGGTGTCGTAATTTTTAGTACTTTTCTTTTTAATTATTTTAAAAATGCAAGGACTCGGAATTCAAGGGTGGGGTCAGTGAGTGACCCTACCTAATTTTGAGTGAGGAATCTATTTCTGCAATAATATTTATGCATTTCTCACTCCTTATCTTGTTAATTGAAATATTATTATTTTTCATAGTTTTGTGTTGCTATTGACAGGTTGCTCTGTACATAGTAGCAAGCTGACATTCCCCCACTCCAAGATATGTCTATATCTGAAAAAGAAATTTTGGGTTAATGCCTCCTGCTGGATCTGTAGTTCCTCAGGTGTATAGGTCTGTCAGGGATATTATGTTCAGGGAACCATTCATCTTTATCAGCTGATTCTCCCTTTTATATAACTAGGTAGAGTCTGAAGTCTTTTCCATTGATCCTATCTTTTTTATCTTTAAGGATCTTGCTAATTTTTCCTTTGTCTTTTTCAGGTTCTTCTGTAACAGGAATTGCAAGTGAAGGAGTATGTTCTCCATTCCTTGGGTGGTAGTGTTTGATGAGACTTACTGGGAAGACTGGATGTTTTCTAGAAAGCTCATCACTGAGGATTACTTAAACAGCATTTTCACCATGAAGTTTATTAATGGTGAAAGGTCCAACCAAAGCTGGTCTAAGCTTTCTATTTCCAGCCAAGTTGGTAAGGTTGATGGTAGAGATCAAGACTTGATCACCAATCTTGAAATCAGGTTCCTTATGGGTTTTATCCCATCTTTGCTGGTTATACTCCACAGCATCCTGGACACACTTAACAGCATGTTTGTTGTTAGAATTTGAGTTTTTATATATGTGACTTTCACTGGAGTTTGAAGTATCTTTGATTGGATTGATTTGATTTTTATTATTGTTTTTATTGAAGTATTAAAATAATGGGTAAAATATAACTAGGCTGTGTTTTCTGTATTGTGATTTTCAGACTGTCAAATCATAAGCATTTCACATACCATGTCACTTAAACTGCTTATGTTAATTTTGCCTTATTCATTTTGT
This sequence comes from Puccinia polysora, assembly GCA_025617555.3. NCBI lineage: Eukaryota > Fungi > Basidiomycota > Pucciniomycetes > Pucciniales > Pucciniaceae > Puccinia > Puccinia polysora. Next base: position 22,016,586 of record CM062620.1, on the reverse strand, counting down.
ACTCAACCACTTGTTAGCCAATCATGTATTTAGTATATATAAACCATGGTGCTCTCAAGTGGAATTCAATAACCTGTTGATTCACCAAGTCAACTGGAGTGTCCTTTTTCCCCCTGATCCCAGGTCCGTTACGCTTGACGTTACAAGAACCTTTCACTCATTTATTAATCACTTCATCCAATTTGAGCTTAAGCTCTTTTTATTTTTACACGGTTAAAAGCTCTGCTCAACCTGAGCCAACCATACTCAATAAAAACTGTCTGCCTTCAATAGTCTCATCCCAAAAATTGATCTTTGACTCTTTTGGCGAGGGGGTAAGATGAGGATGAGCCTTGTAATTGACAATTAAGCTCATCCCATCCATTCACTTCAATGCTCTGGAACAACCATCAAAAAAACTATGCAACATGGGTTGTTTTGATGGAAGCTACATTCGACAACATGAACGCACTGGACATTGTGACCAAATCTTCATGAATCAAACCTGGCATTGATTCCAATTGCTCACGTTGCTGGTACAAACGGGAAAGGTTGGGTGTGTGCATTCCAAGCAGAGATCTTGAGGGCTGCAGGTTATAGGGTCGGCCAATTTAAGAGTCCGTTCCTAATTGATCCATTGGATTCAATCCAACTCAATGGAAATGATTTCGACCGGGAGATGTTTGAAGACACTCAATCTTACGTTTGGAAGCCTCAATTTGAATTGGATCTTGCTGTTGTTGAAGTTGGTCTTGGTGGTGAGATGGATGCAACAAACAATTTCGGCTCTCCCAATCATCTTGTTTGTTTCTTCACTTGACTCGCTCGGATTTGATCTGGAGACAAATCTCGATAACACTGGTCGGACGTTTGATCTATTGTTCCCATCTAGCTCCGACCACCAACATCAATCCTGATCTCAAGCTCAAGATCACCTCAAGTCAATCAATCCTTGATTCTTGATCCTATTCAGTAGATTGAACTGCGGTCCTTTTGATCATCATCCTATCATCACCACCACTAATGGTTCATGTTCATCCAATTTGATCCTTTGATCCTCTTCAAACTTGACTTACGATTTGATTCAATCAACTCATCCGTTTAGGAACTTGAGCACTAGTATCTTGGCTCAAAAAATCCTTTGATCAAGCCATTGCTTCCGTTTCCAACGCCCCATTGGGTGATCAATCAATCCATCCACCAACTAAGATTGGCCGGAATCAGTCAACCTAAGGATCACTACCTCTTTGACCTCATCACCATTGATCTTGTTATTGCGTCCATTCAACCTGGGAGGATCGGCCTGCTGTGTTCACACTCCACCTACATTTTTTTTTTATCAATCATCCATCAATCTTTTTACTCTCATTTGAGTACTCAACTCAGAAAATCATCCAACTCAATTTTTTCTATTCAATGCAATCAAATCCAACCTTGAACAATTCAATGCATCTTACAAGTAATTCACCATTTGAACTGAAGAATATTCCAGCAAATAGTTGATATCATTAAGATAGCAGTTAGAATCAAATATGCCCCAGGGAGTTTACAAGTTATTCAGCTCATCTTATTAATCAGTCAGTAACCTGTATGTAGAATTATTCCAACAGTTAGTAGAAAATTATATTAATTGAAGAAAAAGAGTTAGATTCCTTTTTAGGACAGTAACTTCCTCCAGTGCAAGTCAAGCGGGTGTGTTAGAATTTGAGTTTTTATATATGTGACTTTCACTGGAGTTTGAAGTATCTTTGATTGGATTGATTTGATTTTTATTATTGTTTTTATTGAAGTATTAAAATCATGGGTAAAATATAACTAGGCTGTGTTTTCTGTATTGTGATTTTCAGACTGTCCAATCATAAGCATTTCACATACCATGTCACTTAAACTGCTTATGTTAATTTTGCCGTATTCATTTTGTACTCAACCACTTGTTAGCCAATCATGTATTTAGTATATATAAACCATGGTGCTCTCAAGTGGAATTCAATCACCTGTTGATTCACCAAGTCAACTGGAGTGTCCTTTTTCCTCCTGATCCCAGGTCCGTTACGCTTGATGTTACAAGCACCTTTCACTCATTTATTAATCCCTTCATCCAATTTGAGCTTAAGCTATTTTTATTTTTACATTTGTTAGCTAAATCTATCATATTTTTGAAATCAAGTGATGTAGGGTGAATATTTGTTAGCTGGTGGTTAACGTTATCCTTGGGTAATCTAGGAATCCATCCTCTTTCCAGTATTTAGGGTGCTTTCTTAGTAGTAGAGTGCTTGCTACTGTTGTAGGCCATCTCCAGTGCAGGTAAAAGGCAAACGCAATTGTGACAATAACCGTCAGAATTCTTTTATTCTAGTACAAAGCCACAGAATCTCCTGAGCATGTCTTCCAGGGTCTGAATCATTCTTTCAGCTAAGCCATCCGTCTGAGGGTGATAAGCTGTAGAGAAAGCTAAGGTGGTTCCAAGCATATCATGAAGATTTCTCCAGAACTCAGAGGTGAATTTAGGATCTCTTTCACTGATAATAAACTTGGGAACTCCAAAATCAGCAATGAGTCTGTTCCAAAATAATAGGGCAACTTCCATAGCAGTGTCTTCCTTGTGATTAGGTAGAAACTTTGCTTTCTTGGAGAACCTACCCACGATGACTAAGAATGAGTTGTAGGAATAGGCTCCTCCTGGTGGTAGTCCAGTTACAAAGTCCATGCTGATTATCTCCCATCTTTTCTTGGGTTCAGCAATCCTTTGCAGTAGACCAAACCGTTTCCCAGTGGTCCTGTTGGACTTCTGAAAAGTTTCACAACTGGTAACCTACCATATATGGAGTCTCTCCCATTAATCCACCAAGCAGTTTGTTTAAACTTATCTAAGGTTCTATCAGCAGATAAATGAACAGATGAGCAGTTATCTTGGCACTCATCCAAGACATGTTTGATATGGTCATCCTTAGTTAATACCATAACAATTGAATGTTGATGCCTATAGTATACTAGACCATCCCATATGGTGAACCTTCCGGCTTTTTATGGTTTCAAAAGAGGTTCAGGTAGGCTATTTATCAATTCAGATGGTGGAGAAGTACTTCCCATAATAGTGATCAGAGTTTTCATGCCAGAACTGTAAGATTCTTTGATTGAGTTGAACAATGATTCATTCAGTTCACAAATGTGCATTCCCATTATAGGAGCTTCAATTTTCAACCTGTTAATGTTAAGGATAGAGAAGATATAATTATCCTCTGGATCATAAGCAGGGTTACTTGGGTCATTGGGTAAAGCATTCCTGATCAGACTATCAGCATTCTGGTGTTTAGTCCCAGCTTGATGAAATATGGTTATCTGACCTCTGTACTGTTGTATGGCTATCTGCCATCTTAACATGTGCCTAATAGGGGTCTTCATGTTCATCAATGTCCTGACAGCATTGAAATCATTAATCACAGTGAAATTTGTGCCTTCCAGGTAATAATGGAGTTTCTCTAGAGCCCATACTAAGGCAAGACATTCCATTTGACTTTCCCCGTACCTTTTCTCAGTGTCTTTAATCTGTCTGGATATGAAGAGTATAGGTTTTTCCACTGGTTTGTCATCCTCTATGAATTCTTGGTGTAGAGAAGCTCCTAGCCCTTCCATGCTGGCATCCATGTAGAGTTTGAAAGGTTTAGAATAATCTGACTGGATCGGTACTGGAGCTGAAGTCATTGCCATTTTGAGTTCCTCATAGTTCTTGACTCTGTCATGAGTCATTTCAAACACGGTGGTGTTGTTGCAGATCTCATACAGACATTTGGTTAGAAGAGCAAAATTTGGTAAGTACTTCCTATAGTAGCTGCAGAAGCTGATAAAGGATAGGAGTTCAGTTTAATTCTGAGGCATAGGCCTATTCATTACTGCTGCTATCTTGTTTTGGTCAGAAACTAAGGTTAGTCCAGAGACAATGTGTCCTAAGGCCTTGAGTTCCCCGTAGCCAAAGTTACACTTTTTCATTGATACTTTCAATCCCACGCCAAAGATGGTTTTGAGGACTAGCCTTAATTTCTCCATGTGAGTATCCCAATGATCAGAGTAAATGATAACATCATCAATGTATACCATCATCCATCCCTGTCTGATGAATAATCCTAGGAAAATATCCATCATCCTTTGAAAATGAGAAAAAGCATTTTTAATACCAAAAGGCATCCTAAGATACTCATAAATTCCCAAATGACAGATAATTCTCATGAATTTCCAGCTATCAGGGCTGATAGGTATTTGGTGAAAACCTTTCAGCATGTCCATGGTAGTGATGTACTTAGCCTTGGACAGGTTATGCAGAGCATGGTCAATCCTTGGAATTGGATAATAATCAGCTTGGGTGTAGTTGTTTAGAATTCTGAAATCTCCAACCATTCTTGACTTATCATTGTGCCAAGCTATAATTACTGGGGTATTAATATCCACTTGTTCATTGTGTCCTAATTTACTTAAGACTTGTAAGTCAACCAACTCTTGAATATGGGTTTCCAGAGCAGCTCTAGATTTCGGACTAGAAGGGTAAGCAGGTCTCCTGAGGTTAGGTGGGTAAGGAGGCTTAATGGTCAGAGTTAGGATCATATCATGTCCTTTGATGTTACCAATGGGGTGATCCTTGGTACAGAAAGCATTCTTATTTTCAAAGCATACTTGTAGGATATCCCGTTTCTGTTCTTCATTGAGAAGGGAACTCAAAGCAGCTTGAGAGAAGTATTCCTGATTGAAACTCTCTATGTGCTTTTCATAAGTTGAATCAGAAGTTTGAGCATTGACATGGCATATTTGGAACTTCTTATTCCAGTCTCCACCTATAGTGAAGTATCTACCCTTGCTTTGGAATACATCTATACCATATAAGTAAAGATAATCATTTCCAAGGATAAAATAATCACATACTCCGTTTTGGAGAACTACAAATTCAATGTTCAGTTTGAGTGATCCTTTAGAGTGAGGTAGTATGATATCAGAAGACCATACTCCAACAGCATTGAGAGCAGAATTACAACTGCTGAACTTAGCCTGAGGTACTGGTATTAAGTTCAGTTTCCAGTTTGGGTCTTGTTTCTCCAGATAAGTTGAACCAACACAAGAGCAAAAGGCTCCACTGTCTAGAATTAACTTAACAGGGGAACCTTGGATTAAACCAGTAGAATATCATGTTTTGCCTGAAGTGTAACTTTTACCGGCAGAAGGTTTTAGAGTCAAGGCCTTAGCCTCAGAGATGTGGTGAATCTTCATGTTGGGATTCCATTTTTGAGGTAATTTAGAATCCTCATTGACGGAATTTATGTCCAGAGAAGACTCAATACTACCTTCAATAACATTGATGGGGTTAGTGATCATTAAATCACAATCAGAGAGTGATCCATCAGGATCCTCAAGGTGAGGTTCAGGATTGTCATACTCTTCTCATTCCATAAGATTAATCCTTCTCCTAGGTAGAGGACAATCAGGTTTTACGTGTCCTGTTTGGTTACAGTTCCAACATAATTTTTCCTTTGATTCTGGAGTCTTCTTGAATTCCAAGGTAGATAGATCAGTAGCAGGGAATTCTTTAGTTTTGGCAGTATATTCTTCCCTGTTCCTAGTATTTTTTTCCTTGGGGAGTCTATTGACTCTTTTATCAAGACAATTCATATCAATAGTCTCTTCCAGTACACCTTTAAAGGTGGAAAGATCTGAATCCAAAGGCATCCTGCACCTTACACTGTGGTTGATTTTTACGGTGTGGAAAGAATAAGGGTTTTCCACCTAAAATTGTCCCAAGGTTTGGAAGTTAACGGTTCCCTGCGTCTGAAAGGAGATGAGGATTCCCAAAGTTGCACTTAAATGAGAAATAGAAATAAGGAGATAAAGAGATAATGAAAAATAGAGAGAGAGTGAAATTGCCAATCCTTCAATCCTAAGAACTTTCCACCTGGATGTGTATCAGGTATGAGTTCCTTTAATCTCTTGGTGAGATGATTGATCCAATCCAATGATATGATGGTCTGATTCCATGCCCCCCCCTAACCCAGAGTTGAGAGTGAGGATAAGTCCTCCCTCTCAACCCTAACCTAAGTACAAGGGCAAATAACAGTATTACAAAGAAACAGAAAAAAATCCCAAAACAGAAACCCTAGCCTCCTCTCCCCACCTCCGTACCAAACTTCCCCCAACGTCCGTACGCCGTTCCGTCCATCTGGTTTGTCCTTCTCATGATGCGTTCCTTGCACCGCGCCCTACTTGGAGCCCCCCGCGCCTGTCCATATCCGTTTGTCCGCACCCGTTGTGGATGTCCGTTATTATCCGGTGTGATCCACGCGCTCCATCCGTTCCTTTATAGCCTGCGGATTGCTCTGCTCCTACGTATCCAAACCGGCGTGCCCGCAAACCTAGTCGAGCGCACTACCTTCTGAATCCAATCTCCGGCGCAGATCGCCGCCCACGCCGCATTTGATTCTGAGCCCAACCCTTCCACTAGGTGCAGAGCCAAACAGCGGCTGCTGCTGAGCACTCCGCATACCCTAATGCTGAGCTTGCTTGCCCAATGCTGAGCGCGCAGCCGCGAAGCAGTTCCCAATCTGTGTCTATAAATTGAAACCACATCCCCCCAAACTTGAGTTCTGTCCCCAGAAGTCTTCCATCGCTTCACCCACTACCACCACCGCTACTTCCACTACCACCCCCACCACTCCCACTACCACCTTCCCCCTCCTCCTTCCTCACCCTCATCATGGTCCCTCCCTGCACTTACTGCGCGAGGAATGGTCTTCCGTGCACACTCCTCTCCAGCCATCAAGCTTGCTTGGCCTGTCGAGCCAGCCACAGCCAATGTTCTCTTGGAAACACAATGCCGCCAGCCTGTCCCGGACCCAACCCCACCCAAACACGCAAAAGAACCAGGCGCGACTCGTTCGTGGCCTTGAGCAACGACTCAATCTCGGAAGGCTTGTGGACACCCCCCAGTTCACCTTCATCCTGCCGCCCCCAAGCTCCTTCACCCCCCACCTCGCACATGAGCCACAACTTGGCATCACCTCTCCGCTGGGCCGGACCTCTGCAACAAAGCGGATACGGAACCTTGGAGGAATGGCGCGCGGCGACCCGCGCTTGGGCCGCCGCTGTTGGCGTGAATCAAATGGTACCGGACCCGAGGCTTTCCGGACGACCTGCGGCCGCGCCAGCACCCCCTTCTCCTCCTCCACAAACGCCGACACCCCCTCCGGCTCCGTCGCCTACTCCACCGCCACCACCATTGCCATCTCCGGTCCCGGCGTCCTCCCCCTCGCCAGCCCCCTCACTGGAGAGGGTGGTTATCTTGTCCTCACATCCCCCCGCGCCACCTGCCCCTGGTCGGATGTCTCCTGAGGTCCCAGAGATTCCGATTGGCCGCATGCTACCCAAGGTTAAATTCGATTGGTTTGCAGACGACTTGGTTGAGCTACTTTGTGGCTTCCTCTCAATCCCAAGGGCCCACCAAACGGATTCCCGGCGCAAAGTATTGGCGCAATTCTGGGCGCTCCTGGCAGACGCGAGAAGTGGAATGGTCCGGGCGATGGAGGCGGATTAGGCGGGGCCCCTCTTTCCTTTCTTTGCCTTTTCCTTTCCTTCACACTCTTGTTGTACCTTTTCTTCTCATCATTCCGCGCTCAAAATTGATTACCCATCACGCGTTCCACTTCCAAGTGAGCCAGTGAGCGGCCTAAGTAAAAGTAAGAGACCCCGCAAGTAAAAATTGAGAAAAATCTAAGTTGAGAAAAGAGAGGGAAGCACCGGAGTAGGTCCGCGCGCAAGATCCGCGCATTCCGCAAAGTCGCCTTCCAGTGCTCTGCAAAGGTACCTGGACCGCCCAAGACGGACTGCCACACAGTTCTCCATACCCCTCCTTTAACAAACACAACAACCAAACACCAGCGCGCGCCACCGTAAGGGAAGAGAGAGAGAGAGAGTAAGAGAACGGACATTCTGGGGTGCCTAGTGGTCCCGGCTGTGAACCGGCTAGAGCACCCCCTCAGCAAATCAGGCTTATTCCCATACCAGCCACCCATCCTCGAGATATCCTGAGAGAAAAGAAAAAGAGAAAAAGAAACCAACAGAGAAGAAAAATAGAAAAGAACACATATTTTTTTTTTTTTGCGCAACGCCCGTAGACTGCCCGCAAATTGCTCTTTGTCCTGCTTCCCCCATCCGCGGGATTGTCCTTGCGTCCCGGTTCCGCGGGGCTTGTCCTTGCGTTCATGGACCCGGCTTTGTGCCGCGCCTGCGTTTCCTGCAAAAACCCCAAGCCAGCAAAGACCCCACAATCCAGATAAGAAAGAAACATAGAGAAACAAACATTCTGGGGTGTCTAGTTGTTCCGGCTGTGAACCGGCTAAAGCACCCCCTCACAAAATCAAAAATTATCCCCTACCCCCACCACCTCCCCCCCCAACTTGGCCACTGTCCCCAGCTGGTTGCAACGGCCTACTCCGTTGCAACGGCATGTTTTTGGCTTCTCCGCCCAAAGACCAATCCCCCAATCGCGTTCCTACACCATCTCTGCGCCCCACACTCCCCTCATCTGATTGTTCATCCCCTTCTGCTGTCTTGTTGAATGAGGTGGATCCTTGCGCAAAGAAGCGCTTGACATGCGAAGCTGCCGCCTTCCATTTCAGCGGAGTACCGTCTAATTCCTCCAACTGATAGCTGCCGCCCTCAAACTTGGACGACACGCGGAACAGACCGTTCCACCGGTTAGCAAACAACTTTCCCCACTGAGACTCCAGACTCCGATTGTACAGGAGCACCAAATCCCCCTTCCGCAAGGGATCCCAGAGAAAATGCAAGCAGTGCTCGTCCCAATAGCACACCAATGCCGTCCGATTCTTCTTCAGCCGCTCCGTGGCCTTTGCAAGCATCCTGTCCGGTTGAAGGAGCTGTTTGGCGCAAGCCTCAAGCAATTTGGCGGAGGTCTTCACCTTCCACCAGTCAACCCCCAGGAATGTCTCCAACTCAATGTCCACCGGAAGCACGGGGAACTGTCAGAAAAGTAACTTGTACGGCAAGTAGCCTGTCAACCGCTTCACCAAAATCCAATCCGCCAACAGAACCATTGGAAGGGTCTCCTGCCTGCGCTTACCGTTCTCCCCACACATCTTGACCAGGGCGTCCTTGATTGGTTGATGCACGCCTTTGATCATGCTGGCCCCCTCGGGATAATACTCCATTACTCGGCCAAACTTGGCTCCGCAACTCTTCACCAACTCAACCAAACGGCCGCAAAACTCAGCCCCTCCATCCACTGTAACCAGACAAAGCAACCCGTACCGCGCGAAACAATCTTCCTCCAGAAACAGAGCAACTTTTTCCGCCAAGAGCTTGACCAACGGACGCGCTTCCACCCAACCGGACAGGTCATCCTGCGCAACGAGCAGATAGGCGAAATTACTGGCCTTGATGCGGAAAACATCAAGCAAGACTCAACCAAAGAGGGCGTCTTCCCCTGTGGGGTTTCTGACTTCCTTAGGCAATCTCGCCCTCTGCCGTTGACAGGCTTTGCAGGACGCCAACCATTCCCGTACCGCATGCACTACCCCCGGCCACCAGAACCGCTCTTTCACCCGCCTCCGCGTTTTGACCTCCCCTCAATGGCGGAGATTTTTGTGATGGCTTTGGAGGATAGCTTCCTGATCCTCCCTTGAAGTGGTAACCACAAGAGGAACCGGAGTCTTCCGCTGCCAAAGCTGCCCCTCCTGTACATACAAGTTTCCCGCTCGCCGCCTTGCCCATCGCATGTGCTTGTCCGTAGTTCCATCGGGAAAACAAAGGTCCCGCCAGTAATCAAAAAGAATTGCGTACCGCCCGGTCTGCCAGAGCGGCAGCTGAACCCCCGCCTCCACAACCCCTACCTTGACAACCTGGGTCTCCACATCAAGCAGTTCCGCGTCCTCAAACGGGTTGTCCCTCAAATACCGCGACAACGCGTCAGGCATAGTGAACGCTTTCCCCGGAACATGAACAACAGCAAAGGAAAAAATTTGAAGAAACGCCACCCACCTGGTCATGGGAGCATTGGGCAACGCCGGAGAATTGATCATCTGCGCCAGCGCCTCTGCATCCACCAAAAGCTCAAAGTGAACCCCCCAAAAAAGATACTGAAGCCACCACACGATCTTGGTGACCCCGCACAACTCCAACTTTGGCTGAGAGTACCGGCTTTCCCTTGGAGTGAAGGTTACCGACTTGTAAAGCACCGGCCTATCCTTACCGTTTTCCTCTTGAGTGAGAACCCCCCGTGCCAAATTTGCTGGAATTGACCGCTAGCCTAATTCCTCCTGCATTGTAGTTGAGATTGCGGAGCACAATTTCACGTCCCACAATCTCCTTGAGCTTCCGGAACGCGCTATTGCACTCTTCTCCCCAATTCCAGTCCGCGCCTTTCCGCGTTAGTGATTGGAGTGGGCTTGCCACCTCCGCAAACCTCTCGATGAACATATGGACATAGCTACATAATCCCAAGAACTGAAGGATATGCAACACCATCCGCAGGGTTGGCCATTCAAGGACCTTGCTCTGCTTTTTCTCTGCAATGCACCAGCCGTTGGAAGCAACAAAATGGCCAAGGACTTCGAGCGCCAGAACACAAACCGCCAACTTCTTCCCCGACACCTTCAGTCCTGCCTCCTTGATGCAAAACAGGATGCGTTCCAACGTCTGCATGTATTCCCACACAAAACGTTGGACGCCGGGAACTTCAACCAGCTCTGCTCCTCCATAATCGTATTTCGGACCTTTGATGCCCGCGTCAATGATGAAGATTTGGACTCCCTCCAGAAGATCATCTTTCAGGATCCAAGCCATTTGCGCCTGGTACACCGCCACAGAATTGGTTGCGCCCTGCGGTAGCCAAGTCAGCTGCATTCTTCCCAACCCAGTCTCAAATGCCGTTAGAGGCCGCAAGCAAGGATCCAAATTGCGCTGGTCGTATACCCCCATCACATCCACTAAACTGTAAAAAGCGCGCCCCGCCATTGACTCAAGGAACTCGTCAACGCAAGGGGGCCGTACTGCGTCCCGGATTGTAAAGGAGTTGAGCCGCTGCAGATCATGGACAATCCTCAACAACTTTCTGTCCTGCTTAACTACCACAAAGATTGGACTGGAGTAACTGGACATTGACTGTTTTTAAAGGCCAGTCTTCACCCGTTCCTGAATCAACTCCAGAAACTGCTCCCGGACCGCCCGCGGTATCCGAATCGGCTTGATCTGCCATGGCTTGTGATCAACAGTGGGGATGACATAGGGGTTGCTGATATCGTTTTTCAGAGGCCCCCGCTCTTCAGGTCCAAACGCGAGCGCTCTTTCCCAAAGAACCAGAATCAATACCAGCAACTCACGCTCCTCCGTACTCAACCATCCCGTTGGGCCGAAATTGAAAGCTGAAATCCGCTCCTCCATGATCCGCGCCAAACTAGTAACCCACCCCAAAGCCTTAATTGGCGTGACCCAAGGGTCCCCCAACCAAGCAATTGGTTGAAGCGGTCCATTCAATTCCTGGGGCATCAGCTCATTCCTTGGTTGGAACTTCTGCAACACCGACTATCATCCTCACGCATCCTTTTCTGTAGGTCCTGCACAGAACAAAACCACGGCTTTCCCCTTTGCTCACAAGTGTTGCACAATGATAGGGTTTTCGAAGCGTAGTACCCTTGGGCAATGCATACTGAGAAAAGGGACTTACTTCTGCGACATGTGCGCCCTGCAATTTCCTTCCTCCCCCTCCCTGCTCCTCATTAGTCAACCCCCCGCACAAAACCGGAGCTTGTTCCGTGCGGTCTCCTCTGTCGACTAGGAAAAAATCCTCCAAGGGTTACCCGTTGCAGACCAACTCCGCGTCTGGTTCCTTCTCATACTCCAACACTCTCCTCCGCTTTCCTTGCCTGTGATCGCAGATAGTTGTCTCAAATCTTCTGCCGGACGAATCCTCCATGGTCAACACCTCTGTTCCCGCCTCCGGATTGAAAACCATTTGTGCTCGGAACCCAAACATGAATGGCCTTCCCAAAATCACATCCCCACAATCAACTGAAAGAAAAGAAAGAGGCTTACAGACCCTTGCGACCTTGACCTCCTCCTCCTCAACTACCCCATCCACATGACACTCCCCTCCGTTAAGCGCGCGGAGACCCATTGTACATTTCCGCCAAACCAACTCCAAATCATCCACCATCCGCAATGGCAGCAGGTTCACCATTGAACAGCTGTCCACCATAGCCCACACCTTCCTCCCTGCTATGAACATTGGAACGTAAGCAAGCGGAGTTGAAACAAATTTCAACTCACACTCCTTGCGCCCCTCCTCCTTCTGTGCCACATGAACCCGCTGCACCGTCTGAGGTACCCAGCCCTGACCGCAATCCCGCAACACCTGCACCATCTGGTCTACCACCACCGGAGACACACCAGTTCCCGCAAGGTCAGCGGGACTGGAGTCTTGTTCCCCATCACCCTACGCACAATGTCCGCCACTTTCTTCTTCCCTACAGGATTTGCTGCTGGTGCCTTGATTCCGGGCACGCGTGCGGCCATTTTTGGAATGGTTGACGGGGTTCGCTCCTTTGCATCCACCTCCATCTTATCCAAGACCGTCACCTTCTCTTCCGTTGCCACTACCCTTACCTCAGCTTCCACCCAAGGTGGTTGCCACAATCTGGGACCGGTAACAACGCCTAGTGACGCTTGCGCGGTCGTTCCCGCCTCCTGACACCGTGTACCCACCTGCTGCATTGCGGTTGGCTGGCTTGGCTCCATTGGAATCTGTTTGCCCGTTGGAAACATGTACCCCATCCCCGCCGGTCAAACCAATCCCGCATTGAGATCCTTTGTAAGCTCCTTGCACGCCAATTGCCAATGACTGTTTGCCCCGCAGTACGAGAACCCCCTTGGCACAAAGTTACCGGGCGGCCAAAACCCTTTGATCATGTGAGGTGGAGGCCCTTGCGGCTGCTGCTGGCCCATACGTCTCATGCAGATCTTCAGGTCCTTCATCAGTTCCGTCAATTCACTTACCGGAGGAGCGGGAGCGGTTTGAGGAACCGGAACACACGTGGAAGTAGGTGGAACTGGGGCCAAAAATTGCGCCGGAGCCAAAACCTGGGGGGCGGATTTCTTTGGTCCCACTGGGAAGGACTTAGCGGTATCCTCAATAAGCTCTTCTAAGTTGAGCTCATTCTCCACAGCCTGGCAAATGACAGCCAAGTCGGGAAGGAGCGCGATGCTCCCGTCCAATGACCGCTTCACCAAGTTGTGATCTTAAAGATGCCGCTGCACCCTTGCCCAGAGTTGAGCGCCTAAACCGCCCAGAAATGCGCGTTTCATGGCCCCCGTCTGTCCCACCACCACCTTTTTCTTTGACAAGTACCAATAGATCTGATTGAATTTTGAGGTGTAATCCGCCAGCTCCACCCAAGTTCTGACTCCTCCGCGCGCGCTCGCCTCCAAGGCCATGCGGTCAAAATTGCTTTCCCGGAATCAAGGTTCGCGCCTACCCCACCGCCTTAGGATCTCCGCCTTCAGTTTTTGCCAATCCTGATTCTCGTAGCCTTCCATGTCCTCCACATCCCGGATCTTCTCTTCATCCATAATGAACAGGACAACAAGCCAGGCCTTATCGGCGTCTGACGCACCTTCCGCATCTGCAATACCTTTGTATCTTGAGATGAATTTCTCCACATCCGCAGTGTTGAATTGGATGTGAGGGTAGTTGGGCGGCCTGATGCAAACTGGACGAGTGGGTTCATGGTCACTGGAGACCAATGGGGGAACGGCGTAGCTCAACCTGGGTCGAGGGGAGGGAGGGGGAGGAGGAGGGATGGAAAACGCGAGTGGGGCCGGAGCAGCGGACCCAGAAACAGAAGGCAAAGAAGAAGAAGAGGAAGCAACTTTAGGGAGGTATGAATAGGACATTGCGCCCAGTTACCTTCAAAAGACAAGAAACGGAAGGTTAATTCCCGACCAGACCCCCAGATGTGGAAAGAATAAGGGTTTTCCCCCTATAATTTTCCCAAGGTTCAGAAGTTAACAGTTCCCTGTGTCTGAAAGGAGATGAGGATACCCAAAGTCGCACTTAAATGAGAAATAGAAATAAGGAGATAAAGAGATAAAGAAAAATAGAGAGAGAGTGAAATTGCAGATCCTTCAATCCTAAGAACTTTCCACCTGGATGTGTATCCGGTATGAGTTCCTTTAATCTCTTGGTGAGATGATTGATCCAATCCAATGATATGATATTCTGATTCCATGCCCCCCCCTTAACCCGGAGTTTAGAGTGAGGATAAGTCCTCCCTCTCAACCCTAACCTAAGTACAAGCGCAAATAACAGTATGACAAATAAACAGAAAACAATCCCAAAACAGAAACCCTAGCCTCCTCTCCCCACCTCCGTACCAAACTTCCCCCAACGTCTGTACACCGTTCCGTCCATCCTGTTCGTCCTTCTCATGACGCGGTCCTTGCACCGCGCCCTACTTGGAGCCCCCCGCGCCTGTCTGTATCCGTTTGTCCGCACCCGTCGTGGATGTCTGGTATTATCCAGCGTGATCTGGGCGCTTGCAAGCACCCTCTATCCGTTCCTTTATAGCCCGCGGATTGCTCCGCTCCTACGTATCCAAACCGGCGCGCCCGCAAACCTAGTCGAGCGCACTACCTTCTGAATCCAATCTCCTGCGCGGATTGCCGCCCACGCCGCATTCAATGCTGAGCCCGACCCACCCACTTGGTGCCGAGCCAAACAGCAGGTGCTGCTGATCCAGCAGCTGCTGCTGCTGAGCACTCCGCATACCCTGATGCTGAGCCTGCTTGCCTCCAATGCTGAGCGCGCAGCCGCAAAGCAGTTCCCAATCCGTGTCTATAAATTGACACCACACCGGGACATAAGTTGAGGTGTCTTTCATTGACTTCTTCTTTGCAAGCATCCGGGTAGAAACAGTCTAACATCTTTTTCTGGTCTAAGCACCACTTATGAGGTTTGTCCTTGGATGGATCAAACTGGGAAGTTTCAAAAGCTTTCATCATCTTTCTTTTCCAAATCCTGGTACCAAGTTGTACTTTGATCAATTCTTTCCAAGAACTGCAGGATAAAGATCCAAGTTCTTCTCTTTAATTGATAAACCAATCAAGAGATACTCCTTCAAATAGTCTGGGCAATCTTACCACAGCTATTGCATCAGGGAGCTCATAAGAAGAAAGAGTATAGTCAATGAATTTTATGAATCTGAAATGGTTGTATTCTCCTTCTCCAGAGAATTTATGCTATTCAGTGATGGGAGGAAGTAACTTCAGAGCCTTCTCCATTTCAGGAGTGGGACTGAGTCTGAAAGACTCATTCCTGGTTATCCTGGTTCTGGGAGGAACACTAGGGGTACTGGTGAACCTGGAAGGTCTAGTTTCTTCTAGGTCAATGACCAGAGAGTTAGTAGAATTGATCTTAAGATCTCTGAGATCATTCTTAATCATACCTAACTCCAAATCAAGTTCATTGCTCAATAAGTCATTTTTTTTAATCAGATGAGCTGAAGGAGTAGGACTAGTTTTCTTAACTTCTTCCTTAAGCTGGTCTATGGTTGCAAGAATATCTTCCTGAAGAATTCATTGGTTATCATCAATATGTTTCATCAGGTCCAACTTACTAGCTTTTATACTATCCTTAATTTGTTGTATTTCCAACTCATCAATTCTCATAATCTGAGACTGAGTGTCAATCACTCTGAAAATAATTGATCTCAATTTTTCCAATTGTTGATAAACTTTGTCAAAGCATTGGCTAATAATAGTAAAATTGTGAGACAAATTTACAGAAAAGCTATTAAGAGCTTCTAAATCTAATTGTGGTACACTATTTTCCACTTCTGAGCTAGGGATATTTTGCTGTCCCAATCCTTTGGGTTCCTTAAATTCTGATGGGCTGAGGACCTCTTCTGTTTGGGGTCCTTTCCCTTCAAGGAAGCTAACTGATCCCAATGATTCCAGTTCTGCACGTAGCTTTCTACTTCTTTCTTTGGGATCAACCTTTGCAGAGAAATATGAGATATCTTTGCCAGAGAAATAGCTTTTCTCATACCTTGTTGATCCTCCTGGGCCTGAGCCAACTTGAATTGTTCCCAATAGCTCACGTGCTCTTTCACTAACACTTTGACTCTTTCCTCCTTGGTTGAGTCCATCTGGGGTGGCGTAGGAGGACCTGTACCCTCCTGGGATTAGTTGTTGGGCAACGGGTGGTTCTCCAACAGACTGTTGGTGGAGTTGGTGGCCGCGGTTGTCGTCATTGTTGTCCCGCGTGACGCTATGGTCACGGGTTCAAGTCCCCTCATTGCACTCGCAACTGGAGTCCTTGCGGGCATGGGTTCTTCCTGGCAGAGATCCATACAATGGAGCTCTACCTGTTGTGCGGGTGTTGCACCTATTTTGATACATAGCAACAAAAAAAAATGAGTAAGTCTTTTGTTGAAACTTTTTAAAAAAGACTTTAAAAGTATAAAAATGATATTATTTGTGTGTTTTATGTTTTTAATAATTTTTTATATATGTTTTAACTTACTTAAAGTTAAATTCAAGGGTACAAAAGCTTGGTTGGGATCACAACTGTCCTTGGGGGGTATTCCAATGGGGTCTGAGTGAGTTCTAATCAGATCCTGGGATAAATCCAAGGGTAAGTCCAAGGGTACACTGTCTGGGACGTCCTCTAAAGGGCCTGGTCATTGAGATCACCAAAAACAAAATCCACTGAGATGGATAAAAAAAAATAAAAGTTTAATATTTTTTTGTATTTTTACGTGTTAAACTGATATTTTTATAAAAAATAATCACTTTTATTCTTTTTGGATTTTTCTTTATTTTCAGGGTTATTTAGTTTATAAATATAAAGCTTCCTTTGATAAATCTTCCACTCCTTATGTTGCCTTAATAAAGAATTAAAATTGATAATTCTTTCAAGCTAAAGTTCTTGGTCCTTTATAACCTGCTTTTTATAATAAAGCAATTTCTCCTGTTGTTGCTCAGGAGTTATAATAACAGGGACAAAGTTAGGGATTTTTTCTCCTTTTTTCTTTTTAAGAAGTTTGAAATAATAATTGATCAATTCTCTGTTGGTCTTAAGATCCACTAGAGAAACAAATGATCAAAAATAGATGTTATAAGTATGTTAACTTATTTTTTTTAAAAAAATAAATAGACTGGTCAAAGGAATAAATAATTAAAAAATTAATTATTTAAGGATATTTCCTGGCCAGACCCCCAGTTGTCAGCTCTCTGATACCAGGAACCTTGTGATAAATTTCTGGATTTAAATTGATAGAAATAATATTCTTAAAGAGGGCTGCACGGAGCAAGACATCAGTAAAGAGAATAAGAACAAGAGAATGTGAGACAGCAGAAGAAAAGCAAACAAAAAAGGAACCAACATCAAGTGGGTAGGCTTAAGGAAAGCAAGAAAAGATCATATCAGCGGTTGTGGAAAAGAGATGTTACTGGAGTTAAAGGTTGAGGGTTGGATAAGCTAAGAAAAGAGAAATTGAAAGTTAGGTTGAGAAATGAAGAGCTAGTAAAAATCCAGCCGTAACAGACATACTTGAGAAGAAGAAAGAAAGCCGTTGGTGAGATTTGAGACGATTAGGCTTGAGGTTGATTTTAATAAAGAGATAAAGAGAATAAACAAGAAAGAAGATTGAAAAGAAAGAGACTTGATAACTAAGAAAAGAAGTTTGAGGTGATTGAACTGATTTTTGATTTGAAGATGTTGGTTTGAGTGTTGATTGTATGTTTGTCAGTATTGGTGAGTGGTTGTTGATTGATCTGGTTGATGTTGAGGTTCCCTTGAGAAAGAGTTGAATCAAGTGTAGAGAGTGCGCGCGTGCCGTGACAATAGTGACAGTCTGTAGCACGCGCGTGTGAGTGATAGTTGAGTGACAGAATATAGGAGGAGAAAAAGAAAAAGAAGCGTGAGAAAAGAAAAGGAAAGAAAAAGAGGAAAGCGTAGAAAGAAAATGTATGACTTAAAAAGAAAATATGAGAAGCATAAAAAGAGAAAAGAGATGAAGTAGACAATGAGCTTAGAAAGAACAATAAAGGGTTCAAAATATTCAACACCCCCCATGTCTGGTAGGGCTGGAGACAAAAGAGAATTTTGGGTTTATTCAAGAGATGAGATTAGCAAGGAGAACAGGAGACACTGCTTTTGTGAGTCCATCAGAATTCATATTCTCTGAAGGAACGAGATCAATGACTAGACTTCCTTGCTTCAATTCTTCTTGGATTGCCTTTGTTTTAATGTTGATATTCCAAGATTTAGAGTTGCATCCAAACTTTTTGAGTTTTTCAATGAGAACCTTATTATCCACAAAGTGTTTACTAGGTTCTAAATTCTTCTTCCAGAGTTCGGACACTACATTTTTCATCCAAATTGCTTCCAAAAATGAGTCCACAATCGGATTAAGTTCAGCTTTGGTGGTTGAGTGAGTGACATTTCTTTGACGATAGCTTCTCCAGGAAATGAGAGACCCAAACAGCAAGGATAGATGACCCGATTGAAATCTTCTGGTTTCCAAATCATTGCCCCAGGTTGCGACACTGAAACATTGAATTTGTGTATTGGAGTTACGCACAGAGAGTGAGAGTTTAAGATGGTTAGTAGAATTCAGGTACTTCCAACAACGTTTGACTTCTCGCCAGTGATGGATGCCGGGTTTCTTGCAGAAACTTTCAAGACTTGACACTGCAAAGCTTAAGTCTGGATGTGTTAGACAAGCAATGTAGTTCAAAAGGAAAAGAGCAGATCTTTAATTGATGTTAAGAGAAAGGAACTCCTGGTGTTCTTCGTCGGAGGCTGGTGAAAGATTGATATTAGCAGTGAGAGGGACAGAAGAAGGTTTGCAATCCGTCATCTTCAATTCCTCAAGTCCATGTTCTATGTGTTTAGGTTGAGATAACAGAATTGAATCATTGGTTCTTTCAAATTTCATGCCGAGGACTGTATTGGGTTTGTGATGACTAGAATTTGGGAATTGTTTCAGAAAATTGGATAGAAAATTGTCACCGGAGCCAACAAGAACGAGATCTTCAACGTGAAAGAAAAGCACAGAATTGGTCAATGGATGAATGTAAAGACATGGGTTGGACACAGACTCATGGAAACCTTGTTTTCAAATCCATGCAGTGAGTGTGTTGAACCAGTTGACAGGGGCCTGTTTGAGTCCGTATAAAGATTTATTGAGAATAAGATACTTTGAGGTTTGTTTAGATCCTTTAGGTTGTTTTATGATAACAGTGTTGGACAGTGGGGCGTGAAGAAAAGCGCTCTTTACATCAAGTTGCGTGATAGGAAGTGAATGGTAGAGGCCAAAGAGAAGAGCAATGCGGAGGGAAGCTGCCTTTCCTGTAGGTGAAAAAGTGTCAAGATAGTCAATACTGTAGATTTGGTCAAATCCCTGAACGCAGAGTCAGCTCTTATAAACAAGAGGGTCCCCATGACAGTTGTCCTTGAGACAATAGACCCAATTTGTATTGAGTGGATTCTCTGGTTCGGGCCCGTCATAGTCGTCCCAGACTTTGAGCTCTTCAATGCCGTCAAGTTCCACGTCCATGGAAGCATCCCAATTGTGAGCGTCGGAGAATTTCTTGGCTTGCTCGTAAGTTTTTGGCACAAAATAATGATGGTAGCCATATTGTTGTGGAGGGTTAATAGATGATTGGTTTTGTAGAGAATAGCTGGGATTTAGTTGAATAGCAACATCATTGGAGGATTTGGATGAAGAGTCTGAAAGAGGCTTGTCTAAAGACTTGGGAGAAAGATTGTTTTTGTCGGTTTCAACAGGATCATCAGAAGAGAGGACAGAAGTGAAAGAATCAAGAGAAGAGACAGAGATGGGGAGATTGATGTCCAAATTGAGAAATGGAGGAGGATTGGTTTTGAAATTGGAGGAAGATGAAATCTGGGAGGAAGAAAATGTTTTGAGTATCTTTACATGCTTAGAAGAAATAATGGAATTGTCAGGACAAAAAATACAATAGGAGAGAAAATGAGAGTTATAGCCCACAAGGATACCGGAGAGGCCGCAATCCTTGAATTTTTCCCCCCGAGCAACCTTGTTGTCGAGATAGACCACCTTGGAACCAATAGGGTGAAAGTAATTGAGCGGAAGAATTTTATTTACAAACAGTTGATAGGGTGATGGTGAGTTAGGCGTTTTGGGGATTTGATTAAGAACAAGACTGGCAGTTTTGGAGAATTTGGCCCAGAGGTTAAGGGGAAGCTTGGAGCTGCGGAGAATGGCTCAAATGGATTCAGTGAGTGTTCTCTTGGCTCGTTTGATTTTACGGTTATGTTTGTGGTGATAGGGTTCAGTAATTAAGTGTTGTATGGAATTCAATTGGAAAAATTCTTTCAGATCAGAGGAGATGAACTCTCCTCCTCCTTCAGAGCAGATAGTAGCGGGAAAGGAGTTTTGTTTAAGTTTTTCAAAATTTAAGATTTTTTTGAGTTGAGGACCCGCGTCGGACTTCTGTTGAAGAGGGATAGCAGAGATATATCCAGAATGATTGTTGATAATAGTCATGATGTAATTCATGCCATTTCTTGAAGGAGGAGTAATAGGTCCAACAAGGTCCACGTGAATTTTTTCAAAAGATTGGGTGGCAGTGGTAGCGATGTTTTTGAATGAGGATTTAGTAATTTTAGCAAAAAGACAATCTTTGCATTGAAAATTAGATATAAGACAGGGAGAGAGATTCGGAAAAAGATTTTTAAGTCAATGAGGACTGGCGTAGCCGAAAGAGAGGTGAAGGTTTTTGAGCTTATCAGGGTTCAATTTGTTTTGAGAGATATAGCAGAATTTTTGGTGGAGTCCGATTTTGGAGGGATTGTTCAAAACAAAGAGGTTGCCTTGAATATATCCCAAGAAAACCGGTTGGGAGTCAGAAAAGAGTTGAAATTGGTTACCGTTGGTGGACAGATAGCATTTCTTGGAAAGAATGAGAGCTCCAGGACTGATGAGGTTAACTACAAGATCAGGTACAAAGAATGGATCAGAGAGCGTAACCATAGTGTTCTTCCAGATGAGCTGAACAGTGCCTTTTCCTTTGATAGGCAGTTTTGCTCCTTCCTTTCCAGTACTAATAGATTCGTCACCTGAGCATTTGTTGAGTTTACAGAAGAATTTCGCCGAATTGAACATGTGACAGGAGGCTCCAGAGTCAAGGATTATTTGATTGTTCGAGTTTATGTTGTTGATCCAAGTGGTGAGAAGGGCATGATAGTGAGCTACTTCCTTACCCTTGGAGTTGGCATTAAGTTGCGCTCTCCAATTGGCTTGGGCTTCTTTCCACCAATCTGGTGCAAGGTGTTTGTGCTTGTGCCAGCACTTATCTTCAGTATGATCGGGTGACTGGGGGTTATGATACCCTCTTCTACAGCGGAGTTCTCAAGGTAAGGGCTTTTTGATGGTTTGAGAGGTAATTAGGGCAGTGTTGAGAGTCTTGGAATCTTTTGCTTTAGATTGAGTTTTGTTATCAAGTTGGGTGAGATGATCTAGAACAAGGTTGACCGATAAACTTTTTTCAGAGTGCATAATTTGTTGACGGGGGATTGAAGAGTGGAAGGGAATTTAAAAAGAATAAGATAAGCCAGAATGTTGTCCGGAAGATCAATCCCTACGTCGATCATTTTCTTCATAGAGATTTTGGTTTTGGTGATAAAGAGATTAATTGAGTCTGATTTGAATTGATGGTAAAAGAATTCATTGAAAACTCTTGCTTGGTTGTCAGTTTGAGAGGATGCAAACCTTTCCTTGATAGTTTGCCAGAGGAGCTTCGCGGATTTTATGTTGGTAGGATTGAGGACATTGTTGTGAGTAATTGAGTCGATTTGAGAGAGTAAGATGACCCTAATTTCCATATCATTGGTAGCTTTGAGAGTTTTTGATTCGTCCTCGAGAGCTTCCTTGACACCCTTCAGTTCCAGGAGAATAGTCATCTTGTCCTTCCAAATGGAGTAGTTTTCCTCAGTTAGAATTGGTACTGCCTCGAGCGCTGCTTTAAGAATTATTTTTCAAAATCCATTGCCACTGCTTGATCCCTCCATGATTTTTGTGAGTTTAGTCGGGCTGGTCTTTGGCTTTTAACCGTGATAAATTTCTGGATTTAAATTGATAGAAATAATATTCTTAAAGAGGGCTGCACGGAGCAAGACATCAGTAAAGAGAATAAGAACAAGAGAATGTGAGACAGCAGAAGAAAAGAAAACAAGAAAGGAACCAACATCAAGCGGGTAGGCTTAAGGACAGCAAGAAAAGATCATATCAGCGGTTGTGGAAAAGAGATGTTACTGGAGTTAAAGGTTGAGGGTTGGATAAGCTAAGAAAAGAGAAATTGAAAGTTAGGTTGAGAAATGAAGAGCTAGTAAAAATCCAGCCGTAACAGACATCCTTGAGAAGAAGAAAGAAAGCCGTTGGTGAGATTTGAGACAATTAGGCTTGAGGTTGATTTTAATAAAGAGATAAAGAGAATAAACAAGAAAGAAGATTGAAAAGAAAGAGACTTGATAACTAAGAAAAGAAGTTTGAGGTGATTGAACTGATTTTTGATTTGAAGATGTTGGTTTGAGTGTTGATTGTATGTTTGTCAGTATTGGTGAGTGGTTGTCGATTGATCTGGTTGATGTTGAGGTTCCCTTGAGAAAGAGTTGAACCGAGTGTAGAGAGTGCGCGCGTGCCGTGACAATAGTGACAGTCTGTAGCACGCGCGTGTGAGTGATAGTTGAGTGACAGAATATAGGAGGAGAAAAAGAAAAAGAAGCGTGAGAAAAGAAAAGGAAAGAAAAAGAGGAAAGCGTAGAAAGAAAATGTATGACTTAAAAAGAAAATATGAGAAGCATAAAAAGAGAAAAGAGATGAAGTAGAAAATGAGCTTAGAAAGAACAATAAAGGGTTCAAAATATTCAACACCTTGCATTCCTTTAGCTACAGAGAGTGATCAAAATGCTGGAATAATAATAATAATTATTATTCCAATAATAAACACTTAGAAGCTCAAATAAATGATATAATAAGAGCAGTTTCAAGGTTTAATTGGTTTGGTAATAAATGGTTTTCAATATAATATAGAAGATGGGCCACAGTATTATACTACTGGGGATCTTTACAGACTAGCAACCTCTCTTCAAGGGGCCTCCTTAGGCAGTTTAAGAACCTTGGAATAAAGATGGGTACCTTAGAAAGGACTTATTCCACTAATGGCTGGGAGTAACAGCAAAAATGGCCAAGACAGGAAGGGTAACACTCACTCTGAGAACTTTACCACGAGAATCCTGGAATAATTGGAAGGGTTTCAGAGCAGATGGGGTAGATTGCTTGACTAAACTTCAAGGGTTGATTGGTTAATAAGGAGAAATAATACTACTAAAGACTAAGTCATAAATCATTTGCTTATCTTCATATAAGCACTTGGTCAACAATGACACAGTTTCTGATTGATAATAATTAATTCCTGGTAACTGATCCTGGAATAATGGATCAAAAGAGGTCTGTATAAATACCTTTTTGGGTGATTTTGAGCTTCTCAGGGAATGTAGAGAGGGTTCTGCTCGTGGGCTGAGGCTATCAAGCCAGTCAGGGCAAGATTGGCACGTCCAATTGGTGCTGTGAATCAGCTGTCCTTAGATCTGCTGGAGTTCTTTACTATTTTAGCCACAGGATCTGTTAATCTGTTATGGCTTAAATTTGATCATTCTGTACTCATCATTCATTTGTACTGCTGATATTTCTTTAAAGCGGGCAGATGTGGATGTTTACTGATTTTTAATCATTTTTTGATCGTGTAGATAATTTTTAATAATTTTTATGAAAACTCCTTGTAGTGTTTTGTGGTCTTCAAAGATCAGGGTCAGTGATTTACGTGGTAATCCTTGATCTTTGATTTATTATTAAAAAATGTTTTAAACTTAATTTCAATTAATTTTATTTAAGTTTTTATCTTTTTAGATCATTTGTAATGCATATGTCAGTTTTTTACATATACTAGGCAACTCTAACTAGGTTTTAGCTCTTCTGAGCGGTACCTGGTTGTCAGGTTAGTCACAACAGATCCAGACGTGGGGATCAGTTAGTACAAATGCGCGCGGGGTAGGATCCGCTGTGTGCGTTGCAGAATCAGCTGCGCGCGGGTCTCTATTACGCGGGAATCTGCTACTACAAGCAGGTAGGGATATGTAATGATGCAGGGCTGCGCACGGGAATTGTGACATAACACATTTCCATGTGTAACTCCTAAAATATACACAACACCTCAATTCTGAGTGAATTTTAGGTGTAAACCCTATACGTGACAATACGTGTGAAACATTAGAATTGCCAAAAAGTGCCATACTGGTGTCTTAATTTTTAGTACTTTTCTTTTTAATTATTTTTAAAATGTAAGGACTTGGAATTCAAGGGTGAGTTCAGTGAGTGACCCTACCTAATTTTGGGTGAGGATTCCATTTCTGTAATAATATTTATGGATTTCTGAATCATTTTTATTTTAATTGAGATATTCTTATTTTTCATAGTTTTGTGTTGCTATTGACAGGTTGCTCTGTACATAGAAGCAAGCTGACAGAAGGCCTGCGATTCCACTCCCCAGGATCTATCAAACCGCCATCCTCATTCAGCCCAAAGCGCCATCACTCTCATCAAAAAAAAGTCCTCCTTGACGTCAACAAGTTCAATCACCAGATACCGCTACAGCTCAAGCTAAAGCTCACCCAAATTACACCGGATCAACACTCCTCTATTCTTTCTTTCTCCTTTTTTTTTCTCCATTATCTCTCTTTCTAGTAAACACGCTATCTTGTCCTTTTAAGGTGTCTACTCAACCATGTTCTCTTTTCCTCTGATTCTTTTCCTTGATCACTCCTTACTGAAATCAAACCTTCCTTTTAAGTCCATTATTCTTTCAACCCCAAGCTTACATTGGTTCCAGGAGAGCACCTGACCAATCAACCCAGTGAGTTGAAAGAATCATTTGATGCAACAAAGTGTTGATCAAAAATTATCCAAATATTCAAGGCTGATAAATTCCCATATTTCCAGGTGAACCTGAAATATCCACTGCATCTGTGCCTTTGGAGGATCCAGTTCAGGAATCCAGGGTTGTTGCCCTTGATTGTTCCACTGTCCAGGCCTCTGAAGATACCCCAGCGCTGAACCCTGAAACCCCAGCTGAAGAACCCCGGATTGCTCCAGGAAACATGGAATCTGCCTGGCTGGATGCCCAAGCTCATTGGCAAGCAGCTAGAAAATTGACATCAAGGGAGCCCTCTAGCTTTCAAGCATCATATGACTCCTCTGATTCTGACACAGAATTTACTTGCTCAAGTGATTCACAACCAGAGCAACCAGAAATCTTGATTATCGAACCATCACTCAGGAGTCCCACACCTGCACCCACCCTAGTCCCAACATCCCCTGAGACGGTCTGTTTACTATTTTGAATGATATGCTGGATAATAAACCCAAAATTAACTTCTAAATCAATATTCCCTTTCTGAATCAGAGTGCCCCATCCTTAATACCCCAAAAGCAGAATGCATCTAATGCCAGAATCATCACTGGAAATTTGCAACAGAGAACTTCAACAAGGATTGAGGACCCTTCATTGACCAAGCCATCTCAGCCTGAAGGCCATGCTAGTTGCCAAACTGAAAACCAGGCCCAAACCATTGGGCCAACATCAAACCCTGGTTTAAACTGGCCAGGTCAGTGGAATTTTTTTTTGATGGAATGAAAATTGTGGCAGCTAATTTTATTGTATTGCATAGAGCTTTTTGTTGGCTTTACTAAGGAAGACCTGTTGAGGTTTTCATACTGGGAATAATTAAAGGACAATGCAAACCCTGAAACTTATACCAAAATTATCAGCACTACCCAGTTCTTAATTAACAACACCCTTAACCTTCTTGGCCAAAGGATCCTGCCAAACCCCCCCAAATCATCAACAATCTTAAAATTTTGGACCTCTGTTTGAAATTGTGCAACAATGGTAAATTTTAATGATGTTGTCTTCAACTCCTATGAAAATAAACTGATTCTTAATTTTTGAATTATCAGAAAAAATCTTTCTCAGAGAAGATGATGATGTTTTTGTTGGAAGCACCTTCATAAACACAAACTCCCTCTCTTGCTCAAGGAAGAAAGTCCAGCTCAATATGCATCCCCTCTCTGAGATCCTAACTTATACCAGGGAGCCTATACGTGGGGCATACATGAAACTGAAGCACACCTTGAATGACATCATAGGTGTAGTCTCACACATGTTAATTGAATGGATGAAGTTTGATAGAAATTATCATATTGGAGGGACTAGGAACAGACTGAGTAATAACAAGGCGTGAGTTGAGGAAGAAAAAACAACAAAAGAAAGAAATGAGGAACAATAGAAAGCTTGAAGGAAATAGGATTGAAATCATACCAGAAAGTCGAGAACTTGAGGAGTGAATTTAGATTGAGTCAAATCGTGATTGAGTCGTCGACCGTGATTTGGCGACAATGAGGATTTGACAGTAGTGAGTTGTTGTGTTATTGAGTAAAGAGTAAAGAAACGGAGAATGAGGAAGAAACGTTAAGAATAAAAGAAAGAAGAATAAAGAAGAAAAAGGAAGTTAAGCTAAAGTGAAGAATCAAAGGAATCTGAGATGAAGGTCTTAATGGTTTGAGCTTCCAGGCAGTCCGCCTCGATAAGGTTGAGTTGAGACCAATGATTGGGTGAGGGGGAATCCCCCTGGTGTATTTAGTTTGTCTGAGGGCTCGCGGGTTGCTCCGTCTCAGGATTGGGCGGCTGTGTGGTGGGCCGCACAGTGGATGATTTGACACCCCTCGTGGCTGGTAGGATTTCAAGATAATTGAAGTGAGGATTAATGACTTGGAGGAGTTTGGACAATTGAGTTCGGGGTAACGCTTTAGTTAGCCCGTCAGCTATCATGCTTTCTGATGGTATGAGCTTGATTTCAAGGTTGTTAGCTTGTAGTTCCTCCCTAATTGCTTTTGTTTTTATGTTGATATGGCGGGTTTTGGAGTTGCAGCCAAATTTCTTTAACTTTTCGTCCAAACCTTTGTTGTCAATGTGATGTGAGCTTGGTTGAGTGGGTTTTGCCCACATTTCCAAGACCAGACCTCTCATCCAAATTGCCTCGAGGAAGGAGTCGACAAGAGGATTGAGTTCCGCCTTGGTGGTTGAGTGCGTGACGTTCCTTTGGCAGTAGCTACTCCACGCGACAGGGGATCCAAACAGGAGAGTTATATGCCCCAACTGAGAGTTCCTGGTTTCAAGGTCGTCATTCCAGGTGGCGTCGCTGAAGCATTGAATTTGAGTGTCCTGGTGTTTTATTTGCAGCACTAGAGAGAGTGACTTTGTGGCCTTCAAGTACTTCCAGCAGCGCTTTACCTCGCGTCAGTGATGGATCCCGGGCTTTTCGCAGAATTGAGCTAAGCTTGAGACAGCGTAACTGATGTCTGGTCGAGTCAGACATGCAATGTAGTTCATCAAGAACACGGCCGATCTGTAGTTGATGTTGAGCGCTTTGAACTCCTCGTGTTCTTCAGCCATGGCGGGTCGCAAGTTGAAGTTTGAAGTCAGTGGTATGGAGGAAGGATGGCAATTGGTGAGTCTGAGCTCTTCAAGCCCATGATCAATATGGTTTGGTTGAGAGAGAAGAATCTTGTTGTCTATTTTTGAGTATTTCATTCCTAGTATAGTGTTGGGATTGTGAGCTGATGAATTTGGAAAACGTTTCAGAAAGTTATCCTTAAAATTGTTGCCAAGACCTACTAGAATCAGATTGTCAACGTGGAAGAATATCATTTATTGACATTGAGGATTCAGGTAAAGACAGGGGTTGGAAGTTGACTTATGGAACCCTTGGCTGGTGAGCCAAGTGGTGAGTGTATTGAACCAGTTGAGAGGGTCCTGCTTGAGCCCTTATAGGGACTTCTTGAGCTTTAGGTATTTTGACTTTCTCTTTGATCCTTTGGGAGTTTTGATGATGACAAGTTCCTTCAGGGGAGTGTGCAGAAAAGCTCTTTTTACGTCAAATTGGGTGACGGGAAGCGAATGATACAGTCCGTAGAGTAGGGAAATTCTGAGAGAAGCGGCTTTGCCGGTAGGAGAGAAGGTATCTTGATAGTCCAGGCCGTAGATCTGATTGAATCCCTGTACACACAGTTTACTTTTGTAGATTAGTGGATCTCCGTGGAAATTATCTTTGAGACGGTAGACCCAGGTAGTGTTGAGAGGATTAGCAGGCTTGAGACCTTCGTAGTCTTCCCAAACTTCCATCTTTTCAATGCCGCCCAGCTCCGCGTCCATAAACAGGTCCCAGTTCTCATAATCTTTGCATTTCTTGGCCTGTTTGAAGGATTTTGGGACAAAATAGTGATGATATCCGTATTGAACGGGTGGATTGAGCGTTGAGCAATCGCGTACAACTCGAGACAGAATCAGTTTGTCGGCGACCTCTTGTGGCAAATGAGATGATTGATCATCAGCAGACTCTTCGGCTTCTGCTGCAATTGGACTTTGATTGACAAATTGAGGATTGGTGGTTGAGACAGAAGAGGTGCTCTGAGCTGATTCGGAGTCCAGGAAGGGAAAATCGATGTCAAGAGGAGGACCAATTTCCGGGGGGATTTCTGCGATGGGAGTGTGATAAAGAGATTTGATTATTTTAATGTGTTTGGAGGAAATGATTGTGTTTTCTGGTTTGAGGATGCGATACAACAGGAGGTTGGGATTGAATCCTATGAGAGTTCCCTCTAGTCTGCGCTCTTTGAGCTTATCCCCGCGAGCCATCTTCAAGTTCAAGTACACTACCTTGGAGCCTAAGGGGTGGAAATAATCCAAGGGCAGGGTCTTTTTCGTGAAGGTTTTTTAGGGTGATTTCTTGTTTGCGCTTCTAGGAATTTGATTAAGCATGAGAGTTGAGGCTTTGGATACTTTGGCCCACAGATTGAGAGGTAGTCTTGAGGATCATAGGATGGTTCTGATGGATTCCGCAATGGTTCGATTGGCACGTTCAACTCTTCCGTTGTGTTCATGATGGTATGGTTCTGATACGATATGTTGGATGGAGTTTTCTTGAAATAAGGTGTAGAGTTTGCGGGAGTTGAATTCTCCCCCTCCATCAGTACAGATGGTGGCGGGAAAGAATCCTTGTTTTTGTTTCTCGAATCTAAGAATAGATACAATTTGAGGACAGGCGTCAGATTTGGAACTTAGGGGAATAGCGGACAGGTACCCGGAGTGGCTATCAATGATGGTCATGATATACCTCATCCCGTTGCGGGATTCCGGATTGATTGGACCCATTAAGTCAATGTGAAGCTTCTCAAACGGTTTGGAGGCCGGGTTTGCTTTGGTGTTGAATGGGGTTTTGGTGATCTTTGAGAAGACGCAATCCGAGCATTGAAAGCTGTTGATCAGGGAGTGAGGAATTTCTGGATACACGTTTCTTAGTCGGTAAGGACTAGCATGACCGAGCGATTGATGAAGATAGAGCAGTTTGTCGTGGTCAATGGCTTTTTGAGTGAGATAGCTGATCTTTGAGTTATTTCCAATCAAATGAGGGAGATTGAGAGCAAAGAGGTTGTCTTGGATGAAGCCTTCAAATGAGAGAGTTCCGTTGTGATGGACTTTGAAGGAATTGCCATGAGCTGAAACTGAGCATTGTTTTTCCGCCACCAGGACTCCTGGACTGATTAGATTAATGACAAGGTCGGGGACAAAGAGGCAGTTGGAGAGTCGAATGAGAGAATTTCTCCAGGAAAGAACCACTTCACCCTTCCCTTTGATGGGGAGATCAGCTCCATCTTTTCCAGTGCTGATGTGTTCTCCGTTGCAATCTTGCAAGGAAGTGAAGTATTGAGTGGAGTTGAACATATGACATGAGGCACCGGAGTCAAGGATGATGCGATGATTGGCATTCACCTTGTTGATCCAGGTGGTTAAGAGGGCATGGTAGTGAGCGACTTTGTTGCTTTTTGGCTTCTTTTGAGCTCTCCATTTGGCTTGTGCTTCTTTCCACCATTCAGGAGCTAAATTCTTGTACTTATGCCAGCATCAATCCTTGGGATGGTTGGTGAAGTTGGGATTATGATATCCTTGTCAACATTGTTGATGTTTGGAAGTAGAGGTTTTGGAACTGTTGGTTATGAGAGCGGTTTCTCTGACAGGATTCTTGGTGAGTTTAGATTTGGATTCATTTTCAAGCTGCGTCAAGTGGTTTAGAACTAGTTCAACCGTGATCTCCTTGTCTGAGTGCATAATTTGCTGACAAAGCGAGTGAAGTGAGTTTGGAAATTTAAAAAGGACCAGGTACGCCAAGATGTCTGAGGGGAGTTTGATACCAACGTCAAACATTTTCTTGAGAGAAACCTTGATTTCTGTAATGAAGGAAGTGATGGCTTTGGGTTTGAAAGGATGATAAAGAAAGTTGTTGAAGACTTGGGCTTGATTTGCGGTTTGAGAAGATGCGAATCTCTCCTTGATTTTTTTCCATAGACCTTTAGAGTCAATCTTGGAAAGAATAATCGCTCGAGTTTCAAGATCGTCAGTGGGGCTGAGACTTTTAGAATCATTGTCGAGGATTTGTTTGGTGCCTTTGAGTTCAAGAAGAATGGTTATCTTGCCTTACCAAATTGAATAGTTTTTGTCCGTCAGGTTTGGGACTGCTTTGAGAGCAGCTTTGAGCACAATTTGTTAGAATCCGTCCATGTTGCCAGGTCCCTCCATGATGTCAAGCGGTTAGGTAGTCGTGCCATTTGGCTTTTAACCGTGTTAATTGAATGGATGAAGGTTGATAGAAATTATCATATTGGAGGGACTAGGAACAGACTGAGTAATAACAAGGCGTGAGTTGAGGAAGAAAAAACAAAAAAAGAAATAAATGAGGAACAATAGAAAGCTTGAAGGAAATAGGATTGAAATCATACCAGACAGTGGAGAACTTGTGGAGTGAATTTAGATTGAGTAAAATCGTGATTGAGTCGTTGACAGTGATTTGGCGACGATGAGGATTTGACAGTAGTGAGTTGTTTGGTTATTGAGTAAAGAGTAAAGAAACAGAGAATGAAGAAGAAACGTTAAGAATAAAAGAAAGAAGAATAAAGAAGAAAAAGGAAGTTAAGCTAAAGTGAAGAATCGAAGGAATCTGAGGTGAAGGTCTTAATGGTTCAAGCTTCCAGGCAGTCCGCCTCAATAAGGTTGAGTTGAGACCAATGATTGGGTGAGGGGGAATCCCCCCGGTGTATTCAGTTTGTCTGAGGGCTCGCGGGTTGCTCCGTCTCAGGATTGGGCGGCTGTGTGGTGGGACGCAGAGTGGATTATTTGACAACACAAAATATCCAGAAATGTGCTTCTCTCAATGGAAAGTATTGACGGGACTTCAGATGAGGCTTTACTCAAAGCACAAAGCTACTTTGCCAACCTGCAAGCAGCTTTAATTGATGATTCCACCTTTGTTCAACACAAGAGGTTGGGTGTTATCCAGGATGCTGAGATGAATTTTGGAAGAGGTTGCCTTAATACTGTTTTTGAATATGTGGTCTCTCTAGTCAATGGGCTTGTCAACTTACGGCTTGATGAAAAAGAAGATCATTGGCATCCTTTTATCTCAAAGGACTTGGAAGAAAAGAAGAACCACTGGGGGACCAATTCTCTAGCATTTTTTTCACACAAGTTAGTTTTTGGTCCTGCTTCTATATGGGTATGTCCAGGAAATTGACAAGTGATGCCAAAGTGGAAGGCTGGCATGCTCCTTGAATTTGGCAGTCTTGTTCTTGATTCAAAGTTGAAAGCTGGATTACCTGCTGAGCCACTCTGGGGCCAAATTGATAACACAAGGACATGTATTCTCATTGCCTTGAGTGATATGGGTTTTAGTAAGAGCCAAAAAATCAACTGGAGAAATGTAATTAGCATTTTTATTGAAATATTTTCTTATGAAAAATTGGCTGAGGTCCTTCTGGAGGATATTGTACTGGTTACTGACTATGATCTGGGGAGCCACTTCAATAATGTCTGGGCTGTCAAAAAAACTGCCTCTTCAAACTTAGTTGAAGTGACATTAGAACCCCAAGCTTCCCATAGTTAATTCTGGTGACTTTTCAGGAAATTTGACTATTAGTTTTTTTGGATTGATATTTCTTGATTTCAATTTTTTTTCTGACCTTGGGATAATCCAGTTTTTGACTTGAAAACGTGGTTATTTTGGTTGATTGAATGCTCCATGATCATACTTCCCATGAAATTTATTGACCAAGTTCCTGATTTGGAATTAAACACAGATTGAGTGTAGCCTTTAAATTTAAACCAAACCCTACGTTTTTGGACAATAATGAGATTCTTTGCTCATTCCATAATTTTTTATATCATGTGCTGCAAAGCATAACAATTATGAATAAATCTTAAAAAAAAAACATTAAATTAAGAATAGCTGAGTTCTGGTTAAGAAATTAATTTGATACGGTGATTTCATGGGAGTCAAGGACCACTGACAGAAGAATTACATTATGTTGCATATTAAAAACACTGAAAATGGAACATTGAAACAATCCAATATTTTGGGCCTTCCCTATGAAAATATCATGTTTGTTTTGCCTCAACAGCATGGATGCAGTGTGTTGCTGAAACACTCATACATAGGTCATGGGATGCAACTCAAAGCAAGTAGGCATGGCACACTGCTTAAAAGTTACTGGATATTTCCAGAAAGTGCTGTTCAAGATTATGATGGTTTTTCAGAGGAATTAAAACAAAGTGAGGGATCATATCATGGCTGTTTTTAGTGTACATAATATTAATCAAATAAATAAAAAAATCCAAATCAATGCAAATATCCCGCTTTCCTAAATTTTATTTTAGCTGTGATTTTTGTTTGGTTATCAACATTAGTCATTCAAAATAACTTCATTTATAAACCAATCATTCATTTCTTAAGGAATGAATTAACCAAAGAAACTAAATTCCAAGTTTTATATCATCTCCATACCCATAGATCCAGTAATATTCAAAATTTCTGCTTCAAAATGCCACAGAAATTTCTTAAAATATGTCAAATCATTCCCAAAGTAATACAGTATGTAATACTATTCAATTACTGTATTAAATTTGTATAATGCTAAGAACCCATGAAAATCTCCATAAAATTTATACGTAGGTTTTTTACATATGCAATATTCAATTTGAAGTCATGCAATAGTATACTTCCTTTTCATTTCCTATAAATATCAACCCAAAGTTGATTTGTACCCAACTTATCAAACCAAATCATACCTCACAGAAAACAAATATCCAATCCACCAATTGCTCCCAATACCCCCCAAACATCAAGCAAAGAAATTGGTTCTATTATACCATGAACAAAAAAAATGGTTGGAAGAAACGCAAAAACATATTGATCATGAGCTCAAGGAAACAATTGAGCCATGTCCTGAAATTTGGGCACCAAGTGAAATCTGGATGCATGAAGAGCAGAATGAAAGAGTTTGGGTCTGCAGACTTTAAAGGATAATTGACAGGGAGGCCTTAGAATTGCATATTCCAGAACAATTAATACCAAATGTCTGGTACCTTTGGATGGAGAGATGTGAATTCCTTGGAAGGTGTAAGTACTTATGCTTCAAAAATCATATCAGATTTATCATCAATTTCTATTTCTTTTGCAGATGTTACATTTGTGGTCAATAGAATTTCAATTCCAATGGATTTTTGGATTTTTCTCATCACTGATTACCAGTAATTTTCACAATTATTGGGTTCTCTACTTGATCTTTTATGAAAATTCCACCTCTTTTTTATTATAACACAAGGGTTGACAAGAACAGAGATTAATAAGTGCCTCATCTCAAATTCAATGCTAGAAAAAGCCTTTTTGTACAATGAGGAAAGAAAAAGTCATCTTTTTTTCATGAAAAATCAATAATACATGGAAGTTTGTCAACTATGGAGTTCCTGACCTTTTGATAATATTTAAATTTCAAGTCCAATAAATTTTTTGATATGTGGCAAAATCAAATCAGATTTATTGTCCATTGGTTTCCTTATAAAATAAATTATTTCATCCTAAGAAAATCCATAGATTTTTCCAATGAATGGGGTTTTCTACCTGAAAGGTATCAAATAAAATTATTTTCTGATGAGATCACCTGTTAATCTCAAAAGAAGCTTGAAAAAATTCCATATGACTTTTAATGAAAGAACCAATTTTTCATAAGCAGCTCTCTTTGTAAAGAAATTCAATCATATTTGGCTTAAAACAAAAATAAAACTTGAAAGATAAAGCTTGATGAGTGTTGCTGGTAACTGAAAGTCTTTTCGTGAGATATTGTCCTCTCATGAACTCCAACCAACCCAGGAAGATAAACACAAGTGGAAGGGTGGTAAGATTAGCTTTCATTCATGCAGTAAGTTTTATATATGTCTCAAGAGATTTCAGTTGAATCTTCCAAATTTATGATTCAACAAATAAAATGAAATGTTTTTAATACATGAAAGGAAGTAAGAAAATGATTTTAATCAGAAAATTACATTCTATCTAATTTAAAATGAAAAAAATTTATCTATAATGTGGTAAATGACCCAGAAATGACTTTTTCATACCATTTTTTTTAAGAATATTACCTTGGCCCTCTTTTCAATTAGGAAGAATTTCAGAACTCAAAATCTTAGATGAATCCTTGTAAATTTCCATTCAAAACCAGGAATATTCAGTTACCAAAAAAACTTTCAATATTTTGTTTACCGGGAGCAGATATCAAAACAGATTCACAATCAGATTTGAATGCAAGTTGGATAAAAATTGCACCTCTTAATTGCATTAGAGGAATCATTTTTTTTCAAGCATTTTCATACCAATTCACATATGAAATTTGGGTTTCCATGTAAAAAATTATAGAAGCATTTCATTGATTTCAATACTAAACCCCAGGAAAATTGATCATCTTGATCATACTGTGGATTTGAAAAATGGAGGTGAAATTTGAAACAACTTAAGTGCTCATCCTGGTAATTTGAGAACAATTCTATTTTTAATGATAGGTTTCTTCTTGATTTTAAATAAATCTACCAAGGAAATACTTGGTTTTCAACAGCAAGCTTTTGAATTTCATTGTAAAATCTCTAAAATTACTTCAACTGTTCAATTTTATGATAAGTATGAATCTATTTTCTTGAATAATTCTTTTGACCTGTCAAGCAAACAGAATGATTATTATTCTCAACATCATTCAAAATGATAAAAAATCATCATCTAAATCAAGATCCGTGGTAAAGCCAAACATAGATAAAAGATTTGGTCATTTTTATCAAAATCCAAGTGGTAGTTCCCAAACATTTCTTCCTTTGGAAAATATTTTTTTTTTCATTGCACAATGTAGAATTTATCTCACATTTTTGAAATGAACTATGAAGTAGATGCATAACAAATTTGAGATATTCAATTTGTAAATGAACCCTTTATAATCTCTCAAAATTCATCATATCAAATGGCTGATAACGTCAGATTCAATTGTCTGCAAATTCCTTCCCTCCACAAAATATAAACTTCAAACAACCCCACAACTTTTCAAGCGCTAATTGAAGACTTCTTTATATCATAATATGGATTCTAGACCTCCTCATAGTTCAAAAATCCATCAAAACTTGCAGATTGAACAAGGAAGTAGCAGAACATTTGCCATATTCAAATGACCCCATAAGTCTATGCTTACGTGACTATGTCAAGACTATTTTAAACATGCTATTTTAAACATGAATTCTTGAGGAGACAGGGTTTTCCCCCGCCCATTGGACATCAAGTACAAGTTTTAAACTCAAAAAGAATCAATACAATTGACCCAAACAAAAACCTTTCCAACATGGAAACAACCAATTAAAACCTCTATGGAGGGAAGAAGAGCATTCCTGGAAAGTTCAAAGAGCAACTGAAAGAATTAGAAAGCTATGGCATACATGTTCCAAATTTCCAATGGGACCATCATAATTCAACAAATTGGGACCAAATAATGTCAGAAGTGATAATAAAACATTGGTTAAATTCTAAGGAAAATGATGCATTTATAAATTATCCACTTGATATTGAGTTTTTCAAGAAAGATGTACTCTTTGGCCTACTGGAACGTTAACTACGTGGACAGAAATATAATTACATGAAGCCTAGGACACGTAACAAGAAGCCTAGGTCTAGAGTTAAACACAGAGTAAGCCTAAGATTGCTCTCCATTCTAAAAATCCTGTTAGCTGAAATTTCGGTCTTCAATCTGAAAGATATACAGAAAACGCTTGGCCACTGCAGAGCACCATATGGGAAAGGATTTGGCAAAAAAGCCTTCTCACTAGTGTGGAATGCTGCTTGGATACAGAAGAGGAAAATGAGGGGAAATATCACTCTGTCCAAGTGTATTGGAGAAGCAAAGTTTATTCACAATTTCTTCATAGTCTTGATAAAAACACTCTCAAATATTTATCTGAGATGAAAGGTGAACTTCAAGCTAAAAAACCAGTAGAATATGGAAGAACTTATGATGAAATATTCCCATTTTTTCAGATGAAACCATGTGAAGCCCTCCCTTCTAATTTTTACTGCCCTCTATTTCTTTCCACATTAAATTGGACAGAGAAATTGGTTTTGAAGATGAAGCCAGTAGAGGATAAATTAGAAAGATTAGAAAAATCTCTTGAAACCCCACATTGGTTTGAGTAAATTTATTTACAAGTAGCTCTATATTTCATCAGTTTTCACCCAGAAAAGAAAATAAAAATCTCTAAATTTTAGAACATTTTTATTTATTAACTAATTCCTGCTAAATAAAACATTTCAATCTGACTAGATTTCTTTTTTTGAGCTTCCAATATTATATGAGATGTTTAAAACAAAGTTTCTGCCAAAAGATATTAGAGAAATCAACTGATTCAATGAAATGGTTTGCCTTTTGTAAATTCATTCATATTGTTAAAAAAAATGTGAACCTCCTAAATTATTTCAATTTAAAATTGATTTATTTGAAAGACATCATTGAACTCAATTTCTATGTGGTACAATATTTCCAACAGGTCTGAGCAGATTTTTGAATTTTCAGTTAAAATTTAGATCAAATTTTAAATTTTGTACTTCAAATTAAGATTTATTACATTTCAAAAGAAGAAAAAGAAGATATTAAAAACTGAATTTAATCCTTTCAAAAAATACAATTTTTTTCAACCACAAAGTAAAAAAAAAG
The DNA here is from genome assembly GCA_025617555.3 of Puccinia polysora. Classification (NCBI taxonomy): domain Eukaryota; kingdom Fungi; phylum Basidiomycota; class Pucciniomycetes; order Pucciniales; family Pucciniaceae; genus Puccinia; species Puccinia polysora. The sequence goes on along the minus strand of CM062620.1, from coordinate 21,979,339 downwards.
GACCCTCAAACCTCTTGCAATGATCTAAAAGTAAATAGAAAGAAAAAAATCATCAAAATCTCCAGTTATACAATCCAGGGAGTGAATTGTATGTTTCAGGTGTAAAACCCCACTTCTTCACTCCTCTATATCACTTTACATAAAATTAAATTTCCCCATAATTCCAAATCTTCTGTATTCCATGCATGCACTAGAATTACTTGTAATCCTCAAGAACTGATACAAACAAATTTTCTCAGGTTCCAACTCAAGTTAGAAACAGATTCAAAACAGAGTCAAAACAAAAAAAAAAAACAAGATTCAGGTGCTACACCTGCCGGCAGGTGCCACCATTTTTTTCATGGTGACTGTGGTGTTGTATTTATAACCTTGGATTGGGAACTGCGTTTCAGGCTATGCGCTCAGCAGTTGGGTAGGTTGGGCTCAGAATTTGGGATGCACGCAGTCTCAGCAGTAGGGATTGAAGGGCTCAGCACCGGGTGCGGGTCAGGCCTACTCCAGGCATGGTGGGCTTGCAAGCCGCTTGGACAGCGCGGACCATGTGATGGAGCCAACCCAACCAAGTTTGCAGGCAGCTAATGCGGGAAGCAGGAGCGGGGCAATAGCAGGGTTAAACACACTGGGAGGTCCGTACAAGCATAGGCGCAGACCAATTTGAAGATCATGCAATTTGCAGAGCGCCCAAAAGGATAACAAGGGGGGATCTGATTAGGGCGCAGCGGAGGGCTGCGCCATGAGAAGGAAAAACCAGACGTATGTGACAAGGGAGGGAAGGGTTTTTGAGGGAGTGGATGGATTGGGTAGGGTTGGGTCAGGGTTCTGGTCTGTAGGGTTTTCTTTCTTTGTTGCTAGGCTTTCTCTTTGCACTTTTACTTAGGTTAGGGTTGAGAGGGAGGACTTAAATAACTCACTCTCAACTCCGGGTTGTAGGACATTGAATGATGGGATGGAAGGCAGAGGAAAGGAAATTCATCTCTATCTCTCTATCTCTCTCTCTTTACTGGAGCATCCTTATCCTTGCAGACACTAGGACCATCAATACCAGAACTCAAGGACAACTAGGAGACTATGGCTCTCTTGCTTTCCACATCTGGGGGTCTGGCTGGGAAAAATCTTTGGTCTCAAGTCTCTTGAAAGTACTCAAGATGCTACCAGCAGTTGCTTCTCCTTTGTCTTCCTCCTCCTGCAAGCTCCTTGTTGACCCAAAGGATTACCCTCACATTTGATTCAACAACCCCAAGGTGGAGCAATTCATCTCAAAATATGAAGTGATTGCAGACTCCAAAGGCCCATTGCATTCCAAAAAGGCGCACCATGTTGTACTGTTCATTATGTACACGGAAGAGCTTTGGGAATTGGAAGAGATGGAACGCTACCAAAACCTTGATTGGACAAAAATGAAGGGGGACATTCTGGGAAGGTGGGGGAAGCGCAAGCCTTGTTTCCAGGAAGGCAATTTCAAAAAATTTGTGGAATTGGACTACAAGGCAGGCGCGCATGGCAGGTCTAGTTGCAAGCGGATTGAGATTACCCAGAATTGGATTACGTGGCAGCGTGTGCTCCAGCCCCACCACAGGCAACCATCCCTTGGGTTAGTGAACTTGCAGAGTTGGCAAGGGATCTCAAAATATATTCGAAGGTTCTTCAGCTCCCCAGTGCACCCGCACCCTGGGTGTGCATTTATGGTGACAATGACGGCTTTTGGTGGTTGGGACGCAAGAACCGCACAATGGATTCAAATGCGGGATTGGTTTCCCCAGAAAGACAGGATACTTGTAGTGAAAGGGGGTCTTGGCAGAGTTTGATCATTTTTTGCTATGAAGCAAGCAAGGACAAGGGGACAGTGTGGTGAACAATTGGGGAAACCTCATGGAAAATGGAAATTTTTGAATTTTTTTTACATTCCCTTATCAATAAATACAACTTCAAAAAAAAAATTCTATCTCTTATTTTTGTATGGGTACCTATTTATTCCCCATTCTCTCAGCTATTCCCTGTCCTAGCGGTCTAGGAAGGCCTTCTAGGGCCATCAAACACCTGCCTCATCTGTTCAAATCCCCTTCTTGCACGCGCTTTACCCGTATTTTTTGGCCAAGCGCATGCGGGTGGCCTTCCCCTCCTCAACCCATCACCTCCATCCAATCATCCCCCTCCAAGGATCTCTTGAATCTCCATTGGTCATCCATCCAGCAAACCTTCCAACCTTGCTGCCATTGACCAATGATCAGCCCCAATCACCCATCTGATCACCATATGAGATCAGTCAAAGGGACGATCATCAATTGATCACTCCCATGAACAATGTCATCCCCATCCTTGCCTTTGATAACCTTGCACCTACCTAATGTCAAGGTCAACACCAATGACTTTGTTTCTTCCTGCAATGGCTGTCATAACCTTGCTCAACCTCAGCTCCACCCAATTCATCTCTGATGCCTGCAAACCAACAATTGTTGTTTGTGGCTGTTGCAATCTTTGCACTGCCACCAACCAATGACCGCAAGTGGTCTCCCACGCGGGTCTCAGCGGTTGCCCGGGCTCATCAGCATGTCCGCGGGCCTCTCACTTGCTACTCTCCTGCCCACGTCATCATTGGAACAGGCCGGGGTCTTCCCATTCCTGTCATTCAATTCAATTCTTGTTTTTTTTTCAGAGTTGTTTGTTTGTTTCTTTTTTTCTTTTTTTTCTCATGACAATCCTCAAAAAAAAATCTCTGCTATCATTTTTAAACATCTCTTGTAAATAGTCTACAGGCCTCTGGCCTATAAAAGGAGGGGCTCTCCCCTGCTTTTTCTGAATCATCAAATCATCCATGGGAGTGTGTGTGTATGTCCCCTCCGTTATCATAGTAATTTGATCCTAATCCTCATCCTGGGTATATCCATGATTGACCCTTGATACTTTGAGCCTCCATACTCAAATCTTTGATCCATTCATCTGTGACCCTTTTCCTTATCACAAACCATAGCCTTGCTGGTTGAATAGAATTCTGTCTGCTGGAATTCTTGAGTGTGTTATACCACTCCTTGATCCCTTTTTCCAACCATACTGGTCTTGATCCTTCCTGATCACCTTTCTGGAGCCAATCACAATTGATTGAAGAGGTCTTTTTAAGCTTAAAACCTGGAGTTTTATGCCTCCCTTTATTCTTTAAAGTTGAATTCCGCCATGCTACTCTTGAGTCCCTTGAGAAGTGTTGAGTTATTCTAGTTCAAATCTGTTATAGCTTTGCTTCTAGAGCTCCACAAACAAATTGCTTTTGTTTTGTACAGCCACCCACATTTATCTTGTACCCTTCAAGCGCTTGATTTCAGAGAGTTGGGCAGGTTCACTGAGAACCTGGAGGTTGGTTGGGATTGATTGATCTTTCCTAATCTTCTGCTGACAACCAGAGTTATTTTTTTGTGGGAGTTGTTAATTTAAACTGCCTTGTCCAATGGAACTCTAAACAGAACTTTGACTTATTTTGTTCAAGTCTTTTCCTCCACCCTCTTGTCTCAGATAGTGTTGATTCAATTTGCTACCAACTATTACCAAACTCATCCCTTACATTGATTTCTTATTTACAAGTTCCTGGACCTCAATTCCTGTTACATTTAAACATTATTGTAAATCTTAGGAGGGCAGCCTAAAAAGCACCTTTGCCCTCCACAAAACTGCCTGCGGCTTAGCACCATTTGGAGTCTTACATTTGGTCCCCCGGGCCAGGATTAACCCAGCAACCTTGGGATTTACAGTCCCAACATCAATGCTTGTAATCAACTTTTAAATCCAATTCTTCTTCTCTGTTTCTCTCTCTTCTCAGATCTGATCCATGGAGGCAACTTATCCTAGAAGTAAATCCTCCCAATTTGTGCACCATCCGGGAAAGGTACTTGTTGTTTTTTGTGAAAACCTACTCCTCCCACACTTGTGAGCCGCTTTGGAAATCTGCCCTTTGGATATCTTAGGAACCCTGATCTTCAAAATGGAATCTGCTGGTACCCCCTCCTCCTCTGTTCAAGTCAAGATGGTCAATATCAAACCTAAAAACTAGAACTGAGGCTTCAATGGGACAGATGTGGAACAATCCTTGGACTCCTATGAGATGGCTGATGAAGTGGATGGTGCAAATGAACACAATTTGGCTTATCAGTTAAAATGTTTTATCTCCTCTGATGAAGTTATGGAAGTAATCAAATTGTTTGATGGATTCAAAACTCATGATGGAGGCTCTTGAAGGAGGCTATGTTGGCTTATTGGGGAAAAGTAGATGTGGCTAGGTTTACTCTACAGGAATTTGATGCTATGGTTTCTCAATGGATCTCCAATGGTGTTGTCTCTTCAGGCTTTGATTATCAGTCTTTTAGAAAATCTTGGGATCATATTCAGCCTTAACTCATCAGGAACAATCACATTGACATGGTGGACAAAATTCAAGTTTGATTTTTACAGTCTTTTTCTCCAGGAGTGTATGGAAGGATTAGAGATGAATTAGTTCAATCTGGATTGATGATTACTACTAGAGACAATTGGTTCAAGCTCCCTGTTTTTCTGGTCCTAAGGAGTGTAGTGGATAAAGTCATGAAAGGTCAAAAATCTCTCACTTTTGAACAAACCAGAGTTGCTGAACCAGTACATGATCCTTCTTTTAAAGAGTACAATGAAATCATGAACAAGACAGAAGAAAAATTTAGACCTAAATCAAATCCCCAGGCTAATAAAGAAACTGTTACCATAGATGAGATCACCAAATTACTTCAGGCCTTTGAAAACAAGATGGATCAGAAAATTTCTTCTTTAGCTACTCCCAAAACCTCTACTTCTGTCCCTAAATCTACCCTAGTCTGTTACTACTGTCATAGGGAAGGCCATGGAACTGGAAGATGCTTGTAACTCCAGAAGGATATAAAGGAATAGTTGGTGGAGCAGAAGGGGAACAATTTCTTTCTTCCTAATGGTGCTCTGATCCCATTTGATTTGTCTTTCCCTATTCAAAATGTTGTGGCCTCTTATCAGCCTCCACCTCCAATGAAAGCATCCTTTGCTTCCTTCAATTTCCAATTTTCCTGTGGTTCTCTTCAACCTTGGTACCCTCCAGCTATCTCTTCCTCCAGTCTTGCTGGGAATACTTATCAATCTGATCCAGACAGGAAACAACATGAGGAACCTAAACCTCACAAAGCCCCTTCCTTGCCAACTTCAATTCTTCAAAAACCAGTCAAACTTCAATCCTCACCTGAGCCTCCTTCCTCTGATGTAGAAGACATGGAGGTGGAAAAGGAGCCACTCATTGAAAGGTTTCCATATCACCCAGATACCTCTCCTTCATCCTAGTCACCTCAACCTTCTGATCCCATATTAGTTCCTCCTTCACCTGAACTTTCTCCCTCCACCCAGCCCAAATTTTGATTCAAAAGGGGAATCTCAAAGGAACACCCCAATGCTGTGGAAGTAGTATTAAAGAAAATTTCTGATCTCAAAATCCCTGATCTATCTGTGGCTGAAGTCATGTCAATCTCTCCATCTGCTACTGAAGGAATGAAGAAATGGGTCTCTTGTTGACGTGTGGAGATTGGTCCTGACAAATTAAAGGTCTCCTCTGGCGCTTTGATGGAGGACTCTGGTGGAACTAGTCCTTCTTTGGATTCCAATCTTCACTCCTGTCCTCTTGGTTTCCTCCCCTGTTATCTTGGTGACTAAGCTAAAACTTTTTCTCCTCTTGTGGACTCTGGATCTCAGCTCAACTTAATTTTGGATGCTATGGCCTGAAAACTCAAACTCAGTCCTAGGGTCAGCTTCAATTCTGCGGTCTATGGGATAGGTAATCAATCTTGTGAATTGGTTGGTATTGCTGAAGATTTCCCAGTCAGGATTTGTCAAAATATTGTTGGAACCTGTCATTTTTGGATCACTTGTTTGGAAGGACCTATGATCTTGGGACAACCTTTCTTGATGGATTTTGGTGCTACTCTGATTTTTTCAGATCCAATTCCAGGTCTGTATAGGCAAGGACAAGCCCTGCAATAAATGGGGGAATACAAGGCAGGACAAGGAGCGGAGCACTGCAAAAAAGACAAAAAAATCTCTCTCTTTCTCTTTTGTTTCTTTCCTTCTCTTAAGGAGTGGATCAGAAAGGTGGATAGGGGATAGGTTTTTCCTGAAAGGGGGTCCACTAGCGAGTTCACAGCTGGAACAACTAGGCACCCCAGAATGTCCTTTCTCTGGCGTCTTCTCTCTCTCTTAAGTTGCTGTTGTGTGGTTGTTGAGATTTTTGCAGGCTGGGTTTGGGGGAACTGTGTGGCAGTTTGTCTGGGGAAGTCCAGATACCTTTTCCAGAGACGTTGACAATATGGGCAGGGATCATGGGGCTTTTCTTTCAGGCTTGTGCATGGATGCAGAGCCAGTTGTTTTCTTGCTCTTACTCAGGATCAAGGTTTCTCGCGGGGCTCTCACGTGGAGGTGGATTTCCAACTCACTCTCACTCTCACTCAAGGCCCAAGGCTGCTCACTCAACAGGATAGTGCGTCAAAATTCTATTTCTTTGGAAGGTACAGAATTGCGTGGATAAAGAAAAGGAAAGAAAAGAAGGGAAAGATAGAGGGGGAAACCCGCCTAAATCAAGTCCATAACCTCCACCATTTACAACCACACCATGTCCATGAGTCCTTGGAAGGCTTCCAAGAGTTTGAGTTGGTATTTGGCTCCATGAGGGCCCAGAGCTGAAAGGAACCGTGGGAGGAGATTTTCCAACTTTGCCGCAAAGTCCTCAAAGGGCGCCTCCCTTAGCGCTAGTCTGGTGGGGATCTCTGGGATTTCCAAAGTGGCAACGCAAGGTGGAGCTGGGGAAGAGGAAATGACAACCCTTTGTGGGGATTCCAGAGTTTAAGCGCGTCCTGCGGGCTCTGGTGATGATTTCAGGGCTGTTGAAGGTGATGCTACTGGAGATGCCGGAGGTTGGGTTCCAGGAGCTGGAGGAGGAGGGAGCGGAGGACCAGGAGTTAGGCTAGGGGCTGGAGGAGGAGCTGGGCGCCGTCCAAAGATTTCCTCAACTTGTGGGTCAATTGCGCCTTGATTTACGCGGACTTGGTTGGCCCAGAAGCAGAGAGCCGCTGGCCAGTCCGTGGTGTTTGTGAATTCCTCCTTACAAAGTGGTCTGGAACGGCAAAATGGAGAGGCTGAGTTGTGGCTTTTGGCCAAGGTTGGCGGAGGTGGAGCACAGGGGTGAAAGAATGATGGGCAGCCAGGTGCAGTCCATGATTGCACCAAGATAGAGATGTTTCTAGAAACTACAAAAAAGTTGTGGAAAGCCCTCTTTCACAGACAAGCTGGGTTGGGTCTGGGACAATTTCCGCCTCCTGGATGCCAAGACCCTTGCTATCCTTTAGCCACCAGAGGTGATATTGTAAATAATAAATATATCATTTAATAAGTGCTGAAAAAATCCGTAGAATACTTGGATTAAGCTTATTGCAAGGTTAAATGGTTTGGCTATTGTTTATTGTTTTGAATCAAAATTGATTATTAAATATTTATAGAGGGGCCACAATTATATTGGGGATCTTTAACACCTCTCTTCAGGGATTTCAGTATGAAAACACGTAGTCCTGGTTACTTTGGGTTCTTTAGTTTAAAGATTATTATACCCAAAGATAATATGTATATAAAATACACAGTGGATTGGTAGGGCCTTGTAGCCAAGCTACCACGACATAGAAAGGATAATAAGACTCACTGGTATATTATTAAATCCTTTGGGTATCTGTTTGGGACGTGTACTGATGGGTTAAACCTGTATACTGGGGTTATAAGGTTGTTCAGCAGTTTTAATTGATAAAAAGAGGTTTGAGGACGGATATTACTGATCAGAAATTGCCATAAATCACTTAATTATTTCTTATAAGTATTTGATTACCTTGGAACAGCGTCTGGATATGAATATTACTGGGTCTCTGCCCATCAACATCCTAAAAAGAGCTCTGTATTTATATTTTTTTGGAGTCCCAATATGGTCCTTCTGAGGGTTGTAGGTGCTCAAAGGGACGGACAATATAGCTAGCAGGGTAACCAGGGGTATCCTGTCATGTGCCCTTGGTGCTATAGCCCGGGTAGCATCTAATTCCTTAGGGTATGAGAATTATTCTACCTTATAATGGACATTAGGACGTGTGAATAACACTAATCTGTCCTATTTATGTATTATTTAATTAATTATCCTTAGTATATGTTCCCAGTAATATAATAATTATATTATTATACATCTCTACAGACATTTTGATGTCAGGTAAGTTCTCATTATGTATCATATAACTGGAGTAAAAGTCATAATATTGTTTTTACTCTTTATCTACGAGTTCCAGTTCATTTGTTAAGATAATTACTTAAAAATATAATTCATGAGAATTCATGTAATATTATTACATTGTTATCTTCTTTAGTATGTCACAAAAGATGTTGATGTATAGTAATTCTCATAAAAGTATATCAAAGTATTTTAATATATTTTTTGAAGCTGTCATTGTCTTATTTTTGACATTCTTGATTCTTTGCATCATATTAAATAAAAAATACGTTTAAGGATTATTTAGGTAATTTTATATAATATTATGTATATTTAGACAGTCTACTATCCACGGGAACCTTTATCGCATATGTAACAAGTTCCTGTGTATGTTGTAGCCTGTTTACGCAGTACCCGGGCCGCCTGTCACCATGTCAGCCCGTAGTCCCGCGGCTGCGTACTTGTCGGAGGCCCGGGGCTGCATACACAACCTTGACGGGTTGACACGGCTGTATCTCAGCTGCGCGTGGGTGCTGTGGCTGCCGCGGCTGCGTGCAGGAATTGTGACAAGACACATTTCCGCCCGTAAATCCTAAAATATACACAACACCTCAATTCTGACTGAATTTAAGGTGTGAAACCTATACGTGACAATGTGTGTGAAATATTCAATTGGCCAAAAAGCTCAATACTGGAGCCATAGTATTTTGGTTCTTTTTTCCTTAATTATTTAAAAATATAAGGAGTTGGATTTCAAGGGTGGGGTCAGTGAGTGACCCTACCTAATTTTGGATGGAGAATCCATTTCTGTATTCATATTTATTGTTTTCCTACTCCTTCTTAGGTTAGTTGTATGATTATTATTTTTATGCTATTTTAGTTACTTTTGCAGCTTGCTCTGCAATAGTAGCAAGCTGACAGACAAGCTTGTAGCATGGTGTTGGCAAGCAAGCAACAATGATGGCTGGCTTGGCAGGCCAAGCATGCCCAATGGCCGGAGAAGAGCGTACATGGCAACCCATTCCTGGCACAGAAGGTTCATGGAAGAATTATGATGAGACAAAGTGAGGTAGGGGGAGGGGTAGGACTTGGGTGGTGAACAACTTGGAGGGTAGGTTCAAAGATGGTTGAGGTGGCAATGGAAAGACCTCTGGGGACAGAACTCAACTTGGGGGGGGGAAGTGCTGTTGTATTTATAACCTTGCATTGGGAACTGCATTGCAGGATGCATGCTCGGAAGCTGGGTAGGTTGGGCTCAGAATTTGGGGTGCATGCAGTCTCAGCAGTGGGGATTGGGGGGCTCACCACCGGGTGCAGGTTGGGCCTACTTCAGGAGTGGAGGGCTTGCAACCCACTTGGACAATGCGGACCATGTGATGGACCCAACCCAAACAAGTTTGCAGGCAGCTAGTGCGGGAAGGAGGAGCGGGGAAATAGCGGGTTTATACACTCTGGGGAGGTCGGCACAAGCATAGGCGCGGACCAATTTGCTGATCATGGAATTTGCAGATGCGCACAGACGGATAAAGGCAGGGGGATTGGAGTAGGATGTGGTGGAGGGAAACGCCATGAGAAGGAAAAACTGGACGTACTTAACAATGGAGGGAAAGGTTTTGGAGGGAGTGGACAGATTGTGTAGGGTTGGGTTATGGTTCTGGGCTGTAGGGTTTTATTTCTTTGTTGCTAGGATTTCTATTTGCGCTTGTACTTAGGTTAGGGTTGAGAGGGAGGACTTAAATACCTCACTCTCAACTCGAGGTTGTAGGAAATTGAATGATGGGATGGATGGATGGAGGGATGGAGGGCAGGGGAAAGGAAATTCATCTCTATCTCTTTACTGGAGCATTGTTATCCTTACAGACGCTAGGACCATCAATACCAGAACTTAAGGACAACTAGGAGAGTATTTCTCTCTTACTTTCCACAGCGCCATAAAACTGGTCAAGGTTTGAAAAAGTCAAGTTGAATTGGTCAAAGGTTGAACCTATCAAAGTTCAACGTAACTTGGTCAAAGGAGTCAAACCTTGTTGAAGGACTGTCAAGGTGGTTGTGGTCCAGTCAAAGAATGGTTGAAGTAGCAGTGAAAAACTCAAATAGGTGTCAAAGCATCAAAGGGAAGTTGAAGTTCTAACCTTGAAGAAATTTTGAATTGCCAAGAAATTGCCTGTCAAAGCGGGACCTGTCAAAGTCAAAGGTGAAGTTGCATTGGAAAGAGGGGAAGACAATGGTGGAAAGGAAGATTAGGATGCTCCTGGAGAGCCCAATGATGGGGAAGAAAGTGAAGAAGAAGAAGAAGATACGGAAGAATAAGAAAAAGAATTAGAAAGGGAGAAAGGAAAGGGAAAGGAAGTGATAGAATTGGAAGATGACTGCCCTGCACCTCAGTCTGTTGGAGAGTTGGTTGGAAGATTTATGACTGAGGATGGGGTCCTAGGTGGATATAGGAAGGTGACCCAGGGAGACATTGGGTTCTATGCTTGCTCTGGATGGAAGTTGGTTGGGCAATTTATGCTATTGAAGATGATACAATTGGGGACTTGAAGGAGATTGAGAGGCGTCTTGGGAGGGTTTTGCAGGATTCAAGAAGCAATGCCATTTTTGGGTGGTGTTTAAAAAGTGGAGAAGAATTGGAGAAGAAGAAGGAAAGCAAGGAAGCAAAGAAGGAATTATTGGCAGAGCTAGAAGAATTTTTATCTTTCTCTGGAGTGACTTATTAAATGGGAGCTAATGCTAAGGATAGAGAGGAATTTGAAAGTAGGAAGATAAAGTTGGCTAGTGTTTGGGTACCTAAGGTTACTGATTTAATTGATAAGATTGAGAAGTAGTGGTAGATAAGAAATGTGTTTTTGCTTTATTTTAATTTTATGTGGATTGATGGAATAGAGATACCATTGATTTGATTTTTTTTTGAAAGAGATAGAGTGAATTTGAGATTTCTGGAAAGAGGATTTGATGGAAGGGAGGATGATGATTATGAGGGTTTGGGTTTGGAAGGATAAAGGGAGTGGATGTTGTGGAGTAAGGCTGAACAGTTGGTGAGGTTGGATGCTGGTTCCCATGAGGTTCTCTCAGAGTCTTCTAAAAAGCCTTTCCATTCAACAAAGTATAGGAGTTTGCCACATCTGATGTTGGAGTCCAGGATTTGAGACACTTCTGATTCTTCTTGGCCATCAATTTCCACTGGTTCTGGAGGTGGTTGGTGGCTAGGGGAATTTGGGTCTGAGGAGTAGGGTGTGAGGAGTGAGACATGGAAGACAGTACAGATGGGAGACCATTGATCAAGGAGTTTGAGTTTGAAAGAATGGGAACCTATACTTTCAATAATAAGAAAAGGCCCCAAAAAACGCTCAGAGAGCTTCTTGGAAGGTCTGTTAGTGTTGATATTCTTTGCAGATAACCAAACTTTGTTCCCAGGAGTAATACCTTTTGGGATATCTTTTCTATTAAATTTAGCATAGTATTTATACTTATCATAGACTCTTTGAATTCTTTCTTTAGTTCAATCTGGTTCTTCTGAATCTTATCCAAGCAGTGACTAGCATTTTGGTTGTCCAACACATGCAGGAATTCAAAACTAGGGTGCCTTCCATAAAGGGTGAAGAAAGGTGATTGTTGGGTAGAAGAATGGACAATGTTGTTGTAAGAGAATTCTGCCAAGGGGAGCAAAGTATCCCATTCGTCCTGGTGATTGCTGATAAACATTCAAAGGTATTGTTCTAGTACTTGATTGACTCCTTCATTTTGAGCATCTGTTTCAGGTTGATAAGATGTGGAGAGATTCCTTTGGATCTGTAATTTTTTGCAAAGTGTTTTCCAAAAAGAAGAAATAAATAAGGAGCCTCAGTCACTTATGATGTCAGCAGGTAGACCATCCTTGGAAAAGACATGGCTGATGAAAAGGTTAGAAAGTTCTACTGCAGTCAGTGTACCAGTTGTTTTAAAAAAGAGGGCCATCTTAGAGAAATGGTCCACAACAACAAGTATAGAATCAAATCCATTTGAAAGGTGAAGTTGAGAAATGAAGTCCATAGAGAGTGAAGTCCAGGGGCCATCAGGGATTTGAAGAGGATTGAGCAGTCCTAGTTTCTTTTTATGCCTTGCTTTCTTCCTGCTGCAAAGGTAGCAAGCTGAAACATAGTTCTTAACATACTTTGACATTCCATTCCAGGAGAAATATCTCTTGATGAGGTTGAGAGTCTTCTTTTGGACAGGGTGACCTGCAAGAGGAGAATCTTGTCTTTGATAGAGTATTTTTTGTTTAATGTGGTTAGCTTGTTCAGGTATGACAGCTTTACCATGGTACAGGAGTAAGCCACTAAAGGTGTCTAAGGAATAATAATTTACTTCTTCTTTCTTATTCAGTATTTTAATGATGCCTTGAAATAACTTTTCAGCTATTTGAACACAATTCAATTCACTCAGTTGATTTTCAAGTTTATTAGAAGAAAGAAAAAAGAGTTTAGAATCTTCAACTCCATTTTGTTTCAGAAGATTTTGAAAGTTTCCAGGGTTCTTTTCAGAATATGGCCCCCCGCTGGATACATGTTGTCCTGATGTGACAGGATATCTGGGATGGTTGAAAATTTTCCAGGCCTGTAAGTGATCAATAAATTGAATTCAGGGGGTAGTTCATCCCAATGAACTTTTCTTCTAGTTAGGACCTTGGAAGACATAAAATACTTCAAAGAGGAATGATCCGTTAGAACTTCAAAGGGGTAAGTAACAATCAAGAGGTAGGAGCACCATTTCTGGAGAGCAAAGACAATAGCAAGGAGTTATTTGTCATGGATCTCATAGTTGAGTTCAGAACTGTTCATTTTTCTGCTGTCAAAGGCAATAGGGTGTTTAGTTTTATCAGCAGTAAATTGGTGAAGGACCACACCCAGGGCATATTCACTGGCATCAGTTTCAACATAAGTTCTCAGGAGGTGATCAAAATGGCAAAGGACTGGAGCTTGGGTGAAAGCTTGCTTGATGTTTTCAAATTTTTGCAAATCTTCAGGAGTGAGGTTGAAAGGAGAGCTTTTTCCAGCAATAGAGGTGAGGTGGGAGACCTTTTTGGAGTAGTTCTTTATAAACCTGTGATAGAAGTTGGCAAACCCAAGGAAAGAATACAAGGCTTTTCTGTTTGCAGGGGTAAGCTAGGAAAGGATGGTCTTGACTTTGTTGTTGTCCATGAAGATACCATCCCCTGAGATCACATAGCCAAGGTAGTCCACAGAAGATGCATGGAAGTTGCATTTGGAGGCCTTTGCATATAAATTATGCTTTCTGAGTGTGGTAAGTACTTCAAACACATGAGGGATGTGTTCCTGTAAGGTTTTGGAAAAAATAAGGATATTGTTGAGGTAAACCACCACATAAACTGTGAGGAGATCAGCAAGGATGTCATTGATAAGTTTTTGGAAAGAAGCTGGTGCATTGGTCAGTCCAAAGGGCATGACCAGGTATTGATAGCTTCCAAACTGAGATCTAAATGCTGTTAAGTGTTCATCTCCTTCCTTGATGCGCAGTAATTTTTAGGCGCCTCTGAGGTCAACTTTGGTGAAGATGGAAGAACCTGAAAAGACATTCAGTAAGAAATTCATTGGAGGAAGTGGATATTGATTCTTCCTGGTGACAGTGTTAAGCTTGCGGTAGTCAACACATAACTGCAAACTCCCATCCTTCTTTTTGACTAAAAGAAAAGGTGCCCCAGTCCTTGAAGTGCTGGAAAGGATGAAACCTTTCTCTGCATTCCCTGCTATGTAGGCTTTTAGGGTTGACTTTTCAGTTTGAGATAGCAGATAGATGGGCCCAACTGGAGGGAGAGTTCCTTCCAATTTGATATGGTGATTGTACGCGCAGTGAGGAGGAACTTGATCTTCTTTAAACTTGGAGAAAAAATCTAGAAAAGAATGTTAATCAGCAGGAACTTTTTCCAACACAGTTTCTATTTCTTCAGGGTCTTTGTCAATGTAAAACTCATCCCAGTCAGCTGAAGTATTCTTATGGGTAGTAACAGAAATATGAGAAGAAGTAACCAATTGCATGATATGCAAGGATGAATCCCTGGGTTCCTCCTCCAGAGAAATAGTCAAGGGATCAGCAAATATCCAGGAAAAGTGGGAAATTGTTGAAATCAATGGGAATTGAATGGAGTGTTGAGGATGAAAAGGTTCTGAAGTAAAGGGGAATGGAATGGACTACATTTCCAAAGTCAGAGTATAAGAGGAACCAGTTGAGGGTAGGTTGGCCATGTTGAGTTCAACAAAATTGGAGGAAAGTTCATCAGTTGGCTGGTGTCTTGGGGTGATCAGCCGCATCTGCCAGTTTAATTCAGGATTCCAGTGGTGAAGGAATTCAATTCCCAGGATGAGATCTTCTGAAAATGGTATGTCAAAAAGGAGGGTCTCATTCTAAGCTAAAAAAAGAAGGGACAGAGACCACCCAGTTTTCCTGGTGGGTAATTAGTTGAGAGGGTGACTCATTAGGACTGAAATTGAAAAGAGGAATAGGTTTTACCAAAGGAGTGGGCTGCAAGGAAAAATTTAGAACCATATTATTAGCCATTACAGCTTGAGCAGCACCTGAATCAATCAAAACACTATAAATCAAGTCCTGGTGAAATATAAAAAAACCTAAGCCTTTAGAAAATTTTTCAGAGTAGTATTCTCATATCTTTTGTACCCTAAAATCAGTAGGGTGATAATGCTGGAGTACAGCAGGAAAACCACCTGATTGTTTTCTTGGCTTGGAGGTAGAGGAAGAGTTGGTGTTGGAGGAAGGGTTGGAGAGAGGCTTATTTTTACAATTGTCTATCTTGTGCTTCCCTGCACAATTGATACATAGTACCTCCTTCTCCCTTTTAGCCTTTTTTTCAGCCTTGAGCTTTCCATCAGGACCTAAGTCCAAGGTAGGTTTGGTTTGGGAAGATTGCTTCTTTGCTGATTTTTTTTCTTCTTGGACTTACCTTTGCCCTTGTCAGACTGGGAGGAATTGGCTTGGGATTGGGAGGAATTCTGCTGTTTAGAGTGGGTTGGCTGGGAAGATTCTTCCTTGACTTGTTTGTGGTACCTGGTATTGTAAGCCAAAACAACATCCATAAGGTCTTGAAGGTTGTCTACAGAACCATCATAACCAGCTGACTGGTCCAGAATTTGAGCAGGGAGGCTTTGAAAAAAATGGAAGTAGAAGGCTCTATCCCCCCATCCAGAAACAATACTCATTAGGGAGCAGAATTCTGTGATATGGGGGGAAGCGTGTCCTGAGTCCTTCATCTTCAAATTCACAAGTTCCTTTTTTGCTTTGGCTACTTCCAGATGGTCACGGAAGAGGGTATGAAGTTGTTCCATGAAGTCCTGCCAGGAGTTGAGTAGGAATGAAGCCTCTTGATTGGAGAGGTGAGCCAGATAGGGTTGAATCCAACAATTTTTGCTCCCAGTGAGATAGGAGACAGCAAACAGCACTTTCCTTCAATCAACACAGAATTTCCCTTTGTTTTTTGCAAAGATGAGTTCACAAGCTTGTAAAAAGGGTCTGAGCTTGGCAGGATTACTGCATTCAAATTTGTCTGGCGGGTTCATCAATGGGGATTTGAAGGTTCCAGAGTGGGAGGTACTAGTTGTTGGGGGTTGAGAAATTTTGGCTACCGCTGAAGTCATAGTTTGAAGCAAGGCTAGGAGAGTAGGGTACACAGATGGAGTTTGAGGAGTTTGCCTTGGAGGATCCAGGATTTCAGTTGAAGCAGAAGGTTGGGAAACTCCTTCTTGAGGAACCGAGACTGGTGAGTTAAGATTGCTAAGGATCCTCAAATCAAAGCCTGAGTCTATTGTTTCTTCCTCCTCCTCCTTGTCCTCAGGGAGGGGTATTAAACTGGGATTGTACAAAGGGGAGTCCAATCCAAAGCCTTCTTGGGGGTATTGACCAATCACACAATTAATAAATGGTCTGACAACAGGAGGAGCAGGAGATAAAGAAGCTCTTGGAGGAGCTTGAGGAAGGATACCAGTATCCAAGGTGTTGGAAGCTGGCGCAGGGAGGTTGGAAAAGGTCCTCCCTTCTCCATGGGATTGAGGAGTAGATTGATTGTGGTCCTGTACGTCCATACTAGAGCCACATCCTTGGGCTGCCCAAATAAGAGGTGGACTGGTAATGATGGATGGTTGTGCACGTTGAGGAGGCATGGTTTCCAAGTATTCCATACGGGAGTGAACCAAGAAAAGAACCAAGAGATAGAGGAAGAAAAGAAATGGCCCCAAAAGTTTTGAGGTTGTACAACTTCCTGGCGGAGCTTGTCAGAGTGTGTCAAAGTTGAGGGTCAAAGCGCCATAGTCAAATTTCAAAGCATTGAAGTCAAAGGTTCAAGCGTTGAAGTCAAAGATTGAAGCGTCAAAGTAAAAGTCAAAGCCTCAAGGTTGAAGTTGAATTCAAAGTGTCAAAGTTGAAGTCAAAGTCAAATTCAAAGTTTAATCAAGTCTATTGGGGCCTCTGAATGCCTTCAAAGTACTGTTGGAGTTTGAATTTCCCTTTGAAGCATTGTATAAGGGCCAAATTTGGGGAGAGAGAGGTAGATAAATTCAACAGGGATATCCTTTGGAAACGTGGAGGCCACACACTGTTTAGCTCTGTACCAGACACACCCCCAAATATTGCAGGTAGTGTTATCCTTAATATGGAAAGTGTTGAGGTAGATGGGTGGAATAGGTCTATGGAGATATAGAGATGGGTAGAGATTGAGGGGAAGGAATTAGTATAATTTCAAAAATGCTCATAGCAGGCATGGGGCTGGAGGCACAGGCACTACTTCTCACAGAGCTTGGGATAGAAATGAAGGGATAGATTGCAGATGAAGATGGTACGTAGTGTAAGTACAATGATAAGAGAAGAATCCAGGAGTAAGTCTCTGAATGATCTGGGTAAGGGAATCCTGTAAGAGTAACACAAGAAGGGCAGGTGAAATGAGTAAGGTAGGCTGGTTGGCTTTCTTGTGCTGAGATTACACCTATTGGATGGGGGACTAACCAATAAGAAGTAGTATACTAATTCCTTGGGGGAATTGGTCCAGGAAGGGGAGAGAGGCCAGTATACATGAGAAATGAGAAGTGCTTGAGGAGGGATGACTGGTTCTGGGCTGGGATGCCCCATGGCATTACATTTTGGCCAATTGGACTGGATTTTGTAGCTTGACAGATAAAGTAATGGGCCTGTCCAGAAAGATATGGCCTGTACTGAACTGGAGTACGGGTTGTCCAGCCAGGGGTATGTACTAGTGATTTACTGTAGGTACTTCCCATGCCAGATAGAGTTGAAGGAGAGATGAGGATACACCAAGCCATAGAGAGGTGGGGGGTATTCCTGGGAGATTATCTGAGGGCTGCACAGCATGCAGGAGGATACTTCAGGATGTACAGCATCTGGGTCCAGGGGTGGAAGGTAGATTGTACCCAACTGTGAATGTCTGAGGAGACTGAGTCAAATTGTGGTTATGATACTAACCTAAGTACAAGCACAACTGAAAGCCTAAAAACAAAATTAAGAAAGAACCCCTAAAATCCAGAACCCTAGCCCAACCTTAACCCATACCTCCCAATCCCTCCCAACCCTTCCCCTGTTTCATACGTCCGGTTTTTCCTTCTCATGCCGCGGCCCTCCTCCGCATCCTACTCAGAGCCCCCCATGTTTATTGGTCTGTGTGCATCTGCAGATTGGTCTGCGCCTATTCTTGTGCAGACCTCCCCGGCGCGCATAATCCAAATTCTGCTTTCCAAACTAGCCTCCCGCAAACTTGGTCAGTTTGGCTCCATTATTTGGTCTGCTCTGTCCAAGTGGATTGCAAGCCCGCCATTCCTGGAGTAGGCCCAACCTGCAACAAATTCTGAGCCTGACCTACCCAACTGCTGAGCGCGCAGCCCACAACGCAGTTTCTGATCCAAGGTTATCAATAAAACACCACATCCCCCTTCCAAGTTGAGTTCTGTCCCCAGAGGTCTTCCCATTGCTGCCTTGACCATTCCCGCACTCATCTCCAAGTAACTCACCAGCCACCCTTCCCTATTCACCCAAGTTCCACCCCCCACTTCCAACTTATCTTTGCCATGGTTCTGCCCTGCACCTTCTGTGCCAGGCATGGGTTAAACTTTACCTTTCTCTCCCGTTGTTGCAAGTGCTCATCCTTCCGCGCCAGAAATTGTTGCTGCTTTCTTGGAAACAATATGCTGCAAGCCCATCCCGGCCCCCATTTTCCTTGTCCACGCAAGATGGCCCGCCACAACTTGTTTTTAGTATCAAGAAACAATTCAATCTTGGAGGGATTGTGGACTCATCCCAGCTTGCCATCCTCCTGCCGCCCGCAAGCTCCACCACCCCTGACCTTGGCCAAAGGCCACAACTTGGCCTTCCCTTTTCCATTGTACCGGACTGCCGCGCAAGGAGTAATTCACAAACACTGCGGAATGGCAAGTGGCCCTCTGCTACTGGGCCAACTGGGTCTGCATTAACCAAGGCACAACCAACCCATGCATGGAGGAACTTTTTGGAAGGCACCCGGATCCCCCTCCAGCCCCTGGCCGAACTCCCAGTCCCCTGCCTCCTCCTCCTCTGGCTCCTGGAACTCCACCCCCCGTGTCTCCATCAGCATAACCATCCCTGGAGCCTGGGGGTTGCCCCTCAACCCCAGCATCCCCAGAATGGGTTGTAATTACATCTTTGCCTCTGGATTCACCTCCTCCCTGCGCAAACAATCCAGAGATACCAGACATCCCCACCAGGCTAGGGCTAAGGGAGGCATGCTTCAAGGACTTCACAGCCAAGGCAGAAAACCCCCTATGGTGGTTCCTCTCAGCTCCAGGCGCTTGTGGAGCAAAATCCCGGTTCAAACTATTGGCGGTGTGGTGGTCCTTTATAGACACAAGTTGGAATGGGCTGAGAGCTGTGCGCTCAGCAGTAGCAGGGGGATCAGCAGGCAAAGCGCTCTCAGCAAAGGTTGTGGCTTTGCTGCAGCAAGTCAAGCTGTGGGCTCAGCAGAAGTCAAATTGTGCTCAGCATCTGGAGATGCAGGACAGATTGGATTGAATTGCGTGCGGATTGCATGTTGCAAGACAGGGATTGGATTGCGCGGATATATCTCAGATATCTGGAATGGCGCTTCAGGCGGATGCGGAAATGCGCGGGGGGCTCCTATTTGGGTGCTGCGCAAGTCCGCTTCATGAGAAGGACAAACCAGGTGGACGTAATGGCAGGTGGGAAATACGGATGAATGGATATGGGATATGGGATGTGGGATATGGGTTGTGGATTATGGGATGGGAAGGGTAGGATTGAGGCTAGGGTTCTGTGCTTAGGGGTTGTATTTCATCATTCTTTCTTTTTTCTGGTTGTACTTAGGTTGGGGTTGAGGGGGAGGCTACTTAAGCCGCACCCTCAACCTGGATATCATGGTGAGGGTGAAGAAAACCGGTTGTCATAGGTTTTGGAAGGATCTTTATTTCTCCATTCTCTATCTCTCAGTCAAAAGGGGAACAGTTGCACTCAGGGTTTACAGACGCAAGGGATCAATAACTTCCAAACTTGGAACCATTAAGGTGGAAGTCCTCTTTTGAATTCCACATCTGGGGGTCTGGCCGGGAAGTAATCTTTTTTGCCTTGTCTCTTGAAACTAACAAGCGCAATGTCCCAGTACCACCCATCAACAATTGCAGGTTCATCTAACGTTACCCCAACTCCTCTTCCTCCTCCTCCTCCTCTGGCTTCTCAGAAGCAACCCTCATCAGGGGCAGGATAGGGTTTCCCTTGTTCCAACAATGGCGCCAACCAAAACCCAGTTTGCATCAGGACGCGGGACTATCCTCACATCCGGTTCAACACTGAGGATGTTGAGCAAATCCTTGCACAATACAAAGGAATTTCCAACGCGGAAGGTGAAACGGGTTTGGACAAGGCTTGGCTTTTTGTCCTCTTTATCACTGACAAAGAGAAGCTTTGGGATGTGGAGGAGATGGAGAGATATGAGGAACTTGACTGGCCCAAACTGAAGGAACAAATCTTGGCACGGTGAGGAAGGAGCAAACCTTGGTTTTTGGAAAGCAACTTTGAGCAAGCCACGGCAAAAGCAAGCGCAAATGGCAGAGTCTGGAAGCAAGCCCAATTGGGGTATTATGTAGCAATGTTTAATTGGGTCTATTGTTACCTGGCAAAGAACAAAGTGATATTGGGGCAGAAGGGCGCAATGAAGAGGGCGTTTTTAGCAGGGCTCAGTCCCCCACTCTGTTGGCGGGTGCAGCCGCACTTGTACAACAACAACCTGGTAAAGAGGTTGTTGGATGGCAGTATTGCGCTTCTTCTGGACATCCTTTTCATTTTTTGCGCGGTGGAAAGCAAGCTGGACTTAGAGGAACTGATGGAGGACACAGAAAGTTTGTTCCCAACGGGGTTACAGAAGTCTGCTTCCAACACTCCAGCGGAACTGACACAAGCTCCAGTTGCGGGCCCCTCAAAAAAGGAACACGCTCAGGCGCCACCACCAACAACAAGCCCAGAGGTTAGGGAGATGATGGATCTTTCTGAGTCAAATGTTTTCTGGTTCACGCAATCTGCCTCCTCACCTTGGGGGACTGCTTCCACCATTGAATCTGCCTGTGTTGTGGTTATGCAATTACTGTGGGGAAAAGGGGCATATGCGTTTGGGGTGCAATAAAATGACAAAGGACCTCAAGGCGCAATTGGTTCTACTGGTGGGAATGGGATTCATGTTCCTAACGGGCAAGCAGATTTCCTCCAAACCTGGGAACATGACTGTCATGGAGCAAGTGCGCCCGCGGGGAGAGGAATTGGCAGTAACTGCTCAAGCTTTGCTGGGGATTGTCACTGGTCCTGGGGTATGGAAACCACCGCGCGTGGAAGCAGAAGTGAGGGTGCTAGTAACGGAGGAATTGGTGGTGGTGGAAAGGATGGATGTGGATGCTAAGGAAAGGGCACCCCCATCAGCGCCTAAGCTGACCACGCGCATTCCAGAAACAGATGGATGGCCAGTTAATCCAACAGGCAAGAAGAAGGCGGTGGAAATAGTGCGCAGGGTGATGGGCAATGAAACAACTATTCCCTTGACCTTGAAGGAGTTGGGGGTGGTTTCACTGGTTTTGGTATATGAGATGGTTCAAGCACTGAAGGATTGCGGACACAATAGGATCCCTCCAACAGTGAAACGGGTGAACTTGGCTTGGGATGACGCGGAGCGCAAGCTAGTGGGGATGAAATCGGTTTCAACTCCACTGGCTTAACTTTCAATGAAGATTTATGGAATGAAAGTGTGTGTGCTGGTGGATAGCAGCTCTATGGTGAACCTTCTTCTGTCTAGATTGGTTGATGGAATGGGATTTGTTTGGCAGGAATGGGCGATGGGGCTTTGCGCTCTTAACGGCGGGGCATGTTGCGTGGATGGGGTTGTGGAGGAGGAAGAGGTTGAGGTTGCAAGGTTCTGTAAACCACTTTCTTTTCTATTGCTTGATTGCGGAGAGGCTATTTTATGACGGCCATTCATGTTTGGGTTCCAAGTGCCAATGACATGTGATCCAGAGGGGGGGGGGCGGAAGCGTTAAGGGTAGAAAATTTTTCCGGAAAGAGATTCAAAACCACAATCTGCAATCAGGGGTTGGGGAAGTGGATGCGGGATTTGGAAAGAGAGGAGGAGGAGGACCCTGGCGCGTAGCTGGTTTGCAAGGGCGGTCTGGAGGCATATTTTGACTAGTTGGCCAAGGTTACCGCATGGAGCAAGCTCTGGCTTTGTGGGGGCGGTCAACCAGTGAGGAGCAGGTGGGAAGAAGGGAGGAAGCGTGGGATGCACAAGCGCCAGAAGTAATTTCTTTTCCTCAGTGTGAATCTCCGGGAGGTACTTCACAAAAGCACTATCATTGTGCCACGCTTGTGAGCAAAGGCAAAAGCTGCTGTTTGGTTTTGAATAGGACCTATGGTAACGGATGCATGCAGATGGCGCGGTGCAATGTAGGAAAGTATAAGCTGGTCAGGAAAAAGGTTCATCCCTGAAGCAAAGCAATGCCGCAGGATCTGAACAGACCACTGAAACTGATTCCTTGGTTGCAGGACCCTTGGGAATCTCTGCTGAAGGTGTGAGGATGGGTAATGCGATTGGAGTGGATTACAGATGAGCGGATGGCGGCCCTTAAATTTGGACCGCCAGGCTGGTTAAGAATGGAGGAATGGGATTTTCTGACTTTGTTACTTGTTCTCCGGGAAAGAGCACTTGCATTTGGACCTGAAGAGCGGGGAATGTTAAGGAGTAAGATAGGAAACCCTTATGTGATTCCAACGGTTCACCACCAACCTTGGAAGATAAAGCCTATTACAATTCCGCGGGCAGTTTGGGGAACCTTCTTGGAGCTGGTGCGCAAGTGTTTGGGGACAGGTCTTTATGAGCAGTCAACTTCAAGTTACTTGAGTCCAATCTTTGTGGTGGTTAAGCAGGATGGGAATTCATTAAAGATTGTTCATGATCTGCAGCGGCTCAATTTGTTTAGAATCCAAGACACAGGACAACCTCCACAAGTGGAAACGTTTCTGGAATCTATAGCTGGATGCTCGTGCTATGGGCTGGTGGATGTGATGGGCAGATATTACCAGCGCAAACTTGATTGGAGTTTGCCTCCAATGACTGCCTTTGAAACCGGATTGGGCAGGATGCAACTGACACGGCTGCTGCAAGGTGCCACTAACTTGGTTGCGGTTTACCAAGCGCAGATGACCTGGATTCTGAAGGATGATATTCTGGAGGGGGTTCAGATTTTCATTGATGAAGGGGGAATCAAAGGCCCTTAGATGGATTACCAAGGGGAAAGGCTTACCAAAGCTCCAGAAATTTGGCAATTTTTCTGGGAGTACGCGCAAACGCTGGAACAGATCTTGTTCTGGATCAAGGAAGCAGGACTTACTGTGTTGTGGAGAAAGTTAGTGGTCTGCGTACCCGTGCTGGAGGTTCTAGGACATTTGGTGTCTTCCAACGGAAGGAAGATTGTGGAAAAGAAACGCAACAAAGTTCTTGAGTGGCCAAAACCAAAGACTGTATTGCACATTCTCCAGTTCTTGGGATTGGTAGCTACATGGAGATGCTCATTGAGCTGTTTGCGGAGGTTGCTAGCCCATTTCAGGAATTAATGCGTAAGGGTGCAGAATGGACCTGGGGGTCAAACTGTGACAATGCCTTTGGAAAACTCAAGGAGATTTTTGGGCTCAATATTGCACTGCGGGACCTGGATTATGACACAGAGGAATTTATCAGTTGGCCTTGGATTCAAGCAAGCTTGACCCAGGGGCGGTGCTGACCCAGGAGGACAAGGGGAAAGATTGTCCTGTTCTTTAAAATTCTGTTACGTTTACGCCAACAGAGAGCTGGTACCTGCAGCCAAAGTTGGAAATTTGCGGGGTCACTAAGATTTTGCAGAGGTTGTAGCATTTGCTATGGGGGATTAAATTTTTGCTTCTGCTGGATGCGGAGGCGCTGGCGCGGATGATCAATTCACCAATGCTTCCAAATGCGCCTATGACCAGGTGGGTCGCGTTCGTTCTGTTTTTCTCTTTCAAAGTTGTGCATGTTCCAGGGAAGGCCTTTACAATTCTGGACGCGCTGTTGTGGTACCTGCGGGATTATCCATACAAAGGTGCGGAACCATTGGATGTGGAGGCTCCAATGGTTAAGTTTGGGGTTGTGGAAGTAGGCTTTCAACTTCTGCTCCAGCAGTCTGGGAGGTACATGGTCCTCAGTTCATATTTGTGGGATCTTAGTTTTCCCAATGAAACGCGGGCCAAGATTGTTCAATGGATTTGGCTGAGAGTGGGAAATTTCTACCTGCAGGAAGGAAAGCTGTGGCGGCAGAGCGCCCCGGTACTGCTTGTGGTCAGCACATCAAGGGTGGATCAGGAGGTAATTCTGGGAAGTCTGCATGACAATCTTGGCCATCGCGGCAATCTTGGAACACAGAAGCGGGTGAAGGAGATGTTCTGGTGGCCGGTTGTAGTACGCATGGTGCAGGAATTGGTAAAGTAATGCAAAGCATGTCAGAAGTGGAGGGCAACCTTACCTTGGAAAGTAGGTATCCCTACCGGAGAGGAAGCCTTGTTTGGGCGGGTTTCTCTGGACATTGTGCACATCAAGGCAGGTAAGTTTGGGCAACTCCTTGTTGCGCAGGATGATCTGTTGGGATGGGTGGAAGCACAGCCACTGGTGAAGCTTTTGGCTGAAAAAGTTGGTCAGTTTCTGGAGGAAGATTGGTTTGCGTGTTACAGATCAATTTGGCTGGTAAAAGTCAATGGGGGTGCGGAGTTGGTGCAAATTTGCGGAGCAAAGTTTGGGAAAGTGACAAAGTACTATCCGGAAGGCACGGGGATGATTGAGCGCGGTCACCAGCCAATCAAGGATGCAATGGTGAAGATGTGTGGCAAGGATGGTAAGTGGTGGCAGGAAAACCTCCTGGTAATTCTTTTTGCGGACAGGATCTTGGTAAAGAGATCAACAGGTTTTTTGCCGTAAAAGCTGCTATTTGGGAAGCAACCTGTGCTTCCAATTGAAATTGAGCTGGCAACCTTTCTGGGTATTGATTGGTGGAAGGTTAAGACGGCTGCAGATCTGGTCAAGGCCCACACCAAGAAACTCCTGCAACGGGACAAGATTTAGGAGAAGA
Organism: Puccinia polysora; assembly: GCA_025617555.3. Taxonomy (NCBI): domain Eukaryota; kingdom Fungi; phylum Basidiomycota; class Pucciniomycetes; order Pucciniales; family Pucciniaceae; genus Puccinia; species Puccinia polysora. The sequence continues at coordinate 21,954,412 of CM062620.1, read as the reverse complement.
TGGCAGGAAGACTGAAGATGACCTGCATAAAGTCCATCCGCTACTGGGACAAGCGCTGCGCGCATAATATCCGGGATCCGTTGCCAAAGGGGGACTTGGTCCTGCTTTACAACTGGAGCCTGGAAATTCAATGGGGGAATCTCTTTGCTAATCAATGGAACAGGCCTTTTTGCATGATGTCCAAGTTCACCAGAGGTAGCTACCAGTTGGAGGAATTGGATGGAACTCCGCTCAAGCAGAAGGCCGTGGCTTTGCATGTGAAAAAATTCTTCGCACGGGGCTCAACTTCATTGGACAAGATGGCTGGTTTGGATAGAAAAGGGGAAAAAAAAGCAACTCTGTCTTCCAATGAAAAGCCCGTGCGCGTGCTTTTCATCTGGCAAAGTAAACGACTGCAGACCGCTGGGGACAGAAGCCAAGTTGGGGGGGAAATGGATGAATAGGGGATATGATTGGATTTGGTGAGGGGGTGTTCTAGCCGGTTCACAGCCGGAATAACTAGAGACCCCAGAATGTTTTTTTTCTTATTTTTGTCTCTCTGGATTGGCTTTCCAGATTATTTCTGGCTATGGATGGTTTCTTTTAGGTATGGGCATGGCGCAAAGCAGGGTTTGTAGATGCAAGGAAAAGCCCTGCATTCTGGATGCAAACGCATGGACAATTTCCAACGGATGATTCATGGAACTAGGAAAGTGCATTGCGCAGAACAGATGTGGTTCAAAGAGCAAAGGAGTGGGCTTGGAAACAGGTCAGTGTTTTACAAAAACAAAAAATCTTTTTTTGAAGTTTTCTTGGTTATCTTATAGATGGAAGGTGAAAATGGGTTTGGGCTGATCCTTTTTCTTTATATCTCTCATGGATGTGCGTGTGCCGCTGGTTTTCTTTGTACTCTCTCTGTTCTGTAGATGGGTGCAGGGAACTGTGTGGCTGTTTGTCCGGGGCGTTCCAGGTACCTTGAGCGGATACTTCTCACTCTCACAGATTCCTCACTCTTGCAGGTTGCTCTCAAAAGCCCAGATCTTGTGCATGGATGTTCTTACTCTCACTGGATACTCTCAGTGGTGTGTATCCTTCTCAATCTTGCGAATCTCGCGTGCATCTCTTATTTCTCCCAGGGGTCTCACAAAGCCCAAAGGATGCTCAGGATGGCGTGGCAAAAGTCCTTATCTTTGCATAGGCAGGGGGAAGGATACAAGATAGATGGAAGAAAGAGGAGAAAGGGGGGCAATCCGCCTAAGCTGGCCAAGTCCTCATCACATCATCTTTGCCAGAGCCGCCGCGGCTAGGGATTGGAAAGCCACCACAACCTTGCGTTGCGCATTGGCAGTGTGTGCGTAGGGAACCGCTAGAAACCACTGGAGGAGTTTGTCCCCGTTTTTCACCATTCTGTCAAACCTTTCCAAGGGAAGTGCCGGAACTAGGGGGATTTCCAGGATCTTGGGAGTCGCGGCCGGAGGGGTTGGAGCATCCATGGGTTCCGGTGACAAGGTGTCACCATGGTAGACGGTGCGCGCGCAGGCTCCTGTGATGACTTCAGAACCAGAGATGGCAATGGTGGCGGAGGAGATGAAGCCAGAGTGGGAGGACGCAGTGGCGGTGGAGGAGGAGCTGGCCTCAGTGTTTATGGAGGAGGAGCAGCCGGATGGTTTGGGATCCTTGGGTCCATTGCTGGCACATTGATCTGTACCCGCGCGGCCCACTCATGGGTGGCGTTCTAGAAGGCCGCAAAGTTTGGGAATTCCTGGCATCTTGGAGGTCTAGCCCAGCGCAATGGAAAGCTGGAGTTTTGGCTCTTGTGAAATGGAGGATTTTGTGGGGCACATTGCGGAAAATTGCAAGGTAAGCCAGGCGGTTCCACTCATTTTTCAAGATCTTCTCATTGCTCAAGATCACAAAGAAGTTGCAACGGTTCCTCTTGCGCAGGCAACCTTGGGGGCGTTTGTGGGGCATGCCCTCCAATAGGGAGCAGCGGCGTTGTCTGGCTTGGCACGGGACACAGGCGCGCCGGCCTGGAAAAATTTGGCACAAAAGGCCATTCCGGCTGCAGTATGTGCAGGAAATAATTGGTGTGGAGTGTTGGATGAGGTTTCTCTTTTCTTTCTTTGGTCTGATGAAAGGGTACAGTTGGAGGTGGTATAGTGGGAGGTAGGTGAGATAGCGGTGGATCTCTGGGGACAGAACTCAATTTGGGGGGGGATGTGGTGGTCTTTTATAGACATGAGTTGGAATAGGCTGCGCGCTGCATGCTCACCAGTAGCAGCGGGCTCAGAAGGGGAAGCATGCTCAGAAATGGGTGCAGCTTTGCTGCAGCAAGTTGCGCTACGTGCTCAGCAGAAGTCTAATTTGGCTCAGCATCTGGAGATTCAGGATGGATTGGATTTGATCTGATTGGACAGATTGCACGCAGATTGCGCACCACAAGACGTGGATCAGATTTGGCGGATATATTTTGGATATCTGCAATGGCGCGTCAGGCGGATGCAGACATGCGCGGGGGGCTCCAAGTTGGGCATGGCGCAAGGACGTTTCATGAGAAGGAAAAACCGGTTGGAGATAATTGCAGGCCAGAAATACGGATGGATGGATATGGGATATGGGATGTGGGATATGGGATGTGGGATATGGGTTGTGGATTATGGGATGGGAAGGGTAGGGTTGAGGCTAGGGTTCTGTGCTTAGGGGTTGTATTTCATTATTCTTGCTTTTTTCTGGTTGTACTTAGGTTAGGGTTGAGGGGGAGGCTACTTAAGCCGCACCCTTAACCTGGATATCATGGGGAGGGGGGCAAACACCAGTTGTCATAGGTTTTGGAAGGATATTTATTTCTCAATTCTCTATCTCTCAGTCAAAGGGGGAACAGTTGCACTCAGGTTTTACAGACGCAAGGGATAAATAACTTTGGAACCTGGAATCATTAAGGGGGAAGTCCTCTTTTGAATTCCACAGCGGCCTTCTGAGGACTTCTGAACGCGGCGCGGTTGGAAATGGTGGGGGTTATGGACCCAATTTATGCATATCTCAACCTCCCCTTTCCCTTTTTTTCCCTTTCTTGTCTTTATCCACGCAATTCTGTATTTTTGAAGAAATAGACTTTTGATGGCCTATCCTTGAGTGAGTGGCCTTGAGCATTGAGTGAGAGTGAGAGTGGGAATAAGAGAATTGGAAACCCGCATCCGCGCATGGGCCCCGCAAGCAAAATTGAGCCTGAGTAAGAGTGAGAAACAAGTAGATCTGAATGCGCACATGGATCCTGAGAGAAAGGAATCCCAAGCATGAGTAAAGCAACCAAAAAGTCCACGTCTGCACGCAAGCCTGAGAGAAAAGAGCCCCAAAATTCGCGTCCCATATTTTCAATGTCTCCAGAAAGGTACCTGGACCACCCCAGACAAACTTCCACACAGTTCCCATACCCAGTCTGCAAACAAACACAACAACCAAACACCAGCGTGCGCACAAAACTTAAGAGAGAGAAAAGACACCAGAGAATGGACATTCTGGGGTGCCAAGTTGTTCCTACTGTGAACCAGCTAGTTCACACCCTTACCAAATCAAACTATTCCCCCATCCACCTTTCCAATCCATGCCTAAGAGAGGAAGAAAGAAAGAAACATAGAAACAGAGTTTTTTTTAAAAAAAAAATGTCCCCCTACCAAAACCAACATTGGGCCTCTTCTGCTTTTTTTCCTGCATCTCCCATCTGCGGGGCTTGTCCTTGCATTCATGGATCAAGCTTGGGCTTCGCCCATTTCCCTAATCAGGCTTTAACATCCAACACTAGCACCCCCCACAGCTGGCCACAACCTTTGTGCCTGTTGGCAGATCCGTGCGTTGGCTTCAACCTATCCCACATGGGTACTGAGCGTGACTTTTTGTAACAACCCGCCACAATATTTTTCCCTCCCTCAAGGCCCTCCTATGTCCTTTGGGATCCAAACCCACCCACGTGCAAAACCCAAGCCCAGGCAACCTCTCCAAGGCAGCCCTATTGTCCTCCCTCACAAGGAAGGAAAAGTTTTCCAAACCCTTGAATCCCCAATCTCCTTGAGCTCTGCTCCATTCACACAACACTTCCCGCTCCTTGCAATTTCCTTGGCCTTCTTCTTCCCTCTGAATTCTGCAGGCTGTACATCCACTTCTGGACGGCACACAACCAGAACCTCCCCCTCCACCACCCCATCTGGGCCACACTTCCCACCTTCAATAACTTCCACAGCCTCCTTCTCCCCTCCAGAGTTTCCAGGCTGTACATCCACCTCCATGCTACATGTAAAAGCTTCTGGGGCCAGAGCCAATGGTTGCTCTTCTGCATCCACCGCCATCCTATCCACCACCACAACTTGTTCCTTTGCCGCTATAATCCTAAAATCAGCCTCTACCCATGGAAGTTTCCACAACCCAGGTCTGGTTGCAATACCAAGGAATTTTTGAGCCATTTTACCTGCTCCCTGGGATAGCAATTGCACCTTCTGCATGGAAGTTGACTGCCCTGAGTCTTCCAAAATCTGGTTGCCCGTAGGGGACCTGTATCCTGTCTCTGCTTACAAACCCTTGACTGGATTCTTGAATTCCAACAACCAATGTCCATTACCGCCACAATGAATGCACACCCAAGGCGCGGGAGCACTTGGAGGTGGAAATACCTTGGCTGCATGTAGCAGGGGACTGCTCTTTTTTTGTGACATCCAATTCATGTATATCTTCAGAACCTTCATTAACTTGGGAAGTTTGCTGACCATTGGTTGCGGGATTGGGATGTTCCACAAAGTCAACGGAGTGGCAGCTTGCGCATGGGCCGTAATTGGAACCGCCAGAGGCCAAGGAGCCACCCTCTTTGGTTCCACCAGACAGAATCTTGTGGTGTCCTCAATTAGTTCCTACAGGTAAATCTTTTTTTCCACCATGTGGCAGATAATGCACAAATCCAGAAGGAGCGCAATGCTCCTGTCCACCAATTGCTTAACCAGGCCACAATTTTTCAAGTACCGCTACACTCCCCACTGGAGCTGGGGTGAAAGTCTGCCCACAAAATCCCGCTTCATTGCCTCCATCTTCCCTGCCACCACATGGTTCTTCTTCAAGTAACCTTAGATCCAGTTGAACTCTGACATATACTCCTCCAGGTCCCTTTGCCTCCATACCCCTCTGGGCGCACTGGCTTCTGCCACAGCCTGCTCAAAATCACCTTCCTGGAACTGGAGCTTGCACCTTTCCCACCTTTCCAACATTTTTGACTTTCAACCTTCCCCAATCCTGGGCCCCATATCCAGCCATGTCCTCCACATCCAAAAGGGAGGCCTCATCAGTTATGAAGAGGAAAATATTCCAAAACTTATTTGCATCCATTGCACCTTTTGAATCCGCAATCTCTTCAAAACTTGCAAGAAACTGCCCCACATCCGCAGTGTTATCAAAAAATGGGAAAATCCCACGGCCTAAGCCATACCGGCTGTGGAGCCTTTCTGTTGGATTCCAGATTAGTAAATGGAAACATTGCACCCGCTACCTTCAAGAGACTAGGAAAAAAAATTACTTCCCGGCCAGACCCCCAGATGTGGAAAAAAGAGGGGGATACTCCCCTATGTTGTCCTCAAGTTTGGAAGTTACTGTTCCAAGTGTTGTAAGACTCCAAAGGGTCTAGGCTGTGGCAGTTCTATGGAGGGGGAAGGTGCTGTTTGGGCTGCCCTCCTGAGTGTTACAAAAATATTTAAATGTAACCAAGATCAAGGTCAAGAACTTTTTAAGTGAGGAATCAAGTAGTAAAGGGTAAAGTTTGATAATAGTTGGTAGCAATGGAACAGAAATATCTGAGGCAGGATTATGTGGGAGATATTTGAACAAAAGAAGTTTAAAGTTTGTCTAAAGTTCAAAAAAAAAGCTGTTTTATGTGCACAATACCCACAAGCTAATAACTCTGGGCGTCAGCAGAAGATAGGGAATGATCAACTCAAACCCCAACCAACCTCCAGGCTCTCAATAAACCCGCACAACTCTCCGCAATCAAGCGCTTGAAGGGTACCAGATAACTTAGGGTGGCCCTAAAAGAAAAAGCAAAATTTTTTGAGAAGCTCTAAAAGCAAACAGTAACTGATTTGAACAGGGATAACCTCAACACTTCTCAAGGAACTCAAGAGTAGGCTGGCAGAATGCAAATTTGAAAAAAATAAAAGGAGGTATAACACTTCAGGTTTTAAGCTTAATAAAACCTCTTCAATCAATTGTGGTTGGCTCCAGAAAGATGATCAAGGAAGGATCAAGACCAGTATGGTCAGAGAAAGGGATCAAAGAGTGGTGCAACACACTCAAGAATTCTAACAGACAGAATTCTCTTTAACCAGCAAGGCAATTGGTTGGTGATAAGGATCAGGCCTCAGAGGGGCAAAGACTCAGGATCAATGGATCAAGGGGCAATCATAGATATACCCAGGATAAGGATGGATCAGATTTCAGATAATAACTGGGGGGCATATGCACACACTCCCATGGATATTTGGAAAAAGGTAGGGGAGAGCCCCTCCTTTTATGGGCAGGAGGCCATGTTTTACTATTTAAAAGAGATACTAAAAATAGAGCAAAAAAAAGTTTTTTTTTCAAATAAATGATCAGTTCCAGAAAAACAAACAAGTGATGATTAACAGAACACAACCAGGATGTTTCATAAAAAATGGACACACAAAAAAAATATGAAATGAGGATGAACAAACAACAACAAAAAAAAAAGAGGGAGGCCAGAGGTCAGAGTTGGCGGTGGCTGGTGATGAAGGCCAGGTGAGGATGGCCGAGCAAGACCAAGCTTGCGGCCGGAGGAGGTTCAGCTACCCAATTGGGCGGTGCAAGGTTGAAATGCAACAAGGTTGCCATCAAGGATTGGTCCAAAGGCAATTGGGGGATTGGTTGATTGATAAAGGATGACCAATTGACTTTGATGGATTGTTCATCCTTGTTGATAGCTCAATTGGGGTTGCAATTGAAGGATGGGAGCAAGTTGGTGGATTGGCGGGGATCAGATTGGTGAGGGGGCTTGAGGAGCCGTTGAGGTTGCAGCAATATGAGGAAGAGCGGCCGTGAGTTATTGGTCAACAGTTGATTGTCCTTGTAACATTGAGGGGATCCAGGTTGATCTGTTGATTGATAAGTGCAACCAATAAATTGCAGATTTCTTGTTGATGATGGGTTGGTTTGAGTTCCAATCACCATGAAAAAAAGGCTGCACCTTCCGGCAGGTGTAGCACCTGAAACTTGTTTTGACTTGGTTTTGACTCTGAGAAAACTCTGTTTCTAACTTGAGTTGGAACCTGAGAAAAGTTGTTTGTATCAGTTCTTGACGATTCCAAGTAATTCTAGTGCATGCATGGAATACAGAAGATTTGGAATTATGGGGAAATTCAATTTTATGTAAAGTGATAGAGGAGTGAAGCAGTGCGGTTTCACACCTGACACATAAAAGTTACTACCTGGGTTGGATAAGTCAAGATTTTGATGCTTTTTTTCTTTCTATTTCCTATTAGATCATTACAAGAGGTTTGAGGGTCCTTTTTTTTTGTTACTTTGTGGTTGAAAAAAATTGTATTTTTTGAACGGATTAAATTCAGTTTTTAATATCTTCTTTTTCTTCTTGCGAAATGTAATAAATCTCAATTTGATGTAGGAAATTGAAATGTCACTCTAAATTTTAACTGAAGATTCAAAAATCTACTCAGACATGTTGGAAATATTGTACCGCATAGATATTGAGTTCAGTTATACATTTCAAATAAATCAATTTGAAATTGAAATAATTGAGGAGTTTCACATTTTATTTTACAAAGAGAATGAATTTACAAAAAGAAAACCATTGCCTTGAATGATTTTATTTCTCTAATGTCTTTTTGCAGAAACTTTGTTTTAAATATTTCTTATAATATTGGAAGCTCAAAAGAATCAATCTAGTGATATTGATTTGTTTTATTTAGCAGGAATTAATTAATAAATAAAAATTTTCTAAAACTTAGAGCTTTTGATATTGTTTTCTGGGTGACAACAGAGGAAATATAGAACTACTTGGAATTAAATTTATTCAAACCAACGTGGGGTTTCCAGTGATTTTGCTAATCTTTCTAGTTTATCCTCTACTGGCTTCATCTCCAAAACCAATTTCTCTGTCCAATTTAATGTGGCAAGAAATAGAGGGCAGTAACAATTAGAAGGGAGGGATTCACATGGTTTCATCTGATAATTTGGGACTATTTCATCATAAGTTCTTCCATATTCTACTTGTTTTTTAGCTTGAAGTTCACCTTTCATCTCAGATAAATAGTTGAGAGTTTTGTTATCAAGATTACGAAGAAATTGTGAATAAATTTTGCTTCTCCAATACAATTGGACAGAGTGATATTTCCCCTCATTTTCTTCTTCTGTATCTGAGCAGCATTCCTTACTAGGGAGAAGGCATTTTCCCAAATCCTTTCCCATATGGCACTCTGCAGTGGCCAAGCAGTTTCTGTATATCTTGCAGATTCAAGACCAAAATTTGAGCTAAGAGGATTTAGAAAATGGAGAGAAATCTTAAGCTTACTCTGTTTTTAACTCTAGACCTAGGCTTCTTGTTACGTGTCCTAGGCTTCATGTAGTTATCCTTCTGCCCACGTAGCCAACATTCCAGTAGGCCAAAGAGTATGTCCTTCTTGCAAAACTCAATATCAAGTGGATAATTTGTAAATGCATCATTTTCCTTAGCATTTAACCAATGTTTTATTATCACTTCTGACAATATTTGGTCCCACTTTGTTGAATTATGATGGTCCCATTGGAAAGTTGGAACATTTATGCCATAGCTTTCTAATTCTTTCTGGCATTGCTCTTTGAACTTTCCAGGAATGCTCTTCTTCCCTCCATAGAGGTTTTCATTGGTTGTTTCCATGTTGAAAAAGTTGTTGTTTGGGTCAATTGTATTGATGCTTTTTGAGTTTAAAACTTGTACTTGATCTTCAGTGGGCGGGGGCGGAACCCTGTCTCCTCAAGATTTCATGTTTAAAATAGTCTTTACATAGTCACGTAGGCATAGACTTATGGGGTCATTGGAATTTGGCAAATGTTCTGCTACTTCCTTGTTTAATGTGCGAGTTTTGATGGATTTTGAACTATGAGGAGGTCTATAATCCTTGTTATAATATAGGGAAGTCTTCAACTAGCACTTGAAAAGGTTGTGGGGTTGTTTGAATTGTAGATTTTATGGAGGGAGAGAATTTGCAGGCAATTGAATCTGAAGTTATTGGCTATTGAATATGATTAATTTTGAGAGATTATAAAGGGTTCATGTACAAATTGAATATCTCAAATTGGATATGCATCTACTCTATAATTCATTTCAAGCATGTGAGGAAAATTCTACATTTTGCAATGAAAAAAAAACATTGTCAGAAGGAAGAAATGTTTGGGAACTACAACTTGGATTTTGATAAAAATGACCATATTTTTTATTCATGTTTTGCTTTACCATGGATCTTGATTGAGATGATTATTTTTTATCATTTTAAATGATGTCAGGAATAATAATCATTCAGTTCCCTTAACAGGGGAAAAGAATTAATCCAAAAATAGATTGAGACTTATTATTAAGTTTTACAGTTGAAATAATTTTATAGATTTTGCAATGAAATTCAAAAGCTTGCTGTTGCAAACCAAGTATTTCCTTGGTAAATTTATTTAAAATCAAGAAGAAACCTATTATTAAAAATAGAATTTTTCTCAAATTACTGGGATGAGCACTTAAGTTGTTGCAAATTTCACCTCCATTTTTTAAATCCATGGTATGATCAAGAGGATCCATTTTACCCAGGTTTATTATTGAAATTGATGAAATGCTTTTATCATTTTTTACATGGGGAGTCAAATTTCAATTGTGAATTGGTATGAAAATGCTTGAAAAAAAAATGCTTCCTCTAATTCAATTGAGAGGTGCAATTTTGGTCCAACTTGCAGTAAAATCTGATTGTGAATCTGTTTTGATATCTGCTACAGTTAAAGAAAATATTAAAAGTTTTCTTAATAACTGAATATTTCTGGTTTTGAATGCAAATTTAAAAGGATTCATCTGAAATTTTGAGTGCTTAAATTCTCCCTAATTGAAAAGAGGGCCAAGGTAATATTCTTAAATCAAAAATAGTATGAAAACTTCATTTCTTGATCATTTACCACATTTTAAATAAAATGTTTGCAATTGAAAGTGGATAAAATTTAATTTTTTGATAAAAATCATGTTCTTACTTCCTTTCATGCATTGAAACCATTTCATCTTATTTGGTTAAACATGACTTTGGAAGATTAAACTGAAATCTCTTGAGACGTATCAAACCTGACTGCATAAATAAACACAAATCTTACCACCTTTCCACTGGTGTTTACCTTCATGGGTGGGTTGGAGTTCATGAGAGGACAATATTTCACAACAAGAGTTCAAGTTCCTTGCAACACACATCAAGCTTTATTTTTCAACTGTTATTTTTGTTTTAAGCCAAATATGATTTAATTTATTTACAAAGAGAGCTTCTTATGAAAAATTGGTTCTTTCATTTAAAGTCATAGTGAATTTTTGAAGATTCTTTTGAGATTAAAATCAGGTGATCTCATCCAAAAATACTTTGATTTGATACCTTTGAGGGAGCAAACCCCATTCATGGAAAAATCCATGGATTTTCATAGGATGAAATAATTCATTTTATAAGGAAACCAATGGACAATAAATCTGATTGGATTTTGCCACATATCAAAAAAATAAATGCATTGGACTTGAAAATTTAAAGATTATCAAAAGGTAAGACACTCCATAGTTGACAAACTTCCATGTATTATTGATTTTTTCATGAAACAAAGATGAGTTTTTCTTTTCTCATTGCATAAAAAGGCTTTTTCTAGCATTGAATTTGAGATAAGGCACTTATTATTCTCTGTCCTCATCAACCCTTGTTTTATAATTGAAAAGAGGTGGAATTTTCATGAAAGATCAAGTAGAGAATCCAATAATTGTGAAAATTACTGGTAATCATTGATGAGAAACATCTAAAAGTCCATTGGAATTGAACTTCTATTGACCACCAATGGAACAGCTGTAAAAGAAATAAAAATTAATGATAAATCTCATATGATTTTTGAAGCATAAGTACTTACACCTTCCAAGGAATTCACGCCTCTCCATCCAAAGGTGCCAGAAATTTGGTATTAATTGTTCTGGAATATGCAATTCTAAGGCTTCCCTGTCAATTATTCTTTGAAGTCTTCTAAGCCAAACTCTTTCATTCTGCTATTCATGCATCCAGATTTCACTTGGTGCCCAAATTTCAGGACATGGCTCAATTTTTTCCTTGAGCTCATGATCAATATGTTAGTGTGTTTCTTCCAACCATTCTTTTTGTTCATGGGATAATAGAACCATTTTCTTTGCTTGAGGTTTCAGGGGTATTGGGAGCAATTGGTGGATTTGATATGTGTTTTCTGTGAGGTATGAGTTTGTTTGATAAGTTGGGTACAAATCTATTTTGGTTTGATATTTATAGGAAATGAAAGGAAGTATGCTATTGCATGCCTTCAAATTGAATATTGCATATATAAAAAACCTATGCATAGATTGTATGGAGATCTTCATTGGTGCTTAGCATTATATGCATTAAATACAGTAATTGAAGAGTATTACATACTGTATTACTTTGGTAATGATTTGACGGATTTTAAGAAATTCCTGTGGCATTTTGAAGCAGAAATGTTGAATATTATTGGATCTATAGGTTTGGAGATCATCTGGAAATTGGAATGAAGTTTCCTTGGTTGATTCATTTCTTAAGAAATGAATGATTGGTTGATAAATGAAGGTATTGTGAATCACTGATGTTGATAACCAAACAAAAATCACAGCTAAACTTAAAATTAGGAAAGAGAGATATTTGCATGGATCTGGATATATTTATTTATTTGATTAATATTATGTACACTCAAACCAGCCATGATATGATCCCTTGCTTTGTTTTATTTCCTTTAAGAAACCAATAATAATATTGAACAGCAGTTTTTGGAGATATCCAGTAATTTTTAAGCAGGGTGCCATGACTACTTGCTTTGAGTTGCCTTCCATCACCTTTGTATGAGTTTTTGAGCAACACACAGCATCAATGCTTTTGGGGCAAACCAAACATGATATTTTAATATGGAAGGCCCAAAATATTGGATCAATTCAATGTTCCATTGATGGTTTTTTTAATATGCAACATAATGCAATTATTCATTGAGTTGTTGTTGAATCCCATAAAATCACAATATCAAATTAATTTGTAAACAAAAACTCAGCTATTCTTGATTTAAAGAAACATTTTAAAGACTTTTTCACAATTGTTATGCTTTGCAGCAGATGATGGAAAGAATTATTTAATGAACAAATAATCTCATTATTTTCCAAAAATGTAGCGTTTGGTTTGAAATTAAAGGGCTACACTTATTCTTTTTTCAATTTAAAATCAACAACTTAGTCAATAAGTTTCAAGGGCAGTACAATCATGAAGCATTAAATCATCCAAAAGAACCATGTTTCCAAGTAAAGAATTTGATTATCCCCAGATCAGACAAAAAATTGAAAACAAGAATTATCCATTGGGAAAAACTAACAGTCTAATTTCCTAAAAAGTCAACGGAATTAACTGTGGCAAGCTTGGGGTTCTGAGGTAATTTCAACTAAATTAGAAGAGGTAGTTTTTTCAACAGCCCAGACAGTATTGAAGTGGCTACCCATATCATAGTCAGTAACCAGCACAATATCCTCCAGAAGGACCTCAGCCAATTTTTCATAAGAAAATCTTTCAGTAAAAATTCTAATTACATCTCTCCAATTAATTTGTTTATCTTTATCAAATCCCATATCACTCAAGGCAGTCAGGATATATACCCTTGTGTTACTAAATTGACCCCAGATTGGATCAGGAGATAAGCCAGCCTTCAACTTTGATTCAAGTACAAGACTACCAAACTCAAGAAGCATGCCGGACTTCCACTTGGGCATCACTCTTTGATTTCCAGGACATATCCATATTGCCGCGGGACCAAAAACCAACATGTGTGAAACACATGCTAGAGAATTGATCCCCCATTGATTCTTCTTCTCAGATGAGTCCTTAGACATAAAAGGCTGTCGATTATCTTCCCTTGAATGGAGTCTTAAGTTGATCAGCCCGGTGACTAGAGAGACAATGTATTCAAAAACCGTATTCAGACCACCTCTCCCAGCATTGAGCTCAGCCTCCTGCTGGGAACTTGAATTCTTGTGTGGAGCAAAGGTTGAATCATCAATCACAGCTGCTTGAAGGTTGTAAAAGTAGCTTTGTGCTTGCAGCAAAGATTCATCAGAAGTTCCATCAATCCCTTCCATAGAGAGGAGCATGTTTCTTGAGATTTTATGGGAGAAAACTCCTATTATGTCATTCAATGTGTGCTTCAACTTTGCATAGGCTCCACGTATTGGCTCTCTTGTATAAGTCAGGATTTCAGAGAGGGGATGGACATTTTTCTGGACTGTCTTCCTAGAGTGGGAGAGATATTTTGTATTTATGAAGGTGTTTCTGACAAATACATCATCATCCTTTCCTAGTAAAATCTTTTCTGTTAATTCAAAAAGTGGGAATCAGCTGATTTGCATTATAGTGGAATACAGAATTCTCATGATTTACCATCTCTGCACCGTGTCAAACAAAGTTCCAAAGACTTCAGGATAGTAGATGTCTCTGGAGGGTTTGACATGATTCTTCGACCAAGAAGGTTGAGAGTTTTTTATATTAGGAACTGGGTACTGCTTATCAGGGTTGCAAGGTCCTTTATTTCTTCCCAGTATGACAACCTCAAGAGATCTTCCTTTGTTAAGCCGATGAAAAGTCCTGTGGATTGAAATCAAGTTAGTTTGCGTGATTTTCATTGTATCAGATAATCTTTCAACTGACCTTGTGGATGTGAACCAGCAATTGATGTTGGCCCTGTGTTTTGGGCCTCGGTTGTGCCTTGGCTAGTAGCATCATCCCTAGGCTGGGGCTTCTGATTGACTGGTTGCTGCACAATCCTTGGCCTTGAGTTTCTTTGTGCCACATCCTCAGTGCTTATTCCAGCATCAGAAGCATTCCTTTTTTGAGGAATGGTGGTACAGACATTCTGATCCAGATAAAAATTGTAAATTTGTAATTTAATATTTGGTTTGATATGAGGGAAAGCATGGAAGAGGGGAAACTGACCTGATCAGGCGATGTTGGAACTAGGGTTGGTGCAGGGGTGGGACTCCTGGGTGATGGTTCAATCACAAATACTTCCTGGGGCTCTTGTTGCACCTCACTTTCGCTGCTAAGATCAGTAATAGAATCAGAGGAGTCAGATGAAGCTTGAGAGCTTGAGGGTGGCCTGTGCAAAGATCTTCTGGCAGCATGCCGAGCAGCTTGGGCTGCAATCCTAGCAGATGCCCTAGTTTCTGGAACAATCACTGGGGCAACATTGGCATCAACTTGTGGTTGCAATGAGGGATTCTCAGGTGCCTCAACAATTGCAGGATGAACCGGAACAATTTCAGTGTCTTGAACGTGGTTTTTGGATACACCAGTTTCAGCCGGTATTTCGGATTCAACTGAGTACATTGGGACTGTATTAGTTTTGGTTATTAGGATGAATTCCAATGTAAACTTTGGTGTATCAAATTATAAATTCAACTCACTGGTTTGCTGAGCCTGGCCATCCACAAGGGATACAGTGGTCTGGGTAACCGATTTATCCAAAGTAGTTGCTGTCAAACCAGGATTTGAAGGTTCCTGATTCAATAGGGGTACATTTGTATTCACAGGTTCCGTTGGCTCTTCCTCTTCGTCAGTTGAATATTCGACAAGACCAAGAGCTATGGAAGATTGTGACCTCAACTGCTCCACTTTTGCATCATATTTCTTCTGATAGAAATCGTGCATTGCCTGGAGAACTTTCTTATGCGTTTTTTCAACATACTCATCACCCAGGAGGGCATTGATTTGATTGAGAGTACGTTGTTCTAAGGAATCCATGGATGATTGCAAACCTTTAGTACACCACACAGGACCAAGGACTTGTAAACTCTTACCGGGAAAATCAGCCATTTTTTACTCAAGGTAGGTAGTCAGGTCAAGAATGATTCAAGATTGATTGGTCAAAATCGTTGGGTATAATGTGGTTGAGACTAGAATGCAGCAGGACTTCTTGGTGAAGGATGACTGGCTTATATACCATAAAAACAAACAATAACATGTAACAGGTGTGTGTAATATGTTGGACAGATGTATCACGTGTGGAATCTACATAGCTTATTTCTGGAGATAGAGTGGTGTATCGGCAAATTTTTGGTCTAAGTGCATAATATGAATATGTGTCTTGAGCTGGGGAGGTGGACAACTTGTCGTAAGTCGTTCACCTCCCCAGACATTTGACATGCGTGAAAGCATGACTGGTTCAAATCTTGTCGGAACCTTTTGGAGGTGGATGACTTAGCACAAGTCATCCACCTCCCCAAACCCCCATGGGGGGATTTCCGGGAATTTGAAAGATCGTTGACTCCCTGTGTTACAGAGGTTATTTCTCAAGATAGAATTGTGTATCAAAAGATTTTCCATCTATGTGCATAATATTGATAGTGGTCTTTTGCTGGGGAGGTGGACGACTTACGACAAGTTGTCCACCTCCCCAGACAATTGACATGCGGGGAAGCATGACTAGTTCAAATCTTTTAGAGATGTTTTGGAGGTGGACGACTTAGCATAAGTTTTCCATCACTCATTTGATCTGTTATCATTCAATCCAATTTGTACGTCTATTTTACCATGCATGCACACTCTCCATGGACTTTTTGGGAAAAATCAAGTTAATTCAAGAGCAACGAGTGATTTTTTCATTTCATACAAATAAATTTTTTACCCATATCTACGTTTTTTCCATATACTTTAGAAACAATTTTTTTGGGAGAACAACCATGAAGTTTCAGGGAGGCATTTGCTAGCTTTTGTTTTATTTGAAATGAGCAACCAAAATGGGTATGATGTTCTGTTGATTGGAGACTTGGTGGAGGAAAAGTGGTATGATGTGGAAGAACAGATGTTTGCCATAAAATTTCTACAATACCACCAACTTTTGCATAATCCACAATGAATCCAAGGGTGGGGAATGAGAGACCGTGACCTGTTTCTGTGGAGGGCGGCGGGATTGGTGTTCCTGTTGGCTTTTCAATATAAGAGAACAATCCATAAGTATAACCATTGAGGTCATCCTGATCTGTATGAACAACATTTGAAAAGTCATCACAAGTCACAATGACGTTGGATGCATGAAGAAATGAGTCTCTTTGATCAGTCCACTCTGGAGATGTCCAGTTTGGAATTTTGAAGTCTTCTGATACTGTTCTGTTCTTGACATGAGCCGTGTTGGAGAGAGCTTTGATTTGATTGAAGACCAATTCATTATGGACTGGAAGCTTACTCCACAAGAGATCATCAAGATCAATTTCTTCTTTGTTTAAATCCCACCTTCTAGCATATATTCCTATTAGGTCATCATTTGTAACATAAATCACTAAGCAAACCCATGATCATCAATTTGGAATTGAGGAACAAATACCTGCAGAATATCTCCGGTCAGTGCCTTGACAATATCCAATTCCAAAAATAGATCCAGTTTTGGTATTACAATTGGTTTTATTCAGGTTTTGCTGATTGTTTGCCATGATGTAAAGATCTTGGATCATTTCAGAGAACTGACTTGCAAGGAATGTGTATGGTTGTTGATTAAGAGAATGATACTTAAGGACAACATATGGTTGATATTTTCGATCAGAGACAACATGTAGATTGATTGGTAGGCTCATGTTTGGTACCACTACCTGACAGGGACTGAGGTTTTTCTTCAAAGTAACAAAATAAATTGATTTGGAAGTTGATTCCTTAAATGAATAATCACGTTTTGCTTTATTATGCTTCTTATAAGCTCTGGATGCAGATGGCTTGGTTTGGATCATACGTGATGCTGGTCCTCTAGGAACAGTTGGGTCTGTTTTTGAATCCTGATTCTGCTTCTGATTCACAAGCTCATCATCACTACGAATGGTGTTTCAGAAACAACACCAGGTTTTCAAGTTTCAAACATGGTAAGAAAATCAAATGGTTAAAGTTAGTCAAATGAGGCGCTATAATGTGTTTATATTCAATGAAATTCATACATTCTAGAGCCTCCAACTGTTTCCAAGGATTGCAACTTGTAGATTCTCTTCAGGGTTATGGATGTGTGAGGATTAGATGTAGTGGAAGCTTTAACATTAGCTTGATCCATTGTTAACCTTAAAAAGTTTGAAAAAGAAATGTTTCATGATTGTACATGGATTTGTTAACCAATGATCTTCACTGGGATAGGAGGATGCAAGGTGTTTGGATGGTGGATGATTCAGCCTAAAATCAAGATGGATAGAAGAATGACAAGCCAAGGTTCAATGGCAATAAGGACAATGATGAATCTTTCCACGTTTTGTTGCAAGATTTGGCTGTAATGGAAGAAGGCAGACATAAATGGTAAGGAAGAGACAGATTCAAGTCAGTAAATGATCAATCAAACATCAGTTGGAGATGAAAAAAACATGGTAACGATGGACATGAGAGGTTGATGGGTTCTTACTGGGATGATGATGACTGGAAGAGGGTTAAAATGTGATGTAGTGTTGGAGTGGAAGGTTGTTGGTGATGACTGGGGAGGATTGGGGAAATGTTCTAAAGGATGTGGTGCGAGTGGGATAGGTAGAGATGAAGAAACAGAGTTAGCCTCAAAGCAACGCTTTGCAAGCGTTAAAACAAGCCGAATGATCAAAACGAATGAAAAAAAAGGAAAGGACTTACCACCTGGAAGGCATTGGGTTCCAATGGGGTCATGGCCAAAAAACAGCCTATGTCGCTCGCTTGAGGGGCCGTTGCTTTGTTGTTTGTTCCTGGGGACAAGCGAGCAAATTTGCAAAGGAAGCGAAGCACTTGCGACGCCCAGGACTTGCCTTGGAATCGGTCCGCCGATTGCGCAGGCTGTGAGCAATACAGCCAGGACCCCGGTCGCGCACAGACCTTTGGAACGGTCCTGGCAGATGGCCACGTCGGCGACCAAGCTCTGGTGATGAGCTCGGCAGCGAATGGCGCCTTTCGCTGCGGCAGCGAAGGTGCGAACGCGATTCAAGTCGCGTTGGCAGCATTGTCGCAACAAAGGCGTTGGGCCTGCACCGCCAAAAGTTGCAAGGTTTTCCATCAATGTTCAGTTCCATTTGTGGAGCATGGTGGAATGATAATAAGGCTTGTTTGAGGGGAGGGGGTTGGGTCATTATCAATGACCCATTACATACCTAATTTGGCATGACTAGACCATGCAAGAACAATCAATACATACCATGATTCAATCAAATTTGAACATACATATTATTTGTCTGATGATTAGTCATAAATTCAGTTTGGTTGAAATTAATGAATCACATTGAAAATGTGAATTGTGATTTGCAATTGCAGTCCACATTAAGAAAATTAAATAATAACTTTTTGAGTATGTCCTTAAGAATATTTGATGCAAATTATGGTATAGTTTCAAGGCATAATAAATGAATGGGGAAATGAGTTTGAGGTTTGAAAATTGAATAGTATCTAGGTAAAATCCTATTGCAATCTCACTTCTGCAAAGGTTCCAAATGATATTTTCAAATTTGAATTAGATAAATGATCAAAATAACTATTCCTGTGGCTGAAAGAGTAATGGTCCCATTAATGAATAAGTATTATATTTGGTTGCATACCTTGCCAAATCAATGTGTCAGGGTGATTTTTGTTTCACTTCAATAAAAGTGGATTATAACTTGCAATGGCAAAATCATTTTCCCAATATTTCCTTCACCAATTGCAAACTTACCATCAAAACCTGGGACTGTTTTTCAAAATTTTGAGAATGGAATTTTCAAATATACCTGGAAACCTGAAATATGTTGATCCTCAAAATTGAGACAAAGAGGAACATCAAAATTATGAATGTTGTTGATCTGTGGGAAAATATTGGATCACAAGGATATCCAAAAAAGAAAGAGACATTGCCTGGATTGTGAATGCAAATTGGCCAGGATGTCACTAGATCTAAGCGTGGTGGGGATTCATAAGACCATGATATCATATTTCTTGAAAATAAAATGCTTTAATATTGGGGATCAAACTTTATCTGTCCAGAATTGCTGTTATAGTTTACATTTGGTGAGATATTGTCTTGTTTTCCACTATTTCATGATGGTGAATTAATCCCATAGATCTGTGGGGGCATGGTGCATTTAGCCTAAGTGCACCATGTCCCTGGGGACCGTGATTTGGTGTTGGGTGTGGCTGACCTGAAACCACCTTCAAATTGTGGCCAGGTTTAACCACCTTTGGACTCTTGCTGAAAAACTCCATGTTAAATTATAGAAATGGGACCATTGAAATGGGACAAGGTTAACATAATTTGTTAACAATGAGCAATGTTCATTGAAACATTTGGCAATGACAGAATGGGCATATCTTGTGTCACAGAATATTTGGTGATTGCATTTGGAATCTACAGACTTGCTTACATGTTAATATTCATCCCATTTAATATGAAGTTTCCAGCCTTGTGCATAATATCAAAATACACCATGTATAGGGAGGTGGACGACTTAGGCTAAGTCCTCCACCTCCCCAGACTTTAGGAATGGGTAAAGATACCTCCCCCGAAGGACATCAGGCAGGGGGAGGGTTTAGGGAGGTGGGCAACTTAGCCTAAGTTGTCCACCTCCCCAACCCTTCAGATTGATTTTTGTAAGAGAAAATCCCTTTTTGTAGATATTTTCAAAGTTTTCAAGGTATTGAACAAAGTGAGAAATAACAATGATCACATATACTTATTTATGGTTTCAATGAAAAATTAAATTCCACCTAAAATAAACCAAAACATGGATGTTATGATCTTCCATCAGACTTCACAAAATTTCAAATTGACTTATTTGGAAACTGCTAATAACTTCCAGCTTGAAATCAAAATTTTTAAGGAAGGAGAAGTTTTCAATTCAAATAGTCATTAGGTTCATCATTCAGAAGAAATGTTGAACCATTACAGAAACAATGCATTTACTTATATTTAAGAAGGGTGCATATTCACTTGTATTAACTATAATAGGATTGAACCTAAACTAGGTCACACTCTTCCAAATGAAAAGTATTCTTCTCATCAAATTTTTTGACAATTTTTCCCAATATCCTAAAGGTGTGAGGTTGCACTAATTAATTCAGCTCAAATGATTTTCATCAATTCCAGTCAAGGATAACAAGATTCTGACAGATGTACATTGAGTTGGAATGGAATACTCAATTTTAGGGAATCAGCCAGTGTATCACCAAACTTTTCAGCCTGGTGTAAATCATCACAATACACCATGTATAGGGAGGTGGACGACTTACAATAAGTCGTCCACCTACCCAGACCATGGGAATGTCCAAAAAACTCCCCATGAGGAAATCATGCAGGGGGGTTGGAGAGGTGGACGACTTAGGCTAAGTTGTCCACCTCCCCAATACTCCAGCACAATTTTCCCAAGAGCAAATCTCTGTTTGTGGACATTGTCCAATTTTTTCAGGTATCAAACCAATTTAGAAATAATCATAATCATGTATACCTGTTCATGGGTTCAATTTTTGAACAACGCCACTCCATCAAATGGCAACCAAAACCCAGGATATTGATATCATCCACTCTGTGAACCAGCCTTCCTCAAAAATCTTCGAATTGCTCATCTCCCTGGAAATTGGATTATAATGATATCTATCTGGAAGAAGCTGAAAGATGTGGACCATACCAAAGCCCTACCATCCCTCTCAAAATTCTCCTTATCCTCTTCAGTCAAGGATTTTTTTTCCAAAAAAAGCCAATCCAAACATGATCAAGGCCTTGTGTTTATTATGGATACCCAAGCTTTTCAGAACCCCGCCAGCAATGTTCCTCTTAGCCCAGAGGGAACACCTCAAGTTAAATTGGAAAAATCTAATCTGACTTTGTCCCTCCATTTCTAATTGATCAGAGGTACATTAATATTCTGTGCAGAGGGCTCACCTTTGGTGCAATTTTTGATACTGTTGATTGGGACATCACTGATGTGTTTCAAATCAAGTTCATGCCTCAAAAAAGGATTAATCTAATTGGTTTTTTAGTATAAAATTAATTCTATCATTACAAGTTCATTTAATTCAAAATGTGCATGTTAAAATAATCATATTTTCCACAAACAACCACACAAAGGAATCATCTTTTTAAACAATTTTAATAACCCCCCTCATAGGCAACTTTATTTTCAAGTTTCCTACTAGTATAAATTCCCTCTTGATGGCTTTCAGGACAAACAAAAGAAAGCTCAAGGACTTAGAATCTTTAAACAACTTCATAAACAAGCTTTTTTTTTTGGTCAAGCCATATGGTTATTTGGTAATTTTTTTAGAGTGGTTTAGTCCTTCCACCTTGCTGTAATAAGTTCATCATTTGTAGCAATTAATTTAAAAAAAGATGTAAATTCATTGTATATGCAAGCACTATGAGACTTATTGTCCAAATTATTATCCATGATTGTTAAAAATGCACATTCATGTACATCTACTTGCATTGATAACTCAGAGTACATTATAATGCAAGTATTTTTGGACTTGATGACAGTTGAGCCCTGAATGAAGTAACTGGAACATCCCAAGCCCAATTTCTTGAAGAAAGCACAAATTGAGCCAGGAGAATTGAAAGATAATTCATCCCACAACAGGATGAGGGGGAAAAGTGAAGATAATATTGAAACAATGGACATTAAACTGATCTCACATAGATGATTCATGAGACCAGGATTGACATCTCAATGGTGTGGGAATTATTGAAACAAATGTGTGCCTAATTAGATTGATAATGAAAATGTGAATATATCAGATGGTTTTTTGTGATCTTTGGGTGGACAAGGAAACTTTTTTTTTTCTTCAAACAAGAGGTAGCAAACAAGAGTGTTTTGGGGGCAAAAACCCTCTGTTTTGATACCGGTAATTGTTTTTGGAGGAAAAAATGCAGAGGATATGGCTCTGCCAAAAATCATTAACATTATGAATAATTTCAAAATTTGTAAGAATAACCAAAATGTGGTATTAGAATTTTGAATCATTTTAATTAATCAGAAAATATTGTTTATTCTTTGAGTAAGTATCAGAAAACATCCAACCAAATGATGTATGTGTACTCAAGTTTCATTTGATTGTGCTTAATACCAAATTTCTAGGAAGTTAAAACACTTTCCTTTTTGATGAAGCATAATTTTGAATGAATATATTTCTTTGAATTAAGAAATAAATGTAACTCTTGTGGGAAAATAGTGCAGTTAGCATAAGTGCACCATCATACCCCAAATTTTGTAATATTGATTGAGGGGTGGGGGGCACTAAGCACTATCTTGCATGCACCAACTTCCATGTGGTTTCTTTAGAAATATTTTCACCAGGACTAGGAAAGAAATACGAAAATTAAAGAAATTAATAAAAAATCCCTTCATGCAATTTCTGGGGGGATGGTGCACTTAAGGCAAGTGCACCATCCTACCAGGAAAAAGCAACGGCCCATTCAAGATCCAAGAAAATGTTTGATGCAACTGATTCTAATCACTTTTATTTTCATTTGGATATATGTGTGCATATTCTCAACACACAATGTTAAAATCATGTATAATCATCTGCAATTCAACAATTGACTGGCAATAAATATTTCATCTTGTGATCATTGACTAATTTGAAGGAAATCAATAAAAGATATAATGTTTTAGAAAGGCCCTTTTATTTGGAAAAATAGAAAAGAAATTGATTCATGCTAAGGTGAATGATACAGGGGATTCTTGAATTATACACATCAAAGACAAAATTTTCTAGTTGAAAATCATGCATACAGAAAATTTCATAATGCATCAAGGGCTGAGTGATCCTTACGCACCAAAAGGCTTTGACTGATTGATTCAAAAGTCACTGTATGGAGGTACGTGAGTCCTAGGAATATATCAAGTTCTTGACATGATTTGGCCAGAAAGTAAAATATTATTTTTATAACCATCAAAGGCTCTTATCACATATCTTATACAGCAATTGACTGAAAATTATAACTTTCTGATTCCTAAAAATCCAAATTCCTAATTTCCAAAGAGAAAATGTAGGAATTTTGGTCTAGTGATAGCAAGGGCATTGGATCTTTCTTGATTTCTATGACAGATTCAATGATCGAGACTGGAAAGTATTTATATAAAATAAACATTGTGCTTTAATCTTATCTTGAGAAATACAAGAAATACAAATCTTTTATGACTTTCTGCAATGATTTTCTTGTAATTTGAAGCCCAGAATCTGGGTAGCTTTATCATGATCCTTCACCTTTGGTTGTTCAAGACTTTTCCCAATATATTGAAGTTTATACAGCTTACCCACATTTTACTCTGATGCATAGAAATTTCACAAATCTGCAATTTTGTAAACTATGAGATAAGGAATCCTGTGGTTAAAGTGCCAATATAACTGTTTGGGAAAATGATTGAAAAATCCAAGGTATTTATTTTATTTCTAGTAATAGGGTACAACCAATCAGTAAGCAAGAAGTCCAATTGCTTCTTTCCTATAAATCTCCAGAATTCAACTCATGCATTTTCACTAATTTGAAATTGAAATAAATGCATTTCCTTCCAAGCTGTTTTCAATGGTGTCATATGATCTGAGCCTATGTAGTTTTGATCAGTTCTGAAAATGAGGGGAAAATTGAAATTTCTTATGCACAAGAATTTGAACCATTCAGAATCTGGCATGGAAGCTTGATAATTACATTAACTCATCATTCCGATTCCCAAAATCTACCTTCCAAAAAAGGAATCCAGACCAATGTGAATTCCGGTTCTAAAATTGGCTAAGTGTGGTTTCCAGAGTCATCTTTCTGAGTACAATACAATTCAAATCATCCTACAAAACAAAGGCAAGAATATATGAACGTTTTCAAGTTGTTCCTTTCCCATCCATCTTTACTTGAGATAACATTCAGTTTTTAATCCATCCAAATAAATGAAACTGGAAGGGAGTAATTTTGAGTCTATCATACAAAAAAATGCATCTCAATATATTCTAACTGCAGCTATTCTCCAATTGAGTTTTTTTCTTGTTCGTTGATTCTCATTCAAATATTTTTGGTAAATTCCATGGATACGGGAATTAAAATCTTTTCTGAGCCACATAATTCTCAAGGATGTGTTTTATGGACTTAAATTTTGGAAGTTCAGAACATGAAAATCAATAGTGTTACCTTCATATATATCCTCAGCAATCCAAAAAAATTAAATAACTCAAATTTTACTGCATTATACCAGTATTTTTGTGTTCATCATGCATGAATGCAAGAAACAACAACAAAACCATTTGAGCCAGATGGAAGCCACAGGGTCTCTTTTCCTATTTCATGATGAATTGTGATTAATCATTGAGCTGTGCCCTGGTTAAAGCCTTCCTTCCATCTACCCACATACTTATGTCCATACCCTTTGCCCACTGGGAAGAAAACTTTGGGAAAAAAGGGGAATCACAATATATAATACCTCAATTTCTGAAAATTTTCAGACGGTCAAAGAAAGAAATTCTGACTTCCTATTTATCAGTTTGTTGAAAATTGATACAAAACCACCAAATCAGAAAAATTTTAATCTTGGTACCAAATTGGAAAATTAGACATGGAACCTGGTAAGAACTATCCCTGCAGTCTATGATCTACCTCACAATGATACAAACCCAAGACTGAATCCTGGTTTACATTTCATATGAAAAAAATAAAGAAATCTCAGTCAACCCAGAACCATCATATGCTGAGGCATCAAATGTCCCTCTTCCAGATAACGAATTCAACATGGCAGCTGTTGAGGAAGAGGATGAATTTGACAACTCTGCCGCTCCATCCTACTTTATGATTGCACAACAAATTTCCCAATCCCATCAACACCAGAAGAATAAAAAACGTTTGGCTCAAGAACAATATTCAATATCTCAACATGCACGTAATCTTGGGATCCCCCCATCTTCAAGTGGTATTTCCAAATCCTTACTTGATCGGACAAAAGCAATTATTGGAATGGATTCCAACAACAACAAGCTTCCGAATCCTCCAACTGGTGGAGAACTGGCATCTCTGAAAAATCATATGGCAAGGAAGAAGGCATCCATTAATGATGCTATATCATCAAACACTGGTCAACCAAATCAATACAACTCCAATCCAGAACTACGGGAAAAGGAGCTCAAACTTGTCAAGAAGGATGCGTTGCGCCAATTACAACAAAAGATTTCTTCAACCCCTCAACCCTTAGAAACCACTTCCATGAGCCAAATTCACTCTCATGATGAGACATGGATAGCCCATGCCCGTGCCCTAATCCTTAATTCTGGCATTTCTAGATGTACCTACCACTGGGAACAGAATTGATCATCTAGCTGCAACTCCTCCCTAACTGCAATAATCATCAGAGCATGGGAGATGTGCCATGAACGTGGGGGCACTGCTTCTTATTCAATAAAAGAAAATGACAACACCCCAGCCAACAGGGTTGCCATAATCAATCGTTGGCTTGTATCAAAGAAGGCTCTTTGGAAGAAGGAAAACAAGGCAGAAGGGGGCTCCAGGAGCAGGAAATCACAGTTTTCTGCATCTCAAAGCTTAAACAAGAAGAAAGTGGGCCAAATCAATTATTAGGAATTTTTTCTCTTTGTACAATGACTAACTTCTCATGATCTTTTCAAATACAGAATACCAAGAAGGAAATCAGGAAGACAACTGCTGTAGAGTTGGAAATGATGAACTCTTTCCCCAAGACTTCTGCTCTGTTTTTGGATAGTGGTTTCATCTCTGATGTTGAGGGTGAAGATGAAGAATTATTCAACTATGCCCATGTTTGGAGGGCTCAAAATATATCCCAAATTTATTACTACCTTGATGAAGCATACATCCAACTAGGCAAAAACCCACGCATCAAGAGGGAAAGAAGATCAAAAATTAGTAGTCTTGCCAAACCCCACAATTCAACAGGAGGTGAGGACCCACCTTCCTTTCCTACCTCAATACCTCAAAATTGGATTAGTGAAGAAGCCCTGCAGGATATAACTCCAGTTGAAAAAAGACCCTTGAGTTTACTTCCAGAAGTTGATCTCACAGAGGCAGTTTCTTTTCTTAGAACTCAAGTTTCCAAGCCCTCAAGATTAATGGAAATCACCCAAACATCTTGAGAGTATTTAGAAAAGTGTATTGTCTGTATGTCTGCTCTAAACAAAATTGAGGAAAATATTTGGATTAGAAATTAGCCTATTTGATAGTTTTATTCAGTAGTGAATGTGTCTCTGCCCATTCAATCCTTGTATTTTTAACTTGAAACTAGTAATCATATGTATTGCTAGATTAACTGGATCTAGGAGAATAAATGATGTGGGTTCTGCCTAAGTTTCTTGAGTAATAAAAATGAATGCCACATTTAACCACTTGAAATTTCCAAATAAATCAATTTGTAGCAAATTTTCAAATGCAGACAGAAATTAAATTAAGAGTGGGAAAAACCAAAATCCAAGTGTGTACAGCATGACAAATCCAATTGAAAAACTCTGAATACTTGGCATTTGATACACCTTCTTTGGGACAGCTACATAAACATTTTTGGGAATCATAACACCCAAAAAGCATTTTCTCAATGAACTGCTGTCATGTTGAAATAAATCATTGGTTCAACATGCTCAAATATCTTTTTAAGAAGGAAATTTATCCAAAATACATATTGTTTCATGTGAATTCTATAATTTGGAAAACCACACTAACTCTAGGCTTTAGAAATTCCCTCATCAAAAATTGCAAAATTATCATCCTTCAATACCCCAATTTGAATTCAAATCATGGGTTTGTATGAATATAATCAATTTTAAGATGAGATGCAGGATGTTCCATAAAGAGATTTTACTTTGAATTAAGAGTCAAACACTCAAGGACGGCCCATTTATTTTACATGGGCAAACCATGAGCAGTTAATATGGTACATTGATTCAAAATCTTCTCCAAAATAGAAAATCTTCCCTTAAAGTCCTTCCCCCTGCTCAGAATATGAATATTCAAAATGGATGCAGTAGAAAATTTTTCATTTTTGAATACTTAAACTAACCAGGAGGTATAGGATTGATTTAAAAATTTTTCAAGATTCATATTCATTTCCCTTTGAATTAAGAAATTTCAGACATCCTCTAAGACCTGACTTATCCCAAAATACAACAATTATTAGAGCAATGGCGCACACTACCAGAGTTGGAAACCTTTGGATATGACAATGTCCCAGATGTTCTAAAAGGACATTTGAACATGGAAGGAATCTATACCATGGTGTTGGGAGGTCTAGAAGAGAAAATCAAACTCATATATTGCAATCAAATGATTGTAACAATGTATGTGACTGATTTTCTCATGCATTTATCAATATGAGAAGAATAACTGATAAGGTCTCATGGATTCCCAACTTAAACAAAAAAGACAGAAAACATTACCCAATTCACTACCACAATAATTCCAACAAGGGAACCACTACAAGCAAACATCAGGACTGTGAGTGAAAATCTTCTTCAAAATATATTCCTTCATTTGTACTTGAATTAGTGTACATTTTCTCATTTTTCCTATGAATTTTTACAACAAAGCCATCAATTGAAGATGGCCATGCACAGTCAAACCCTGGAAGAGATTCTCCCTGTAATGAAATACAACAGTCTCCACCAGAAAATATGGAAACTTACAATACATCTGGAATGACACCTCCTCAATTTCTCTATCACACTCCCAGTGCCCTCATCTCATCACTACAAATCCTTCACCAAAGTATTGAGGAAAACATTGGTGATCATGTATGTCAGCAATACATCAAGATGGAGCATGAGAAAATTCGCCTTAACTCAATTATCACTGGCCAGCCCAACTATTCAGGTGAAATACCTAAAAGTCTTGCAACATTGAAAAAAAGATTTTCAATTACAAATGATCTAGTTGAAAATGTCTGTTGTGAAAATTGTTACAAACTCTATCCCTTGGATGAAGCACCTGCACCTTCAGAAAACCATTCTAGTGAAGAAAATCAAGAAACCAGGCATCATCCAAAATGCCACAATATTGTTAACTCAATAGCTGGAGAGCCTGTTGCATGTGGATCCAAACTCTGGCATCAAGACAAGAACAAATATAAATTTTATCCTCTGAAGCAGTTTGGACACCAATTGCTCAAGAAGTGGATTGCTAGGCAATTAATGCTCCC
The DNA here is from genome assembly GCA_025617555.3 of Puccinia polysora. Lineage (NCBI taxonomy): Eukaryota > Fungi > Basidiomycota > Pucciniomycetes > Pucciniales > Pucciniaceae > Puccinia > Puccinia polysora. Next base: position 21,926,034 of record CM062620.1, on the reverse strand, counting down.
CTGGTTTGAAGAATTACTACAGGCACCGCAAAAGCATCAAGGAAGTAATCCCACTAAACTTTCTGATATTTGGGATGGAACTATGTGGAAAGAATTCAAGGATCAAAACAATCATATTTATACAGCTGAAGCAGGTAACCTGGTCTTTGGAATTTAAATTGATTGGATGAATCCCCATGGAATAAAGACCAGTGCAAAAAGCATCTCTCTTGGTGTAATATTCTTAATATGTTTCAACCTTCCACCCAGTGTCCGCTACAAGCCACACAATTGTTTTGTGTATGGATTCACACCAACACCCAAGGAATGTACTTCATTCCAACTGAAAAATCTACTCCAGCCTCTTTTTTGTGAACTACTGGATCTTTGGAAAGGAGTATACTACACAAAAACCAATCAATACCCTAATGGAAGAGTAACACATGCTGTGATATTGCCTCACATTGGTGATACACCTGCCTTGCTTAAAATGGGTGGATTTGCTTCGCATTCAGCAACAATCTTCTGCTCCCACTGCAACCTCAAGCTGAATGACATCCGGAATACCAAAAAGGAGACCAGGCCAGTGAAAGATAATCAAGATCACATAAAATGGGCAGAGAATTGGAATAATGCTCAATCATTGAATGACAAAACCAAAATTCTCAAGCTACATGGTGCCCGCTACACAATTTTCCAAACTCTGCCTTACTGGGAACCAACAAATATGACAACAATTGACTCAATGCATACATTTATCTTGGGAATGCTACGGGATTACAGCATTACCTACCTTGGAATAATCCAGGCTGGAAAAATTATTCAAAAATTGGAAAGAAGGCAAACTGCTCACCCAAGAAGTGTAACAATCACTCATGTTAGCAGCCTCAAATCTGGATCCAAACAAAAGCGCACTTTGTCACCAGAAAATTCCCAAAGAGTAACCCGAAAAAGAATTCAAACATTTTTAGATAGTTCTCAAGCACACCTGGAAGATTCTCCTCCCAATCCAATTGAAAAGTTTCAGAATTGTGCAAATAAGCAGCAAGAAGGCCCGTCAAGTATGCAACAAAGAACTTCAGTACCAATTGTTGTAGTCCAGAAAATCCCAGGGCTTTATCCTCCCAGCTCCTCAAGAAGTTGGGAATATTCTGAATCTCAACTCCTTCAACCAACTGTTCGCCAGTCTCCAAGGCTTCTTGGGAATACATCATCAAACAGCTCACATGAATCCCTGGCCAAATTCAAGGAGAAAGGAAAGAAAAAATATATCTCACCAGAAAGAAATACATTTAGATCTATTGAAATTAAATCAGGAAGTCAAAATAAATCTGGGAAGAGCATTCAAAGTTCCATGCAAGAAAGCTCCTACCTCTCTGCTGAAGATCAAAGCAATCCACATCTTGCAGGTTAATTAATAGAAGAAACAAGTATTACATCAAATCAATTGTGCATTACTCCTGATGAACTCAAAAGTCTTCAAGATGGTACCACTTCAATTAAATTTCCTTCTTGGATTACTAGGTTGCCCCAAAACATAGGTTTACCTGCAGCTGGTACTCCTAAGGCTGCTGAATGGTTGGTTTTGTACACCATTCATGTAGTTCTTGTTTTGATCCCAAGGTGGAAGTGGATCACAACCAATGGCTCACGGGAGGAAAATCTTATCTCAACTACCTCCAAACTAGTTGGTATTATCAACTTGGTCATGTCACATCAACTTACAGATGCCCAGTTGGCCCAATTGGATGAATTAATTTTGGCTTACCGGGAGGAATTATTGCTACATTGGGGAACTGAAATTAAACCCAAGCCAACAATTCATTTCTCTCAGCATATGACTAAGATGATCAAGCTCTATGGTCCTCCCTCAATATTTTCATGTTGGTCAGGAGAAAGGCTAAATCACATCTTGACCTTGATTAAAAAAAATAAAAATACACGTAGGTAACACAGATTTCTCAAAAGTAGATTCTTGATGGCACACTTTGAACTGATTGTTTTTTTAATTTTAGGGTTTCCTTGATAAGTCCCTCTTGAATGGATTCCTTGAAAGGGCCAAACTTCAAGGCTTGGTTGAACAAATTGGATCCAACTGGAATGTTTTGGGGATCAATTCTGACCAACTCCCAGATCTGGAAAGTCTGTTCTACTCTTCCAAGACAGGTGATGTTTCAAGGGCTAAAAAGGAGATGAATTTTTTGGAAGAAGAAAAATTAAAAAAAATTCATTGAAAATAACTCAACATACAATGTCTTGCCATGGGACCAACTGGAGTGGTTGCCTTGCAAATCAATGCTCTTCCATGTTCATCACATAACACCCCATTGCTACAACAAAAGTAATTCTCAGATTTCCTTTTCATCCCCATCAAATCAAGGCCCTTGTGAGATGGGGAAGGTATTGTCCATCTTTCATGAAAAAACTGTGCACAATATTTCCTCATTGTTGAAAACTTTTCCCCTTTGGAACAAATTGATACTTCAAGAAATCCCTACCTTGGCCTCAAGTATCTCAATGCTCAAATGGTTTATCAAGAAGATGGATCAATATCTGCAATACATCAAGATAACATATTAGGTTTTGTTGCAAGCATGGCTTATGAAGCAAAAAAAGCACAAACTTCCAAGGATGTTTATTGTGTTGTGGCAATTTACTCTTTGGTAAGTTGATATCAAAAATACTAATTTCTGGGGAACTGCCATTATTGATTTTTCTGACTGGTATTTCCTTACAAAACAGGAGGAAATATAAAAAGATACATGCACTCATTTTTTATTGTACTAGATATTGGTAGAAGATGAGATCAGAGGAATTGGTATTGTGTCACATTTCTATCTAAAACACATGTATAAGGTACAGAATTCAAAAATAGGAATGAGATTTAATCTCAGAAAACTGAAGCTTCAATCCTAACAGAAAATTGGAAATCTCTGTTTGAAACACTTATTTGAAATGATCATAATCTAAAAATTTGATTCTTCTCATTTTGGAACTTTTTACTATAGGAAATCGTGGCCCATGATGTAAAATTCCAATCATAACCGCTGAAAAGTTGTTCAATCAAAGTATGGTCTTAAAGTTAAATGAAGAATTCTCAATCCTTCCTTTTATGTAATGGATTTCAATTCAATCTATGCATTGCATAAATATTCTGCATGAATCTTCTGAGTTCATCCAGAAATCACTTTGATGTTCGACTCCAAAACCTCAACAAAGTCAAAACAGGTTTCAATCACAAACCCAGGTGCTACACCTGCCGGCAGGTGCTGCCATTTTTTTCATGGTGAATTGTCTTTGGATGGTCTGGATGAAGTGGTTAATGCGGATCATCCCGCTTGCACCTTGCGGAGGATTGGTGCAAGGATGGAGGGATTGGTTGAAGTATTGGTTGATGATGAGCCAAGGCAGAGGAGTGATTGAGGATGGATGGACTGATGATCATCAAACAATCAGTCAGATTTCATTGGTTTCTGATTCTTGCTTGAGGTGAACAAATTAACTTTGGACAATCCAAATGGCAATGATGGGGGGTGTGGTGATGATGAGCATCAGATGAAGCAAGCAAAGTCCCTTGCAACCGGTCCTTGGCCCAAAAGGGAAGGAGTACCATCAGAGAGGGGGGATTTGAACACACAGCCTGGAAGCTTGAGCACCACATGGCCTGTCCTAGAAAACAAGGAGAAGGAAGAGCTGGAAGGCTAGGAAGTGAAGAAGGGCATTGTTCCAGATTTTTTTTTGATTTAATTTATGATGAAAGATAGGTAAAAAAAATCATAAAAAAATTCTAAAATTGTCTGCACTGGCCCAAGGTTTCTAGATTTGGTCACCACAGCATCTGTAAGCAGGTTGAGTGTTGATGGGTTTTGAGAATGAGAGATGATTATATGAAAAAGATGAATAACAAAAAGGATGTTGTATATTCCTTCCCTTCAATCCTTCCCTGATTCTTTGGTGATGAGATGTGATGATATGATCCTGAAACCCGGAGTTCAGAGTGAGGTTTTTAAGTCCTCCCCCTCAACCCTAGCCTAAGTACAAGCGCAACTGAAAGCCTAACAACAAAATTAAGAAAGAACCCCTAAAATCCAGAACCCTAGTCCAACATTAACCCATACCGCCCAATCCTTCCCAACCCTTCCGCCGTTACACACATCCAGTGTGTCCTTCTCATGGTGCAGACCTCCACCGCCTGCTACTTGGAGCCCCCTGTGTTTATCCATCCGTGCGTGTCTGCGGATCCTGTAATCCATGGATTGGTCTGCGCCTATGCTTGTGCGGACCTCCCCAGCGCGTATAAACCCAAAATTTCCCTGCTCCTGCTTTCTGAACTAGCCACCCGCAAACTTGGTTGGGTCAGCTCTCTCCAAGCGGGTTGCAAGCTTACCATGCCTGCAGTAGGCCCAACCCCATCAAATGCTGAGCCTGGCCTACCCAATTGCTGAGCGCACAGCCCACAATGCAGTTCCCAATCCAAGGTTATAAATAAAACACCACACTATGCCATCTTGATTGCGTTTGAAGGTTGTCAGCCACCTCACATCTGTTAATTTTTTCCCTTCAGGTAACTCTTCAAAGTGCCATACTCCAAAACAATCTAACTGATCAATTTCCTTCTTGAACACCGGTTCCCATATTGGCCAGTCGCTCTGCTTCCTGGCGGCCTGGTATGTCTGTGGTGGGCTTGGGTCATTGTAGAGGTGCTTAGCCTCCTCCAGCTAAGATAGTTGCAGATCCTGCTGCTGTATGGTGTTTTCCGTGGTTTTGATGCCAATTGGGATGATGTTGCACAAGATATGCATGTGCTTATTTCTGTTTTTGAGCAGCTTGTGTATCAAGTGTTTTGGTGTAGGTCCTGGTTCTGTATTCAGTAGCCCGTTGACGGATGCTGAGGTGGTCAGACGTGCGGGTGTGGCTGTTTTGGGTGCAAAATAGCTGCTGTTGGATTTGGGGAAGTTGGCAATTGAGGCCTCAAAAAACACTGCCATTTTTGGATTCCAGAATATCCAGCCTGTGCCCCCATTGACCTAGCCCAATATTCTGCAGCGCTAGTCCCTCTAATCAACTTTTTATTTGCGCAGGTGGGCCAGTTTGTTTACAAATCATACTTCCCCAAAAATCCATGTCATATGAATATTTTGCTTCTTGCCAAACATTAGCTCATAGGGAGAATTTTTGACTGTGATTGTGTTAGCTATCCAATTGTGAGTATAATAAGCCCAGAGATATGAAAATCCCCAAAACTTGTTCAGAAGCCCGGAGGCAATCAGCGCCGTCCTGGCCATGTCTCAAACTGTGCGGTGAAGCCTCTCTGCTGCACCATTCTGTTCCTGTTTTTAAGGCATGCTGTGCTGATGTGGGATGCCTCTGTTTGCTAGCCAAGACTCAAAATATTTTCTGGTGAACTCTCCCCCCCATCAGTTTGGAAGGTTTTCAGCTTCTTACCGGTCACTGTTCCATGCACTCAATGTACCTTTGGAATGAAAGACTGACAGTGCTCTTCTTCTTGATCAAAAATCCCTCAGATTAAGTTGAACCAATATAAAAGAATACTACTATATACTTCACACCGTCAAAACTCTCGCAAAACAGGCCTAGCACATCTGAGACCATCAGTTCCATCACTTCAACAATTTTGTTGCTTGAGAGTATGTTCCTTTTTCTCTTTCTCTTCCCCATTATGCACTCCTTGCATGTAAAACTCTTGTTTGTGAGTTTCTGTGGTAGACCAATGAAGTCTCCTCTTGCACACATATCCTCTATCCTCCTCAGGTTCACATTTCCAAGCCTCCAGTGCCACATCAATGGATTGGTGGATGGGCAGTTTAGTGTATTTTCTAAAACTTTCCATGGTGTTTGTTGCAGTATATTGCTTCTCACTTGAGGTGTTACCAACATGGGGTGAGGCTTTTTTTTTCAATGAATACAGCTGCCATTGGTCATTCATTGGCATTCTTCTTAGTAAAAAGTTATTTGGAAAAACAAAACAGAGGAAACCATCTTCATCTATCCTCAGATTCACCTCACCTTGTTGTAGTTTTTCTGCAGATATCGGAGTGCATGTTGTGTCAGTGCTATAGTAGACATTGGTAATGGTGATGGAGCCAGTATTTTTGATGAGTTTTAGTTTCCCAACCTTTGTGACCCTTGAGCGTGGCCCGTCAGTGGATACAAGAATTGGGATTGGAGAAGCAAGGTCAACGGGTTCAATAACAGATCTTGTCTGTTGGTTAAGGAATGAGAGGCACACAAGTCTATCCTTATTTTGATATTTATTGCTTGTTTTTCCTGCCAGTGCAGATCTTCATTGTGCTTGGTGTTGCTCCCCAACTTGACAGCGTGTGCGGTCACCTCAGCATCCCCTTTGCAGTTTACCTCTACCAAGTTTTCTGTGACACTCTTCCTGTCTTGCCTTGCCGCCTGGTTTGAACCAACCATTTTGCTGTTGCCTCCGTTCCATTTGGGGCATTCAGCCTTCCAATTTCCTGGTTTTTGAAACCCGTAGCAGAAATTAGTTCTACTGGCCAGGGGCAATGCCTTCTTGTCCTCAATGAATGGTTGGCTCTGCTGGTGGTGCATGGGCTCAATTTTTGCCAGGCAAAGAATTTCTAGGTTTGACACGCTGCCACTGAGTCCTGGTAACAGGTCTAATTTCCAAAATACATTCACAAATGGGTGGGTGTAAATTTTTGGCGGGGAGAGGTGGAAAAACAACCCCACAAAAATCTCCTCAGATAGCTGGAAACCGGAGTGGAAGAGGGATTGTCCAAGGTTGTTCATCTGGAAATAGTGCCCATCAATATCTGCTTGGGAATTAAGGAGCTCAAATATTAGGCTTAGCATCTCTTGTACAATGGAAATGTGGTTGGATCTGCTTTTTATCGAAAAGCACTCCTACAAAAAGCAAAAAGCTGTGTCTCCATCCGCAGACTGTGAAAAACCAACTTGCAAGGATTTGTTGACTGTTGCAAGGATCCCATGTTTAATGATTACCCCTTTTGCACTTGTATTGAACTCCTTCCCAGTGATTATGTTCTCCTTCCCAGTTGCTACCAAGAGAGCTTACTCAAGCATGAACTTCCAGGCCTGGAAGTTGGATTCATCTAGGGCAAGCTTTGGCACTTGGCTGATTGTGGTGTCCAGACATGCCTGCATGACAAGCATGATGGTGGCCAACAAGCCCTTTGATTCCATGAGGGATAGTTGGCTTGTGGTGGATGGTTTTATAGAGGGCATTGGTTCTTTGGGGGGGGGGAGCAGAGCGGTAATGGTGCTTTCCACCTGGGAGGATGATACACTCTTGTTCAACACAGAAAATTGATTGAAGATTTTTTCAAGCTGTTCTTCCCCTGTTTGCCTTGCATTAGTTGCAACTGATGATGAGTTTCTAGTTTTGCATTCATCCATAGAATGAACGGGTACAACCAAGGTTTCCAGTTGTTGAGTTATTTTGAGATAACTTGATATTGCCAAAAAGCCAAGACTGAAAAAATGGAAAGAAACGGTTGAGACAAGAAAAAACAAAAAAATAAGAAAAAAAATCAAAGGAGAGCGTCGCACCACAAGAGACCAGGGAGGTCAAACAGGATAAGTTCCAGAAATAAGAAAAATAAGATAGATGAGTGTAAAGACGCCAATGAGAAAGTTGTTGCAGGTGACCTCCTCTACATGAATCAGATGAGGGCGGATCAATGACTTGATAAGCAGCATGAGGAGAAATACACAAGAAAAGGAAAGAGAGAGACAGCCACTTGGGCTCATACCAAATAACCGTGAGACAAGGACAAGTTGAGATTGAGCTGATGAGTTTGAAGGAGGGCCAAAATAAGATTGAGTCGAGTCACGACTGAAGGAGGAGTTCGAGTTTGAAGGAGGACCAAAATAAGATTGAGTCAAGTCACAACTGAAGGAGGAGTTTGATTTGATTGATTAGGAATTTGAAGATATTGGGTGAGGTATTGGTAAGGAGGGATGAGATGAGAAAGGATGAAAGAAGAGAGGGAAGGCAAGTGAGAGAGGAGAAGGGAGGAATTTTGTGAGAGAAGAGAAAGAGGACAACTGAGAACGGATAAAGGTTGAGAAGGTGGTCAAAGAGAAAAAAGGCGGAAGAGAGCGAGGATGTCACATCTGTGACATCCAGTTGATGCAAGGAGGGAAGACGCGGAGGAAGTTTCAACACCAGTAACACAATCTTGGGTTGAGGCTTTTGTGCTAAGGGTTCATAACCTCTTAAGCTTGGGCTGGCAATCTGGGGTGAAAAGATAAATTTTTTATTTTTTGTATTGGAATGATACAATGGTGATCAATAAATCATTAACAACCGCCTTTTTTTCTTTTTATATCAAATTATTATTTTTAAGAAAGATTGCTTACCTGGGGTGACAAGATAAATTTTTTATTGTTTGTATTTGAATGATACAATGGTGATTGTCTTGTTGCCCCAGGTTCACATTTTTTAATCAATGGAAAGAATATTCTAGAAGTAGAAGATGAATGGAAGAAAAGGAAAAAAATGGGAAGGTAAGAGTTTGATTTTGCATATTCTTCTGTTTGAAGCATATTCATTCTTCTGTGAGTTATAAAAAACCCAATTACCGCCTACAGACTGGATTGAATGACATCACCCAATGACATTTTAGACGTGTGGCAACAACCATATCCAAAATTACTTTAAAGGAAAACGCATACAACAGACCTATACCTGTTTTTTCCAAGTGCAATTTCACTATGTGTAAAAACTTTCACACTGTGGATTTGGAGACTGGAATGTGGAGTAACAAGACCATGCTCTCTGGGGAAAGAAACTTGAAATCCTGCTGGGGATTCTAATCAAGTATACTGAGAGAGGACACAAGAGTGAGATAGAGGGAAAAGAGAGAGAAAGAAGAGAGAGGGGGGGACACCAGGACAAGGCAAAAGGGAAGATGGGCCTCAAGGTTGACTGGTGTGCACCTCTAAATCTGCCAGTTTTGAATCTAGGTAGTCAACCAAAGCCTTCTCCACTTTCTTTCATGCATCAATTTTAAGGATTATTGTCTTCCCCACTTTGACATATCCTTTTACTCAGTACCATCTACCTCAGTCCTTCAGTGTGACACAAATAAATCACAAAATCAATGGTGCAGTCCGCTTGCCATGTCCGCTTGCATAAAAAACTTCCAATCTGGGCAACTGGCTCAGTATATACTTGAAAATAATGCAGTGAACTGTATACCAGTCAACCATCCATTTGGGCTTTGCTCTTCTACCCTGGGTATCATCAAAACTTGGACTTCCATTCTTGGTCACGCACTCACACTAGCTTCCACCCATGCATAGAAAGCCACATTAACTGTATAATTTGCAAATTGAATAGTCCCTTACCTTGCATAAGCTACATCTTTGCATTTGCATTGTCTTCAAATTTCATTCCTTCCTGTCTCATCCATCAAGTCCTTGTACACTCTTATTCTATTGTTGTGAAACTATGCTAAGACCTTGAAAAAACCTGCGCTTTTATTTCATTTTCCCCTTCCATTCCTGTCATTCATTGCCATACCGCTCTCTTGCTGTAGATGACCATCCATTGGGTTATATCTAGTTATCTCTGGATTACCATACAAAGGCTGCATTTCCTGCCTGAAGGTGGTCTCCTCAGTTAGCTAATTTCATACATTCTTGCATTTTCTAAATCCAGTAATCACATCAGTCTTGGCTTTGGTGCCTCTCCATTGGAACACTTCCTTCCTCTTGCTGTTTGTTGAGCCATCAAATCATAATTTTGAACTTTGCAGTTAGCCTTGCTATCTTGCATTGTCCCTTGCACTCAGTCTCCCCCTTTGCGCTCAAAATCATCTAAGATTTCCCTATAGTACGTGGGGTAGTTGTGTGACAGTAAATTAACTAACTCAAATCCTCTATTGTAGTTGAAAAACTATAATAGATTCTTATTTTGCAATTTAACGTACTTTCTCAAACAGGAATGCTTCCCTCACCCCTTACTATGATGATATTCATTGGGTAGGGAGACCCAGCGCTTGAAAGGCCCAACAACCTTTAGATCCTGTTTCTTCTTCCAAATCTCCTTTTGGTTGGAACTCTTTACTATCCACTTGCTCCTTAACGGGAAGCTCCAGTGGATCCGCTTGGAAGAATCAAAGACTCCAAACATTCCTCCAATGAAACATACACTCATGGTAGATCAAGGGATTGCACTAGTGCTCCTGAGACCAAAGCCTTGACCTTGCTCTTGAACTTGATCCAGACTCTCAATCAAAATGCCTCACAATCTGGTCTGAGTGGTCCTAGTTTCCATACTCCGTGCATGAAGCAGCCTTATCACTTTAGAGGAGAACATTCCCATAAGCTTAGATCCTACTTATGGTCCTGCAAAATCATCTTCTCAAACAATCCCCACAACTTCCCTTCTGATAGACATTAAGTTATGTATGTGTCTTTCTTTCTAGGGGGAAGAGCCTTGCAGTGGTTTGAGCTGTGCATTGAAATATCATCCAATACCAGTACCACTTTTATCCTTAAAAATTGGGAGAAGTTTGAGTAAAAACTGTTCACCCTGTTTGGCAACCCAAACAAAGTGCAAAACACCAAATGCAAACTTAATAATCTAGTTATGAAAGAGAATAGTAGAGTTTTCATTTATATCTCCAATTTCAAAACCTTGCAGTCTGGCATACAATGTATCAAGGCAGCAGTTTTGTTTCACTTCAATAAATTTTTACCTACCAGCCTAATTGAAAAGCTAGTAGTTGGGGACATAGGACAACCTCACCCCAGCAGTCAATTGACCAGGTGATTGATATTGATAATGGATATCATTACAAGAACAGCTTAGAAAAGCAACCATGGACTGTCAACCTTGGATCCAAAGGCAGACAAATCTTTGAAGGAACATTCAAAAAACCCAAAATACTCCAAACAAAATCCAACCTCAAACTCCAATCCAAAGGGGAAAGCCATTGCCAAACTACAAAATTCCTGGACAAGGAAACCTGGATGCTTCAGAATGATGAGCAGCAAGGGAGGGAAAAGGAGGTTTTATGTATTTATTGTGAAGGAAAACATGATCTCAATACTTGTGCAAAGGGGCTAGTGCATGAAGCCGCTAAACAGTCAAAAAATTTGATTGTAGTTTTTCTAATACTACCAAGGAAACCCACACATTATCTAAATTACAGCAATTCAATCTTTGAACTTGCAAGTCACTTGGTGCTCCAAGTTCAATGTTTTTCCTCTTCCATTCCAACAATACTCCTTATCATGTCTTACTTGATTCTGGTGCTTATTTTTCTTTTATAAGTTCATCTTTTTCCACTTCCAAGAATCTTACACATTCCAAGATAAAAAAGTTTCCCATCTATCTAGTAAGTAGTGCAACCAAACCGTTTCATTTGGTTTTCCAAAAGGAAAGTGGACCTTTGCATTTTCCAATCTCCCCAGATTCAAATAGGAATTACTTGTCTTGGATATCCCCAGAATGGATGAAATTATTTTAGGCCATGATTTTCTAGTTTACTGGGATCCAGATGTGAATTGGCAAGAAGGAGTAATTAATGTTCAAACCTTGCAACCCTAGGATGCTAAAATTTCTTTCAAACAGGAATTAACAAGCCTTACCAACACTGTCATTGAGTTGGATGACAATTTTCCACCAGACCATTTGGAATATCCTGACCTCCATTCCAAAATTCCATTTTCATATTTAGGATTTACTTCTTATTTTTCCAACTTACCTCTTCCTTGTTTCTTCAAATAGCAACAGGCGCCTACCAAACAGTTTATTTTGAGCTCCCTAATCCTCTTGCATTGTTTGAGAAATTCAAATCTGGTGCTCAAAGATGACAAGATGGAAGATTTAGAAATCATTTGAGAGTTTCTACCTTTGGTTTACCATCACTTTGCTTATGTTTTCTCAGCTGTAAAAGCAGATTAATTACCTCCATCACGTTATTATGATCACAGGATCAGAATTACTGGAACACCTCTGGCACTGGGACCAGTCTAATCTCTCTCAAAGAAAGAATCAACCGCGCTCCAAGAATAAATTGCGGAAAATGTATTGAAAGGATTTCTTTGACCCAGAAATTCAAATACCTCATCAACCATCCTATTTGTTCAAAATAATGATGGTGGCCTTGGGCCTTTTGTTGACTACAGGAAACTGAACCAGGTAACCCAGACAAATGCTTATCCAGTACTGCCTAAGCTGCACCTCTTCACTCTCTTCCATGGAGCTGCTTATTTCTCAAAGTTAAACCTTTGAGGCGCCTATAACAAAATTTGCATTGCAAAAGGTCATGAGTATTTGACTGCAATGAGAACCCTTTTCAGCAGTTATGAGTATATGGTCATGCATTTTTGCCGCTGCAATGCTCCTTCCACTTCTCAACATTCTGTCAATGATATTTTTTCTGACCTTGTAGAGAAATACCTTGTGGTGTGTCTTGATGATATAATTGTTGAATCAAAGACTCTCCAGGATCACATCACACATGTGCAAGAGGTGCTGCAGAAAGTTAAAAAGAAAAAACTGTTTGAAAAAGCCTCTAATTTCAATTTTTGTACCCATTCTCTTCAGTTTTTAGGTTTCATAGTCTTGCAGTGAGTACTATTGATGGATCCAGCCAAGAGTCAGCGCATATTGGACTGGCCCCCAACTTCTTCAGTCAAATACCTTCAAGTTTTCATTGGTTTCAGTAATTTCTACATGAGTTTTAGTGAGCACTACGCCAAACAAAACGTGAATCTTACTAACCTTCTTCAAAAAGACACTCTTTTTTTTTCAACAAACAAGCTGCTTTGGAGTTTTTATCTCTAAATAAAGCCTTCAGAAATGCTCAAATACTTTCTAAATTCAAAAAGATAGCTTGCACTTTTGTGGAAAAAGACCCAAGCAACTATGCAATTGCAGGAGTAATCTTGCAGTTTTCTTCCTCTTCCTCTCTCTTTCATCCCAAAGCCTTTTAGTATTGCAAATTGCTTTCTGTAGAGCTTAATTAAGAGATTCATGACAAGGAAATTTTTCCAATTGTTTATTGCTTGAAGAAATGGTGCTCATACCTTTTGAGCCTTATGGAACCCTTTGAGGTCTTAACTGATCACAATTCTCTTAAGTATTTCATGAGCTCAAAATTCCTTACACGCAGACAGGAAAAATGGACAAAATACCTCTCCAAGTTCAACTTTACAATCAAGTACCTCCCCAGGAAACAAGCGGCAGTTTATAATGCTTTATCATGCCAGGAAAATGTTAACCCAGAGGGGGGGAGCACCTTTGCCAATAAAAACCCTGAAAACGTTAGGAAAATCTTCTCAACCCCCCTGTGCAACTCAGTTCAATGATCACTCACCTTTAAGAAATGGCCCCCAAACTTCAAAAAGCTCAACTTGATGAACCAGAGTAAAAAACTTTGCAAGAGTGCAAAATTATTAGATAGTGACTATAGTATTGATAAAAATGATTAATTATTTTATAAAGGCCATATATTAGTACCTAATAAACCTTGCATTAATTTAGATATCTTTGAGTCTTGGCATGATTCTCCGCTTGATTTTCATCATGGGCAGGATAAAACCTACCAATTTATTGCACAAGACTTTTATTGGCCTGGTATGAACAAGGAAGTAAAAGACTATGTTAGAACATGCTATGATTGCAATTGTAACAATTCCTCAAAACACCAGAAGTGTGGGCTTCTCCAGCCACTTCCAATCCAGCCTATTCCTTGGCACTTGTTGTCAATGGATTTCATTTTGCACTTACCTATTTCTAGTGGTTATGATGCTATTTTAGTAGTAGTAGATTGCTTCTCACAGATGGCTTTATTTCTTTGCAGTAATTTGACCGCCTCTTTGGAAGACTTAGCTAATTTATTCATAGAATATGTATTTTTGAAACATAGTCTCCCTAATAATATATTTATTGATTGTGGATCCTTGTTTGTCTCTAGCTTCTGGAACTTTCTATTGTTTAGTTTTGGGCCCATCTTGTCCGCTCACCTCCCTCTCTCAGCACTCCTATTTTCAATATTATTATTTTGTATTTTTGGAACACATTTAGCTTGTTCTGACTGCTTAATATATATCTTTGTATGTTTGTGATACTTCTAGTTGTCTCAACCACCCTTATATGTCCAGATACTTGTTGATAACCTGGCCACCTTATTATTTTATGTCTTGATACTTATAGTTTTCTAGGCCACCTTTATTTCTTGTACTTGTAGTTTGCGGGCCACCATATCTCACAGATTTCACAGGCTCCTGATACACAAATGTCAATAACTATTATCCTATTTGATTCTCTTTTTAAACTTCCTATCCTCTACCATTTCCATCTTTGTCTCATTGAATATTCATATATCTGAAATGCCCAACTTGTGGTTCTCTAGTTGTCTATAAATATTCTTTCATCTTTTCTCCCTTGAATGAAAAGCATCAGATTCTTCCCCTTCTCATCCGTTGTAAGACTCCAAACGGTGCTAAGCCGTGGCAGTTCTGTGGAGGGGAAAGGTGCTGTTTAGGCTGCCCTCCTAGGAGTTACAATAATATTTTAATGTAACCGGAATCAAGGTCCAGAACCTTATGGATGAGAAATCAAACTAAGAGAAGAGGATAAGAGTTGTCGGTAGCAATGGAAACAACACTATCTGAGACAAGATGGTGCAGGGAAAGACTTGAACAAATAAGTCAAGGTTTGTTCAGAGTTCAATAGAACAAGGCAGTTGTAAGTAACAACGCCCACAAGCTAATAACTCTGGTCGTCAGCAGCTGATTAGGAAAGATCAACTCAATCCCAACCAACCTCCAGGTTCTCAATGAACCTGCCCAACTCTCCGCAATCAAGCGCTTGAAGGGTACCAGATAACTGTGGGAGGCTGAACAAAACAAAAGTAATTTGTTTATGAAGCTCTAGAAGCAAATCAATAACGAATTTGAGCAAGAATATCCCAACACTTCTCAAGGAACTCAAGAATAGCGTGGCGAAATTCAACTTCAAAGAAGAAGGGAGGTATAACACTCCAGGTTTTAAGCTTAATAAAACCTCTTCAATCAAACGTGATTGGCTCCAGAAAGATGATCAAGGGAGATCAAGACCAGTATGGTCGGAAAAAGGGATCAGAGTGGTATAACACACTCAAGAATTCAGGCAGACAGGAATTCTTCTTCAACCAGCAAGGCTATTGGTTGGTGATAAGGATCAAGGTCACAAAGGACAGAGTTTTGAGTATGGAGGCTCAAAGGATCAAGGGGCAATCATAGATATACCCGGATAATTTGCTCAGATAAGTGGGGAAGGATGCCCACGGATAAATTGCTTATGATGATGGGATGCTGAGGCAATGATGATGATAGGATCTGAGATACTCCGATGATGGAATATTCGGCCAAAAGGCAGGGGAGAGCCCCTCCTTATATGGGCAGGAGGCCCTGCTAGACTATATACAACGGATTCTACAAATAGAGCGGAAACGGGAAGGTAACCATGTGGTAACTCGCGTTGGTCAAGGATCTGCCAAATGCTTGCGGGAGCGGTCGGGATGGATTCAGTGGATCATGGATGAGCGTCGCGCGACGATAGCAAAGAGGAGATTAGGAGGCGCAACGACAAAGATGAAGATACGCAACGAACAAAGATGCGGACGTTCTATAACAACGGCGGAGATGGGAAGCAACACGGATAAAGAACGCGCGACGCGCGCGGATGAAAGAAGCGCGGCGCGGCGCGGCGCGGAGCGGAGCGGAGCGCGAAGCGGAGCGCGACGCGGAGCGCGACGCGGATAATGGAAGCGCAGCGCGGCGCGGACGCGGCGCGGCGGGGCGCACGCGCGCGCGCGCGGGTAAACAATAGTTGGATGAGCCTGAGGATAAGTTGTCCAGCCGGGCGGTACGTTTGCAACAGTTTATGAATTGAAGTCTTAAGGCAGTCCGGGTGTCCAGGATGGGGCACCACATCTCTCCCCAACTTACAGACTGTCCCTAGTCTGCTCTCGAGTTTGATGCCATAGAAAGAAAGAAAGGAAAGACAGATGATTGAAACCAAAGAATGGCCATTTTGATCTTGAGAGTGGTTGAAGAGTTGAGGAAAATATCTTGATTCTTCCAAATGAACCCTAGAAGCGGCAGGAATAGAACAAGGATGGCGTCCCAGGTGCTCACATATGTGGCATACAGTAGAGTTTTACAACAAAAACGCAGCAAATGACCCTGGTGGTGCACAATTGGGAGGACTTACTTCTGAGATAAGTTGCCCCCACGACAATGGAACTTCTTGACTTGATCAGCAGAGAACCTTCTGGCCAACCGAGTACCATCCAGCTCCTCCAAAACATAAGATCCACCTCTAACTTGATGAACCACTTGATAAGGGCCATTCCAACGATTAGAGAAAAGCTTGCCCCACTGGGTTTCCAAAGATCGATTATAAGCTAAAACTAGGTCACCAGGGTTCAAGGGCTCCCTGATTCGATTAGAGTGCTTGTCCTCCCACTACTGGACGGATTTTGCTCTGGCCTCCATCATTTTTTGATAAGCTTCATCACGAACGTCTTCACTTCGCTCCAGTTGCTTGGATCTAGCAACTAACAGATCAGTGGTTGAGGACACCTCTTCCCAAGAGATACCCAAGAAAGATTCCATTTCCAGATCCAAAGGAAGGACTGCTCTTTGACCAAAGATGATTTCGTAAGGTGAGTAGCCAGTAGTCCTTTTGGTTGAGATTCGATCAGAAAAGAGAACAAGAGGAAGGAATTTGCGACAATTCTTGCCACTTTCACCAGCCAGTTTAACAAGTGCAGCCTTCAAAGGGGCATGGCCTCGTTCCACCATGCCTTGGCCTTCAGGATAATAAGGAGTAGTAACTCTATGTTGTCCAGGAAGGGACCGGATCATTTCAGCAAGCTTGCCCCCAAATTCAGAGCCACCATCAGTAGAGTAAGATCGAGCCAGGCCATAACGCATTGTCCAGGTCTCGTAGAGGAAAGCTGCCACTGATTCAGAGCTAAGGTTCTTAAGAAATTTCGCTTCAACCCATCCGGAAAAATCATCCCTAGCCACAATGAGGTACTTAGCACCACCTGCCTTAATATGAACCACATCCATAGCAATCCTTCCAAAGACAGTGGACTCCCCAGTAGGATAACGAATTTCGGCTGGGCGCCTAAGATCACGTTTTTGGCAAACTTCACAACTCTTGCACCATTGGGAGACGGATTTCTTCAAAGATGGCCACCAGAATCGTTTGGATAATCGTCGATAAGTTTCAGTTTCCCCACGATGACCAAGGCCTTCATGGAGACTTTCAAGGATGGAATCTTGTTTAGACGGAATAGTAACGACAATAAGAGCACAAGGATTGCCCCTCTTCATAAGTCTAGAGCCTTGAACAAAAAAATTAGAAGACTTTCGTTTAAGAGATCCAAATTCCTTAGCAGAGAGATCAGGAGGTTTTTGAAGAGTTGAAAGGTACTGCTCTAATTTAAACCAGAAGCCTTGTTGAAAGCCAGAATAATTTTGTGAAGAAAAAGAGAAGATAGGTCAAATTAAAGGTTCCTCTTCATTGAAATTGGTTCCAACATCAGATTTGTTGTCCCCAAGAGGTCGTCGAGATAAACCGTCAGGCATGGTGAAAGATTTTCCAGGCCTGTGAACAATATCAAAAGAGAAAAGCTGGATAAAGGCCACCCAACGAGTCATAGGAGCATTGGGAAGACTGGGAGCGTTGATCATTTCAATGATGGATTGGGCATCAACTTGCAATTCGAAATGTTGGCCCCAGAGAACAGTTTGAAGTTTCTTCATCATTCGAGCCACACCACAGAGTTCCAGTTTGGGCTGGGAGTATCTGGATTCTACGTCTGAAAACAACAAAGATTCATAAAGAACAGGACGGTCCCAACCATTTTCATCTTCCTGAGTAAGGACGGCCCCAACAGATTGATAACTAGAATCGACAGCCAGCTTGATCTTGCCAGTTCCAGGTCCGTAAGAGATCTTTTTCAAAACTATGTCTTCACCAACTATCCTTTTGAGTAGCTGGAAAGCACATTCACAATCTTGGGTCCAAATCCATTCAGCATCTTTTCTGGTTAGACGACGCAAGGGTGCACAGATTTTGGATAAAGATGGGATAAAGATTCTAACATAAGTGACAACACCTAGAAAGCCCCTAACTTCAGTTGGATTGATTGGGGTAGGCCAAGAGATGATCTTGTTGACTTTGGCTGGTGCCATCCTTCTTCCTTCCTTGCAGACCACATGACCAACAATTTCCAGAGCAGGGACACAAGCCGCCAGTTTGGATCCAGAGACAGTAAGGCCAGATTCCTCGATTCGAAACAGAATCCTCTCCAAGGTAGTAGCATATTCCCAGATAAAACAACGAATTCCTGGATGCCAAGGTAAGAGCTCATTATCATAGTCAGATACTGGACCTTTAATTCCGCCATTGTCAATAAAGATACCAGCATGATCAGGGATTTCATCCTGGAGGATCCACATCATCTGAGCCTGATAGACTGCGACCGAGTTGGTGGCTCCTTGAGGCAATCGAGTAAGTTGAAATCGACCAAGAGGAGTGTCAAAAGTAGTGAGAGGACGAGAAATAGGATGTAAGGATCGTTCGTCATAGCCACCCATAATATCCCCTAGACCATAGCAAGCTCTCCCCGCAAAGGATTCAACAAATTCTTCAGTAGCAGGAGGGATACCAGAGTCTTTAATAGTAACTTTATTAAGAGGTTGAAGATCATGAACTATTCTAAGTTTACCATTACTCTTGAGGACAAAGAAGACGGGGCTTGAGTAACTAGAAGTTGACTGTTCATACAGGCCAGTTCAAACTTGTTCCCGGACCAACTTGATGAATTCGTCAACTTTAGCAGCGGGGATAGGGATCTTTTTCTTTTGCCAAGGATCATGTTCAACTACAGGGATGATATAAGGGAGGCCATAGGATTCCCGCAAGAGACCTCTCTCTTCTTCACAGAAAGCAATAGATTTTTCTCTTAGAGATAAGACATTTTTAATTAAATTTAACTCATCAGGAAGAAGCCATCCATCTGGACCAAAGTTGACCACCTTCAGATGTTCTTCAGTGACCCGTCCATTAGGCACAAAGGGACCAGTAAGAGATTGAGGAAGACCACAGCAAGGATCGCGAGATAGAGGAGGACGCATAAGGGGAGGATTGAGGTTGAGAGGCATAGGCTGGTTGACTGGTTGGATCTTTTTAGCAACTGGTTTATACTTAGTGGCAAAAGAGAGAAGTTCTTGTTTCCTCCAAGAGTTGACCAGAGAGACTTGATTAGGAAAGCTGAGTCCAAGTTCCAACATCTTCCAAGTCCGATGTTCTGCAATATCCTTGAAGGGTGCCTTTTCCATAAAAGGAGAACCAGGAGATAATACGTTGCTCACATGTGTGGCACAAGGTAGAGTTTCGAAAATGACGGTAAAAGTTTGCCCTGGCAGTGCACAATTGGGAGGACTTACTTGTACCCCAAATTGCCTCCACTGCAGCCCATATTCCCTAACCAAAATCACCAAAAACGGAATTGCAATTAGGATCTAGTTTAGACTCATTGCGGAGATTCAAACCGGAACTGAGAGAAGATTGATCAGACTTAAAAGTAGAGGGAAAAGAAGACACAACAGATCCAGAGAGAGAAGGAGATGGAGGAGAAATATTTTTGGATTTTTCTATTTTGATATGTTTCTGTTTTTTAATATTCTTGAGCTCAGAAGAGAATGATGAAAGGAATGAAAAATAAGCCTGAGGGAGGGGAGTTGACCCTTGAGTTGCAGTCTGAGGCTGAAAAGAACTACAATCATTAGTAGGATCAACTATTCCCCTAAAAAATGAGAGGAACTAGAGTTATCCTTCTGCTTCCCCTTGAAAGATGATTTGGGAGAATAACCAGGAAAATCTCTTTCCCAACAACCAGAATCCAAAGAGCAAAGAGGAACTTCAATTTTCCTGCCATCAGCATCAGGGAGAAGAATTCTCTCCCCAACTTGATCAGAAAACATCAGGGTTGCGCCAAAGTCCATTAAGAAGGGTTGTCCCAAGATCATAGGACTGTCCAAACGAGTAATCCAAAAATGGCAGGTTCCAACAATATTTCGACCAATCCTGACCGGTACATCTTCAGCAATACCAACCAGTTCACAAGCTTGATTTCCTATCCCATATACTGCAGAGTTGAAGCTGACCCTAGGACTAAGTTTGAGCTTGCAGGCCATAGCATCCAAGATTAAGTTAAGCTGAGATCCAGAATCCACAAGAGGAGAAACAGTTTTAGCTGAGTCACCAAGATAACAAGGAAGAAAGCCAAGGGGACAGGAATAAAGATTGGATTCTATAGAAGGACTGGTTCCACCAGAGTCCTCCATTAAAGTGCCAGAGGAGACTTTGAGTTCTTCAGGGCCAATTTCCACACGTCAACGAGAGACCCATTTCTTCATTCCTTCAGCAACAGATGGAGAGATTGATAGAAGTTCAGCCACAGATAGATCAGGAATTTTGAGATCAGAAATTTTCTTTAATACTCCCTCCACAGCATTAGGGTGATCCTTGGAGATGCCTCTTTCAAATCAAACTTTTGGCTGGGTGGGGGGAGGAAGTTCAGGTGACGCAGAATCTAAGATTGGATTAGAAGGTTGAGGTGAGGGAGAAGGATCAGGGTGATCTGGGAACCTTTCCATGAGTGGTTCCTTTTCCACCTCCATGTCTTCTACATCAGAGGAAGGAGGCTCAAGTGTTGATCGACGTTTAACGGGTTTTTGAAGGATTGAAGTTGGCAAGGAAGGAGCCTTATGAGGTTTAGGTTCCTCATGTCGTTTCCTGGCTGGATCGGATTGATAAGTAGTCCCAGCGAGACTAGAGGAAGAAATGGCTGGAGGATACCAAGGTTGGAGGGTACCACAGGATGATCGAAATTCAAAGGAAGCAAGAGATGCTTTCACAGGAGGTGATGGCTGGTAAGAGGCCACCACATGTCGGATAGGACAAGACGAGTCAAAAGGGATTAGGGCACCATTAGGGAGGAAGTAATTGTTTCCCCTCTGCTCTACCAACTTTTCCTTTAAGTCCTTCTGAAGTTCTTGACATCGTCCGGTTCCATGGCCTTCCCTATGACAGTAGTAACAGACCAGAGTTGATTTGGGGACAGAAGAAGGAGTTTTAGGAGTAGCTAGCGAAGAAATCTTTTGATCTATTTTGTTCTCAAAGGCTCTAAGTAACTTGGTGATTTCATCTATAGTAGTAGGTTCTCGATTGGAATTAGGATCTGCTTTAGGCCTACGATCTGCCTCCATTTTAATCATAATATCGTTTGACTCTTTAAAAGAAGGAGCATGGACTGGTTCAGTAGTTCTAGGCTTTTCAAAGGTAAGAGCAGTTTGACCTTTCATGACTTTATCCACAGTACTCCTAAGGGTAAGAAAAACAGGGAGCTTGAATCGATTATCCCTGGTAGTAATCATGGATCCAGATTTGACCAATTCGTCTTTAATCCTTTCCTGCACAGCCGACGAAAAAGATTGAAAGAACTTTGCTCGAATTTCGTCCACTGTGTCAATGTGATTGTTTCGGATAAGATAGTTTTGAATGGGGTCCCAAGACTTCCTAAAGATCTGATAGTCAGAGGCTGAAGAAATACCACCATTGGAGATCCACTGAGAAACCAGAGCATCCAAATCCTGCAGAGTAAACCTAGCCACATCTATTTTACCCCAGTATGCCAACATAGCCTCCCTGAGAAGCGTCCAGTTGTGGGATTCGAATCCCTCGAAAGACTCGATTACCTCCATAACTTCATCTGAGGAGATAAAGAATTGCAACTGATAAGCCATATTGAATTCACTAGCTCCATCTACTTCAGCAGCCATTTCGTAGGAGTCCAAGAATCGCTCGACATTTGTACCGTTGAAGCCTAAGTTCTTGTTCTGGGGTTTGATCTTTACCATCTTAGGTCGAACAGAGGTGGTTGGAGTAGCGGGAGATGCCATATCAAATAACAGAGTTCCTAGGGGATCCAAAGAGCAGATTTTCCAAGTGGCTCACAAGTGTGGCAAGAGTAGGGTTTCGCCAAAAACAACAAGTATCTTGCCCGAGCGGTGCACAAATTGGGAGGACTTACTTCTAGACCAAGCTGCCTCCACGGATTGAAAAAGGAAAAAACAGAAAAAGAAAGAGAAATTGGATAGGATTTCGGAGTTGATTCTTCAAGTTGGGACTGTAAATCCCAAGGTTGCTGGTTCGATCCCAGCCCGGGGGACCAAATGTAAGACTCCAAACGGTGCTAAGCCGCGGCAGTTCTGTGGAGGGGAAAGGTGCTGTTTAGGCTGCCCTCCTAGGAGTTACAATAATATTTTAATGTAACCGGAATCAAGGTCCAGAACCTTATGGATGAGAAATCAAACTAAGAGAAGAGGATAAGAGTTGTCGGTAGCAATGGAAACAACACTATCTGAGACAAGATGGTGCAGGGAAAGACTTGAACAAATAAGTCAAGGTTTGTTCAGAGTTCAATAGAACAAGGCAGTTGTAAGTAACAACGCCCACAAGCTAATAACTCTGGTCGTCAGCAGCTGATTAGGAAAGATCAACTCAATCCCAACCAACCTCCAGGTTCTCAATGAACCTGCCCAACTCTCCGCAATCAAGCGCTTGAAGGGTACCAGATAACTGTGGGAGGCTGAACAAAACAAAAGTAATTTGTTTATGAAGCTCTAGAAGCAAATCAATAACGAATTTGAGCAAGAATATCCCAACACTTCTCAAGGAACTCAAGAATAGCGTGGCGAAATTCAACTTCAAAGAAGAAGGGAGGTATAACACTCCAGGTTTTAAGCTTAATAAAACCTCTTCAATCAAACGTGATTGGCTCCAGAAAGATGATCAAGGGAGATCAAGACCAGTATGGTCGGAAAAAGGGATCAGAGTGGTATAACACACTCAAGAATTCAGGCAGACAGGAATTCTTCTTCAACCAGCAAGGCTATTGGTTGGTGATAAGGATCAAGGTCACAAAGGACAGAGTTTTGAGTATGGAGGCTCAAAGGATCAAGGGGCAATCATAGATATACCCGGATAATTTGCTCAGATAAGTGGGGAAGGATGCCCACGGATAAATTGCTTATGATGATGGGATGCTGAGGCAATGATGATGATAGGATCTGAGATACTCCAATGATGGAATATTCGGCCAAAAGGCAGGGGAGAGCCCCTCCTTATATGGGCAGGAGGCCCTGCTAGACTATATACAACGGATTCTACAAATAGAGCGGAAACGGGAAGGTAACCATGTGGTCACTCGCGTTGGTCAAGGATCTGCCAAATGCTTGCGGGAGCGGTCGGGATGGATTCAGTGGATCATGGATGAGCGTCGCGCGACGATAGCAAAGAGGAGATTGGGAGGCGCAACGACAAAGATGAAGATACGCAACGAACAAAGATGCGGACGTTCTATAACAACGGCGGAGATGGGAAGCAACACGGATAAAGAACGCGCGACGCGCGCGGATGAAAGAAGCGCGGCGCGGCGCGGCGCGGAGCGGAGCGGAGCGCGAAGCGGAGCGCGACGCGGAGCGCGACGCGGATAATGGAAGCGCAGCGCGGCGCGGACGCGGCGCGGCGGGGCGCACGCGCGCGCGCGCGCGGGTAAACAATAGTTGGATGAGCCTGAGGATAAGTTGTCCAGCCGGGCGGTACGTTTGCAACAGTTTATGAATTGAAGTCTTAAGGCGGTCCGGGTGTCCAGGATGGGGCACCACACCGTGCCCCCCTTACCAAAGCCCTCCTGAATCTGGTCCCTTCTGGACACCTTACATCAGATTTTACCTTCTCTGTAATCTGCATCTCCTCCTCATTTATCTCCTCATCACCTTGTTGAGCCTCACATTCCTACAGCTATGCCAACATTTGAAGATCACTTGCAACTTATCAATGGCTTACAACACAGAAATGGATGGGCAAACCAAGCAAGTTAATCAAATTCTCAAACAGTAACTTTAAATGTGTGTTGCCTATGAACAGGATGACTGGTTGAAATGGCTTCCACTAGCCAATTTTTCCTACAACAAATCCACTCATTCCTGCACCAAACAGTTGCCCTTCCAGAATCTTAATGGTAGAAACCCAACTTTTACATCTATTCATGTAGCTCCTTCTCAAACCTGCTGCCAATTATCTCAATCACATTCAATCTCTTAAATTGCAAGTTCAAACCAACCTCAAAGAAGCAAACCAGCACTACAACAAGCAAACAGACCAACTTTGCACTTTGGCTCCAACCTTTGCAGTAGAAGATCAGGTATGGCTTGATGCTTGCAACATTTGCAGTACTTGCTCAACCCAAAAAATCTCTGAAAGAAACCTTGGCCCCTTCAAAGTTGAATCAGTCATCTTTCCCAACTCTTTTAAACTTACCTTACCCACAAAGTGGAAAGGTATCCAACCAGTCTTTCATGTGTCTGTCCTAGAGCCAGCTTCAGACCTATACCCAGGCAAGACTCATCCCCCTCCAGAACTGCTCCATTTCCAAGATCATCTGGAGTGGGAAGTTTTGAGATATCACCTATTTTTCTATTTTCTTTATTAATTTGCTCTTATTTTGATTTCATTTCATTTTTGTTTTCTATTTAACTATTTTTGTTGTATATCCTTTTCTTGTTATTACTCTTGCTCTTTCACTCACTATGGCGCGTGGGAACAATCTAAAATTGCATATTCAATGTGAACAGCTCTAAACTAATTTTAAATAGCCTTCTCATCTTTTGTAGAACTTTCTTTCCCTTGCCGGAATTTCTTACTTCTTCCCTCTCTACTCACGTCATGGAATTATCAAATGGTCATCACACAACAACAACATTCTAGCAACTGTTAAAACTCAAGAGAAATAAAGGATCAGTCATTGGTAAGGACTTGGTTTAATTTGGTGGGACCACTTCCTAATTTTCTAGATGACTCAAGTATCTTCTAACTTGATTAATTCAGACGTGTTTCCTTCAAGCCCTATATCTCTTCCATAGAACTACTTGTGGAGGGTTATTCATTGTTCATTTGTGCCTTGTCCTATTTTATTATCATTCAAACTAGCTTGGTATGCTTTCAACTTGTGTATTCTATTTTACCTCATTGTTCTCAATTTTCTGACCTCATTGTTCAGTCTTCTGGTTTTTATTTCAATTTTTCTGGTGATAATTGAATTGCATTTTATCAGGAAGTAAGCCATATTCTGGATTCAAAGTTATGCAAAGGAAAACTTCAATACCTCATTGAGTGGACTAACTTCCAGTCCCACAAAGATTGCACCTCATGGGAACCAGCCCATCACCTTTGAAACTCTCCCAAGTTGGTTCAATACTTCATTTCAAAGTACCATTACAAACCTCTTCAATCTTGATTCAATCCCTTCCAATCCCATCTTGCACTCCATTCCGTTCCATATTTTTAATTCCATCACATTTCCCATTGCATCTTATCCTATCTCCTTTTCAGTTTCTTTAAAAAATTGTTTCTTTCTTTCAACCTTTGATTTTCTACATTCAATTCAAGAAAAAATTCTATCTCCTTAAAATAAAATAATAAAATAAAATAAAAATAAAAATTAATAATAATAAAATAATAATAAAATTAAAATGAATAAAATTATAAATTTTCCTTGATCTCTTGCTCTGCCTGTTTTCAATTCTGGGTCAACTCTGCTACTATCAACCTAAATTTTTCCAAATATTTTTCATTTACTAGAGTTGAAATTTCCTGCAGCACAAGGACTTGTCCAACCAAATTCTTCTCAAAAATTTCCTTGCACTTTGCAGTCCAAGCACTCTTTGGCTGGGAATTTCATTCACCTTCCTCCAAGAGTTATTCAAAAGCTCTCTTCCTCCAAACTTGCAAAAAAAAACTTCTCCACTATTGCCAGTCAATTGCCTTGCATTGGTCTTGATCAGCACCAAGACTTGCACTTGGTTCAGCTCTCCTTGGCCTTCTGTCCCATTTCCTTCTGTCCCACCTCCTTTCACTCCAACCCATTCATCTGTTTCCATTCAATTCCATTCCTCCATTCCATTTTCTCCATTTCCTTCCTCCTGTTTTGTTCCAGTTCCTCCTTCTACTTCAACCTGTTCCTTCCTTGCCTCCTCAGTCACTGCTACAATTTTCTCCTCACCTTGCATCTTGCTTTGCGCCTTGGAGTTCATTTGGTTTTCTTGTAACTTGTTCAAAAGTGTGGAAAAAAAGAGAGAAATACTCTCCTAGTTGTCCTTGATTTCCAGTATCAATGGTCCTAGCATATGTATGGACAAGGATGCTCCAGTGAAGAGAGAGAGAGATAGAGATGAATTTCCTTTCCTCCGCCCTCCATCAATCAATCCATCCATCCCATGATTCCATTTCCTACAACCAGGAGTTGAGAGTGAGGTATTTAATTCCTCCCTCTCAACCCTAACCTAAGTACAAGCACAAACAGAAAGCCTAGAAACAAAGAAAGAAAACCCTATGGCCCAGAGCCCTAACCCAACCCTACCCAATCTGTCCACTCCCTCCAAAACCATTCCCTCTGTTGTTATGTACGTTTGGTTTTTCCTTCTCATGGCACCGCCCTCCGCTGTGTCCTGATCAGAGACCCTGCGTTTATTTGTCTGCGCGCGTCTGCAAATAGGGTGATCTGTGGATTGGTCCCCACCTATGCTTGCGCAGACCTCCCTGGCGCGTATAACCCCGCTTTTGCTTCCCAAACTAGCCGCCTTAAAAGTTGTTTTGGTCGGCTCCAACACATGGTCCGTGTTGTCCAAGCGGGTGGCAAGCCTGCCTAGCCCAGAGTAGGCCCAACCCCCATCCAGTGCTGAGCCCCCCAATCCCTACTGCTTAGCCTGCATGCACCCCAAATTTTGAGCCCAACCTACCCAAATTCTGAGCAGGAAGCTTGCAACGCACTTTCCAATCCAAGGTTATAAATACAACACCACAACGGCCCAAAATTCAAAATATGGTGGCAGTGGTGGTGGCATATTGGTGGTATATTTTTGGACCCTTGGCAATACTACAAACAGCAAGGATTACATTAAATAAGTTTCATATTTGCCATTCAGTCAGTCTCTAGTCTTACTTACCTGGGTTCCCTACTCCCAAGAATTCAATCTGCGTTACTGGCAGGATGTAATAATTCACTTGGGGAGCAGACCATGGACTTTTTACTTTTCTTTTGGACACTTCTGGGGTATTGGTCACCAGCTCCCTATTTAAAGGAAACATACAGGCAACCTTTAAAAGATGTAATTGCTTGCATTTGCCTTGGAGACCCTGTGCGGCAGAACTAGCGAAACATTAGGGCGTATCAAAGTTAGCAAACCCGCCATTAGAAACCCGCCATTTTTTTTGACAAAACCCGCCATTTTTAATGGCGGGTTTCTGAAATACACATACCCCCTAACTGGTGTATTTCAAAATGGCGTGTTTCATGAAAATGGCGGATTTCAATCATCAAACACGCCATTAAACCCGCCATTTATGCATCATCATCCATCCACCATCCATCACATCAAAAACACCCATCCACATCAGCAAATCCATACTGGTCCCATATCCATTGCATCACACACGTCTCTATTGTTTTTCACATACCTTCACATACCCATCTTCACACAAATCCCATCATCATCTCATCACCCCACATCACTCACCACCTTTCTCAACATGTCCAATCAAACATCCCGCCAGCAAGTTGAAAACGCAAAAAAGCTGACTGAACTTTTGCTACTGTTTGACTCCCATTCAGACTCTGATTCAGACTCCGATTTGGAATCAACTTGGTTAGCTTTGAATTCTCTGTTGGCAAAGCAATACATGGTTCCAAGAATACACACTCTCCATAACCCTATGTATTAAAGGCAAAAGCTTCATCTCATCCCTGACTTAAGCTTCCAGCAACTGTTCCAAACTTTGTTGCCTTCTTTCATGAAACTTTTGGCAATGATTGAAGACCACCACATCTTCCAGAAAAATTCTTGCAATCCTCAACGCAATCCAGCCATCCAACTTGCCGTTGCTCTTTGTAGATTGGGGTCAAATGGAAATGCAGCAGCAATCCATCAATTGGAAAATCTATTCTCAGTCAGTTACGGAAGCATTGACTTATACACCAAAAGAGTCATGATTGCTATCCTATCTTTCCGTCGCTCGGTCCTTTCATGGCCAACCAAAGAAAAACGCAAGGAGATATCTCAAGTAATGGAGACAGAAGGCTTTCCTGGTTGCATTGGTTTTGTTGATGGAACCACCATCCCCTTGAGTCAAAAACCCAACCTAGATGGCAACCACTATTTTGATTGTAAAAAAAGGCAATTGATTCATTTCTTTTCCAATTTCTATGATAAAACTTTGGATCACACACTGACCAAATATGTTCCATCTCTTTGTTTAGATAATCCGTGGCACTACAACTTGTTTGCGATAACAACAAGAAGTTCATCTCCCTCCATGCTGGCCTCCCAGGTTCTTGTCATGATTCATATGTTTTCAATCGGATGCGGATTTCCCAACAACCAGAGATCTACTTTGACCAAGATCAATACCTTCTGGCCAATTTGGCTTATGCTAGTGGGAAATATGCAGTTCCAGCATACCGGAATGTTTTGTCCAATGATCAAGGAAAAACCAATTTTAACTATCATCTTGCCCAATCACAAGTTCGGATTGAGCATGCCATAGGAATTCTGAAATGAAGATAGGCCAGCTTACGGGAGATGCAAAATCAGCTCCAATGTTCCAAAGATATGAGGTTCCTCATCAACTGGATTATCACTTGTGTAATCCTTCACAACCTTTTGGCCAACATCAAAGATGAATGGGACAAAATATTCCAAGATGATATTCCTGATCCGCCTCAAGTCATCCCTGTCTCATCTGGTCCCTCATCTTCTTCTATGAGAGAGCGGATTCTTCCTCTCACCCTTGCTTGCTTTGATGAGTAATTTTTGATTTTGAAATTGGTAAAAATTCCCTTCACCATATTTTTTTGGTTTTGGTTGTTCACCCAAGATTCATAGGCTGAGTTTTTTTTTTATTTTTTTTTAGTGGACTTGAATCCAAAAACACCTCCACCTCAAACCCTGCCACTCACCAAATGCCACCCCCCTCCCCCTCACCACTCAACCCCTTCAGCCTCACCCCACTCACTCACCGGTCAAACCCTGCCTCCTCCTCACCAAACCACCTCACTCATCACCACCACCTTACTCACCACCACCACCTCATCTCACCTCACTCACTGAATCCCCTCCTCCTAATCCTGGTAAGCCCCCTCCACCCTCTTCCTTCTCCTTCCCCTCACCAGTTGCTGATCCTTTGATCATTCAACCTTTAGTCCCCCCCTGGATCCACCCCACTCACTTACCGGTCAAACCCTGCCTCCTCCTCACCAAACCACCTCACTCATCACCACCACCTTACTCACCACCACCACCTCATCTCACCTCACTCACTGAATCCCCTCCTCCTAATCCCGGTAATCCCCCTCCACCCTCTTCCTCTTCCTTCCCCTCACCAGTTTCTGATCCTTTGATCATTCAACCTTTAGTCCCCCCCTGGATCCCTTGGTAAATCCCTCAAGGTGAGCCCCTCCCCTCCTCCAATTCCTCCTCTCATCGATCGTCAATCGATTGCCCAATCAATTGGCAATCGATTGGCAATTGATTGGCAATTGATTGCCCGATCGATTGGCAATTGATTGCCCGATCAATTGGCAATCAATCAAGCAATCAATTCGCAATCGATTGGCCAATTGTTTGGGCCGATTGATGCAGGGTTTTTGTAGGGTACAGGAACTGACTTCCCCGTTGTTTTTTCTTTGTTTTTGTTTCTTTTTTTTTTAGGTTTTTGAGCTCGGCCAGAACACATTCTCTCAAGTCTTGCGCCAACCAAGCTACGTCCTGGGACAGTCTGGTTCGCCTAGTATGATTCCGGCTGTGGCTCCTCATCATTACCACTCCTCCCCAGCTAATTCTATTCTTTTGATATCTATCAATTCCTTCACTGGCTACCAAACTCAAAATGTTATACATCCATTCAAATTTAACCTTGATCCTCACCTTGGGTGCAGCAAGTGCCTGGGAGGGAGAAAGATGGAAGGAGATGGTATGAAAAACATAAAGAGAGGTGGAAAGCAGAGGAATTGTTGATTTTCATCTCTTTTTTATTTTTTTAATCCCACCGTTTTGATAATGAGAACGTTGCTGACATTTTTTTTTTATTTGTTTGACCGGTCTTTTTGTTTGTCCAACCCCTTTTTTGATATTGATTCATTCACTGCCTACCAAACTCAAAATGTTATACATCCATTCAAATTTCACCTTGATCCTCACCACGGGTGCAGCAAGTGCCTGGGAGGGAGAAAGATGGAAGGATATGGTATGAAAAACATAAAGAGAGGTGGCAAGCAGAGGAATTGTAGAAAAAGGAGGGCTCAAATGAGGGATTCGGAAATTTCTTTGGAAGTGACTGATGACTTGATCAAGGAAAAGTTTGCCTGGTCTAGACAAAAGCTATGCCCTTTGGATCAGTACCCTGCTATCATGGCTGAAAAGAAAAACAACCCTTGAAAACCCACCCAGGAAGAATTTAAGCAAGCAAAACAGACAATTGGGGCTTTCCACTTCTTCCACCATGGAAAAGTTATTGTTCTCAACCAATCTGATCACCATTCTCTTGTTGCCGTCATTGAATTTGTGCCTTTGGACCGACTATCTGAGCAAGATAAGAAAGATATCAACTTTGTGACAACATTCCTTCACAGTTCAAAAAAATTTGTCAACCCGGTTGGTCCCTCAAGATCTTGGGGTGGAAAAATGTGGGCGATTGGTTGGCAAAAATCGATGAACCCTTTGGAGTTATTCAGACGTTATGTGAAGAAATCATCCATTAGATCTTCTCCTCAAGAGTACGCTGTCCTCAACTTGAAGGCTGACAAAGTATCCCAAATTTTAGGACAAATGTTTTGTAATTTGGCCAAACTTGCCTTTGAATCAAACCGTGATACCATGAAGGACAGCAACATCCCCTCTTTCTCTTTGTTGGAATTTGGTTCCAAGCCTACACCTTTTGATTGCTCCCCACACCTCACTTTCACCTTGGATTCTTTTTACAATTCTCCTCATATTGACAAAGGTGACATCTCTGGCTATTCCTTTTTTCTTGTGGTCCCAACCAAAAAATCAAATGGTCTACTTATTGAAGATACGGATGAATATCAAGTTTCGGACGGTAAATTTGTTTTTCCTGACCTTGGATTTGGAATTGATTTCAAGCAAAAACGTATAGTCAAAATGGTTTGGGCGGCTCACAAGTACAAGCACTGTACCTTTCCAGCTGTGGACACAGCAACCCATACCAGAATGGCCATGTCACTCCAAATTAATAAAAAAACTCAGAGCACTTGTAGGGACATGAAAAAAGGCCAAATTTACTCTAGAGAAAAAAATATCAATAAAAACAAAAAATATTTGTATATTGGTGGGGTTAAGAATGCTCTCAAACGTTGTTGTAGTAAAAAATAATTTGTTTTTCTTTCATCCATGCAAATATATTTACAAGCCCAGCATTTGAGTAATCTGCTGTATTTCTTCTACCGATCTACCACTGCCAATGCAAGCCAAAGCTACTGATACCTTATCCTTTTTTTTGTTTGCCCGTTGTGGTGTCATTATATAGCCTCGGGTCGGGGACTGCGTCGCGGCCTGCGCGCTCAGCATCTGGTAGGTTAGGCTCAGCAGTCGGGGTGCGCCGGTCCTCAGCAGTAGCCGCTGCGGGTTCAGCAGTAGCCGCTGCGGGCTCAGCAGTGGGCGCGGTGGGATTGAGCACGCGACTGCGGGCCGGGCCTGACTAAGGGAGGCGGGAAGCGACCCGCTTGGATGTCCGACTCATGGATGGAGCTGGGCCGACCGGGTTCTCGGAGCGGCTAGTCGGGGAAGGAAAAAGCGGGGCGACAGCGGGGCTATATGCGTGGCAGCCGCGCGCAAGCGCGGGCCGGCCACGGGACGGGAAATTCACGACGGCGCGTCGGGTGGATGCGCGCAAGCGCGGTGAATCTTGGGTATCGCGCGGCGGAGGGCCGGGCCACGAAAAGACGAACCGGATGCGCGTAATGACAGGCGAGCTGGCGGGGGTAGGGTATGGGTATGGGTTTAGGGATGGGTTAGGGTTCTGGGTCTAGGTTTCCTTCTTCATGGTTGTCAGTCTGTCTTTGCGCTTGTGCTTAGGTTAGGGTTGAGGGGGCGGGCTCAAACACCCTTCCCCTCGACTTCGGGTTGTAGGGGGGATTCAGGAGGAGAGGATCCATCAATCTACATATCTCATTCTCTCTCTCTCTCTCGGAGTAAAGGAAAGGAAGCAATCTCGGTCTTACAGACGCTAGAACCATCGATCCCGTAACTAGGGACAACTTCGTAAGGATCAACCTTTAAAGTTTCCACATCTGGGGGTCGGGCCGGGAACCTTTTGATCCGTTCTCAGTCTCTTGAAGATTACGCAGAATGCTACCGACAACCACTCCGGGATCCAATGCTCCCCTTCCCTACCCTCCACGCCCGACTCCCGTCTCTGCTGCTCAACCCCCTCCGCCACCGTCCGCTCATGCTCCTAGAGTTAGCGGGTTCGTTCCTCCCTCGGAAGGGTCGTCGGACATGGCGGTAGAGGCCCCTCGCCGCGTCTGGTTGAGGCCAAGGGATTTCCCTCATCTTCGGTTCAGTACTTCGGATGTCGAGCGGTTCCTTTCTAGGTTCGAAGGGATCGCGGACTCGGAGGGCGCGTCGGGCGCAGATAAGGTTCGGACTATCGTGCTGTTCATTACCGAGGAGGAGAAGCTGCGGGACGTGGAAGAAATGGTTGGATACAAGAGGCAAGACTGGGGGAAGTTGAAAAGCGAGATGTTGGCGAGGTGGGGAAAGCGTGAACCTTGGTTTCGGGAAAGCGACTTCGATCGAGCTGCGGAGGAGGCGATTGAGAATGGCGGGGTGCGATCGCGCAAAGGATTAGTGGAATATATGTCAAGGTTCGAGCGAATCTACGGGTACCTTGCAAAGAACGAGGTCGTCGCGGGTCAGACGGGTGCCATGAAGCGGGCTTTCCTGGGGGGTCTTGCGCCCCAGCTTCGTTCCAGGGTGCAACAATACCTGTACAACCACGGCCTGGTTAAGAGGTCGTTGGATGGGAGCGTCGCGATTCTCCCCGATCTTTCGGTTATCCGTCAAGCCGTGGAAAGCGAAATCGATTTGGACGAGCTCATCGCAGATACGGCATGAACGTACCCGTCCTCCTCCAAGAAATCGGTCACGATCTCGGCGCCGGCCCCCGACCAAACTTCGGCCGCGCGGCCGTCGACGCCCTCTCATGTCGGACTTTCCCAGCAGCCTCCGGGACCATCAGTTGGGGAGATAACGGAGATTCTGCAGGACATAAGGGTTTTCCTCAACCGGACACCGGCTCCTACAGCTCCGGCAGCCGCACCGTTTCCGGCGGCTCCTTCTCAACCGCGCGCGGTGCCGCCTCACATGGCGGAAGGGTTCCAGCCTCCTAACGGATTATCCGGATTGTACGGGTCGCCGCGATGTTCATATTGCGGGGTGAGAGGGCACTGGAAGTCAGTCTGTGAGGATCTCACTCGGGACATGGACGAAGGGCTTGTTCGCGCATCCGGGATGACGTACATATTTCCGACGGGTGAATCGGTGGACCTGACTAAGGACAAGCCGCCACCAATGGTGCAAGTGCGGGAAAGAGCGAAGGCTAAGACCGAGACTGCTTGGGTCTCGCTCGGGATTGTCACTGCGCCCGGAACCTGGGTAGCTCCGAGAGTGGAGGCCGAAGTCAGGGCGTTGGCGACAAATGAGCGCATTGCGATGGATGTCGACGAGCGATCAACGGCTTCGAAGCCAGTCGCGCAAGTGCCGATTTCGGACGGGCCGTCCTCTAATCCCGTGGGAAAGAAGAAGGCCGCGGACATTGTCCGGAGGGTAATGGGGAACGACTCACCAATACCCCTGACCCTACGAGAGCTAGCGGTGGTGTCCCCCACGGTCGTCGACGAGATGGTCCAGGCCTTGAAAGATTGCGGTCAGGGCCGGGTGCCGACGACGGTTCAGCGGGTTAACGTGGCGGAGGAGGAAATGGATCCCGAGCCGTGCCGGTCGAAGTCGGTATCCGTCCCGCTTGCTTATGTCGCGATGACCATCGCCGGGCGGAAGGTGTGGGCGATGGTGGATAGCGGGTCGATGGTCAACCTGCTCCCATCAAGGTTAGTGGACGAGCTCGGTCTGGTGCGGAGAAAGTGTGCGATGGGCCTTCGGGCGTTAAATGGCGGGGAATGTTGCGTGGACGGAGTAGTAGAGGCGGAAGAGGTGGAAGTTGCCAAGGTCTGTAAGCCTCTGTCATTTCTTTCAGTGGAATGCGGAGACGTGATTCTAGGACGGCCATTCATGTTTGGGTTCCGAGCCCAAATGGCCTTCAACGCCGAGGAAGGAACGGAGGCGCTGACCGTCGAAGACTCGCTCGGGGCACGGTTCGAGACGACGATCTGCGATCACGGGAGAGGGAAATGGGTACAGGACCCGATGTCTGGCGGCAACGAAGAGTCCGGCGCGGGGGTTGACCGTAAGGGTCACCCTGCGGAGGATTTTTCCTAGTCGGCCGCGGGGACCGTGTGGAGCAGGCTCCGGCTCTGCACGGGCGGCCGACAGGTGAGGAGCAAGCGGGGGAGGACGCGCGTGGGGCGCAGGTGCCGGAAGTAAGTCCCATTCCTCAGTATGCATCGCCGGAAGGCTCTACGCTTCGAAAACCCTATCACCGTGCCACAGTCGTGAGCAAAGGCGAAAGCCCCGGTCTGGTCATTACTAGGACTTACGACGGAGACGATCGGGTCTGGATGGCGCGGTGTAATGCGGGCAAGTACAAACCGGTAGCGCGGAAAGTCCGGCCGCGGAACAAGCCAATGCCTCAGGGGCTCAACGGACCCTTACGACCGATTGCGTGGTCCCGCGACCCGTGGGAGACACCCCTTAGGAAGAATGGATGGGTAACGCGGTCGGCGCGGATCACGGACAAGCGGGTGGACGCCCTTAACTTCGGACCGACGGGATGGCTGAGTGCAGAGGAGATGGATCTGCTGGTGTCGGTATTGGTAATGAGGGAGAAGGCACTTGCTTTTGGACCGGACAAACGCGGGTTGTTGAGGGGTGAGATCGGGGAGCCTTACGTTATTCCCACTGTCCCTCACGAACCGTGGCAAATCAAGCCTATTCCAATCCCCCGTACCGTTCGGGAGCCCTTTCTGGAGCTGGTACGGGAGCGCGTAAGGACGGGGCTTTACAAGCAATCCACGTCAAGCTACTCAAGTCCTATCTTCGCGGTTGTTAAGCAGGACGGGAAGTCGCTAAGGATTGTTCACGACCTTCAGAGGCTAAATTCGTTCACTATTCGCGACGCGGGGCTTCCCCCGCGTGTTGAAGAATTTCTGGAGTCGATGGCCGGGCGCGCTTGCTACGGGCTGGTGGACGTGATGGGGGGATATGACCAGCCAGAACTCCACCCTGACTCGCGGCCACTGACGGCGTTTGAAACCGGGCTAGGAAGGATGCAGCTGACGCGGCTACCGCAAGGTGCAACCAACTCAGTGGCGGTATATCAAGCCCAAATGACCTGGATACTACGCGACAACCTTCCGGAAGGCGTGCAGATCTTCATCGACGACGCTGGCATTAAAGGCCCCAGAACGGACTACAAGGGCGCGGTCCTAGAGGACGCACCCGCGATCCGGCGATTCATCTGGGAATACGCGGAAACTCTGGAACGAGTCCTCTTCCAAATTGAGGAGGCAGGCCTTACTGTGTCCGGGAAAAAGTTGGCGGTCTGCATTCCGGCGCTCGAAGTACTAGGGCATGTCGTGGCCTACGACGGGAGGCAAATAGCGGAGAAGAAGCGGAATAAGGTTCTTGAATGGCCGACCCCTCGGACAGTGTCGCACGTCCTGCAGTTTCTGGGTTTGTGCAGCTACGTCCGCATGTTCATCGAGCGGTTCGCGGAAGTAGCGAGCCCAATGCGGGCATTGACGCGTAAGGGGGCGGAGTGGAAGTGGACCAAGGGATGCGATGCCGCTTTCGCAAAGCTCAAGGAAATCGTGGGGCGCGACATCGTCCTTCGGGACCTCAATTACGACGCCGGAGGGATACGCCTGGCGGTCGACTCTAGCAAGTTCGGCGCCGGGGGGTCTTGACACAGGAGGAGGACGGAAAAGATAGGCCGGTGCTCTACAAATCAGTCACCTTTACCGCGACAGAGAGTCGGTATTCGCAGCCGAAGCTGGAGCTGTGCAGTGTCACCAAGATCGTGCGGCAGTTGCAACACCTTTTGTGGGGCGTGCACTTCGAGCTCCTGGTTGACGCGGAGGCCTTGGCGCGAATGATTAACTCACCGACGCTGCCCAACGCGCCCATGACCAGGTGGGTAGCGTTCCTCCAGTTATTCTCCTTTAACGTGGTGCACATCCCGGGAAAGGCGTTCACGATGCCGGACGCGCTGTGGCGGTACCCGCGGGACGACCCATACGAGGGGGCGGAACCTTTGGACGTGGAAGCTCCGGTCGTTCGGGTAGCAAAGACGGAGGCGTCGGTTTGTCTTCCATTGCGTCAGTCGGGACGTTACGCGGTCTTGTGCTCTTATTTGCAGGATCTCCCGTTCCCCGAGGGCACGACGGAAACGGTCACCCGATGGGTGAGGCGAAACGTTCTGAACTTCTTCTTACAGGACGGTCAGTTATGGCGGCGGAGCGGTTCCGTGCCTCTCGTGGTCGCGACTTCTAGGGCGGACCAGGAGGTGATTCTAGGAAGTCTGCACGACGACCTTGGTCATTGGGGTGAGGTCAAGACGCGGAGGAGGGTGAAAGCAAGGTTTTGGTGGCCGGGGGTTGTTCGGGCGGTGCGCGACTGGGTGAAGTCGTGCGAGGTCTGCCAACGGCGAAGCTCGAGGCTGCCCAAGGAGGTCGGCCGCCCCACGGGCGAGGACGCGCTGTTTGGGCGCGTTTCGCTGGACGTGGTCCACATCAAGGCGGGTAAGTGTGCGTATTTGCTGGTTGCGCGCGAAGATCTGTCCGGGTGGGTGGAAGCGAGGCCCCTGGCGAAACTATTGGCGGAAAAGGTGGCTCAGTTTCTGGAAGAGGACTGGTTCGCGCGCTACGGGTCGCTTCGCTTGGTCACCGTCGACGGAGGGGCGGAGTTTTGGGGACGCCTGATGACGCTGGTGCAGAATTGTGGAGCGAAGTTCGGCCGCGTGACGGAATACTACCCGGAGGGCGCGGGGATGATCGAGCGGGGGCATCAACCAATCAAGGATGCCCTGGTGAAAATGTGCGGCAAGGACGGCAAAAGATGGCAGGTGGCACTCCCCGTGGTCCTTTTTGCCGATCGGATCTCCGTGAAGCGCTCGACGGGGTATTCGCCTTACGAGTTACTCTACGGGCAGCGGCCTGTGCTTCCCGTGGACATCGAGCTGAACACGTTTTTGGGCGTGGATTGGTGGAAGGTTAAGACGTCCGCGGATCTGATCGAGGCGCGAGCTGAACAGCTCCTTAGGTGTGAGGAGACCTTGGGAAAAGCCGCGGAGCGGTTGAAGAAAACCCGGACGGCGTCAGTCCGCTATTGGGACGAGCGCTGTTCCCATCGGCTCCGGGATCTGCTGCGGAAGGGGGACCTGGTCCTGCTGTATAATCGGAGTCTGGAATCCCAGTGGGGCCGGCTTTTCGCCAACCAGTGGAACGGGCCGTACCGCGTCGCCTCTAAGTTTTTGGGCGGCAGCTACGGGCTTGAGGAATTGGACGGGACGCCGCTTAAGTGGAAGGCCGCGGCTTCGCACGTGAAACGCTTCTTCGCGCGCGGTTCCACTTCCTTCGACGAGACGGCAAGCGATGATTTGGGGCCCGGGGGCGAGGCGGTCTCAGAGTCGGACGACGGCGCGGATCGTTCGGACAGCGAAGTAGCGGCGCGCGACGCGCGACCCCGGAGAAGTAGGAGGTTGCAGACGGCTGGGGACAGCTGTCAAGCTGGGGGGGGGCGCTAGGTGGTTAAAGCTTGATTTCGTAAGGGGGTGTTCTAGCCGGTTCACAGCCGGGACAACTAGACACCCCAGAATGTTTGTTTCCTTATGTTTTGGGTTGGGCTTGGCTTTGGATTGGTACTGGCTATGGGTTATTTATTGCAGGTACGCGGGCGCGGCGTGGTGTCGGGCCCGCAAACGCGAGGACGAGCCCCGCTCACGGATGGCGGGACGAAGAGATAACTGAGAAAAAAAAAAAAAAAAAAAAAAAAAAAAAAAAAAAATGAATGAATGGAATAATAAATATAGGATATTCTCTTTCTCTTCTTTGGATTCGGGCTGTTTCCTTTCTTTTTTTTGTCTATTTCTCTCCTGTTTCTTTCTTCATCGGACGGGCGCAACGGTTGGGGATGGTATGGACGCGGATTTAAGCTTAGCTTGGTAAGGGGGTGCTCTAGCCGGTTCACAGCCGGAACGACTAGACACCCCAGAATGTTCGTTCCCATTGCCTCTCCCTTATACTCCCGGTTGTGAGCGCGCGCTGTCGGCGCGGTGTTTGTTTTGTTTTGTAGAACGGGTACGGGGAACTGTGTGGCAGTCCGTCTGGGGCGGTCCAGGTACCTCTTTTCGTTGGGATAACTGGTCACTTACGGTCTCTCACAGAGGGAGCGCGCGGACGCGGATCTCAACCTCAACCTCACTCACACTCACTTCTCGCGCGGACGCGGGCCTTTCGTTTCCTCGCGCAGCAGAATATATTTCTCCAACGAACGCGGTACAACAATGGGACAAGAAAGTACACGGGAAAGGAGAAAAGGAAGGGGGCGGGGACGTCTAAGCCATTCGCATCATCTCCTCCATGTCCGCCCTCGATGAGGCCAGAAGGGCCCGGTAAGACGCCAAGAACTCGCGCCGGGATTCGGAGGATTGGGCTCCGGGGGTCGCCAGGAAGTTGCGGAGCATCGCGGTCGACCGTTCTGCGAAAGCCTCAAAGCCAGCCGCCGGGAGTGCCATCACGACCGGGATCTCTGGGATCTCGGGGGAGTTGGAGGAAGGCGGTGCCGGTGCTGGGACGGGGCTTGATCCGAGCGGACAAGGAGGTGATGAGGGGGTCCCTGGGGCATCGCGCGGAGGGCTCGGTCCATCTGGGGGCGACAACGGAACAACAATTGGGGACGGCGGAGGAGGGACCTCGGGAGTAGTAGGCCTCCCGTCCGAGACCACTGGTGACGCGGGAGGCGGTGGAGTACCTTGTGGAGCCGGGGCGGAAGGAGCCGGTGTAGGTGCCGGAGGGGGAACCGGGGCTGCAGCAGCGCGACGCCGGAGAATCTCATCGAGTCGCGGGTCCCTCGCGCCTTCCCTCATCCGAACGCGGTCCGACCAGAATCGTATGGCCCTCCGATAGTCGTCAACGGACAAGAAATCCTCCTTCCGCGGCGGTCCCGCGCGGCGAAAGGGGGAAGCCGAGTCGCGATCCTCGCTC
Organism: Puccinia polysora; assembly: GCA_025617555.3. Taxonomy (NCBI): domain Eukaryota; kingdom Fungi; phylum Basidiomycota; class Pucciniomycetes; order Pucciniales; family Pucciniaceae; genus Puccinia; species Puccinia polysora. Next base: position 21,886,504 of record CM062620.1, on the reverse strand, counting down.
GGCGGAGGGCGGCGGGAAGGGGAGCCCGGCGGAGTCCACGAGTCCTCCGAGATGGTGTCGTCGTCCGAAACCACGAACGGGTCGGGACGAGCCCTTTTGCGCGGCCTGGGGCGGGAGCCGAAGTTGGGTGGAGCTCGGGGCATGCCATTGCTAAGCGAGCAACGGCGATGGCTGCGACGGCAAGCGACACAGGCGCGTCGACCAGGAGCGATCGAGCACGCCTGCCCGGTCCGGGCGCAGAATTCGCAGGGGAGCATGACGGCGATGAGCGGGGAAGGGGAGTTGGTGGAGTGTGAAAAGAGGAGTGGGTAGGGAGGAGCGGGGTACGGGTAGTCAAGGTGGCGATGGGAAGGGACCTCTGGGGACAGAACTCAAGTTGGGGGGGGATTTGGTGTCATTATATAGCCTCGGGTCGGGGACTGCGTCGCGGCCTGCGCGCTCAGCATCTGGTAGGTTAGGCTCAGCAGTCGGGGTGCGCCGGTCCTCAGCAGTAGCCGCTGCGGGTTCAGCAGTAGCCTCTGCGGGCTCAGCAGTGGGCGCGGCGGGATCGAGCACGCGACTGCGGGCCGGGCCTGACTAAGGGAGGCGGGCCGCGACCCGCTTGGATGTCCGACTCATGGATGGAGCTGGGCCGACCGGGTTCTCGGAGCGGCTAGTCGGGGAAGGAAAAAGCGGGGCGACAGCGGGGCTATATGCGTGGCAGCCGCGCGCAAGCGCGGGCCGGCCACGGGACGGGAAATTCATGAAGGCGCGTTGGGTGGATGCGCGCAAGCGCGGTGAATCTTGGGTATCGCGCGGCGGAGGGCGGCGCCACAAAAAGACGAACCGGATGCGCGTAATGACAGGCGAGCTGGCGGGGGTAGGGTATGGGTATGGGTTTAGGGATGGGTTAGGGTTCTGGGTCTAGGTTTCCTTCTTCATGGTTGTCAGTCTGTCTTTGCGCTTGTGCTTAGGTTAGGGTTGAGGGGAAGGGCTCAAACACCCTTCCCCTCGACTTCGGGTTGTAGGGGGGATTCAGGAGGAGAGGATCCATCAATCTACATATCTCATTCTCTCTCTCTCTCTCGGAGTAAAGGAAAGGAAGCAATCTTGGTCTTACAGACGCTAGAACCATCGATCCCGTAACTAGGGACAACTTTGTAAGGATCAACCTTTAAAGTTTCCACACCGTTGTTCCCTCTCCTTTTCCAGTTGCACTTGCTGCCGATCCTTCTCCTTTTCCTCTTTTTGAAACTCTAGCTCAGCTTGTTTCAACCTCCACTCAGCATCCAATTTTTGTTGATTAGCCAAAGTCTTGGCTTGCTGCTTTTGACCATCCATGGCCAGTTGGCAATCCCACTTTTGCTTTTCAAACTGAAGTTTATCTGATTCAATTTGTGATTTCACTGTTTTTTGGAGGGGAATTGCAATGAGCATGATTTTGAAAGCAAGGATATTGAATCAATCAACTTACATGAATCTTGCTTCTCCATGATTTCTTCAAAGCCCAAAAAACTGGAAGTGTTTCTCCTCTTTTGATGACTTTTGAGGTTGACATTGATGGAATTGGAGGCCTTTTGCTTACCCTTGGCAGAGGAGGTTTGAGTCTGAAAGTCCTCACTAGTATTTGAAGGCGATGTGGGAGGCCCCATTGGCTTGAGTTTTCGGCCAATCAAAAATGGATGAGCCTGGTTTTTAAAATGAAAATCAGTCAGGAGCAACCAGACAGAATCAAAAACAATTTAGTTCCTTACTTGAGAAGATGCTGATGGCAACGGTGATCCAGGAATAAAATCCTCCTCATTGGGCAAGTTCTCCAGTTGTTCTGCCCCAGGAAGAGAGCAATCAAAAGAAGGAAGTGAGGGGTCCAAGGTCGGGATTGACTGATCAATCAATACCAAAGTAGAAGTGATTGGAGCCGATTGTGTTTGAATATCCTCCTTGTCATCAGATGGGGGCCACTCCAAGGCCAAGGTTTGATCAAGGTCCCCGTTGGTAGGCTGAGCATCCCCAGCCAAGTCCTCGGCATCAACCAAATCGGATTGTTGGGAATTGAAAGCAGCTAGGGGGGTGATGTTGGCCTTCTTTCCAAAGATTTCATCCATTTGAATATAAAAAGGACAAATGGAGTCCAACTTATCAACCACCAAGTTGATTCCTTTGGCTTTGTCAAAGTCGGTGATACCAAAGCCAGTGGAGATAGACATGGAGTGGGCCTTTTTGTACTTGGCTCAATAGTTTTTGAACCGCTCCCTCATCTGTTTGGATGACAGATCCAGCCTACCTTTTGTTTTGTTCTTGAGTTCATTGGCCATCAGGAGATAACCATTGACCTTAGAGGATTGAGGTTGGCCAACACGTGTTTTGTTGTTGGATCCAAAGCAGGAATTGTAGTTGGAGGGAATTTTCAGCCAGTTTACCAGGATGATGTGATCAGCTCTCTTGAGCTGACTTGAGCCCTTGGAAGCTGATTGGGGAGGATTGTTTGTTGTGGAGTTCCTTGGCGATGTTCTCTTGGGTGTGTTGGACTTGTGGGGGGAGGTTTGCTGAGGGGCCATTTGAAAGAGTTTGGGCTACGCAAGTGATGAGAGCAATAAAGTGATGAGAAGGGTGAAGTTTTGAGAGCGATAAAGTGGATGAGAGTGATCAAGTGATGAGAGCGGTTAAGTGATGAGAGTGATGAAGTTTTGAGAGCGATAAAGTGGATGAGAGTGATCAAGTGATGAGAGCGGTTAAGTGATGACAGTGATGAAGTTTTGAGAGCAATGAAGTTTTGAGAGCAATGAAGTGGATGAGAGTGATCAAGTGATGAGAGCGATAAAGTGATGAGAGTGGTCAATCAATTTTATGATGAGGGTGGGGGTATAAAATTTTCCAATGAGGTCAGAGGTAGAAGGAGGTGGGAAGACAGGGGTGTATGACGCGGACAGGTGGTGGAAGCATTTAAATACTTTATTTGAAAAAACCCACTTATTTCAGGTTAACTTTGACAGGTCTGATCTGAAATAAATGGGTTTTTTTGATTTTTAATGGCGGTTTTGAAATGGCGGATTTGAGTTGAAACCCGCCATTAAAAAATGGCGGGTTTGGTTAACTTTGATACCCCCTATTGTTCATTTTGACAAATGCAGTTTTTGCAACAATGAGATGAGGATGGCAACTTGTTTAATTCAAATTTTATTCTAGAAGCAATGAATTATAGCAATGGACTAAAGGGTATACAGTAGGTAAAAAAACTATTGGAATTGATGGGAAAATCATCTGAATGCTTGGGGAGCTTGCCTCTTTATATCCGGGAAACTGTCAGGCTTCAAGCTTAAGGGTTATTGTCTTCTCCACTTTGAGATATTGTGTTCCTCAGTAACTTCTACCTCAGTCCATAAGCCTGACAAAACTAAAGTACATTGTCAATGGTGCCTTCTGCTTACCACACTCTTGCTTGTGTAACAACCTTCCAATATTGGCAACTGACTCATTATATACTTGAAAATCTTGCAGTGAACTCTATACCTGTCAACCATCCATTCAACATTTTTTCTTCTACCCTGGGTATCATCAGATCTTGGACTTCCATTCTTGGTCACCCACTCACACTAGTTCACACCCATGACTAGATAGCCACACAAATGTATAGTTTGCAAATGGACTAGCCCCTTACTCTGCATAGACTACACCTTTGCATTTGCATTTTCTTCACATTTTATTCCTTCCTGTCTCATCCATTACACCCTTGTACTCTCAGATTCTATTGCCTTCCACCTATGCTAAAACCTTGAAAACAACTGTACTTTTATTCCATTTACCACTTTTTTCATGTCATTCATTGCCTAATTGCCTCTTAACTGTAGCTGGCCATCCATCAGGTTGTACCTAGTCACTTTTGGATTAGCTTATACAGGCTGTGTTTCCTGCCTGAATATTGTCTCTTCAGTTAGTTAATTTCATACGTTCTTGCATTTGCTAAATCCAGTCATCACATCAGGCTTGGATTCAGTTTCCTTCCATTGGAATACCTCCCTCTCCTTGCTGTTTGTTGAGTCACCAAATCATAATTTCACACTTTGCAGTTAGCCTTGCTACCTTGCATTGCTGCTTGCACTCAATATCTTCCTTTGCTCTCACAATCATCTAAGATTGCCCTATAGTGCATCGGGTGGTTTTCTTACAGTCTTCCCCACTTTGAGATATCCTTTTACTCAGCACCATCTACCTCAGTCATTAATTCCAACACAAATGAAGCAAAACATCAATGGTGCCATCCACGTACAACCACTGGCTTGCATAAAACCCTTCAAATCTTGAAAACTGACTCAGTATATACTTGCAAATCTTGCGGTGAACTCTATACCTGTTAAGAATCCATTCAAGCTTTTCTCTTCTACCCCAGGTATCATCAACCCTTGGACCTCATTTCTTGGTCATGCACTCACACTAGTTGCACCAATGCCTAGAAAGCCACATTAACTGTATAGTTCACAAATGAACTAGTCCATTACCCTGCCCAAGCTACATCTTCACATTTTCATTTTCTTCACATTTCATTCCTTCCTGTCTCATCCATCACGTCCTTGTACACTCATATTCTATTCTCTTGAACCTATGCTAAAACCTTGGAAACAACTTTACTGTTATTTCATTTTCCCATTCTGTTCCTGTCATTCATTGCCTTACTGCTCTCTAGCTGTAGATGGCCATCCATTGGGTTGTATCTATCCATCTTTGGATTACCTCATCCAGGCTTCATCACCTGCCTGAAGGTTGCCTCCTCAGTTGTTTAATTTCATGCATTCTTGCATTTGCTAAATCCAGTAATCACATCAGTCTTGGCTTTAGTGTCTCTCCATTGGAAAACTTCCTTCCTCTTGCTGTTTTTTGAGCCATCAAATCATAATTTTGCAATTTTCAGTTAGCCTCACTATCTTGCATTGTCCCTTGCACTCAGTCTCTCCCTTTGCGCTCACAATCATCTAAGATTGCCCCATAGTACGTGGGTTGTTCTTGTGACAGGAAATTACTTAATTCAACTTAGTTTCTAACCTATAATAAATCCTTCTTTTACAATTTCACATACTTTCTCAACCTGGAATGCTTCCCTCACCCCTTACAATGATGATATTTATTGGTTAGGGAGACCCAGCACTTTACAGGCCCAACAATCTTTAGATCCCGTTCCTTCTTCCAAATCTCCTTTGATTGAACCTGTTTAAAATCCACTTGCTCCTCAATGGGAAGCTCTGGTGGATCCACTTGGACAAATAGAAGACTCTGAACATTCTTCCAATGAAACCTACACTCATGGTAGATCAACGGATTGCACTAGTGCTCCTGAGACCAAATCCTCAACCTTGCTCTTGACCTTGATCCAGGCACTCAATAAAAAATCCTCACAATCTGGTCTGAGTGGTCCTAGTTTACGTACTCCAGGCATGAAGCAGCCTGATAACTTTGAAGGGGAACATTCCCATAAGCTTATATACTACCTAAAGTACTGCAAAATCATCTCCTCAAACAATCCCAACAATCTCCCTTCTGATAGACATAAAGTTATGTATTTTTCTTCCCTTCTAGGGGGAAGAACCTTGCAGTTGTTTGATAGTTATCTCAAACTATTATCCAATACCAGTTCCACTTTTATGCTTATAAATTGGGAAAAGTTTGAGCAACAACTGTTCAACCTTTTTGGTGACCCCAACAAAGTGTGAAACACCAAATACAAACTTAGTAATTTAGTTATGAAAGAGAATGGTACAGTTTCTTTTTATATCTCCCATTTCCAAACCTTGCAGTCTTGCATCCAATGGAACAAAGCACAACTTTTGTTTCACTTCCAAAAAGGTTTACCAGAAAGCCTAATTGAACAGCTAGCAGATGCAGGAAATAGGACAACCTCACTCCAGCAGTCAATTGACTGGGTGATTGATATTGATAATGGCTATCATGACAAGAACCGCTCTTGCAAAACAACCATGTATTTTCAACCTTGACTCCAAAGGCAGACAACTCTTTGAAGAAACATTCAAAGAACCCAAAACACTCCAAACCAAATCCAACCTCAAAATCCAACCCAAAGAGGAAAGCCGTCACCAAAACTCCCAAACTTCTGGACAAGGAAGCTGGGATGCTCTGGAACAAGGAGCGGAAAAGGAGGGAAAAGGAGGGGTTATGTATTTATTGTGGAGGAAAACATGATTACAATAGTTGTGCAAAGAGGCTAGCGCCTGAAGGGTCTAAACAGTCAAAAAATTACCTTGTATTTTCTCTAATACTTGCAAGGAACACTACACATTATCTAAATTACAGCAAGTCAATCTTTGCACTTGAAAGTAAATTGGTTCTCCATGTTCAATTTTTGTCCTCTTCCATTACAAAAATACTCCTTATCATGTCTTACTTGATTCTGGTGCTAAATTTTCTTTCTTAAGTTCATCTATTGCCACTTCCAAAAATATTACGCATTCATAAATAGATAAGTTTGCCATCTGTTTTGTAAGTAGTGCAACAAAACCATCTCATTTGGTTTCCCAAAAGGCAAAATGGACCTGTACATTTTCCAATTTTTTCAGCTTTGAATGGCATTTATTTGTCTTGGATATCCCCAGAATGGAAAACACCATTTTAGACCATGACTTTCTATTTTCCTGGAATCCAAATGTGAATTGGCAAGAATGAGTAATTAATTTTTGAACCTTCCAACCTCAGGATGCTTAACTTTCCATAAACCAGGAATTAAACAGCCTACCTCACACTGTCATTGAGTTTGATGACAATTTTCCACCAGGAGATTTTCAATATCCTGACCTCCATTCCCAAATCCCCTCTTGATATTTAGGATTTCTCACTTATTTGCACAACTTAACTCTTCCTTGTGTCTTCAAAGAGAAACAGGTGCCTCCCAACAGGTGTATTTTGAGCTCCCTAATACTCTTGCATTGTGCAAGCCCTTCAAATCCGGTGCTCAAAGATGCCAAGATTGAAGCTTTAGAAATCATTCAAGAGTCTCTAACTTTTTTTTACCATGACTTTTCTGACGTCTTCTTAGCTTTAAAATTATAAAATACCTCCAACCTGTTCTTATGATAAAAGTATTGAACTTAATTGCCCACCTCTGGCACCCAGGCCAGTCTACTTTCTCTCAAAGCAAGAATCAACCACACTTCAAGAATACATTGCGGAAAATGTTATGAAAGGATTTTGTCAAACAAGCAATTTAATACCAGCTTGCCCATCCTATTTTTTCCAAAGAAAGACGGCCACCTTTTCCTTTGCATTGACTACAGAAAACTGAACCAGGTAACCCAGAAGAATGCCTATCCAGTACTGCCTATGTTGTACCTCCTCACTCTCTTCCATGGAGCTGCTTATTTCCCAAATTTAGACCTTTGAGGCGCCTATAACCCAATTATCATTGCAAAGTGTTGAGATTTCAAGGCAGTGAATCACTGCTGAGATTTCACTGCTTCAAGATCTTTTTCATTTCACATCTAAAAAACTTCACCTGGCCCGGGGAGCTCTACTCATGTCACTCACCCCAGATCTGTTACACTCCCGGGTACTCAACTCACGCCTCAAATTAGAATGAAGAACATTGGAAATTCCGAAGACTGAAGCAGGAGGCATCGCTCTTGATCCACATCCTCAAGAGGAATCAACTCTTGTCAAAGATTGGAATCATCATAGACAACTCAATTTTGACAATCTCTTCTCCAATCATCATAGACCTCCTATCCTCATCTGATCTTCTTTTTATTCTTTCTTTTTCTGTTTTTGTTCTTTCTCATTTTGTTCACAACTCCTTCACTACAAATCATTCCCTGCCTGAAATCATGCCTGGTGAGATTCATCATGTCTAACTTCTTGATCTTTTCTCAATCATCATCTGGTCTACTCAAAACTTACCGTTGGCACTATCTTAGCACACTCACCTTGGCTCTCTCCTCGAACTCAAGAATCATTCAATTGCTCAATCCTCGTCTAGTTCCTGTCTCTGATTTTGACTCTAGCAGTCTTAATTTCCTGTTTTTTTTTTTCATCTCAATTGTGATCCTTCTTATTGTTCTTCATGGTCTCATCTCTTTTCCTGTTTTGACTATAGCTCTCAGTTGAGCAATCAATACAAGTTCCTCAAATCTCTTTACGGTTAAAAGCCAAAAACATCACAAATCTGCTTGATGACTGAAGACTCTTCTGAGAGAGGATCACAACCGGGCTTCATGGATATCTTCAAACAAACAATGCTCAAGACTGCGCTCGAAACTATCCCTTTGCTCGGAGACAATAATTATGGAATATGGCGAGACAAAATGGATGCAGTACTTGATGTTCAAGGATGTACTACGGCTATGAATGATGAGAATACCCCACTCGACGCTTCTTTCAACAACAAACTCAAACTTCTGATTATCTCAAAACTAGATTGGACTGCACATGAGAACATTGTTACCTCCGAAAATAGAAATTCTGCCAAACTTCTATGGAAGGCTATCATTCACAAATACGCTTCCTTGAAAGCTTCCAACCATGCCCGAGTGTTCAATAGGTTTCTTTATCTCACATTCAACTCCGATGATATCGTCGACTTCATAACCAAGGTGAAGGTTTGCCTCAAGAAGATGGGAAAGGTTGGTATCAAGTTACCGGACAAAATTGTGGCGTACCTCATTCTTTTCAAGTTCCCTTCTTCTATGGATGATTTTAAAAGACAGATAATGCACTCGGATAAGGAACTCTCAGTCAAATTTGTCCTTAATCACTTAACTCAATTGAACAACAAATCTGTGGCTCAATCTTCCATATCAAACTCTCGGTCAAAAGGTGATGTAGCGCTGTTTGGTGGAAAAGTTTCATCTCATTCTCTGTCAATCAAGGGGACCAATCCAAAACGATGTGTTGAAGGTTATCATCATCTGGGTCAAGATAAGAATCATTCAGCCGGAGACTGTTGACACCTCCATCCGGAGGTGGCCCCCGAAAGGTGGAAAGAAAATCAGGCTAAGTGGAAAGTGAAGAAAACTGGATCAAAAACTGAACCTTACTCTGCTCATTACCTTGCCCTGCTCAATATGTGGATCGAGAATGGAGAGCCAAATCAACGTTTTCTACTGGATAGTGGAGCTTTGGTTCACATGCTTAATGACAGTCGCTAATTCATCAATATGAAACCCTATTCTGGCGATTCTATTAAGACTGGAAAGGTAGGAGCGAGTTTGCTAATAAAAGCAAAGGGAACTGCCATTCTCCACTGGAGCAACCTCACCCTCAAACTTAGTGAAGCTTTCTATGTGCCTGATTTTACCATTAATCTAATTAGCGCTGGGGCATTGAATGGGAAGGGTTGTACAATTACTTTGAGTGGGACCAAATTTTCAGTTACACATTCAGGGAATGAAGTACTTTCTGGATTCATCAGGAATAACCTTTATACTCTTCCTACTCCTTCTTGTAACACTCTCTCCTCCTCAAAATCTGTTTTCTCTTCCATGTCTTCCTCGCCAGAAGAAGCTCTGCTTGAAATTCATAGAAAGTATGGACACGCTTCCCTGTCAAGACTTACTTCTCTCATTCAACATATTCCTAGCGAAGTCGTACAAAGGTTCCAGTGCGTCGACTGCGTCAGGAGCAAGATTACTAAAGCACCCTTTAAACTCACGTCTGCAAGATCAACAAAAGTCTTTGATTGGATTCATCTAGATTTGATGGGACCTATTCGACCAATCTCCAAGTCTGGCCATCGATTCATCCTATCATTGGTCAACAACGCTAGTGGATATCTTGCAGCCTTTCCCCTTACTTCAAAGGACAAAACTCCCGATGTAATTATCAACTTGCTCAAAAAGGAATGTCTTTGCCGCGGGACTTACCCATCCAAGGTCTGTTCCGACGGAGGTACCAAGTTTGTCAATCAGAAGCTTTCCTCTTTTCTAGAAAATAATCAAATCACTCACATTATTTCAGAACCTTACCATCCTGAACACAATGGACGTGCTGAACAAGCAAATTGAACTATTGTCAAATCTACTCAAGCTACTCTCAAGGACGTTTGTCTTCCGTCTTCAGTATGGCATGAGGTCATTAAAGGTTGCTGTCTCATGCTCAACCATATCCCTCTGAAAGGGGAAACAATGACGCCATGGGAGAAGATTCACAGTCAACCTCTTCCCAGCTCTTTTCTCAAGCCCATCGGAAATCCCTGCATCTTCTTAATCAACAAAAGAAGGAAAGGCTCAAAATTTGACCTCAAAGGTGAAGAAGGGACCCTAGTAGGCTTCAATCACCTTCTCCATTCTTACCAAATTTTGGCCAAAAGTGGTTCTATTGTCTCGTCCAAGCATTTCAGATTTCTGCACATGCCACCGCCCAAAATCAATGGCAATTTAGAAATTGAATCCAAACCAGATGGAAACAATCTCACTCCTACATCAGATCAATCAACTAAGGATCGTCTCAACCGTCGAGTCCCATGGACAGGCTATCAAGATAATTTGTCTGACTCTCTCAGCTCGGCAGAGGAGGCCGACTCAGTTGAAGGATCATTGGATGAATCTGATTTTTTTCCAGACCCATCACCATCATTTGGGGAGGACAATTCAATTAGGCCTCAAAATGTCAATTGAGGGAGTCATCGAATTGATCAACAACCTCAACAGCCTGTCGCACCCACGGGGTGGTTCCTACAAGATTGATCACAAATCAGACCACCTCAACGATACGGCTTCTTTCATTTCTATGAACCAAAAACTTACAAAGATGCCTTACGCTGCAATGAAAGATTGGAATGGATCGATGCAGTGGATACTGAACTCACATCTATTGAGGATCTCAACGTGTGGGAGGAATATGAAGGTCCCAATCCGAAGAATGCTCTCAAAACAACTTGGATTTTCAAAATCAAACTTGACTGCCACGGAGATCCAGTTAGATACAAAGCTAGACTCTGCGTCCAAGGCTTTAATCATATTGAAGGCCTGGATTATTCCGAAACGTTTGCTCCAACGGGTAAACCCTCAACATTGAGGCTTCTTCTTCTTTACGCACTCAAAACAAAACAGAAGATTTGGCAATTTGACGTCAAGAGTGCCTTCCTCCATTCGCCAATCGATGAAGAAGTCATCATTCAAACCCCAAAAGGATCAAAAAGGAAATGTTCATTCCTCAAGCTCCGAAATTCTCTTTATGGCCTCAAACAGGCGCCGAAAAACTGGTACGAAACACTTACCGCGTGGTTCAGAGAGGTTGGTTTTAAGGAATTGTCCTGTGATCCTTGTCTTTACCTGTCAAAGGATGGGAAGTCTTGGATCTTCTTCCACGTGGATGACCTCGTCCTGGTCGGCAATGGAGATAACTTCAAAATTAAATTCTTAAGTCGGTTCGCAGGTTCCACTGCAAAGGATCCAGATACCATCCTTGGAATGCGAATTGAGGTAAATGCAAATGAGATTCTTCTTAGTAAACCAAAAAACATTGAGAGGGGTCTTAAAGAACTCGGGCTCCAAGAAGCCAAAGTCAGCAAGTCTCCTCTCACTCTGAATGTTCAACTCACTCCGGCTTTGGACAAAGAATTCGACAATTCAAAACTTTGAATGTCAATTATTGGTCAGCAATTGGTCTACTTAACCACATTGCATGTTACACACGGCCTGACGTAAGTTACGCTGTGTCCAGTCTATCTAGGTTCAATTTCAAACCTGGAATGTCTCACTGGAACGAACTAAAGAAGACGTGGAAGTACTTAAAAGGAACTTCCAACATCAAACTGCGGTTGAGGGTTGGAGAAACCAACTCCTTGATCTCCGCATTCTCAGATGCGTCATGGGCTGATGACCCTGACACCAGACAATCACAGACGGGGTATCTATGTGCCGTTCATGGGTGCGTGGTATTGTGGAATAGTTGCAAGCAGAAAAATATTACTTATAGTTCCACCAATGCTGAAATCAATGCCTTCGTTGACGCCTTTCAAGAATCAACATGGATTCAAGCTCTCACTTGCAAAATCTTCACGACTCAAATTTCGCCCATCTCCATTCACACTGACAACAGTGGATTGATGGATAAACTGGAAAGATTTGGTTCTAACTCTAAGACTCGCCACCTAGATCTGAAAACCAAAGGGATGCGGGAGGAGTTGAAGTCCGGAAACATCACAATCTCTCTTGTCAAGTCTGAAGAAATGCCCGCAGACGCTCTCACCAAAAGTGCAGATCTAGCAAGCCTTAGACGTCTCCAACTTTCCTTCTCATCTCTCAAGCCTTCATAATTTTTTTTTATTTTTGTTGTGTTTTCCTTTTTTGTTTTTTGTCTTGTTTATTTCTTTATTTCTATAATTACTCTCAGTGAGCCTGCTCAATGCCTCATCTCACCAGGCATGGGGCGTGTTGAGATTTCAAGGCAGTGAATCACTGCTGAGATTTCACTGCTTCAAGATCTTTTTCATTCCACATCTACAAAAATTCACCTGGCCCGGGGAGCTCTACTCATGTCACTCACCCCAGATCTGTTACACTCCCGGGTACTCAACTCACGCCTCAAATTAGAATGAAGAACATTGGAAATTCCGAACACTGAAGCAGGAGGCATCGCTCTCAATCCACATCCTCAAGAGGAATCAACTCTCGTCAAAGATCAGAATCATCATAGACAACTCAATTTTGACAATCTCTTCTCCAATCATCATAGACCTCCTATCCTCATCTGATCTTCTTTTTATTCTTTCTTTTTCTGTTTTTGTTCTTTCTCATTTTGTTCACAACTCCTTCACTACAAATCATTCCCTGCCTGAAATCATGCCCGGTGAGATTCATCATGTCTAACTTCTTGATCTTTTCTCAATAATCATCTGGTCTACTCAAAACTTACCGTTGGCACTATCTTAGCACACTCACCTTGGCTCTCTCCTAAAACTCAAGAATCATTCAATTGCTCAATCCTTGTCTAGTTCCTGTCTCTGATTTTGACTCTAGCAGTCTTAATTTCCTGTTTGTTTTTCATCTCAATTGTGATCCTTCTTATTGTTCTTCATGATCTCATCTATTTTCCTGTTTTGACTATAGCTGTCAGTTCAGCAATCAATACAAGTTCCTCAAATCTCTTTACAAAGGTTCATGAGTATCTGACTGAAATGAGAACATGGTTTGGAAGTTATGAGTATACCATCATGCCGTTTGGCCTCCGCAACCCTCCTTCCACTTTTCAACATTTTTTCAATGACATTTTTTCTGAACTTGTAGATAAAAAACTTGTGGTTTATCTTTAGAATATACTTGTCTACTTATAAACACTTCAGGATCACATTGCATATGTAAAAGAGGGGCTGCACCAAATTTGAAAGAATAACCTGTTTGAAAAAGCATCTAAGTGAAAATTTCATACCCATCCTCTTCAATTTTTATGTGTCATTGTCTTGCAGCAAGGGCTATAAATGGACCCAGCCAAAATTCAGCACCTATTGGACTGGCCCCCACCTTCTTTAGTCAAATCCCTTCAATTTTTCCTTGGTTTCAGTAATTTTTACAGGAGGTTTATTGAGCATTACACAAAGGAAACCCTGAACCTTACTAACCTTCTTCAAAAAGACACTCACTTTTTTTTCACAGAACAAGCTGCTTTTGAGTTCAAAGCTATAAATAAAGCTTTCAAAAATGCTCAAATACTTTCTCACTCTAACAAGCTAGCTTGGACTATTGTGAAAACAGATGCAAGATACTATGCAATTGCAGGAGAAATCTTGCATTTTTCTCCCCCTTCCACTCTCTTCCATCCCATAGCCTTTTAGTCTTGAAAACTGCTTTCTGCAGAGCTTAACTACAAGATTCATTAAAAGGAACTTCTTGAAATTTGTTACTGCTGGAAGAAATGGTGTTCATACCTTTGGAGTCTTATGGAACCCTTTGAGGTTTTAACTGATCACAATTCTCTTAAGTATTTCATGAGCTCAAAAATCCTTACACACAGACAGGAAAGTTGGGTCAAATACCTCTCCAAGTTCAACTTTAAAATCACTTACTGCCCCAGGAAACAAGCATTAGTCCCTGATGCTTTATCACATTGGGACAACATTTACCAAGGGGGGGAGCACCTTTGCTGATAACAAGCCTGAAAATTTCAGGAAACTCTTCTCTAATCAGTCTTCCCAACTCAGGGTTATCATCACTCACCTTTGAGACATGGCTTCTGAGCTTTGAAAAGCTCAAATCATCAACCCCAAGTGTAACAAAGTTTTCAAGATTGCAAAATTATTAGATAGTGACTTTCTTATTGATGAAAAAAATTAATTGGTTTATAAAGACTGTATATTATTACCTGATAATCCTTGCATTGAGTTAGATATCTTTGAGTCTTGGAATGATTCTCTGCTTCCTGGCCATCATGGGCAGGATAAAACCTCCCCATTGATTTCCAAAGACTTCTATTGGCCTGGTATGACCAAGGAAGCAGAAGAATATGTTAGCGCGTGCTATGATTGCAATTGTAACAAGTCCTCAAAACACCGGAAGTATGGGCTGCTCCAGCCACTTCCAATCCTTCCTATTCCTTGGAACTCTTTGTAAATGGATTTCATTTTTAAATTAACCCTTTCTAGTGGTTTTGATGCTATTTTAGTAGTAGTAGATTGCTTCTCAAAGATGGCTTTATTTCCTGCAGTAATGTGACCACCTCTTTGGAAGACGTAGCTAATTTATTCATAGAATATGTATTGTTGAAACATGGTCTCCCTGATATTCTAGTAAGTGATTGTGGATCTTTGTTTGTCTCTAGCTTCTGGAACTCACCATGCCAACATTTTAAGATCACTTGCAACTTATCAACAGCTTACCACCCGGAAATAGATGGGAAAACTGAGCAAGTTAATCAGATTCTTGAACAGTATCTTTAAATTTATGTTTCCTAAAAACAGGATGACTGGTTGCAATGATTCCCATTATCCAAGTTTTCCTACAAAAACTCCACTCATTCCTCCACCACAAATTCACCCTTCCAAACTCTTTATGGTAGAAACACAACTTTTGCTTCTTTTCTTGTAGCACCTTATCACTCTGCTACCAATTATCTCAATCAAATTCAATCTCTTCAATTGAAAATTCAAACCAACCTTGAAGCAGCAAACCAGGGCTACAAGGAGCAAGCAGACCAACTTTGCACTAAGGCTCCAACCTTTGCAGTAGGAGATCAGGTATTGCTTGATTCTTGCAACATTTGCAGTACTTGCCTAACCCAAAAACCCTCTGAAAGAAAGATTTTACCCTTCAAAGTTGAATAAGTTATCTCTCCCAATGGTTTTAAACTTAAATTACCTGAAAAATTGAAAGGTATCAACCTGGTCTTTCATGTGTCTCTCCTAGAGCCAGCTCAAGTCCTATACCCAGGCAAGACTCATCCCCCTCTGGAAAGGGTCAATGTCCAAGATCATCTAAGGTGGGAAGGAAGCCATATTCTTGATTCCAGGTTACACAAAGGTAAAATTCAATAACTTGTCAAATGGACTGGCTTCCATTCCAAAAGTTATTGCACCTTGTGAAAAACAGCCCATCATCTTTGAAACTCCCCTGATTTGGTTCAAGAGTTCCATGTGAACTACCCTTTAAAACCTTTCCAATCTTAGCTCTATCCTTTCCATCCCCATTCCATATTTCCATCCTATTCCATCTCATAAATCCCATCACACTTCTCATTCCATCCCATCCTATCTCATTTTTAGTTTCTTAAATTTGTTCTTTTTTCATTAAAACCTTTGAATTTCTATATTTATTTATTCCCTGTATTTCAAAGGAAAAATTTCCTTATCTCTGCAAATATATATATAATAAAAATTAACTTAAAAATTAAAAACTATCCTTTAGTTCCTGTTTGTCCTCTTCCCAATTTTTGGTCAATTCTGCTACCATTAACCTAAATTCATCCAAATCTTCATCATTAGTTAAACTCAACATTTGGCGCAAAACAAGAAATTGTGCAACCAAATGCTTTTTGAAGATCTCTTTGCAATCTGCAGTCCAAGCTCTCTTTGGCTGGGCATTGCATCCCTTGTCCAAAAGACCTTTGTGAGCTCTCTTTCTTCAACCTTGGGACAAAAAACCTCCAAAATTGCTAGTAAATTTCCTTGCATTGGCTATGATTGGCTCCATGACTTGCAATTGGTTTCCTTTGCTTTGTTCTTCCATCTCATTTCCTTCCCTTCCACCTCTCTCTGTCTCAATTCTTTCCTCCTTTGCTGTTCCATTCCCTTCTTCCATTTAATTTCTTCCATTTCCTTCATTTCCTTCCTCCTTCCCTGTCCCCTTTCCTCTTTCTGTTCCACCTTTATCTTCCCTTGCCTCCTTGGTGACTGCCACAAATTTCTCCTCACCTTGAATCTTGCTCTGTGACTTGGAATCCATTTGGTTTGCTTGTAACTTGACCAAAAGTCCAAAATTCAGTGATGGTTGTGGTGGCTGTGTGTTGTGTACCTCCAAAATATTTGCAATAATATGAAGAGCAATTACTACATTGTATTTGTTTTCATTTTTCATTCAGTCAGTCTCTAGCCTTACTCACCCGGATTATGCACTCCTAAGGATTTGACCTCCAGTACTGGCGGGAGGTGGTAGGTAACTTGTGGGGCTGATTTTTGACTTTGAACTTCACTTGAGAACGCCACTGAAGTATCAGCCACCAGGTTTATATTTAAAGTAAAGGTGCAAGCTACTTTTTGGAGACAAAATTGCTTGCACTTTCCTTGGAGACCTTGAGCAGCTGTACTAGGGAGACACCTTTTTTTTTGGAAAATGTATTTTTTGCAACAGCAAGATGAGGATCAGAAAATAGTTAATTGAAATTTTATTCTAACAAGCAATAAATTATATTCAAAACAAAGGGGTATACAGTAGGTAAAATGACTCTTGGAATCAATGGGAAATTGATCTGAACACTTGCAGCTTTATACCCAGGCAACTTTCACACTTCAAGCTTGAGGTTTATTGTCTTCCCCACTTTGACACATCCTTCCCCTCAGTACCATCTAACTCAATCCTTAAGCATGAAACAAATGAAGTACTCCATCAATGGTGCAATTGGCTTAACTCCTCTGGCTTGCATAAAAAACTTCCAATTTTGGTTACTGACTCAGTATATACTTGAGAATCTTGCAGTGAACTCTATACCAGTCAACCATTCATTCAAGCTTTGCTCTTCTACCCTGGGTATGATCAACCCTTTTACTTTCAATCTTGGTCACGCACTCACCATAGCGTGCACCCATGCTTAGAAAGCCACATAAACTTTATAGTTTGCAAGTGGACTAGTCCCATACCCTTCATAAGCTACATCTTCACATGTGCATTGTCTTCAAATTTAATTCCTTCCTGTCTCATCCATCACATCCTTGTACACTCATATTCTATTATCTTGCACATACACTAAAACTGTGCAAAGAAATTTACTTTTATTTCATTTTCCCATTCTGTTCCTGTCATTCATTTCCTTTCCCCTCTCTAGCTGTAGATGGCCATCCATTGGGTTGTATGTAGTCATCTTTGGATCACCTTATAAAGGCTGTATTGCCTGCGTGAAGGTTGTCTCATCAGTTATTTAATTTCATAAATTCTTGCATCTTCTAAATCTTGTCATCACATCAGGCTTGGCTTTAGTTGCTCTCCATTAGAAAACTTCCTTTCTCTTTCTGTTTTTTGAGCCATCAAATCATAATTTTGCACTTTGTATTTAGCCTTGCTATCTCACATTGTCCCTTGCACTCAGTTTCTCCCTTTGCGCTCACAATCATCTAAGATTTCCCTATAGTATGTGGGGTGGTTTTGTGACACTTTCTTACTTGAAATTCATAGGCATCAGGCTGAGATTGTGCTTGTACAGGGGGCCAGTAAGGCTTCCCACTGATTGGCCAAAATCATTAGTTTAATTTTCAAACACATTTTCAAGGCAAAATTTTTCAGTCCAAAAAAACCAAAAATTTATATTGAATTGTACAATAATTTATCTTAGCATCTATTTTTTAATGTTGTAATTGATTTAGGATTCAATTAATCAAACTCTCATTTTTCAAAAAATTAAAAAGGGGAAGGTAGAAAATACCCCAAAAGAGATGTTTCAGAAAGAGAAAAAATGAAGCCATTCTTTGGCAGTTTGTTTCATTTTTGATATATATAATTTTAGGGAAGAATAAGACTAGCACTATAAAAAAAAACTAGTGGAATTTAATTATTCCATTCATGGAAAAATTAAATCAGATTAATGTGATTTTTTTGTGGTTTTGATGATATTTTGATTAATTAATCAAGATGGGTATCTGAGAACTCAATTATATTTCTGATGGTATTTGATTTGACT
The DNA here is from genome assembly GCA_025617555.3 of Puccinia polysora. Lineage (NCBI taxonomy): Eukaryota > Fungi > Basidiomycota > Pucciniomycetes > Pucciniales > Pucciniaceae > Puccinia > Puccinia polysora. Next base: position 21,868,210 of record CM062620.1, on the reverse strand, counting down.
GTTTCCCTTTAACAGAGCTTTTGAAATTTTGTGAATTTTTTTGGTTTAATGGGTTTTGAAGAGGGGGTCATCCCATTGCTTGAAAACAAATAAAAATTTTCAAATGAAATAAAATAATTTTTTAAATAAATCATATTTCTCTGATGAATTATTTTGAAGCTTGAAAAGAAAAGGAAAATGAAAAAAAGTGAAATACCATATTTTTTGAAAATCATTCAGAAAAAAAAATTAAAAAGCTTTCTGAGCATAATATTTTTATTTATTTTTCAGGAAGATATTCATCTATCTTTGAAAATAGAGGGTAAAAAATTGTTAGTCTTTTTCATATTCATGTTGATTTAAAATGTTTCAAGTTTTTTTGGACTCATTCATTTTCAGGTTATTTTTCAAAAACAATAAAATTTCCTGGTTTTTTCATTTCACACATCAGTGTGAACACTTCCTTCCCCCCTGTACATTATATTTAATTTCAAGGTTTCATTTAGAGATTTATATTTTAAAAAGATCATACCATGAGGTAAAATCTAGATGGGTCAAACCCAAGGCCTCTTTATATTTTTTGGTAAATTTGAATCTTTTAAGAAACCCCTTCCCTATGGGCCTCCATCAACTACTAAATCTAAGGAATTACTTCTTCCATAAAAAGCTAAATGAATCCTCAACAACATTATTAACCTGTAGTATGGCCTACATGCGGAATGAGCGGAATTGAAAATAGATAATGACATGTTTTGAAATTCCTGTTCTGTTAATTCCTAGTTGAATGGGTCACACATAAATTGTTAGGTTAAGGTTGGAACTTTGCCTCACATAGAGCCTTCCAAAGAGCTTTCTGCTCCTTTCTATAACTTGAATGGTGATCCAAAAATTAGTTCACCATATATTTCATCCTGCATAATAAACACAGAAAATTTTTCTGCTGTTTGATCCTGAATAAATGGATCCTTAATGAATAGTGTTTAGACAAAATTTGATTTATGAGAGGACTATATTTCATCTTTTTTGTAGACAGTGGAATTTCTTTTAACCAATATTTTTTTCAATCAAAATTTCCATAACCTTCTTATAGTTGCCAGCGGTCTGGAAGGTTGTACAGGAAAGGTCCCAAGCTTCTTCCTTAGCAACAAACTCAAAATTTTTCTTTCCAGGAATATATTTTTGTCCCAGGAACCACACAATATTTCTTTCTGAGGATCCAGGAAACAATGAACACAATCAAAAAGGTTTTTCCCTTCCCACCGTTGGGGTGAAGCAATGAGCCATGAGATTACCCCCTGATAATCAATAAAGAATTATATCTAAACTACATATCTACCATTTTTGATCACATCTTCTGACATCTTCATACTGTCCAAAAAATAAAAAACATCTCACATTCAGAGTCTGAGATGTATTATAAATTTTCACATCTGTAGGCTAGATTCTTCTTGACTTCCAGGAAGCGGGAAGTCCCTGACCATCCCTTTTCCAGTTAATATGAGCCATCAGATAAAAAATAGAGATAGTTGTTGCATTCATGATTGCCATAATAAGGAATAAAACTTTTGACTTAACTGAATCCTCATTATCCATTATATACATGCTTTTTATGTTGATCAAATCTGCCTAAAATGAATCATAGGGGATTTTAAAGATTCATGGTTTCCTATCCATTGACAGCTTCAATTTTTTATTAGCTTTTGATAAGGAAGAAAGGTTTTCTGAGCACACAAGTAGTGAATCTCCACTTTGATACATGTCCTAGCTATATTTTTTGCTTTGAAAAGGGTGTATCAGAGTTAAAATCTTCAAAATATCAAATTGCTGATTTCAGTCTTATCCATTTTTTTCAATTTTTTTTTTCAGTTAAAGAAAAAAGTTAGTGTTCATTTTGATGATAGAAATATCTTGGGTTTTTTTTCCCTGAAATAAAAAATTTTAAATTTTAAAAATTTTAACTTTGATACACCCTAATATCTGTGATTTCCTGTAGAATCAAGAGAAACGTGTCTGTCTCATTTCAAAATTGAAACCATTAGGGAATAATTTTTCTTAATAAAATCTAACAAGGTAGTTTGTAGGAATCCTAAGATAAAGATTCCTACCCTTTGATGAGCTATTGTGACCAAAAATCCTACTACACCCTTGGTTTTACTGTTGTCCCAGCTTTGAGAACCATAGGTCAGCCTAGGATATGGGATGGAATTCATCAGCTTGAAAGGTAATTTTTTTTAATTCCCTTGCTTGATGTTCAAAATATTTTGATTTTCTTTGGCTTATTAGGGATTCTTTTCTCCACCAACTTGATGTGGTAGTAATAGGTGAGCCTTTTATCAAGCCAGAAAACCAGCCAATTTAAATCTCTCTGTGGCTTCAAAAACCAAATTTCTCAAGTTAATTTCCATTTCATCATGGTTCTATTGGAAAGCTATAGGATTTGAAACTTTTTTTGTTCAAATATTTCACCTTTTTGAGGCCCCATTCCATCAATATTCTTCACTTTTCCAATATACATCTCTTTAATGCAGTCAATATTGTGTCTTCCCCCAGGTGGAATTAATAATAAATTTAATAAATGGAGAGCTTGATTTCAGTTTAATTGGGAAAATATTATATGGCCTGTAAAGTGTATCTGGGCGCCTTTCCAAGTTTGACTGGGTGTGCATCCAGCGGGACTTGGATTGGGGCCCAGAGGTCTTGATTGGGTTGGGCTTGCAGGGGTAAAAACTTGGCGCCCAACCAAGCTCCTCTTGGAGCCAATCAAAGCTGTTTGCACTTGACCAAACATCCTAATTCCCCCCACTCTTCCATTGATTGATTTCAATCACATCCGCACTTTGATCATTTGAAATTGTAAGTTTTTTTTTCTTTGTTAAGGGGGTCTCCAAGTCCTGGCTCAAACCTGGAGGTGTTTCTTTGATAGATTGAACATGTGAGCCCAATTAGCTGGGGAGCAGTGAATCCAGTCCCAGGGATTGTTGGTTGAAGGTGGGTGTGTGGGTAAGTTGGGATGGGATCTACGCTTGATGGCCAGAGGAGGAGACTGAATTTTATTGAGCTGGGTTGGCAGATGGAATGAGCAAAATTTTACATCTACATGCTATACTCTGGACAATGGATGGCAAGAAAGGTGAAGTGGTCAACACACCATCCAGAAAACGTAAGAGAGCTGGCCATCACAAGTCAAGTGCCACTGCTTAGGCTCAAGCATGGCCATTCCCCAATTCCATCCTGGGGCTCTTGAGTCTTCTTGCCAACACCATCATTTCAGCTCAATAAGTCTGGATGATGAGTGATAATTAACCAAAATTACTTATTTATCTTGAAAGTCTTGCGCTCTCAAGCCCAGAAGGGTCCTTTACTGGCCTTACCTCTGTTTCATAAGAAAAAAATCATAATATTTACCATTTTTTTAAAAAATAAAAATAAAAATAAAAAAAAGCCAATGCAACCTGATCAAAACAAAAAGTCTTTTGGAAAGGCGCCAGAACAATTTGGCATTGCACCAAGAAGGCTCTGCTAGGTGCCATGCATGCCTTAAAAAATTTGGAAAAACTTTGTTTGGTGCCCAGACGGGCTTTACAGGCCATATTTTCAAAGATAGAAACAGGTGATTCTATGGGCAGAGTTTTTTCCATCCAAGAAATACCTTTTATTTATGAAACAGATAAAAATAGTGGTTCATTCAAATTGATTGGAAAATTTTTTCCAGAAAATTTTCCCTTCTCTTTGAAAATTCACAAATATCAAGGTCAGGCAATTTTAGGTTTTTCCCTTTATTTTCAAGATCCAATTTTCAGCTGTGGTCAGTTACATGCATCACTTTCAAGGAGTAAATAAAGCCACACAACAAGGGTAGCTGTAGAAAAGAGAAAATAAAACCAATATCCTCTTGAAACATACAATATTGTTTACCATGAGTTTCTAAATTCCATTCATCCTGAAGCTTGATTCATTTTAAACATCTGATTTTTTGGATTTCTTTTGATTTTTTTCTTTTAATAATTTATTTTATTCATTCCAATAATTGAATATTTTTTTAAAGATGTATTTTTTAATTTTATTTTTTTTCTGGAAGATACATTGATTGTATTTTAAAATTTAAATTCCGCAAAATCTTACTTATGACCATGGGTCTCCTAATTGGGGGGAAATACACTAGTAATGTATTGAGATTAGTGGGGATTCTCAAGGGATGCCAAGGGCTATGTTCAAAATTTTTTAGATTTTTCAATCACCAATCCTATTTAAGGAAAATTTCTCTTGTAAGAAAATGGAAATAATCTTTAATAGATATGTTGAAAATCTAAGCCTGCAGAGAGATTTAATGGGGAAATTTTGGTTGACAGAGGGGTAAGAAAAACTTAAATTGAGTAAGAGTTCTGCAACAAAATTTGCTTCACTCCAATTTTTCATGAAAAATTTATCAATTTTGCATAATTTTTCTTCAGTATCAGATCCTTTTATTAGGGTGTATCAGAGTTAAGAAAACCCGCCATTAATAATCAAAAAAACCCACTTATTTCACATCAGATGTGTCAGAGTTACCTGGAAATTAGGTTTTTTTTTCAAATAAAGTATTTAAAGGCTTCCACCACCTGTCCACGTCATCCACCCCTGGCTTCCCACCACCTTCTAACTCCAAAACTCATTGGAAAAAAGTTTTATTCATTGCTCTTCATCTCTTCATCACTATTCTCATCACTTCATCACTCTCATCACTTTATTGCTTTCATCACATCCAGCTAACTCTCATTGGATCACTATCCTGATCAGTTCATCACTCTCATCTGTTGATTGCTTTCATCATATCCAGCTAACTCTCTTTGGATCACTATCCTTTTCACTTCATTGCTCTCATTGGTTTAAAGCTTTCATCACATCCAGCTAACTCTCATTGGATCACTATCCTCATCACTTCATCACTTTAATCACTTCATCACTCTCATCACTTTATTGTTTTCATCACATCCTAACTCTCATTAGTTTATCCCTCTTTTCACTTCATCACTCTCATCTCTTCCTATTCTCTTTGATATAATTATGGTCAGCAATTAGCTTAGGCAAATGAGCAGTATTTAAACCAAAAGAAATGCTGGACACCTTGTGTCAATAATTGCTTGATAGGCTCTCACAATTGGGCAACACGTTGGATGATATTGTTGATGAATTTGATTGGATGATGAATGGATGGAAAACAGCAGGGAGAAGAGCTCCTTAAGTACAAAAGATTTGCCTCTTGTGAGCCCATGATACAACAAGCCAAAAGGCAAATTTTCCAACCCAAAAGAGCTCTACAGGCTCTACAGGCCTTGTTACTTGGTTTGGGCTACATCAGCCCACATGGCATCAGTCCCTGAACCTTTAAAACCAGCCCATTCTGGTCCATTCTGGTGTTTCCACCCTTACAGGGCTGAACCAGCCCCTGTGCTGGCCAATCCCTGGGCCGGTTGTCTGTTGAAACTGGTCCTATTGCCTCACACACTGGCTGTTTGCCTCATGCAACCAGCACCTAGCCATACAAATGGCCAGGTGGGACCCAGGACACACCTGGGTCCGGTCTCAGACTCACATGGGGGGTGGGTGTGACCAGCAGACAAGCTTTCCCCCCCCTCTTTCTCTCAGATCCCTGGAGGGGGCGGTAAATTCCCCCCCCCCCAACCAGGGGCCCTGCCGGTTGATACTCCCAGGGGGTTGTCAATGGAAGTGGGCTGGGGGGTGGTCAAATCGCCTCAGCCCCGTTGCTCCTCCCCCTTGGTAAATGGGGGGGAGAGCGCCCCTGGTCTCTGCTTTGCTTTGATGGTTGAAGGGTGATCAGATCCCCCCCACCGCCGGTTGCTCTCCTTGCGGCCAGCCTTGTAATCCTTTGGGCAAGGGGGTGATGAAATCCCCCCTGCCCTGACTGACCTCCTGGTTGCGGTTGGTCACTGGCTGGTTCAACCCAGCCAGTCATCCCCTCCCCCTTGCAATGGCAAGCAAGGGGAGGGGGAGGGAGCCATGGCTGCTGGTCCTTGCTCCCGCAGCAATGGCTGTTGTTGGGGACTGGCCAGGCCCAGTGTGGTTCCACATCCTGGACACCCTGGCCAGTATCATTATCAAAAAAAAAAAAAAAAAAATCTTTGATCTGGAATAGGCTTCTATTCGATCCCCACCTCATCCTCATCCTCATCCTCATACTCATCCTCATCCTCATCCTCATCCTCATCCTCATCCTCATCCTCCTCATTGGATCATGACCAACCATCAGTCCAACCGTGCCCATCAACCCTTGATCTCTCAATCTATCAGCCCCTGCTCCAACGCCCAATCCCAACATCAACCTAGTGGTACTTTGGCCGATCTGAGCTCCTGCGTCCAACCAACCAAAGGTGAGATACCCCCACCATTGTTTGGTGCTTCAATCACAGTCCTCAGCACGAGCATCTATGTCTTTGGCGGCAAATTGGTCCCACTCGGATCATGATCTCAGTAATGTACTGATTGGATTTCAAGACTTTAGCCTCCCTTGAACCAGCAACCAAACCCGATCACAAGCACCAACAGTAAGGGCAAAGCTAGAGCCCTTGATTCCGGTCCCAGTGGTCCCTTGATCGCTGGTAGCCTTCCAGCCTCAACCAATCATCATGATCCCGCCAATAAAACTCCTCACCCCTCCTCCCAATCCAAGCCTGCCAGACCTCATCCGGGTTATTTTCACTCTGCCAAAGCTTGGGGTCACAAACTGGTCATCTTTGGTGGCATGGGCTATGCTCATCTGAGCAACCCTAGTACCCCTACCAAAAACAACTCCAGAGATCATCAAATCCCTTTTTCCCCTCCTAGCTCGCCGGTCTCCCGTGCGGCTTGTCAGTTTCCCGCGCGGGTCTCTTACGTTGCCAATGTCCGTCGGACACCTGCCAGCGGTCATCCGCGGCTTTGGCAGTCGCCCGGGCCCATCAGGATGCCCGCGGGCGTCCCCCCCTTCGGATTTCTTTGTCTCCAAGTACCTGGTTGTTTATTTTTCTTTTGTTTTCTCATGATCTTGATCCTTATCAAAAAAAAAAAAAAAAAAAAATTCCGCTCTCATTTGTAAATCTCTCTTGTAAATAGCCTATAGGCCTCTGGTCTATAAAAAGAGGGGCTCTCCCCTGCTTTTTGAGATATCATACATCAGATCATCATTTAATAGAATCATCAATAGGGGTGTGTGCCTGTGTCCCCCCCCATTACCAAGAAATTCAATCCTGATCCTTATCCTGGGTATATCTTTGATTGCCCCCTGATCCATTTTTGACCCTGAGTCTTTGCCCCTCTGTGGCCTGATCCTTATTACCAACCAATAGCCTTGCTGGTTGAAGAAAAATTCTGTCTGCTGGAATTTTTGAGTGTGTTATACCACTCCTTGATCCCTTTCTCTGACCATACTGGTCCTGATCCCTGATCACCTTTCTGGAGCCAATCACGATTGATTGAAGAGGTCTTCTTAAGATTAAGACCTGGAGTGTTATACCTCTCTTTATTTTCTTTGGAGTTGCATTTTGCCAGCCTATTCTTGAGTCCCTTGAGAAGTTTTGAGGTTATCTTTGCTTCAAATGAGTTACTGTTTGCTTTAAAGCTTCTTAAACATTGTGCTTTGTCTTGTACAGCCACCCTCAGTTATCTGGTACCCTTCAAGCGCTTGATTGCGGAGAGTTGGGCAGGTTCATTGAGAACCTGGAGGTTGCTTGGGTTTGAGTTGATCATCCCCAATATTCTTCTGACAACCAGAGTTTTTAGCTTGTGGGTGTTGCTACATACAACAACTTTTGTTCTTTGAACTCTAAGGGGACTTTAACTTCTTTTGTTCAAGTTTTTCCCTGCATAATCTTGTCTCAGATAGTGCTGTTCCATCGCTACCAAACTATTATCATCTTTATCCTCTACTCCTTGATTCCTCATTTACCAGGTTCTGGACCTTGATCTCGGTTAAATTTAAATATTTTTGTAACACTCAGGAGGGCAGCCTAAACAGCACCTTTCCCCTCCACAGAACTGCCACGGCCTAGCACCGTTTGTAGTCTTAAATTTTTTCCCCTGTGCCGGGATCAAACCAGCAACCTTGGGATTTACAGTCCCAACTTGAAGAATTAACTCCGAAATCCAATCCGATTTTTTTTTCTTTTATTTTTCCATTTGTTCTTTTTTCAGATCTGATCCGTGGAGGCAGCTTGGTCCAGAAGTAAGTCCTCCCAATTGTGCACCACCTGGGCAAGATCCTTGTTGTTTTTTTGTGAAACCCTACTCTTGCCACACTTGTGAGCCAACGTGGAACTCTGCTTGTTTGGATCTCTTAGGAACCCTTCAACATGGAATCTGCTGGATCCTCTTTATCTGTTCAGGCCAAGATGGTCAAAATCAAACCTCAGAACAAAAAGTTAGGCTTCAATGGGACCAATGTCAAACAATTCCTGGACTCCTATGAGATGGCTGCGGAAGTGGATGGTGCCAGTGAACATGATATGGCTTATCAGTTACAATTTTTTATCTCTTCTGACAAAGTTATGGAGGTTATTGAATCGTTTGAGGGATTCAAAACTAACAACTGGCGGCTCCTGAAGGAGGCAATGTTGGCCTATTGGGGAAAAATAGATGTAGCCAGATTTAATTTGCAAGATTTTGATGCCCTGGTTTCTCAATGGATCTCCAATGGTGGTCTCTCCTCAGCCTCCGACTATCAGACTTTCAGAAAATCTTGGGACCCTATCCAGTCCTATCTTATCTGGAACGATCACATTGATACTTTGGATGAAATTTGAGTGCAATTTTTTCAGTCTTTCTCTCCAGGAGTGCAGGAAAGAATTAAGGATGAATTGGTGAAATCTGGATCCATTATCACGAAAAGAGAAAATTGGTTCAAGCACCCTGCTTTCATGGTTCTTAGGAATACTGTGAATAAAGTGATGAAAGGTTAAACAGCTCTCACCTTTTAAAAACCTAAAATCACTGAACCAGTCCTTGCCCCATCTTTTCAAGCACCTAACAAAATCATGAATAAGATGGAAGCTAATCGCAGACCTAAACCCAATCCTCAGACCCACCGGGAGACACCTACTATAGATGAGATCACCAAATTACTTCAGGCATTTGAGAATAAAATAGATCAGAAAATATCCTCTTTATCCACTCCTAAACCTGCTAATTCTGTTCCTAAGTCTACTATAGTCTGTTATTATTGCCATAGAGAAGGCCATGGTACTCGTAGATGTCCTGAACTCCAGAAGGACAAGGAGGAAAATTTAGTAGAGCAGAAGGGAAATAATTTTTTCCTTCCTAACGGTGCTTTGATCCCTTTTGATTTGTCTTGACCAAACCGTCATGTGGTGGCCTCATACCAACCACCAACTCCTAAGAAGGCATCCTTGGCCTCTGTGGATTTTCAATCATCCTGTGGAACTCTGCAACCTTTGTATCCCACAGCTATCACTTCTTCCAGCTTCCCTGGCACCTATTAATCCGATCCAGCTAGGAAACGCCATGAGGAACCAAAACCTCATAAGTCTCCTCCTGTTCCATCCTCCATTCTGCAAAAACCCATTAAACGTTGATCTTTACCTGATCCTCCTTCCTCTGATGTGGAAGACATGGAAGTAGGAAGGGAACCACTTATTGAAAGGTTCCAGGACAACTCTGATCCTCCCCATCTTCAACCTGCCCAACCCTCAGATTCTCTTCCATCACCTATTTCACATGATCTTCCTCCCTCCACCCAGCCCAAAGTTTGATTTGAAAGGGGCATCTCCAAGGACTACCCTAATGCTGTGGAAGGAGTATTAAAGAAAATTTATTATCTTAAAATCCCTGATCTATCTGTGGCTGAACTCCTGTCGATCTCTCCATCTGTGGCAGAAGGGATGAAGAAATGGGTTTCTTGTCAACGTGTGGAGATTGGTCCGGATGAATTAAAGGTCTCCTCTGGTACTCTGATAGAGGATTCTGGTGGAAAAGATCCCTCTTCAGATACCAACCTGTATTCCTGCCCTCTTGGTTTTCTTCCATGTTGTCTTGGTGATTCAACTAAAACGGTTTCTCTCCTTGTAGATTTGGGTTCTCAGCTCAACTTGATTTCGGACTCCATGGCCTGCAATCTTAAACTTAGCCAAAGGGTCAGTTTCAACTCTGCGGTTTATGGAATTGGGAATCAGTCCTGTGAACTGGTTGGTATTGCTGAGGACATTCCTGTGTGAATTGGTTGAAATATTGTTGGCACCTGTCACTTCTGGATCACTTGTCTGGATGGTCCCATGATCTTGGGAAGGCCTTTCTTAATGGACTTTGGTGCTACCCTGATGTTTTCTGATCAAGTTGGGGAGAAAATTCTCCTCCCTGATGCTGATGGCAGAAAGATTGAAGTCCCCCTTTGTTCTTTGGATTCTGGTTGTTGGGAAAGAGACTTCCCTGGTCACCCTCCCAAATCTGTCCTGAAAGGAAAGCAGAAAGAAAACTCTCATTTCTCTCATCCTCATTTTTTAGCAGAATAGTTGGCCCTAATGATAGTTGTAGTTCTTCTCAGCCTCAGACTTCAACTCATGGACCAACTCCCACCTCAGAGGCATATCTTTCTTTTTCCTCATCATTTTCTTCTCATCCAAATAAGATCAAAACCCAAACACATGAAAAATCCAAAAAATCCAAAAATATTTTTTCTCTGTCTGGATCTGTTGTATCTTCTTTTCCTTTTTCTTTTCACCCTGATCACTCATCCTCTATTCCGGTTTTGAATCTCCGCAATGAGTCTAAAGTAGATCTTGATCTCAATTCTTTTCTTGGTGGCTTTGGTATGAAGGAGTATGGTCTTAGGTGGAGGCAATGTGGGGTAGAAGTAAGTCCTCCCAATTTTGCTCCACCAAGGGCTTATACTACTGTTGTTTTCAAAACTCTACCCTGTGCCACACATGTGAGCAATGTGTTATCTTTTGGATCCTCTTTTATGGAGAAGGAACCTTTCAAGGACGCAGCAGAACATTGGACTTGGAAGATGTTGGAATATTTCCTCAGTTTTTGTAGTCAGGTCTCACTGGTCAATGCTTGGAGGAAGCAGGGATTCATCTCCTTTGCCACCAAGTACAAACCAGTTGCAAAGAAGGTCTAGCCAGTCAACCAACCAATGCCTCTCAACCTCAATCCTCCTCTTATGCATCCACCTCTATCCCGCAATCCTTACTGTGGTCTATCCAAATCCCTCACTGGTCCATTTATTCCCTCTGGTCGGGTCACTGAAGAACGTCTGAAAGAGGTCAACTTTGGTCCAGATGGATGGCTTCTTCCTGATGAGTTAAATTTGATCAAAAATATCTTGTCTCTAAGGGAAAAATCCATTGCATTCTGTGAAGAAGAGAGAGGACTTTTGAAAGAATCCTTTGGTCTCCCTTACATCATCCCTGTAGTTGAACATGACCCTTGGCAAAAGAAAAAAATCCCGATCCCTGCTTCTAAAGTCAACAAAGTCATCAATTTGGTCCGCAAATGAGTCCAAACTGGTTTATACAAACAATTGACTTCTAGCTATTCCAGTTCTGTTTTCGGTGCTCTCAAGCGTAATTGTAAACTTAGAGTGGTTCACGATCTCCAACCTCTTAATAAAGTTACTATTAAAGACTCTGGCGTGCCGCCCGCCACTGAAGAATTTGTTGAATCCTTCTCTGGGAGAGCTTGCTATGGTCTAGGTGACATTATGGGTGGCTATGACAAACAATCCTTGCATCCTATTACTTGTCCCCTCACTACTTTCAATACTCCCCTTGGTCAATTTCAGCTGACTCAATTGCCTCAAGGTGCGACCAACTCGGTTGCAGTCTATCAGGCTCAGATGATGGGGATCCTCCAGGACAAAATCCCGGATCATGCGGGTATCTTTATTGATGATGGTGGGATTAAAGGTCCAGTTTCTGACTATGATAATGAGCTCTTACCTTGGCACTCAGGAATGCAACAATTTATCTGGGAGTATGCTACTGTCTTGGAAAGAATTTTGTTTCAAATTGAGGAATCTGGCCTTACTGTCTCTGGATCAAAACTTGCCGCCTGTGTCCCTGCCTTGGAAATTGTTGGTCATATAGTCTGCAAGGACGGAAGAAGGATGGCACCCTCTAAATTCAACAAAATCATCTCCTGGCCTATCCCAATAAATTCAACGGAAGTTAGAGGTTTCCTAGGTGTTGTAACTTATGTCAGGATCTTCATTCCCTCACTATCCAAAATCTGTGTTCCCTTGCGTTGCTTAATCAGGAAGGATGCTGAATGGATTTGGACCCAAGACTGCGAACAATCATTTCAGTTTCTCAAAAAAATTTTTGGGAAAGACATTGTTTTGAAAAAGATCACTTATGGACCTGGAGCCGGCAAGATCAAGCTGGCAGTGGACTCGAGTTATCAATCTGTTTGGGCTGTTCTTACCCAGGAAGATGAAAATGGTTTGGATTGTCCTGCTCTGTATGAATCTCTTCTTTTCTCAGATGTGGAATCCAGGTACTCCCAGCCAAAACTGGAACTTTGCGGTGTGGCCCAAATGTTGAAGAAGCTTCAGACTGTCCTTTGGGGTAAAAAATTTGAGTTAAAAGTTGATGCACAATCCATTATTGAAATGATCAACGCCCCCAGCCTCCCAAATGCTCCAATGACTCGTTGGTTGGCTTTCATCCAGTTGTTCTCTTTTGATATTGTTCACAGGCCTGGAAAATCTTTCACCATGCCTGATGGTTTATCTTGAAGACCTATTGGAGACAATGAATCAGAGGTTGGAATGGATTTTGATGAGGAAGAACCCTTGGTCCTCCCTGTCTTTGCCTTCTCCTCCCAAAATTACTCTGGTTTTGAGCAAGGTTTCTGGCTTAAATTAGAGCAGTACCTTTCAACTCTCCAAAGACCCCCTGATCTCTCTGCCAAAGAATTTTGGTCCCTTAAAAGGAAGTCCTCCAACTTCTCTGTCCAAGGTTCTAGGCTTATGAAAAGAGCAACTCCTTGTGCACTTGTTGTGGTCACTATCCCTTCTAAGCAAGATTTGATCCTGGAAAATCTCAATGAAGGCCTTGGTCATCGTGGGGAAACTGAAACTTATCAATGAATATCCAAACAATTTTGGTGGCCATCCCTGAAGAAATCCGTTGCTCAATGGTGCAGGAGTTGTGAATTGTGCCAGAAACGTGATCTTAGGCGCCCGGCCAAAATTTGTTACCCCACTGGAGAGTCCACTGTCTTTGGGAGGATTGCTATGGATGTGGTTCACATTAAGGCTGGTGGAGCTAAGTACCTCATTGTGGCTAGAGATGATTTTTCTGGATGGGTTGAAGCAAAGTTTCTTAAGAACCTCAGCTCTGAATCAGTAGCAGCTTTCCTTCATGAGACTTGGACAATGCGTTATGGCTTGGCCCGATCTTATTCTACGGATGGTGGCTTGGAATTTGGTGGAAAACTTGCTGAAATGATCCGATTGCTCTCTGGACAACATAGAGTTACTACTCCCTATTATCCTGAAGGACAAGGCATGGTGGAAAGAGGCCATGCTCCTTTGAAGGCTGCTCTTGTCAAATTGGCTGGTGAGAGTGGCAAGAATTGTTGGAAGTTTCTCCCCTTGGTCCTCTTCTCTGATCAAATTTCCACCAAGCAAACCACTGGTTACTCTCCTTATGAAATCATCTTTGTTCAGAGGGCTGTTCTTCCTCTTGATCTTGAAATGGAGTCTTTCTTGGGCATCTCTTGGGAACAAGTTTCCTCAACTAATGACCTATTAGTTGCCAGATCAAAGCAACTGGAGCAGAGTGAAGATATTTGTAACAAAGCTTATCAGAAGATGATGGAATCAAGAGCAAAATCAGTTCAGTATTGGGAAGATAAACACCTAAATCAAATCAGGGACCCTTTAAACCCTGGTGATCTGGTATTGGCTTATAATCGTTCCTTTCAAACTCAGTGGGGAAAACTTTTCTCTAACCGCTGGAATGGTCCTTACCAAGTAGTCCGTCAAGTTAGAGGTGGATCATATGTTTTGGAGGAACTGGATGGGACTCAGAGGGCCAGAAGGTTCTCTGCTGATCATCTCAAGAGACTTCATTTTTGTGGAGGCAACTTGGTTCAGAAGTAAGTCCTCCCAAATGTGCACCACCAGGGGCTTCTAATACTGTCATTTTCAAAACTCTACTTCATGCCACGCATGTGAGCACCTGGAACGCCTTCTTCATTTTATCTCAGCCACTTCTAGGATTTTCCTTTGGATGGATTGACATATTCTTTTTCACTCTCAAGAGCAAAATGGCCATTCCTTGGTTTCAATCATCTTTCTTTCCTTTCTTTTTTTTTATGGCATCAAACTTGGGAGAAGACTAGGGAAAGTCTGTAAGTTGGGGAGAGATGTGGTGGCCCATCCTGGACACCCTGGCCAGTATCTTTATCAAAAAAAAAAAATCTTTGATCTGGAATAGGCTTCCATTTGATCCTCACCTCATCCTCATCCTCATCCTCATCCTCATCCTCATCCTCATCCTCATCCTCATCCTCATCCTCATCCTCATCCTCATCCTCATCCTCATCCTCATCCTCATCCTCATCCTCATCCTCATCCTCATCCTCATCCTCATCCTCATCCTCATCCTCCTCATTGGATCATGACCAACCATCAGTCCAACCGTGCCCATCAACCCTTGATCTCTCAATCCATCAGCCCCCGCTCCAATGCCCAATCCCAACATCAATCCAGTGGTACTTTGGCCAATCTGAGCGCCTGCATCCAACCAACCAAAGGTGAGATACCCCCACCGTTGGTTGGTGCTTCAATCACAGTCCTTGGCACAAGCATCTATGTCTTTGGCAGCAGATTGGTCCCCACTCGTATCATGATCTCAGATATGTACCAATTGGATCTCAAGACTTTAGCCTCCCTCAACCCAGAAACCAAACCCAATCACAAGCACCAACAGTAAGGCCAAAGCTAGAGCCCTTGATTCTGGTCATGGTGGTCCCTCAATTGCTGGTAGCCTTCCAGCCTCAACCAATCATCATGATCCTGCCAATCAAACTCCTCACCCCTCCTCCCAATCCAAGCCTACCGGACCTCATCTGCGTTATTTTCACTCTGCCAAAGCTTGGGGTCACAAACTGGTCATCTTTGGTGGCATGGGCTATGCTCATCTGAGAAACCCTAGTACCGCTAACAAAAACAACTCCAGAGATCATCAAATCCCTTTTTCCCCTCCTAGCTCTCCGGTCTCCCACGCGGCTTGTCGGTTGCCCGCACGGGTCTCTTACGTTGCCGATGTCCGTCCGACACCTGCCGGCGGTCATCCGCCGCCTCAGCAGTTGCCCGGGCCCATCAGGATGCCTGCGGGCGTCCCCCCCTTTGGATTTCTTTGTCTCCGAGTACCTGGTTGTTTTTTTTCTTTTGTATTCTCATGATATTGATCCTTATCAAAAAAAAAAAAAAAAAAAAAATCTGCTCTCATTTGTAAATATCTCTTGTAAATAGCCTATAAGCCTCTGGTATATAAAAAGAGGGGCTCTTCCCTGCTTTTTGAGATATCATACATCAGATCATCAGTTAATAGAATCATCCATAGGGGTGTGTGCCTGTGTCCCCCCCATTACCAAGAAATTCAATCCTGATCCTTATCCTGGGTATATCTTTGATTGCCCCCTGATCCATTTTTGACCCTGAGTCTTTGCCCCTCTGTGGCCTGATCCTTATTACCAAACAATAGCCTTGCTGGTTGAAGAAAAACTCTGTCTGCTGGAATTTTTGAGTGTGTTATACCACTCCTTGATCCCTTTCTCTGACCATACTGGTCCTGATCCCTGATCACCTTTCTGGAGCCAATCACAATTGATTGAAGAGGTCTTATTAAGCTTAAGACCTGGAGTGTTATACCTCCCTTTATTTTCTTTTGAGTTGCATTTTTCCAGCCTATTCTTGAGTCCCTTGAGAAGTGTTGAGGTTATTCTTGCTTCAAATCAGTTACTGTTTGCTTTGGAGCTTTTTAAACATTGTGCTTTTTCTTGTATAGCCACCCTCAGTTATCTGGTACCCTTCAAGCGCTTGGTTGCAGAGAGTTGGGCAGGTTCATTGAGAACCTGGAGGTTGCTTGGGTTTGATTTGATCATTTCCAATCTTCTGCTGACAACCAGAGTTATTAGCCTGTAGGTGTTGCTACATACAACAGCTTTTGTTCTTTGAACTCTAAGGGGACTTTAACTTCTTTTGTTCAAGTTTTTCCCTGCATAATCTTGTCTCAGATAGTGCTGTTCCATCGCTACCAAACTATTATCATCTTTATCCTCTACTCCTTGATTCCTCATTTACCAGGTTCTGGACCTTGATCTTGGTTACATTTAAATATTTTTGTAACACTCAGGAGGGCAGCCTAAACAGCACCTTTCCCCTCCACAGAACTGCCACGGCCTAGCACAGTTTGGACTCTTACACCAGGCGGCGTTGCACCACGTGGGATCCCTTGGCCGCCGCAAATTCCCTGCGTGGGCCATCAGGCCTTGCATGAGCCAAACCAAGGAATACAAGTGGCCCCAAGCGGGCTGAAACACGGGGGGCTGCCCCATGCCTGAAACCTGAGACAAACACACTTTGGCGGGCCAGCATGTCTGGCCAAGTATGTCCAAAATAAACCTTGGGCCCAATTATTCCCATACAAGCCCATCTGGCTGTATTTGCCCATGTCCCCCACCGGGTCTGTTAGGGCCCCTGTACCAATGAGCCTGTTTCACGCGTTTTGAGGCCAGTTTCCCCAAATCAGTGACATCCACACAGGCCCGTATGGTCCGTGTGAGTTTCCAATGGTCCGGAGAGGCCCATATGTGCATCCCATCTGGATTACACTTATACGTAGCACACGTGTCAGTGTATACATATTTTAACACTCTTTGCTTCATCACTCTCATCCTCTCATCACATCATCACTCTCACCACTTAAACACTCTCATAGCCCTTCAACCCTTCATCCCTTCATCCCTCCTACTACTTTTCAATGGACCCTCAGCAATCCTCCCCCCGCAAGTCCACCAAAAAATCCAATTAAAAAAAAACATCCCCCAGGAACTCAAAATCCAACAATCCTCCCCCATCAGCTTCCAAAGGCGCCATTCAGCTCAAGAGAGCACATCACATCATCCTGGTAAACTGGCTCAAAATTCTGTCCAACTACAATGCTTGCTTTGGATCCAACAATGAAACACGCATTGGCCAACCTCCATCTTCCAAGGTCAATGGTTATCTCCTGATGGCCAATGAACTCAAGAATAAAACAAAATTTAGGCTGTATCTTTCATCCAAACAGATGAGGGAGAAATTCAAGAATTATCAAGCCAAGTAAAAAAAGGCCCACTCCACATCAATCTCCACTGGCTTTGGTATCACCAACTGTGACAAAGCCAAGGGAATCAACTTGGTGGTTGATAAGTTGGACTCCCGTTTTCCTTTTTATATTCAAATGGATGAAATCTTTGTAAAGAAGACCAACATCACCCCCCCAGCTTCTTTCGATGCCCAACAATCCAATTCAGTTGACGCTGAGGACTTGGCTGGGGTTGCTCAGCCTAGCAATGGTGATTCCAAAGAAACCTATGAGTGGCCCTCATCCAATTCCAAGGAGGATATTCAAAAGAAATCAGCTCCAATAATGTCTACTTCTGCTTTGATTGAGGAGTCAAAACCAACCTTGGACCCCTCACCTCCTTCTTTTGATTTCTCTCTTCCTGGGGTGAGAGCTGGAGAACCTGGTTAATGAAGAGGATTTCATTCCTGTATCACCATAGCCATCAGAATCTTCTCAAGTAAGGAACCAAGTTCTTTTCTCTTCTGTCCAGTTAATCCTGACTTATTTAGATTCAAAAGAAACAGGCTCATTCATTCCTGAATGGCCAAAAACTCAAGCCAACAGGGCCTCCAAAATCCCCTTCAAATGAGAGAAATGATGTTCCCACACAAACCTCCTCTAAAAAGGGAAAGCAAAAGGCCTCCAATTCCATCAACATCAACCCCAATAGCATTCAAAAGAGGAGAAACACTTCAAATTTTTTGGGCTTTGAGGAGATCATGGAGAAGCAAGATTCAAGTAAGCCCATTGGCTTCTCCTTGCTTTCAAAATCAAGCTCATTCCTATTCCCCTCTGAAAAAAAGTGAAATTGAAAATTGAATCTGAAAAACTTCAGTTTGAAAAGGAGAAGTGGGATTTTCAACTGGCTATTGATTTTCAAAAGCAGGAAGCCAAGATTTTGGCTCATCAGAAAAAATGGAATGCTGAGTGGAAGTTGAAACAGGCTGAGCTAGGATTTCAAAAAGAGGAAAAGGAGAAGGATTGACAGCAAGCGCAACTGCAAATGGAAAGGGTACAACTGGCAACAGAAAAAAAGGATAAGTGGTCAATGGCTGCAGCATAAATTGGTAGAAGCAGAACAGTAGATAAATTAACGCAGATTACTCAAATTCTGGCCTTGTAAATATATTTGCTCTGATGAAAAACTTAAAAAGAAAAAAGATCATTTTTGATTACAACAATGCTTAAGACTATTTTTAAACCCACCAATAAAAAATACTTTTTCTTTTTATTTATATTTTTTTCCTGGAGTATATTTTCCCACTCCCCAAGTCCCTGCAAGTTTTTCTAGTTGTTTTATTGATTTTCATTGAAATTTCCATTCTAGTATGAGTGGCAGTCTCCACAGCAGGAAAAGTACAGTGCTTGTACTTATTGGCTGCCCAAACCATTTTGACCAGATCTTTTTGTTTGAAGTCAATTCCAAAGCCCAGGTCAGTAAAAAAAAATTGGCCATCAGATACTTGATATTCATTGGTGTTTAAATAAGTTTTCCATTTGATTTCTTGGTTGGAACTGCAAGTAAAAAGGAATACTCAGAGATTTCACCTTTTTCAATTTGAGGTGAGTTGTAAAAAGAGTTGCATTTGAACGTAACATGCGGAGAGAAGTCAAAGGGAGTAGGCCAAGATCCAAATTTGAGTGATGAGAAGGAGGGGATGCCATTGTTTTTCATTATTTCATGGTTTGATTCAAAGGGAAGTCTTTCCAAATTTCAAATCATTTGTCCTAAAATTTGAGAGACTTTTTCTGCCTTAAGATTAAGAAAATAATACTCTTGAGGGGAAGATTCAATAGATGATTTCTTCACATAGCCTCCAAATAACTCAAAGCGGTCCGTCAATTTTTGCCATCCAATTGCTCACATTTTTCCACCACAAGCTCTTGAAGGACCAACTATGTTGAAAATTTTTTTTGAACGGTGAAGGAAAGTGGTGACAAAGTTGATGTCCTTCTTATCTTGATCTGAGAGTTCATCCAAGGGCACAAATTGAGGAAAATAGGATTGGTCACCAAGAACAGACTTATTTGATTTCAAACAAGACAAGACTGATTTTGAGAATTAAAGACAGAATTCAAGACAATGAAATTGTGATAATCAAGTACAAGAAAGACAACCAACGGAGGACCAGTCTGGCTGAGATCTGAGAGCTGGAAATTGAACAGAGTTGTCAGAGATAAGCCAGAGTGGTTGGGAATCAGCTAGATTGGAATGATTGAGAGCTTCAAGGTGCCTTGAGAGATCTGGTCTGAACAGTAGATTGATGAGTTTGAATTGATTGATGAGTGGAATGATTTGACCTTACAGAGATCAACCTGCCTGCCTGAGTTCAACAATGGAGTTATGGCTTGCTGATTGAATGGATTGTTGATTGTTGTGGTACATTTGATTGGAGTGGGATTTATGAAGATAGTCTTGTTGATTTTTTCTTGAATTGTTGTTATGAGTGAATTCAGATGGTCAAGATCCGGAGTGTGATCGTGCAAAGTGATGGTTGAGGTGTTTGCACGTGACACTGCAAGATTGGTGACATATGTGAAGAAGCCCTTGGAGAGAGTACATCCAAGAGCGCTCACAGCTTCTAACAGCCCAGCTCAACTCATGAATCAATGAAACATAGAACTGAATGCATTTACAAGTCTATTGTTCAAAGTTTTATTGCCATCTTTAGTCAATGCATTGGCTGTCATTGATAGAGAAGGAACAAGTTTGAGTTTGATCAAGCCATCTTCATAATTCTTTCAAAGACTCTTGGTCTTGATATCAATGTGTTTTGCTTTAGAGATGGATCTGAACTTCTTTATTTTGTTGTCTAGACCTTTGTTATCAATGAGATGAAGAGGACATTTGAACTCAGCTTGATAAACTTCTTCAATGAGTTGTTGCAACCACCAAGCTTCCAAATGGCAACTTGATAAGGCTACGCACTCAGACTTGGTTGATGAGTGAGTAATATTCTACTGTCTTCTACTAGTCCAGTACAAGGGACTCCCCTTAAAGGATCAGATAAATCTGCTTTGGGAGGTTCTTGAAATGGGGTCATCCCCCCAGGTAGTGTTGCTAAAGCAGATGAGTTGGTTGGAGATTGATTGATTTCCCAAAGCAAGGCTGAGACCCTTGATGTGAGACAGATACTTCCACACATGGCATACTTCATTCCAGTGAATTAGACCAGGCTTTTTTCAGTGTTTGGCTAGACTGGATACAGAAAAGCTGATGTTGGCTTGAGCCAAACCAGAAATGAAATTCAACCGGCAAATTGGCAAAGGATAACTTAAATTCAAGTCTAATAATTTTTGATGATCTTCATCTGATGCAGGCAATAGATGTAGGCCTGGATTGAGAGGTGTTGATACAGCCCTACATTTTTCCATCTTCATCTCGCTCGGTCCTTTTTCAATGTGAAGAGGCAGTGACAGTTGAATGAGTCCATCCTTGCAAACAAACTTCATCCCAAGTAAATTGTTGGGTTTTTGAGCTGAGGAATTCTTGAATTTGGTAAGAAATGCCTCCTTGAAATGATTGACGTCACCAGCTACCAATAAGTTGTCCATGTGAAAGAAGATGGCGGATCTCCCATCATTCCCAATGTACAAGCACAGATCACAATTGGATTCAGTGAATCCTTGAGATTTGATCCAGTCGCTCAACATCCGGTACCAGTTTTTTGGAGCCTGTTTGAGTCCGTACAGTGACTTCTTCAGTTGCAGGTATTTGGATTTGTGATTGCATCCGTATGGTGTCTTGATGAAAACTTGTTCTGCAAGCTCTGAATGCAGGAAAGCGCCCTTGACATTGAGTTTTAGAAGTTTCAGATCCTTGTCCGCAGCATAGGTTAAAACCGCCCGTAGTGAGGCTACCTTACAAGTGGGTGCATATATTTAAAGATAATCAAGTCCGTACCTCTGGCTGAATCCTTGAAAGCATATTTATGTTTTGTATGTTTCAGGTTTGCCGTGTGAGTTCAGTTTGATTTTGAATACAGGAACCGTATTTAAAGGATAGGTAACCATATCATCATTTGCTTCCTCCCAGACCTCTTGATCTTCAATTGTTGCAAATTTTTTAGCAGCATATTCTTGCCATTGAGGGATCTGTAAGGCTTCTTCCAGACTGCGGGGTATCTTTTATGAAAAGAATCCGTATCAATCTGGCTTAGAGAGTTTCTCTCAATTTCTTAACGTGGGCCGCAAGCTCTGTTCAACCAACAAATCACAGATCAGGCTGCTGTTTCTTTCAATCTCAGAGATCACACTCTCAGATTCATCTTTGATTTCACTTTTTTCAGGAATCTCTTGATCAGGAGAAGTGTCGGTAGGAGTCGTCTGGAGAGTTTTTTGAAGTTCCATAGGATTTTTGTCATTGTAAATCTTGATTTGTTGTTGATCATTGAAGATGACATGCTTGGTGTCAATAATCTTACTGGCAGAGTTGACTATTTTGTAAGAAAGAAGATGTGGATTGAAACTTACAAGAATCCCAGACGCTCCTCTTTTGTCTAGCTTGGACCCTGTGTTGGTATTGTTGAGTTTGTAGACAAGAAAAGAACCTATGGGCTTGATAAAATCTTTAGGCAGATCCTTCCCATGCATCTTTTTCCACTGAGATTATTCATCCTTGTGTTTAGGAATTTGGTTCAGCATGAGACAAAATCCCTTGACCACCTCATGCCAGCAGTATTTTGGCAGACCCAAGTCGGAAATGGTGGCTCTAGCAGCTTAAATTACAGTTCTATTGGCTTTCTCAACCCTACCGTTATGTTGAGAGTGATATGGTTCACTGATGATTTGGTTGATTTGGTGAGTTCAATAGTAGGTTTGAAGTTTGTAGTTCACAAACTTTCCGCCCCCGTCTGAACAAACTTCCCTTGGATATCAATTGTTCTTTCAGTGTTGATTTTTGATGATGAAGATAATTACATTGGCGGAGTTGCTTTTAGCTTTGAGTGGAAAGCTTGCCAAATAACCAGAGTGAGAGTCAATCAGATTCAGGATGTATTTGAAACCACCCTTCAAAGTTGGATTGATTGGTCCAATCAGATCCAAATGGATCTTGTTGAAGCATTTAGAGGCAACGGTTTGTTGATGGGAGAACAAAGTTTGGGTGATTTTGGCCTTGTTGCAACTCAGACATTTGAGCAAGTCTTTTTCAGGAGAGGGAATGGAATATTTGAAGAATTTTTCCATCCTTCCAAGACTGGCATGTCCCAATGAACGATGGATGTTCATGAGTTCAGTCGGGGAGTAATGACAGGATCTGGCATTGGTCATCATGTCTATGACAAAAGATTGTTGGTAATTGCGCCTGAAAGTAAGTTTTGTCCGTCTTTGTGCAGTTTGAAGGTGCTGGCTTGGCTCCTGGAGTTGACTTCAAGCATGGCGCCTTTGATGATAAGAGCGCCTAGAGAGATGAGATTTACTGTCGATTTGGGAACCCATACGGCTTTGGATAAGATGATGAACAAATATTTGGACGCCAGCACCGCCTCTCCAGTCCCTTGAAAGGTAATTGCAGCATCCTTCTTTCCTGTAAAAATCTTGTCAAGGCCATTGGCAATTTGGATCTTATTGAAATTTTTTTTATTGGTGATCCTATGCACTGAAAAACCAGAGTCAAGGATGTACCTGTTGGGAAGAAGTTCCACGTTAACACTCCTTCCGCAAAAGAATGAGTAGAAATGGGCTTCATCCAATTGCTTCTGTTTTGATTTCTTTCCGCGGCTGTGATGATTTGATGGCTTGAGCTTTGGAAATTTGAACAAACAGGAGCTTGCCGTGTGAAAAGTCATGGCTGGATTGTGCTTGCCTTTTTTGCACCTATGGCCTTGATACAAGGCTACGTTAACGGGTTTGTCATGATCATCTTGAGCAATCACTTTGTTCTTGTGTTGAATGAGATGGTCAAGCACAACATCCATTTTCATTTCCATCATTGTGTGCATGATCTGAAACTTCATGTTTTGCATCAAGGAGGGGAATTTGAAAAGAACCAGATAGGTGATTATGTTGCTAGGGAGTTCAATACCTACTTTGTTCATCTTTTTGAGATAAAATTTCAAGGAGGTGACAAAAGCATCTATATTTGATTCCATGGTCAGATGTAAGTATCCGTTGAAAACTCTATCTCTATTTGCTGACTGAGAAGAAGTGAAGCGTTTTTGAGTAGATATCCAGATAAGCTTAGCATCATCTTTGTTGACGTTGTTGATTACATTGCTGTAGGTGTTGGAGTCAAGCTTGGCCATTATATGAGCCACAAACTCCTGATTGATCTCTTCATCTAGCCGTGTCAACTCATCAGGATTGTTCATGATGGTGAAAATTCCTCAAAGTTTGAATAATTTCTTGAACTTCTTTCTCCACATGCTGTAGTTGTCCGCTGTGAGTAATGGAGTGGATTCAATTAAAAATTTAATAGCTAACAACTTTTAATTCATTGATTTCCCCCCCCCCCTGGTCCTGGCGTTGTCAAAGGCCCTTGTAAATCCATATTGAGAAAAAAGGCTTTTAACCGTGAGGAAAATAGGATTGGTCACCTAGACCAGACTGATTTTATTTCAAAAAAGACAAGACTGATTGTGAGAATTAAAGAAAGAATTAAAGAAAGAATTAAAGAAAGAATTAAAGAAAGAATTAAAGACAATTAAATTGAGATAATGAATTACAAGAAAGACAACCAACGGAAGACCAGTCTGGCTGAGATCTGAGAGCTGGAAATTGAACAGAGTTGTCAGAGATAAGCCAGAGTGGTTGGGAATCAGCTAGATTTGAATGATTGAGAGCTTTGAGGCGCCTTGAGAGATCTGGTCTGAACAGTAGAGTGATGAGTTTGAATTGATTGATTACTTGAATGATTTGACCTTACAGAGATCAACCTGGCTGCCTGAGTTCAACAATCAAGTTATGGCTTGCTGATTGAATGGATTGTCAATTGTTGTGGTACGTGTTGAATTGCTGAAATAAAATAAATGGTTTAAGAACAAATAGGGCTACGCCATTATTGATATCAGTTGGAAATCAAAGAAAGAACTTTTGAAGACAAAGAGATCAATAAAGAAAACCAACGTCTGACAACAGGTTTAGACTTGACTTTTGACAATGACTAAGTTGAAAATGTTTGATTGCATAAAGGAAAGAAAGTTGAGAAAAAGATAGAGAGGTTCTTTTAGAAGAAGGAGATGTCAAAGATTAGATTTGAGAGTATAGACACAACAGTGATGGGTGACAGTCTAACCAGTCAGGTTATTGATGAACTAGATATGGAAGAGTTGACATTTGGTTTGACGGATAAAGATGTTTGAGAAAAAGATAAGAAAAGGAGAGAAAAGAAAAAAAAGATAAGAGAAAGAAAAGAGTTGATAAGTAAAAGTTGAAGTTAAGAGTTGTCAAAGTGAGAATGATTGGGGTTGGTAGTTGATAGTTTGATGGTGAGTTGATCAATTGTTATATTGAAAGAGGTTGATTTGATGATCTTTTTGTTATTGGAGGACCATCTGTCCTCTTCTCACTCCCCAAGATAGACTTAGGAAAAAGAAAGAAAAAGATGACATAGGAGTGAAATTTAAAGGAAAATTGTGACAGTCAAGCAGAGTGCGGATGAGTGAACGGAATGGCGTAAATTATTTGACAGTACGTTTCATTGGAGTGGGATTTATGAAGATTTTTGTGTTGAGTTTGTCTTGATTTGTTGGTATGAGTGAATTTGGATGGTCAAGATCTGGAGTGTGATTGTGAGAAGTGATGGTTGAGGTGTTTGCACGTGACACTGCAAGATTGGTGACATCTTTGAAGAAGCCCGCAGAGAGAGTACATCCAAGAGCGCTCACAGCTTCTAACACAAATTAGATTATTGCAACCAGGGCTTGGTGATCAGATTGATCAAGGACAATTACTTTTCCACGGTGGAAGAAATGGAAGGGTTTGATTGTTTGTTTGGCTTTTTCAAACTCTTCCTGGATGGGTTTTTGACTATTCTTTTTCTTTTAGGCAACAATGGAAGGGTACAGATCCAAAGGACGTGGATTTGGAATAGACCAGAAAACCTTTTCATTAATACCTTCCTCAGAAACTTCCAAAGAAATTTCTGAATCTCAATATTGAAGCCTCCTTTGGCAAGCAGCCCTACTCTTCCCACCTCTCTGTGTGTTTTTCAAGCCATCTCCTTCCATCTTGTTCCCTCCCAATCCAATGATTAGATTGGGGTGAGGAACAAGACATGATTTGATTGTTTGTGTAACATTTTTAGGGGGGTGGGAGAATAATTGGAAATTCACCAATAGTGGTTGAGGGATTGAAAAAAAAACCAAAAAAAAGCAGTCAGTCAAAGGGACATCATTGGTGAAACAAGTTTGGATCAAAAAAAATGAAACCAAACCTGGAATTGATCCCAAGTTCACCAGAAACGTGATCATCAAAAAAAATCACATCAGCACCCAAAAAAAAGGAAAACAAAAACAAAAAAACAAAACAAAACTTACCCAGGTGTGAGGGAATTGGTCTGGACCTTTGGGTTGGTTTTGGGTTGGTTTTGGGTTGGGCTTTGGGTTGGGTCAGGGTTGGGCCTGGGGCCAGGTAGGCAGGGCCCAGGAACCAGGGAGGGGGGGTTGGTCAGCCTGGCAGGCAGGCATTGGGGGGCGGGCATTGATGGGGGGCAGGGCCAACGCAAGGGGGAGGGGGGCGGGCCGCAGCAATTGGGAGGGGGGCTAAGGTGGTGCCGGCAGGCAAGCGAGAGGATGGAGGGAAGAGGAGACTGAGGAGGAGGGGGGTGCTTACCTGAGGACCTGAAGGTGCCTGGAGGAGAATGGAACAATTGGTTAGCTTCTGATGATGGGGAGGATGAGGAGAGCTTACCAGGGGTGCCAAAGGTGTTCGGTGAGGTGGGGGTGGTGGGTGAGGTGGTGGTGGTGGGTGAGGAGGTGGTGATGGGTGAGGAGCAGAGTGGACCAGTGGTTTGGTGGGGTGAGGTGGGTGGTGTGGTGGGGTGAGGTGTTGGGTCAGTTTTTTATAAGAAAAAAAAAGAAAAAAAACAGAGTGAGTTAGCCTAGGATTCTTGGTTGAAAAACCAAAACAAAAAAAACATTTTTTACCTATTTCAAAACAAAATCTTACTCATAAAAGTGGGAAAGGGTGAGGGGTAAAATCTGCTCTCTCATAGAAGAAGATGAGGGACAAGATGATACAGGGATGACTTGAGGCGGATCAGGAATATCATCTTCAAAATTTTGTCCCATTCATCTTTGATGTTGGCCAAAAGATTGTGAATGATTACACAAGTGATAATCCAGTGGATGACGAACTTCATGTCTTTGGGATTTTGAAGCTGATTTTGCATTTCCCTTAAGCTGGCCTATCTTCCTTTCAGGACTCCTATGGCATGCTCACTCCAAACTTGTGATTGGGAAAGATGATAGTTGGAATTGGGTTTTCCTTGATTGTTGGACAAAACATTGCGGTACGCTGGGACCACATATTTCCCACTAGAATAAGATAAATTGGCAAGAAGTTATTGATCTTGGTCAAAGTAGTTCTCTGGTTGTTGGGCAATTCACATCTGATTGAACACGTATGAATCATGACACCAACCTGGAAGGCTATCATGGAGGGATATGAACTTCTTGTTGTTATTGAAAGAAGGTTG
This sequence comes from Puccinia polysora, assembly GCA_025617555.3. Taxonomy (NCBI): domain Eukaryota; kingdom Fungi; phylum Basidiomycota; class Pucciniomycetes; order Pucciniales; family Pucciniaceae; genus Puccinia; species Puccinia polysora. Next base: position 21,841,264 of record CM062620.1, on the reverse strand, counting down.
TAGGGCCACAGAGTATCTAAACAAACAGACAAAACATATTTGTTCAGTGTGTGATCAAAGGTGTTATCAAAGTCATTTGAAAACAAATGAATCAGTTGCCTTTTTTTTAATCAAAATATTGTTTGCCATCTAGCTTGGGTTTTGACTCAAGGGGATGGTTGTTCCATTAACAAACCAAATGCAACCAGGAAAGCCTTCAGTCTCCATTACTTGAGATATCTGCTTGAGTTCTTCTTTCGTTGGCCAAGAAAGGACTGAGCAAAGGAAAGATAGGATAGCAATCATGACTCTTTTGGTGTATGATTCAATGGTTCCATAACCAACTCAGAATAGATTTTCTAATTGATGAATTGCTGCTCCATTTCCATTTGATCCCAATCTACAAAGAGCAACAGCCAGTTGGATATCTGGATGGCGTTGAGGATTTCAAGAATTTTTTTGGAAGATGTGGTGGTCTTCAGTCATCTCCAAAAGTTTGATGAATGAAGGCAATAGAGTTTGGAAAATTTTCTTGAAGCTTAATTTGGGGAGGAGATGAAGCTTTTGACTTTCATACATAGGTTTGTGGAGAGTCTTTCTTCTTGGAACCATGTGTTTCTTTTGTAATAGAGCATTCAAAGCCAACAAAGTTGATTCCAAATTGGAGTCTGAATTGGAGTCTGAATTGGAGTCAAATACTAACAAAAGTTCAGTCAGCTTTTTTGCGTTTTCAACTTGCTGGCGGGAAGTTTGATTGGACATGTTGAGAAAAATGGTAATTTGATGCGGGTGATAAGATGATGATGGGGTTTGTGTGAAGATGGAGATTTGAAGAAATAGAGATGTGAAGCAATGGAGATGTGAAGCAATGGAGATGAAATGTGCCTGAAGCAATTAAGATGGGATTGGTATGGATTTGCTAATTTGGATGGGTGTTTTAGATGTGATGGATGGTGGATGCATGATGATTCATAAATGGTGGGTTTAATGGCGGGTTCGATGTTTGAAATTGGCCATTTTCATGAAACCCGCCATTTTTAAATACACCAGTTAGGGGGTATGTGTATTTCAGAAACCCGCCATTTAAAATGGCGGGTTTGTTCAAAAATAATGGCAGGTTTCTAATGGCGGGTTTGCTAACTCTGAAACCCCCTATTATACCAAGGTACCCATTTTGAATAATATTTGGGATCTTGTCCTAATGTACCAGTTTCCTTGCAATGATAAGTTCCAGAATATTTCCAAGGAACTCAAAACTGTGACTTTTCAATATTTTTTTTGGTTTAAGAGTTTTTGAGTAAATTTAACCTAGCTATTCTCCAGATGTTTTGTGAAAACTCCTTTATCAGCTCCCCTCCAAATTTGGCCCTAATTCTGTTCCCAAATTCATCTTCTGAAAATAATTCTAAATTTTCAGCTCCAAAACTCACTATTCTGCAAAAATTCACTACTGGATCACACTACAGGACATATTCCACC